>CM057450.1:1321403026-1322713026 GCA_016271365.2 Neoceratodus forsteri | reverse complement strand
ATTTTTATAATTCTGTTATTTTTTGAACTAGTGTTACTGTGCTTTCCACCATCCTGATTGCTATAAAAACTGCCATAAAAGTAAAGTCAGGATGACAAGCTGACGCTCTGATGTGGTAGTTTGTTAGTGCCGCAGAACTTCCGCAGAAATTACAAACCACCGCCGCAGAAGTTCTGCGGCAAATGGTAGTCTTGCCGCAGAACTTGGTCCCACTGTGCCGCAGAAAAGTAGGGGCCTTGGTTATAGCCAACATGAATACGGGATAAAAGGCATCCTGTATTGATTTAATATGGGACAGGCAATTTGAATTTTTTAATAGAATGCTGGGTGTCCCAGTTAAAAATAAAATACAGGACTGTTGGTAAAGGGCAACCCTAAGTATGCAGGGCCCCATGCAAGCGCAGAACTCAGGGCAGCTGCTGTGACTGCCCCTCCCCACCCAGGCTGGCCCTGGAGAAGCTTTACCATGCACTTGAAAGAAAAACCTTAAGAATGAAAAGCAACGTATGCCAAAACAACATATATTAAACAATGTCAAATTTATGACCTCTCAGAATCTGGAATGTCTTCTACAGGAACAGATCCATCTTCTCATTTCCTCCTCATAAAACATTTATTACAGACAAGCACGGGATCTCTAAAGTCCTTAACCAGCACTTCAGCAATCTAAATCTTTCCCTCAGTCTATTCCATCAGTCCCTTCTCCTTTGATGCAGATCACACAACACCACTCCCCACCTTCATCTGCAGAACACCTCCCCCCTCAGAATTCCGAACAAAGCAGAATACCCCCATTTTCCTTCACACAAATCCAAACTGTCAAGGCTTAAAGTGGGTTGGGTCTCGTAGGGTCTCATACCACACAAAACATTTCTGAGGGATTTGAGGGGTCTCACAGGGTCTCTAAGCAGGACCCTTACTCCATGTTTGTTTCCCCTTACCATCACTTCAAGAGGACATTATGACGCATAGTTCCTCTGTCCCTCAATTTCTTACAGCATCTTCCTGTTTTGTGCTTGTGTTCTGACTTATTATTGAAAACCTGAATAATAATAAAAAGGCAAATTCCACATTATGAAGGAAAAAGACTTCCATAGAAGTGGTCCCTCCATCTTTTCCTAATTATAACCCTTAGAGACCCGACAGTTTTTTCTGCACACTTTATGTACTGTCTACTGTCGACATATTCCAACTCCTAGAAAACAGACATTAATAAGAGTGCTGCAGAGGCTGGCCCGGTGGCGCTGAGGGTTGAGGCGCTGGACGCCACACCTCACGCCAAGCCGGCGACCCAGATTCGGAAGCGAACCCAGACTGCTGGGGGTCGGCAGGGGAGAGAGAGGATCGAACAACTGGAGGACTGCTTTCCTCTCTCAGGGAGGGATCCAGGGGTAGCCTGGTGTAGCAGCAGCCCCTGGTGGAGACCGGTGGCACTGCTACACACAGGGGCTTGCAAGGGATGGGTAAGACATCAAGCAGCTGCCTTCCGGACGTGGGTGGGAGCATCCACGTCATGGGCTAGGTGGCATTGCACGCCCCACGTCTGGGGCGTAACACAAGAAAAATCCCCTCCTGCCTTGATAGGTGACGGCTCCCAGTGCCAGCTGACACACACCCGATAAACCTCCACCTCCGCCCCCTTCGATCTTCTCGTGGGCCCTAGCTGGAGAGAGTCTACTGAGGAAAAAGTAATGCCCTTGAGGAGGTTGGGTCATGGTGGGCAGTAGAAGCGGCTGGTTGCTGGGCAGCCTTAGAGATTTCCAGGGTCTGGAGTGCCACAAATAGAGTTGTAAAAAAAAAAAAAGTAAGAGTGCTGCAGAACGTTAACCTCTTACTATTAGGGCTGGGTGGGCTGTTCTGCTGGAGATCTGGATCCTCTGATTGAACCCGCAATCCATGGACCCGGATAAATACCAACTTTGCAGTAGAAGTCCGGTTCCGGGTCCGTGGAAATGCCATTTCTCCTATTTTGTTTTCAGTTGCCATGGGGATGCTGTCAGCATGTACAGGTGGCTGGCAGCATCCAGTCAGGCAACAGAAGGTCGCGTGATGCACTTATGGTATATAACTGTGCTGAGTGTGCCAGGCGGCCCAGAACGAGGAGGACCAGGAAGAGAGAGGAGAGGAAGAGCTGTGTTGAGCAGCAGAGCCAAAACCAAAAGCACCCTAAAAAAAAAAAAGGAAACAAAAGAGTTTCTCCAGCCAGAGGGAAGGGAAGGAAAGGGACAAAGCAGAAGTTATGGAAGGTGAGAGAACAGATCGTGGGAGTGGGTGAAGGTGATCGGGGTTGGGACTTGGGAGGAAGTGTTGGGAGTCGGATTGGGAAGGACTGGGGAATAGTGGTGCAGGGTGGGGGGATGCAAAATGGCAATGCTGGGCTGGTGACTGTGTGAGCAAGGACAGGCTGACAAAATCTGACTTGCGCCATTCCAGAGGAGAGTGGAGAGTGAGACTAGTGGAGAGAGGGAGAGACTTGAGTATTGGGGGACCATTACAGTTATAGAAAATCCTAAATGAAAATTGTTTTTCTTGTCCTTGGACAGTAGCTGTATGTACAAAAAGGGCAGACTGACAAAATCTGACTTGTGCCATTCCAGATCCAGAGGAGAGAGGGAGAGACTACTGCGGGTACCAGAGAAGTTTTAGAGTTACATAAAATCCCCAATTTTTTTTCCTGGCTTCTGTGCGGCTTTGTGTACAGGGCAAGGGCAGCAGGGTGGCAAAATAAATCTTTGACAGTGACGTCCAGAGGGGAGGGAGAGAGACTGCAGGGTGGCCCAAAATTAATGTAACAGTCCCAGGAATCCCAAATAAATTTTTTTTTCCTGACTTCAGTGTGGCTGTGTGTACAGGGCAAGGGCAGCAGGGTGACAAAAATAAATCTCTGACTGTGACGTCCAGAGAGGAGAGAGGGGGGGGAGAGCGAGAGAGAGAGGCTGCAGGGTGGCCCACGATAAATGTAACAGTCCCAGAAGTCCCAAATATTTTTTTTCCTGGCTTCAGTGCAGCTGTGTTTATAGGGCAAGGGCAGCAGGGCGGCAAAATAAATCTTTGACATGTGTCATTCAGAGGGGAGACAGAGAGGCTGCAGGGGGGCCCACAATAAATGCAACAGTCTCAGAAATCCCAAATAAAATGTCTCTTCCTGGCTTCAGAGTGGTTGTGTGTACAGGGCAAGGGTAGCAAAATAAATTTTTGACTTGTAGTGATGTCCAGAGGGGAGCGAGAGAGACTGCAGGGGGGCTGATGATAAGGTAACAGTTCCAGAAATCCCAAATAAAATTTATTTTCCTGGCTTCAGTGTAGCTGTGTGTGCAGGGCAAGGGCAGTAGTGTGGCAAAATAAATCTTTGACTTGTGCCATCTATTTGCATCTGTCTGTCTGTGTGTGTGTGTCTCTCTCTCTTTCCATCTCTCCCAGCACACTCATGTCACAGACCCGAGCAGGATATGCCACCCTTATAGGCTAGTCATGAAGGGATTAGTAGTGACTGACAGCTTTTTTATTTAATATTTATACTTTAATTTTTTTGTACAGATAATCCATTAAATTATTTCCTTTGGGTCTCTGTGTCAAATGTGAGCGACTTTGGCCACTCTTTTACATTTTTTTCAAATATTGGTCAATAAATCAGAACTAATCAGAACTTCACCATGTTTCAGTTCTTATTTAATAAGGGCCAGAACTTCTCCACATTTTCCCAGCCCTACTTACTACCCCCCACCTCCAGTCTGATTCTTGATATCTGGAAAAAGGCTAGCTATCCCAGTACTCAAAACCGAGGACCCAGATGACCCCAGTAATACTTGCCCTAGCTCATTACTGTCATTCCTTACCAAATTACTGTACTCAAGGCTCTCCTTGCCCTAATCTAGCTAAAGGCAAAAGCCCTGATGACCTGGATACTAAACTGTTATATCTATCAGCTACATTCATCTCTTACCCCATTTCTGCTCTACTTAACTTTTCTTTTAAGTTAGCTGCTGTCCCAGACACCATCATCCCTCTCCATAAAGGTGGCGACCCTCCTCTGCCAGTAACTTCCAACCAATCTCCTTTCTTCCCATTCTTGCTAAACTGCAAGAGCACATAGTACTCGACCAGCTTTCACCTCATCTTGATACTACTTCTTTCTTCACCCCTTGTCAGTCTGGCTTCCGAAAGCACCACTCCACCTCCACTTCCCTCCTCCAACTTACTAATTCCATCCATATAGAAATGGACCAGGACCTCATCACTTCTGCTGTTTTCATCGACCTAGCCAAGGCTTTCGACACTGTCTCTCATTCCCTCCTATTGGACAAACTCCCCCCTTCTGGGATGTCCACTACTTCAGTCAACTGGTTCAAATCATACCTGGTAGGTAGATTGCAATCAGAATCAGGAACTCCCTCTCTCCACCCGTACCCATCAACACTGGGGTCCCTCAAGGCTCAGTCCTTGGACTGATTCTCTTTTCCATTTTCCTTAATAGTCGTCCCTCAGTATGTTCCTCTGCATCCATTTACATGTATGTGGATAGCACTGTTATGTACACTTCCGGTCCTTCATCCCCCTTGGCTGTGTTTACCCTACAGCAGGACTTTGATAAAGTCCAGCGTCCAGCAGTGGCTATGTGCTAACCCACTATTCCTAAACACCAAGATGACAATCTCCATGACCTTTGGCACAAGGCAGAGACTTTCCAGGCTCCCTTCCATCCCCACCTTCCACACACTCGATGGATCTACATTGGAAGACACTACCTCCTTCAGGTACCTAGGGGTCTGGCTCGACAAGCAACTCGACTTCACTGGTCACATAGATGCCATTCACAAGAAACTGTTCCCCAAACTTGGCACCTTTTATCGGAATTGTGATTGTATCCCCTTGACAGCACACAGAGAAATTCTCAAAATGATCCTTCCAACTTTTGACTATGGCGACGTAGTCTACAGTGCCACCCCCAAAATGACCCTAGCCAGACTGGACACCTTCTTCCACTGCTTCTGCTGCTTTGCTCTTAACAGCCCACCCCAAACTCACCGCTGCACCCTATATCGATCTCTGGTCCTCCCCACCCTCAATGACCCCCAACTACTACATTGCGCCAACTTCATCAGCAAGTTTTGGTTCGGCGTGCTCCCCCCTACCTCTTGTCCTCCATTGCCTCCCCCCCCACACTTGCTCCCTAAGGAGTAGCGATGCCCGTTCCCTGGCTGTCCCTTAGAGGTCTTCAACTGCAGGCCAGGCTTCCTTCTCCCACTGCTTCCCTAAGCTATGGAACTCTCTCCCTATCAGCATTCATAATGCCTCCTCATCCTGATTCCTATCCTTTCTCCTACATGCTCTCACCACCCCGTCTTGCACCTGCCCTTAATTCCTCTATCTCTCTTTGCTGTACCATCTCCCCTATGCTGACCTATCCTGTCTCCCTCTTCCCTACCCACACGCCCAGCCTAATCGAGTAATACGACTATCTGCACTTATTATTCAGCACCTTGGTGTACAACAGTTTATTCAACTTGTTTCCTTAGTCAAATTTAACCATCACTTGTATATCTCATGAACCTTGCTCTGTATATTGTACTGTATATTGTAAATTGTACTCTATGTATTGTTATGAACGGCACTTGCTTGTACCATGCTTGTACTATGCACTGTAACTATCCACTACCCAGTCCCCCAGGACACATCTGGAAATGAGCAATATTGCTCAGTATGTCTTTCTGGTGAAACATTTCAGTAAATAAATAAATAAAAATTACTGGAAAATACAGTCCACTGACACATTCTTTAGACTACAACTTACTAATAGCAGAACAGTTGAGTTGCAGAAACCTTCACTCCACCACAATTGCTTTACTGAACTTAAGCAGTAATATAGCCAACTGACTAGACAACTGGTAAACCTCCAGTGTCATATTCATTGACCTAACCAAGGTGTTTGATACAGCAAACTGCAACTTGTTCTAGAGGAATGAAAATGAATGGGAATCCTGACTTGGTTAAACTCCTCACCAGCTAACTTTAGTGGTAGTGACAGACAAAACATCTGGGGCCTAATATTCAAAGCTTTTCCCGATGGGCAAAATGACTGCCCACCGTTTGCCTAGGGTTTGTGCTCAGGCACATTATTCAAAAGGGTCAGGAGTGCATGCAAGGATTGGTGAGCAAAGGGAGAGGTGGGGCGGAGACATGAATATGGGTGCAGTGCAATATTTAGCCCATTGGTATTGCACAAAAGGAATAGCAACAGCCACTTTCCGCAGCGCAATTACTGCCAAAAAAGGCCAACTTACTCCGGGCAACCCTAGAGGCCGCTGGACATACTGCCACCAACAAACAAGTTGGCAGTTGGGGGAGCACATCCACACCCTGGTCTAGTGGCACCCCCTACCCTCTGAACCCCATTCCTGTAACAGCACAAGCATTGCCTGGTGTCCAGTGGCACCCTTCCCCAATCACCAGCCCCATAACAAGGCACACATTCCTCAGTGTCTAGTGGTACCCCCCCTCTGATTTCCAGCCCTGTTAAATAATAATTCCCTGATATCTAGTGGTACCCCCTGCCCTCCAGTCCCCACCCCAGTATATGTTTAAGTAGTCCATGGTGTCCAGTGGCACCCCACTACCCTTCAATCCCCATCCCCCTATATGTTTAAGTAGTTCCTGGTATCTAGTGGCACCTCCCACACACCAATCCCTGTCCCCGTGCACTGTGAAGTATTCCTTGGCATCTAGTGGTAGCCCTGCCATTTAATCTCCATCCTCCCTCGCCCTCACTGAGCTCATGTATTAACCACCCCTCTGTACCACACCAAGCTCACAAATGGTTCACCTACCCCACCTGCACTGAGCTCATGACTCCTCCATCCCCGTACCGCACTGACTGGCGCCGCACAGAACTGATATGGTGACCGGCACAGCCCTCCTCTCACCACCTCAGCCGACCACCAGATGGAATGACAGGGAGTGTGTGCTCTGCCTACTGTAAAGGGAGCATGCATACTGTCTACTATAGATGTGTGCTCCCTGTCATTCCATATGGAGGCCAGCTGAGGTGGTGAGACGAGGGCTACGCCGGTCGTTGTATTGGATCCACGCAGCACAGGCCAGCATGGTCTGGGGATGAATGAGTCATAAGCTCAGTGCAGACGGGGGGTGGATGATTTGTGAACTTGATGCAATGTGAGGAGGTGATTCCTGAGCTTGGTGCGGTAGGGGGTGGTGCATGATATGTGAGCTCGGTGCAGGCAGGGGGGCCGCTAGCCGGGGGAGGGCTGGGATCCACCAGGACGGGTGCTTAGCAGGTGGGGGTACCACTGGCCACCAGGTACACATACTCACTTACAGGGCCCGGAGATTGGAGGGTGGTGGGGTGACACTAGACACCAGGGTATATGTAAACCTTGAGACTTTCTCTTCAGGAAAGATGAGGGACATGAACATAAATGGGTTGCCACACTATGACTCAAAGATACATTAAGTATATATTTTAGGCAAGTATTTATTGTAGTGCACCTTTATGTTCTGAGCACTGCAGTGCTCTATACATTTAATCTACCAAACCCTTTCTTTTACAGAACAATAAGGAAAACACACAGAATGAGTTTTTATACTGGCACCCCTTGACAAAATAAGTACATAATTACGCAATTGGATATTATTAGTAATAAACAATTTCATTACTCCTCATTCTGGGACTGGTACAGCACTGACACTATCTACAATAGTATTTTAATATACACAGCAGCTTATTCTCATTCACACTCTCGGCATTCTTACTTTGTCACTAATAGGGTTACACAGCAGTTATCTTACCTTACACTTACTGAGCGCTACTGTGCAGTGAATTACAATAAACATTACACATTGCTGCCTTGCAGCTCATACTAAGGCATCTAATATGATAGGGGCACAGGATTGGGGGGGGGTGCTACTAGACACCGGGGAAATCTTCCTGTATGGGGACGGGTGACCAGGGTAGGGGGGCTGTCACAGGGATGCAAACTTACCACCGCTTCTCAAGCAAATGAACCCATACTGGGCATGCATATGGCCCCTTACCTCCTTGCATGCCTAGTTCACTGATTTGCTGCATACAGCCCAGATCTATGTCAGGGCAGCGCTACTCGACTTTGCACTGCCCTGACATGTCCCTGTATTCAGTCACATAGCACTGGTGCGCTATTGAACTGAATGTTTTATCCTTGGGGTCGTGGGCAAGGGTGAGCAGAGTGCAAACCTTTGTGCTCTGCTTTTGCCCATTTTTCCAGTACTGGGCCCCAGATCTTGAGACACTATTCGTGGGGGCTCTTCAAGGATCTATTTAAGGCCCCTTATTGCTTTGCCTGTTTGACTACATTTATATATGCTAGTGCCAACTCTCTAGCTGTAATGACTATGTCACTGTACTCTGGTTTTAATTAGGTCCAACACTGGATGTTCCACAATAAACTTCATATGTTAACATTTTAAACATCAATAGCAGCAGAATACTATTTTGTTTTCTTATTTCTGGTAAGCGGTATTGCAGTTAAGTAATATTAAATCAGTTGTTTACACATACTATATGGCAGGGCCAATGTGCTTTTTCCCCACTGATTTCTCTTTACTGATCTCTCACATACCCACCATTCTGAAAAGCCCCGGCACCATGGTGGTCTGTCGACGGATTTGCCAGTCAACCTGGTCGATGTCAGCAAATCCGTGTCGCTGTGGGGGGTGTCAACAACTTTGTTGTCGAACCGACCTGATGGAACCTTAAAGAGAGGCTTTATAAAGGCCTGGGGCCCAAATACCCAATTTACATGCCTTTCTGTGTTCATGCAGGAAGGTGCCACTAGTCGTATACATTAAAATCAGCATGCTAGGACTGATCAATGGCTCAGCGGTGACATGTTGCACTGACGTATAGCCAACTTGAGTTTGGAAGCAAACTTGGGATGCTGCATTGGGGGCCAGGCCAGGTCACAACAGCTGCCAAGCAGCCATGCTTTGCAGTTGGGGGGGGGGGATGGTACTGCACCACTGGTGCTGCAGTGACCCCTGTTGTGGGCCAAGGAACATTGCTCCCTCCGCAGGACGTCACTGTGTGCAGTTGAGGCCCAGAAGCTAGCGCAAGTGAAGGGGTGGAGGGAGGGCAGGGAGAAACTCAGTGAGAAAACCCAGGGTCTGCCTCAATGAAGGCTTGAGTTCTTGGCTCCCCCTGTGTCTAAGCACCTGCTGACTCTGGATCCAAGTCCACAACATGTGGGCTGTCTCGGGGAGGACGGCCCTCCCCTCAGAGCCCCCACCATGGGGGGAGCTGTGGGGGACATCAGCAGTGTACAGAATCCCTGGGGGACATTGGCAGGGTGCAGAATCCCTGGTGGGGAGCTAGAGTACTAACAGGGCTGAAGCACAGTAGACCCTTGAGACCAGAGTATGCACCTGGCAATGCATGGCTGGGAGAAACAATAAAAATGAAAAAATCTTCAAGCTGGATACATCCTGCCTTCCCTATATATTTGCCCGTTAAAATACAGTTCAGATATTTGTATCATTCTGCATTGTTGAATGAAAAGCATGGTGAGGTGGAAGTTACATCATCAGAAGGCAGTGTAGATTAGTTGTTAGAATGCAGAGCCGTGAATCTGGAGACGCAATGCTGAATACTGCTAGTGCCACGTATTTGCTTTGTGATGTTTAGCAAGCCTGAATCATCCCTATCCCTTTTCTGTTCTTAAGTTATCTGAGCTTTTCTTAAACTTCCTGAATGTCACTTAACCACCTGTACATGCCTAATGGAATGTAAAGCACTTTGGGATACAGTTTGTGGGTGTCTGTATGTGCAAGTGCTATGTACAACCAGATTATTTTCCTTCCCTTTTATGGAATGTCTGTCAAACCTTGAAATATTCAGAAGTAAATAATGAAGGCAAAGAATATAAGGAAAACTTAGTGGTAGTGAAAAGTAACATATATAATTTTGTTAAAAAAATGCAAAGGTACACATATTTGAAACAGTTTCCCATTATCTGTGATATGTTTACATGAGTTACATTTCTATACAAAAATACAAATTTAAGAAAGACCACAAGCCAGCCCAGCGGCATGCTGGTATCATTCTCAACTGCCACGCTAGTGACCCAGGTTTGAGAGCAAACTTAAGTTGCCAGGGTTGGCAGGGGACAGGGGACAGAGGATCAAACATCTGGAGGAGTGCTGTCCTCTCTCAGGCGGGGGAAGGGGGGTGTTGCATCTCCCACAATACCCCTGACACCTAGCAGAGGCTAGACATCACAGCAGTCAGGAGGCTTACAAGGGCAAGGGATGTCAGCAAGACGCTCTTCTCCTTACACACCAAGGTCCCCAAGTGAAAAAAAACAGAAGAAGCAATCACAGTCACACAGGATGAAGGACAGCCTTCCTGCAGGATCTGGCACCACTGACTGGATACCAACACTGGATTCCACTGTGGGGGGCCAGGGCAGGTACTCCCAACCCTGCCATGAGGGGCAAGTCAAGGGGGGGGATGGTCAGTTCCAGAGATGCTGGATGGCTGGGCTGGAGAGGGACATTAAGAAGGGTGCAAGCAGGGAGTAAGGGGATCAATACAGTAAGGAAAAAAGAAGAGAGAAAGACCAGTGACCCACTGAGTTATTCTCCTTAACCAACTCAGTGGAAATATCCTAGCACAACATTTTGTTCAAGATACTTATAAATCTACAACATTCAGTATACAGCTTTTGCACTGATTCCCAGGACCCTCCTGTAAAAGAGGCTTGGAAACTATAGAGTTTACCATGATTGGAAAATAATTTCAAAGAAATATTTACTGCCAGCCTTAATTTACTGTGATAAAATGTGATTGATATTTATATTAATAATAATAATATAATATTTTTATTTATATAGTGCAATTAAAATATCAAAGTGCTGCACATAAAAACATATCACAAACAATTTAAAAAGTCTTACACAGATTCAGCTTCAATTTATGTTTTTCACCATTCATAAATATCAGTTACTAAAAGCCTGTTGGAAAAGATGCGTTTTCAAACAGGTTTTGAAGCTCTCCACAGTCCTGCACTCTCTAATCTGACAAAGTAGAGAGTTCCACAGGGATGGTGCCGCAAACATAAGTGCCTGAGCCCCAGATGTTTTTAGCCACACCCTGGGAACCTCTAGCAACCCCTTGTCAGACAAATGGAGAGGATGGCCAGGGCTGCAGGGAACCAGGAGCTCTTGCAGATGACTTTGTACCAGTCCATGCAGGGCTTTTATAGATCAGAAGACCGACATTGAAGGTGATCCGCCACTGTATAGGCAGCCAGTGCAGAACGCGCAGCACAGGAGTAATATGACTGGAGCATGAAGACCCAGTCAGCAATCGTACCGCTGCATTCTGCACCAGCTGCTAGCAGCGGATATCAACCCCCGGAAGCCCCAGGTAAAGGGAGTTACAGTAGTCAAGGCGTGAGGTCACAAAGACACGGATCAATGTGGGCAAGTCATCAGACAGAATGAGGTGCTTAATTCTGGTGATGTTCCTAAGATGATAAAAGGAAGACCTGATGACTGCCGACACCTGCGTACGCAGCATTAGTCCATCGTCAAGGACCACCCCCAGATTATGCACCCATTCAGAGGCAGGCAGTTGTACACCATCAAGCCAAAGCCCAGATGGTAAACCCACCACCTACCTCTCTATCCGGTGCCCCAGATCCACTACCAACACCTCAGTCTTCCCAGAATTCAATTTCAACCAGTTAGCCTCCATCCAGTCATGGATCTCCACCAGAAAGCTGTTAAACATCGAGACCGCACTATCCTGGTCGGGTGCAAAAGACAGATAGAGCTGGGTATGATCAGCATAGCAGTGAAAGCTCAGCCCATATCATGTTACAATGTCTCTGAGGGGCAGCAAATACACTGCGGACAACATGGGGGACAGCACTGAGCCCTCAGGGACCCCACACGGCAGAGAGAATGATTCAGAGGAAAAAATCCCAGATACCACCCTCTGAAACCTGCCGGCAAGGAAAGAATTAAACCATCTGAGAACTGGATCATCCAGGCCACAGATGACCTTCAGGCACTCAAGCAGCACCCCATGGTCCACAGTGTCAAACGCTGAAGAGAGATCCAGAAGTACCAAGATGGAATGGCGTTTCTGGTCCCTCGCCATCAGGAGATCATTGAGCACCGGAACCAGAGCAGTCTCGGTACTATGTCTCTTCCGGAAGCCTGACTGGAGAGGATCGAAGATATCATGGATGGTAAGGTGGTTCTCCAGTTGCAGTGCAACCACCTTCTCAACAAAAGGTGAGGATGAGCTGATAATTATGCTTCAGTATCTGCTGCAGTCTTGTGAATGAATAAGTCTGGCAAGCAGGTGCAGCAGGGTGAGGTCACAGATGAACTGCAGGAGTCGCTGGCATTCTTGTGCCAGTATCAGTGCCTGTACTTGCACATATCGAGGGGCATTAAGTTAATTACTTTCTCTGATGTCAGACCAGAAAAGAAGAAAATGGGGGAAATTATGTGTTTTTTTGTTTGTTTTTGTTTTGTTTTATATGTATGTATGTTTGTTTGTTTGTTTTCATGGCACAGATCAGCTTTAGAATGCACACAGATGTACGTAAGGAAGAATATTTGTGGTTGTATCAGTCCTAGGGAAGCCTGATTAAGTGATCTGTGTGGTCCACCTCATAATCTTGTGTACCACATTATCAATCTATGACTACGCTGTCCAGTAACAGGTATCTCTAGCTCTGACCTTAGGTGCCCTCAATCCCCGCAGCCGTTGAGGAACCCATGCTCATAGGTATCCGATCCCAGTCACAGTTAATGCAAGTCATCTTACTCTTTGACAATGAAATCATTTATTTGCATATATAAGTATTTCACACACAGTGCACTGTGGAAACAGTACGCAAGAGACAGTGTTAGGCTGGGCAGAAATGTTCTAAAAGTTATCAAAATGCCATGAAGTTAATCGCCAGAGTACCACATGAGCAATGAAAGGCAGAGGGGCAGAATGGGTAGAGGGCATCCCAGGATTAGCCCTGCTGGAGACTCTCCAAGATATAAGGTTGTCACTGGGAATCACACTATAACACAAAGTCATGCACTATCTTAATGGCATTTATTTTTTTTTTTATTTAAATTAACTCTCTTGATCATCACACCATTTTCAACAGAGCAGGATTACTCACCATGTAAATTATAAAATACATATATAATATTAGAAGGGAATGGTGTTGCCCCTGTAGTTAAGGTTGAATAGCATGTTTAATGTTAAACCTCAAATTTGCATTTCAATAACTCTGCAACCAATCAATGGATTTGCTCAAAATTTGGTATGCGCTGTCCCATGGGGTATATCTCTTGATGTGGCAAGTTTTGTTCTGGTTGGATGTGTGGCTTCTGAGAGCCGGACGGTGCAAAAAGTCATAAAGTCATCTTTTTGTTGTTGTAGTTTTTTCCTCATCACCCTGTGTCCAGACAGTGTGGAATTTTGGCATGATTTTTTATGGTAGAACCAGCTTGGGTACAGAACAGGCATGCCAAGTTTTGTGAAAAAATATTGATCTGTTGCAAAGTTAAACCAATTTATCATTTCCCATTGTTTTTAATGGGAAGAGCACTTTTCAGAATAGAGGGAGAAAAATCGACGAAGGAATTTGCTCTTGTGAAAAAGGATTCTCTCTCGCAAGACTGTTCCTCTTTAGTGAGAGCAAAATCCTTTTTCATGAGAAAAACGTCCTTGTTCATGAGCCACCATCTTGTTTTCTGCTTTTTCAAAAAAAAAAAAAACAGAAAATGAAAACCCACAAAAATGAAGTTATACAGGTACACCAACTCATGTACCTTGGTCATCGGGACTCTGTTAGGTGGATTCTGACCTTATTTCGTGGAAGAGCAACCCTGGAAGGTATTTTAATTCCTTTTTCGTGACTCACTTACTTCCTTTTTCACAAGCTGATCCTTTTTCACCAGACCACTCCTTTTCGCAAGCTCGCGAAAAAGTATTTGGCTTGCAAAAAAGCAATCCTCTTTTGCAAACTCACGAAAAAGTAATCCTTTTTCACTACCCTCCGATTGGTATCCCTACTTTTCTCATAATTGCCCTGGTGTATGGTGGTATCCCCCACCCTCCAACCACTGTCCCCACATTTATTACTCTGGTGTCTAGTGGCACCCCCACCCTCCGATCATTGCCCCCACTATTTGTATCATTTCCCTGGTGTCTAGTGGTACCCCCCACCTTCTGATTACAGAAACAACCTGCAAAAAAGGAAACCATCCCTCGATGTCTTTTTTAATTTTTTGGGACATGTAAAAAAATGTTTATTGATGATCACACCTGCACCCCCGCCTGACCTCCCACTGTGCACCACCTTCCCACACCCCCTTGATGTCCCCATGGACTGCCACTCACCTAAAGAGGTCCCAGGTTCGAGACTCGCTCCACCGATTGAAGACATGTCTTGCTGCTGGAACTGGCAACTGCAATATGAATTAAGATAAATGCACTTCAATGTATTTCAGTGGGGGGTTCAACTTTCTGCCATAATGCAGAAGTATTTCATCATTTTAACCCCAGATTTTCAACATGGTGTTTTGGGGACCCTACCTCATGAACACTATGACTGTCGTTAGGCAACTCCTGCCGGAAAGATGATTTCATAGTCGGTTGGTGAAATCACCTTTCCAGTGGGATTTATGTAATGACAGTCATATTGTTCACGAGGTGGGGCCATAAGAAGGCTATGTTGAAAATTTGGGGTCACAATTTGAAAAAATTACTGTGTTATAAGTATTTCTTGCAATCTCGCTACACAGACTCGTAACTTTGGAAATTCTCAATATTTTCACCCCACATTTTCAACATAGCCTTATAAGTACCCCACCTCATGTATGTGACAGTTGTCATTATTCAAATCTTGCCCAAAATGTATTTTCGCACTTGTGGCACAGAATGGTGTTGCAGTTGTGCAGAATTACGTTTTTGCAGGGATATAAACATTTTCTGTACTAGGTATATGCGGTGAGGTCATAAAAAGGCTATGTTTAAAATTTGGGGTCAAAATGATATAAAGTGCAGAGTTATGACTATTTGTAACAATTTTCACTATGCCTGCTCATAACTTTGGAAATGTTAAATATTTTGAGCCCAAATTTTCAACATAGCTGTCACAGGGTGTGGGGAATCTTCACAGACGAGGCAAGTTGACAGGATCTTCCCTCTGCAGTATTCCCCAATCAACAGCAAGGGAATCAACACGTGTCATGGGAGGAGATTCAAAACATTTAAATGTCCCTTCAGCTACCATGGCCTCTTCGGTGTTGATTGTATTCTTCACCCCAGTTCACACAAGTCCAGTAACAGTCTCATCCTTACCTGGGGACCTCTCCTCTTGCAGATCCTCTTCCTCTAGATAACAGCCTGGAAAAATAGGCAATACCGGTAACAAGGGCTCCATCTGTGGGTCTTCCTCTTCTAGATGCCAAGGCTCCTGGACATTCGCAGCCGCATCAGATTCCACTGAATGGGTCATTTCCCACAATACCTGGTAGCGGTGCTCATCCTCCTTCCAACGCTGGTCCGCCTCCAACCATCTTCCACTCAACCAGTGGATAAGCCACATCAGGTCAGCCACTCTATCTTCCTTCCTATCATGGGCATCCATGGACTCCAGTTTGCTGTGCTGTTAGCAGTGTTAAACTAATTTTGACAACAGAGGACCCTATTTTTTTTTTTTTTGCATTATTTGTTTATTAATTTTCTCATAGTAGACAGACATTTCGACAAGACACATACAATACATTACATTACACAACACACACATTACAATAACAATTAATAACTTATATACAATCGATCCACTCTCTTACTCATTCCTGCCTTAAAACCAATCAGTTATATTATCATTCTACCTTTATCAGTGGGGGAGTAGCAAGAGAACCATGAGAAGGAACCTAAGAATTCATCGTCGTCTTTTCCCAGGGAGGTTCATCTGTTATTCACATTCACCCCAGACCATTTTTATTATATCCATCCCTCCCTCAGCATAATGTTATCAGCTACTGTAAGTGACTCCAAATATGGCTGCCACGTTCTTTGAAACAGCTCCTCCTTGTCTTTAGTGACGTGTATCAGTCTCTCCAACGTAAGGGCTTGCAGTATCAGAGTCTTCCATTGGGGTACAGTAGGTTTCATCGCATTTACCCAAGTATTAAGAATACAGTGCCTAGCCATGACCAAAACCACTCTAAGCCATCTTTTGACCAGGACCCATTCCCCATCCTCTATTTCTATGCCAAAAAGCAACAATAATGGTGATTTAGTATATTGTTGCCTCGTAATCTTTCTTAACTCTGTTACAATCTTTCCCCAGAAGTCTTGTAGCACTGGGCAGGCCCAGAAATAATGATAATATGATGCTAAATCCTTATTACATCTAGGGCACACGGGGGATATTAACGGATTATACTTATGAACCACTAGTGGCGGGCAGTACAATCTATGACAGAATTTGTAGTAAGATTCTTTATATTTATTACATAACACTATGCCCTGATGGAGCTGAATTATTAATTTCCAATTCTCTTCTGTTATAGGGATCCCTAAGTCTCTCTCCCAAAGCATTTTAGTGCTCAGTGTCTTATCTGGAAGCCAAGTTTTTCCTTCTCTTGCTATTCTTCGGATGGTGCCCTTAGATTTTTTTTGCCCTACAATTATCATTTGTTCAATTTGTTCCCACTTAGACCCGGAATTTTGTAACCTACCAATAGAACCTATATAGGCTCTAAGTTGCAGGTAGCAAAAAAAATGTTGACGGCCTAAGCCAGTCCAAGCCTGTATATTTTCAAATGTATCGAGTCCATTCTGATTGAATAACTGTCTTAAGCAGTGAACCCCCCTTGTCTCCCACTCCCAGTATCCTTTGTCCTCTATTCCAGGGAGAAAAAAAGGGTTCTCTTTCAGGGGCAATAACAGTGTATCCTCCCATCCCACCTCCCTTCTCTTACTCATATTTCTCCAACTCACCAATACCACTTTAGCTAAGGGATTGGGATTCAGTAAATCAAGAAAGGCCTTCCAGCCTCTAACTGATAAGTATGCTGAAATCCTACCAGGACATCCTCTCTCTTCCAAGTCAAGCCAACCAGCCTCTTCTGGTCTCCCAACCCAATCTTGGACATATCGGCACTGAGTAGCCATATGGTAAACTTCTAAGTCCGGGAATTGTAGTCCCCCTTTCTCTGTTGGTGCTTTTAGTCTGGCTAACCCCACCCTGGGTCGCTTACCTCGCCAAATGAAGACAGTAAAGGCTTTTCCAATTTCTTAATATCCACCCTCCTGATTCCAAGATGAAGCATCTGCAGACAAGTATAATATTCATGGCAGTGCATTCATCTTGAGTAAATTAATTCTACCCAACCATGTAATAGGGAGCTCCTGCCATCTATTCAAATCTGCCATTATTGTCTGCAGTAGCGGTCCATAGTTAAGATTATATAAACCCTCAATATTTCTGCCTATTCTTATTCCTAAATATGTGAAGGCTTCATGGACTGTTCTAAGACCCCACTTCAATTCCTGTAAAATCTTCCCCTTATTAGGTCCCCCGATTATCATTTCTTCTGATTTGTCCAAATTTAGCTTATATCCTGAGAACTGGGAGAATTGCTCTATTAACTCTAATAATACAGGCATAGACTGGTCCGGCTCAGCAACACATAGCAGCATGTCATCTGCATATAAGGAGAGTTTTTTTTTCTTTACCCATCCTCCCTTGTACCCCCTTTATTCCCAGATGTGATCGATTAGCTATGGCTAAGGGTTCAAGCACCAATGCGAACAATAGCGGAGACAGGGGACACCCTTGTCTGGTTCCTCTACTTAACTCCAAACTGTCCGATAATATACCGTTCACTAACACTCTAGCTCCAGGACTAGTATACATTCGCTGCACCATTCCTATGAAGTCGTCACCCAGACCAAACCGGTCCATAACCTCCATCAAATACGGCCATTCCACCCTGTCGAACGCTTTTTCCGCGTCCATCGAAAGAATATGCACCTCCTCACCTAGATATTGCACTCCCCAAATCACATTTAACAGGGTTCACATATTATGATAAGAATACCTATCCCGAAGAAACCCGGTCTGGTCTGGGTGAACGAGCCTCGGCAGTATTATTTCCAATCTGCTCACCAGAACCTTGGCCAATATCTTGGAGTCACAGTTTAGGAGGGATATCGGTCTAAAGGAGGAGCATTCAAGTAAGTCCTTTCCTGCTTTCGGAATCAGACATATTGTTGCCTCCCCCCAGGATTGTGGTAACTGTCCTCCCTCTTCCCTGGCTTCTTTAAATACAGCTTCCAGGTGTTCTACTAACTGAGCCTGCATGCTTTTATAATATTCAGCCGGAAATCCATCCGGTCCACTAGTTTTCCCTCTCTTAAGGGCCCCAATCACTTTTATGATTTCTTCTTTTGTTATATCTGAGTCTAGCCAGTCCCGTTGTGCTAGTGTGACCCTGGGTAAAGTTTTTCCATTCAGGAAATCTCTCATCTCTTCTCTTCCTTCCCCAACTTGTGACTGATAAAGTCTCCGATAAAATCTCCTAAAGCATTCTCCAATACCCCAGATATCTTTCCGTAATACCCCATCTTCCCCCCTTACAGCATGAATCAGATGCATTCCCCTTTTCCCTCTAAATTAAATTGGCCAACATAGTACTCGGTCTATTACCCCATTCATAAAAACGTTTCCTGACGAAAAGGCAAGTTTTCCTAGCCTCTCCTAGTAACAGATTATTGAGGGCTTCCCTAGTTCCATTCAATAACTGCTGTACATTCTCCCCTCCCTCCCCTCTAGCTGCTTTTCCCTCAAGGACCCTAAGCCGCTGTTCCAGGTTTGTCCTCCTTTCCCTAATTTTAAGCTTATGATGAGCTACAAAGCTAATAATAGATCCTCTCATGAACGCTTTCCCTGCATCCCAGAAAATAGCTCGAGAGGTAGCTGCCTCTGAATTAGTTTGTGCATACAGCTTCCACTGATCTTGCATATACTCCTTAAATTTTTTATTAGCTAACAGATAGTTAGGGAATCTCCACATGGTGGGATTCTTTCTTTGCCCTTCCCCATTTCAATGTCAGAATGACCATCGCATGGTCCGATATATGAATTGGACTGTGCTTGATGTCACTGACCCGAAAATACCAGGTCCGAGGGAGCAAGACATAGTCCAAACGAGACAAAGGTCTGATGTGGGTGCGAGAAGAAGGTATATTCTCTAACCATGGGATTAGCTGTTCCGCCACCCATCAATTAAATCCAAATCACACATCCCTGCCAACCATTCCCGAATCACCCCTCTTGGGGCCCCTTTATCCTTTGAATGATCTAGAGCTGGGTTAAACAAACAATTCATGTCGCCCCCTAATATTAAATTTGGGAATTGTTCCGCTATCAAGAGAGCCATTAATGTTCTATAGAAAGTTGGCTCGTGCACCGCAGGGGCGTAAACACTCCCAAAATGTAACTCTCTCCCCATGTATAGTTCCCGTTACAAAAACATACCGCCCTTCGTCTGGGTCGATCACAAGTCTTTCTTTCTTAAATGGTAAGTTTTTATGTAAGAGAACAGCTACTCCTCTCTTATGAGATCGATAAGCCGCTGAATAACATTCCCCAACCCACCCTCACTTTAATTTCACATGCTCCTTATCCGTGAGATGGGTTTCCTACAACATGGCTACTTGAGCGCTTTGACGTTTCAGTGCCATCAGTAGCATCGTGCATTTAATGGGAGTAGCTATTCCTCTAACATTCCATGAGACAATGGTCAATTCTTTCAATCCAGCCATCTTTCATCTCGTTGCATTTTCCCCTTCATCAAAGATTCATTCATTTCTCCCAACCTCCCTCCTCCAACCCCCACATCCTTAGATTACTTTTGGATCTGCAAATGAGTAAAAACATGTAACGTAACATTTCAACAACAACTATATACAAACCCACCCTCCCTTCCCTTTCCTCCTCCCTCCCCCTTGTTTTCTTGTCTCCTTCCCCTCTTTGTAACAGTAACTGCAATAAGCAGACATTTTACAATCCCTGCCCTTTATCAAACACATCCCCCCCCAAGCCGCCACAATTTAATTTATAAAAAAACTTATAATTATAACCCTTTATATAGGTCTGTTAGAAGCATTTATACCTTATAATCGCAATAAGGAAGAATTCCCTTCCATTTCAGCCTTGCCTCTTTACCATACACCCCACCCCCTCAGTAGCGAAGGGACTATGCACACTGCCAGCCGCAAGAATGTGGCCTTCCAGATTCTTATTCGAGCTGGAGGTTTACCCTTAAAGAATGGGACCAAGCCCACTCACTGCCTCCCCACAATTTCCTTCCATACCATCCCATGTTATCTGTTCAATTCCCGGTTCCTTCCCCCCCTCCCCCCAACTCTTCCCTGACACCATTATATCTATACTTCTATAAAGGAAAAGGTTTGCGTTGTTTTTCATTCACTTTCCATTCCTTCACCTTCCTAAACTTTACAATACTCTGCCTTCTAACTTCAATCTTATTATTAACCGCGCAGTTTTAAAATTGGAAGTGCCATTTAAGTATGTTGATGGTAACAAACCAACAAGAGTACTTAGTGCCAGGCATCAGTTCCCCATCTGGGTTTATACTTTCCTCTATTACCACCATGGAGATTATAAAATAAAGGGAGCCAGTCCAAGTGCAAAAAATAAAATCTTGCACATGCTGCAATGTGACCTTAGTCCCACATTCACTCAAGGGTTCTCCTGGTACGGACCGAAGTTGCACCGGTCAGCCCAGTCCTTGTTTCTCTAAGGACCAATGTCCATCGTAAGACAAAAAAGAAAACGAACAGCACCTGTATGTTTCAATATCAGTCTCCAATACACCGTTTAACCTGCCTCCTGTTTGTAACTACTTCATCTCATAGCGCTGAACTCTATCACCCAATCTTCCTTTTCAATTCCTGAACAAATACTTCTGCTTTGTGCACTTCCCAAAAGGTGTACGTTACTCCTTCGTGCTTGATCTTAAGGGTGGCTGGATACAACATATAGCATTCAATTTTAGCTTCCCGTAACTTCGCATCACAGGGTTGAAGGCCCGGCCTTTTGAGTAAACGTGCAGAGTAATCTTGTGAAATAAATAGGCGATGTCCCTCGTATTGAAGCTCAGAACATTCACGGTAAGCTTTTAAGACAGATTCTCTATCAGGGTAATTATGAAACCTCATGATTATCTGCCTTGGAGGCTGATTTTAGCCCCAGTTTCGGCATAACAGATCTGTGGGCCCTTTCGATTTTTATACACCCATTCTTTAATGAGATACCCAAAACTTCTGGCAGTACCTTGGCGCAGAAATCAATATTTGGCCCCTCCAGACCCTCTGGCAATCCTCTGAGGCGCAGGTTCAGTCGACGATGATAATTTTCCTGATAATCAAGTAGATCCTTTAATTCTTCCATCTCTTTCTGCATTATAGTAAGTTGTTCTGGTACTGGAGTTGTTGTGTCCTCTAGATCAGAAATCCGTTGTTCCATTTCGCACAATCGTGTAGCATGAGTAGCATGCAGATCTACCAGTTCTTGCAATTTACGATCGAAATTCTTGGCCAAGCTGGTAAACCTAGGCTCCAATGCCGCCAAAACCTGTTGGGTGACCTCGCAGCCTAGTGCACTTACTTCTCCTGCCAAGAGGGAGACCTGGGCTGTATTTTCCTCTTGCAAGGTCAGCAGTTGCTTCCTCTGTGTTTTCCCAGCAGTACGAGCATTTTTCGCTGTAGCTGAGACCACATACTCATCCATCCTGCCTTCCAACAACCTCCTTTGGCTTCCAATATTTTATATCTTAATTTGAAATAGTTATATTTTCTTTTCTTTTGTGGCGGCTCAGGGAGCAGTAGAAACGTGAGTCTTTAGGTTAGCTGGCTCATCAGCGCCCCACTTAGGACTCTATTTTAAAATGCCTACAAAAGTAGCAGCACTGAATTGTTCTCTTTTGCACCATATAGAAAGGTACCAGAGAGTGCTGTAATAATGGTACTAGAGAGTGTTGTAATAATTCTCTCTCAGAAGGGTCTGTATATAAAGCAACAGTATAACCAGGTACACATTTAAAACAGGACTTTCTTGCTTACCTGGTCCACTGTGAATGAAACAGTTGCTTTCCTATGGGAACAGCGCCCTCTGTTGTCCCAGTTATATAGTAAGCTATAGTAAGCCCTGTCAATCATGGCATTTCTAAACAAATCTCATTATGGTTACTTAAAAATGGTTATTACAGTCCTGTAACTACTGTTTGGTAAATAATAAAGAACAGGATAATTAAACCTTCACTAAGAACATCTCTGGTGGGTCACAGATGTTAGCTAGACTACTTAGAACTGTTATATTATGTATTTAGAAAACAGACGAGGCATACTGATGAGTCCTGGTAGGACGAAACACGTGTCTATGTCTTCTGTAGGCACCCTTTGCAAACTGTGTGAGAGGCATTTTGGCACCATGCAATTCTGCTTAAAGTTGGACCAGCATAACATTCTGTGGTGATTTGCATATGCAGCCCATGATGCTTTGCATTGTGGGGGCATGTGTGATTTTGTATTTTCTTGAAACTTGGCTTCCCAGCCAAATGCCCTTTGGGGTAACCCTTGCCTCAGTGTTTGCACACAGAGGTTCTTTGTCTTATGTATTTAAAGTTAAGGGTCTAGTCAGGTGACCTCACCTAGAGAGTATAAATAGCTCTCTGCATTGTCCTTCAGACAGATGAGTCTTGGATGTGGAGTGAGAAGGTCTACGGTGCAGGTAGAGAATAGTGATGCAGAAGGTATAAGATCAGAGTTGTGATTGATCTGAGACTGTATTCCAAGAAACCACCGATGTCAAGTGGTCATTCTGATTGCAATTTATGTTGTTCAATTATTTATTTTCTTATTTGTAAATAAATGTTACATTCCTGAGTGTTTTAAATCCTGACGCATTGCCTCGTCTGATTATTTCCCACACCCTGTGATAATAGCCTTTATATTACATCACCTTATGTATGTCACAGCTGTCATTTTTCAAATCCTGTGTAAAATGTGTTGCTGCACCTGCGCTGTGGATTGGCATTGCACTTGCACAGAGTTGTGGGGATTGAAAAAGTTTCTGCACCGGGAACATGAGGTGGGGTAATAACATGGCTATGGTGACAATTTGGTGACTGTTGTGCTATAACTGGAACTGCAGGGGCCAGAGGTCCCTGTGCTTCCATAGCTAGATACATATACGCATCTATGGAGGGATTGCTGCTACAGTAAAATAAGTATACTATTATACTATCTCAGAAAGTAAGGAAATAAATCACAAAAAACATCATTAATGCATCAATTAAGGTTAAAGCAAAACAACAAAGTAGGGAAATGTGATGTTAGGGTTTCCAACCCTACATCTAGTCTCACCCCTGCACAGACCCACAGGTGGAGGGAGGGTTGCCCTTGGGCTGTGAATCCTAACGTCACCCCATCTCCTATGCTATAGCCATGTCATCTAATTTTATAATGGAATGGGGAGTGTTAGGTTCATGGCCCACAGACAGCCCCTTCCCCCACCTGTGAATCTATGCAGGGTCGGGAATGGGATGTTAAGGCTGGAAACCCTAAAGCCACATATTCCTACTTTTGTTGCTTTAACCCTAACTAATGCATTAACAAAGTTTTTTGCAATTTACATATATACAGTGTGTGTGTGTGTGTGTGTGTGTGTGTGTGTGTGTGTGTGTGTGTGTGTATATAGAGATGTATAGAGATGTATAGAGATGTATAGAGATGTATAGAGATGTATAGAGATGTATAGAGATGTATCTATATTTATAGAGATGTATAGAGATATATCTATATTTATAGAGATGTATAGAGATATATCTATATTTATATAGATAGATAGAGATATATCTATATTTATATAGATAGATATATATATAATGCAAAAAACTATGTTAATGCACTAGTTAGGCTTGATATCATGCCTTTTAAAGTACCACCCCATCACACCCCTCCACACACCAACAGGTTTCAGGGTGTGCCTTGGAGTCTTTGGCCCTAATGCTCACCCCATTCTCCCATACTGTGTCCATCTCAGCTGATTTACTTTTTATTTTTTTTATTTTTCCCTTTTTTCCTGGTGGTACCACCGTCTGCCCTCCACCCTGGTCACGGCCCTCGGAGACCTCCACCACCGCCTATAGCTGCTGAGGACCCCGGTAACCCCCGGCTTACCCCGGAGGGGGGCGCAGAGCCCTGTCGTGACCCCGGAACTGTGACTGGTTGGGGTCCTGCTGCAGCGCGTGGTGAGGCTCTCAGGAGGGTTTATCCTACGGTGGTCCCGCCCCACCATTTTTCCAATTTTCTCCCCGAGGAGGCGGGATGTGCAATGACACCAGCGCCTGCCCCGCCTCTCAACTCCCGACGCTGCGTCGGCAGCGCTAGATCTCCTGGCCTCCACCAGGAGTTCTCAGCACTCGAGCACTACCCGCATACCTCCCGGAGTAGAGAGCTGTCCGTCGACACTGATCCTACTCCCCTGAGAGCCGGTCCTCCTACTCCATCCGGGTCCATTCCCCGAACCCGGTCGCCAAGCGAAATCCCACCTGCGCCCGATGGGCCAGCTCAGCTGATTTACTTATGGAATAGTGTGAGCATTAGGGCCGATGACCCCAAGGCACACCCCAAAGCCTGTTGATGTGTGGAGGGTGAAGGGGTGGGATGGGATGGTGTGGTTGGGTGTGGGAGTGTGGGGTGGGGTCTTAGGGTTGGGAACCCAAACACCACATTTCTGTACTTTGAAAGGCATGATATCAAGCCTAACTAGTGCATTAACATAGTTTTTTGCATTTACTTTCCATACATTTTATGACGTGAACAGAAAGAAATGTGTGAACAGGTAACGTAATGGAAACAATTAGTGCAGAGAACAGTAGCTACTTTCTGAGATACTATAATAGCATCCTTATTTTACTGTGACAGCACAGGGTCCTTTGGACCCTGCGCTCCAATCCCTCTGTAGATGTGTTTATGTACAGCAGCGCCACTACAGTTAGGGTTGAATAGGCAGTTTAATGTTAAACCTCAAATTTTTCACTTTAATAACTTTGCAACTGTTCAATGGATTTGCACAAAATTTGGTGTGCGCTGTCCTGTGGGGGTAGTTCTCTTGACATACCAAGTTTTGTTTCGATCAGATTTGCGGATTTCGCGTTACACATAGTGAGAAAAATGCTAAAATACACCTTTTTTGGCTGTTTTTCCTCATTGTGCTGCGGCCTCACTGTTTGGAATTTTGGTCTGAAATTTTCAGGGTAGAAAGAGCTTGCCCAAAGGAATATACCAGTGTTGGTTTAATGAAAAATATTAATCTCTTCCAAAGTTATCCAATTTTGAAATTTCGGGTTCTGAGCATGCTCATTTCAATCTTTTGGATAGCTGCATGGTACAAAAAGGGATTTTGGCCTGACAAAAAAGGGATGATTTTGACAGCTCAAGAAAAGGGATCCTTAGAATCCCTTTTCATCAGCCACCATCTTTTTTTTTTTTTTCTTTTAGCCTACACAAAACGTTATAACTTTGCCAAGGGATGTCTTCTGGAGACATCCAAGTATGTATTTTGTTCATCTGGATGTCCTTTACTGTTCTGTGCCTTTGCCTTACTTTTATGTGGCCTCAGAATGCTTATTTTTATTTTAAAAATCCTTTTTTGTGACTTGCTTCTGTTCCTTTTTTGCGATCCCAAAAAGGATTTTGTTATCTCACAAAAAAGGAAATTCATCTGGCAAAAAGGGATTGCTGGAAGGACCATTTGTTTGACAACTCCCATCCCTTTTCGTGAGCTGTCAAAATCCCTTTTCGTTAGCCAATTCCCTTTTCGTGAGGTGTCAAAAATCTTTTTTGTATTGCGAAAAAGGATTAGAGCTTCTAAGACCAGATAGCTCTGCCAGTAATCCTTTTTCATCAGATGAATTCCCTATTTGTGAGGTGTCAAAATCCTTTTTTGCATTGCGAAAGGGGATTATGACAGCTCACGAAAAGGGGTGGCCAGCAGGGCCATCTGGTCTGGGAACTCCTAATCCTTTTTCCCATTATGAAATAGGATTTTGACACTGCATGAAAACGGAATCTACTGATGAAAAAGGATTAGGACAGCTCATGAAAAAAGATTTTGAAAATTGATCCCTTTTCATCAGCTGTCCAGATCCTTTTTCATCAGCGAATTCCTTTTTTGTGAGATGTCATAAGCCTTTTTCGTCATATGAAAAAGGATTAGGACTTCTGGGACCAGATGGCCCTGCCCTTAATCCTTTTTTGCCAGACAAATTCCTTTTTTGCAAGGTATAAAAATCCTTTTTTGCATTGCAAAAAAGGATTTTGACATCTCATGAAAGAGGATATTTAAAGTTTACTGTTTCTTTGTCACTTCACTTTTGGGCTGAAATTTGCAGGATACAAAAGGCTTGCCCCACAGATGTGACTTTTGCTGCTTTGGTGATAAATTTGACATTGCTTCCATACTTATAAAATTCTGAAGTTTAGAAATTTCCCATAGGATAACATTGTTGTGTGCGCAATACCTTTTGGTGGCTATATCTCAAATGGTTCACCGTATACGGAATTTTCGCTAAACACAGTGAAGGGCAGGGCCATCTGGTCTGACAACCCAATCCATTTTCATGACCTGGCAAAATCCCTTTTTGCAAGATGTCAAAATCCCTTTTCGCATTGCAAAAGGGGATTGGAAGTGAGTCACGAAAAAGGGATTTAAAAAAAAAAAAACATTCTGGGGCCACATTAAAGTAAACCAAAGGCAGAGAACTGTAAAGGACATCCACATGAACTTTATCTATGTTTGCATGTCTGCAGAAGACATCCCTGGGTAAAGTTACAACATTTTGTTTGGACAGAAAAAATGAAAACAAGATAGCGGCTCGTGAAAAGGGAAATTTTTCTCCCAAAGAGGGAGTTAATAAATCCCTCTTCACGAGCTGTCAAAATCCCTTTTCGTAAGCCCTAAATTCCTTTTTGCACCATGCAGCTATCTAAAAGACTGAACCGAGCATGCTCAGAACCTGAAATTTTAAAATTGAATAACTTTGGAATGGATTAATATGTTTTCACTAAACCAATGCTGGCTTGTTCTTTGGGGCAAGCTCTTTCTCACCTGAAACTTTCAGATCAAAATTCCAAACAGTGTGGCTGCAGCGCGATCAGGAACAAACAGCCAAGTGACTTTTACACTTTTTTCACTATTCGCAGCACGAAATCTGCAAATCCAATTGAAACAAAACTTTGTACATCAAGAGATCTATCCCACGGGACAGTGCATATTAAATTTTGTACAAATCCATTGAACAGTTGCAAAGTTATTAAAGTGCAAAATTTGAGGTTTAACATTAAACTGCCTACTGGTGCAGATGGGGGACCTTTCCCGGTGTAGAAAAAATACTAGAACAAGGGAGCACAATATGAACTTGGAATGGGGCAGATTAAGAGGTAATGTGAGGAATTTTTTCTACACAGAAAGGGTAGCCGGCACTTGGAATAGTCTGCCACAGGAGGTGGTGGAGGCAAGCACAGTGGAGGAGTTTAAGCATGCCTGGGACAGGCACAGGGGAAGATTGAGAGGGGAAAGAGTGATGAAAAGCCATTGATCACATAGGGTCAGTGGCCACATACAATGTGTAGGGCCTATGGGCAGACTAGCTGGGCCTAGCGGTCCTTATCTGCCAACAATTTCTATATTTCTATGTTTCTATTCAACCCTTACTATAGTGGTGCTATTGCGCCACCATAAGATAAATATATATCTCAGTAATTAGAAATGATGGTTCCAACAAAGGCATTAGTGTGGCCATTGAAATATTGAAATAAATGAAATTACCATAACCTTTATGAGGATTTAATTTCATTTCATTTGTTATTAACAGTTAGCAGATGAGCAGTACTGCCCTTTTTCACATGCAACCAGTGAGCTATAATGTCCCTTATAATATTTTTGCATGAGGACAAAGGCAGACTTTCAGTCCCATGCCAGGCTGGTTTTGACATTTTTTACACTCAGGAACACTCAGTGATAGCCTCTAAGTCACCAGAAAAATGCAATAGGGCATACACAAGGTGAACAGGATGTTGTGGTGTATAGGCAAGGATTTCAACAGAAAAAGGGATGAGGTGATTTTTTTTTTTTTCAATTATTTTAACCAGGTGAGACACGCTAAGCTGAAAGCTTGTTTACAGGTGCAACCTGGGAGCACAGGGAAGTTAAGTGACTTGCTCAGGGTCACACAGTATGCAAGTGGGGACTGTGGGATTCAAACCCAGGTCTCCAGATTTGCAGCTCAGAGCCTTACATCACTGTGCTATAGTGCCTCCCAGTATCTTGCCCCTGTACCAGACACTGGTAGGGCCACATCTTGAGTACTGTGCTCTGTTCTGGAACCTGTGCCCAAAGAAAGACAGGGACAGGCTGGAGATGATGCAGCGGAGGGCCACCAGAATGATCCAAGGATAGCCAGACCAGAGTTAGGAGGAGCAGCTTGCAGACTTCAGTACAGTATGTACTCGCTGGAGGCTAGGAAAGAAGGGAGATATGACAGATGTACACATGTCTGTCTGAGGGATATAAATAAAGTAGATAGTAGGAACATGTTTGCCAGGAACAGGAACAAGGTAACAAGAGGGTGTGATTGGAGACTTGGGGAGGGAGATTTAAGAAGGATGTCAGGGGGTTCTTCTTTGCTAAGGGATGGTGGAGTAATGGAATAAGCTGCCTAAGGGGGTGGTGGAGGCAGGGTCAGTAAAAGGGTTCAAGGTTGGATGGGATGGATTTAGGGGTCTGGTAATGATAAGGGGATGGGGAGAGTGGAGAGGAAAGCTAGACCCTTACTGTGGTAGACCAATGGGATGATAATAATAATTGCAAATCAAGGGCAGACTGGATGGACTTCACATCTTTTTCTGTCATCACCTCCTATGTTGTAAGAAGGCTGCTAAATAAATATATATATATATATATATATACACTCATACACTGTCTCAGGAAGTGTTCTCCAAAGTGATAAACCAACATAATCACAGAAACATTGAAATTGTCGGCAAAAAAGAATTGCTCGGCCATCCAGTCTGCCCAGATTTTCCATGCCTATTCTGTCTCTGCAGATGCTGCCTGGTCTCTTTCAATCAGCCCCCTCCCTGCCTGTTTACCAATATTCCCTCATGCCTATCCCATGCATGTTTGAAGCCCCCCCCACACTGTTTTCACTCCCATCACCTCTGCTGGCAGACTGTTTCTGGTGTCCACTACTGTTTCAGTAAAGTAATACTTACAACCCTTTTAAACTTCTCCCTTCCAGCTTCATTGCATGCCCTCATGTTGTGGTGCGCTCCTTATTTGGAATAGACTCCCCTCCATACCCTGTTCACCCTTGTGAGGTGCTTGTACAGTAGCTCTCCATCATGTCCCCCCTTTCCTGCTCTCTTCTAGGGTGTACATGTTGAGATCTTTCAGGCTTTCCTACTATGACTTTTGATGTAATCCCTGTACCATTTTAGTTGTCCTCCTCTGAACTGCCTTCATCCTGTCTGTCTTTTCTGTGGTGTGGCTTCCAGAACTGGACACAGTACTCCAGGTGGGGTCTCATCAATGAATGATACAATGGTAACACCACTTCCCATCCCCTACTTTAGCTCTAGTCCTTTTTATTAGGGGAAAAAAACATTAAAAAGAACTTAAAATTCTAGGTAAATGAATACTTTCCTAAACACAGAATCAGTAATCTATATATTTTGCAGGAACAGCTGATTGAGCAGAAATTCACATTTTCACCCAAACATGTAAATATATATGTTTTTGTTTATTTGTTTAGGCACCTTACCTCCTTGGCTGGAGTGGTCCTGTGGTTCTCCATTCCAGTCCTTTTACCCTGGCTGCTCCTGCATCGGGCGCCGTGCCTGAGCTTCAACCTCCTCACCTTCTCTCTCTCTCTCTCTCAGGCCACGTTATGGACCCCATCATGGAAGACCAAGGGGTCAGGGCCAGAGGGAGCTCCTGGAGTGTCTGGTGTAGCCCCTCATAAGTGCAAGAGGATTCAGCTGATTTTGTCCCCAAGTCTCCCCCTCCATCCCTACAGCATGGATGTGTAAGGATGCCAAGGACCCTGCAGCATGCGCTCCCGCGCACCACACATCAGACATCTGCTTGCGCCGACCCCTCAATTGTGCTGCAATTTGCACTAACCCCTAGCCACCGCCAGGAGCCAGCACCCTCATGGGAGTCCCTCCCCACCCTCCCTGGAGGAGGAGAGCAGTCTTGGGATGCTCAGTCCTCCCCCCCAGCCAACCCCCAATGACCTGAGTCCGCTCCCAAACTTGGGTCACTGATGTGGCGTCTAGCACCTCAACTCTCAGCTCCACTGGGCTGGCCAAACATGTAAATATTAATTAATGATAGCCTGAGGAGCAGGAAGGTTTGGTGGCTAGAATAGGCTGCAGCACAAGGATGGGAAAGGACTAGTAAAGTTATTCTACTTCTAAAGACAGGAATTGTTATACTGAAGTCCTAACTTCCTGTTCTGGTGGGTCACTGGTTTAGAGGGCAACTACTGTAGGCATGGAGTGACTACTGCAGTGGGTTGCTTGACTTGTTATGTTGAAAGCTTGTGCAACACAGTATAGTGCTGGTGCAACTGGACTGGATATGGCTGAGTACTGTATGTATCTCAGTATTGTTAGTAAGGTGACTACTTGAGTTGATGAGTCTGTGTGGCCCTTTCACACTCTCTGTTTCCCTGAAGAACTACCATCCTTTCAGGGTACCAGAGGCAGAGAAACCCTCTTGAGGAGGATTGTGCTTCTAGATGTGCCACAGGATGGCAAGTCCCTTGCCTAAAAGTACCTTAGGAAAGAAGCCAAGAAGGAGAGAGGTGATCCACGGAAGGTAGGGGGAATGGTGGTTGTAAAGAAATGAGCGTCTGATGTGCTTAAGTAGCATGCAGTTGGGGGGGGGGGATGTAACAAGTGCTGCCTACTGCTACACCACGCCCCAGACGTCACCTTACAATTTACTGCTTCAGCGGGCAACTAGGTATGGAGTAACTAGTGCAGTTGATTGTTTGAGTTGCATTGGTGACTAGTGCTTGTGCAACTGAATTGGATAAGTTGCTGTAGTACTGTAGGTAGCTCTGTACTGTTAATTTAATTAGATGAGTCTACATGTCTTTTCACTTTCTTTGTTTCCAGAGGAAATACTACTCTTTCGGGGTACAGGAGGCACAGAAATGCTTTTGAGGAGGGTTGCACCCTGAGAAGTGCTGCAGGGTAGCAAGTCCCTTTGCTAATGGTATCTTAGGGAAAAAGCTCAGAATGGCAAAGTCGAAGGTATAAATAGAACACTCAGAAAATTGTTTTCTGTAAGGGAGAGAGGGAAAACAATGAGGCTGAATGACCAGTGAGGTCAGTATGATCTAAGACCCAGCACATCCAGCTGAATAAACTAATTAACAGGTGATTAAGTACTTGCAAGGCCTTTATCATGGAAGAGAGGAAAAAAAACCCTTGTGGTGGAAACCTGTGGGGATCCAAGGCTTTAGGTCACCATCTCTCCAGGTTTAATGTAATACTATTAACACACAAAGTGTGAAGTTGGACCTACAACATGCTGCTGCAGAACTAGGGAATAAGTGAGCTTCTCCTTGTGTTCAAAAGACTTCCACCCTCCAGAAGGTGCTAGAAGCTTACCCTATGTTGAGCTGCAAGCAAAATTTTGCAAAGTGAATCCAGGCCCAACACAGCTACTGTTGAGCTATGTTGGGCATCTGTGCTCAGTGTTCACTGAGATTCTCCAGTGCTCCTTGTCAGAGGGGTTTACCCAGATATATTGAAAAATGCACTGGTGATGACCCTTTGGAAAAAGTCATCTTTGGACCCTGGTAACCTGGAAAATTACCAAATAGTTTCTATACCACCCTTTATGAGCAAGATTGTTGTTACAGCTCGAGGCACAACTCATAGCTTTTGACATCTGTGAGCCTTTACAGTCCAGATTTAGGTCCAGGCATAGCACTGAGATTGCACTGGTCAGGGTGCACAATGACCTTCTCAGGGTGAGGGATGCAGGAGATCAGTCATTTTTCATTCTTCTCGATCTCTCCTCAGCTTTTGACACTGTAAATCATGAGCTGTTATAGAACTGGCTTAGGGAATATGTAGGACTCACTGGCAAAGTCATCTGCTTTTTTGAGTCCTACTGTACCTCAAGGACAGGGCACACAGGATTGTGTTGGTGAGTTTCTCCTCATTCCCAGTGTTATCGCCTTGTGGTGTTCCCCAGAGATCAGTCCTTTTGCCCATGTTATTTGCAATGTATATGATGCTCCTGCTAGGGATCACAGACTGTATGGACTGTGTTTTAATTGCCATGCAGATAACACCCATTTCTACCTGTTATTTGCACCTGGGAGGCTGGGAGCTGTGAAAGTTCTCAATAATTGCTTGGTCAAGATCCAAGATTGGATTTTATCTAGCTGCTTGAAACTCAACCCTGATAAGATTGAAATACCAGTAGTCGATCCGGGTCATGGGGGGGAGTGGCAACTGCCGAGAAGGAGGTCAGGCTTCGGCTCATCAAGGCTTATGGCTTCCATGAAAGTGAAATGTGTGGGAGTCATTCTGGATGAGGGACTGACACTTGAGGCTCAGGTGTCAGAAGTAGTCCAGAGTGGCTTTTACCATCTGAGGAACATCTGCTGGATGAGATCCCTTATCCCCCTGGAGACCTGGTGATACTAGTACATGAATGGTGCTGTCCTGTCTTAACTACTGCAATGCTCTGTACCCCAGGGTCAGTGCAGATACTCTACGGTACCTGCAGCTTTTTCAGAACATGGCAGCCAGGCTACTGACCGGCATCTCAAGGTTAAGTCATGTTTCTCCGGTACTGCATGAAATGCACTGGCTGTTGGTTAAGTGGCATATCTCTTTTAAAGTTGGTTTGCTAACTTACAGGGCCCTACTGTACATGGCTTGGGCCCTGGCTACCTGTAAGATCTCCAAAACCTTTACACACCCTCACCATCTCTTTGCTGCACGGAGGTGGGCATCCTATCCGTGCCAAGGGCAGACTAAAATCCTTGGATGACTGGACCTTCGAGGTGGCTGGTCTGATATTTTGGAACTCACTCCCAAAGGCCATCAGTGAGGCCACCTCTGTGGAGGCCTTTAAGAGGAGTCTAAATACTCATTTTAACCAGGCTTTAGGGGATTGACATCTACCCATAACTGGTTACCATCCCAGCTGAGTTTAATTTGTTTTATCGGCTTAATTGATTACGTTTTTATTTCTGTATTTATTTCTGTGTTACATTTAATGCTTGCATTTTTATTGTAAGGTGCCGGAGTCTTCAGGGGAAGGGCACCATCTATGAATAAAAACTACTACTATTGCTGCTATAAGGAGCATGCTGATTTAGTGCAAAGGAACATTTGGGGTGATAGGATAGGATAGGACAGGATTTTTATTTATATAGTCCATTCCAGACAGGGCCGTAGCTAGGACATCGACATAGAGGGGGTAGGCTGCATGACAAGGAGGGCAATTATGCATGCCTTCATGTACTTAGTGAAAAACTCAGTGTCAGCTAGAAGCCTTTTATATAAATTATAAATTACAAACTTAGATCTTAACATGAAAGTGCTGTGTAACGTAAAGACTGTTATTGAAACTAAAGTTGAAGTCTTCTGGGATAATGGCATCTTTATTCTTCCACAAAGGCATCCAGGTTGAGTTTTGAAGTCACATCACTTTCATATGACTGGAGAATTAGGTTTCTCTTTCTTTCATGGGTCATACTCATCCTTTGGTGTGATAAAATTGTTTTCAAACAAGAAAAGGAATTCTCACAAGCTGCAGTTAATACTCCAAATAACAAGACCGCTATAGACATTTCAAAAATACATGGGGAAAACCTCCTTTGATTCCTTGCCAGCACCTAGACCGTCTTCAAATTCTTTGCAATTTCTCTTATCCATCAGTGGTTCAAATACAGCCATTTCAGCTTTCACCTTCTCAATATCTAATCCAAGCAAGTCAATCAAAGCATGCAGTGATTCCATTTTCAAGGAGCATGGGGAGCTGGTGGAATAGATTGCTGATAAGCTTTTGTAGAACTTGGAGCTCTTCTCAGAAAATCTCCTTTGCAATTCTCCACTGGTTTCATCAATTCATGATAAATCTGGGACCACTGATGCTTATTTATACTTTGGAATCCTGGTAAGTGCTCAATGATGATGGATTCTTTAAATTTGGGGGGGGGGGTGGCAACACCTTATGTCTTTTGGTGGCATGACTTAATGCTGATGCTTCATCACGTGCATCTTTCACAACAGGATGCTTGGATGAAATCTCTGAGAAAAAATCTTTAAACTTGTCTCTCTTTTGTTGAAGTTCTTCACAGGAAACTGTAACCAATTCAACACCTTTAACAAGTTGCATTACTTCCTTCTGAAGGTAATTGTTCACAGGAGCAAAAACGGTCACAATCATTCTAACCTCAGCCAAGATCAAGAATTTGGATGATTCTGTCACTTCCAACAGCCCTCTTGCTTCAATGGACAGATCGCCATATCCATTCATGAAGTTTGACAGAATACTCGGAATCTCTTCCAAATAATTGAGGATTATTTCCAAGGTTTTCATGTGACCAGTCCATCTTGTTTCTATGAGTCTTTGCAGGTGCTGGCCTTTGTAGAACACACTCACTTCATGCCTGCAAAAAAAAATTGTATGGAGAGTTACAATTTGAGAACATATCTGCCACTGCTGAGTTCTTCTCACACACGAGTAACCACCAGATGTAACTGGTGATTCAAGCAGCGTGTGTAAGGTATTTCCTTGTTTAATTTCTCTTGTGAAAGCTTTTATATACCTTTGCACCCTGACATAACTTTGGCACCATCAAAGCAAGAACATAAAGTACTTTAAGGGCCAAGACCCAGTTCTTGGAGGACTTTCAAAATATGTTGTGCATGCTTTGTTACAGAGGCAGAAGTAAGTCAGTTTTACAAAAAAACATACTAACAAGGCATTTGGATTTTGGCACAATGCACCACTAACAGGGTGTTTTGGTGAAGAGGGACCACAATATGTACACCTAATAATGTAGTTTTCCCTTGCAAAACTGCTGCAACTTCACTGTACTGCAGTATGAGTCATTCCTGTGCCATACAGTGATATCAGCAGTACGGCCCTGGGTCCACAGCAACACCAGGCTTGCTATAGAAACTCTGGTACACCCTGCAGTTTTTAACAGCTCTGAATACAAAAACTAACTGCAGAGAACAGTAATGAAATACAATTCCAGAATTAATGCAAGAAGGGGTAATTTATGCATGAAAGTCAAAAGGACTGGGAAAAGGTGCTCTTTAAATTTAAAGGCCCAGATATTCAAAAAGGTTGCACATGGCGCAACAGTGTTTCAACATGCTCAACCCACTGATGCGCTCCGGCACGACATTCAATAGGGAAAAGTGTGCGGCATAAACTGCATGCCACGCATCAGCAATGTATGCAGGCACAGGGGGGGCGTGCCCATGCATAACCTGCACAGCCCGATATTCAGCCCAGGATGTGCAGAGCCATGCATGTGCAACCCCTACCTGTGCCAGCACAAAGTTAAGCCAAAAAAAAAGGAACAACTGATGGCCACCCACAGGTGAGCTGCCGCATTGCAGGGCGCAACACTGCAGCTGCCACCTGTGGGTGGCCACCCGAGTTCTGGCTGCAACTGGCAGTGCCCCCCATGCCTGATCGTGGGCATCTGTCTAAAAATAGACATATTCGTCCAATATCCCTGGTGGTCCAGTGGACCGTTATCTGCCCAATCGCGGGCATTTGTAAAAACAAAAACAATTCCAATATTCCTGGTGGTCTAATGGCCCCATGTGCACCTTGCATAAATTATGGCCCCATTTGCATGTCAACTTTTGAATATTGGGGGTGCTGTGCATGGCACAATGGAACTTGCGCTACTGCATCTCCATGCTCCACTCTGGCCACTTGCGCTGGTGCAGTGCCACTGCGCCATGCACACTGGGGGTGGCCAGGGTGCAATATTCAAAGCTGCTGAGCCATGGCGCAGCTCCTTTAAATATCGCTTAGTCCACACCTCTGTGCAGCCAAGTTGAGCTGCGCCCAAGCTTGTGCCACTGCCAGGCGCAGTTTGAATATCTGGGCCCAAATGTTTAAAACAGTAGTTCCCTTACAGAAGAGGGAATGGCACTGAAAATGGCCTTCTCTGCTTCCTGGGAACTGATTAGGAACCAGAGAAAAACAGAAGAATAATGTGAACAATACAAATAACACCCCAACTAACACAGAGTATTGAAAGGTAAAGTAAAATACTTAAAGACTATAAAATAAAGGAAATTTAAACAGTAAACTGGCCAGAAGTGAAGACATTGGGATGACTGCTCTCTCAGGTGGAGAAATAAATCTGACGCTGTAGTGCAGGGGTGAGCATGACCACAGAGATCAGAGTTTGAATTCAGTTCCTAATTACATCATTTGTATAAATTCTAAAGTCTCCGGGGATGCTCAATCCAGGGGAATGATTACTGCTGTTAAACTTAAGTGGGGAATTACTGGGGTTTGAAATAAATATTGTTACATATAAAATATATTTAAGAACAGTGACAATGAATACAAAGCTTGTAATATATTGTCTGCTCCACAGAATATTACTGAAATAGAAAGTAAGCCCATTCATGAAATTATCATATCTGTGAAATACTTGCAGAAAAAAAAAATAGCATATTCTGTGGTTATATTCAGAGATATGCTTACATTATGAAGATGCTTATATGATGAAGAGTTCCAAAATAAATGTAAGTCCCTCTATATAGAAATTAAAACTATTAAATGGTGTTTAGCCTTGGGCCTACGAGGAATACTACCTTTATGAGATTTGCATAATAAATCAATAAATATTAACTGGTCAGAATATACACAACTTAAGTAAGTATTTAGGAAACTTAAAACAAAAAGTGTAATGGTAACTATAAAATAAATGAGGATGAATGAAAAAAATAATTTTAAATTGCAGGATCTGTATCAAGAAAAGACTATTGCAAAAGTATGCTTATCAACTTATGATGTAATAAACAGAAATTAGATAGTCATTTGTGGGTTAAATGTACCAGTGATTGTCAGTATCTGTTAGAACGTGCTTGGTCCACTATTATTAAAACAGCAAACAAGGGTAATGTTAATGCAAAAAATAATTCAATACAGTTATAAATTAATACATTAATACAATAGGTATATTATATATTGGAAAGATTATACGAGATGGGAGCAAAAGAAAGTAACTTGTGTTAGCATGGCTGTGAAAAAAGGACTTTTCTGCACCAATTCTGGGAGTGCGGAATGATTCAGAAATGGAAACAAACTGTAACACATATCTCAAATGTAATAAACCAGGATCTCCCTCTAAAAGTATACAGATTATTTTACTTACTGATTACTCAAATGTGCCATATGATAAAACAACTCTTAAAATAATTTCTTTAGGCACAATGGCAACAAAATGTTTAATTGGAAGGCTTTAACCTGGTATTCAATGGGAGGAAATAGCTCCTCCCCCATTCCCTACGTAAGCAGCAGGCCGCCTCCTGCTCTGCTTCAAGCATTTCAGTGGCACTGCATGGCTGGTTGGTGTGGCCCCCCCTTGCTTCCTGCCTTCTGTTCCTCCCCCTCCCACTTTGCATCCTTCTCCCTTGGTGTGTGTTGTTTTGTTTGTCTTCTCTCCCCATCCTTTTGCTGCCTCCTGTCACTCTGTTTTCCCCATGTTTTTTTTTTTTGAGGGGGGGGCTTTCTGCACCTGCCTCCACGCACCCTCTGACTTGCTCTAGTTCCCTGCCGCCTGCTCCCCGCATACTCTGCCGGTCTCCTAGTCGCTCCTGCCAGCTCTTCCCTCGGCTTTCCCCATTACATTGTCCTCCAGCTACCTACATCGATTTCTCGCCTCACTCATCGGAATGAGCATATGTTCCACCAGGCTTCCCAACCTCAGTTGACGGCAACCATATGAGCTAACCTGTTTGTTTTTTTTTGGATATCAGCTGGTGGAAGTCAACACTACCTTGGTGCTGCTGGAACGCTCCAAACACTCTCTAGTAACTAACTTTAGCTTGTGCAAGTTTCCCAAAGCAGGCCATCTTCCTTTCCACTTGGGCTCCACTCTTCGAACCATGCTGCAACTCCTGACCTTCCTTCAGCGCACAATGCAAGCAGCTGCTTGCATCCTAAGGACCTCGCCCCAGACATGCTCAACTAACTTTCCTTCCACAAATTCTAGGGTATTACAGTCTGCCTAGCTTGTTTGCCTTAATGTCCTTGGCCCACATGTAAATAGCTCTTAGCCGCATTGTGTACAATGCCATTAAAGGGGCAGCAGCACGGCCCGCATCTGGCATTCTCTTTGCAAGCCACCACAGTTACAGCCAGGAATAACCTTGTTTCAAAATGCTATTGTGAGCAGAATCTAATTACAATTACCAGACATGGAGACATCCGGTTCCGGCCATGCTTCGGTAAAGTCACCTGACGAGAGACTCCCGCTCGCGGTATAAATTAATATTTATAACAGCAGCAAATCCATCACAGTCTTGAATTATGGAGGTAAAACGGGTCTTCTCCTACCTCACAGCAGAGATCTCTGATGCTAAATTATGTTGAAACAGCAAAGGAACAGGTTCCAGCCAATTGTAGAACCCTCCGAAGCTGAGGAGCCTATGTCAGACGAGGGAGAGGCCCAACTTAAGCAAACTCTGGGAGGGGAAAAAAAATGGAATATCTACAAAAACAAGGGGCAAAAGAAAACCTCAGAACCAGCCACTGAAGCCATTTTGCAAGCAATTACGGATTTCCGTGGTGAGGTTCGAGAGTCTCTTAAAGGTATACAACACGATATCCACAGCCTACAGAACAAAGTTGAGGAAGCAGACCAACAAATTTCACTGAACACCTTGTGGTTGGACGAGTTAGAGGAGACAGTTTGTTCCTTGGCAGCAGAGCAGCTAGCCATTTCCATTTGTCAAGAAGATGCGGAAAATAGGGGAAGGCGGTGTAATATCAGAATCTTTGGTCTTCTAGAGGGGGAAGAGGGGAATGACCCTTGGGCCTTCACTGATTATATGCTACGCTTAACACTCAAGCTGGACCCAGATTTCCAACTTGATCTGGAGAGAGTGCACCATGCACTGGGCCCAAAACCCTCCCGCCCAGAGGCTAGACCCAGATCCTTTGTGATACGCTTCCTCAGCTTCCAAACAAAAGAAACATTACTCAATAAAACTTGGCAAAAAGGAAAAATTATGTGGGACCAACAGAAGTTGTTATTTGATAATGATTTTGCCCCCTGTACCCAGAGACAAAGAAGCGAATACAGCCCTTTGTTTCCCATTCTGCGGGCACAGAAAATCCAGTTTCATACTCCATATCCCGCCAAACTAGTGGTAACATTACTGTCTGGTCAATACACTTATTCCTCAGCTACCAAGGCCACATCTGACCTGCTACTTAAGGGAGTTCTCACGGAGAAGACAGCTGAGATGGTGAAACTACGGCAGAAATAACTTAATCCGGTAGAATGAATCAATTTACCTTGGTCCACAGATCTTCCGATGGCAGCCATTCTGAAATGCCAGCAGCAATATTGCAACCCAACTCTGCCTACTTGAGGATCTTTGAGGTACACTATTTGCCTCTTTTGCTTGGTGGGGGTTCCCTCACAGTGAAGGGATGGGGGAGCAGGGGGCTACCTGGGTTTGGGGGGAGGGGCATCTTCAATTGATTCAGGCAACTTCACAAAACTTTTCAACATCAATTTGGCCCTGTGTTGCCATTTGAATCACAGTGTGCCCCCAGATGGTGGGGATATTCCTAAACTGGGGGGTACTATCACCTGAGGACCATGGCCTTCTCCCTTTACCGTCCCCGGGGATCGGTCCCTCTCAAGGTATTCCTTCCCTTCCCTCTGTCTGTGTCCTGTGATTGGGTATCCCCTGAGCTCCACTGGATATTGGGAGAGTTATTAAGGAACTGAGCAATACTCTTGGAAGGCTGAATTCAACCAGACATGATTCTTACAAATCAGAGATACATACCATCGTCCAGACTTCTTAGAACTGCAGTATTTCGATTGGAAATTTATTTAGGTCTTAGACTGAACTAAATTGCAATTATGAAGCGGAAATGCCAAGGGTTGGTCTCGGGGGGGGGGGGGCGGTGAAACCAATGATACCTTTATTGGCCCCCACATGGATTGGTATAACTATTTACTTATGGCTATTTAAGGTCACAGCCTTACTCCTGTTGGAAATGGGTTTTCCATGACCTATTATCCTCTCCTCTTCTTGCCGGGTCACCAGGACCCTTACCAATATGGCTTTGTGGCACCTTCCCTTTAAATCAGGAGAGGATATATTCTCTTTGGATATTTAATTTAGGTAATGGCAATAGTTACTTTTGCCTTATAAAGATGGGGCTTTTAGCTAAAGGAGGGGACCCCATTTGGTCTCCAGCCCTAGAGCTTAATTTCTGAACATTTTCATTGTCTTTCTTACTTTTTATTATGCTGACCTAACATATTTAATACCGGTGGTGAGCCTAGGAGGTGAAGTGCACTGTACCACTACCTTGGCATACCCGGTGCCTTTTTGGAGTGATAGTCCAACCACTTCAGTTGTGGCCCTGTTTCTACTCCTGGGATTCATTTCACAGGGGTTAGCTCCAAGAGCCAAGCATTCCTCTCCTATCCCTTTTGGGACTTTGGACAGGATGCTCCAGGGGGAACTCAATAGAAGCCCCTCCCCATATGGGAGTCACATTGTACATAGTTCTCATAACGTTTAATTGTGTTTATAAAAACCTCAAATACCAGATGCAGGTTTTATGCAAAATGTTTATTGCTGGTGTTTTTAAATGTTATGCTTCAAAACTAAAACCACAAAGGAGCTCGCACTAGGATGGGGTGCCATGGAAAACTAAAAGTCAAACACAAATCCAGGCACTCACCACCACAAAAGAACTTGGCCCAGAAGGGAAACATTTTAAAAGGATTTATTGAATTGCCTGACGCGTTTCTGGTCCCACTGGACCCTTTATCAAAGGCTAAATGAGGCAGAAAAAAACACACACATATATAACCCTAGAATAGATCGCATGACAAATTACATCAATTAAAAAACACAAATAAAATGTGTCTAACAATGAAGCAGTACTACATTCCTCCATGGAATTCTATATATCTAACAGGCAGAACACTAATTACTTCAAACATTCAATGAATAAAAATAAACAGCAGTACTAGTTTAACAATTATACATCATTAGAAAACACATCAAATCAAACATGTCTAATAATGATATCATTAGTACCTAAAGTCCACATGCAAGGGAAAGGAACATAGAAGTGGAGGGGGGGATTTACAAAAAAGGGGAAGAAAACCAGCTTCACTTTCTCAATAGACTAACGACTTTCTTCTAAAAAAGGCTTTAGATCAAAATTACCATTTAAACCTGGACTAATAGTTGCTTTTAATTGCAAAATCCAAAAAGCATCTCTTTTAAGAATCAAATTTCTATAATTACCTCCCCTAGGTTTCCGAGATACTTTATCAATAGCCATATACTTAAAAAAATGTTTATACTTATCGTTTTTACATGCTAAAATATGTACTGCCGTGGCATAAAGTAAATCTTCTCTTAATATAGCCCGTTGGTGCTCACCAGCTCTAATCTTGAAACTCCTTCGGTTTTCCCCACATAAAGGCATTACAAGGCAGGTTGCCAGATAAATCACACCACCGTGTTACAAGATGTAAATTGTCTAATTGTAAATTCCCTTGTATTATTAATGGTTGAAAAAGTTTTACCATTATTCACAACATCACAATAAATGCAATTATTACATTTAAAGCAACCAAAGGGTTGTATTAACCATGTATTTGTTTGTGTATCTACAAAATGGCTATGTACAAGACTATCTTTAGACTAGCTGCCTTTCTAAATGTAATTCTTGGTGACTGTTCTGCTATATTCTCAAGATTTTTTTCCGCTAATAGAACCCTCCAGTGTTTACTTATAACCTCAGAAAAAAACTTTGCATGTGACGAATAAGTTGTAACAACATTAAACCGTGTATCATGTGTATTATGCACACTGGATGGCCGTAATAATGTATTTCTGTCTGTATTCATTGCCTTTTCTCTTGCTTGTGAAATATTTGTACTACTATAACCCCTCTCCTTAAACCTTGCTTCCATTACATCTGCATTCATCATAAAACTATTATCTGTACTGCAATTTCTTTTAACTCTTAAAAATTCACCTTTAGGGATATTTTTAATCGTATGGACTGGATAACAACTAGAAGCCATCAAAACAGTATTACCATCTACATTTTTTCAAAAAATCTCTGTTTCAAAACTACCATTTGCCATTTTCATTATAGAAATATCCAAATATGGAAGTCAATCATTAGCTATATTAAAAATAAAATGCAGATGGTCATTTGTAGAATGTAAAAAACTAGTAAATTCTTGAAATTCAGATTGAGTTCCTTTCCATAACAAAATTATATCATCTATAAAATGCTTTCATAAAACAATTTTATTGAGAAATGGATTAATTGCTGAATAAATAAATTCTCTTTCCCACAGTCCAACGTATAGATTAGGTACTGAAGGTGCACAAGTTGCTCCCATGGCTGTCCCTTTAATTTGCTTGTAAACAGACTGATTAAACAAAAATACATTGAAAGTTAAAACATATTCCATCAATTTTAAAAGAAAATCTATAGGTGGTCCGTTGTAACTTGGGTCACTATTTAGAAAAAACGCCATAGCATCTAAAGCACCACTATGGGGAACATTAGAATATAAAGAGTCTATATCCAAAGAGATTAACAAAATGTCACTCTCCACATGTAAAGTGCTCAAAAGATTTAAAACATTCCTAGTGTCTTTTAAATAAGAGGGCAATTTTTCCACATACATTCATAAGAAAGAATCCAAATAACGAGAGAAAGGCTCAGTCAGGAACCCCACCCCACTAATAATCGGACGTCCAGGAGGGTCTATCAAAGTTTTATGTACTTTCGGTAACAAATAAAATGTACCCATAATAGGATGGTCTTTAGTTAAAAAATCCCTGACATGCTTAGTAATATGTCCTTCCATATATACATTATTTATTCTTTCATCGATAATACTTTTAAATTCCCATGTTGGATTATAATCTAATTTAATATAAAATTCTTGTCCCCAAGTTGTCTCTGAACTTCTCTCAAGTAATCTTTTTTATCCATAATGACTACAGATCCACCCTTATCTGCCTGTTTGATAGCAATAGAAGATTCTTGTTGTAAAACTTTTATAGCATTTCTTTCATCTACAGTTAAATTATCAAATCCATTATGGGGCAAATTGTCAAACAAATTATTCAAATCTCACTCTACTAGCTGGCAAAAAATGTTAACGGCTGAACATGAAGGGGGACAAAAGGTGGAGTTTGGTCGACAGGTATCTAAAGGCAAATCTAACATGGAATTCTGATTATCACCATAAAAAGCACGTAAATTCAGCTTTCTACATAACAGACTAACATCAATCAGCGTCTGTATCTTATCAATTGGTGTAGTAGGAACAAAATTTAAACCTTTACAGAGTAAGGTCCTTTCAGATTCAGATAAATTATAGCTTGAAAGGTTAATAACTTTCATATCTGATACAGTAGTCTCTCCAACATAAGAATTGGGGCTTACCTCCTCCTCCCCCTCTGGAATGGTCTCTGATTTGGATACCTCTGTCTGTATCCTTGGTAATAAATGTTGTCTCCTCCCCCGTCTCCCCCTTCGTGTTCTCTTTCTCTTCCATCTTCTCTCTGAAAAGTTAATCTTGGACTCCGTCGCGGCTGGAAGTTCTATTGATTGGGGGGGGGGAGTAATGTTCCAAAATAGGAGGATGAGGGCCCCGATGTTGTGGAAAAAATCCTTGTTGTCCCAGAGTATGCTGGTGTTCTATTTTCTCCTCTAAAAAAGGACCACGATTATCAGAAATATTTTCTTCACTTTCAGCTTTACTGATATCCGTACTGAAATCAAAGGACACATTCTTTTTTAAAATTCCTTTGTGTTTATTGTCTCTCAACTTCCATGTATACACTCGACCTGTTTCATAGTCTCCCTTGTCCCTTATCAACTTGGTTTGTTTAATTCTTTTTAAATCAACATCCAGTTTATGTATTGTATTTTTTAACTTGCTGTTTAAACTGTTCAACTCATCCATTTCATACTGACAGTTGTAGAACCTCTGCTTCATATTGCTTTAGGTCTTCTTTTATACCACAGTCTTGTTCCTTTAAAAAGGTTATAATTAAACCAATAAGTTTAAAACTAGCTTCCGATAAAATGTTTTCCCATTCTTGAATGAATTTACTGTTGTCTTGACCATATGCAGGTTTAAGGTCTAAGCGTAAGCCTCTTGGAATGCGTTTTACCTGTATGTAAGCTTCCATGTTCGTTTTTGTCCAGTAGATCCTACGACGTTGTAAAGTTAATGTCTCAAGTTTCCTGTAGGTTTCCTTCAAAGACAAAGCTTGAGGATTAATTAAAACTGAGTCCACTTCATTCAGAAGGAAAGGATTTGTAACACCCACTGCTCGCAGTAGATTATCCACAAAGCTAACAGGTTGATTTATCTCCTGTGTCCTTGTTTCAAAAATTAAGTTCGGAGTTGCTTCCAACGACATGATTAAAATGTTGCAGGTAAACGTAAAGAGACCAGAGTGGTTTTAAACAAACTACTTGCTTGTAACCTGTGCGATTAAAGCTCCAAAATCAAATACAAAAACCACAAAGGAGCTCGCACTAGGATGGGGTGCCATGGAAAATTAAAAGTCAAAAACACAAATCCAGGCACTCACCACCACAAAAGAACTTGGCCCAGAGGAAACATTTTAAAGTTTATTGAATTGCCAATGCGTTTCTGGTCCTGGACCCTTTATCAAAGGCAAATGGGGCAGAAAAAAACACGCACATATATAACCCTAGAATAGATCACATGACAAATTACATCAATTAAAAAACACAAATAAAATGTGTCTAACAATGAAGCAGTACTACATTCCTCCATGGAATTCTATATATCTAACAGGCAGAACACTAATTACTTCAAACATTCAATGAATAAAAACAGCAGTACTAGTTTAACAATTATACGACATTAGAAAACTACATTCCTCCGTGGAATTCAATATATCTAACAGGCAGAACACTAATTACTTCAAACATTCAATGAATAAAAATAAACAGCAGTACTAGTTTAACAATTATACATCATTAGAAAACACATCAAATCAAACATGTCTAATAATGATATCATTAGTACCTAAAGTCCACATGCAAGGGAAAGGAACATAGAAGTGGGGGGGGGGGGGGATTTACAAAAAAGGGGAAGAAAAACCAGCTTCACTTTCTCAATAGACTAACGTCTTTCTTCTGAAAAAGGCTTTAGATCAAAATTACCATTTAAACCTGGACTAATAGTTGCTTTTAATTGCAAAATCCAAAAAGCTTCTCTTTTAAGAATCAAATTTCTATAATTATCTCCCCTAGGTTTCCGAGATACTTTATCAATAGCCATATACTTAAAAAAATGTTTACACTTATCATTTTTACATGCTAAAATATGTGCTGCCATGGCACAAAGTAAATCTTCTCTTAATATAGCCCGTTGGTGCTCACCAACTCTAATCTTGAAACTCCTTTCGGTTTTCCCCACATAAAAGGCATTACACGAGCAGGTTGCCAGATAAATCACACCACTCGTGTTACAAGATGTAAAATTATCTAATTGTAAATTCCCTTGTATTGTTAATGGTTGAAAAAGTTTTACCATTATTCACAACATCACAATAAATGCAATTATTACATTTAAAGCAACCAAAGGGTTGTATTAGCCATGTATTTGTTTGTGTATCTACAAAATGACTATGTACAAGACTATCTTTTAGACTAGCTGCTTTTCTAAATGTAATTCTTGGTGACTGTTCTGCTATATTCTCAAGATTTTTTTCTGCTAATAGAACCCTCCAGTGTTTACTTATAACCTCAGAAAAAAACTTTGCATGTGACGAATAAGTTGTAACAACATTAAACCGTGTATCGTGTGTATTATTCACACTGCATGGCCATAATAATGTATTTCTGTCTGTATTCATTGCCTTTTCTCTTGCTTGTGAAATATTTGTACTACTATAACCCCTCTCCTTAAATCTTGCTTCCATTACATCTGCATTCATCACAAAACTATTATCTGTATTGCAATTTCTTTTAACTCTTAAAAATTCACCTTTAGGGATATTTTTAATCGTATGGACTGGATGACAACTAGAAGCCATCAAAACAATATTACCATCTACATTTTTTCTAAAAATCTCTGTTTAAAAACTACCATTTGCCATTTTCATTATAGAAATATCCAAATATGGAAGTCGATCATTAGCTATATTAAAAATAAAATGCAGATGGTCATTTGTAGAATGTAAAAAACTAATAAATTCTTGAAATTCAGATTGAGTTCCTTTCCATAACAAAATTATATCATCTATAAAATGCTTTCATAAAACAATTTTATTGAGAAATGGATTAATTGCTGAATAAATAAATTCTCTTTCCCACAGTCCAATGTATAGATTAGCTACTGAAGGTGCACAAGTTGCTCCCATGGCTGTCCCTTTAATTTGCTTGTAAACAGACTGATTAAACAAAAATACATTGAAAGTTAAAACATATTCCATCAATTTTAAAAGAAAATCTATAGGTGGTCCGAGGTTTCAGCGTTTTATAGATGATATAATTTTGTTATGGAAAGGAACTCAATCTGAATTTCAAGAATTTATTACTTTTTTACATTCTACAAATGACCATCTGCATTTTATTTTTAATATAGCTAATGATCGACTTCCATATTTGGATAGTTCTATAATGAAACCGGCAAATGGTACATAGATACATAGATACATAGACAGTGTCGGCAGATAAGGGCCTATGGCCCACCCAGTCTGCCCATTTGAGCTTGTAAGTTCAGTTTGTTTTCCTAGAAGTCTGTTGCCCCTTACCCCTGACCTCCAGAATTCCTTTATGTCTATCCCATGCATTCTTAAATCCCGTGATTGTTTCAGCCCCCACCACTTCCTCTGGTAGGGTGTTCCACTTGTCCACCACCCATTCTGTGAAGAAATTCTTTCTCATGTTTCCTCTGAATCATCCTCCCTCCAACTTCATCCCATGCCCTCTAGTCCTGGAACATCTTTTCGCTTAAAAATAGTGTTTTCCTGCACCCTGTTCCTCCTGTAAGATACTTGTATGTCTCTATCATACCCCTCTCTCCTCCTCTCCTCCAGGAGTACATGTTCAGTTCCTTCAACCTGTCTTCATAGGACTTGTGATGCAATCCATGCACCATATTTGTTGCCCTCCTCTGAACCTTCTCTACCCTGTCTATGTCCTACGTGGTGTGGTCTCCAGAACTGTACACTGTACTCCAGGTGGGGCCTCACTAGTGTCTTGTATAGCGAATTATGACCTCCCTTTTCCTGCTGGTAATGCCCCTGCCTATACATCCCAGCATCCTATTTGCTTTACCTGCTGCCTTGTCACACTGTTCCTACCTTGAGGTCATCAGAGATGATAACCCCAAGATCCCTTTCCTGCTTGGTGCATGCTATATCCTCACCCTCAACTGATATATTGTGCCAGGGTTTTTGTGCCCCATATGCATTATCTTGCACTTCTTTGCATTGAATTTCAACTGCCAAACCCCTGACCATTCTTCAAGTTTCTGCAGGTCGCTTCTCATTCTGTCTACACCCTCTGGTGTGTCTACTCTGTTACAGAGCTTTGTGTCATCAGCAAACAGTGAAATTCTGCCTTCTAGGTCCTGTGCCATGTCACTGATGAAGATGTTGAATAGGACCGGTCCCAGCACTGATCCCTGTGGTACCCCACTGGTCACTCTTCCCTCTGTGGAGTGACAGCCATTTACCACCACCCTCTGTGTCCTGCCACCCAGCCAGTTACCTACCCACCACACTACTGTCCTGCCCACACCCATATTCCCCAGTTTGTGTAATAGTCTCTATGTGGCACAGCGTCAAAGGCCTTGCTGAAGTCCAGCTAGGCCATGTCCACTGCCCTCCCTGATCCACCTCCCTAGTCACCCAGTCAAAAATTCATGAGGTTGGTCTGACATGACTTCCCCCTGGTGAAACCATGCTGCCTTGGGTCCTGTAGTCCATTGACAACCAGATGTTCCACCAATCTCTCCTTCAGTAGTGCTTCCATGATCTTCCTCACTACCGAGGTGAGGCTGACTGGTCTGTAGTTCCCTGCTTCCTCTTTGTTCCCACTTTTGTATAAGGGGACTACATCTGCTGTCCTCCAGTCTTTGTAGTTTTGAAACAGAGATTTTTCGAAAAAATGTAGATGGTAATACTGTTTTGATGGCTTCTAGTTGTCATCCAGTCCATACGATTAAAAATATCCCTAAAGGTGAATTTTTAAGAGTTAAAAGAAATTGCAGTACAGATAGTAGTTTTGTGATGAATGCAGATGTAATGGAAGCAAGGTTTAAGGAGAGGGGTTATAGTAGTACAAATATTTCACAAGCAAGAGAAAAGGCAATGAATACAGACAGAAATACATTATTACGGCCATCCAGTGTGAATAATACACATGATACATGGTTTAATGTTGTTACAACTTATTCGTCACATGCAAAGTTTTTTTCTGAGGTTATAAGTAAACACTGGAGGGTTCTATCAGCGGAACAAAATCTTGAGAATATAGCAGAACAGTCACCAAGAATTACATTTAGAAAGGCAGCTAGTCTAAAAGATAGTCTTGTACATAGCCATTTTGTAGATACACAAACAAATACATGGTTAATACAACCCTTTGGTTGCTTTAAATGTAATAATTGCATTTATTGTGATGTTGTGAATAATGGTAAAACTTTTCAACCATTAACAATACAAGGGAATTTACAATTAAACAATTTACATCTTATACCAGTGGTGTGGATTTATCTGGCAACCTGCTCGTGTAATGCCTTATGTGGGGAAAACCAAAAGGAGTTTCAAGATTAGATTTGGTGAGCACCAACAGGCTATATTAAGAGAAGATTTACTTTATGCCACGGCAGCACATATTTTAGCATGTAAAAACGATAAGTGTAAACTTTTTTTAAGTGTATGGCTATTGATAAAGTATCTCGGAAACCTAGGGGAGGTAATTATAGAAATTTGATTCTTAAAAGAGAAGCTTTTTGGATTTTGCAATTAAAAGCAACTAATAGTCCAGGTTTAAATGGTAATTTTGATCTAAAGCCTTTTTTAGAAGAAAGACGTTAGTCTATTGAGAAAGTGAAGCTGTTTTTCTTCCCTTTTGTAAATCCCCCACTTCTACGTTCCTTTCTTGCATGTGGACTTTAGGTATCTAATGATATCATTATTAGACATGTTTGATTTGATCTGTTTTCTAATGATGTATGATTGTTAAGCTAGTACTGCTGTTTATTTTTATTCATTGAATGTTTGAAGTAATTCGTGTTCTGCCTGTTAGATATATTGAATTCCATGGAGGAATGTAGTTTTCTAATGATGTGTAATTGTTAAACTAGTACTGCTATTTTTATTCATTGAATGTTTGAAGTAATTAGTGTTCTGCCTGTTAGATATATTGAATTCCATGGAGGAATGTAGTTTTCTAATATTGTATAATTGTTAAACTAGTACTGCTGTTTTTATTCATTGAATGTTTGAAGCAATTAACGTTCTGCCTGTTAGATATATAGAATTCCATGGAGGAATGTAGTACTGCTTCATTGTTAGACACATTTTATTTGTGTTTTTTAATTGATGTAATTTGTCATGCGATCTATTCTAGGGTTATATATGTGTGTGTTTTTTTTCTGCCTCATTTAGCCTTTGATAAAGGGTCCAGTGGGACCAGAAACGCGTCAGGCAATTCAATAAATCCTTTTAAAATGTTTCCCTTCTGGGTCAAGTTCTTTTGTGGTGGTGAGTGCCTGGATTTGTGTTTAAGCTTCAAAACTAGATACTGCTAGATTAGTCCACGAAATGGTTTCTAGCGGATGTTCAATGTTAAAGAACTTGATGTGTTGGGGAAGGGGGGAAATAACCACACATATAGAGTAAGGATTGGTTTACAAAATATTTTATTAAACCAGTTACAAATTAAGGGATTGACAACTAGCTCCATTAGTCAGTCTGCTTGGGTTGATGGAAAGGAGCATGGTCCGAAGGTTCTACAGCAGGTCCCGTCTGGAAGAGAAAGGGAGAAATTTTAACAAATCAGTGTCCCAAAACCTAAGGAAATGACGACTGTAAATCCAGTTAAAATTATGTCCCACAATATAAATGGTATCCATGATCCCATTAAGAGAGCTCGTTTAATGCAGTTCTTATGAAAGAACCCCTCTGATTTGGTTTTCCTCCAGGAGACTCGCCTCTCGGAATCCGAACATCTCAAATTAAACTAGGGGAATAGATACCGGCTGGTGGCCTCCTCACATCCCAGAGGAAGATGAAGAGGTGTGGCAATACTAATCCCACAAAATACCCCAATGGAGATACAACAAACTCACGTTGACACTCAGGGACGTTTTGTGGTTGTTACAGGACTACTGTTTGGGAAACAAGTAACATTAGCTAATGTATGCTTTCCCCCACAGTCCAAATTTCCTACATTCAGGAGTTTCCTATCTACCTTACTTGATCTCCTCCGAGGTCAGTTAATAATGGTGGAAGTCCTGAACCTAACCTTATCTCCACATTTGGACTGTTCATGCTCCCACAGGCACTGCAATAACTCGACAACCAAAACGTTTAAACACGCAATTGAACACTTAGGACTGGTGGATGTGTGGAGGCGTATATTCCCATCTCAGCCGGGTTTTACCTACTATTCTCCTAGGTTTAAATCCTACTCTAGACTTGATTATTTCTTGACCTCATGCGAACATCTTTCAACTATCCAAGATATTGTCCTGGGTCCAAAATTGCTATCGGACCACCACCCCCGACTCTAAAACTGGATATGGGAAGGGAGGAGAAGAAATCTCTTTGGAGGCTAAACCCATCTCTTCTTGGGGATTGGGAATTTCAAGAGAAGGTTTTGCTTTGGCTTCCTCTCTCTTTTTTTCAAGAGAATGCCGACCCAAACGTCTCGGTGTCAATGCAGTAGGATGCGATGAAGGCCACCATCCACGGAGAAATTATTGCTTATTCTGCTAGGAAACATAAAGACAGGGAGGTGGAATACCATAGACTAACAGAAATACTATCTAATTACCAGCTGTTGTACCAAGAAGGAGACACAGATCTCCAGCAACTAATTAAGGATCCTAAAGCTGCCCTACAAAAGGTACTTGACAATAAGGTTCAACAATCATTATATTACCTTTGGCAATCCATACATGAGGGTGGGCCCAGAGGTACTAAGATATTGGCCTGTAACCTGAGACAACGTAAGAGTTCCGCAACTATCCTAAAAATTAAACATTTGTCAACTGGGAAAACTCATCACTCGACTGCTCACATCCAGAAGGCCTTCTCTGATTTCTATTCTAACCTCTATTCTTCAGGCCCTATATATAAATAGGAATCAGCTAGACAATTTTTAGAAGGTGCGGGTCTCTCAGCCCTGTCCCCCCTTCAAACTAAAAATCTGATAGCTCCTATCTCCAAACTAGAAATAGAAGGGGCTATTAAAAATCTTAAGCCTGGATGTTGTCCAGGCCCAGATGGGTTTACTGTAGAATGGTACAAAAAATTCCTTAAAGAGCTTCTTTCTAAAATTCATTCCCTCTTTTTTTTTTTTTCCCGCCCCGCCCGTGCTCACTGGTCCCCTACTCCCTCGGGCTCCACAGGCTCCCTCCAACCCCGCTGTCCTTTCTCAGCCCTCCTGTGGTCCTCATATGGCAGCCGATCCCTGGGATATCCTGGCATATCCCTTCGCCAGGCAGGTCCCCCTCCTCTGAGGGGCAAGGCACCGAGGAGAGGGGATGGCCCCAGCACACACTACTAGGGCCCAGGGATGCTGCTGAAGAGCAGGAGGCCCTGGGAAGGCACTGGAGGCACTCAGGGAACAGAGAGCCATCATCCAGCGGCCAGCGAGCAATTTTTCTCTTTTTCTGTTGGGGGCAGCGTAGTGACATCATGGCATACGCCAACGTCCGCTCCTCCCCCAGTTAGCATTGGGCCAAGCATCCTGTGATACTCCCAGTCTCCACTAGGAGCCAGCAGGTGCCGGACCAGTCCCCTACCCTCCCCCTGGAGAAGGAGAGCTGTCCATGGGACGTTCAATCCTTCTTCCCCCGGATGGCCCTCCAGTGACCCGTGCTCATTCCTGAACCCGGGTCACTGGTGTCGCAAGCTGAAATCCAACCATTGCACTGGTGGGCCCCATTCCCTCTTTAACCACATCTCTCAGGGGGAGCTCCCTCCCACATCCTGGGATTTCACCACAGTCACTCTCATTCCTAAACCAGACAAAGATCCCACAGACCTGGTATCTTATTGCCCCGTCTGTATACTTAATGTGGACTATAAAATTTATATGGCAGTATTGGCATCCAGAATGGAATCAGTTGTCCCTCATCTTGTCCACCCTGATCAATCAGGCTTTATAAGGAATAGAGGTACGGCAGATAACATCTGTCAGGCCCTACTATTACAAGAATTTGTATCCACCCATCAAATTCCTTCTGTTTTTATCAGCCTTTTTTTTTTTTTTTTTTTTATACTTACTATTTCTATGCCCCCTTCCTCGCTGTTCCAGGAACCTCTCTTCAGGAATCCCAAGGTTGTGTGCTCCCGTAGTCCCGCCCCGGGTCCCTCCATTCTGAGTGCCAGTGGCCTGCCCCCATCCTGCCATAGTTTGTCCCCCCTGGGCGGGAAGGAGAGGGTCTCCTCTTACCCTCTCCACACCTCAAGTGTGCATCGGGAGGTCAACTGGCCGGATCTCAAGAGCGCGGTTATGGGTTTTCTCGGGGTGACCGGGTCCCGTCTACAGGAATCTGGGACAGGGTATTTTCCGGTTTTCTGGTCCCAGCCCTCGAGGCGCCCACATGCTAGGGAAGCCTAGGTGCTAAGCACGTTGTGATGCACTTGTTGCTCCAGCTTCCGGCAAGCACCTCCCCACCCTTACTTGCAAGCTGCCTTCACTGCACCTCCATCTGTGGTCACCCAGGTGGTGGTATAGCAGCAAGACTTGCAACCCACCCCACCCGGAGGATGAGAGCAGCCTTCCGGCGCTCAATCCTCCTCCCCCTGGCTGGCCCTCCAGCTGCCCGAGTCCATTCCTGAACCCGGGTCACTGGCGCTGCAAGCAGTAACCCTACCGCTGCGCTGGTGGGCCAGCTGTTTTTATCAGCCTTGATGCGGAAAAGGCCTTCGACCATGTTTCGTGGCCTTTTCTATGGGATGCCCTGAGAGCTTTTCAATTTCCCCCGTAGTTCATTAAACTCTTAACAAATCTATATAAATCCTCTCCAGCCTATATTCGAATCAATGGATCTCTATCATCACCAATTGATCTGAATAGAGGAACATGTCAAGGATGTCCAATGTCGCCATATCTCTTTGCTGGTTTTCTTGAACCCCTGGCGTCTGTCCTCCATAACAACCCACTAGTGGAGGGGATACCAATTTGCCAAAACAAATACAAAATAGGCATGTTCACAGATGATATACTCCTGACCTTAATGGCTCCCCCAAATTCCATCCCAGCCACTTGGAAAATACTAACCCAATTTGAAAAAATATCAGGCTTTAAACGTAATATAACCAAAACGAAAATTCTCACATTTAATTTTATCCCTACACAGCAACTAAAAAAAAAAAATATCCATTTAAATGGCTCTCCGCTAAGATTTCATACCTGGGTCTCCAACTCCCTCGTGATATAGCAACGCTAGAAATAGTTAACTACAAACCCTTGACTATGCAGATCCAGGTGAATCTTGATCGATGGGCATTAGGTTTTCTTCCCCTTCATCGAAAAGTTGAGATAATTCGAACAAATATACTTCCTCAAATTTTATATCTCTTACAGACTATTCCCTTTTACCCATCAAAATTCTATTTCAAATCTTGGGACAAATCAATTTCGGCTTTCTTATGGGGTAAACACCGTCCGACAGTTAGGCTATCCATATTAAAACTCTCATTATTTCAGGGCGGTCTTAACCTCCCAGATTTAACCTTATATGCTCAATCTGTCTTTTTAAGAATACTAATCCTGTGGTTAACTGAAACCTACAGTTCCCCCTGGAAATCTATAGAATTTCATCTAAATGATCTTTTTGATATTACTAAGATCCTCTTTTCGTTGGATCATAGGTCATTTCCACCCTCTAATCTAACAAACATCACAGCTCAACCCTATAAACTATGGAGAAGGCTTAGGAAGAGAGGAACAATGCTACAGATTTATGAATATTGTAAGCTTATATCCCAAGATGAAACATTTGTTCCTAACTCAATGGATCAAACTTTTACCTTTTGGAGAAACCTAGGACTTTCACATGTTTTCCAGTTCCTCTCCCCTCAGGGCATCATCCCCTTTGACAAAGATGCAATCCCAATTTTCACTTCGTCAATCGGATCGGTTCCGCTGTTTTCAAATCCGTAACCATATCCTTCGAAATAAAGATATCTCACCTATACTTCCAGTTCCCACCCCTAACCTATTAAAACTTTTTATTGAGTGGATCAAAGGTAATCTGGGGTCACATATTATAGGTATAATATATAAAGAAATGGCAGATTAGAGTCCACTCGATCCATTCTCTGTGAGTGGAACAGAGACCTAGAACTCGAGATCTCAATAGAGTCATGGATGGGCTCGACTTTGGCGGAGGCCAAATCCATCGTGTCTCCCCATTGGAGGGAGTTCACATGGAGATGCCGATCCCGATTTTTTTTTTTTTTTTTTTTTTTTTTAGGGCTCCGGCGACTCTTGTCAAATTTCTTCCTCCACAATATGGACATTGCTGGAGACAATGTGGATGCAGGGTTGCTTCTTTGGGTCACGTTTTTTTGACATGTCCCCTTCTGATGCCCTATTTGATTACTCTCCAGTCCAAGCTATCAACCCTGTTTGATGAGCCAGTTGAGCTCATGGCAGAGAAATTTTTGTTGGGGCTCTTCCCGGACCATGCTCTTCCCTGGAGGGATTCCATTTTTCCAATGTGTACTCTTGCAGCCAAAAAGGCCATAACTCGGCATTGGATGTCTTCGCAGACTCCAACCATACAAGAATGGAGACAAATAATGTCAGAGATCTATACTTCAGAGTGATTTAACATGGAGATGGTGGGCAGAGGTTCATCTCCGCAGTATAAATGGCAGAAATGGGTCAATTACTGTGTATTGACGGATCCTACATTCTGTCCATGACTGCCCGAGGGAGGGCCCAGAGGGTACCTGTAACATTAGGTAAGCAGAGTTGAAGTTTGTAGTATTGGAGGGAGAAGAACTAAGCTTCTCAATCTTAAGATAACATTTAAAGTAAGAAATATGCGGAGATGGATCTTTGCGGCTGTCAACTATTTTTATCCCTTCCACTCGGAGACACTGTAGAGCATGAGATTCTAATCGATGAGCTCCTTTCTTATGATCAGATTGAATCTGACCATTACTTTTTATTGACATTTGGTTCTATGGGACAAATAACTAATGATATTTATATGCTTCTCGATGTAATGTGTGGTGAAAACTTTCAAATAAAAAGAAATAAAAAAATAAAAAAAATTACCAGAAATGATACCATTGAACAGCAACCTATCCCCTCCTTTCCTCAGACTGGTAATGACTCTTTGAACACTACTATTGGAATTTTGCAAGAGGCCTTGATGAGACTTGAACCTTATGTCCGAGTAACCTAACCTCATTCCCCTTACAAGTTCAAGTGACGCACTTGATAGAAAGAGGAAAACATCTAAAAATGTACCTTCTGTCCAATAACTTAATGGCCATAAATATTCCCCTGTGCCCATACTCAGCCCAATGCCTATCTACCTCATTAACTCAAGGGACTCTCCCTCTCCATGGCCTTTGCTTACTTACTGTGTTACTGTACCCACTACTCCCTTTCATAGCTGCCTTTCCCATCGCTCCTTGCTACCTAAGTTACTGCTTCCTGCAGCACAGAGTTCTGTTTGTTGTTTGGAATGATTACTGCATCAGCGTTCAGGCATTTCATTGCAGTCCAGCCAGCCCTGGCAAGGCTCGGTAATGCTGAGAGGAATGCGTCAGTTCCAGGACTCCGTCTGCCATGTTAGCTCAAGAGTTATTATCCAGGATCATACGACCACACTTCCACTATTCCCTATTCCTTACTGTCAGCAGCTTTACGTGCATGGATAACTTGATCATCCCTGACTTGTGGTTCCCTTTCCATACTGCCATGCCCCAAGGGGGGCCCCTTCTCATGTGGCAATGGCCTCTACTCCCACATTCAGCTCCCAGAGTGTTCCCCTCCTTTCCTTGAACCATTTATTATTCAGCAGCCAAGAAGGCTATTCTTTAAGGCTTGATATCATATATTTATTGCAGATGGTTCCTTGAATCTCGTCCCTTCCACGGTGAGGCCGAACCACGTGGGGTCTCATCTTCCCTGTCTTGTACTGCTCATGATATGGCGATGGGGGACCATGTAGGTCCCGCCATCTCTATCACACACTACTTGATGGAAGGAAATGCATTACTTGGATACAGTGATGGCAGACCACGTGGGTTCCCGCCATCCCTATCAGGCACTATTGCTTCCATGGTTAAGGCAAACCACGAGGGGTCTCACCTTTCCATTCATGCTCTCCCAGCAATCCAGCAATAGCAGACCATGTGGGGTCCTGCTATCCCTATTCCACACTAATCCATGGGTCAAAGGGTGCCAACTTTCATTCTTGCACAATGTCTGTTACACAATGATGGACTATAGAGGGTCTGCCTTCCCACTCACCATCTACTCCAAAGGTTTTCAACTCAATGCTTCTTTAAGTCTCCGTACAGCAGATTGATTGATGGCATGTTGTCCTTCCTTGAGAATGTGCTCCAGTTCAACAGCCAGAGTCCTGCATCTGTTCCTTATTCAGCCTGTTTATGGCGATAGCGGACCATGTAAGCTCCTGCCATCCCATACCTCTATCCCCGTGAAAAGCCCTGCTATATTGTAACTATGTCTATTCACTGTCTATGGAGTTCTGCCTCCCTTACTTGGGACTGCAACTCATTCTGGCTCCTGAGGGTCCCCTTGTCACCTATATCATTCCTTCTATGGTGATGGCGGACCACGTGGGGCCCCGCCATCCTCCTTTTCTACATGTCCCTTGACATTCTTCCTCTTATTCTTTATCTCCCAGTCCAACTACTGTGCCCTTTGCTTTCCTCCAAATTACCAGCACGACATTGTTGATGGACTTATCTCGGACCAAGTTTTAATCAGCGATTCAAGTCATGCAAGTTTCTCTGTGAACCCCTGGTGGTCATCATCATCATTGCTCCAGAGTATTTCCCCTCAACAGGAGGCTATCCTCTAGAAAACCAGAATTCTTCTCGTACTATGGCAGACCCTACGGGGTCTCGCATCCCAATATTGTCTACATGGGACTCCATTGCTCATTCATGACTTCTTCATTCATCAGGACTCCATGCGAATATCATTCCCTAGCTAGCCTACCTCCAAGCCTACTATCAGCTTCACAGGTTAATGCCTAACATCCATGGCAATGGCGAACCATGTGGGGTCTCGCCATCCCAATTATGCATGCCCCATGACAGACCTTATCTGGTACCTTCTCATATTAATAAGCTTCAGTGACTCATCCTCTATGTCCTACATCCCGTACTGCTGCAATAGCGGACCACATGGGCTCCCACCATTCCCAAAAAGGCTATCACCTTCCTATCCTTGGATTAAGCTCTTACTACAATGACAGTCAACCTGCTGCAGGTTCTAGCCATCCCAACAAACAGTTCCCACTATGCTGCTCTATCTAGTATCCAAAGGCCAGGCTATGCATCTACAGCAGTCATCTATCCCAGACTAGGATTAACCATTGTTCCAGCATCTGGTCATCAATCCAGTTCGATATTCCATCTGTTTGAACCTCATCTGCAACATCGACTCCTTGCTCATCCCGACCACGAACTGGATTTACCAGCTACACCAGACCGTATTCCTGGACATAACTGTACCTAAACCTAGTGCATTTAGGAATATTCTCCTCTTAGTATGCCCAGGGGTCAGTAGCCATGGGTCCTCGGAGGTTTCCCCAAGGGGGGTTTTCCTCTCCTGCATGCTACAGAGCACACTCTCTGGAGCTGGAGGAGGTAGTCAATTTCACTACTTCTTTTTGGGCCTTAAGTCTACACCTACCCACTTGTCTACCCAGGGTGGGATGTGGAGAAGCACCAAAGCTCACATTATAAACACCAAGCATACCAGTCAGCTCCTCGGCATACATAAGCACTACGTTATTTGCCACACATTGAATTGGAAGGCTTTAGCCTGTTGTTCAATGGGGGGAATAGCTCCTCCCCCATTCCCTACATAAGCAGCAGACCACTTCCCACTCTGCTTTGAGCATTTCGGCGGTGCCCTCCATCCTCCCATGCCTCCTCCTCCTCCTCCTCCTCCTCCTTCTCTTGTCTCACCCTTTCCACTAGGCCTTAAGTCTACACCTACCCACTAGTCTACCCAGGGTGGGATGCAGAGAAGTGCCAAAGCTCACGTTATAAACACGAAGCATACCAGTCAGCTCATAAGTATACACAAACACTAAGCTATTTGCCACACATTGAATCTTAGCCTACTGGAATATTAGTCACTTAGAGAATTGTAATACACATAAATGGCTATCTGTATTTCTGGGCACCCTAAAGATGGAGAAATCAATGGACAATTATTGTGAACAGATTTGACTAATGGTACATGGAAAGAGCTTGAAACACTGCTTCCACCTAGTTTAGTCCTATAAGATAATGAAATCTGTGATGAAGCTGAATTCACCAATAGTAAATAATAATAATAATAATAATAACATTTATTTGTTATAGTGCCTTTCATATATCAAAGCGCTGTACGTTCAAGATAAAAACAAAATACAATAAATACAATAAAATCAAGAAAAACCAGAGTAGGCTTTCCCACACAAAAAAGTCTTAAGAGCCTGCTTGAAACACCCCAGAGTCCTGCACTCCCGAAGCTGAAGTGGCAGAGAATTCCAGAGGGTAGGTGCCACAAACCAAAAGCACACACACCAGATGACTTTAAACTTATGGGCAGACTAGGTGGGAAAAGTGGTCCTTATCTGCCATCAAATTCTATGTTTCTATGTTTCTATTTTACCCTCGGACTCTCCAGCAACCCCTTGTCAGCTGAGCGGAGCTGTCACAAAGGAGTGTAAGGGACCAGGAGCTCTTTCAAGTAATCAGGGCCCTGTCCGTGTAGGGCTTTGTAAGTCAGTAGACCAACCTTAAAGGTGATCCGCCACTGAATAGACAGCCAGTGCAGGCCGTGCAGCACAGGGGTAATGTGAGTTCTTCTAGATGCCCCAGTCAACAAATGTGCTGCCACGTTCTGCACTAGCTGCAAGCGGTGGATATCAACCCCAGGAAGCCCTAAATAAAGGGAGTTGCAATAATCAAGGCGCAATGTCCCAAAGGCGTGGACCAAAACAGGTAGGTGGCTGGATGGAACAAAGTGCTTAATCCTAGCAATGTTCCTAAGATGGTAAAAGGCCAGTTTGACGACTGCCGACACCTGATGACGAAGGGTCAGACAATCGTCAAGCACCACTCCTAGGTTACGCACCCATTCAGAACTGAGAATCTGGGCCTCCCCAAGGACTAAACCGGAGGGGAGCTCAGTCCTCAACCCCTCTGCCCTATGACCCGGGTCCACTACCAAAACCTCAGTCTTTCCTGGGTTCAACTTTAAACCGCTGGTGCTCATCCAATCTTGCATTTCAATGAGGCAGCTGTTCAATACTGAGATAGCACTAACCTGGTCGGGGGCAAAAGACAGGTAGAGCTGGGTATCATCAGCATAACAGTGAAACTTCAGCCCATACCGTCTTACAATGTCTCTGAGGGGCAGCATATATACTGCAAATAACATGGGGGACAGCAATGAGCCCTGAGGTACCCTACAAGACAGAGAGAAAGCCCCAGAAGAAAATATACCCGAGACAACTCTTTGCATTCTACCAGCGAGAAAAGATGTAAACCATCTGAGAACTGTACCAAACAGCTCACAGATGGACCTCAGATGCTTGAGCAGGACCCCATGATCCACAGTATCAAAAGCTGATGATAAATCAAGGAGAACCAAGATGGAATGGTGTCTCCAATCTCTCAATATCAGGAGATCATTGAGCACCCGAACCAGAGCAGTCTCAGTACTATGCCTCTTACGAAAACCCGATTGGAGAGGTTCGTATAAATTATGGATGGTTAGATGGTTATCCAGTTGAGCTGCCACAACTTTCTTAATAACCTTCCCCACAAAAGGGAGGTTAGAGATAGGCCTGTAGTTTGATAGGTTCTCCGGGTCTAAAGAAGCTTTCTTCAGGAGGGGGTATCACCACCCCCTCCTTCAGGGAGCTAGGGAACTCACCCAACTCCAGAGAGCACCGAACAATCCAAGCTAAGACCGGGCCAATGATGTCACTACAACCCAAAATCAGGGAAGTAGGGCCCGGATCTAAACTAAAGCAGGTGGGACACATTGCCTGGACAATCCTCATAATATCTACGAACTCTGGCAGATCAAAGGAACTCCAGGAAACTCCGGGTTCTGCAACATGGCACCGACAAACAGCATCCCCCATAGAGTGAAGTTGGAGGCCTTCCTGCCTGATGTCAGCCACCTTATTCACAAAGAAGCAAGCAATCTCATCACAATCACTTTGTGAAAAAAATCGTCGGAACTGTTGACAGTCTGTCAACAGTTCTGAAGAGTTGAGCCAGTTGGTTCAGTGCGACAGCTATTTCCCTGAACAGGAATTCTGCCTTCTTACAGGAAATTTTTGTTTGATAGAATTTATAATGTTCTAACAAAATAAGGTGGTCAGCATCTAAGGCTGTCCTCCGCCAACAACACTCCAACATACGCCCCTGTCTCCGCAACTCCCTTAGAGTCCTATCAAACCAAGGGGCCCCAGGGCGACACAGGAGGAGGCGAACATGGACAGGAGCAATCATATTGAGAGCGGAAGAAATGGCCCTATTATAGGCCGTAACTAGCTGCTCAGGATCTGTGCTAATCTCACCCAATAATGAGAGGTCAGTTACCGCCATCAGGTCTTCAGGGACCACATCCTGCAAAGGGCAATAACTGACCACCTCCACTGGGGCTGACCTACCCGAGGGGGCCAAAAAATTGAACCCAATGGAGTAATGGTCAGACCAACAGACTGGTTCCACCACCAAGTTGGAGGCCTCGATCCCCAGGAGGAAGACCAAATAAAGAGAGTGACCACCCTTGTGAGTAGCTGAGGAAACAACCTGTGTGAAGTCCAGAGATGTCATCAGCTGGAGGAAGTGTTGACCAAAAAGCAAGGATTCGTCGTCGACCCAGGCATTGAAGTCACCCAGAATCATCGGTCTGGGTGACTCCAGTGCCATGTCGGCGGCGAAGTCTGCTACTTCCTGCAGGAACAGCTTCTCATCACCTGGTGGACGTAGATGAGAGCTATCCTGCACCCCACACCAGCTACCATGGTACACTCAAAAGACCCGGCCTCCTCAACTGGTACAATAGTTAGGCACAATTCAGTCTTGAAACAGACTGCAACCCCCGGTCCAATCTCTGGCAATGTAAAACCGAATACCCAGCGGGAACAGCTGCCTCTAAAATACGGGCAGCATTCCCATCCAACCAGGTCTTGGTACTGCAAACCAGATCTGCTCTACCAACAAAATCTGCAATAAGGCCAGTCTTGTTGCAGACAGATCTGGCATTGCATAACAGTACCCAAGTTGGATGAGATTGGTGAGCTGTCCCAACTACTTGCCCTCCCAAATCAGAGGTGCCCTTGGGTATGGGAACTAGAACTTAATCACCACGTTCCAGGTACCATTTCACCCCAGGGCATCTTCTTGCCCTAACCACTCCTGTGGGAGAGCACTGCTCTTTCGGGCTCCACTGTCTATGACCCCCCACCCACCCCCTGACTCCCTCCCCTGCGAGCAATCCCCAGCACTCTACAGCGCTGATAAATATAAGCAGGTGGAGGGAGAAGAAAACGGGTGGAGGGTGCGGAGAGCGGAGGCCGAATAGCCCAGGATGGGGTTGGGGGAAAGCAGGCACATTCTACTAATAGTTATAACAAAATAGTAGGGAAAGGACATAAAACACCAAATTCCTGGATCCAAAGTGGAACTGCAGACAGTTAAAAGCCCCAAAACAATAAAAAACTTATACAGTGATCCTTGCCCTAACAAAACATATTAGACTACCCTCCTCCTACTAAAAGATGACTTATAACCCTAGAATAGAATAACAATAATTCAGTCCCCTCTCACAGGATATGAAACAAACACACAGATATAAATTCTCCCTCTTCCACAGCCCTCACACAGCCGAGGAAGAGAAAAAATAAAAAACATATAGTAACACAATCCCCTCTCGCAGGATTTAAAAAATATATACAAAGATAAATTCCCCCCTCCCACAGCCCTCTCACAGCCGAGGAAGAAAGGAAAGTCAAACAACCACTAAAATAAACAAACATCACATAATATGGAAAATAAAATATAGGCTCCCTGGTCCTCTCTCAACCAGGAAACCAAAACAAATTAAAAAGTCCGGGAAAAAGTCATCTGTCAGTAGGAGGAGCCATAGGAAAAATTCAAAATAATATAAATCCAAGTCCAACTGAAAGTTTTAAATAGTAATAGTGATCTTTTTCTTTTTTTCTCTTCTGAATGCTAGATGACACTTTTGCATAGACCTAAATTATGCACAAACTATTGTATTGAGATGTGACTTAATGTTATATTGCTGATGGTAAAAAAAAAAAAAAAAAAAAAGGGAGGCCAGGAGGGCAGTCAGCGGTGTATTGTGGAAGGAAAAACTGTTTTTTCCAGATATGTTAAGGGAAAAAGAAAGATGGGAGGAGGAATTGTTAGGCTGACAGAGGGGGTAAAATATGCAGACAGCCACTGTTCTTAATGATTGCTTCTGCTACGTTTTCACAGTGAAGGACAGCAGCCTCTGCCAGAAATGAGGCAGAAGGTATTTGCAAATGAGAGTCAGAAAAGGGCTGGCAGCCCTGAAGGTAGATAAGGCCCTTGGGCTGGATGGGATGCATCTGAGGGTGCTCAGGGAAATGGTATCAGAACTGACTGAAACATTGGCAGATCTATTCCATAGGTCAGTTCCAATTTGCTAATTCAGTTAAGTGTGGTGCCAAAAGCCTGGAGGGTAGCGGATATAGTTCTGCTCCATAAGGGTGGGAACAAGGAGCAACTGGGTAACTACAGGCCTGTCATTCTTACCTCTGTTGTGGGAAAACTGATGGAGACACTAGTCGAGGAGAACTCAGTGGACTACCTGGAGAAAAATGGGCTCCATGATAGTAAACAGCATGGGTTTGTGGCAGGAAGTTTTGTCAGAACAACCTGATAGTATTTTTGACTGAGTAACTAGGGCAATAGATAAGGGACAGGCAGATTTACTCTACTTCAGTTTCAGCAAGGCATTTGACTAAGTGCCACATAAAAGGTTGCTGAAGAAGCAAGAGGATCTAGGCGTGGCAAGGTACATAGTTATATTGGGCGTAGTTGTTTAGGGGGGACAGCAGAGGGTAGTGATAAATGGAGTCAAATCCCAGGAGAGGGAGAGAGAGAAGTCACATGTGGGGAGCCCCAGGGTTCGATCCTGGGTCCCGTTCTTTTCAGATGTTCACAGCAACATAGTAGAAGTAATTCAGGGCAAGGTGTGTCTCTTCACAGATGACACAAAGGTCTGTAGTATTGCAGACAGCAAGGAGGGGGATAAGGGAGTTGCTGAGGGACCAGCAAAGGTTGGAGAGGTAGTCCAAGATTTGCACCTGAAATTCAGTGCCAAAAAGTGCAAGATGATGCACACTGGGAACAAGAACCCCAGGAAAGATTATTGCATGATTTTCTGCAGGAAAGAACCACACTGTACACCAGGTTTCTGCTGTAATCTACTTTTATTTACCCAATGGTGCAATATTGGCAGCAAATGCCAAATGGAAAATCCACACAGAGGGTCCAAACAAATGCCCATGCGCTTCACTCGCTTGTGAAAACTTGGTTGGGGCAGGGTCTATGAGAAAGTACATGCCTTAAACATCTTACAAAGTGTACACATTTAGAATAGTTTACCATAAATCTTTGAAAAGACGTGCAATCTACATTAAAGTACTAAAGTGCAAAAACATTAGATAAAGCATGTCACAAGGGAAACTTTGGAAAATTTCAGTCATGTCAGTAATGGCTTACCGTACTAGAGCCAAAATATAATGTCCCACAGCACAGTAACTATCATTTATATACTAATGCCTATGCGCAGTTGTAATATTTCATTTGTTCACACATGAATTACTTCTGCTTATGTAATAAAATAGTTATTTCTGGAAAAAGCTGACATGTATAGCTCTGACAGCAAGGTAGTAATGCATAGATTGGCTGTAATGTTTAAAATAACCAGACTACTGCGTAATATCTATACAGGAGTCAAGTGACATATGTCACAAAGGTCTAAACCAGGTTCAATTTTCAAATCACAATATAAGTAGTCCTGTATTTGAAGATAATTAAAAGAAAACAGTGAGAAAGAGGAGATAAAAAAAAAAAAAATGAAACCTGTATATATCCTATGTTCCACCCATTTGTAATCAGTCCCAATACTGTACCTTCCTGTGGGGATCAGCAAAAAGATATGTTTCAGGAATATTTAAGAATAAGAAAGCCATCCTTAGGTTTGCTCCTAATTCCACCTTGTGTCTATTTAAAAAAGACCATCAATCAGCACAAGGAGGACCTCCAGTGGCGTACTCCTGGTACCCTTCAAGCGTACCTCAATAGCTCAATGGTCCCTGTCCTTCAGGGGTCCCAAGTGGATAAACGACTTACCTTCCGACCTCCTCAAATGCAATAAGAAAGGAAAATTCAAAGCTGGTTTCCATTCACACCTAACCCCGTCATGTATTTGTGAGTGCCCCTGCGCACCCTGACCCATTCTCAGCACTCTTCAGTTCCTGAAACCTTAGACCTTAGTATCTCCATCACCACACTCACCTGCCCCACCCCTAATCAACTAGCTCTGGCTCTTTCTAGCCCCATGCTGCCCCCTGCTTACTTACCTTCTCTATTCCCACTTTATCCCCACCCCACCCCATGTACGTCTTCTCCCACTCCTCTCCCTCCCTACTCATCCCACCTGTATTTCATTGCCTTTCTTTCCTCCCTCTTCTCTTTCTCCCCACGTTTCCCCCATATTCTTTACATACTACCCTACCCCCTCCCTTATCACTCCCTCTACCCCACACCCACCATCCACCCCTGTTTCCTCTTTCCCACCTTCCATCTCCTCGCTTTCTACCCCCTTTTTTCTTTTTCCTTCCTATTAACCCATGCCCATCTTAATCCCCTCGCCTCCCTTGACAATGCCTACCCTGTCTGCTACTCTCACTCCAATCCCTAGCCCTGCTCTGTCTGCCGCTTTCCCACTGTTGCTCGGGCTCTTGAATCCCCACCTCTGCCTGCTCTCTCAACACTGTTACTGCCTATTCCAGCCTGCAGGCATATACTACTTCCATTCTAGATGGAAAAATGCTGAAATCTCCTTGCAAATGTTTAAGCTGTCTGGGAACCTAAAATTATAATCTTCCTCATAGTGAATTTAATCTATGAAGTAACCAGTGCTACTCTACCAATTACGAATTCATTGTTGTTTTTTTACTTGAACTGTATTACCAATGTAGTATTCCTGTTGCCTGTCTTATCTGTCTTGTATGATGTCTGACATGGAACCTTTGTAAATGAGCCTATGACTCAAAGGTACTTAATCCCAAACTAAAATAAATAAATATTATGGAGTGGAAGAACAGAAAGAAAATGAACCATGATATGTTTGAAAATGGAGGGAAAAAAGAACAAATAGTATTCTAGTGGCAATAGTTTAAATTCCTATTGATGACATCAATACAGTAGCAAGGTTCACTGATAAATCATTGTATGCACATTAATGCAGCCTATAGCACAGTTTTATAAAAAAGGGTCTCGGGTTCAGGACATAATTAAGCCCTTCTGGTGTCAGAGTCTTCAGTCTGAACATCCGATATATATATAATATATATATATATATATATTTTTACTTTGTTTTTCCTACCCGATCCAACATTGTCACCTGACTACCTGTCTCGGCCACTTCTTTCCACCATGGACCCCCCATTGAGCCCTAGCTTACCCCCAGGTGGGAACATGGTTGAGGAGCTCATAACCCCCTTCCCCAGAGAAATCAAATCTTTGTCAGGGTCCCCGGGTGGTACTGCAGTCACAGGTTGGTGAGGACCCACTATCGGGCCCTTGCGTATGTGTCACACCAGGAGAGGCATTTTTGCGTATGCCCTCCCAGAGTGTGATGTACTGCAATGCCACGGCTTACACCAGTGCCCATCGCACTCTCCCCACTGATGTGGTCATCGGGGCTGTGATTCCTCCAGCTGTTGCCAGAGGTCGGGCCACCCCAGAGCCAGTGTCCCCCCACCCCTGGTGAAACTGAGTGATCCATTGGATGCTCAGACATCCTCCCCCGGGCCGGCCCTCTGATTCCTGGGTCCATTTCCAAACCCAGGTCATCAGCATCGTGAGTGGAAATCCAACCACTGCACCGATGGGCCAGCTTGGATATCCAATAACTTTAACATTGCAGTAAGAGTTTTAGTCTGTTACCCTCTCTAGTGGGTTATTTCACACATTCAGTACCCAAGAAGCATAAATCATTAGGGTTTGGATTATATATTTCAACAAAGTGTTTACCAATGGGTGTGTCCAGTTTTATTTTTGTGATAGTTTTGACATGTTCTTGTACTCTGGTTTTTAGGCATCTGATGGTATGTCCAACATATGCCATACCACAAGTTCACCATAACCAGTACACCACAAAGGTTGTGTTAGAAGTAATGAAGTCTCGGATTTCACCACTAGTTCCATTTGTGGCCTCATATTCCTCCCTCACCCCTTGGGCATAGTTACACATGTTGCACCTGGAACATTGGAAAAAAAACATCCTTTAAGCTTTTCACTTTTCTAAATGACACCGTACATCTGGCACCTATAGCCTGAGCTATAAAGTGGTCCCCCTGCATAATGGCCCAGTTACAGAATACAATATTATCCATCTGATCTGTCCAGTCATTAAATTCCATGGACAAAGTTATTGGACCAAAGTCAGTTTTTTGTTCTTAGTGACCACTTTCCTCTTTCATTAGTCAGATCTATTCAAAGTCTTGACTTTGGCCAATGCTTTCTCCAAGGTATCCATTTCATACCCTCTACTCAGAAAATAAGTTTTAAGCACCATTGCTTGGTTTTCAAAATCTTTGCTTTCAGAACAATTTCTCCTGATGTGCACAAATTCTCTGTAAGGTATGGAGTGTTTTTAATGAGGTTGTATGGGCACTATCAGCTCTGAGAAGAGAGTCTGTGGCAATTTTTTTGTGATGTCCTTTTCTGCTGAACCTGTTGAATTTGTCTGATGTGTGGTCTATGAAATTAACTGAACTCTTGCTGCCATTATATGTAAACCTCTGGTTTAATTCAGTGGTATTCAGCCAGTTTAACTATTCTTCAATTTCTTCCTCTGTTCCATTACAAACACATATGACATCATCAATAAAGTGATACCAATGCTTTTTCTTATGTCTTTTTATGTTTGTCATGGGATCAAATACTATTCTGTCTTCCCAGAGGCCTAGGAACAGCTTTGCATAGAAGGGTGCCATAGATCCCTTATTGGTGTGCCACAAGTCTGAAGGTTACGTTCATCTTCAAATTCAAATGTGTTGTGTGTAAAAATGTATTCCAATAATGTCAAGATGAAAGCTGATGGGACAATGTCTTTGTATGGGCTTTTATTAAGGAAGTATTCATTTGCCTTAAGTCCATATGTATATTTAATGGTCATGTATAGAGACTCTACATCAGTGCTGAACCACATAAGATCTGGTTCCTATTGTAAGTTCAGCAGTTTCCCGAGGACATCCCCAGTACCCTTGATATACAATGGAAGGTTCTGTACACAGTCCTGCAAAAATAAATCCACACATTTGTCAGCCTTGTTCGTGATAGAGTTAATTCCCCAAACTATGGGACATCCAAGGGGATTGGTAATATTTTTATGTGCTTTAGGAAGTACATCAAAAGTTGGAATTGTAGGACTGGCATTACATAAGTACTCATGTTTGTTCCTCCTTATAGAGTTGTTCTACAAACTTTGCTGTAAAATGTTGAACAGCTGTTTTCTGAAAACACTCATGGGGTTGCTAGGAAGGTTCCTATAACTGCTGATATCATTTAACAGTTCTAGCATCATACATCTGTAATGTGAACTATCTAGAGCCACAGTATAACCCCCCCCCCATCTGTACTTTTAGCAACATTATTTGTATTGCTTGCTAGCTCTTTTAAAACTGTAGATTCATGGAGGGTAATAATGTGGCTCCTGGTTTTCTTTCTAGCCTGGAGTAACTATGTTATCTGTCTAGTGATGACTCTCTTGTAAGTTGTAATAGCTTCATTGCTGATTGTGGGACAGAACTCTGAATTACCTCGGAACAAGATTGATCTCATTTCTACAAAATGCTCATCCTAGTCTGAATGTTGCGTTGTTTCACCTATTAATAGGTGTCAGTCAACCAAGTCCAGATCTTCAAAGTCTAATTCGTCTATTAAGTTAGCCTTCATTATTCCTATACCGATCCCATCTTGTATGGTAGGTGGCAGTTCCTCCTGTGCGGCGCCTCTCTTGGTGGTGTAATTCCATCTGTAGTGTTTTCTCCAGTGGTGTGCTCTCTCTGTATGGCTGTGATCACCTCAAGCAGCAGATCCAGTGGTTCTTCTCTTCTCTTCTTTTGTCCATATATTCCAGAACCCCCCTATCTGTGCACTGTATGTTTTAGAAGAAAGTGTAGTTTCAGTTTGATCTTCCTAATGAATTTAAATACGTCCACTTGAATTTGAAAATCATTTGGTGAAGTGGCTCGGACAAATGTAAGGCCCTTAGATGATAAATCAATCTTATCTTTTGTTAGTTCCTTATTTGATAGATTTATAACTCGTAATTCTTTGTTCTCTTATCCTTTTGAGATTTTGGTTCTACCGGATTTGTCCTTTCCCCTTCTCCCTCTCCTTGTTTACTTTGTCTTTTTTATTTTTGTTCTGCTGTTCTTTACTCTTAAGACACTACGTGAGTGCTGTTGGTAGTAGGGCTAGTGGAGCTCGAATCTGACCCACTGTTATTATCTGTGTATTCTGTTGGTCCCTGTGTTTTTGTTTTTTCTTTTGTAATTCCTGGTGCTTTTTTACCTCTGTACATCTCCCTCGCTCTTTCCCTGCTTAAAGATCTTTTTGGTTTACCCCAGCTAAATAACAGTGTAACTACACTGTAATTGCATTGAAATTGCAATGCAGTTATAAGCAACAATTGTGTAACTACAGTACAATTACCACTGGTGTATGTAACTAATGATTATCTACCCCGCAGCTACAGTACATTGAAACTGACACTTAAAATAAAGTGTGACCAAAAAATCTGCCAAAGTTTTAATCTTCTTGGTCCCTATTTAATTTTGATTGTTTTTCCTCTATAAGTTTATTTTTATATTCATCTATTTTCTGTTTTAATTGCTTATCTAGGGACCCAAATTATTTATCTTTTTTCTTTTCTTGTTTCTTTTATTTCTTCAGATATGTCTGAAAACATTTTGATGTCTTTTTTGATTACAAGTTTCACAAACTTTATTGAGCACTCTTCTGCTGCTTCAGTTCGGGCTGCCTTGTTTTTAAAAGTCTTTAAGCCTGAGGACGGGGTTTTGATCATTCTTAAGTCTCTTGGCACTTGCCCCTTGTCTAAGTAGCTCTCGAGAGTGGTTATATTGTATGTTGCTTTCTGTTCTGTTATGAGTAACTTCTTGAGCATTTCTAACATTTAATTTTTATTGCATTTTATAGGACATACATGCCATATATGCATACAAGAAATGGCATTCCACAATGCATTACATTACTGTGCTAAAGTTAATACAGGTTATAATGATGCACATTTCTACTTAAACATGTGAGGAAAGCACCAGTAAGCATACTAATAACATATACCATGTTGTGGCTTGACTGCAGCTAGTGCTCTCTAGGGAATATACCAAAGGAAACTTACAAAAGCCAAGCTTAAAACACTAGCCCTAGAGCTTTGTTATAATCAAATTCCCTAATGCAGTACATTTAAAAACAAAATCACACATCAGATGTCACACATCCCTCAAACTGTCAGCATCTCACAATTGGAAATTATATGTTCCAATAAGCAACATAGTAAAACTCTTAAACACTTTTAACTGATGTGATAAATTGGCAGAACTTATACCTGCCATTACCCAGGGAAGCAATTACTGGTGTGCCCAGGTAAGTTAATGTGCTTCAGATGTCACAGGGAACTAGGAGTGTGGAAATACATTAACTGTGTATTCATTAAATAGTTGACAAATACACCTGGGGCATTTGGGTATTCGACTATGCTGGTATTAGACCATAATGAGTACATTTATTGAAAATGCTGTGACATGGAAAGAACACCACAAAATAGACAAATAAGATGTTTTTTGCTCAGCACGGGTAGAGGGAAATACTAGGTTGTGAAAACATATTATATTGATGCAGAGTCAGATGGCATAACATACATAGAAACATAGAAACTGCTGGCAGATAAGGACTGCCAGGCCCATCTCGTCTGCCTGTAAACCCTACCCATATTTGTGGTTTCTGACCCTACTTTGTCAACGGTTTTCACCTCTCTTTCCCACTTCCAGGGTTTCCTTATGTCTGTCCCATGCATGTTTAAATCCCCCAACTGTGCTTGCTCCCACCACCTTCTGTGGTAGACTGTTCCATGCATCCACCACCCTTTCCATGAAGAAAAACTTCCTCACATTTCCCCTTATCCTGCCCCCTTCCAATCTCATATCATGCCCACTCATTCTTGTACTTCTTCTATATTGACAGATGTCACCCCTTGTACCTTGTTTATTCCTTTACGATACTTGAAGGTTTCTATCATGTCTCCCTGCTCCTTCCATTCCTCTAGTGAGTACATATTGAGGTCTATTAATCTTTCCATATATATTTACGTGTAAGAGTAATTTAAAGGAAAACACCAGTTACCTTTGTGTGCTGTTCTACCAGTGCATATATATGTCCCTGATTAGCAGGTCTGTAAAAAAAAAGAAAATGTATTTTCTAACTGCATTTTGGTATTAAAACGTCAGTTTAAAAAAGTGCTTGAAAATTTCTGTTTAACTAGGCTGCCCCCACCAGCAGCCATCTCATGGGTTCTGTGTCACAACGGCGATTGCAGAATAGTGATCACTGTTAGGGTGCATGTACATTTTCAGCAAAGCACACTCATGGTGCAGAGCAACAGGGCACCTGAGATCTAGGAAATTTTATTTAATGTGGGGGGCTGTGCCACCCGCACCCCCTCACACCCCCTACTAATGGATTCTCAACTCCAGGGGGCTGCATGTTGGGGGGATGAAATATTTTGAAAATAAAAAGCCACCTGCTGGCAAAAAAAAAAGTGCCACGCCAGACCCAAACCCTACACCTCCCAACCGACCACCCTCCCCACCACACTACCAGCCCAGCTCAACAGCTTCCAGCCACACCCCCTACCACATACCTTCCCTCCCCTGCCTTTCCCCCTGCATGTGTATATGTGGGTACTTCCCATCACCCTACCTCGCCACTCCAGTATCCGGTCACCACCCCCGCCAGGTAACCCTGAACACAGGCACCGTAATTGAGTTGCCGTTTTTGTAGGTGCTCAATTGCGGTCACCTTGTTCATGGGTTACCCATCTCATGGGAGCCACTTGTTCGCTCGTCTGGGATATGCTAATGTTCCTTTGCTGCCCAATGCGCGGAGCCTGCGGGGCACATTATCATAACCCTGGCATGGGAGCAAGCAGCTGCCATGAAATGGCTACCAACAGCCTTGCTAAAAGAAAGTTTTCTGGCACTTTTTTTTTTTTTTTTACATAATTTTAATGCCAAAACATGAAAATGCACTTAGAAAAAATATTTTAATTAGAAACGCTAATCAGGGGCATATGCACTGACAGGAGCGTGCACAAAGGTAACCAGTATTTTCCTTTAACAGATTAGCCATTTTCTTTACATGTGTGTGTTTTTTTTTTTTTATCACGGTCGCTATTTATTCTCCCCCAGTCAGCCCCCATCTGACCGAAACCCTCCAGCCTCATCCCCCAGAATCACCGGTTCTCACCTTGCCCAGCCCAGGAGCAACGCCTGCGGGGGTCGGTCTTCATCCTGCTGACCAGCATTTTCACCATCTATTTTCTCCCGAAGGCCCCAGAAGTCAGCGCACATGCACGTGGAGGCACGCATGCGCCGAACAGCCCCAGTAATGGCCTCCATCCCCAACCCCCCTGGCCTATTGCCTAGGCACCCTCTTGCCAGAGCTTCCTCCAGCCTCCACTGGGGGTCACCATTAGCCAAGGGAAGCTGTACTTCCTCCCCGGAGAGGAGAGCTTGCCTGATGGCAACTCTATCTAGCTCTGCCCTCCCTACCATGCTGACCTCCGACGCCCCGGGCTCGTTCCTGAACCCGGATCGCCGGCATGTGTCAAGGTAAGGCACCAGCACCTTAGCCCTCTACGCCACTAGACCAGCTTTCTTTACATGTTCTGTCTGGTACTGTAGGTGTACTGAAACAAATGAAGAGAACATATGTTTTGGACAACAGGAGGGAAGCACTGAAACAAAGAGTTGCACAGCATGCAGAAGAAGGAATTAAAAATGAAAGACTGTTTGATTTGGAGACAGGAAAGCAAAGCTGAGTTGCACTGTGGAACAAATATTCTGATTTTCATACTTTATTTTTTTTTAGTTTTTTAAATAATTTTTAATTTTGTTTATTTCTGTTATACTATTATTTTGTCTGGCCTGAAAGTTAATGGCAGAACGGGAAGTAAAGTTTGTAACCCAGTGCCTGAATATACTAGGATAGGAGAAGTCACATTCCAAAAAAAAAAAAAAAACCCATAAGAGAAAAAGATTTTCAGTAATTTTCCAAGATCATTGTCATTTTAACAGTAGCAGTGATCATAAAGCTGTAAGGTCAGTAAAAATGCCAAGTGGCATATGCAACCACATCCAACTTTGTTATTTCAGAATCTTTGTCAGTAAAATCAAGAGCAGAGATCAGAAATCCATAAGTATAGTAGTCAATTCAGTATTCAAAGCTGGCAGGCAGTGACAGCACATTGTCTGGCTGTGATCTGTACACCCTATTCACTTAAAAGAATCAAGCCAATACATATGGAGCTGAATAAAAAGAAGCTGCTACACCTGTTCAGGCTACAAATGGGAGCGATGCAGCTGAACAATATCTCCTGTAGTGCTGAAGAGGCACTCCAAAAATATATGTGGTGGTGGGGGTTACACAAGATTTATTTATTTGTATTTTGGTAACCGGGTAAGCCCACTGAGACCAGAGGTCCCTTTTTCAGGGGCGACACGGAATTAGTTACAGAGAGAGACAGACAATGGCATTCTTTACAGAAAAGGACACATTGTAGCATTCTATACAATAGTTACAATAATTACACAATATGTACATTAGCAAGGGGCGACACAGAATAGTTACAGAGTAAGACACATAATAACATTCTTTACATACTTACATGCTACCTAGGACAAAGCAAGACATGATTGTTTTTTGGTATTCAAGTATGCAAGAGGGTCAACATTAACAATTGGCTCATCAAAATAATTAGTGAGCATCTACTCAGCAGAATGTGGCAACACAACTGTCTTCTGCCATTGCTTTTTCAGCACAGAACTCATGAGCAGCAACCAGTCATAATGATGTGCTTTTGTAACCTGAGGCACAGCGTCATGGGCCTCTGTTGCTGACTCACCCTGTCTTCCTGCATCAGTAGGCAACCTCATTGTCAGTGGCATGCCACCAACCACACCACTATCACTTAGTCTGCCAGTGTCACTCACTCCAGTTGTTCCAGAACTGTCTGACCCACCAGCATCCTCTCAACAGAACAGGTCCATCTCCCTCAAGACTCCCTCAAGTTCACTACACAGTTGCTGCTGGTACTCACTCACTCCGTGACTCTGCATGGACAGGCACAATGCCTCACATCTGAATCTTAGGTCTAATGTGGTTATGAACACAGAGCTGGTATTGTCATGTATGGTTGCAAACCATGATCTTAAAGTAAAGGTGTAACTTTTCAAAGTTCAGGTTTGGGCTTCATAGCCTGTTACTCTGTTGTGGTGATAGTCCCTCTGTGTCAAAAATATACATTTTAATGCTGTCCTGTAAAGGAGGGAAGGGATCGCAACTCTGGCCAAAATGCTGGCCACCTGATCCCTTCCAACTTCCCAGTCTGCTGATCATGCCCCCGCACGCGAACGTATTGTGATGTCCTACCAGGGAGAGTGCAGGGGTGCTCCCCCATTGAATCCTATGGGGGAGATTTTCTAAACGTTATTATGCATCTTTATGCTACCTTCAATACAAATGAAAGCCATCGTTCAACTAATAGGGCCTTACTAGTTGAACGGTGGCTTTCATTTGCATCAAAGATAGCTTAAAGATGCATAATAATGTTTTGAAAATCTCCCCCATAGGATTCAATGAGGCATGCCCCACACTCTCCCTGGTAGGATGTCACAAAATGTCCAAGCACAGGGGCATGGTCAGCAGACTGGGATGTTGGAAGGGATCATATGGCCAGCAGTTCGGCCAGAATTATGATCCCTTCCCTCCCTTACAGGGCAGCATTAAGACTGATAATTTTGACATGGAGGGACTATTGCCGCAGCAGAATAATGGGCTATGAAGCCCAGTACAGAATCTTACACCTTTACTTTAACTCCCTAGTATGCCCTCCAATGAGTTCTTTGACAAGTTCTGGAAAGAAATCTATAGTGCTGTGCTCTTGGAAACTCTCCATGGTTGACATGGGGAGATGGACAGCTGGAATAACCTGACTCAGGTAAGCTGTACTGGAGCTTTGGTCATAGGTGTATTTTGCAAAGGAAGATGGAACCTGGACCATGCCCTGAAATGATGCTCCAATCCTGGTGTAGCAGTACTCCAACAATATCCTGCTTGATGGATAACTTACAGTATGTAGAACACTCTTCTGTTCCAGTAAGCATTGCAACATATAAAATGCGTCATTCCATCCAGTACTAACATCTTTGATTAGCCGATGGTTTGGTAAACCAGGCTGGTCCTGAACAGTTTGCTGCTCTCTGGTTGCCTTAGCAGAATGACGGGAATGGCTACAGATAGCGAATGCAGAATATAGACTAGCAAATCTAGACCATGACGATATGAGTGGAAACTGGTTGGGAGGACGTTCTGGAAGAACGTGAAAAAGTTTTATTTTACAGAGAGAAAGTGGATGAGGCATGGAACAGTCTGCCAGTGGGGGTGATGGGAGCCAAAACCTTTAATCATTTCAGCCATAACTGAGACAGAGTAAGGGGCCTAGTAGTTACATAAGGGGAATCAATAAGACAGGGAGCAAGTGGGTGGATGGTGTAGACCAAGACCCTATAGGTCTTGGGGTATGATAGGGTGTTACAGGCTGACTGAATGGACCAATTGTCTTTTCTGCCATCATTGTGTAGGTTTCTATGTTTCTATGCTCTTGTATCATGCACACAAGAGATCACTTCAACCTAGGGGATTTAAATACTGGACAGCTAGCAGCTAATTGCTTCAATGACTGGCTAAGCCCCACCCACTGATTAACAGCTATCTCTGCAGCTAATTACAAAGACAATGTTTACCTGTTTTCCCACAAACTCAGGGCAGCTCAGTCTCTAAATATTGTTCTTTACAGGGGAACAGTCACCATCAAAGGCCTCAACACGCAAGTATGGGGCTGGTCCCAATGTGCACTTTGTGTGCAAAAACATTTTGTGTATTTACCATTTATTGTAGTATAGTAGATTGTATAAGAATAATTTTGCTTAGTTGTACGCTGACATCTTCTGTTACTACAAATCCCAGAATCCCCTAAAGATGACATCAGAGCAGTAGGAGGCAGTGAGAAGATTCAATAGCCTGGACTGCATGTTAGAGTTTATATAAGCTCTAATCTTTTGTTTGCGGGTTCCACTGTCCTCCATGGGCTATATACAGTCACAGAGGAGTTTACTTAGCCCCTGGAGAAAAGTAGTACTGGAAAACATCTGATCAGAGATTATAAAAGCTCTCACATTCACTGCAGGCTATTGAATCTCTGACTGCTACCTACTGCTCTGATGTCAGCTGCAGGGTATTCTGGAATTTGTAGTAAAAGAAGATGTCGGCCTACATCTAAGCAAAATTAGTCTGATAATGAGAGGACCTGAAGGTGAATGCTAATTGACATGCATACAATTTCATACATGGGTTAGAGACAGGACCAGAGTTGCAGAGGGTATATGAAGGGGCATAGGACAGATGAGTATGGAATTGACAAGGGGAGGAGCCAAAGAAGAATTTGGAGATAAACCAAACACAGTGAGTGAGGCGTCTACCCTCAAAAGAGTGAGTTATAAAAAAGCAGTTGTAAGAGTGGAGGAACAGTCAAGGGCAAAGTGACAGAGGGCATGAAAAAGAGATTCCAGTCTAGAAGGGGAATTTTGGGGCTGTGCTATACACAACATCCCATAATCAAGGGAGGTAGGAAAAGGGGAAGGGGTGCCACTTTATATCAGGAAGGATATAACTTGTACGAGGAAAGAGTCAAAAGAGGGGAGGGTGGAAGCAATCTCGATTCAGTTACTGTCTAACAGAGGGAGGAAAGTGAGTTTGGGGGTGGTTTACAGACCACCCAACCAGGAGAAGGAAAGAGACAGGGGCATGAACTTGCAACTTTTGACTGCTGCAGGGAAGGGAGAGGTGATAACAGTGGGAGACTTCAACCTACCCAAGATGGATTGGAGGCTACTTGCCATGACCTGTGTCAGGAGTCAGATGATCCTAGATGCACTGCAAAGTGGGTTCCTGAAACAAAGCATCACAGAATCCACCAGGGAAGAGGCAATCCTTGATCTTGTGCTGATGAACAGGGACCATGTCCAAGATATAAAGGTTGAGGAGCACCTGGGTGGGAGTGAGCATTGCACAGTGTGGTTCTGGTTGGACATGGGCAGGGAAAAGGTCCCCACTAAGACTATGAAAAATGGAAAGAAGGTGGCACACAAGCTGACACCAATGCTTAAATAATGCAAATTGTTAAGTTTATTTAAGACATCAGACAATGGAGGACACAAATGGACTGACCCCAGTGCTTCAACCATGTGGGTTTTCCTCAGGGGGTGTGTCAGTCACTGGCAGAGAAACAGAATTTATACAGTAGTTAATTGCCCATAGTTAACAAGCTAATCATTCACCTGATGATTACTGATAAAAACATTATCTCTTACATACAAAAAAATGTGAATAAAAAGCTTGTTTTTATTTACTATTACAACCCTTATAACTAATCACAGCGCTTTATTCTAATATATATACAATTGACATACAATTTTATTAAGTTATAACAATCAATATAAAGTTTGTATGACATGCAATAAATAAATTTCTATACCAAATGACCGTGGCTCTTGATACAGGATACACAGTATTTTTCACTTAATTGTAAAAGTGCATTATTTGTGTTTTTAAAGTACTAAATTCTAACAAATTATTGCTCAGAGTTTATTGCAGACAATGGGCCATCTAATGAGAAGTAAATTATTATTTATAAATAAAGCTTGAAATCAATCTCTTCATTCAAACCTTGTGGTACCAAGGTATTTACAACCACTATCCATTTTGTTAAAGTACTGGGGTCAGTCCGTTTGTGTCCTCCGTTGTCTGATGTCTTAAATAAACTCACTGTTTTGCATTATTTAAACATTGGTTTCAATTTGTGTGCCACCTTCTTTCCATTTTTCAATGTTGAACTTGACATTATGTCTTGGTGTGCAGTGGCTCAGCATCCTGTGGCACCCCACGGCCTGTTCTTTGTTCCCACTAAGATTAAAATCCTGAATTTTAAAAAGGTGGACTTCAGAGAGATGGATGGGCTGCTAAGGAGTCACCTGAAAGGCATCCAAGGGGATTGGGGGTGGACCAAATGTGGTCCATCATCAAGGAGGGAATAATGGTTGCCACAAGGGAGAACATTAGGCTCAAAGTGAAGAACTCCAGGGCCAAAGCACCCAGCTGGTTTAACACTGAGATCACCCAGGCAGTAAGGGATATGAGATCAAGAAATTAAGGAGAACCCAGAGGGAGGAGGACAGGAATGACTATCTGAAGATGGTTAGCATAGCAGGTAAGGTGGTATGACGGACTAATCTCAAAAGGAACTGCAGCTAGCTGATGTAATTAAAAGGGGGAAATGGCTTTTTTTTCACTATACAGCTGGAGCCGCTTAATTGGGACACCCTGGTGGCAGCTGTTTCATTCTGATCAAGCAGCCATCCCATTTATCAAACATGTCTATTTTTATAAAGAAAATTGGCTTAGAGAGCTTCAGAGAGCTTACCCACTGCTGGCTATTCCCACTGAAGAGAGCAGGTGTGTTGGCAAGATCTCACATTAAAGAGAGCAAGGGGACATCAGCTGCCGGTTGACAAGATCTCACAGCGAGAGAGAAAGCAACCTTACAGAGAGAGAGAGAGAGAGAGAGAGAGAGAGAGAGAGAGAGAGAGAGAGAGAAGAGTGGGATGGTCGCCGCAGGTCTCATAGCAACAGAGAGTGCAACCTCACAGTGAGAGAGACTTTTTGTTTGTTTTGTTTTTTAAATGTGGGCATCAACAGAAGAGAGAGAGAGAGAGAGACCTTACATTGAGAGAATTCTTTTTATACGTGAGCATCAGCTGTTTTGTTTGGGCAGGTCAGCAAATAAGATGACAAGTAGGTGAAAAGCAGCAGCTGGATTGGTGTGGTTACTGGATGCAGGCAGTTTAGCAGGTGTAGTAGGTGAGAACAAGTGGCAAAGTGGGATTAGAGGGACAGAATTGTCCCATTTAAACGGCTATCTTGTCCTGTTTAAGCAGCAATAGTTTACATACGAATGAATGGCACTCAGTCGGTGCCCCAATAAAAAGGACATCCCCATTATCCACATCCTGAATAAGTGGCTTCTACTGTATCAGCAAGAAAAGGGACAAGAAAAATGGGATTGTTAGACTCAGGAAAGGGGACAGGTGGGTGGAGGAGAATGGGTGCAAAGCAGAGGTACTGAACAGGTACTTTTGTTCTGTCTTCACCAGGGAAGAAAAGAGAGAGAGAGAGAGAGAGACGAATCAGTGCCACTAGGGAGAAGACGAGGAAAAAGAAGGGTTGTATGAATATTTTAATAGAGGTGGATAGGGTGATGACAGGGTTGCTACCATTGAGAGCAGATAAATCCCCAGGCCCAGATAGCATACACCCAAGAGCGCGAGGGAGCTGGAGGAGGAGCTTGCAGATCCCTTGGCTGACCTCTTCAATAATTCACTGGAGCTGGGCATGGTACCACAGGACTGGAGAATGGCACAGGTAGTGCCCCTCCATAAGAGCAGTCCCAAGGATGCCCCAGCGAACTACAGACAAGTCAATCTGACCTCAATCATGTGCAAGCTCATGGAGACCATATTTAAGGAAAGGTCAAAGGAAAACTACACCCTCATATCTTGAAAATAGTGTTTGCTTCTGTGTCAACAGAAAACTCTTCTCCTGTAGTTGTTAGGGATATATGTAATTGCTTTAGTTTATTTTCACTGTTCATACTAATCCCTATAACTGTCCTGGGGTCTCCATTTTCTGGCTGTTGAAATATCACTGTCCTTGAGAGCTTCATTAGGGGAAGGGAAAGGGGAAATTGTTTAACTAGGAAAGGCACGCTGAGCAGGAGCTTGTTTCCAGGTGTGACCTGGGAGCACAAGGAAATTAAGTGACTTGCTTGGGGTCACACAGTATGCAAGTGGGGGCCAATGGGATTCAAACCCAGGTCTCCAGGTTTGCAGCTCAGTGCCCTTAACCACTACACTATACTGCCTCTATCAGGAGCATATGATAACATGATATGAAATAACCCTTTAGACTCTACAGTATGTCTGTCTGCTTAATTAGATTTCAATAAACTAGTCACAGCAAGGTGTGAAATATCACATTTACCTTCAGTTAGCTTTGCAAACTATGAGTTATAATACAGAGTTTTTCCCATTAAATTGTTTCCAATTTGTGTGTTTCCGGAGGTTTTTTTTTCCGGATACTTGTACTTTCTGCATAGAGATACATGGAATAAATGGGTGATGTGACACTATGTTCTCATATGCTAATGCAGCTCTCATGGACGATGAGATTTCAACAACCATAAAATGGAAATCCCCAGGATAGTTACAGAGAAACATAGAAACATGGACTTTGACAGCAGATAAGAACTGCTTGGCCCACCTAGTCTGCCCATTTCCCTATCTATTGGATAAGCTGCAGATCCTAGTTAACCAGCAGTCTACTTCCTCCTATCCCCTACTATAATTGCCTTATGTTGGTCCCATGCATTCTTGAATTCCCCCATTTTTGTTTGACCCCACAACCTCCTCAGGAAGGCTGTTCCATGCATCCACCATCCTAGCTGTGAAAAAAATGCTTCCTCCCCCCTCTATCTTCAAATTGTGCCCCCTAGTTCTTGCGCATCTCTTCTTCTGAAATATGCTATCCTCTTGGACTTTGTTGATTCCCTTGAGGTACTTGAAAGTTTCTATCATGTCCCCCCTCTCCCTCTTTTTCTCAAGGGTATACACATTAAGCTCTTTTAGTCTCACTTTGTATGGCTTCTGGTGCAGACCATGCACCATTTTGGTTGCCCTCCTCTGGACTGCCTCCATTCTATCTATGTCCTTTCGGAGATGGGGTCTCCAGAACTGCAATTTAGTACTCTAGATGGGGTCTCACCAACTGTCTGTACAGGATAACAACTTCTGCTTTCTACTGGTGATGCCTCTCCTATACATCCCAGTTTCCCCAGCCATCCCTACTGCCTCTGACATTGCTTACTTACCTTAGGTCATCTGATATGACTACCCTCAGGTCCCTTTCTATTTTGCTGTTGTTACTACCTCCCCGCTGTGTACTCTTCCTGTGTTTTTGTTTCCCAGGTGCATTACTTTGCACCTCTTTGCATGAAACTAAGCTGTCACACTCTTGACCATTGCTCCAACCTTGCCAAGTCCCTTCTCATCCTTTCCACCCCTCCTTGTGTATCAAACCTGTTCCATATTTTTGTGTCATCTGCAAAGAGGCATACTTTTCCTTCCAGCCCCTCTGCAATATCACCTATAAAGACATTAAAGAGTACCGCTTCCAGTACTGAACCTTACGGTACCCCACTAGTAACTCCCCTTTCTCCAGAGTGTGCTCCATTTGCTATTATCCTCTGTGTCCTGTTGTCCAGCCAATTTGTTACCCAGGCTACCACCCTGGGACCCATTCCCAGGCCGGATAACTTGTTTATTAATCTTTTGTGTTGTACTGTGTCAAATGCTTTGCTAAAGTCTAAGTAGACCATATCCACAGCCCCTCCCTGGTCTACTACTTTGGTCACCCAGTCAAAGAAATCTATTAGATTCATCTGACATGACCTTCCCGCTGTGAATCCATGCTGCTTGGGTCCTGTGTCCCGCTGGCCTCTAGGTACTCGACAGTTCTTTCTTTCAGAAGTGATTACATTGTTTTTCCTACCACTGAGGTCAAACTGACAGGTCTGTAGTTTCCTGCCTCTCTCCTACGTTTGTGAAGGAGGATCACATCTGCCTTCCTCCAGTCCTCAGGCATCACATCCTCCTCCCATGATTTGTTAAAAAGGGTAGTCAGGGGTGTCACTAGGTCTCCCCTTCAATATTTTAGAATTCTGGGGTGAATCCTGTCAGGTCCCATTGCTTTGTCCACCTTGAGTTTTAAGAGTTCTTTCAGGACGCTTTCTTCCGTGAATGGACTGGTATTGACCCCCCTGCCCAGAGTGCTTCTGTTGTTTGGTTTAGGTACCTCCCCCTCTTCTTCTTCTTTTGTGACTACTGAGCAAAAGTATTTATTCAGTATCTGTCTTTTCATGGTTGCTCTCTGCCCACCTCCCTTCCCCTTTATTAAGCCTCACTATCCCTCCCTTGGTCATTCTTCACTCCCTAGTGTATCTATAAAAGGTTTTACCCCCATTCTTAACTGAGCTGGCTATCTTTCCTCAGTTTGGGCCTTTGCTATCCTGAGTGCCTTCCCCACTTCCCTCTGCTTTAACTGATACAGTTCTCTGTCCTGCTCCTTCTGTGATTCCTTATGCTTCCTGAATGCTGTCTTTTTCTTCCTAACCTTCCTTGCCACCTCTTTTGAGAACCATAGTGGTTTTTGTTTTCTTTATTTGCTTCACATAAAGGCTTGTTGCCTCTATGATGGCAGTTTTGATTTTTCCCCATTGTTCTTCCACCCTTCCTTCCTGCTTGTTTGCTAGTGCATTCCTTAGGCACTCCCCCATTTTGCCAAAGTCAGCCCTTCTAAAGTCCAGTACCCTCACTTTTTTGTGGCTTGACGTCACGGTTGTGTTTATCATGAACCACACTGTGTGGTGATTGTTTTTTTTCCCAGATGGCTACCCACTTCTAAATCTGTGTTCCTCTCTCCAATCCCGTATGTGAGTACCAGGTCCAAGATTGCTCCCTCCCGAGTGGGTTCCAACACTAGCTGTCTGAGGCATGCTCCCCTGTAGGGCATCAAGAACGACCCTATTCTTGGATGCGGGTGCAGTAAATGTGCTCCAGTTAACATCTGGCATATTCAGGTCCCCCATCAACAATATCTCCCCTTTTTCTGCCATTCTGAGGATGCCTTCTAACATTTTCTTGTCTATTTCCTCCCCCTGAGATGGAGGCCTGTATACAACCCCTGTGCAAATTGTGGTGCCTGTGGAGGGGTTGTGGGATAACAGATGGACCAGACACCGAACCGAGATAACCTTTAAGCAATGGCATATCCATTCTTCAGTACATCAGTTTACAGCAACAAACTACCTATTTACTTGCTCTGCACTTAGCCAGCACCTACTGACACTGATCTCTGATCTAAACATTTTTAGTGAAAACCCTTCATCCCTATGTGGGCCTTGTTTGCTTAGGTAGTGGGGGCTCAAAAGGAAAAAAACAAAATATGCCATAGACAAAGAACATCAATGCAGAATCACTGAAAAAAAGGTTATCCCAAAGGGCATTGGCAACAAATCAAGTTTCAAAGAAATACAACATGATATATACTTCCATAATGCAAAGCATCATGGGATATATGCAAATCACCATGACATTTCAGACTTGTTCAGTTTACAGCAATTTACATGCATTTTAAATAGCACAACTAACTTAATTTCTATAATAGTCACCTAGTACTTTTTACCATTATCAAAAACACCTAGTGCCATGGTATTTTCAACATTTACAGGTTTCATAAACATAAGGTATATACAGCAAGGTATTTTATGGCATAGTGCTATTACATACTAAATCCAACAACGATAAACACAACCTGTTACATACGCTTGAAGGTCACCACAATAACCCCTATGAGGACCTGGAGGAAAAGGAAAATTAAAGAGCACACTATAGCATAGTCAAGAAAGGGGAGGGGATGCCCATAGGTGGCCAACCTTATGGACTAGAAATTTTAAAGGATAGATTAGGCTAAGAAATAGAATAACTGTTGCAACAGATTTAAGAAAAGGTCAGTCCTCAAGAGTGGCAGGAGCTTCCTGTTACAGTGCCACTACCTGTCTCCAAGGTGACCCACAGTGCATCCTCTCCTTCCCATTTACCCTTTAGTTTTGTTGCTTTGATCCCTTACCTTATATAGAGAGAGCTACTACTCCTCCTCTTTTACCCTCCCAGTCCCTCCTGTACATTGTGTACCCCGGTATGTTGACATCCCAGTCATGGTTCTCTGTGTACCATGTTTCTGTGACTGCCACAATCTTCAGATGTCCCTCTTCCATCATGGCCACTAGCTCAGGAAGCTTGTTACCCAGACTGCAAGCATTGGTACTCATTGCCCTTCATTTTATGATGGCCTTACCCTTTTTTGCCACATCCCTACCATTACTGCCTTTGCCTTTTTCTCCATTTACCCCTGTCCTGCTTCCTATCGACCTCTGTACCTTGGTGTTTACCTCACTAACTACCCTGTTTTGTAGGGGGAGGCTGGGAATTTCCTTCTTCATATCAGTGCCCCCCCATTGGCTAGTTTAAAAGCTTGCCAATGAAACATTTAAACCTATCACCTAGGAGCCTGGTTCCCCTCCTGGACAGATGCAGACCATCGTGCCAGTATAGGCCTGCATCCCTCCAGGTGGACCCCCAGTCCCCAGTGAAGCCAAAACCCTGTGCTCTGCACCAGGTTTTCAACCATTTATTGAACTGCATGGTGCAGAGTACCCTAGTCTCACCCATGTCACAGACAGGCAGCACCTCTGAGAAGGTTACTGTGCATGCTACCTGTCTAAGACCCCTCCCTAACTCCACAAACTCCTCCTGCACTGCTCTGATCCCATGCCCAGCTAGGTAATTTGTCCCAAGGTGGACAATGATGTCTAGCTCCCTCTCCAATGCTACTGCTACCACGATCCTGCGGATTCGCTTCCTGTGCCTCCAAGCCATGGTGCTGGGCAGGCACCTTACCTCCCTCTTCCCTCTCTCTCCCCCAGTTCTACCCCCCTAACTATTGAGTCCCCCACCTGGAGCTGCTTCCTTCCCCTGTGGTGTCCCATGTCACCCTCCTGTGGGTGTCCCTTGTGGAGGTTCCCAGCATCCTCCGTGGTCTCCACTGCGGGTGTCTCCATAGAGGAACCATGCCCTGCCAGAATGGTATATGAATTGTGGAGAACTAGTATGAACGTTGAAAATAAACTAAAGCAAACATATATATCCCCATCAGCTACTGGAAAAGAGTTGTCTATTGATGATACCAAAATTGGAGGTACAGTGCATAACTTAGATGATGCTGCCAAAATCCAGGCAGACCTCAATTTGTTATTCAAATGGTTTGTAAATTGGCAGATGAAATAAAATCTTGACAAATATGTCATATTACACCATTGAAAAAACAACATACTTATATTTTATAACTTGGGTGGCACAATATTAAAGGAATTAGAAGAAGAAAGAGATTAGCATAACCTTTCATTTAGGTCAAATAGCTCAGCTGCATCTGCAAAAGCCAGCAGAATAATGGGCTGCATAAAAAGAAATATAACCAGTCAGCATGTGGATTTCATGGTGCCCTTGTACAGAAGTTTGGTTCACCCACATTAGATTACTGCTTGCAGTTTTGGTCCCCAGCCATATCTTAAAAATGATATAAGGGATTTAGAAAAGGTCCAGAGGAGATTTACCAAATCTGTTTGTGGCATGGACGGACTTCACTATAATGATAGATTATGGACCAGATATTCAAAGCTTTGCGCGGTGAGCAAACCGTTTGCGCGGGATTAGCGTGAGATTAGCACGGGTCTACCATATTCAAAAGGCCAAATAGTGCACTCAAACTGCATTAGTGCTAGGCAAACCATAATCATATGCAAGGGGCAAAGTGAACATGAATACAGATGCTATGAGATATTCAGCGACTAGTGTTGCGCTAAGGTGTTTAGCGCGACATAACGCAACCCTTAGTGTGGTACAAATTACTGCCCAAGAAAAGCTGGTCTTAACCATGGGAAAACAGCTTTGCATGAGATTGGTGCTTTGAGCGGTGTTAGAGCAGGATTAGCACGGCTTACGCGACCCTAACATATGATCATGACACTTAGAAAATGCCAGACACGGAGGACACATGCTGCTCACTGATGGCACCACCATGATGCCGACAGCTGCCACCAGTCCCAGCCAAGCACAGACAGTAAGGGGTGATCCGACCCCAGGGGACATCATGGTAGTGTGGCCATACAGCACACACCTGCAGACCATGTGTCTGTGGTGACCAACAGATGCCAGCACACACATGCAGTACTGTGGGCATGGTGGCACTTGAGGGAAGAGAGTGTATGGGTGGCCAGTCCTCAGCACAGCCCAGGTGTGGCCACAAGACTGGGACACATCACGCAGTGCACATGGGCCAGTAGTGGGAATACCCCACCTCCTGTGTGCCTGTGGGATCTTACATGCCCCCCCAGCCACATACCGCACAACTGTATAGATCCACAGCACACACAGCCAGCCATGTATATGTCACTGTGAGCATCCCATACCACAGGTGCAGCATCTGTGGAGCACACAACAGCAAAACATTACTGTCCACTGTCAGTAATCACCTGCAAGCTGGACCTGTCACTGTGTACAGTGCAGTGGTCATCACTGCCCTACATACCATAGGCATTGCTGTGTCCCTCTCACTACTGGCCCCCCCTTGCTACTGTAGTGTCTGCTGTGCACTGTAGCATGGCCTACAGTGTGATGGTTGCATGCAGCACCACCACTGCCTGTGCTTATGCTGTGTTGTCCCCTGGGGCACACAATGCTATGCTGTACTGCATACATGTAGCCTGCAGCAACCATCATGCACTGTCAGACTGACCTACAGGTGGAGCTGTGGCCGGACCTGGCCAGCCCCTGTACTTCCAGACTGACCTACAGGTGGAGTTGTGGGACCCTGCAGTAACGCAGGGCAAACTGTATGCAAATCAGGGAATAATGGGATGCTAATTTGGCTGTTTGCCCAGAGACCACCTAAGTAGGCTCATTTGCATGTCACTTTTGAATATGGCAAATCTTAGCATCAGGCAAATGTGTTTGCACTGGGCAAACAGCTTAGCTCTGCGCTAAAGCCGCACTAATGTGTTAGCGCAGTGCTAGCGGTTCTGGGAATATTATACAGTTTTGATTGCTGTTCTTTCACATCTGCTGCTGCCTGCAGCTGTACAGGGTCCACGCATTTGCTGGCACACATATTGGCCACATACTGTAGTTCATCTCTACCTGCCCTCACGTCACTGTGCACTGTGTTGTTGTTGTGGTTTGCACTTCCTGGTTGCTATATTCAGTGCTGTCTTATTCCAGGGCTATGTTTGCCCTGCACTCCCAGCCCAGTTTGCATGGCCTCATTCCCATGTTATATTCGGAAGCTGTTTGCCCCGGGCTATTCCTTTTGAATATAGCTTGCTTTGTGCTCCGGGCTAAGTTTGCCCGCGAGGCAGTGTTAACTTAGCCCAGGGGCAAAGTTTTGAATATCTGGCCCTAAATCTCTTGGGTTTACACAGTCTAGAAAGATGACGGTTAAGGGGAGACCGCATCCCAGTTTTTAAAGTAATAACTGATGGTGAGTTAATGGCTGATATGGGCCTAGAATTTAAAGAAAACTATATACAATTCTAGGAACCACAATGAACAATTAAGAGGCAAGCTTTTTAAAACCAAAAAAAGGGATTTTTATTTTACACAGAGGGTAGTAAAATACTGAAATATCTTGCCCCAATATATTATTATTATTATTGGGTTTTTTTTATTAGCATATTTTTACACACAAGACAACATTTACAATTCCATCTTTCTGAGCTTCTTTTCTGTTACAATTTATAACCTATTCCCTGGAAGCTGATCTTAATAATCACCAAGGTCTGACTTTGTTTAGAGCATTACAGTAAATACAGTATTACCCAGATCCATCAACCGTCCACCCCTTACTCCTATTAAGACTTCTGAGTAATGGAAATAACCCATTGCCCTATCCAGGGGTGTCATGCAGTCAGAAATTCTGGAGGGGCACAAAATCTCAAGTTGTCCAGGGAGGTCTGGGGGCATACTCCCCTGGGAAAATTTTGAAAAACTGAAGTCAAATGGTGCATCTTGGTGACTTTTAGCAGTCCAGAAAGCTGTTCCCCAACAAGTTAATTGCCGTAATACTGAAATAGGTTAGAGAAATGATCAATTGTTTTTGTCCTTTGTTCATTCTACTTACAGTGTTACCTTTTGTATTAATTTTTTTTTAAGAATTAGTCAGAACTTGTGCATTTTGCCAGTCTTTTATCATAAAAGACTCACAAAATGCACAAGTTCAATTTTTTATCATATATAATCACATAACTACTTAGTCCACTGGTAGCTGATCCATTAACTTCTAAATGATAGGAATCACCATTTCAATTTTCATTTCATTATAGTCAACTATAAATGTTATATTTGAATAATAATGACATGTCATCTGTTGTTGCATTTTTTTATTTATTTAAAACCAAATATTCATGTGCAAAAGTATGGTCATATGTATAAATCCTTCCCTTTGATATCCCTTCACAGGTTTCAGCCCCCCATCCCATTTAAGCCCAGAGATATCCCGCTCCCCCTGGCATGCAGGAAACAAGAAATGAGGTTCATTTTGCTGCATATCCCTAAGTTACAGCAAAGATGCCCCCTGTCATTTCAGAATAGAAAAAGCCCTTTCAGGTCAGACATCCCCCTCCCATTTCAGCACAACACATAAGCAGTGAGGTTTGTTTCATGGCACAGTTCTAACAGTACAGACAACCCACCCCCCTTCAACACAGAAACAGCTTATATGTTTGTTTCTTACAGCACAACACCCCCATCCCCTACACCATCCCAGTTGTCATTGCCCTCTCCATCTGTATCACAGGACAACCACTTCCTATCAGCAGCTTTTTTGATCCTAGTAGCACATCTCAGCTGTTAGCAACCCTCCTAAACCCCATCAAACTGCAGCCAAATCGGTGACGTATATGTTTATTATACTGAAAAGGTTTGGCAATTCCCAACAAAGAATAACAGAACATGTGTAATTTGCTAGAACTGAATGGCTGTGGCTACAACTTGAAGAGGGAAAGCAACTTATTTTACTTAAGGTTAACAAAAACAAAATAATTATGCAGTTTTTTTTAATGAAAGGCATTTTTTGTACCCATTGTAAGATCTAAGCAAAGGTACTTGGTTTTAACGTTAACAACAAAAAGAGACCGTGCTTGGGGTGTTGCTAACTTCCAATCTGACTTCCTGTAGTCAAGTTCACATAGCCACACGTACTAAGGTATTAGGTAGGTACAATTGATGGGCTCCTCTCAATGCAAAATTATTAATTCACCATACACATACTCTAAGGTCAAATCACGTTGACTCCAGTTACAATTTTCATTTTTTAAAATGACAAAAAAATAATATCCATAGAATCCTATAATTTCATTAACAGTCTGTACTGTTCCTTATTCCTTTTCCTATCAGAAATACAGAATAGTAATTAAACTTCATCTGAAGATGCTATGGATATTTTATAATACTAAAAAGGTTCCACTTGCCAAGCAGCCATCGCAAAAGAAAAGTCTTGCTGAGATCATGAGCCCTTACAGCACAGATCCTCCCCATTTTAGCTTATAATCACCTCCATAATGCAGCCCCACTCGCATACTGTGTGACCCTGAACAAGTCATTTAACTTCCCTGTGCTCCCAGGTTGCACCTGTAAACAAGTTTTCAGCTTAGTGTGTCTCACCTGGTTAAACAACTGGAAAAAAAAAATAATAATCAACGTCATTGTCATGGCAACTTACCTCGAGTGTGCCTGTGCTCATGCAATGAAGGCTGAAGCAGAGAAACTCTGCAACCCTCAGAAGTTATTTTGGTTATTATACTTGCCACCCCAAAATCAGCATCTACCTAACTCTCCTTCAAGTGTTACACTACCTATATTGAAAATTGCAAAAAAATAGCATCATACAGAGTGGGAAAAGCAAACTCATAAACTAAAATTTCAGGCTCTTAAACTGAGGCACCCTCTAATGCAGGGGTTCTCAAATGGTGAGGCCAGCCTCCCTGGGGAGGCCTCAACCTGTTCAAGGGGAGGCTCTAGCAAGTCTGAAAAAGTGCTGTAATTAAATTTTGAGCTTCATATATTTTGTGTGAAGAGATGAAGCAAACTGAAAGAGGATAATAGTAGGTGACTTTTATGTATTTATTTACTAATAGGTGGCAAGGGAAGGTGAATGAGCCAAGACTCATTTCAGGTGTAACGAGGAAGGGTAGGGATTGAATACATTTCAAAAGGTAACTGCAAGACAATCAAAAATACACAGTGAACAATAGTGCAAACAAATATGAACAATAAATAATAATGAGTGGTGGTAATTGATCAATTTGTAGACTTATGGCAGAACAGCCCAAATACAAGGCTGAGCACAGAAGTACTAAGAACAATAGCAGGAAGGAGCAAAAGTAATCCCAGGAAGGAGGGAGAGGCAAACTATGTAGGAAGGTGATTTCATATAAAGAGGAAACAGAGAAAGTGGTCTGTCCCATGAAGGTACTGCAACAAGGTAACATTGGTTCAAGAATGAAATTAGCAGAGTAAGTAGGCTGGCCTGTGTGTGTGTGTGTGGGGGGTTACAATAAGCTGAATAATAATAGTTATTTTATTTATTTGTTATTTAGGTAACACCTTTGAGCACAGAAGCTCTTTTCAAAGGTTCCACGTCTGTATAAGACAAAGAACTGAATGTGAGCCAAGTACTCAAAGGGGTTTCAGTTTATTCATGGTGTACTGCGCAAAGTATAGCATGTTATTTTTCTTTGGGGAGGCCCAAGATTAGTTCAGTTTTTGGGGGAGGCTCAAAATCTTTTCCATGGATTAGGGGAGGCTCACTGTGACAAAGTCTAAGAACTATTGCTCTAATGTCATAGCACTCATTATACCAGAAGCCATTCCCTCATATTATTGGCCCTACAGTCAGAGAATGATCAGCCACTGGACTTGCTTGCACTTGATCTGCTACACTGGTTCGCATCCCGCTGGCCCCCCTCCCTTATCTGTAGCATGGGTTGCAGATAACAAGAAGTGGTGATTCATGAATGTTGAATAAATATGTGCTGTCACCATCAGCACAAGGACTGTCTTCCTATCTGTAGAACGGGTCACTCTGACGTGATTCTGTGACATGGGTATGGTTATGGTGATTTATTACTTATTATACAATGGGGTCCTGGAATCATGCATCCTGATTGGCTCACTGGCACCTTTTACCTGTGGTAAATCCTATGATATACCCACGGGAAAAGGTGCTAGCCTCCAGCCAGCCACAGCAACACCCCCACAGGAATCACTCCGAGTAACATTAACTTGAAGACTAGCAAAGACAGCGAGCCTGATAGTGAGATGCTCAGTAGTATTACAGGTTATGCTACCAGACGTTCCCGCTCTCTACTGTCCAGAAAATTCAAAACATTCACATTTTTTAAATACTTCATCAAGCCCAAACATATAAAAATACCCTCAACCACTTCCACGCAGCTCACCTGACAGCCTTCTTAACTGTCTGCTCCACTCCATACCTCCGGTCCGTTGCCACAATCCATTGGAGCACCATAAATCATTTAGTCCTCCACCGACCACAAAACAATTCTCCACTGCATAAAAAATTATTTTAATTAAGCAAACGTCCATTCCGGCACTATGATTACGTACAAAAATGTACTTCCTGATGTGATGACCACAAAACCCCAGAAACAAATGTTGAACGATGGCACCCCGTGACCGCTCCAGCCAGACAAACTGTCACTACCCGCACTACTGTAAAAGAACAACAATTAACTCACCGCAGGTAGGATCTTTCTTCAATAAAAAATGGCACTGCAGAATGTTTTTTCAATACAAAAAAATAACACATTACAGTGTGTGTTTCACAGAAGCGGGGAGATGCATCAGCACTACTGCCCAGCATGTCTTTTACACACACACATTCAGGCCAGCAACAGAAGACTATTGAACCGAGCGGAAGCACATCACAGCTTAAAATCAATAAAAAATATATTTTTTCTTACACTTTTTACTATTTCTTTCTAATCCTTCCCTTTTTCCCCATGGTATAATTGCAATAAGCCACTCGGGGGATCTGGGTTTCCGGGGGATTTACCACGGCTGGCGTGGATTTACCCACTCGGCTGCGCCTCGTGGGCAAACCACTCCAGCTGTGGTAAATCCCCTGATAACCCACACCCCCTTGTGGCTTATTGCTTAAACATCTGACTACACCCCCAGGACATTTACTTAAAAATAGTACAGCAAAAAACTCTTCCAAAAGATTGTGTGGCACCTGAACCAGGCTCGGGCCACATGCTGGAAGCTACTAATATAATTGCTCTTTACTTCTGTTTTGCAACTGTATGCAATAATATAAATTTGGTATTTTTGCCTCTTATAAAATATATATTTTCTCTATAGAAAGGACTGGAATGAATGGGATTTTGAACTAACAGGTGAGAAAGCAGTAACAATGAATAATCATGAAGAAAGGCAGAGCTGGCATAAACGTAAGACGGATGCAGCAATTCCTTTACTCTTCACCCTCTCCTGTACAATGTAATGAAAACAGCCATGTGCAGTACCAGTGGAAGTGCCTTGCTCATTACATGGCACTGTGAGATGGGACAAGACCACAGTTTTCTGAAATTTTTATTTATTTATTGAAAAGTTTCACCAGGTAAGGTACGCTGAACAACAAGTTGCTCGTCTCCTGGTACAACCTGGGGGAAAGGGTGATGGGAGTTACATAGTAACAATGAGCATGCACAAATTACACATTAGCATAGAAAACATAGGGTATGACTGAACAACACATTAGCAAGCAGAACAAATAATTGCAGTGTAGAGTAGATTAAAATCCTGTGGTTATGCCCACATGGAGTGACAGACTCACCGGTAGCATAACAGCAAGTGGGACCAATGGACTAACCCACTTCAGACTAAAGTGGCACAGAGCAGACAAGAGAAGACGAGATAACAAAGTGGTAGAGAAGTGAGACAGAGCCTAGTGCTAGATCAGCAGGTTAAGGAGAGAGAGGGAGAGGGAGAGGGAGAGGGAGATGAAGCAAGCATTCATAATAGGAGCCGGGATTGGTTCCAAAACCATAAGTGCATTGATTTGGTTGTGGTTAGGCAACCGGGGCATCAGACAGGGTGTGAGACAAGAAAGGGGAGCTAGGGGCAAGTGCAATTTACAGAGAGGAAATTGTGTAGGGCTTGAATTAATCAGTCAGGCGAGGAAGAGGATCGGATTTGAGTAGGAAGAGCATTCCACAGTTTAGGGAGATGATAGGAGGGGGAGGCCTGTCTACTAGAGGTGGATCTCCAGGGAACAGTCAGAGTTCTGTGGTCATGGGATCTTAGAAGTCTAGAGGGAGTGGGTGGAGGGGGGGAGATTAAGGAATTTAGATATGGAGGGAGTGTACCAAGCCAGTACTTAGAGATGAAATTTGTGCAGTGATACAGTCACTTATTTGTCAGGAAAGGGAAGGCTAGAGCTCAGTATATATGACAGTGGGGGGTGAGGGGAGGTGCATCCAGAGCAAACCGACAGAGGGAGTTGAAGAGGGTATCCAAGTTAGCTAAGGAGGTGGCAGGAGCAGAGCAATTGATGATATCGCAATAGTCAAAAATCGGGAGGATCATTTTTTGGACCAATTCACGTCTTGCCTGGGGTGGAAGGCAGGAGCGGTTTCTGTATAAGGTGCCGATTTTGGGGCAAAGCTTTTTTATTATGGCATCTATGTGGGCCAAGAAAGTGAGATGTTGGTCCAACTAGATGCCCAGATACCTGAACGATTCGGTGGCAATTATGGTTGCCCTGTCAAGGGTAGTGAAAGAGATACATAGATACATAGACAGTGTCAGCAGATAAGGGCCTATGGCCCACCTAGTCTGCCCATTTGAGCTTGTAAGTTCAGTTTGTTTTCCTAGAAGTCTATTTCCCCTTACCCCTGACCTCTAGAATTCCTTTATGTCTATCCCATGCATTCTTAAATCCCGTGATTGTTTCAGCCCCCACCACTTCCTCTGGCAGGGTGTTCCACTTGTCCACCACCTGTTCTGTGAAGAAATTCTTTCTCATGTTTCCTCTGAATCGTCCTCCCTCCAACTTCATCCCATGCCTCTAGTCCTGAAACATCTTTTCGGCTTAAAATAGTGTTTTCCTGCACCCTGTTCCTCCCTGTAAGATACTTGTATGTCTCTATCCATTCCTCTCTCCTCCTCTCCTCCAGGGAGTACATGTTCAGTTCCTTCAACCTGTCTTCATAGGATTTGTGATGCAACCCATGCACCATCTTTGTTGCCCTCCTCTGAACCTTCTCTACCCTGTCTATGTCCTTACGTAGGTATGGTCTCCAGAACTGTACACTGTACTCCAGGTGGGGCCTCACTAGTGTCTTGTATAGCGGAATTATGACCTCCCTTTTCCTGTGATGCCCCTGCCTATACATCCCAGCATCCTATTTGCTTTACCTGATGCCTTGTCACACTGTTTCCCTACCTTGAGGTCATCAGAGATGACAACCCCAAGATCTCTTTCCTGCTTGGTGCATGCTATATCCTCACCCCCAAACTGATATATTGTGCCAGGGTTTTGTGCCCATATGCATTATCTTGCACTTCTTTGCATTGAATTTCAACTGCCAAACCCTTGACCATTCTTCAAGTTTCTGCAGGTCCCTTCTCATTCTGTCTACACCCTCTGGTGTGTCTACTCTATTACAGAGCTTTGTGTCATCAGCGAACAGTGAAATTCTGCCTTCTATATCCTGTGCAATGTCACTGATGAAGATGTTGAATAGGACGGTCCCAGCACTGATCCTGTGGTACCCCGCTCACTCTTCCCTCTGTGGGTGACAGCCATTTACCACCACCCTTGTGCCTGCCACCCAGCCAGTTACCTACCCACCACACTGCTGTCCTGCCCACACCCATATTCCCAGTTTGTGTAATAGTCTTCTATGGCACAGTGTCAAAGGCCTTGCTGGAAGTCCAGATGCGGCCATGTCCACTGCCCTCCCTGATCCACCTCCCTAGTCACCCAGTCAAAAATTCAATGAGGTTGGTCTGACACAGCCTCCCCTGGTGGGAAACCATGCTGCCTTGGGTCCTGTGGTCCATTGACAGCCAGATGTTTCACCAATCTCTCCTTCAGTAGTGCTTCCATGATCTTTCCACTACCGGTGAGGCTGACTGGTCTGTAGTTCCCTGCTTCCTCTTTGTTCCCACTTTTGTATAAGGGGACTACATCCTGTGTCCTCCAGTCTTTGGGTACCTCCCTGTTTCCAGTGATTGGCTGAACAGGATAGCCAGAGGTTCAGCCACCACCTCTCTTAGTTCTTCAGGACCTGGGGTGCACCCCATCTAGCCCCATTGCTTTGTCAACTCTTATTACTTCCAGTTCCTTCAGGACCCTTTCTCGTGTAAAGGGACTTGTGTCCATTTCTGCACCATTCTCACCTTGTACTCCTTCAGACCCATTACCCCCTCTTCCTTAGTAAAGACTGAGGCAGAAATACCTGTTCAATATGTCAGCTTTACTGTTGTCATCCTCCACGCTGCTCCCATCCTCCCCCTTCAGTCTAACTATCCTCCTTTGTCCTTCTTTATTATGTACCTGTAAAGGTTTTGTCCCCTTTAACCACTGATTTTGCAATGTGTTCTTCTGTCTGAGCTTTGGCTTCCCTTACTGACTTCCTGCCTCCTTTGTTTCTCCTGGTGCTTCTCCTATCCCCTTCTGCCTGTGTCTTTTTGTATTGCCTGAATGCAGTCTTTTTGGCTTTCACTTTCTTTGCTACCTCTTTGGAAAACCATAATGGTCTCCTCTTTCTTTTCCTCTTGCTAACCTGCTTAATGCATAATTCTGTTGTTCTTATAATCCCCATTTTAAATACTGCCCACTGTTCCTCAATCCCTGATTCCTGTCCCATTCCCTTAATGCCTCTTTCAAGCATCTCCCCATTTCCCAAAGTCTGCCCCCTAAAATCCAGGATACATGTTTTTGTGTGTTTGGTTCTGCTCTTTCTGATTTCAAACCACAATGACTGGTGGTCACTGTTACCAGGTGCTCCCCACTGTTACCCCCATCACACTGTCCCTGTTTGTGAGCACAAGGTCCAGTGTTGCCTTCTTCGAGTTGGTTCCATGACCAGTTGCCTGAGGAAGGCACCCTGAAGAGTCAGGATAAATCTGCTCCTAGTTGATGCTGCTGCTGGGATGCTCCAGTCCACATCTGGTATATTGAGTCTCAACCAGTACTACCTCACCTTGTCAGCCATCCTTTGGATGGCTAGCATCAACTCCTATCTGTTTCTTCCTCCTGGGCTGGTGGTCTATAGACCACACCTGTGCAGATGGCTGGCCCATTTTCCTTTCCAGCTTAACCCACAGTATCTCTCCCCATTTGTTCCTCCTGGATCTGTGTGGCCCTTATGTCATTTTCACATACAGTGCCTCCTCCTCCTTCCTGCCTGCTCTGTCTCTTCTGAATATGTTGTAGCCAGGTATGGCCATCTCCCAGTCATGGTTATCATTACACCAGGTTTCAGTGATGGCCACAATGTCCAGGTCTGACTGTACCATGACAGCCTCCAGATCTTCATCTTGTTGCTAAGGCTCCTGGCATTTGCACACATGGCTTTCCATGATTTGACCTCCCTAGACTGCTTCACTGTTCTACTCCAGCCCCTTCCTTGGTTGTCATTTATCCCTGGTTCTCCTTGCTGTCTGCCCTTCTGCTGAATTTTGCCCTTTTCTGCTTATCCACCTTTTGGACACTAATCTCCAACTTTTGCACACTGCTTTGCAGAGATAGCCACTCCTCTGGTTCCTGGTTCCATTACTAGCTGGGGGGTGAGCAAGTAGGTACCATCCTTGCTGGCCTGCCACCCCTTTGCTAGTTTAAATGCTAAATCAATGTAGCATTTAAACTTATCATTGAGTCTTGGATTCCCCTCAGGATGGATGCAGGCCGTCAGGCAGACAAACCTCCATCCCTCAGATGGGTCCCAGTCACCAATGAATCCAAACCCTTCCTCACAGCACCAGTTCTTCAACCATGAGTTAAAGTTCCTGGTGCATGCACTCCTATCTCTCCTTGCCTCTCACAGGTAGTACTTCTGAAAAGTGACAGAAGTAGCTGACTTGAGACCCCTCCCAGTTCCTAAACTCTTCCTGAACTTCCTTTGGCTCCCCATTTGCCAAGTCATTAGTACCTAGGTGGATAATGACATCCAGCTCACAAATCTGTCTTGCCTTGAGTGATCCCCAGTATCTTCCTTCCATCCCTCCGCCGTGGCACCTGGTGAGGCACCTCACCTCCCTGTCCTCCCCTCCTGTGTCCTAGCTGGATCCCTCTTATGATGGAGTCCCCACCAGGATTCCTTCCTCCTCCTCTGGGGTCCACTGCTTTCCCCACTGAGTCACCTCCTTGCCTAACCTCCACATCCTTTCCTTCCACTTCCCTGGGTACCTCTATTTGGTTGTCCTCATTTGCCAGTGTGGCATATGAGTTCTTGAGAGGAATAGGATCTGGGATGTGCCTCTGCCTGACTGCTCTAACCCTCCCTGAGCCCACTGTCATCCAAGTGCTCCTCGTTCTCGGCATCCTTTGAGGCAGCTGCATTGGACTGGGAGGTTCCTGGACAGGGGTGATGGTACTCCTGACCCAGTTTACTTCCACTCTGAGTCTGGCTACCTCATCCCTCAGTCCGAGAGATGCATGCAGATAGGGCAGCACCTCAGTGTCAGAAGGTCTGCCTGAATAAGCTGCCCACAGCCACTACATTGCACCACTCCCCACATTATACTGCAATTCCACTACTTATCTGCTACTGAAGCTCTCTTAGTTCTCTTTTTATTTATTTACAGTATTAAAAATCCTGTAACTGATCCTCAGATATATATTTTTTTAAGGAAAAAGAAACCAATAAATAAATAAATGAGTCAAAAAAAGAGGGGGGAAGATTGGAGCTTTGACAGTTTCTGGCATGTGCCGAATGTCATGGACAGTTTTCCTGGCATTTAGGAAGAGTTGGTGAGATTGAAACCAGCTCTGGACATTATTGAAATCACTTTGGAGCCTGGAGGCGACATCCGCGGGCGAGGACCCTGAGGAGAAAAGAACCATATCATCAGTATACATATGTATAGAAGATGAGGTACAGATGGATGGCAGGTCATTTAGAAAAATTCAGAAGATAATCGGGCCTTGTATGGACTCTTGAGGGACACCAGAGCATATGGGTAGAGGAGGGGAGATGTAGTCGGATATTTTTACAGACTGAGAGCGGTCGTTAAGGTAGGCGCTGAACCATTTTATGGCATGCTCAGACAACCCAGTAGATGAGAGGGAGCAGAGCAAGAGGGAGTGGGATATGGTGTCAAAAGCTTTAGCAAGATGAATAAAAATGGCAGTAGTGATGTGACCGTAGTCCATGCCTGTCAGGATTGCATCAGTGATTTGGAGTAGTGAGGTAGTAGTGGAGTGGTGTTTACGGAACACAAATTGATATTGGGTGAAGAAATTAATGTCAGAGAAGTACGAGGATAGTTGGTCTAGGACTAGAGGGTCTTGTAGTTTGGCTAACATCGGGAGGAGAGATATAGGGTGGTAGTTCTTGGGGAAGGAGGAGTCACCACCCTTTGAGAGAGGGAGGATGATTGCATGTTTCCAATCAAGGGGAACTTCTGCCAATTGAAACGAGAGATTGAGAAGGGCAGTCAGTGGGGGAGTAGTGGCAGAGGCAGACAGGTTTAGTAACCTCGGGTCCAATCCATCAGAGGAGTTACCTTTGCTCAGGTTGAGGGCCTCCAAAGCCGTCAGCATGTCAGTTGTCAGGATTTTAGAGAAGGAAAAACCGAGCGGTGGGGCTGGTGGACTCCTAGTAGATGCGGAGGATGATTGGTTTATGATTGGGAGGAAGCCTAGCAGGGCAGAAGCGCCTGAGGTGAAGTGCAAGTTGAAAACTGCGGCAACACTATGGCAGTCAGAGATGACAGTATTATTTAATTGGAGGAGGGGAAGGGAGGGGAAGCCTGCGTGGAGAAAAGAGAGTGAATTATCTTCCAGAATTTGGATGGGTTGTTTATGTTAGAATTAAAGGTAGAGCTGAAGTACTCAGCCTTGGCCAACCGAGTGGCTTTTGTGCATTTGTTTCTGAGGATTCGGTAGGCCTCATAATCTTTAAGAAGCATAGTACTTTCATGGAGATTCCTGGCTGCATCACGCACCCTTTGGCAAGCAATGAGTTCTGGAGAGATCCAGGGGAGGTGGTTACCATGGACGTGAACCTGGCGTAGAGGTGCATGTTGATTCCAGACTTCAAGGAATCAGTCTCTGAAGTATTTGGCTGTGACATCTAAGTTTCTGGCAGCAGATATGGGTGCCCAGTTAGTGTTGGCCAAATTGTAAAAGAGCGGGGCAATGTTGAGGGATTTGTAAGAACGGATTTGTAAAGTTTTATAGGGGACTTGTGAACTCTGTGCACCAGGAAAGTCATGCAATGGTCACTGAAGGCATCTGCTAGGGTACCAAATTTAATGACCCTATGGGTGTGAGTGGTAAGGACCCAGTCGATGAGGGAGTGGTTACCCGTCCTATGGTTCAGTCTACTCAGATCTTGGATAATTTGGGTTAGGTTGAATACTAAAAGGGATTGTCAAAATGTTGTATGCACAGAGATTGTGCCTGTAATTACAAGCAGACTTACAATAGAGGGCATGTCATCAAACAAAGGAGGGCATATTTAGGGGAAATACCAGCAATCATTATTTCACACATGTAATAGTCTGCCCAGTGAGACTGTGGAAACTTGCAGTGTACAGGGCTTCAAAGAAGGAATTCCTGAATGAGAATGTAATTCAGGGTTACAGAGTCCTGGGGCTAGGTTTAAAAGCCAACATTCTGTACCTAGTCTCACAGCAGAAAGTAGTCTGTACCTTACGGACACACACAGAATAATGTCAACTTAACATGTGTAGTTATTTTTTTTTTTTATTCTTATAATATGCAAGCTACTACAGGCTTATTATTGCTCTGCTTATCCCATTATATTTATTTAGTTGGCTGGGGCTGTAGAATGATGATGATAATGACCTTATCTATCAGCTTCCTCACTATTAATATGCTGCTCTGCTTCTTGTGGCTTAATAATGAATTTTGGTGTTAGAAGAGTCACACAGGTCATAACATTTTAGCTTAGCATGATATACTGTAACTGAGCAAAATTCCACATATAGCACAAGCATAACCCAAAAAAAAAAAAAAAAAATGTTAAGTCCTTTGAGATTGAATGACCGACTGACCCACATGCGGGCACACAGGGCAGGCAATCAAGACAGGACAGGAGGACTCGCCGAGTAAGCAGCTGTCTGATTCTGTAGTCTGTATGGAGTTTTCTGCTTCGAGCAACCTTCCCTTCCTGGAGTCCCCGAGCAGAGGAGAGCACCAAATTTCTTTTTAAACTTGCCTTTTGTGTTTGACTTACAGGCAGAAATTGATTCATTTACCTAGCCTCTCTGGAAGCAGTGACACCACTGGGGCCAGCACTCCGAGCAGAAGGGGAAACGAGCCTGCCACTGCAGCGACCGCCTGTCCACCATATCCTGCCCACAACATTGCCAAAACTCCAGCCTCTGGACTTACCATTCATAATTCTGATCTGGAGACCACTTGCTCTCCTTGCCTCTCTGTCAGTGTACTTCCTTCCTCTGACATCCAGTCACTCACTGAACTGACGACTGTCTGCTGTTCCACCATTTTTGAATTGCCCACAGTTCCTTCGCCCCCCTCAACTACTACAAGATATGCCTCTTGCCATGAACACTTTGCATATTCTTGGCAGCAAAAAAGGAAATTGCAAGTGGTTTCCTTGTGGCGGGGGGGGGGGCATGTTCACTGACTGCTAGCTGGTGGATTCGAGGGGAATACAGGGAACAGTACTACTGACCTTTTTTAAACTAGGAAGCAGGCCGGCCCAGTGGCTCTGAGGGTTGAGGCACTGGACGTCACACCTCGCACCACACCGGTGACCTGGGTTCGGGAGCGGACTCGGGTGGCTGGGGGGGAGACAGGCTGAGCATCCAACGACAGCTCGCCTTCTCCGGGGGGAGGGTAGGGATTCATCCCGGCAGGCGGTGACCTCTGGCGGATGCTGGAGGCATGACAGCTCATCAGCACCTCGAGGGTTTGATTGGTCACAGGCGGCGGCCTGTGAACCAATCACCTCTAGGGACTGCATCATCAAGGGGGAGGACGTTGCGGACATCAGTGCTCATGCCTTGACGTCAAGGGCTAACAATGTCCTCACAGAACAGAGAAAATCACCCACCAGAGCCGGGTAGATGGAGCGCCAAACCCAGTCCTGATGTGCCACCAACTGCCGCTGTCTCAGGGACTGGAGAAGACATTAAGGTACAGGAGTTTCACCCCACCCTGAACCCCGCCTGGGGGGTAATCCACAGAAGGATGAGGGACCTTAAGCAGCAGGTAAGTTGGTGGCAGGGATGGGTTTCAGGGATGACTCCTGAAGGGGTGGCTCTGGCAGGGACGTAGGTGGGAGAAAAAGAAATTTCAAAAAAAAAACAAAAACTAGGAAACAGCCAGGAACTTCATTCTGGTCTCAGAGGATGGGAACACACCTGACCTGGACACCTGACCAACCACGCTGTTTTAGTGCTGACTGTTTGATAACTCGTCTGCGTCTCATCTCAACTCAAGCAGAATTCAATGATCGACCGTCAGACTGAGAATGGTGCTCAACTGAAGGATGGACATCGGACGACAACAAAACAAGAAGAACCAATTTGCCGTGCGTGTTATTTCTTCGCGCCTCTGCTGTACAGACAGTTGATTGGTGGTAACTGCCAGCCAGCAGCCAATCAACTGTCTGTTGTGACTGTCTTTCTCTTTACATCGCTCAACCCAGAATCCAGTCGCCAGCCCAGCGGGAGCAAATACATTTTTTTTAAACCGCTTTTCTCAGTCAGTCTTTGATTTGGAACCCTCACCCCCCAGCCCTCACCAAAAAGACACTGAAACACAACATTTTTTTTTGGTATGTGGGACCATTAAAAAATAAAATACTAAAAACATTCTTTTTAAATAGCCTTCACAACAATATTGGGGGGGGGCACATGCCCCCTCGGGCCCTATGGGCATGACGCCACTGACCCTATCCTCCCATCCCTCCACCCATACCATCTTCCAGGCAGATCAGGGATAGAATTCCGGGTCTGATTCGGATTGATACAGAATCCATCTCTGCCATTTATTTGTCAAAAGCCTGTACTTTATCTTGTAGTTTAGCCATGAGATGTTTCATTTGGTATATATTCTTCATTATTGTTTTCCAGTCACTGATGTTGGAACAATGGAAGACATCCATTTTCTAGTAATGCTTTTTTTTTTTTTTGCTGCTAGTAAGTATACCAGAAGTAGGGTACATGCCCAAAGGGGAGAGTGATCTGGGTAGATATTTAGGAGGACCTGTTCAACCGTGAGTTCAATGGGTTCACCAAGACAAAGTGTTATTTCCTCCTGAAGGGTGATCCAAAAGGGCATAAGGCATGGGCACTGCCAGAAAATGTGGCCCAAAGTTGCTTTTGTACATCCACAGTTCCTCCAACAGTGGCCCAACCTATCTGGGAGATATTTGGTCAGTAGTACAGGTGAGCGGAAGTATCTAGATCTGCACTTCCATAAAAACTCCCTTCCGTGGGGGGAGAAAGTAATTTTTCCTGTCTTCAAGGCTGTCTTCAACCATTCCTCCTCTGTGACTTCCACATTTAAGTCTCTGTTCCAGTATTCTAATGTGGATTCAGTAGATTCTTCTACTTCCTCTCTTAGGCCCTCATAAAGAGAGCCAATTATATGATTATAAGTGTTACCTTGTACAAAGTCTATAAATATTTTTAGTAGTGGAGGAATGGGAGAAGGAATCTTGGCCTGTATTATTTGATTACAGAGGATGTGGTTTCCAATTTGGAAGTACCTGAATAGCTCTGTTCTTTGGAGATCATATTTGTCCCTGAATTTATCAAAGGGAAGAATACCGTCTGGGGTTAGAATTTGAAAAAGGTGTGCTAGGCCTTGATGCCTCCAATTGGAGAAAGTAAGATCTATTTGTACAGGAAGAAAAGATTCATCTTCTGATATTAGTTTGCAATATTCGAAAATGGGTCTAAGGTCCTTTTTCCGTCTAGACTCTATCCATAACCTGAGGGTATTAGCCGTGATATTGGTGAAATCTTTTAATGATGAGGTTTTCTCGTCTGAGGAGAAAAGGATTTTTTTGATATCAAACATATCATTCATGGAATTCAAGGGTCTTCCAGGGGGCATCATAAGAATCAGCTAGCCAAAGGAGGAGAGTTCGGAGAAAAGTCACCCTTGCATATAGTTTAAGGTTAGGTAGGTTAATTTCCCCCTGGGCTAGTGATAGTTTCAGAATGGACAAACGTATCCTTGGGCATTGATTCCCCCATATAAAACTAGAAATCATTTTGTCCCATGATTTAAAAAAGTAAGAGGATGGGGAAAAAGTGAATGTTCTGAAATAAATATAGGAGACGAGGTAAGATATTCATACGAACCACCTCAATCCTCTGGAGAAATGGTAGCAAAAGGTTAGACCATTTGGCCAGATCGTTCTGAATGGAGATAGATAAGGGTTCATAATTAACTAATTCCAGGGCATCTAGATTTAATGGGATATGAATTCCTAAATATTTCATTTTAGTAGTTCTCCATTTAAGTGGATATGTTTGTCTTGTTAGTTTGGATGGGGAATAACTGAACATCAGAACTTCTGTTTTGAATATATTTAATTTAAATCCTGCTATCTTTTCGAATTGTTTGAGTATTGTCCATGCCTCTGGGATGGAAATGTCAGGTGACAAAGATAGGAGAACGTCATCGGCAAATAGGCTGATCTTATATTTTTGTTGGCCAAGGATATACCTTCCACTCCCGGGGCTCCCCTAAATGCTGCAGCAAGCGGTTCCATATAAAGGGCAAAAAGGAGGGGAGAGAGAGGACACCCCTGTTGAGTTCCATGCTGTAAAAAGATCGGTGCAGACAAGCTTCCATTTATTTTGACATATGCCTTCGGGGATGCATATAAGTTACGCAGACAGGTTATGAGGGAATCAGGAAAATGTAATGTTAACTGGGTATCCCATAAGAATGGCTAGGATACCCTGTCAACGGCTTTTTCAGCTTCCAAACTAATAAGGGCTGCTGGGATTTTCCATTTTTGGATATATTCATGTAGGATAAGGGTTTTATGAACATTATCTGATGTGTTTCTGAGTTTAATAAAGTCCACCTGGTCTGGATGTATGATCTGAGGCAGCATATTTTGGTCCAACATATTACTGCTGCCTCTAGGGAATACCTATGAAATGTAGAAACTTAGAATCCTGAGCCCTACAAGACTGAGTTCAGGACACTGAATCTCAAAATCTCTAAAGGTACTTAGAAGTAATGCAGGGAGCTTTGCCCCCACACCCCCTGCACCCTCATTACTAAAATAACCAACTCTGAGGGGGAGCGGACCATGGAGTAAAAAAACAAAAGTTATGGGGATAGCAGGGAGCAAAACAAGCTGCCACAGGGAACAGAACCCAGGTCTACGAGGCCATGCAGGTCAAGCTGCTAGTGCCATACCCCTCCAGGCCATGGCAGTAGCTCAGCCAGCATCTGCATTCTCTGGTGTGTTGTGGTTCCTCATGAAGGGTAGGGTAGCAGTTCATCACATCTGCTACTTTACCCCTGTTGGAATTGGCTTTCATGCATGTGGGTGTCATGAGACTGTACTCAGTCCCATGAGTTTTGGGATTCCGAGTTTCTGCCTCTTAAATGTATACTGCCTCTAGTATGGACTGCTTCAAGAAATACCTTGACACCTTTATGGACTCCTGGACTATAAATTAGACAATCCACTGTATAGTGGGGGAGTGGACCCGAATCACCTATGGTGCACTTCTACTCCTATTTACCAAGTTAAGGAAACAAAGTTTACTTGATATGAGGGCATAGTTTTCCTTTAATAGAGTATCTGGATGAGAATAGTCTCCAGGATGAGAGGCAGCACAAGTTTATGGGAGGGAGGTCTTGTCAAACAAATCTGAATGACTTCTTTGACCGGATTACTAAAACAGTGGACAGGGACCAAGAGGTGGTCATCCTTTATCTGAACTTCAGCAAGGCCTTTGACACTGCACCCCACAAGAAGTTGATCAGGAAGCTGGAGGAACTGGGGTTGGTAAGAAGTTGACTGGAGGGTGGAAAACTGGCTGATGGGTAGGAACCAAAGCATGGTGGTGGGAAGTGAGCACTCTAGCACCAGAGAGGTCACCAGTGGAGTCTCACAGGGCTCGGTGTTCAGACTGGTGTTGTTCAATGTCTTCATCAGTGATATTGGGGAAGGCATTAAGGGCAAAATTTGCTTATTCACAGGCAACACCAAGCTCTCTGGGAGGGTGGACATAGTAGAAGAGATACAATACCTAAGGGAATATCTGGAAAAGCTAGAGAGGTGGTCCAGGAGTTGGCAACTTGGCTTCAATGCAAAGAAATGCATGGTTATTCACACTGGAGCCAAGAAACCCAGGCTTGAGTGCAGCCTGGAAGGGGGTCTGGGTATTTGCATCAGAGGAGGAGAATGACCTGGGAGTGATGATCATTAATGACCTGAAACACTCCACACAATGCAGGATAGCAGCAGCAAAGGCAAATAAAATATTTGGCTTTGTTGCCAAGGGGCTCAGCAGCAGGCAGGAGGAGGTAATACTGCCCTTGTACAGGTCATTAGTGAGGCCACATATGGAGTACAGTGTACAGTACTGGTGCCTATACCTTAAAAAGGATATAAACGTGCTGGAGATGGTTCAAAGGAGGGGAACTAAGACGATTATTGGATAGCAGGGTAGGATGCACAAGGGCAGATTGAGACTCTGAACATGTACTCCTGGAGAGGGGGAGAGAGAGAGAGAGAGAGAGATAGAGAGAGAGAGAGAGAGAGAGAGAGAGAGAGAGAGAGATAGAGAGAGAGAGAGAGATAGAGAGATAAGGGACATGATTGAGACCTTCAAGAATTTGAAAGAAATAAATAGGGTGGGCAAGTCTCTTCAAGCTTAGTGTGAACCGAAACACGAGGGGACACAGTCTTAAGTTGGGGGATGAGAGGTTTAGAAGAGAGGCTAGGATGCACTTCTTCATGAAAAGGGTGGCAGTGGTTTGGAATGGCCTTCCTGAGGAGGTGGTTTCATTGAAAATGGTAGGCAGCTTCAAGAGAGGCTGGGACAGAGTTATGGGGAAAATAAGGGTCAATAGAGGGGCAGACATAGGGGAAGGGCAGATGGAGGGGCAGGTCACTAACTGATACTGAGGACCCTGCAATACCAGCAGACTCGATAGACCTAATGGCCTTTTTCTGCTGGCTTCGTCATATGTTTGTATGTCTGTATCAAAAACCAGGAGGATCATATTAACAGCAGTCTCTCGATAGGCGGGGAATGGGATACAGATTTTGTTCCTGTATAGTGCACTGAGTTTAGGGTGGAGTTTTTTATGGATGGCGCCCATGTGGCAGGAGAAATCATATAGTTCTTTATGGATATGTATTCTGATTACCCATCTTTCATGTTGAAAGCCCTAAATAGTACAAGCCAAATCCTGATGTAAGCAAGTTGCTATATATCTGTTCTGGGTTGTTTTAAAAGTTGTACTGTTTTTAAAACTAATAAAAAGAAAGTTAAAAAACAGGATGATGGTCCAGCCATACCCTGAGGTAATTAAAACATGTACCTTCCTCCAGTGAGGAGCCATCTAAGGTCATGAAGACTGGTGGGGAGGGGGATTAGATTTTGACCAGATGCTGACTTGTGACAAGGATCATGGAGACAGTTTTCTTGGTATTTAGTGTAAGCTGGTTAGAATGCAACTCATGCTGGATGTTGGCAAAGTCCCACCAGAGCCAGTCAGCCAAATTGGAGGCAGAGGGGCGAGAGGCAAAGCACCACATGTCATTTGTGTACATGTGTATGTTCAAGGAGACACATGCCTTTTGAAGCTCATGAAGGAAAACTGAGAACAAGATGGGGCCAAGGACAAAGCCTTGGTGTACACTTGATCTGATTGGATTTGGGGGAGAGGAATTCTCCAATGTAGACTGCTTAGAACTTATTTGCAATGTGGTAGTGAAACTACTTCATGGAGAGTTCAGATAGTCCAGCACCCCATGGGTTTGTTCAAGAGAACTGGTACGGCAACAGTGTTGAAGACTTTTGCCAGAATGACAAAAATGAATACTGTAAGCAGACCCTGATCCGTCACTTCAGGATGGCACTGGTGAGCCTGAGAAGGGAGAGCACTGTAGAATAGGATTTCTTAATGCCAGAGTGAAAAGGAGTAAGGAATTAGGAGTACAGAAATGGGAAGTGTTGGGGAAAGAACCAAATGTTCCCGGAGTTTAGCCAACGCAGACAGGAGGGACATAGGACAGTAGTTCCCTGGGACCAAAAAGTCTTCCTCTTTGGGGGAGGGATAACTGCAGGCATCTTCCAATTATCAGAAGCTATATGCCCATGAGAAAAGAGAGATTTAAAAGGTCAATGATAGGAAAGCCACAGCAGCCAGGAGCAGTGTGGAATTGAGAGTCAGTAAGAATGGCATGGTGTCTGCTGGAATGGTGGGGAAGAAAGAGAAGGAAAGGGATGAAGGGGGAAGCTGGGGAAGGGGGAGAAAATGGGAAGAATGAGCAAGGTAGCACAAGTGGCAAAAAAAGAGATTAAAGGACTAAAGCACTTTGGCAGGGCCATGGATAGTTGAACTCCCTACTATGAAAATGGGGATAGTAGATTGGGGGGCATGAAAAAGGTGCTGATGACATTCCAGAACTTAGAGGAGCAGTTAATATTGTTCTTGGTTGTTGGAAACAAGGTACTCGGATTTTGCAAGCCTGGTGGCTTTATTGCAGGTGCTGCAAAGCTTCCTGTGCCTTGCAAGGTCCTCACGGGATCCGGAGGCCTAGTGCATGCAACAGGCTGAGTCCATAGCTTTGAGACAGGCAGTTAATTTAGTCAAGTTGCAGAGAAGAGGGGAGCCTTTGACCCTTAGGGAAGCATGTGTCCCAGGCAGCCTTTAACATATTTTGAAATTTTATTCACATCAGTGGCTGCAGAGATAAAGGACCAGTTGGTAGTTCTGAGGTCAGCACACAAAGCTGTCAGATCAAGTGGCGTGAAACAAATATCAAAGCAAAGACATTGACGACAGAAAAGACCCACTGGCCCATCTAGTCTGCCTGACCCTACCTATAGAATAAATAAAGCATCTTAGTGGTCACTGTTTTCTCCTTTTCCATGTCATCCCCCCCACTAACCTTCCCAGCTCTATATGTCTGTTACACCTTTGTTTGAATCCCTCCACTGATTTGGCGCAGTCCAGCTACTGTTGCAGCCCATTCTACTTATCTATCACACTCTCTAGAAAGAAATACTTTCTGATGTCCTTCCTGAATCTCCCTCCCACCAACGTCTTTGATTTTTCCTTTGTATCTACATTTCTGCACACTGTAAACAGTTCCTCTGTGTCCACCTTGTTTATCCCATAAAGAAACCTGAAAGTTTCAATAACTTTCCCTCTCTCTGTTTCTCTCTCTCCTGGTCTCCAGTGTATAGATGTTGAGGTTCTTGAGCCTCTCCATATAGGACTTCTCTTGCTGCCCCTGAATCACTTTTGTTGTCCTCTCTGCATTGACTAACCATACATAGGGGCAGGATCACCTCCTTCCTTCTGGTATTGATCTCCCTGTCTATGGACCCAAGCATCATATTTGAAAGACAAGAGCTGGATGACCTTTGGTGGGGCTTTGAGGTGAAGGACCTTCTGCATGCAGTAGACCATACGAGTGTCACTGAGAGCATCGAGGAATATGCTAACCTCCACAATATGGTGGAGCTGAGAAAAAAGAACTGTGTCAGTGAGAGAGGGGTTTGTGGATGAAGAATTATGCTGTGTAGGCTCTGAGATAAGCTGACTGAATTGAGATGACTTTGTTCTTGATTAGAATGTTTCAGGATTTTATGGCGGATTTTTGGATTAGATATTTGGAGGAATGAGAGATTCAATTGCAATTCAGCACACTCCTGAGAACACATGATTACTGCGGTGGCAGTTACATGGTGCGTTGCCGCTTTTTGGTGTCAACTCAGTGCTCCACTGCAGTGAAAGAGCTCTCACATGCTGGGAATCAGGCTGATAGGACATTAGACAGTGATCTTTGTATTTGATAAATATGTTTTTAATACTGACTTCCAAATATGGGACTTGGGAAGTATTGTAACTTCAGAAAAACTTGTCCCAATGGCATTTTTTGACTTCTACAAAATACATTTACTGAACTACTGGATAGTTTAGATCCATGGCCTCCTGCTTCTAATCCTCTCTGCACTGGGATTGAATGTTCTGCCCCCATACTGCTAAAGAGGGTGCCCCACTGATAGGGGTAGGATCTAGGGAAACAGGTGAGTTAAATGATATGGGAATGCCTGGGTTCAAGCAGGGCCCTTGAGAGAAGCTGGGGCAAGTGAATCTGTGAAGGACCGAAAGAAGTCTTGGTGGCTCAAGAGATAGGATGAAAATGGCAAAGTAAAACAAAAAACTTTAAAAGGAAGGAAGGAAGGAAGGTAGGAAGGAAGGAAGGAAGGAAGAAAAAGAAAGAGAGAGAAAGGAAATTAGGTGCAAGGATGGGCAATACATTTTGTGAGGGTAGAGTGAATAGTTCAAGCAGGGCATTGTCAAACAGGCAGAAGAACTATTTTTTTAGCAAAAAAAAATAGTACAACAAAACAAAAGGATTTTAACTTGTGTGTGGGGGAGGTAACCATGGAAACCAGCCCAAAAGGTACAACTTAGGATGAAGTCCCTAGGTAAAGGCGGAGGAACTATTTTATTACAAAACAACTCAAAAAGCCAAGAGTTTTAACATATAAACATAAAAGGTATTTTTTTTTAAACACGTGTGATACAGTGGCCCATTTTCTAAGTGCAATAATACCCTCCAGGGTGGGCATTATTGGGAAATACCGGACCTTCCAGGGGCTATAAGGCCCTCTGTCTGCAGCGTCGGGCCTCATTAAGCCCCTTGGCGGTCCGGTATTTCCCAATAACGCCCACCCTGTCGAGTATTATTGCTTACTTAGAGCAGTGCCCATGGCTTAACCCACCAGGAAAGGGATCTGAGCGTTCAGACTAGGGGTTCATCAAGGTGCATATAGGACTGTGTGCAGAAGTTGAACTGACTGGCCCTTTCTGGGATCAAGACTTTAGGAGAGTCAATGGGTTGCTGACAAGGAAAATGTCAACAATTGATGGTATCTCTTGGAACTAAGGAGTTCACATTCAGAGAGATGAATGTCTTCTCGCATGCTGTTCAAAGTCTAAATGAACATCAAAGGAAAGCAGAGCCCATGTTAGTTTCGGCAAAAAATACAAAACATATTTCATGTCCTAGAAACATCATACAGAGTAATCCATGCAGGGAAATACATTTCCATAGTTATAAAGGTAAATGACTGTAAAACTAGTTATTTTCATGCAAAGTAATTCTAGAGCAGACAGAAATGCAACCACAATTGTGTAAATTTAATTTAGCGATAAGTCATTAGAACCACATTCACAATAATGTAAAAAGTGCTAATTATCACAAATTTATTTATTACACAAATTAGTGCTTCAGCAAAAATAGCGAAAATTATTTGACAGTGAAAATTTCAAGCTTTACAGTAGTACCTCCAGGTGAGTGCTAAAAGTATGAGGGCTAAACTAAAAGCATATTGAATGGTACATCATTAATACCAAATAGATTTCAAGTAGATGTTTTTTGGTGCAGTATTAGCCACTACTAAGCAAATTAAACCACAAAATTGTAACGAGACAGAAATAATGTGACCTACCAACTAGGTTTATGGAAAACCCATGAGCATGTGGCAATGGAAAGCAACAAGAGTAGTCCGTAAAGTATCCAATGATATGCTGTACCCTAACAGGGCTGTGGGTACCCCATTAAGGCCTAAAGATACAGATCCTCATGGGGATAGAAGAAATCCCAGTGCCTACATTGTCATTAAGGATCACAAGGTTAACACATCCTTGCATCTGCTCAAAGCAGTTAACTTACCTTAAGGTAATGGAGGGATACAGTTACCACCCTCCATACTAAAAAATAGAACACAACTATGAATGTTCACTGCATCAGTATAACGTTAGAACTGAACTAAAGGATGGGAAAGGTAACATTGTCCATGAAGTCACAAGTGTCTCATAGGTATCACAAGAAAGCCATATCTCCCTAAATGCTACCCCCCATAATGTATATGTAAACTGTTCGTATTGAGTTCTACAACTGCCAAAAGGCAAGTGTAGAAGAAAAAACCTGAGTCTGCACAGCAGCTTTTCAAGTGTCTTCTGTAGGATCCTCCTGGTTGCCCTGATCAGGGTACCTCTTTCGATGCACTTCTTTGCTGGCTGACCGCTTCCCAGCACTGATTGGATTGGTGAAAATGTATACTTTGTCCTGGTACAGCAACCACCAAGAGTTAGAATTAATACAGTGCCTCTAACAAAAGAAAAATGGGGCTTTGATCTCCCTGTTTTTGAGAAGTACTATTATGCAGCTCAGATGCATACAGTGCTCTATTGGTGTTCCTCGGAGTGCAAAGTAAGCTGGAAATCTGTGGAAATAGATATTGGGAGCAAATTGTTTCTTCCTAATAGTATCTTTAACAGTTAGATCCCCTTGCCCCTGCAGTGGGGGGGGGGGCAGGAAGCCCTGAACCAGGGACACCATCTTGCTGTGCACAAATTAGCAACAAAACTGCACTTCTCAGAACATATCAAGCTTTTTATTAACTCTACCATGGATCCAGGCTTTATGATTGGCAGACTTGACCCCAGATTTCAATGGTGGACCAGTCTAGGACTTACTACCCTGGCCCATTATTTAATGGCTCTGTCTTTGAACAGTCAGTGACCTACAGACTGAATTTGGCTTACCAAGAGATGACTTTTATAGATATTTACAGCTACGGACATACATGCTGGATTGACTGACTTGGTAAAGGTTGACACCTCCCCACTGACATTAGTCACCTTTCCTATCGGCAGCACAACATGGTCCCCTGGGCAGCAGACTTATCTCCCATTTATATAAGGCATTAAGAGCCCTAAAACAGTGGGACATGAGATATATTAAAAGAAAATGGGAAACAGAATGGGACTTACAACTCACTGATGAAACTTGGACATTGCTATATGTGCAACAACACAAAAACCACTAGTGCATCGACATGGTGGAAGAACTGATGGAAACATCTCATAAAATGTTTTAGGATCTCAGTTATATAATTAAGCAATAAGGCACAACAGGGTATGGGTTATTGGGAGATTTACCCATGCCTTGTGTGGTGTGTCATGAGGTGCAGCCGAGTGACTTAACCACACAAGAAGTGGGTAAATCTCCCAATAACCCACACTCTGCAGTGCCTTATTGCGATTATGCAATGGACACCTTTGTAAACTAAATTTAAAATGCATTTAATTATGTTTTTTTATAAATGTCATTCCTCAGCCATGGGGTTACTGCAGGATATACACACGGTCATGTGATGTGATTTGATCAATGAGGTTACAGGATTTTCTCATCCCATTGTATAATCTACATTTATAGCTGATAGATGTGGCACATGCTGGAGGGACTGTGGTGAGGCCAGAGCAGACCACGATCATATCATATGGTCCTGTCCAAAAGTCAGGGACTAGTACTAAGATCAATGTTTAACAGAGATCAGCAGAATACTCGGCCTATCTATACCTAGAGATCTATGCTACACATACCTGAGCATGCCCCCTCACCACTCAAGGACAAGAAAAAGAGGAAGTTGCTCTTAATCCTCCCGGCTGCAGTAAGGAAAACATTTACTCACAACTGGCTTACATCATGAATCTGTTCTCTACCAGACTAGCACAAGCTGGTCCTAGAGCTTCAACTATGGAGAGGATTATCTTCTGAAGGAGTTAGCACTATAAACCTTTGAGACTGTATAAGCGTTGAAGGTTCATTATGCATTAGAATCAGATTCTGACTTTGTTCCCTGAAGGGCCCCCCAGACTACCAAAAGAAAATAACTTATTTCTGGTATATGCAATCATATTAGATGCCTAAAGAAGTACTCACATGTTTCGGGAGGATATACAACTCCTCCAGTACCCCCCCATCACTGTACTTTTCATAGCCAACACATATTGAACATCATAGATGGTTCACTTGCTTACTGTCTTTTATCTACTTGTATATAGTTTGTGCTGAGTTACTGCTTATTACCCTGAGCACATAGGTAAATCACTTAACAACACAGGGGTGTCATAAAGTTAGTAAGCAGCAAAACACATATGATTCATCTGTTCTTTTTTCCTTCTGTACTTCAGAATCTTAGAACAATATCCAGATTAACTGTAGCATGAAGGTCTGTACCTTTGATAGTGTCAAAATGACTTGGCAGAGACAATTATAGCACACAAGAATGTGGATACAGATAAGATGCATTTATTCTTGTTCTCAGTGTATTGTAGTAAGATCATGCTAATGAATGCAGCTGTATTGTTGTATAGCATTTGCTTACCATGAATGGAGTATGACTTCTCTTTACCTGTTGTCGTATGTTGAAAAAAAAAAAAAAAACTTTTATTAAAGAAATTGCAGTTGAAGTGTGGGTACTGGTACAAACTGGTTCTCAGGTGGTGCCCAAAAGTTATTGGGTTGGTGGGTTGGTACTGCATCCCAAGCAGCAGTATTCTACTTGTGATCAGGCCCATTATCTCCTTTTCTGGGGGAAGACACCGCACTATTTCACTTGTTCCCTTTCCAAACCAACCCCCCCATGTGAGGAGTTTAATGAGCTCAGGCTCCTCAACCTTGCATGGCCCCCACAGGTGCAAGCATGGGCAGTAACCAAGAAAGTAACACATGCAACATCTTCACACGGCAACGTGGTTACATCTTTGGAGGAACTGCTAGGATGCCCTGTTTACCAGTTGCACACATCTGAGATCACTGGAAGTGTGCCCACCACCCCCAGTGAATTTTGGAAAATTTTGAAAGATTTCAACAATTTTGGAAAAGTTTGAAACATTTTGGGAAAATTCCGAAATTCAAAATGGCATTTAGGGAAGTTGAAAAAAGGTTTCTGCAACAAGATTTAGACCCAAGAATGTGCTATTGGTCAGTAATACCCCTTGAGGGAGGGGACACGTCTGAATTTTCTGTGTTGGGATGTGAATTGACTGATCTTGGTAGGATGATAAATACAGTATGTGATACGTGTGCCTGAGAAAAAGATCCTGAGTTTACCTGAGGAAACTGGAAAAGATCTTACTGCTATGGAAGTGTCTGCATCCTTGACACCCAATGAAGAGGAGTTTTGGCACCTTTATAGCAAGGTGAGCACTACAGCTAGTTTGCTTACATCACCATATTCAGGGAGCTGGGAGGATAAAGTAAAGAAACCTCTGGAGCAAGAGGGTAAATCAGAGCAGGATTTGAAAGATTTATTCAATATAGCTGGGCAGGAAAATTCAAAGGCAACTGATTTGTTGGATACCATTGGGAGATTGGTGCAAATGGTGTGATAGCCAGCACGAGAGTACAAAGAGTATAGGATGCTTCATCCATTTCCTGGTGCAAACCCATCTCCCATTAGGGAAGCTGACTATGATATGTGGATTGAACAAACCACTCAGATGGTGAAAGATCTGCAATGTTCTGATGCTGAGAAAAGAGAACGAATGGGAAAGTGTCTCTGTGGTCCTGCTCTAGATGCAGTTGTTGCCGTCAAAGCTACCAACTCAAATGTGACTGCTCAGAATCATTTAGCCACTCTGTAATGGTTATTTGGCCATGTAGAACAATCTGGAGCCCTCCTAACCATGTTATTCTTGACCAAGCAACATGAAGGATAGCAGTTGTCTGACTTTCTGGTGAGGCTGGAGTAAGTAGTGCAGAGAGCTTACAGAAAAGGATGCCTGACACCTGACACCATGGATCGAGCCCAAGCTACTCAAGTATTAGATGGAACAGTGTATTCTGGTCAGATTCTGTTGAATGTTCGGCTAACAGACCACATGTACAAGCTGCCACTGCTTAATAAGCTTATAGGTGAGGTACAAGAACAAGAAGAGAGACTGTAGCCTGTGATCAGAGCCATGACCCCCAAACTTTCAACTGGGACTGCTCCTATGACCACCCAACAGGGCTGAGTAATAAAGAACTATTAAAGTATTGATAAGCTAACACAACTGATGATTGAGACCCAAGAACCAGCATGAGTAACTGCTGACACTGGAGTGGCCCATTCCACAGGAGCCATGTGGGGAGCTGACACAAGTCATCAGAGAGAGTTTCAGCCCAAAGTGAATCCAGGGTGGTGAGAGGACATCTTCTGCTGCAGATGTGGTGAGAAAGGATATTTGTGAAGAAAGTCTCACAATCCTGAAGATCTGGGAAGGGTGAACAAACTGCTGTTCACAAGATGACAGGAGCAGGGAAACTCCAACAGGGCCTAATAAGGGAATGCACTGTAGTATTGGATGCAAGACGTTCCCATCTGGGGACAGTTGTACCTCAAGCAAGTCAGAATAAAAAGAAGTAACTGATTGGGAGAAAATTGTTGGACCCTTGCCCAAAGTGAAAGTCAACATTGCTGGACAGTGGCGTGCAAGTAACAGTTGTGTTTAAAGATCACTGTGACAAGTTCTTAAGTCATATACCATTGAAGCTTCTCAAAGGACTAAATCTGTGGGACCTGATTGATCAGTTATATCAGCATCTGGGAATTATCGAGCCTGGATCGCCTTTCCCAAGAACATTACTGGGATTGAGGGACCAGTTGAGACCTGTGCTTTGGTGTTCCCAGAAGCGAAACTGTATGACGGCATACCAGTCAGCATTAGAACAAATGCAGAGTTGTCTGGATGTCTAAAATAGTTATGTGAAGAGAAAGAGAAATAAAATCCTAGGAGAAGTGTGAATTTGCATGGACTGGTTCATAGAGCATACATCAGACATACAGAGAAACAAAGTAACAAAGATGAAAATCCTGTTTACATTGTGTGGCACCAGGACAATGAAGAACTGGTTCTACCACCAAAATCTGAGTATACTATTTGAGGAATGGTCTGACTGAGAAAGAATGCAGAGAAACACCTACTAATGACTGATGCCCAAAAGAACATGGTTTGCCTGAGAGATTGCTTGTGAAGCCCAGCATTCTACCTGTGAACACCCATGCTTCTGTCTGGAGAATAACTGTACAATTAAAATGATGTTATGAAACACAACATCACTGTGTGCAAGGGAAGGACCTTGACACAAGTATATAGCGCTGACATGGTAGTTCAACCTAAGTCAACCTCAGTAACACAAGGGAATGGAAGTGACCCAAACTTGTTTGACTTTAAAGACTCACCTGCACCTATAGATTGGGAAGAGCATGTGAGACAAAAGTTGGCTTGGAGAACCCAAATATTTTCCATGAATGAATGGGATATTGGATGTATGAAGGGAGAACAGCACAAAATTCATTTGCATGACGAGAGGCCTTTCAGAGGAAGATCCAGGCATTTCATACCTGCTGACACTGATGACATCAGAAGACATCTGCAAGAAATGTTGGCAGCAGTTCTCATCAGAGAGTCATGCAGCCAATACGCCTTGTTCACTGTGGTGATACGGAAAAAGAATGGTACCATGAGGATGTGTGTGGACTATTACGCTTTAAACAAATGGACACTCCCTGATCAATACACAATACCTAGAATCCAAGATGCTCTGGATTGTTTAAATGGAAGTCAGCGGTTTTCAGTATTAGACCTGAGAAGTGGATACTATAAGATTCCAATGGCAAAGTCAGACCGGGAGAAAACAGCCTTCTTCTGTCTGTTGGGTTTTTATGAATTTTTGCAGGTGCCCCAAGGAATATCAGGAGCACCAGCCACTTTCCAGAGACTCATGGAGCAAGGTGTGGGTAATATGAACCTGCTTAAGTGTCTTGTTTATCTGGATGATGTCATAATTTTTGAAAAAATGCTGGAAGAGCATGAACCTCTCTTATTCTAAATGCTGGATCGACTAGAGGAATTCAGACTGAAATTATCTGTGGGCAAGTGTCAGTTTTGCAGAATCTCAGTAAAATATGCAGGACACATTGTTTCTCAGGGAGGAGTTTACACTGACTCAAAGTACAAGCTTTCACTACTTGGTTTAAACCTACTCAACTGAAAAATTGCAAAGATGTTTGGGATTCTGTGGATACTAAAGGAGATTCTTTAATGACTACCAGAATTGTTTGACCACTGTTAAACATGACACAAGAGCATCCACCTGAAAACAAGACATAAAGCACCTAAAAATGAGTCTATTCCTGAAAGGTACTGTTGAAACAGTGAGCCATTTGGATCCAGGTGGGATGGAAACTGTGACAAGCTTTTGAGGACATTATGAAATATCTGTCAAGTGCACCTGTTTTGGTGTATGCAGACCAAAACAATCCGTACACTCTGCATAAGGATGTAAGTTTTCAAGGAGTGTGAGCTGTCTTCATTCCAGTTCAGAAGCACCTTGAAGCTCACTCCAGCAATTTGCAAATGGAACATACAAAACAAAACAGGCAGATTGCTTGTAGTTATACTTTTCAGTGTATTTGCTGAGAGAGAGATATAAGGCGCTATAGGGCAAAGGTGCATCCAGAATTCCTGCAATAAATTGTTACAAAAGCAGCGATAGACAAACAAGTACCTCATTCTTTTTAAAGTCCATGCAGTTCTGAAAAAGTTCTGAAGTAGGTGCAACAAGTACTGGTTCCACAGAGTCCAATTTGCAAAGTTCAATAAATGGATTTCAGATACCCATAAAGTGGCATTTCAACAGGCCACACTTGTGCTGGTGCTTTGTTCCACTGGAGCTTCCTCAAGGGGTGTGTGTTTGTTTAGTTCAGCCCAATCTGTTCTGTTTATTTAGAAGTATGTATAAAACCATACATTTATCGCATACATGGGGTGGATATTCAAAAGGGTTGCGCCATGCGCAATAGAGTTGCGCCTGCACAAGTCCAAAATTGCACCATTCTGCCACATTCAGCAGGAGGCAGTTGCGCCCCCCCAAGTCAAGCTGAGCAACAGCGCAATGCTAATGAAGGCATGCTGAACCGGAGGGGGAGGAACCATGCATAAACTGCACAGCCCGATATTTAGCGGGCTGTGCAGAGTAGTACAGGCGCAATCCCCAACCTGCGCCTGCACAACTTTGAGCAAAAAAAAAAGGAGTAAGTCGAGGGCCACCCACAGGTGAGCTGCTGCATTGCAGGGCACAACACAGCAGCTTCCACCTGTGGGTGGCCCTCAACGTACTCCCTGTGCCTCCCCTGCAGCCCAATCGCGGGCATATAGTAACCCCCCAACCCCCGACTGGCCCAATCACGGGCATAAGTGAATAATCCCCCACTCCCCGACTGGCCTGATCGCGGGCATAAGTTAAACCCCACTGACTGGCCTGATCACAGGCACAAGTGAAAATAAACACCCACCCCCCACTAGACCGATCGCGGGCAGCAAAGAGTCACCCCCCCAAGAACATCTCCCTGGTGGTCCAGTGGACCGCGAAGCCTGATCACGGGCAGCAAAGAGTTCAACCCCCAAGGACCCCTACCCTGGTGATCTAGTGGCCCCCACTCCACCCACCCACGAAGCCCACCACCCCGCTTCCCCTCATCAGCCAGCGGGCAGCAGCATCCCACCCACCTGCCGCCCTCTGCCCGCTGATTGACTGCCCCGGTAGGGCTGCATGCCCATTGGTTCAGAGCAAGAGCCAATGGGCATGCAGCCCATACCGTATAAGGCAGTCCAGATATGTGAATGAATTGGTGGATGCTGCCCTGCCGGCTGATGGGCGGGGAGCGGGTGGGGGCTTCATGGGTGGGTGGGGTGGGGGCCACTAGATCACCAGGATAGGTGGTCCTTGGGGGTTTGAACTCTTTGCTGCCCGCGATCGGGCTTTTGCGGTCCACTGGACCACCAGGGAGATGTTCTGGGGGTTGACTTTGCTGCCCATGATCGCGTAGTGGGGGTGGGGGGTTTATTTTCAATTATGCCTGCGATCGGGCCAGTCGGGTGTTTTTTTTTTTTTTAACTTATGCCTGTGATTGGGCCAGTCGGGGTGGGGAGTTTTTAACTTATGCCTGTGATTGGGCCAGTTGGGGGTGGGGTTTTAACTTATGCCACGGATCGGCCAGTCGGGGGTGGTTTTTTTAACATATGCCCGCGAGGCCAGTCAGGGGTGGGTTTTTAACTTATGCCCGCGATTGGGCCAGTCGGGGTGGAGGATTTTTAACTTATGCCCGTAATCGGGACAGTCAGGGGTTGGGGGGATTTTTTAACTTATGCTCGTGATCGGGTTGCAGGGGGTGTCGGTCCCCGATGGCTGCTGCCTGGCAGGGTGCCAGGCGCAAGTCCTCAGGGATCGGTGCACCTGCATGCTAATGGCATGCAAATGGTGCCATAAATAGATGCAAATGGTCCCCCCCATGCCTTGCATGAATTATGGCCCCATTTACATGTCACCTTTTGAATATCGGAAATTTGAGCATGGCGCAATGGTACTTGCACCACCGCATCTTGAATGCTCCACTCTGACCACTTGCGGTGGCGCAAGTTCCACTGTGCCATGCACAGTGGCTGTCGCCGGGGGGTGATATTCAAAGGAGTTGCTCAATAGCACAACTCCATTAAATATCGCCCCGGCCACACCGCTGCGCAACTATTTTGTGCAGCTCAAGGGCTTGCGCCACAGAATAGCGCAGTTTGAATATCCAGCCGATGGTGTTTTAACATCAATTAAAACACAGTCATCCACATTCATTTTAAAAGAAAAAAGACATCCAAAAGATATGAATATATAAAAATATTTCCATGCATAATATCAGGAAGAATCGCACATAGCTGGTAAGGCTATCAGTTTAGCATATAAAGTGCTCTGTATGAGAAAGATACAGTGGTGTGTGTATATGTGTGTATATGTGTGTATATATATATATATATATATATATATATATATATATATATATATATATATATATATATATATATATATATATATATATATATATATATATTATATGAGTTTGAATATCACAAAAAGAATACATTCCATAATTCTTCTCCAGACTTCATAAGTTTTTGCGATATACACATTCTTCAATATGGGAATTAAATATTTCAATTGTATTATGAGGACAGTCAAATATTAAATGCATTACAGAAAATTTCAAATGTGGATCACATTTACAGAACATAGATACACTCGTATTACCGCAGGCCCCAAAGTTCTTGAAAGCAGAGCCATTATTCAGAATGTCTAAATGAAATTTACAATAAACATTTCTGTGGACATCTCTCTTACAGAATTATAGATACTTTTCCCTCTTCCTAGGTTTGCTGGAATAAAGCACCTAGCTTCACCTGAGCTCTTTTCTTCTGGAGTTTGCTTGAAAGGACAGAGCATAGAACAACACTAACAGAGCAAGGAGAAACATTAAGGCTTCTTTTGGCTAAGCAGAGTTACTGTTGTGTTACTATTTTGTTTTGTGCTTACAGGTTTTATTACTGTTTACTGCTTTATTTTTCTCCGATTGAAATTGCTTTTGCAGGGTATATTTTCTGCTACATTGTTATATGGTGTGCTTATAGGTTTGTTACTGTTTCGTGCCTACAGATTACTGCATTGTTTTTCTATAATTCAGGTAGTTTTTTTGCAAGGTATATTTTCAGTTAAATTGTTATACTGTAGGTTCTACTTTCAGTTTTTATTACTGTTTTGTGCTTACAGGTTTTACAGTTGATTGCTTTATTTTTCTTTGAAACTTTTTTTGCAGGGTATATTTTCTGCTAAATTGTTACAGGGTGTGCTTACAGATTTGTTACTCTTTTGTGCTTACAGGTTACTGTTTATCTTTCTCTTATTCACATTGTTTTTGTTACAGGTTGTGCTTACAGGTTTTGTTTCTGTTTTGTGCTTACAGGTTACTGCTTTATCTTTCCATGTGTCACATTGTTTTTGTTACAGGTTGTGCTTACAGGTTTTGTTACTGTTTTGTGCTTACTGGTTTTACATTTTGATCTATCTTTAGGCTAAGCAAAATTACTGTTTTGTTACTATTTTGTTTTGTACTTACAGGTTTTTGTTTTGGATTTGAAGGTATTGCAGTCTCTTTCTCACATTGAAGGGGCTTTTCTTCCACAGCTCTTCCAGGGGATTAGTAGTGTAACTGGGGGCTGGAGCTGACAAAGGCTTAGTACCTTCCAACAAAAGGAAGATTTAAAAGGTTACATTTGTTGGTGTGTTGTGGTGAAGACTAGGTTTGCTGGCATAAAGCACCTAGCTTCACCTGAGCTCTTTTCTTCTAGGGTTTGCTTGAAAGGACAGAGCACAAGTCCTCACACATTATTAGAGGGCACTGTACATAAAAAAAAACTTCTTTCATACAGAACTTCTATTTCCATCTACATATCCTCTCCATTACTTTTTCTACAGGTGCGTCTATTTACGTCTGAACTCTTTCTCTACTCTCTTTCTAGTAACCTTCTTCAAAAAAACTTTTGTTTTTTTTCTCTTAAGCAGGAATTTATATTTCCATCCACACATCCTCCTTATTTCTGCTACAGCCAACTTGCACAGATGCTTTTTATTTTCATACGCACTTTCACTTTGCCTTCCTGAGCTCCAGTAGTGTTATCCCAACAAGGGGGTTCACCATCCTTAGATTTACAGCAACTTTGTTTTTTGTCCATCATCCACACAACAATATGGATATCATTAGCTGCAGATATTGTGGGACCCTCATGACTGGAACTTACGTGAGGCAGGTGAGGCATTGTACTTGCTCTACACTAAATGATCTACACACTCAACTACACATCGCTCGTGCTGAAATATACTTTCTCAGCGGGCAACTCAACTGTGCTGCGCAGCACTCAGACCTAAGGCACCAACCACCAATGCCATTCCTCCAGAGAGCTATTAGACCAGGGGGCTGGCAGTTGGTAGGAAAACAAAGCACAGCAAAATAACTCTCACAAAATAACTCCAACACCAATCAAACTAACAAATGGGTTCTCTCCACTTTCATCCAAGCCTACTGCCAGGGCAGACATGACTGTGGAGAGGAACCTCACACAACACATGGAGAAACAAACCACAACAAAAAACTCCAAGCAAAAAAAAAAAAAGCTTGTCTTAATAACAGGTGATGCAATGATCCATGGGGTAGAATCACACATCTACCAAAGCAGCCAAACAGTAACTGAGGTTATATACCTCCCAGGGACATTGGCATGGAGGGACACAAACAGGATTGAGGGTATTGTGCATAACACTGAGTGAGACAAGCACATTCTCATCCATATAGGTACAAATGACTTGGATATATGGTCAGTTGGAGAGACTAAGCAACATCTAATGACTCTAGGAGAAAAACTCACTTCCCTTTTATCCAAAGTCTCCATCTCAGAAATTCTGCCTGTGTGGGGCAAGGGGGCTAACAGGCAGATGATCAGAGAAAGGGACATCATCAAACGTAATACCTGGCTCAAAAACTGGTGTCAGGAAAAAGGTTATGGCTATGTAGGAAACTGGCAGTACTCCTGAGATAGGGAGTTCATTAGATTTGATGGCCTACACCTTACAAAAGAGAGAACATGAGCTCTAGGCCAAAAATTATACATCGTCATCAGCCATTTAAACTAGAGGAAGGGGAAGGGGCATCAGCAACAGTTGCATCATATGAGCTTAAGAATGCCCCTCCCCATCTAAGAAAAATCGATCTGAACCAAAACAGGGCATGACAAGCACCACGTGCATCACAACTCCACGCGGGTGTTCCAAACATGATAGAGATGTTCAAAACATTAGGGACACAAACCACAAGCAAAAAAAATCACACAGCAAGCAGGACAAACCAAGACTGGAAGGACATGTTCCTTTTCTGTAGCTATGACAAAAATGACTCCCGTAGAGGGGGTTAGCAGAAGGAATAAATTTCATCTTTGTTGTCATATGGGTAAAACTGGGCCCATTGCACAAAAATTAGGCCAAAGTTTTACATTTCCTAAGGCCAGTAAAGGTTTGATATCTCTCCTCGCCATTGCTCTGGCCAGTGGAGATATTAAACCAAACCTAGGTCCAGTAAACTGGACTGGCACTGTCAGAATAGCTCATGACAATGTCAGAAGTTTTGCTGGAAAACAGCCTTTATTCAATCACTGGGTATCTGAAAATGCTTATGATATTATAGGCATCATGGAGACATGGCTTTCAAAAAAGTATCCAGATTCTGAATTTCAAAAAGAAAATTATGATTTTTATAGGTATGACAGGCCAACTAGAGGAGGTGGTGTAGTACTCTATATTAGAAATAATCAGGGTCAAGTAGAGTTGCTTTTTTCAGGAAATATTGAGGGTATTGAGATAATACTGGTATACATAACTGGTTGAAAATGTGTTTCGGAGTGATATAGTCCAACCCAAGAATTAAAACGTCAGCTTTTGAGGTGTTGGCCTTAAGATTAAATGAGTAGTTGGGGCAAAGGGAAGTACTCTTGGAGACTTTAAAGGGACACTGTCAACATGTTTTTCATCATATTATTTCTAGTTGAAACCCTACATTTTATGATTGCTCACTCTCTCTAAAATTCACTGATGTTGCTGTTTGTTTTGTCTGTCTCCTTGTTTAGTAGAACTGAAATGCATGGCAATGTATATCTATAAACAACTTTGTTTTGTTTACAGTCCTGGATCTGTTCTTACTTCATACTTCCTGAGCATTAGAAACACACCCAAACAGTGCAGTCACTCATAAGGCAGTAGCCCTTTAAACTCCCACTGCATCATGAGGAGCTAGACTGTGTTGTGGGTGCTCCCAAGTCCAGGAAAGATGCATTTGGAGTTGATCAAGGAATGTAAACAAACCTGTTTTGGTGTGGTAACACCAGTATGTTGGACAGTCTGTTTTTCACTTTAAAAAAAAAAATAAGAGTCAGAATCAAATTACCAGCTACATCAGCAATCTTTACAGAATTCTGGCAATCATATAATGCATTTTTTAAGCTAGGGACACTTTGAGACCTAAGGGGGTTGACAGTGTCCCTTTAATGGAGCATGGGGGGCAGAAAGAGGATTTAAGCTTCAATCTGAATTACTTAAAAATGTTGGTATGTCAGAGACTTCACTCATTTTAATAAATCTTCTTTTCAGTTTCAAATGGAACAAGTAAACTGGGCTCATATAGATTTGATATCAGAAGCAGATATGGCAGTTAGAGAGTTTACAAAGATTTACCTAGATATAGGTGATGAAAATGCCCCTTTTAAAAAATCTAAAGAAAGATATAAACATAATCCCTGGGTAAATGAAGCAATCAAAAAGCAAATAAGATGGAAAGACAGGGTATGGAAAAAGGCAAACCGATCTTTAAAAGTAGAAGACTGGGAATTGTTCAAAAAGATTAGGAATAAAAGTAAAAGTATGATAAAAAAGGCAAGGAAAAGATACTATAGAAACAAAGTAAACCAAACAAAAAATCCAGCCAAGTACTGGAATCTAATTAAAGATTTGGAAGGTAGGGAAAGGAAACATTCGAGTATAACTTAAGGATGAGTTGAGAGAGGAGATGTCAACAAAGCAAGTAGTAAACAGCTTGAACCAATATTTATGCTATCTCCCAGATATAAAAATGGAAGAGAGAGATGGCAAACAGAAATATGCTTTTCAACAAACTAAGCAATTGGAGAGACACTATAGGGAGAACATTCCATGCTTTTATTTTGGAGTAATCAAAATTAGTGAAGTAAAGAAACAAATAATAGGTTCATAGGTTCATATATGTATTACGAGTTCGGGGTAGGTTCCCATTATGAACTCGTCGCCTATTGATGAAATTTAGATTTCTTCTCACCCATATATCTATCCAATTCAGATTTAAATAGTTCCAAATCTTTGCTGGCAACAGCTTCTATTGGCAAAGAGTTCCATAAAGGAGGTATTCTCTGTGTTAGAAAGTTTTTTCTTTTTGATGTATTATTTATTTCCATTCTAAACTTCAAATTATGTGATCTTGTATTATACCCTATTTCAGATCTCTGAAGACAAAGGGCCTCACATAAGGCTTGATCATGAATAGATCTATATGCTAGACACATGTATCCTCTGAATACCCTATATTCTAATGAAAAGAGACCCAGAGATTTCAACCTTGAAGTATAATCTTGTTCTTTTAAACCTCTGATCTTTTTTGTGAGTCGCCTTTGTATCTTTTCCACTGAGGCAATTCCCCCTGCTGATGTCTGTGCACAAAAGGGAGAACAGTAATCTATTTGTGATCTTACCAGACTTGAATATAAAGGTATTAATACTTCAGGTTCTCTACTCTTTATATGTTTAAAAATGCAAGACCGAGTACTGTGGCATTTTTTTTAATAATATTATTATTGTGTGAAGCAAATTTAAGATCTTGTGTTTATTGTGATTCCCAGATCTTTTTCTTGTGTAATGGATTCTAAATTATGGCCATTAATCCTATAAGTTGCAAGCATATTTTTTTTTCCTAAATGCATTACTTTGCATTACTTTACACTTTACTAGGTTAAAGGTCATTTTATTTTCAATGGACCATTTAACTAGGCGATCAAGATTTTCCTGTAAAACACTAACTGAAACACGATTATCGTCAATGCAACCAACTTTGCTGTCATCAGCATATTTATGTAGCAAAACTTTCTTTGAAGTCTGCATATTTGCAATTAGTAGATTAAATTGCAAATGGCCCAGGACAGAGCCCTGATGAACTCCACTACTTATCTCTCCCCATTCAGGAAAATATCCTTTAATACAAACCCGCTATTTTTTTATTATTAAGCCAGGAATTTATCCAATTTCCTAAATTTGTATTGAAACCAGATTTAACCAGTTCTTTAATCAGTATACCATGAGGCACGGAATCAAAGGCCTTCTCAAAATCCAAAAAAATGAAGGCCCTGATCGAGTGCTACACTTACTGGTTCAAAAAAATTGACAAGGTTAAGTTGACTTGATCTACCTCTTATAAAACCAAACTGACTTATATCACTAAAATGTATTTTTTACAAATGGTCTAGCATTTTTTTTTTAGGATTCTCTCCATTACTTTTCCTATACATGATGTTAGACTAATTGGTCTATAATTTATAGCAAGTTGTTTATTTCCCTTTTTATGTATAGGAACCACAGCAGCTACTGTCCATTCTCTAAGAGCATATCCTTCATCAAGAGATACATTAAATAATAAGGTGAGTAAATCCACTAGTTCAGAGGTCAGTTCTTTAATGAACTTAGTAGGAATTCCATCTGGGCCCACTGTTGAATTAACTTTAGTGGCATGACTAGCCCTTTTAACTTCTTCAGCAGTAATCAAGGAAATTTCTTGTTTATTTCTAATATTTTCCTAATTAAATACATTTTTACTCTTAAAAACGTTAAGAAAATACTCATTAAATTCTTAGGCCATTTCAGTTTCATTTACAAGTATTCTGTTTTCTTTTATTAACGGGCCAATGATTGGTTGATTACCCCTCATTGAACCAACATAATTATAACATTTATTTTTATTATCCTTTGTTACTGTTGCTAATTTTAATTCAAAATTTTTCTTAGCACTTCTAATCATTTTTTTTTACAAAGGTTTGATATTTCTGTAAATTTATGCTTTTTGTCATTCATAGGATTTTTCTTCAACTTTTTACATGCCTTCTTCTTTTTCCTTATTAATCTTTTTAATTTTCCATTTAGCCATGGGGAACTCTATTTTTATTTTTGGTGTATTTTTTGGATTCTGGAACCCAGGTCTTAATACAATATTCAATGTTGCTTTTTATAGCTGCCCACATCTGCTCACTATTTTTATTTAATAATTCTTTCTCCCAGTTCCAATTTTTGAGAATGTTTTATTGCTCCATAATTAGCTCTGTAAAAAAATGTAATCTTAGTAGTACCACAGTTTATAAAAGTGAAATTTCTGATACACCAGTAGACCATATTATGATCACGATCCCCCAATGGTTCAATCACTTTTGGTAATTCCGCTATATTTGTGATGTTAGTAAGGATTAAGTCAAGAATATCATCTTTCCTAGTTGGTTCCATAGCAAGTTGATCTAAGTTATGTAAAAGGGTTAAATCTATGAATTTTTTCTCTGTGTGTTTTCTCTATAAGTGTAAGCCAACAAATATTTGGAAAATTGAAATCCCCCATTAAAATTAGGTTTTCATATCCCTCCATGTTTTCAATAAATTGCAGGAAGATATCATTTTTATTATTGTCCAAGTTTGGCGATCTATAACATATCCCTATTGTTAATACTTTATCAAAATTTATTTGAACCAGGATAATTTCAAGGTCATTGTTTATATTCAAGTCTATTGGAATTTGCCTACTATTCAACCTATCATTTATAAATAAAGCTACTCCACCTCCTTTGGAATTCTGATGATTTTTGTAATATATTTTATAACCTGGGATATTTATATCCCAGGATAAATCATTTAACCAAGTCTCTGAAATGTCACATATATCTATACTATCCCTATGAAGAACACATTTTAATTCATCTAGTTTATTAGTTAAACTTCTGGCATTAAGCATTAGTATATTTAAATTATTACTGATATTTTTTGAGCTATCTTTAATGTTTTTTTAAACTATCAGGTACTATAGGAGTGACTGTAACTGGCAATTAAATCCACGGAAAGCAATTGTCATGGACAAAATGGAGACAATCTTTTTAAAAAGCTTCAGTAGAACAAATAAGCTCAATTCTGACTAACTTCTTTAATTCCAGTTTACAGCAAAAAGTTTCCCAGACTTTTGGAAGAACTCTAAAGTGATTTCTGTATTTAAGGAAGGGGACAAAAATAACCAATCAAATTATCATTCGATAGCTTTTCTGTTGATCATTTTGAAGGTCTTTGAGCATCTGGTCTGTGGCCAGTTATATGAATATCTGAAGAAGTATAAACTATTGACAGATTGTCTAGCAGGTTTCAGACCTGGGAGGTTGATGGACATTGCCCTGATGGACTTCATGGACTCTGTGGCAAGTGGGATTGAGGCATGCGAGTTTGTCGGCAAGGTGTTCATCGACCTCTCAAAGGCCTTTGATTTGGTTGACTTCAATATACTATTGGGGAGGTTAGCTCAGATAGGCATGTCTGAACCTGTTCAAACCTGGTTACAATCTTATTTAACCAAACGTACACAACAGGTCTGTATAAATGAAATATTGTCAGATACGGAAGGTACTTTTAGGGGTGTCCCTCAAGGTTCAATTTTGGGCCCCCTATTATTTTTGATTTATATAAATCCTCTCCCATCATATATTAAAAATAGCAAGATTTATCTGTATGTTAACAATATGGCTCTCATAGGAAAAGCTACAAATATAGATAATTTACAAAAAACTTTTCAATTTGATTTTGATATTTACAACATTGGTTATTACAGTCTAAAATGGTTCTTAGTACAAAGAAAACTCAGGTAATGCTTTTTCACTCAAAAGGTAAATTGCCTTATAATCAAACATTAAATATATATTCATTAAGGGGTCAAGTGTTACAGCAGGTTCAGGCCTATAAGTATTTAGGAGTCTATATGGATAGTTCTACTTTTTCCACACATCTAACAAATGTACCTAAAAAGGTTAGCTCTAGATTGGGCGTGCTAAGAAGGAAAACATCGATTCTCTCGAGAGAATCAAGAACTAGAGTGGCTGTTCAGTAACTCTTATCAACATTAGAATATGGTAGCTTAATATATCAATTTGCCTCTAAAACATCACTGAACTGTTTGGATAAAACATATTATAGAATGGCAAAATATGTGGTAAAATGCCCCTTTTCCACTCATCATTGCATTCTACTTCAAAATCTAGATCGGGATTCTCTTGCAATTTGTAGAAAAAAATGTGTAGGGTATAAAGCCTGTATGGATTATGGGGGGAAAGATAAGCATGGAGTGAACTCCCTTGATGTATCTACTTCATATAAGTATAATCTAAGACAATTGAAACATAGATGTCTAAAAGTCCCTCTAGAAATTAATATTTATAGTAGAATGCAAAGATGTTTCTATTTACCAAAAATATGGAATGAGTTATATCCAGAAATTAGGATTATTGATAGTTTAGGTAAATTTAAGCACTCTCTAGATTTAATCTGGAGAGACAAATGTGCTTGCTATGTTGTTATCAAGTGATACTATCATTTGCTTGTTTGCCTGGATTGTAGATTGCCTCTAAACTTTCTCTGCTTTATTGTTATTTCTGGGTTGGGGTATTTGGTAGTATTAGGGGATGATATTACTGTTCCTTTCTCCCTCTCCTCTTTTTCCTTTGATGTTCCCTTTCTTAGACTTGAAATCCTAGAAAAATGCCTTGTGTTAATTGTATACATGTATATACTGCTTTGTCCATTTTTTAAATGGTTATATTTATTCTTTAGTACAATATTTTTATTCAGATTTATGGTATATTGCATATTTCTGTTTTTGTATGTATCCTGGGAAATTAAGTGAGTGATGTTCTTAAGACTATTCCTGTAATATACTTTATTACATGATGTTTTGTATTTGTTGAAATTGTATTCTAAAACAGGACAACTTTGATAAACAGGGCCTCTTCTGGTTCTAAAAGTTATATTTTCTGTAAAAAAAAATAAAAGTTTTTATCTATCCATCTATCTAATGTGTGTCAATGCCCATAGCCTTCTAAATAAAATCACAGATCTTACGGCAATGATGGCCAAGGTCAGCCTCAACTGGATTGCTGTCATGAAGACTTGACTCACAGAGAACCATACCAGGGATGTCACTATCCCTGGGTACACTTTCTTCAGGAGAGACCGCATAGGTAAGAAGGGGGGGCGCTATTTTTTATCAGGGAAGGGATAAATGCTATTGAGACCCAGGGAACACATGGCAAGACAGAGGCCCTATGGATCACTCTGTGAGCTGGAAACAGGCACTATATCAGGACTGGAGTTATCTATAGACCCCCAAACCAGGACATCAAAAAAGGACAAGGTTCTCCTGGAAGACATAATGAGGATGGCCAACAAAGGCAAGCTATAGCTATGCAGGGACTTCAATCTACCAGATGTAGAATGGTCCACCTTCACAGCCTCCTCAGAGAGGAGTAGAGACTTCCTCATGGCTTTGAGGGGGACATGACTGAATCAAATGGTGGTTTCTCCCACCAGAGAATCAGCTATCCTGGACTTGGTACTCACTAACAGTGCTAGGGTATTTAACGTACAAGTGGGGATCAATCTGAGTATCAGTGACCACAGGTCAATCTAGTTCTCCATTAGCAAGACTGAGGACCCCTGCCACTCCCAAATCAGGGAGCTTGATTTCAGGAAGGCAGATTTCCTGAAAATGAGGGAAAAGATTTAGCCCCTGCTGGCAACAGATACCAAAAGGAATGTGGAGGACAAATGGACAAAGCTGAAAGATGCTATCGTGTCAGTCATAGCACTATGCACTAAACAAATCAGCAAGTCCAAAAGGGAAAGGAACCCCCTCTGGTTCTCCAAAGAGGTAGCTACTATAGTTAGGGAAAAGAGAAAAGCTTTTCAGAAGTACAAGGAGACCAAATCTAAAAATGATTGAGAAACATACAGAGAGAAACTCACGGAAGCTGGGAAAGCTATTAGAGTGGCAAAGGCCCAGATCAAAGAAAAACTGGCTCAAGAAACGAAAAGGGGGGGACAAAACATTTTATCAATAAATCTGAGAAAAAAGAAAGCGCAAAGGAGGAATAACACAGCTGGCAAACACGGAAGGACACCTGGCAGAAAACGGCAAAGACAAGGCAGAAGTTCTCAATGAATTCTTCTGCTTGGTCTTCACACAGAAAGACTTTGGTAATGGTCCAGCACCAGCCAGGACACTTCCCCATACCAGGGGAGCTGACATATCCCCCTTTATAAAAGAAAGGGTCCTCGAGGAGTTGTCTAAAATAGGGGTGGACAAGGCAATGGGCCCTGACAGAATACACCCAAGAGTTCTAAAAGAACTTAGGGATGAACTTGCTGCCCCACTTGTTGAACTGTTTAACAGTTCACTGGAACAGGGGATAGTGCCATAGGACTGGAAAAGGGCCACGGTTGTGCCACTGCACAAGAGTGGTAGCAGGGAGGTAGCAGAAAACTACTGCCCAGTAAGTCTGACCTCAGTGGTGGGTAACATAATGAGACATTGCTTAAGAAAAGAGTAATGAACTACCTGAAATCAAGTGGGCAACTTGACCCAAAGCAGCATGGCTTCAGATCAGGATGCTCATGCTAAATAAATTTGATAGAATTCTTCGACTGGGTTACAAGAGAAGTAGACCAGGGAGCAGCAGTGGACGTGGTGTATCTGGACTTTAGTAAAGCCTTTAATACAGTCCCACACAGAAGCCTAGCCAACAAACTGGAGCAAGTTGGTATCAGTCACAAAGTAGTTAAATGGATCACAAGCTGGCTACAAGGCAGGACACAGAGGGTTATGGTAAATGGCACCTTGTCCCAAGAGGGGAAGGTGTCAAGTAGAGTGCCACAGGGGTCAGTACTAGGCCTCATCCTTTTCAACATATTCATCAGTGACATTGCTGAAGAACTGAAAGGGAAAGTATGCCTCTTTGCAGATGATAAGAAGTTCTACAACAGGGTGGACACATAGGAAGGGATTGTAGAAATGGAGGCAGATCTCAGGATGCTAGAGAAATAGTCCAGGAACTGGCAATTGAAATTCAATGCCATAAAATGTAAAGTCATGCATTTGGGTAGAAGGAACCCATGCATGAAGTATGTCCTGGAGAGGCAGCTACTAGAAGAAACAAAACTGGAACAGAATCTTGGTGTCATGATCTCAAATGGTTTAAAGGTAGGGAAGCAATGTGAAAAAGTGGCACTAAAGATGAGCAGCATCCTCAGATGTATTGGTAGGGGTATTATCAGTAGGAAACGTGATGTAATCCTCCCACTGTACAGGTCCCTGGTGAGACCTCACTTGGAGTACTGTGTGCAGTTTTGGAGACCTCACTTAAAAAAGGACATAGACCACCTGGAAACTGTGCAGACATGTCACCAAAATGGTGCAGGGTCTGCACCACGAATCATATGAAGCTAGGCTCAGCCAGCTAAATTTATTCTCCCTTGAGCAGAGAAGAAACAGAGGAGACATGATTGAGATATTTAAATTTATTAAAGAGATCAACACAGTACAAATCAGGAATCTTTTCTGGGAAAACAGGGCTGCACGTACTAGAGGACAAAACATGTGCCTGGTGGGAGGTAAATTCAAAACAAATGTTAGGAAGTACTTTTTCATGGAGAGGGTGATGGACCCTTGAAACAGCCTGCCACCGGAGGTAGTGGCAGCTAAGATGGTCCGTGAATTCAAACAGACATGGGATAGACAGTATAGTTACCTTAGCAAGACAAATTGATAGTGGGTGGTAGAAAACCCAGGCAGACTAGATGGACCACGTGGTCTTCTTCTGCCAGCAAATTCTTATGTTCTTATGTTCCTAAACCCTTTAATCTGACTGTACAACTTAAACATTGGTATATCAGCAACCTTCGCTTGTGCAACTTGGAAAAAAAGTTGTTTTCTAGATGTTGTATAGCTAAATTAGCGTATGTATCCAGATTATTAAGAGCATAATCATCCCATATGCTAATCATACCAACCTTATCAAATGTTTGTTCAGATTGTCAAACCACTGAGAATGCAGGATGTTCTTTACTTTCTAGAAGACACATACAAAGTTCTATCTTGTTCAAGTTTTACATTTTTTCCAAAAACTTACAACTCTAGTCTGGGCTAAAAGAGTAATTGACCTTCTGCTAAATTTACTTCTTAAGGCTGACATTGGGAAATCATATTGAAGTCCAAAAATCTTTTCATAGAATATATTTTGTACAAGTTCAAGCTCCTTAACCATTTTCAGAATGCCCATGACTCCGTATCTTATAATAGTGTACTTTCCATCTTGGAGCTGATTGCTTCTTTTAATGCATAATATGAATTCCCAGTAAATCGATTGCCAAAATGGGCTATACCCTTGGTCATCTGTATACGCTGCTTCTTAACAAAGGTTTTGAGTTTTTCCATGCAAATTTTAAATTAAAATGAACTCCTAGATACTTATAGATGTGAACCATATTTAATGAAATCTCTCCAAATTTCCATGACTGCAAGCCTCTTTTTTTTCCTGAAAACACTGATATTCTACTTACCAGGGTTCAGACTCAATCCCAGCTTTTTAAGATGCAATATTGTTTTAGTGATTGCTCTTCTTAGCCCAAGCAGAATTAAGGAACAAAGCAGGATCTGGCCTGTATGCATTAGGATCTGACTGGCTCTTTTAATATTTTCAGGGGGAATGTATCTATGTTCTGCAGCTCTTTTGTTAATTTCTTTTTATTCAGTTTTCTTAAATTACAAACATTTACTGCACATTTAATTCGGTTGTGTCTATAAATAGGTACATTCGGAATGGATACAAATCAAATCATACCATTTCACAGATTAAGGAGTACAGAGGTAAATAATTTATGCTATATAGAAAAGATAAGATTTATTACAGCATTTGTATCTAAGTGAAGCAGAGTATACGACCTCCGGATACAAGTTGGGAACTGCCCCTAGGGTTTTTAGGTTTAGCTTAAGTGGGTAATGTAGAAGTAAGTAGACATTGGTGTTGGAATGGGATTGCTAAGTGGTTTCTTTGCAGCTGTCAGGGAGTATGGCATAAGTGAGAAAAAAGGGGAAGGGGGAGGGAAGTAAAAAAAGAAGGAACCTAGAGAGGTTATCTCGCTATTTTAAGTAGCGGGTTTACGAGGGGGGGAAAGGAAGAACGGGCTGGTAGGGGGAACAGTGGGGAAGATTTGAGAGGTTAGGAAAGGTTCACTTATCTATGGAACAAATGCTGTATCTTTAAGTAGATAATATAAAAGCCATCTATTCCACCTTAAGTTAAACTTTTCTTCTCGATTATCAGCTCTTTTGATAGACTCATACAAACTAAAATAGGAGCTAGAAGGCAGCCTTGCTTGATGCCCGTCTCAATGTTAATGTATTCTGACACCTGACCATCTTTAGGTACCTAATCTTTGCCTTGTTCCCGATATGAACCAGCTGTACTAATCCTAACAGATTCAGATCTATGCCAAGCTTGGCCAGTATCTGTCAGAGTAAAGATCTGCTGACACTGTCAAAAGCCAATCTCAGCAGTAAGCAAGCCACATATAAAAGAAACATAGAAACATAGAATTTGACGGCAGATGAGGACCGCTTGGCCCACCTAGTCTGCCCATTTAAATAACCCAATTTCCTTAATATGTAAACCCTTCTGTAAACACCACTTCAGCAAAAGACAATAAGTTGTTGTCTTTAACCCACTGTTCAAGGTAATACAAAATCACTTGTATGTAGATTTTCACTCCAGTACACAGTAAAGAAATAGGGTGGTAGTTAATAGGGTTATAGGTCAGACCTTTTTATATAGGAAAATGATTAGATATGTTCCAATTTTTTGGATGCTTCAGTGTTTTGTTTATATGATTAAATATTATTGTTCTTTAAACCTTCTTTTTATAAAAAAAAACAAATGGAGCATGAGTTTGGATGCCATGCAATATAGGATACATAGTAGCTGTTCCATTGTTACAGGTGAAAAATAACACTGAAGTTTGAGCAAAGTGAAATCCAAATTATTATATTAAGGTTCAGACTGCTGGGCTTATTATTATATTTTTATTTTTTTTCTTTCTTCTAGGATCAACCTGTATTGTATGTCAGACAGTCAGGTTATCTGAAACACTGATCAGTGTCTTAGTTTACCGCTGAAAGTGAGTATGTGACAAATGACTATGGTACAGAAGCACACCATAATTTGCAGACCTTGCAACCTATTTTTAAATACATCTGTTTGGTGTCTAAGCCTGTGCATAATCTTATCCATATGATATAGTGTGCTCACAATGTCCCTCCACTGTTTCAACATGGGTGGCTGTATCTGTAACCATATTTTAGTGACTGCTTTTTTTGCTGCTGTCAGTAAAATGCTAAGAAGGTATACCCCTGGTGTTTGTTGAATATTCTAAAGGAAACATTAAAAATAAGGCCAGTTGTCGTGTAATGGGGGTTACAGGGCACATATATTTTAAAACACTTTCTATTTCTTACAAAAATGTAGTTAACACTGGGCACTACCAAATAATGTGGGAGTGGGAGGCCTGTCTTTCATCATATTACCTTCTACAAGTTGCCTGTGTCAACTGTCTCCACTATTAATGGAGTTCTGACATGTCTGATAACCATTTTCCACATATATTCCTTCCATATATGGGAGGAGGAGACCTTGTGTTGTTGTGCATATACACTATTCCATTCTTCCTCTGCTAAGCATATATTTAATTCTTGCTCCCATTTTCCCTCTGTTCTTACAAATGAATCACAAATGGGGTACTTAATCCTTTGTAAATTAGGTACTGTGTATCAAGTCAGGAAGCATCCTTGTCTTTTATGTCATGATCAGTAGAGTGACTAGTGGGTGTAACTTTTGCAGGTCCACCACCGGGCCCAGTTTGGCATATATGAATATGGTGCCTTGCTGGTAGATACCTATAATGGTCTAAATTTGCCAGGGAGCATTGCTGTTTTAACTGGGCAAAGGATACTGGGAAGTCACCTTCATAATACTGGTACACCTGTGCTAGACCCTGTCTTTCCCATCTTATATATTTGTCATCTAAATGAGTTGGTAAAAAGTCTTTGTCATTTGAAATGGCATATAGGATTTACAATGTAGTCTTATATCTTTGATTTATTAACATTTGGTGCCATATAGAAAGCATATTTTGGGTGTAGATATTATCTGTGATTTGATATGGTGGTTGGAAGAGTGGGAGAATAAAGCTTTAGTCAATGAACCATGTAGTTCATCTATGCCTATTTCTTTCCATCTTTCTACATACTGTATGTGGGGTCTAACCAGGCACATGGTTGCCTGAGTTGTGCTACTTGAAAATAATATAGTTAATGAAACAGTGGTTGACACCCTTTATGTTTTGGGAGGAGTCATTTTTTTTAAAGTTATTCTACAATGTGTTCCTGACCAAAATAATTTTGATTGCTACTTATTCCAGGCTCGAAATTCTTGATTGCCATGTAATTGGTGGGGTATGGAAAACATACATGAGTTTGGGTAATAGTCATATGAATTACCTGTATCTTGCTACTGAAAATAAGTGGAAGGACTGACCGTCTTGCTACATCAGAAGTAATAGTATGAATTGGGGGGGGTGTAATTTTGGTCATACGGTGTGGTCAGGTCCTGTGGGACATATACCCCCAAGTATTTGATTGGTGACTGGTTCCATTTAAAATTGTATTTCTGCTATAGGCAATGTGGTGGAATATAACTGAAATGCAGGGCCGCTGTCTTTTCAATATTTAGTCTGTAGCCAGATAAGCCTTCATATGTATCTAAAGTAGACCAGCGTTCTGGAAGGAATGTCTCTGAGGCAGTTAAATAAACTAGCAGATCATCTGCATAAAATGCCAATTTATGGGTGGTTCCATGATGGGAAATAACTTAATTGTTCTGATTTTGTCGAATGCCCTGTGCCACAGGCTCTACAGTCAGGGCAAGTAACGGGGGGAAATAGGGCACCCCTGCCTTGTACCTCGGAATAAGCCAAATCTGTTAGATAGTGAGCCATTGACCTCTACCACTGCTTGAGGATCTTTATATAGTGCTCCAATAACTGAAATATACATGGGGAAAAACCCAACCTAAATAATGTGTAGTATAAAAACTTCCATGACGCTCTGTCAAATGCTTTTTCTGCATCTAGGGTCAGCAGTAAAGCAGGCTGCTGTGATTTGGATGTGTATTGTAGCAAAGACAAAGTTTTCTTTATGTTGCCTTGAGTCTGTCTTTTTCTAATGAATCCTGTTTGGTCTTGATGTGTTAAAGATAGTAATAGATTTTCAAGTCTTTTGGTCAAGATGGATTTATTATCTAGATCTAAAATTGAAATGGGAATGATACGATTCTGGATAAAGAGGTTTTTTTTTGACGTTTTAAGATAGCTGCGTTCGTAGCATATTGCCATGATGGTGGGGAGTACCTCTTCCTGTATTTCATGAATGCCCTTTTACATATGGGGTAATAGGGCTTCCTTATGGGCCTTATATATTTCTGCCGGATAGCCATCCGTTCCCAGATATTTTCCAGTTTTTGGCACAGTGAGCACTAGTTGTAACTCTATTATGCTTATGTGAGCCTTAAGATGGGAGTTTTGCCCTTTTGTCACTGCAGGCAGTTGGAGGGCATCAAAGTAAGTATGAAATACTGTTTTATCCCATTCAGGGGACTGCAACCCTATGTAGTATGAACTGAGAAATTTTAATATTTGGGGGTATTGTAGACCTCTTGGTTACTGTCCTTATCTTGAAGTTTGATAATGGCCATTCCCCTATGTCTACCATTATGATAGGAGGAAGCCACTACTTCTGTGTAGCCAAATTCTTTTAATTTATCATACTCCTCTGTAGAGATGCATCTCCTGTAACAGTAAGAGGCCTGGTTTCTGTTCTTTAAAATGAGATTATATTTTGGCCTTCTTAATTGGGTGTGTTAGCCCATTCACATTTTTGCAATATAATTCACATGTTGTGGTGACACTTGTGGGGTTACAATTGTGACATTACCCTAAACAGAGCCTTTACCCTCAAGCAACCCTTATTAATATAGGGGTCGTTTTCCCTGTCATCAGCTAGTCATAACGCAGTTCCCTCTAACTCTGTCACCTGTAGGAAAGCAGTAGGCAAGTACTCACTAGAAACAATTTGAACCAACTAATAAAACTTTTTAAACATGAATTGTATAGAGTTTGTGAATGAGAAAAATAGAATAAAGTATGGGGTGATGTGTGTAACGAGAAGTCTACACCCCCCCCAAGGTGTTAGATGCTACATAAACCCAGAGAGCGAAGCTCGAGGGATTTATTAAAGCATCTAACACCGAGGCTGTGTGTAAACTTCAAGTTTACACACACTATCCCATATTTTATTTTATATAATCGCTGGGTTTCCCTTCTTTTGCCACAGCAATTATATAAAATACTAGGCGTTCTGGTGCGGCCGCGCTCCGGTTCTCTTTTCAGCTGTTTCACACATTTGTCTTGACCTGCAATATCAAAATGTTTTAAGATAATTTTTACCCCCTTGTTTCAGAAATGAGCTGATTTTTTTTTTAAATGATTTACTGCCGATTTCCACTGGCGGGTCACTATGGAGGCAGAAGGTGAGCAAGTGAGTGGTTGGGGAAGCGAGAAACTGTGGCGGGCGCATGCTCAGAGTGAGATAAACCATGCATGTGTTTGCCGTAATAAATACTCCTTCATTATGGCAAACTACAGCATGGTTTCCCTGTGGGGAAAAAGGGGAAAATCCCTTAATTATAACTGTATTACATTTAGACATGACTTCCACTTGTGGGGTCTGCACTGTGGAAGTCCCTAATAACTTAGAGAGGATGCTAGGTGGTGGTCTAAAACCCTCTAAGGTGGTGGTACGGTGCCAGCATGAGATCCAGCAGACCTGCTTCCAGAAGCAGGGAATGCATATGACATCTACCTGAGATGGAAAGAAAGAAAGAAGAGAGGCTAGGTTGGTACAGGTATACCTCTGCCATTATTAACCACAGAAGGCCTATCATAGCCTCTGTTGTTACTCTGACACATCTTCCAACCCTATGAACTTAAAAATTTTAACTTTTTGGGGTGAGGGGGAGCTAAATTATTGGATTAAGTAAGCACTCCTTTGGGAATTTGTTCATAATCTGAACCCAACCTGAAAGGTGTTACTATCCCATCACTGAATATACTTTTTTTTTTTAAGTAATATGCCATACATTGTTCCAAGGAGATTAAGTTGGTGGGAGGAGAGAAAAGAAATATAGGTGCTGCTGTTCCATCATAGTTTTTTAAGACTGTTCTTATGCGGTGACCTCCTAACCATAATTGGGGAGGAATTTGTCTATTGTTGAGTACAATTTAGCAGTAACCCCACTGAATCATACACAGTCTGAGAGTCCTGTTGCGATATTCTTGCTGTAGTCCAAAGCATGTAGCACGTTATTCTAACCCTCATTTGTCCATGCATTAAAAACAAGGGGCCCGATTCCAAGATGGCTGGCGTAACTTGCATGCAGTTGTGAGTTGCACCGGTCGCCTCTATGCCAGGGACCCTATGACGCATTCTAGAAGTGGCAGGGTCCTGGCAATTGTGACTTGCGATATACACTATGTGTGTGGCAGTAGCCCATGCATGGCATATACCTGCCACAAGTCACAACTCGTGACGAACACCAGGTGGCTCCCCGAAGCACCCACTGCCTCAGAACACCACCAGCCACACCAGGAGGCAAGGAGGGGGGCAGGACAGGAGACACAGGTGTTGGGGGCACACCGGAGAATGGACCCCTGGGGGTCTCTACTATTTGGGGGTGTGGAGGGCAGGGGTATACATTAGGGGACACAGGGGACATGTCTGTGCTGTTGCTGTGGTGCCAGGAAGTGGGCAGCCGATGGATGGCACCGTCAGTTGTCACTTAGAGCAGCTCAGAGCTGTTCTAACTTAGTCACACCACTGTGGCTTTTGTAACTGCGCTTGTAGGCTATGACAGCCGCCCTACTGGAATTGGGCTAGGTTGCTGTCATAACCCGCAGTTTCGCCAGGCATTGCAGGCTGCGGCATAAGTGCTGGCATAACCTGCATTTGTTGCAGCTCACAGACTCCAATGCATAACTTGCATCTTGAAATGGGGCTGGCGTATTGCCTGTATAAGTGGAGAGCTACGCCATGGGGTTTGGCGTATCTTGCCTTACGCTGGCATATGCCCTTCTGGAATTGGGCCCAGAGTCTGTAGCTAAACCTCCTAGGTGGTGCAGATCTTTAGTAGATTAAAGAAAAACACAGTCATGAAGAGTTGCTGAAACATAATCCGAGATGAAGTGGTTTTTAAGGGAAGTCTTGACAGGTTTAAATGCAGCGGGAGAGAGCCAAAGATAGCCCCAGTAGTCCGCCCAGGGTGCAGCAGCCAACCCCTACAGCTTCAGAGATCTAAAATGGTGTTGCTGTAAGTTTGCTCTGCCTATTTGCTGCCAATCCAAAGTCTATATAGTAAAAAGAAAAAGAGACGCTGTGGTCAGAGAGGAAATCTATATGTGTTATTGACTGCCACATGTCTCTCTGTGTTGCAGTGCTTGCTACCAGCTAGTCACACTTCCTCTTCTGCCACGTATTCAAGTGGCTGTGGCAGTGTGGTTTCTCTGAGGTGAACCAGCACTTTATGAAACTGTTGTTGGGTCCTAGCCTACGCCGCTCTAGTGTCTAGCTCTGATTTGCAGTGATGCAGAGTGATTACCTTGTGGGTTGAGCTAGCCAGTGTATTTGGGATTTCAGACAGCTGCAGGGTGAATTCCCCTCTGCAATAAGTTCCTCTTCAACCACAGCACCTGAAAGTCAATTAATTTTAATAAGGAGGGGACAGCTGCCACCCTGTGATGGGGACTCGGGACTCCCTATCCGGTAAGCATTATCTGTATAGAAAGGAGATAACATTATGTCACTGTCTCAAGCTGGGAACGTCAGTTTAGGTGCTGCTCCTTGCTAAGTTGCACAGAAAAATATATACCTGTCTTGAGTATAAAAAAAAAAAAAGAAAAATCTATACCTGCATCTCTGTGGTAAGCTGATACTGTTCTACTTCAAGCTGTGGACTTGGATCTCTCTGCCTCAGCTGGAGCCTCTGAAGTATCTGCTTTATGTTTGGCAGTTAGTTGTTGTGGAATGAGCAGGGTGTGTTGCTTCCTTGCAGTTTTGTCAGGAACTTGTTTCTAGCAATGTTGTCCGGGAGGTCTTGGCAGCAAGGGAACTGGTGTGCTGGCTTCTGCTGCGGGCAACAATACATGTTGGTGAAGTTCCTTGGCTGCTTCCTCTGCTGAGTTAAATGTGTGCTGTTCCTCTGGAAACTGGACTACCAACTGTGCTGGGTATGGAGTCCAAAACTGAAGTTGTTTTTGCCTGAGTATTTTGAGAAAAGGAATGTAAGCACTGTCACAAACCCACTAAGCAGGTCAGCCCTCTACTCCCAAAGTGCCAACCTCCGAGCACAGTCTTGTGAACAGTTAACAGAACAAGGTAACCCTCTTGTCTGTTTTTGTGGATTCGAATCAACCTTTGGTCTCAAGTTCTGGAGGGATTCAAACTGTGAACCTCTTGTTAGTGTACCCAATGTACAGGTGCAGATAATTCTGTCTTCAGGGGGCCATATATCTTTGCCTACGGGCACCTAACCAGGTGTACAGCAATAAACCCTTAAAAACTGTAATCAAAGACCTCAGATTTAAAACGCTTATTTTCCAGTTTGGTATCTCCATTCAAGCTTATGTGTAGTGTCTACTTTAACCATATATACTCTACTTGTAAAGGAAAGAAATCAAAGACAGACCAAGTAAGCTCTAAAAACGGGGTTTTACTAAAATAGATAAAAAAAATGTAACACATAAAATACAGAACTATTATATCACAAGACCTACAAATCTCTTAAACAAAACAGGTTTTAACAGTGCAATTCTTACTACAGTACTTAGATTTGTCTCTCTCTCTCTAAATACCTGCTTAAAGTGCTCACAGATGTTTCTTGGCCAGAGTCTAGATAGAAGTGTTCCTCTGAAGTAAAACAGAATATTCCTTAAAGAAAACTGTATTTGCCAACCCCTTTGTGTGAGGTCACCTAGCTCCTTCTCTGTCAGAATATATATAAAAATATATCTATACAAAAACAAGATGTCTTTTCAAAGTATTAAATTCTGTAATCCTCAGCATAACTCATGTTCTTCAAATGGCTCTATTTGATCTATGATAAGCTTCCCCTCTCACACAGACATCAAGGAACATTTACAACTTTGCACCCATGTGTAATAACCTGGGTTTCCCTCTAAACATCATAAAATGGATATGATCTTCCATCTTAACAACTACAGCTATAATTAACTCAGACAAACAGGAGATTCTTGATTAAGGCCTGATCTGTAATTAGCTCATGGCTTTCATTTTATAGCAGAGACCTGGGGGGTGAGTGAGGTCATTCCAAGAGCACCAGATTTCTCAGCAGAGAAAATCAGTAATACATTTATATATTTTAAAAAAATGATACAGCACTCAGAACTGTCTGTCCATGTCACAATTCCTCCCCACCTAGACTGAATTTGGGTGCTCTATCCCCTGCGTGGGATAAGCTTCCCAAATCAGTTCACTTCTCATAGACCCTAGATAGCCCATCTGAGCTCTGATTTTTGGCTCCAGCCCTATGTAATATTGTCATATCATACCCTTGCAAAGCAAGACTCTATCTTAGCAATCCATCATGGTTCTTTCCCATCTGCGTCAGCCAAACCAGGGGGTTGTGGTCAGTCTGCTCCACAAAATGCTGCCCATATAAGTATGACTCTAATTTCTTTAGGGCCCACACTATGGCAAGACACTCCTTTTCCACTGTGGTGTATGCTTGCTCCCTGGGAAGTAACTTCCTACTCAGGTACACTACTGGGCAATCTGTCCCTTGGCTGGAAGTCTGACTCAGTACTGCCCCAATACCCCTGTCTGAGGCATCAGTCTGAACTATAAAGGTTTTGCTATGGTCAGGACTTGTCAAAACAGGAGCACTGCTCAGTACCTCCTTTAGTCTGGAAAAGGCTTCCTCACAGGCCATGCCCCAGGCAATTTTCTTGGGCATCCTTTTCTTTGTCAGGTCAGATAGGGGAGCAGCCAGGGCACTGTCATTGGGTACAAATTTTCTGTAGTACCCTGCTGTTCCTAGAAAACTCCTGACCTGCTTCTGTGCTTCTGGTCCATTGCCAGCTGGGGAGACAATTTAACTGCCTCCACAGAGGACTCCCGCTTACTTTCCTCCAGCAAGTCCAGAAGGGGGTCACCTTCATCCGTCCCCTCCCCGATGACTACACACTGCAAACACCATGTCAGCTCTATTTGCATATGGCTTCATCATGTTGACATGGTACATCCTTTCTGTCTGTCTTCAGTCAGGTAACTCCACAATGTAGTTCACGTCATTTACCTTCCTAACCACTTTGTATGGTCCTACCCACTCAGCTTGCAGCTTGTCTTTCTGGACTGGAATAAGGACCATGACTTCCTGACCCACCATGTATGAGTGAGCTCTGTCTCTGTGGTCATACCACACATTTTCTTTCTGTTGGGTAGCTGCCAGGTTGCTCTGGGCTGTCCCCATAAGCTCCTTCAGCCTTTCCCTAAACCTAAGGATGTAATCCACAATGGGAGTTCCTTGGGTGGCGTGCTTGCTTTCCCAGTCCTCCCAGATCAAATCTAGGGGCCCATATACCCAGCGTCCATACGAGAGTTTGAAGGGGGAAAATCCTATCAACTCTTGGGGCACTTCCCTGTATGCAAACAGGTGGGGAAGGTATTTCTCCCAGTCCCTCCCATGCTGTTCAGCAAATGCCCGGAGCATTGACTTTAGGGTACCATTGAATCTTTCCACAAGCCCATTGGCTTGTGGGTGATACGGTGTCATGCATCTCTGCACCACCCCACACTTCTCCCATAAACATTTCATCAGGTCTGACATGAAGGAACCCCCTTGATTGGTGATTATCTCCTGTGGAAACCCAACACGGGAGAAAATCCCAAGTAAGGCATCTGTCACTTTGTCCATCCTCAGTGAGGATAGGTCAACTGCCTCTGGGTACCGGGTGGCATAATCCACCACAGTTAGGATGAATCTCTTCCCTGAGGAGCTGGGGGTATTTAAAGGCCCACAATATCCATTCCCACCCTCTGGAATGGCTCCTCCACTATGGGCAATGGAATCAGTGTGGCTTGGGTTTTCTTGCCCGCCATCCCTATTTCTTGGAACTGGTGACAAGATCTGCAATACTCCTTCACCTGCTGGGGGAAGTTAGGCCAGTAGAAATTCTGGGCTGACTGCTGCATCGTGCGTGCGATTTCCAGATGACCAGACAAGGGAATATCTTGTGCAATTTTGAGCAACTGCTCACCATACCCCTGGGGAATGACAAGCTACCTGTCTAGCACCCTTCCCTCTGTCTGTACTGCCTGAGTATACATAAGTCCATTTTCCCAATAAACCTTATGTCTGCCGTCACCTCCTTGTGCTCTGTCAGTCTGCCCAAACCCTCATCTTCTTTAAACTAGGGTCACTTCTCTGAGCAGCTGCAAACCCCTCACACATTCCCAAGGCAAGGGACAGGTCCCCTTCAGTCACTAAACTAGGGTCCCTAGCACTAGCATTGGGGCACTCCGGATCACTGTCAATCCCAACCTTCTGACAATGGGTCACTCCTCCCTCTTCAGAGCAACCCTCTGTAGCTGTGTGGTTACTTGCTACTGGGGAAATTTCTACCCCTCTTCATTAATCTCCATATCAGGAGACACAGGCTGGGGAACCAGCCTCTCAGTGGTTACAACAATGGCTTCTGTGGGGTTCAGGGAACTATAATTCTCCTTTGCCACTTGGCTATGGGTAACAGCACATACCATCCCTTGTTTGAGACTGTTGCCCAGGATCACATGCACTGCTAAGGTTTTGGCTACAGCCATCTGCTGCACAGTTCTCCTTGTTTCACCCCAGTCTAGGAGAACACTAGCGAGGGGCAATGTTTTCGCCTAACCAGTGAAGTCCTGTACAGTGACGTATTTATTGGGTATAAGCTGACCAGGCTGTACCAAATTCCCCTTTACCAAGGTCAGGGATGCCCCTGTGTCCCTTAACCCTTGCATCTGTACACCATTCACCATGACTGGGTGCATGTGTTCCCTCATGTTCACTGGCATGCTTCCAGGGACACACAAACAATCCACTTCTTTTCTAGCACCACCTTGAATATTATTGCTCACCATTTTGGGGCACTTTCTGGCAATATGCCTAGTTTCTTTACATAACCAACATTCACTTCTCTTTTCAGAAAAATCTTTTCTCTGAAACCTGGGGCTAACTGGTTTCAGTGGAGGCAGTGAGGGTTTTAGCTGTCCTGAAGGCACACTTTTCCCTTTCTGCACTGCAACACCTGCCCCATGCACTCTCAGAGCAGGTCTGCTCTTGGCATAGTGGTCCAAGAGTTCAGCAGCCTCTTGCACTGTTTTGGGATCTCAGTCCTCCAGCCAGGTTTTCAGCTCTGCTGGGCACGCCCAGAAAAACTGTTCTAATAAAATCACATTTTCAATCTTATCAACAGAGTTTGCCTCAATTCCTTCCCACCAAAGTTTTAAAAACTGATGTTGTTTCATGGCTAGCACCTCATAGCTCATATCAGGGCTTCTCCTGAGCTTACGGAATTTAGCTCTGTATGATTCAGCAGTTAATTCAAACTTTTTTAAAAGTGCAGCTTTTAGCTTGCTGTAATCATTACTGACCTCATTGTCAATTTGACCCAATGCATCCCGAGCTTTCCCAGTAAGTAGCAGGGATAGCTGGAAGATCCAGGACTGTCTAGGAATTTTAGCCTGAATACAAACTTTTTCAAAAGAATTTAAAAAGGCATCCATATCCTCCCCCTCTTTAAACTCGGCTATTAATTTGGAATTCAATTTGTAACCCAGTCCTGCAGTCCCAGTTAAACCCAAGCCACTTACCTGCTCTGGTGCCGCTAGTCTGAGTCGTAGCTTCTCCAGTTCATGTTGCCTCTGGCGCTCCTCTCTCTTCCTTGGCAGCTCGCTAGCACTCATGCTTCTCATGGTCTGCCTCCCACTGTTCCCACTCTGCCTCTCAGTGTTCTCACTCTGCCTCACAGTCTGCCTCTTGCTTCTCTCACTTCTCTCGCTCCCTCTTCTCCTGGAACTCCACCTCCATCCTGCACAACTCAATTTGCAGCCTGAGTACTTCCGGATTCAGAATACTGGTGACCTTTCCCTGCTGCTGTGGCCCTTCATTGACAGTGGCCCTGTTGCCCTCCTCATCGGATCTGGACACTGCACTGGCCACTAGCCCTGCCACACTCGAGGTTTGGTCCTTTTCAGTCACGGTCTGTGACTCACTGATCTGGGTATCGGCTACCATCAGGTTATCTATGAGGTTCTCCTTGCTGGCTTTCACCACAAATGGGACTCTTCTGTCCCCACACAACTGCTTTAAGGAGTCTACAGTGTGCCTGCTGTAGTCAGAAGTCATCTTCCCTAACTACTACTACTCTGACTTGCAGTTTTAGAAAAAAAATAAAACGGATAGGAACTTGACTGTATGCCAAGTGATATAGTTCTGTTTCCCTTTAAAATTAAAACTCTGCCTTTTTCTTTCCTTGCAAGTGAGCTTATAGTCTCAGCTGACACACTGAACAATACAAGCTTGTGATACCAAAATTAAGTCACCGCTGCCAACCAATCTGTCACAAACCCATTCAGCAGGTCAGCTCTCTACTCCCAAAATGCCAACCTCCGAGCGCAGTCTTGTGAACAGTTAACAGAACAAGGTAACCCTCTTGTCTGTTTTTGTGGATTCGAATCAACCTTTGGTCTCAAGTTCTGGAGTGATTCAAACTATGAACCTCTTGTTAGCGTACTCAACGTACAGGCAGCGATAATTCTGTCTTCGGGGGGGCCAGATATCTTTGCCAATGGGCATCTAACCAGGTGTACAGCAATCGACCTTTAAAAACTGTAATAAAAAACCTTAGATTTAAAACGCTTACCTTTTTCCAGTTTAGTATCACCATTCAAGCTTATGTATAGTTTCTGCTTTAACCATGTATACTGTACTTGTAAAGGAAAGAAATCAAAGACAGACCAAGTAAACTCTAAAACCGGAGTTTTACTAAAATAGATAAGAAATGTGTAACACATAAAATGCAGAACTATTATATCACAAGACATACAAATCTCTTAAACAAAACAGGTTTTAACAGTGCAATTCTTACTACAGTACTTAGATTTTGTCTCTCTCTCTCTAAATACCTACTTAAAGTGCTCACAGATGTTTCTTGGCCAGAGTCTAGATAGAAGTGTCCCTCTGAAGTAAAACAGAATATACATTAAAGAAAACTGTGTTTGCCAACCCCTTTGTATGAGGTCACCTAGCTCCTTCTCTGTCAGAATATATATAAAAATATATCTATACAAAACAGGATGTCTTTTCAAAGTATTAAATTCTGTAATCCTCAGCATAACTCATGTTCTTCAAATGACTCTCTTTGATCTATGATAAGCTTCCTCTCTCACATAGACATCAAGGAACATTTACAACTTTGCACCTGTGTGTAATAACCTGGGTTTCTCTCCAAACGTCATAAAATGGATATGATCTTCCCTCTTAGCCACTACAGCTATAATTAACTCAGACAAACAGGAGATCCTTGATTAAGGCCTGGTCTGTAATTAGCTCACGGCTTTCATCTTTTGCAGAGACCTGGGGGGGGGGTGAGTGAGGCCATTCCAAGAGCACCAGATTTCTCAGCAGAGAAAATCAGTTATACATGTTTATATTTAAAAAAAAAATGATACAGCACTCAGAACTGTCTGTCCATGTCACGAGCACTATGCCTTTACATGACTGAGGAAGGTAGTCTTTGTCAAAGTAGTGCATGCACAATTCATATTTTACTACCTTTTGCTGCCAAATACTATGTAAAAAGTCCTGATTTACTGTGTATTATAATGAGGTAGAAAATCATGGAGCATGGCCAAGCCGATAGGTCAGTTGGTTTTGGGCTAATAGCCCAATATGCTCACTAGGTATCTAATTTGTAGTCTGGTGGCTGAGAAAGGGTTTGCTGTAATAGAGTTTTTAGAAATGGGATTAGCTGTGAGCCCTCCATCCCTTCAGGCAAGCTGTACATATGCAAATTGTTTTGACAAGAACAACTCTCCATGTCTCCTAATTTTCTGATGAGCTGTTTGTTAGTTCCGATGAGTCACAGGACATTCTCCTCAAGAAAGGCTGTATAGGAATCCATATCTGAGAGGTGTTCCTCCACCTCATTCATGCAGCTTTCCAGTTCTATGGCTTTTATGTTCAGCATGTCAAATTGCTGGGCCATTTCTGCCCCAAACGCCTTTAATTTCCGAAGGATGCAGTCCAGTTTCTTCCTCTTCTTGGTAGTTTTAGGAGACTTTGTAGGGGAGCCATACTTCGAGTACAGTATGCTGGATGACATTGAGGGGGTTTGCTCCCCAAATCAGAGCTATGATATCCAGTGCCTTCCTTGGAAGTGTTGGTAGGTTTTTGAGAACCTGATTTCCCCATTTGTGCTGTGGATCTGTACCTCTTCTATTCATGCAGTAGTTTCCCAAAATTCAGCTGTTTTGAGACTTTTTAATGGGTTGAGAGAGGAAGACTGGCTTCTGTGCCACCATTCGTCTCGGTAACATCACCCAAAGTTGTAAATACTGTTGTTAAAAGTCTTGCCTACTAATCTGGATATACTAAAAACAATTCTGCCTCTAATGTGTCAGGTCCTAAGGCTTTGTTTTTCCTGTGGGCTATGACTGCACAATAAACTTCACCTTCTTGTAAATAATATTGAATTATATGAATTTTCTTTCAATATGTTGCTACTTGTTACTATTATTGTATTTATGCTGAAAAAATATTTGTCACTTATGACAGCTTATGGTACAAATAGTATTTCCTTGTTTATTTGTACCGTAAACTACTAAATTCCAGAATTTATGGCTACCTTTACAGTGTATAGCTTCCTGAAGTTCTGGTCCCAACTGAATCCTATGAAGAGATTTCTTGTTTTTTATTAGATATTTATATTCTGTTTTTAGATTTCTTAATGTTTTCTCCTTTTTCCATATAGGTTTTTATTCTTCCTGGCAGGACAGGAGGCTTACATTAGCCCTGTTCTCCTCATTCACAACCATCTCCAGCAGCCCCTAGCATCTAGGGCTGTATATCTGCTACAGGCTACCCCCCACAACAGGGCCAGAAGAGAAGGGCCATCCTCCTCTCTGATCACAAACTGGCCCTGGATCCAGATAAATAGGGCTTCATGAGGCCCGTCCTCCAAAATTTTTCCTCAATTTTATCTCTGACTCCACAAGCATGCAATGAGCATGTTGTGTGAGCTCTGCCTCTGGTACCCTGGATGTGAAGTCTCCCACACAGTGTTACTTACATGCACTGCCATCTGGATTCCTCCAAATGGCGGTCAAGTGGCAAGTCACAGACACCCCCACCCACCCTGAAGGAAGAGAGTTGTCCTCTGGATACTCAGTCCTCCCTCCCCTGGCCAATGCCAGAAACTTGCATCCATTCCCTAACACGGGTTGTTGGTGTGGCAGGAGGTAAGGTGCTTGTAGTGCCTCAGCCCTCCATGCCACTGGGCCGGCTACATTTTTTAAATGTTTTCCATAGTCCACTATCCAATGAATTTTTAACCAATTTTCCACACTTACACCTGGTCTTTTTAAATCCTTTGTATTCCTTATGACAATAGGGTTAACGCTATTACTGAGATCACTGACAATAGTAAATGGTTTAATAAGTCAATTGTTTTATTCACTTCATGGTACCTATGATAAGGGGTCTTTGGTTCAAAATAATTTGTTCCATCATTCTCTGGAGACAATACTGATGGATGGCCCATTCTATCAAGGATTTCTCTTATCCTGTCTCCTGAGTATGGAACCTATTTTATCATTTTTTTTCATTTGTTTTTCCTCATGGGACACACTGTGGGTGGGCTAGCTCCACCCTGTCCTGTACTCTCATCTGTCTGCATCCTCTTGCACTGCCAGGCCCCACTTCTCCCATGGATCTCTTCCCACAGTGGGGCTAGTAAGGAGAGGGCTCTCCTCCCCTACCCAGTACTCCTAATCCAGATATGGGGCTCAGCGAACCATCGATGGTAGCAGGAATGAGATGTGGCTGGTAGGGTTTCATGGAGTACATGGTTACCAGTTCCTTTTTCCATTGTTCTCCTTCCCCTCCACTTCTGTGGCTGTGCATGCGCATGTGTGGAGGCACATGCATGCCACATAATTGCACTCCTTTGCTGCCCTTAACTCTGATGCTGCCACCTGGCCTCCACCAGGAGGCAGTCAAGGAGAAGGACATCCAACTCTCCCTCCCCAGGAGAGGAGAACAGTCCATTGGATGCTTGATCCTCTCCCTCCGCTGACAACCTGAGCTCATTCACTAACCCGGCTCACCGGTGTGGCACGAGGTGGGGTGGCCAGCACCTCAACCCTCAGTGTCACCAGGCTGGCTAGTTTATCATTTTATTTTTTTTATTATACTTATATAAATATCAACTTCATTCCTCTGAGCTCTCCTTAGTGCACTATTCTTTTTCTCACTCACATACATGTGAAGGGCAATTGGAAGATGATCACTTTTCCGTATTTGCAAAACAGTAAATTTCTTAATTATAACAACAGAAAAAACATCAACAAAACAAGTCCAAAGCAATCCCACCTTGTTTCAAAGGGCACGTGAATTCACCATTCTGGTCATCTCTTGCTCTACCATTTACTACCTGTTAATAGTTATTTGCTGCTACCTCTAACAGTTGGAAACCCCTTTTATTAGCTTTACTGGAGTATTAATGATATCATCCACCAAGCAAGTTAGAAATAAGGTCACACAGGAGTTAGAAAACTTAAAGCGTACTTTTCTAGGCTAAAAGTTAATAGTGCTACTGATCTAAAACATTATTGGTCCCTAATAAAATCTATAACAAACCCAACAAAAAAGTCAACTGAAATTAATTTTATGGAAAATAGTGAATCTCTACCACTGAAAAAGGTAGCTAATATTTTAAATGATGATTTTATTAATCTCTCAGATTTAGAAGACCTAACAGAAGTAAATAAGAATCTTGGGGAAGGTATAAAAAGAAGTGAAGAAGACAGGGGGGGAAAGGACAATACCCAAATTTAGATTCAAAAAAGTTAAAAAGAAGGAAGTAATCACAATAATACATAAGTTAAAACAGACAAGGCCCATGGATTGGATAATATTGAAACCACGTTTATAAAAGATTCTGCAGATGACATTACATAGACATTAACTGAATGATTTAACTAATGCTCAACAGAGTTTTTTTCCCCAAACATATGGAAGCAGGATAAGATAGTTCCAATATACAAAGGGGGTGAAGCTTCTAATCCCACAAATTACCATCTGATTCCGTTGCTTTCTATTATATCAGAAATAATGGAACAAACTGTTCATACCCAGCTAATGAGTTACCTCAAAAAATATAATAAATTTACAAAATTACAATATGGATTCAGGAAGGGACTGTCCACAGACACCGCGCTCATGGGCTTTCTTGATCTGGTAGCCTCCCCTCTTGGAGAGTCACAAGCCATGGGTGCAGTGTTTGTGGACTTGTCTAAACTGTTTGACTTAGTGGCTCATAAAATTTTGCTGGGTAGTCTTCGTGCAATAGGAGTTGCAGAGGAACCTTTGAGCTGGTTTCATCCCTATTTGTCAGAACGATACCAACTAGTAACAGTAGGGGGTGTTAAACCACATATGGTTAAGACATTTTGAGGAGTTCCCCAGGGATCAATCTTGGGGCCCCTATTGTTCCTTTTATATGTGAATGAGCTCCCAAATTATATGAATAAAACAAATGTAAGATTGTATGCAGATGACACCATGTTGGTATCAAGAGGAGTAGACTTTAGAGAAGTTGAGCTTAACTTACAAAGTGATTTCAGCATATTGCAAACTTGGTTTACCTCTCCCAAACTGATTTTAAATCCTACAAAGACACAGTCCATGTTTTTTAGTCAACCTCGAGCAAGTAAGTCCAGACAAATAAATTACAGATAAAACAGCAAATGGACTGGTTCTTACTCAGGCTTCTACATATAAATATTTAGGAATTCAAGTAGACCAACCCCTCTCCTTTGAAGAGCATATAAACCTACTAACAAAAAAATAAACTACAGAATAGGCACCATGAGAAGAGTATCAAACTGTTTAACAAAAAAAGACTGCTCAACTGTGCCAAACCAGTTAATTATTCCAATTACGGATCATTCTTCTCATGTTCTTAGTGGGGTAAATAAAAAAGCACTTCAGAGATTAAATTCTATATATCACAGACTGGCCAGGTTCTTGCTAAAAAGTAAATATGATACCACCACCACTGTTATTTATGTCAATAACTTGATTGGGTCTCTTTAGATCAAAAAAGGGACAGGGCATGGACAATATTGTTATATAGGATTTTTAAAAATAAAAAACCTGTAGGACTTTTCGATAAATTGGACTGTCCAAATCACCACTTTCATTTAAGTACAAATAAATCAAGAAAAATAGTTGTACCAAAAATAAAAACTAGCTTTGGGAAGCTGACATTCAAATATAAAGCAGCAATAACATGGAATAAACTGCCACCTCAAACACGAACACTAGCAATGTCTGTTATTTCATTTATTTCAGTAATGAAACAAGCCCAATGTCATATTTGTACTTGTGACGTTTAACTTATAGGTTGTCTGTTAACATCTATTGATTCTGCTTGGGTACGTTTAGTCCTTAAGCCTATGTCCTGTTGAAATATTTTATGAAATGTTACTTTTTACATCTGTAATTTTGATAAGTGTAACTTTGGTAACTTGAAACATCTACAGAGCACCTTGTAAATGGGGAATTTATAGCCCTAATGGTGTAATTGTTCGGTCAATATATGCCTGTATAAATAAAAATGTTTTACTACTAACAATTCATTGCTGTAAATGTCAACATTAGAACCAATTTGAGCATTTAAATTGCCCATCAAAATTAACGAGATTCCAGGAAATTTATGTTGGGTTTCTGAGACTACCAAAATGTGTATCACATTGTCTTCTCTACAGCAAGAAGTGACAAGAGGTGCATACCCATTGATGGTAACAAATTCATTTTTATTTGATAAGTACACAGCAGTACAGAAAAAAGGGTAACCAAAATGTAATTTTTCATGATGGTGAAAATGTGATGTGGAAACTAAGGTGGTTAACCCACCTTTAGCTCTACCATATTTGTTTAATTTTTGTGCTTCATATTCCCAACATATGTACCCTTCTACTTGCGTCCCTTTAAGCCAGGTCTCCTAGAGGTGAATTATGTCATTCTAACTTACTTCATCTAGCCCCCCCCCCCTCCAATTTTGTGGTAAGGCCTTCTACATTCCAGCTAACAAAACTGACATCAGAAAGATCTTACACTTGGCATAACTCTGTGTCTAAAATTGTGTCAGTCATGCTATCATATTCACTGGAAGAACTAGTTAAACAAATCTCTACATTTCTATTATTTATTGACTCTTTCTGTGATGATTCTTCCAACACTAACTTACTATGAATTCAAACCCTCATTGTGCCCTACCTCTTACTATTTTTCTGCTGCTTCCAAACTAAGAATTTGCTACCCTTTGCCACTGAGTACAACCTCTATAGGCTTTGCATATTCAGTAATTATTTTCTGAGATTTATACTTAGTTTTATTATTCTGTTTGATCGTGTTTTTTCCTGTTCTTAGTTTTTTTATTGCCAGTAGTTCTGACTTTTTGTTTCCTATCATCACTTGCTTCCCTGTTCTGTTTACTAAGGGATACAGTCAAAACTGCCCCATAATTATTAAACTCCCCTTTAGAATCCAGCATTAATTTCCTACTCTGAACTGATGTTAAAGCAAGACAAACTGTACCTTTGAGCTCCCTTGTTTTGTATTAGTAGACAAGTAAAAAGTCCATCCAGTTAAAACATTTTCCTAAAACTCCTTTACAAATATTGGGCAGGATATTCAAACTGCGCCCAAAAAGTGTGCAATAGCAGGAGCAAGCACAAGTCCATTGTGCCCATGCGCAATAGATGCGATATTCAAAAATGGAGCAAGCCAAATTGCGCCAACAGCTAATGTCTGAATATCGCACAACCTGCGCCATAGCGCAACTAGGAAGGGGAAGCTGAGCAGATACGATGTGCTATAGCGCAACAAGGGCTGCCCAGCTGAGCATCCCAGAGGCACCATAGTGCAAGCAGGGAGCCCCCCAGCAGCAGAGCAATGTAACTGCACAACCAGGGAGATAGGTAGGGGCCCACCACTCATGCCACAGATGGGCACAGGAACACACAGCAGAACTGACAATACCCCCCCCACACCCCAAGCACAGCACAACTGGGGGAGGGCTGGAATATCCACCGGCCCATGGGGACAAGCAAACAAAGCACAGCTGGGCCATGGTGCCCCAGCACACCCACTGGCAAGCTGAGACTGCCACACAAGGAGGGCGGACCACCCTGTGCCACACCAGCCCCCCCAGTGTACAGAACACCCTACACTGTGGCCCCCAGACACCCCCCATGAGCAGTGACCACCACTGCAGGAAACCCCATGCATACCACCACCCCCACTGTCACACTGCAACCTCGTGTACCACAGAACCATACAAGCCAGCCCCACCATGAGCACCCAGCAGTGGGTGGCAGCACACGGCAATGCAACAACGGCAGACACAGTGACATGCACAATCCCCCTGAGGCACAGTTGAGAGACCGACCATGTGTCGGCACAAGAGGTACTCCACACGGGAAAGGGCGTGCCCCCTGACATCACCACCATTGAGACAACACCCTGCACAGTAGACAAGTGACACATCCTGACCCACAACTAGCCACAGCAGCCAGCACAGACACCCACAGTAGTGCGTGGAAGCATGCATCACACCGGATGCAACACAGTTCAGGAGCAAACACACACCCATACCCATGGGGACAATAACACAGGGACGCAGTAGTGTGGCAACCAGGCCCTCAGTGTGGGCCCATGAAAACTGGGCACACACAGCCTGCAGTCCTCCATGGCACAGGAGTGACACCCACCCTGTGCATGCACTGTGGTCCCGTACGCCACCATCATATGCCTGGAGCACAAGTCACAGACAATGGTGCACAGCTCCTGCAACACACACAAGCCACAGCATGGAGGTGGGACATCAGCTGCGGAGGCCACAGTGTCACCCGAGGCAAAGATGCATCACACCAGTGACAGGAGGCAACCCAGCATTGTGACGGTCACAGTGGATGACCTGCATGGTCAGCCACCACTGACAAGGCAGCAGACCTTGCAGGCCACAGACATGCAAGGGTGTCAGCTGCACAGGCCAAGGATGGGTTGACAGGGGCACAATGGACAGGGAGCATGCACCATGGACCACTGCACACAATAATGCAATGCACAGGGAACAACACACACACCACAGACACCGACTGATAGCCACTCCCACACCATAGACACTTCCCCACTCACACACACACATACCCATGACTGAACCACCCCAGATGCCATGCACACCACTGCAGCTGAGCACCTATAGCCAGCTGCAAATCAGAGACCACCACAGTATTCATATCAAAATATTTCTATTGCAATATATAAAACACAACTATATACAGAAAACTATGTACAAATGGGGGGGAGGGACAGAAACAAGGTGGGGGTGGGTAAGGGGCAGGGGTGAACATATGGGAGAGGGAAGGCGGGGTGTGAGGGTTGGTCAAAGGTGGGAAGTTGTAGGCAGGTTCATGCAGACATTAGTTACCAGCCTGGTCCTCCTCCGCTTGGAGCTGTCGCCTGGCCCATCTCCTTCTCCTGACCCCATGCTGGTGTATCTCCCTCAGTATGTTCAGGGACTCCTGTGCCACCTGTAGCAGCTCCTGCACAGCCTGCTGGATCCACAGGAGTATCTGTTCACCTAGGACGAGGGATCAGAGTCAATAGGTGTGACTGTCCATCCCCCTGCAGTCTACCCATTATGCATGGCATACAGCCATGTGCCACGCTCCTGTGATTGTGTGTGCCCACCCACAGTGACCATGTCCATAAGACATGCCCAACCAGGCAGCAACAGCCATGTGGACCACTGCACACACCCACCGCCCATGTCCAGCACAGCACAACCAAGGCCGTACAGTAACGTGGCTATGCGGTGTGCAGGCAGTGCCGCAGCCATGTGCCCAGTGCATGCATGGATCACCATTGACACAGTCCCAGACATGCAGTGCCACTGGATAGTGCTGACTGTCACAAGTCGCGTGCATGGCAGTGGTGTCCATGCCCTGCTTCCCACCCTGTTACACAGCATGCAATAGTAATCATGGTGTCATGGCACTCACCCTCATCGGGCCATTGTTGTCGGTGGTGGTGGTCCCCGACACGCCTGTGTGCTGCGTCCTCCTCCCTCTGCTGCCGCTCCCCCATCCGCCGCCACTTGTCTACGCCTGTGGGAGAGAAAAGGAGAGAAAAACATCAGTACAAACCCAAAGCAAAGTCCCCTGCCCCAATGTGTGCCCACCCACCCAGCCAGACCCACCCACCCCATACCCTGTAAACACCGCCACAGCCAACCCTAGACTATCCCTCCCCTATGTGCTGGACACATAAGACAGTTTTACCCATATGGACAATACAAGTGTGTAGATGTATCACCCACCTGGACGAGGCACCATGCCTCTCCTGGCACGTGACCGCAGACGGGCAAGTAGCTCTGGCTCCCTCCTCCTAAGGTCCCATAATGGTGCATGCACTGCTCCGCTGTCCTCCTGTGTCCAGTGGCCGCCTCCAGGTCAGTGACCACCTCCTGCCAGACCTGGGTCCTGGCCCTGTCCGGTGCTTCTTCTCCAAACAGTAGGCCATAGTGTGGCTCCACAATGGCCACAAGGTTGGCCAGTTCAAGGGCACTCCATTGTGGGGCTCTCCTGCGTGCCATCTCAACCACTATAGTAGGCAATATGGCGCTCTGCAGCGGGGCACCCCACGTGGAAATGCTGCGTGGTACAGTGCCGCCATTCCCTATTGCACTGTTACTGAACAGCGCGATAGAGGTGCAGCCATGCCGGACGTATGGCGCCAAGGGGGCAAAGGTTGGGCACAGAGTCATGGGTCTCTGGCACAAGGCCACGCACAGCGCCATCGGACGTCTATGCGTGTAGCATGATTGGTTGCCTGTGTGCCAGCGCCACAGCGAACTATCGTGCAGTTGTGCCACAGCACCACATAGTGACTCTCACTATAGTGCCACTGGCACAATGGTGGCCGTGCCCTGCATTTCCTACCACACACAGCACGTCATCAGCACGGCAGATGCCTGCGTAAGCTACCTGGGCATGCGCAGTGAGGTGTACTGTGCATGCCACAGAACTGCGCCATTGTCTTAGCATGTTCAACACAATTGCGCAAAGCGCAAAAGCGCAATATTCAGCTGTCATATACTAATCATCCAATTGCCATGCATCGCAGCAGCAGCTGATTTGCATCTCATTAAAGTTGCTCTCACCTAATTTGCATGGATTGCTCTATAAAACTGCGACACTGTTCTGCAGTGGCCATATTTGGTTACTGCAGTTTATTGGTGAGTTGCATTCTGTGTGGGGGTCTGGACTATGGTATCAGGGACTTGCTTTGTACTGCACAGTCACAGGTAACCACTGTCATCCTTACAGGCTGAATAATAACCGAGCGAGGTCTGGGTGAGGAGCACTATGATGGTGGGTGGAAGAGGAGGCCCAATTTCATCAAGGCCGAGACGGAGGCACTCTTTGAGGCCTACCTTGATCAGGAGCCACTGCTCAGTGGATGGTGGGGCACCCCTCAATCCCGTGCTGCTGCATGGGGGGGTGGCATGTGCCGTCAACCTGCACGGCAGCCACCAGCACTCTGTGCAGGTGTGTAAGAAGAAGATGGGTACCGACAGGAGGAGGGTGAAGGAGAAGGTGGCTGCCATCAGGGCGGCACATGCTGCAACAGGCGGGGGCCAGCTGGAGGTGGTGCAGCTGACACCAGCAGAAGACAGGCTTGCTGCAAGCATGCAGTGCAGTGCCATAGAGGGCATTCCAGGAGGTGGCTTCCAGACAGGTGGTAGCCTATCACTGCATGGTAAGTCACGGTCTATCGGGGGGGGCAGGGTAGGTTGCATGCACTAACGTGACCTTACTTTCTGTTACAGATCCTGTGCATCTGCAGGGGTCAGCGGTGGAGGGCCTGTCCACTGCGGACAGTCATCTGGAGTTGGAGGAGGGACCATCCACCTCCACAGGTATCCGTCAAGCATTGCAACAGTGGGTCCGCCTGGCTGTCCACACTGATGTCATTGAGACAGTTGTGGGGGAGGCCTTTCCTGTGTCTCAGCGTTCTGTCATCCAAGGATGCCAGCATGCTGTGGCTGTGGCTGTGGCTGTGGCAGAGACCTGCATCAATGATGAAGACACGACCGTCATGGACAGTGACATATGTGTGCCACAGAATGGACACACAGCAGGCCAGCTCACGCCCATGGACCTGGCTGGTTCCGACATGTGTGCCAGCGTGTCAGCACAGTCCCAGGCTGTGCCTGTCAGCACCAGTGGGGCAGCACCAGTGGCTGGTCAGGACAGTGGGACTGTTGCGGCCACAGCGGTGGAACAACTGATCCCTTGGGCACAGCAGGCAGAGGGGCAGCAGCAGCAGTCACCCACCGGGACTGGGGGTTCAGGGTTCAGCGGTGGCATCTGTGCACCATCTGTGAACTTGCCCATACCTGGTCCTGGTGAGCAGCTCCCACCCACAAGGGGTGCTGAATATCAGACCCTTCCATACCCTGATGGACGGGATGCCAAGATGGCAGACGACCTCTTTGACGAGCACACCCGCCTACTGCAGGCATCAGTACAGCAGCAGATGTGGCTTGCAATGTCCGTGGAGGCACTGTGTGTGGCTCTGGAGTGGGTCAAGGAGCGACACAGCAGGGACACCAATAGGATCCTGTCACGGATTGACCATTTGCAGGAGGATGTGACCGCTGCCATTGACAGGCAAACACAGATGTTCATCACTGTTATGGCCACAATGGGCACACAGTCAGGTGCCCATGCGTTGCTCACACCGCGCAGTTCGCTATCCACTCCCCATTCCCGGCATCGTGCGACACCCACCCTGTCGATGCCAGGTTCAGCTGTGGGCATCCTGAGCACTCCTGGTGCAGGTATGTTCGGTGTGCTGCAGACCCCTGTGCGGGCACGGTCACGTTCACGCAGTGGAACCCCTGGTGGACCATTGCTGCCACCCCATGAGGCCCGTGGTCAGCCTGCCACTGCTGGGTCTCAGCAGGGCCACCCCATGCATCCGAGGTGGACGTGGCACTGTGCCGCAAGATTGACCTGTCTTCCAGAGTGGGCACTGTCTGGTGCTGCCCTGTGTGCATTGTGTGATTCGGTGGGCAGTGCACGGGTGGATGCCCGACCCTGCACGCAGACACATGGTCCACCTGCACACCCTCCCGACTGCTGTCCACAGGTACGTGTGCATGATGATGCCTGCATTGCACTGTCCACCAAAGTGCGATGGTGCCCAGCATCTGATACACGCACATAGACAGTCAGTGGACGTGGTGGCCTGTGGACATGTGTGTTGCTAGTGTTTGCATTCCGGCTCTGTTTTGCACCTGACCCCTGTGCACTTTGTTCCTATTGTGTGTACGTGTGTGTGTGTGTGTGTCTGTCCATGTGGCGTGTTACTGTTCACCCCTCCCTGGTTGTATGTGTGCTTCTGTGCCCTGCCACATCCCTTGCCAGCATGCACCCCTGGTGTGTTTCCATGCGTGTACTGTATGTGGGTTGTGCCCTAGCCACTGGTGGTTGCACATGGCACCATGACTTACCTGTGTTGGCTGAAGTGCTCCTCTGTGATGGTGTCCCGGTGCAGTTGTGCCAGCCGGATCAGTCGGGGTTCCCGTCGGCCAAGGGGGGGCTGCTCATCCCCATCGTCACCAGCGTCACCGTCGTCCCCATCGCTGTCCCCCTCTTCAACCTGTACAGCTATCCCACAGTCTTTGGCCATTTTATGCAGGATACAACAGGCAAGGAATATGCCACAGGCCTTTGAGGGGCTATACTGTAGGGCACCTCCAGAGGTGTCCAGGCAACAGAAACGTGCCTTCAGCATCCCAAACACCCGCTCAATGACGTTGCGTGTGGTGGCATGTGCCTCATTGAAGCGTTGCTGCGATGGGGTCGTGGGCCACAGGTAGGGTGTGAGCAGCCAGGGACGGAGTGGGTATCCACTGTCATCTGTGTGGAGATAGTGGAGGTTAGTGTCTCGTTCAGGCTCAGACTGCCCCAAGCCCTGTGGGCCACACCCATGGCACCTCTGGCCATACCCCCCTTTGCCCACGATATGTCAGTTCTACATACATACCCACTAGATGTCCTGTGGGGATGTCCCCACTCTCAAATTGGTGGCACAGTGCCAACTGGTGCCAGATGAAGGAATCATGTGCCCCCCCAGGGTGCATGGCACAGACATTGATGATGCGCCCACTGGCATCACGCACCACCTGGCAGTTGACACTGGCATATCCCTTACGATTCATGTAGGTGGCCCCATCGGGGCCAGGTGGTGTGCGTATGGCCACATGGGTGCAGTCTATAACCCCTAGCATGCCAGGCATACATGCTACCCTGTGGAACTCCTGTATGTTTGCTGTGTACTCCACCGCAGTGCTGGGGAAATGGATGTACTCCGCAGCATGTGGCAGCAGTGCACTGAGGAATTGGGTGAGGATGCGTGACATGGCCGACTGTGTTATGCCTGTGGTATCCCCTGTTGATCTCTGGAAGGTACCCGTGGCGAGCAAGCACATGCAGGCTGTTACCTTTGTCTCCACTGACAGAGCATGACTCCATCGTGTGGGTGCCTGCATCACATCACATCACTGCACTGCTCACAGAGCCGCCTCAGTATTGCCCTGTTCAGGTGGTACCGGCCCACAATCTCAACATCTGTGTACAGCTCAAAGCTGGTGCGGGCTTGCTACTGCCTGTTGAGGGCATACCGCCGACGGGCCCTTCTACGGCCACGTCCCCCTGCAGCATGCCTTCTCACCCCCCTCATTACGGCATCCATATGGAAGGTGGCACTGTCCATGTCCCTGGCTTGCATTCCCCCCCAGCTGCTGTTGCTTTGTTCCCCCTGCTGTCCTGACTGCTACCTCCCCTGCACCGAGTACACCTACTGGCCTCTGCTCTCTGTGGCCCCACACACCTTCCCTTGCCCCTCTTGTGTGGTGTGGTTTCCCTGGCCTGCCCTCTTTCTCCCTGTTTCCCTGTGCCTGTCTCTGCCTCTCTCTCATGTGGCTTCCCTGTAGCGTTCTTGCACCTCTTCCTTGCTCCTTTTTATTTTGGCTCATTTCCGCTATGGCGCAACTTCTGCCTGCTCCACTGTTGCACATTGTGCAAGTCTTTGAACATCGCACTGCACCCTTTATGCATGGTTCCTCCCCCTTTGGTTGCACATGCCTTCATTATCATTGCGCTGTTGCTCAGCATGTTTTCAGTGGTGCAACTGCTTCCTGATGAATATCGCAGAATGGCGCATTTTCTGACTTGCGCTGGCACAACCCTATTGCGCATTGCACAACCCTTTTGAATATCCAGCCCATTATGTTCAAACATTCTCAATGTTGTGGGATTCTCATGTCTAGATTCTGGGATTCCTTATATATATTTACTGCAGACAGATGTGTCCCAAATCTATTTCTTTTTCTCTCTTTTCCTCTTCTTTACTTTTGGACCTTTGGAAAATACAAATAGTGCCATCCATTTTCTTCTTGTTTTCCATTCATCTTTATCCTCTCTGCACTGGTTGTCTATCATATGTTGCTTTTGCTTTATTTCTTGCTGAAAACTTCCAACACTACCAGCTTTTCTCCCCCTTTGATGTTATGTTTTCTTTTCCCTTGTAGATCTTTAATTAGTGCATTAATCTCCTCATTTTCCTTTATGGTTGTTTCTTGTTTAGTATTTTATCCTTCTCCTCACCCTGACTTTTTGTTACAATTAGTACTCTCTTTTCCACTGGGTCTTTCTTCTCCTCCAAAGCACCCACTAATGACAAAGCCAGCAGTGAGATTAATTGATTTGAATAATCATTACTTTTCTTAATTGCCATCATAGCTTCATGAATACCGAGCTGTACCATTCTCGACTCTACATCGCAGTTACCTAGCTGTCTTCCTAGACTGCTACTATCTGATTGTTCCTTGAGTTTTCTCCTTGCCCCTCTCTGCTTCCCTCTTTCTGCCACAGGTGTGGGACACCAGGAGGTCTCTGTGAAAGTGGAATGATGGCAAGTTTAGTCTATCTACATATGGAGAGATTACGTTTTCAAAATCCATCAGGAATAATCCTCTCCCACCCTCAAATATTTAAATCTAACTTGACTGGCATCACCTCTGGCTGGAATAGTGATGCCTCTGGTTTTAATTATTTGTTTCTGCTTATTATTTACAGTTCTGGTCTTAATACTTTGGTTAGAATAGTCCACTGCCTTACATGGAATACTTTGGTTAGAAGAGTCCACTGCCTTACATGGAATCCTTTGGTTAGAATAGTCCCACTGCCTTACATGAAATATGTTGGTTAGAATAGTCCCACTGCCTTACATGGAATACTTTGGTTAGAAGAGTCCACTGCCTTACATGGAATACTTTGGTTAGAAGAGTCCACTGCCTTACATGGAATCCTTTGGTTAGAATAGTCCCACTGCCTTACATGAAATATGTTGGTTAGAATAGTCCCACTGCCTTACATGGAATACTTTGGTTAGAATAGTCCCACTGCCTTACATGGACCATACATCTAGACCTTTATTGCCTAAGTGGTTTTATATTTATTGGGTGTGTTGGGTTACTGAGGGGTGTGGGTGGGTACATGTGTGTTTGGTTTGGTTTATCTGTAGTGAGTGTGTGGGTTTAAGGGGTTTCGTTTGTATTTGCTTTATAGTTTGGGGACTAATTGATTTGATATAGGGGTTGAGTGGGTTTTTAATATTTTATCTTATTTCATTTATTATTTTACTTGACTAAGCATTTCAGGTAGGTTTTCAGAGATGTGCTTAGGTGGCAAGCCCGATAGGCTCAGCTACATGGCATTCCAGCTGTTAGATTTCTGCCCGTTCATTGACCTCCTTTGCCTTCTGTGGCACTCTGGTGCTGCCAGGAGGCCAGTATTGGAAGGAAGTGGAATAATAGATGGCTGGTGCCACAGTGGCTGATGGGGAGAACCACATCAGGGTGATTAGGCCCAGGAGATGACCTGGGGTGAAATGTGGACCATGGAGAGGTCGCTCTTACCTGGTCCCCATATCCAAGGGTAGACAGATAGCTGCTGGGCTAGCAGCCACCTCAAGTCCCTTTTGGACAGTGCTTTCCAATGTGAGGTTGATTAGGAACAAGACTGAAATTACCGAGGACTTGATTTCCTCAGTCAATCTCGCTTGCACTACAGAGACATGGCTGGGTGACACCACCACCCAGTTTTGGAGGGGTCTTTCCCACCAGGTTTCTATGTAGTGCACTGCCCAAGAGAGGAATCATAGGGGTAGGGTCTAGCCATCTGTTTTAGAACTGACTTGAACTTCTCCATGCACCCATTGGGAATTACTTCATTGTTTGAATGTGTGGCTGTACTGGAGGGGGTGCAGGTTGTAGAATCCTTTTTGTGCACTGTCCTCTGGGGCATGCGAGGGAATTTCTATAGAAAATCATGGACTTCGCTGTCGAGAGGATGTTGGAGTTGCCCACATGGCTGATTCTGGGTGACTTCACTGCCTAGGGTCAATGATGAACTCTCACAGTTTGGACAAGTCTTCCTCCAGATGATGAAGTCACTGGCCTTGCATAAGCATTTGATTCCATGACTCACTGCTGTAGCCACACATTGGATCTAGCATTCTCATTGGGGCTCAAGATTGATCATCTCAAGATTGATCTGGTCATCTAGTCGGATCATTGCACAGTGAGGTTCTTGTTTGGGGCTCCCCCTAGTTATCCCTTCCCTGTGGAGATGGTCCCTTTATCATCCACTGAGGGGACTGACCTCAGAGGGATTATTGACAATAATGGACCTCTCTGAGGTGAGTGCTGCTTGTTCGTCAGGAGAGGCTGAAGCCGTCGCAGCCTATAATAGAGCTGTGACATTGGTGCTGGACTCTGTCATACCAGTCTGTATACAATACAGGTCCTCTTGCCTGGTAAACTGTTACCAAGAAAAACAAATGGAAGGTACCAATGTGGTCCAACACTGACATAAAGTTGGCTATCAAATCTATAAGCAAAGCCTTCCTAGACTTTAAATAGAATCCAAATGATGATTTATTGGAAAAATACCTCACTAGAAGCAGGGAGAACAAAAAAATGATTAGAGAAGCCAAAGTGGCAGGAACTAAACAGTTTTTTTTGCTACATGAAGGAAAAGCGTAAGAAGGCAGAAGGAATAATCAGATTTAAAAATGGTGACAGAACAGTACAGGAAGACCAGAAAAAGGCAGAGGTCCTCAACAAATTCTTCTGTACAGTTTTCACTCAAGAGAGGGTTTGGCCCGCTACCAATTAGTGGCACAAAAACCTCAGATGGGGTATTCCGGTTATGGGTACACCGTCATTTACTATTAGCAGGGTCCATGAGACACTAAAGAACTTGAAATAGGACAAATCCGTGGGAACCCAACGGCATACACCCTAGAGTCTTGAGAGAATTAGCAGACGAACTACAGTAGCAGAGGTTCTTGTCACCCTCTTTTTTTTTTTTTTTTTTTAATCACTGCATTATTTCTTACTCTCGCAGCTCGGTCTGCCTGTCATCTGGCTGCCGTCCACTCACCCCATTCAACTTACCAGCTCACTCACATCTGGCTAGCATGCACAGTACCTGCAGAGGGGTCCCCACTCCCCCTGCCAGGCCTGGATCTAATACCGGAGCGTGATTCCAGATAAATCCCCTGGGTGATGAGAGGCACAGCCATCAAGCTGCCATGACTGACTGCCATTTTCCACTGAGCTTTTTTCCCCTGAAGCATGGACATGCAGTGACATCCAGACACAATGTGCCAACGTCTGCCATGCTTCCCCCAAAGTACACCACACCTGCAATGCCCCCAACTTCCATCGGGGGTCCCCACAGTGCCCTGAACTCACCCCAGGGAGAGGACAGCAGTCATCGGATGCTCAATCCTCTCCCTCTCCAGTGGACCCCGATGGCCCGGGTGTCTTCCTGAACCCAGGTCACCGGCGTAGTTCAAGGTGTGGTGTTCTATGCTTCAACCCTCAGCGCCACTGGGCCGGCCTTGCCACCCTCTTTAACTGTTAATTCTTAATGGGAGATGGACTGGAAGTTGGCAGATGTCATACATCTTCATGAGGGAGGTGACAGAGAGGAGGCCAGCAACTACAGGCCAGTTAGTCTCACATCGGTGGTAGGTAGACTGATGGAGTGCTTGTTTAAGCAGGACATAGTGGAATACATGGACCAATTTGGTTTGCATGACCCCAATCAACATCGCTTTGTGGCAGGCAGATCGTGCCCAATCAATTGGATTGCCTTTGACTGGGTTACCAGAGAAGTGAATAAGGGACATACGGTTGACCTTTAGTATTTCAGCTTCAGCAATGCCTTTGATTTGGTCCCCCGCCAATGCCTACTTAGCAAACTTAGTGACGGAGTGGGGTCTACATTGTCAGATGGGTGGCTACCTGGCTGTGGGGCTAACAGGGTGAGGTAAGATCCTTGGGAGGTCATGTGCAGGGTCCCCCAGGGCTCACTTCTGGGCCCTCTTGTGTTCAACCTGTTCATTAGCAACATTACTGTGCAAATAAATGGTAAAATACTGCTTTTTGCAGATGACACAAAACTGAATAGGAAGGTAGATAGCGACATAGGCATAAGCAACCTAAAGGAGGACCTAGCAAGGTTGGAAAAATGGTCAGAAGACTGGCAGCTGAAATTCAGTGCCAAAAAGTATAGGGTAATTCATGTAGGCAGAAATAACCCAAAAATGGACTATTGGCTTAATGGTTTCAAACTTACAGCCTCAACTGAGGAAAAGGACTTAGGTGTATAGATTACAGATAACCTCAAAATGTCCAGGCAATGTGAATCGGCATACAGCAAGGCAGGTAAAATGTTGGTGTGCATCGGCAGAAACTTTCATAGCAGAAGCAAGGAGGTTATCCTGTTATCCTGCCACTGTATAGGTCCTTAGGTGAGGCCACACCTGGAGTATTGTGTGTAGTTTTGGAGCCCTCACCTCAAAAACGACATTACAAGACTTGAAACAGCGCAGAGAAGGGCTGCAAAAATGATCTGTGGGATGAATGGGTTGTCCTATGAAGATAGTTTAGGGAAATTCAACATGTACTCCCTAGAGGACTGAAAGAGGAGAGGGGACGTGACCGAGACCTTCAAATACCTTAAGGGTATAAATAAGGTCCCCTACACTAAGCTCTTCCTCAGGTCAGGCAACACCTCCACAAGGGGGCATACTTGGAAGCTCAAGGGAGGTAATTTTAAACTAAAGCTAAGAAAACATTTCTTTACCGAACGTGTGATCGAACCGTGAAGCAGATTGCTAACCTCAGTGGTGGAGGTAAAAACTGTCACAACCTTCAAGCTAGGTTGGGAGAAAGCATACCACCCAGAAAAGCAGAACAATACACAGAGGGACAATTCAGTTATTAACTAGATAGGCCCTGGTCCCCAGCAAGGGTTCCACGGGGCAGACTAAATGGATCTCTGGTCTCCTTCTGCCGACAACTTTCTATGTTTCTATGATGACACCTCCATGGTTTGATGGGGATCTCTAGGAGATGAAGACTAGAGGTAGAGGTTGGAGCCTTGTTAACTGAAGTCTGGATTGGAGGAGGAAGACAGACTGGCTTTCAAACCTCACTGCAGTGAATATTAAAGGGCTATCTCTCATAAGCAGGCAGAGCTCCTGTCCTGGGAGATAGCTGCAGGGAAGAGCAGGCTGGCTCAGCTCTTTAGGACTGTCAACAGGTTGCTTCATCCAGGCTGTTTGCAGCCTAAGGTTGCTGATTCTGTGGCTAAGTGCAAAGAGTTTGCTCTGTTCTTCTCTGACAAAGTGTCCTCTATCTGGTCCAGTATTCATCCAGTGGGGTCTGTGTTTTCCCACAGTGGTCCATCAGATGTTCCAAGTTGCATCCCGGCTGTCTGGAGTGAGTTCAGGCCAGTGGAGTTGGAGGAAGTCTTCGGGGTGATCTTCATCACTGCAGCCCACATTCTGTGAACTGGATCCAGGCCTGACGTGTCTTCTAATGAGATGTGTGGAGTCCATTGGCTCAGTGTTTGCTGGGAGTGTCCGGTATTCACTTTTAAAGGGTTGTTTTCCAGCACTTTGAAAGAGGCACTGGTGAGTCCCCTCTTGAAAAAAAAACATCTCTTGACCCTGACATCTTGGCAAACTACAGACCTATCTCTAACCTGTCCTTCTTGGGCAACATTATCAATAAAAATTGTGGCACTGCAGCAAATAGCTCACTTCACTACCTTTGACATTTTTGAACCCCTTCAGTCTGTTTATAGGTTAAGGCACAGTACTGAAATGCTGCTAGTGCGGGTGCACAATGACCTCTTCAGGGCAAGAGATAGAGGAGAGCAGTCCATTTTCATTCTCCTTGATCTCTGAATGGCATTTGACACTGTGGACCATGGTATGTTGCACAATCACCGTAGGGGGCTTGGTGGGCTCACAGGTGCTGTCATCAACTGGTTTGAGTCCTTTCTTACTGGCAGCATGCATAGGGTTGTGTAGGAAAGGTTTTCTTCTTGCCCGAGGCCCCTGGCATGCAGAGTCCCCAAGGTTCAATCCTCTCACCCATGTTGTTTGCAGTGTACATGCTGCCCCAGGGTGAGACCATCTGATATTACAGTGTGGGTTTCCACTGATATGCAGATGGTATCCAGCTGTATATGTCTTTTGCACCCGATGTGTGCTTGGCTGAGATCCAAGACTGCATGTCCTCCAGTTGGCTAAGGCTCAACCCGGAAAAAACAGGGGCGCTGGTGATTGAGCCTGGTTGCTAAGGAGACATGGAGGCCATTGGAATTAGTCCCGCTTTGGTGCTGGACTCAGTCCCGCTGATGGCCACCACAAGGGTAAAAAACCTGGGCATTATTTTTGATGATGGATTGACATTTGAGGCTCAAGTGTCATCTGTCATCTGGAGTGGTTTCTATCACCTGAGGAATATTGACAGGATTAAAACCCTTATCCTGCCGAACAACCTTCCCTTACTAGTGCATGCATTTGTGACATCTAGACTTAACAACTGCAACAATCTTTATCTCAGGGTCAGTGTCTCTATCTCAGGGTTAGTGCAGGAGTCCTGTGTCACCTGCAGCTACTGCAGAACACAGCAGCCAGGCCTTCAGAGGTTGTGTCATGTGACCTTGGTACTGAACGACCTGCACTGGCTACTGGTGAAGTGGAGAATCTCCTTCAAGGTGGGTCTTCTCACCTGTAAAGCCCTATACAGTCTGAGTCCAAGTTACCTGACTGATCTCCAGACTCCATACCACCACCAGCCCTCCCTCTGCTCTGCAGAAGATAGCCTCCTAGCAATTCCCAGGGCTCAGCTTGAAACATCCGGTGAACACACCTTTGCAGTGGCTGTTCCAGCCCTGTGGAATTCACTTCACAGGTCGTTGAGGGAGGCCTCCCTCGCTGGAAGCCTTTAAGTGAGGCCTAAAAGCACATCTCTTTAAGGAGGCTTTTGGGATCTGTCGTACACTGGTGCATGAATAGAATCAATCTTTTATTCTATTGTTATTGGTACTGTTTAGTTTTGATTTGCAATCTCTTTTATTAGTATTTTTGTATATTTATTTATTTATGAAGTACCCTGAGCCTCAGGGATAGGACGCTTATAAATAAAATGTTACTTACTCACTTACATACTTCAGTTTCAGTTTATTTATTGTAGTGGAAGACATGTGAGCAAACATTGCCCATTTTCACAAGTGTCCAGTTTTGGACAAAAGAAAGAAGTAAAAATACAGAGTACAGCCAACATAAAGCAACTGGTATAAAAAACAAGTACAGATATAAATACAAATACTCCTACAGGACCGAAACCATAACAAAACAACGGACAAAAGATTAGAGGCAAGTGCTTAAGTTGGGAAAGGTGCTACTGAGTGACAAGTATAAGCAAAAGAGATGTAGAAGCTCTAAGGGAAGGACAATCAGAGCTGGGTCACTTGCATGTGAAGGTGAGAGATAGGTGCTTCTTTAGGTTATATTTAAAGGAAGCGGTAGAGGGACATTGGATGAAGGGGGGGGGATTGTTGAAAAACTTGGTGCCTAATAAGGAGAGGGTGTTTTGGCCTTAGGAAGTGTGGCACAAGGGTACGGTGAAGGAGGAGAAAGAGGAACGTCTTGTGGTCCTTGGTGGGGGCTGACTTAGGGAAGAGGGGATCTGATGCTGTCAGGCAGGAGTCCCAGGCAAAGTTTGCGAAAGAAGGTGGCAATTTTGCCGTTGAGTTGGTCCTCAAGGGAGGACCAGTTCGAGAGTCTGTAAAGGTCACAGTGGTGGATAAGTCTGGGAAGGCCGGAGGCAAAGCAGATAATGTTGTGATAGGTGCTCCGAAGCCTGTTAAAATTTTTCGGGGAAAGAGGAGGGAAATAGACTAGAGATCCATAGTTAAATAATGGGAGCAGGAAGCTGCTGGCTAGGAGGCTCTTGGACTCCTTTGTTAGGAATGTTTTCACCCTACAGAGCATGACAAGGCTTTGGTTGGCTTTCTTAATTGCCATGTTGATATTAAGGAGTAGGCCGATGTATTTGAATTCAAAAACTCTCTCAATCAAGTTGCAGTCATTGTCATGAAGGGAGAACTCAAAATCAAATGGTTTCTGGGAGCTGGAGAAGACCATGGCCTTTGTTTTGTTAGCATTAAGAATGAGACCTTTAGATGCGAACCAGGAGTGTAGTATTTGGAAGCCAAACTGAAGCTTGTTTTGAAGGGAGGAGGTGTCTTTCTCCTTACAGAAAAAGGCAGCATCATTGGCACAAAGTATTAGCTCAGTATTAAAGCAGATTTCAGAAAGGGAGTTTACCACAAGGAAAAAAAGCAGAGGGCCAAGGATGGACCCATGGGTACCTCATATTTTATGGGGCAGGGATTGGAAAGGACGCCATTTATGACAGTCTGATAGGACCTGTGGCTTAGATAGTTTCTTAAGCAGTTAGTGACATCGGGTGAGAAATTTAGACCTGTTAAGGTGGAGAGTAGGACATTGTGGCCAACAAGGTCGAATGCTTTTGTGAGGTCTACAAAAACTGAGCCAGAGTAAAGGCCTTCATCGTTGACTTTATTGATTCATAGGACGTAACTGGGCATTAGCATTAGCCATTTTTGACCTGCACCATTTAAATATTAAATTCAAATCAATGTGTCTTACAACTTTTATCTAGTGCATGCTTGAACTGGCCAATACTGTCTTTAGACACTACAGCGTTTGGTAAGGCATTCCACTCCATGACCACTCATTGTGAAAACCAGTTCCTTCTCTTGTTCTTAACAAAATGTTCTCCCCTTAATTGATATTGGTGGCCCCTGTTCCTTATCACATCCAGTCTACTATCCAATCCTATGCATTTCCACAGCTCCCTATTATTCACTGCCTTATATGTGAGGCACATGTCTCCTCTGTACCTTCTGTACTGTAAGGAGTACAGCCCCAATGATGCCAATCTCTCTTGGTAGGTCATACCCTGTGTCCCTTCCACCATCCTAGTCGCCCTTCTCTGCACCCTCTCCACTCTTCTCACATCAGCCTTCAAGTGTGGTGCCCAAAACTGGGCACAGCACTCTATGTGGGAGCAACAGCCAGTCATCAGGTATTACTCCCTCCTTGAGGGATCTAACAAATATTGCATGAACTGGATCTCATAGGACCAATGCAAGCTCTTTGAGTAACTTTGGGTGCAATTCATCTGGTCCAACTGACTTTGTAGGGTTACATTTTTCCAGTCTTTTTCTGACCATGGTGCAGGTAATAAGTATGTTACAGTCCATTTCCCTTGCATTATCTTAGTCCTTGATATCCTCAGCTTGATACGCTCTGGCAAAGTATTAATTAAACTGTTCTGCCATTGCTTGAGAGTCAGTTATAATTTTGTCACCTTGTTTCAATGGGCCTATTTGATTATTATTATTCCTGAGATGCCCAACATAGTTATAGAAGGCCTTTTTGTTATTCCCCACCTTTTCAACTAATTTCAGCTCCATTTCTCTTTTGGCTTTTTTTATTTCGCCTCTCAACTTCTTAAGTTTTCCTTATATAAGTCTTTGTATTTGACAGTTCCCTCTATTTTGGCCCTTTTATATGCTCTGTTTTTACTATTTATTAGTTTGAATATTTTAGTGCTAAACCATGTTGGGATCCTCCCTTTATTGCTTCCTTCTAATTGGTACGTTGTGGTCTACTAGTTCATGGAGAAATGTTTTCAGAGCACTCCACATTTGCTTTACTTCTAGTCCCTGAAATTTTACTTCCCACTCCAATTTTTTAACCAGAGTTCTCAAGTTATTGTAATCAGCAAGGTCATATCTCCTTATTCTACTTATCCCATTTACGCTTTCGATATTAATTTTAATACAAAACTCCACCATGTTGTGATCACTCCCCATCAATGGTTCCCAGACATGACAATCCTCAAGCACATCCCCTAGGTTGCTTATTATTAAATCAAGGGTATTTACATCTCTAGTGTTCTTGGTAACATAGCTCGTGACACTAATGCTATATAATTTTTCCAAAAACTCATTTTCAATTAAAGTTGTTGCAGTCCAATCTTTCCAGTAAATCCCTGGGAAATTAAAGTCCCCTAAAATAAGTACATTTTTCCCTGGATCCTGGTCTTTGATTAACTTTATAAACTCCATTGTTCTTGAGACTGTTAGGGATGGGGGTCTGTAACACACTCCAAGAGTAAGCTGTTTCCCCTGTGGTGGGATTATTTGGACACATAATTGTTCAATGTCAGGTTCAAACATAGTTTGTATCTCGTGGGCCTTTATGTCATTCCTAACAAATAATGCCACTCCCCCTCCACTCCTATCTTCTCTATCCATCCTAAATAGCTGGTAACCTTTGATTTGCACTCCCCAAGTATTCTTATTCCACCGTGTCTCCGTTACTGAACAGATGGCTATATCTTCTGTTTTCAAAATTATCTCCAGTTCCTCCATTTTATTCCTTAAACTTCTAGCATTTACTAGCAGCGCTTTCCAACCATGGATACCTTTTTTGTTTCTTACCTGTGATGTTAGCCATTACTATTGTCCTCCCCAGCCCCCTATCATTCAGTTTAAAAACTGTAAGATTTTATTATTGATTCGGTCAGCCAGAACTTTACTACCATGAGCATTTAGGTGCAATCCGTCTCTAGCATATAAACCTAATGCATGTTCAAAACGTTGCCAATGTGGCAAGTATTCATAATGCTCTCTATTGCACCATCTTTTCAACCACCCATTTAGGTATTTTGTCTCACTTAATCTATGCTTACTAGCTCAAGGAACTGGTAGTATTTCAGATATAATTAGGGAACATTTCATTTCTACAAACTTTTTCACAACTGTCTCAAAATCTCTTTGTATTTGGGTAATATCCCTCTCACCTACATCATTTGTGCCCAAGTGAAGCAATACCACAGGTTCACTTCTATTTTCTAAAAATCTTGATAACAGTTTTTCTATGTCCCCTATGCCTGCACCTGGTAAGCATGGCAGTGATGTTGTGTCTTTCTGACCATTACAGATTATTCTGTCTGTGGAGCACAGCATATAATCACCTATAATTACCACATCCCTTCTTTGGGTACTAAGCTGTCCTATTTCATGACCAGCATAGAAACATAGAATTTGACAGCAGATAAGGACCGCTTGGCCCACCTAGTCTGCCCATTTCCCTACCTAACGGATAAGCTGCAGATCCTAGTTAACCAATAGCCTACTTCCTCCTACCCCCCACTAGAATTGTCTTATGTCTGTCCCATGCATTCTTGAATTCCCCCACTGTTTTTGATTCTATGACCTCCTCGGGAAGGCTGTTCCATGTATCCACAACCCTCTCTGTGAAGAAATACTTCCTCACATTACCTCTGAGCCGTCTCCCTCTATCTTCAAATTGTGCCCCCTTGTTTTTGCACATCTCTTTTTCTGAAAGATGCTACCCTCTTGGGCTTTGTTGATTCCTTTGAGGTATTTGAAAGTTTCTATCATGTCCCCCCTCCCCTTTCCTTGAGGCTATACATCTTTAGTTCCTTTAGTCTTTCTTCATATGTCTTCTGATGCAGACCCCGCATCATTATGGTTGCCCTCCTCTGAACAGCCTCCACCCTGTCTATGTCTTTGCGGAGATGGGGTCTCCAGAACTGTATACAGTACTCCAAATGTGGTCTTACCAACTGTCTGTACAGAGGGCCAATAACTTCCTGTTTTCTACTGGTGATGCCTCTCCCTATGCATCCCAGTATCCCCCAGCCCTCCTTACTACCTTCTCACATTGCAGGCCCACCTTTAGGTCATCTGATATGACTGCCCCCAGGTCCCTTTCCATTTTTGTTGTTGTCAGTATCTCACTCCCCGTTGTGTACTCTTTCTCCTGGTTTTTGTTTCCCAGGTGCATTACTTTGCACTTTTTTGCACTGAATCTAAACTGCCATACATGTGACCATTCCTCCAACCTTGCCAAGTCCCTTTTCATCCTTTCCACCCCACCTTGTGTATCAACCCTGTTGCAGAGCTTTGTGTCATCTGCAAAGAGACATACTTTCCCTTCCAGTCCCTCTGCAATGCCACTTATAAAGACATTAAAAAGGACCGGCCCCAGTACTGAACCCTGCGGTACCCCACTAGTAATCCTCCTTTCTTCACTGTGGACTCCATTTACTATTACCCGCTGTGTCCTGTTGTCCAACCAGTGTTTACCCAGGCTACCCCCTAGGACCCACTCCCAGGCTGGCTAATTTGTTTATTAATCTTTTGTGCGGGACTGTCAAATACCTTGCTAAAATCTAGGTAGGCCATGTCCAGAGCCCCTCCCTGGTCTATTGCTTTGGTCACCCAGTCAAAGAAATCAATTAGATTTGTCTTACATGACCTTCCCACTGTGAATCCATGCTGCCTTGGGTCTTGTGCCCCACTGGCCTCTAGGTACTCAACAGTTCTTTCCTTCAGAAGTGATTCCATCATTTTCCCTACCACTGAGGTCAAACTGACAGGTCTATATAGTTTCCTGCCTCTGTCTTGCTCCCACTTTTGTGAAGGGGAATTACATCCGCCCTCCTCCAGTCCTCAGGTACCACCCCATCCTCCCATGATTTATTAAAAAGGGTAGTCAGTGGTGTTACTAGTTCTTCCCTTAGTTCTTTTAAAATTCTGGGGTGAATCCCATCAGGCCCCATTGCTTTATCCACCTTCAGTTTTAAGAGTTCTTTCAGAACTCTTTCTTCTGTGAAAGGACTAACATCAACCCCTATCCAGAGTGCTTCTATTGACCAGATTAGGTATTTCCTGCTTTCCATTGTGAATACTGAGCAGAAGTATACGTTCAGTATCCCTGCTTTTTCACTGTTGTTCTCTGCCCAACCACCTTCCTCTTTGTTCCGGCGCAGTATCCTGCCTTAGTCTTTCTTTGCCTTCCTAATGTACCTATAAAGGTTTTATCCCCCTTCTTAACCGAGTTGGCTATCTTTTCCTCAGTTTGGGCCTTTGCTCTTCTGACTGCTTTACCAGCTTCCTTCTGCTTTAACTGGTACAGTTCTCTGTCCTGCTCCTTCTGTGTTTCCTTATACTTCCTGAATGCTATCTTTTTTTCCCTTACCTTCCCCGCTACTTCTTTTGAGTACCATAGTGTTTTTTTCTTTCCTTTTAGTTTGTTTATTTGTTTCACACAAAGACTTGTTGCCTCTGTGATGGCAGTTTTGATGTTTCCCCATTGTTGCTCCACCCCACCTTCTTGCCTATTTGCTAGTGCTTTTCTGAGGCACTCTCCCATTTTGACAAAATCAGCCCTCCTGAAGTCCAGTACCTTCACTTTTGTGTGGCTTGACTCAACAGCTAAGTTTATCGTGAACCACACTGTTTGGTAGTTGCTTGTTCCCAGATGGCTACCCACTTCAAGATCAGAGATCCTCTTTCCATCCCCATTTGAGAGTACCAGGTCTAAGACTGCTCTCTCCCCAGTTGGTTCCAAAACTAGTTGTCTGAGGCATGCCCCCTGTAGGGCATCGAGAATGACCCTGCTCTTGGATGTGGCAGCAAAGGTGCTACAGTCAACATATGGCATATTCAGGTCCCCCATCAGCAATATCTCCCCTTTCTCTGCCATCCCAAAGATGCCTTCTATCATTTCCTTGTCCATTTCCTCCCCCGAGACAGGGGTCTGTATACAACCCCTGTGCGGATTGTGGAGCCATTTCCAGTCTCCAGGGTGACCCACAGTGCCTCCTCTCCTCCCTGTTTACCCTTTAGTTCTGTTGCTTTTATCCATTCCCTTACATAGAGAGCTACTCCTCCTCCTCCTCTTCTTCCCTCCCTGTCCCTCCTGTAGATTGTGTACCCTGGTATGTTGACATCCCAGTCATGCTTCTCTGTGTACCCTGTTTCTGTGATGCCACAATATCCAGGCATCCCTCTTCCATCAAGACCACCATTTCAGGGAGCTTTTTACCTAGACTACAGGTATCATACTCATTAACCTCAATTTTTTATGGCTTTATTTCATTTTGCTCCATCCCTGTCTGTACTGCCTTTGTCTTTTTCTCCATTTACCCCTGCTCTTCTCCCTATCGACTGCTCTATTTTGGTGTTTACCTCACTAATTACCCTGCATACCATTTGCAAGTCCAGAGGCTGGTTCTGGTACTCATATGTTTTGGATGTTTGAATTTGGATCACCAGGATTTGTGGGGAAACTTAAGGGATCATTTGGCTGTGTATTTCTGATTGGTGCATTTTGTGGCCCATGAATGGTCCCTTGATTACTAATATTAACATTGCTTAGGCCTTTTGACATCTGATTAGATATACTTTGGTTACCTGGCTTTTTCTGGGGTAACATCTTTCCCTTTGCTCCCCCTCTAAATCAAGTGCATTGTATCTGTTTACTAATAACATATCCATAGGGGTGTTCCTCTTCCATTTTCATGCAGTTTTCTGGACAAGACACCACTCATCCTTGCCAGAATTATCATGTAAGTTATCATCCATTCTGTCTTTTCTTTTGTCCATTACTCCCTTATTTACCTCATTCCTATGGGCTTTTTGTTGGCCTGTTTCTAATAACTATCTAGTCGATGTTAGAAATGCCTCTATGTCCTTTATACCTGCCTGAATACTTTGCTGTTCTTTTAATCGATTTACTCTCTCTTCTAATTCTGCCACATATTTACACCTTTTACACATTAGGAGCCCCATCTGCTCCTCAGTACCTCTCATTTTACATGCTGGGCACATCCATTTATATAGCCCTATGCCTACATTTTCTTGTTTACTCACTTACCACCTCCTGCACACTGCATAAGGCTTCCGCCCTGTCCCCTCTTCCCCGGCTGACACGGCAGACACAGTTAGGCTGTTTGCCTTAGCTGTGTCACCTTTGCTGGGCTCACTGGCACTGGACTCACTGGTGATCACCATTGCTACATATGTATAGGACGAGCTAGCAATGGGTTATGCAAATATCCGGCAATATATCCTTCCTGTGCTCCAGGTATAGAGACCCCCCCTTCACACTAGCCTCAGTGGGTCCAAGGAGATTATCAGGGTATTAAAATCTGCCTTAAAATCCTGTCAGACTCCCCAGAGCATTCTACACAGTGCTGTTCAGCTCCTTCACTGTTGTGTCAGATATTCAGCATGGTGTTCCTCCTGTTTTGTAGCATGGAACTGGAAGCAGAATTAGCTTTGTTCCAGTTCCAATCACTACCAACAAATGCCCAGAAGTAACTTAAAACTTCAGCCAACCCTTTGAGCTGCTCTTAAAAGGACAAACACAGTGAGGAATGGGCAGGTAAATTAAACAAATAGCCACAATTACTGAATTACCTGCAGATCGTGTTCAGTGCTTCCTGTGCTCCAGGTATAGAGCCCCTCCTTCACACTAGCCTCGGTGGGTCTGAGGAGATTCTCAGGGTATTAAAATCTGCCTTAAAATCCTGTCAGGCTCCCCAGAGCATTCTGCACAGTGCTGTTTGGCTTCTTCACTGTTGTGAAGTTGGTAAATTTTATAAGGGCAGTTTCAGTGTTGTGGCTGGCCCGGAAGCCATGTTCAGCCCCAGTCTGCCATTTATGTTTCATAAGGAAATCAGTGGCTTGCTTGTGGATGATTCTTTCAATTATTTTGGAGAGAGGAGTCAGAAGATAGATGGGTCTTCAGTTGGAGACTTCTTCCTTGTATCTGGATTTGTGGAGTGCCTTGATAATTGCGTATTTTCATTTAAGCAGAAATGAACCATTGCAGAGGGAGTGGTTGAGGATGTTGGTGAGTGGAACGGCTACGGATTCACAGACCAGTTTGAGAATCCTGTAGTCAGTGTTGTCAAGCCCAATGTATGGCCTGGGATCATTAGTTTTAATAAGGTTAATCACTTCAAAAGGAGAGATATCTAAAAGGAAGCTGGCCTGGGTGTTTGGGAGAGGAGAGGAGGAGGACTGGGGATGGGGGGTTGGAGCTTGTATTTATCCAGGTTGCCAAAGTAGTGATTAAAGAGTAGAAATTACATAGAAACATAGAAGTTGGCGGCAGATAAGGACCGCAAGGCCCATCCAGTCTGCCCATTTCTTTTTCTACCTTATAAATGTGCCATCGGCCTTTGCTCTGTCAGTGGCCTATCTCTTCATAGTCATTTGTATTGCTCCCTTATGCCTATCCCATGCCTGTTTGAAGCCCTGCACTGTATTCATAGCCACCACTTCTTGCGGTAAGCCATTCCATGCATCCACCACCCTTTCTGTGAAAAAGAATTTCCTCACATTCCCCCTTAATCGGCCCCCCTCTAATCTCATGCTGTGTCCTCTTGTCCTGCTGTTTTTCTTATATTTAAACATGTTAGACTCTTTCACCTTGTTAATGCCCTTAAGGTGTTTGAATGCCTCGATCAGGGTTTCTCTTCCCTATGTGCATGATTTTGCACTTCTTTGCATTAAATCCCAGTTGCCACTCTTCTGACCATTTTGCGAGTTTATCCAGATCTCTTCTCATTCTGCCCACCCCATCTGGATCATCTACTCTGTTGCAGATCTTGGTGTCATCTGCAAATTTCAAGGGGATCAGTGATAGTCATTCCATCGGAGGAGAGGCTGATTTGCTTGTTGTGTTTCCCTCTCCCGATAAGGTCATTAAGGATGTTCCAAGTCTGCTTAGGGTTGCCCAAGGAGCAACGCTGACTCTTGGAGAGGAAGGTGATTTTTGTAGACCTGACCATGGATTTACATCTGTTTTGGAGGGATTTGTTCTGAAAATGTAAGTGGGAGAGTTTCTGTCTTATGTATTTAGCCCATGCCCGGTCTCTTTCCCTCATGAGTTTACGGAGACCAGGGGAGATCCATTCGTGACTATTACCCTTAATCCTAATTTTTTTCAGGGGGATTAGGGAGTCAAACAGAGCAAGAAATTTGTTGATGAACATTTCTAGGGCAGAGTTGATGTCCTAAATGGATTCCATGAAGGACCAGTTTGTGGCTAGGACAGCATTATTAAACTCAGAAATATTGAGTTTTTTTTTTTTTTATGTCTTGTGTGTATGTATTTGTGTTCATGGTGGGGGTCCTGGCTGACCAAAAACAGTAGATAGCACAATGGTCGCTAATAATATTGTGGAGAACCCCTGAGGAGGTGACATGAGAAGGGTTGGGAACCAGAATCCAGTCAAGTAGGGATTCGTAACCAGTCCTGTAGTTGGTACGAGTGGTGAAGGTGATTGGTTGGTGAAGGCCTAGTCTGATTATGGATTTCTTGGCTGCTTCAGACTGTGTGGAATGCCAATTCAGATTAAAGTCACTGAGGATTATCCATTCCGTTCCTTGAGGAAGGGAGTTCTTTAGGTTAAGAAAATCATCTAGTTCATTGGGGTGGGTGCTGGGGGGAGATAGGTAATACTGATGGTAATAGCCTTGTTGTTGCCAAGCAGAAGGTTAATTGATAGAGATTCTAGGTTGGGGTAGCTAGGGGTGGGTCAAAAACAGTGGCTGAGAGATGATCCTTCCTGAAGAGAGAGTATCATTCAGTGTTTACTTCATTGGAAGAGATATTATCAGTGAGCTACATTTCAGTGAGGGCAATAATGTTGAAATTATTGGTAGATAACCAGGATTCAAGTACTGTTTTTATTTTTTTGCTGATAGACTTTGGATGTTGAGGTGCACAATTTTTAGTTGTCTGGAGGGCTTAGTAGTAGTGGGTGGGTTCTTACTGGCTGCATGAGGTGGTCCAGGGTTAGGGTGGATAGAGCCTAAGATAAGTAGGAGAAGGAGAAGCCTCCTGTGTCTTTTATAAGCAAAAATAGAGTTTAGGGGATCTAAGTCTGGAGTGGTGCAGTGAGATCATGTGTGTAATGAGGTATGAAGGGTGGTAAGAGGGGGAGAGCTTGAGGAGGAGGCATAGTTTATTTATACAAAATCACACATGCCCACACAATGCAAAGCATCATGGGCTGCATATGCAAATCACCCCAGAATATTATGCTGGTTCAACTTTAAGCAGAATTGCATGGTGCCAAAAGGCCTCTCACACAGTTTGCAAAGGGTGCTAACAGATGACATAGACATGTGTTTCATCCTACCAGGGCTCATCAGTATGCCTCTCTGCTTGACACCCCAGTGGAATGAACCAGCTACCCTAAGATGGTCTGTCTGGGTTATGTTGTGGTGAACCCTATTAAAACAAAAAACTATTTAAAAGACAAAACTTCTATGCGCAAACACTGAGGCAATGGAACCCCAAAGGGCATTTGGCTGGGAAGCCAAGTTTCAAGGAAATACAAAATCACACATGCCCACACAATGCAAAGCATCATGGGCTGCATACGTAAATCACCCCAGAATATTATGCTGGTTCAACTTTAAGCAGAATTGCATGGTGCCAAAAGGCCTCTCACACAGTTTGCAAAGGGTGCTAATGGATGACATAGACATATGTTTCATCCTACCAGGACTCATCAGTATGCCTCGTCTGTTTGACACCCCAGTGGAATGAACCAGCTACCCTAAGACGGTCTGTCTGGGTTATGTTGTGGTGAACCCCATTAAAACAAAAAACTATTTAAAAGACAAAGAACCTCTATGCGCAAACATGGAGGCAATGGTTATGCCCAAAGGGCATAACCATTGCCTCGGTGTTCCCATTGCCTCAGTGTTTCACGACAGAGGTTCTTTTGGTCTTTAAAATAGTTTTTGATTTTAATGGGTCTTCACTACAACATAACCCAGACAGACCGGCCTTAGGTAGCTGGTTCATTCCACTGGGGTGTCAAACAGACGAGGCATACTGATGAGTCCTGGTAGGATGAAACATATGTCTATGTCATCCGTTAGCACCCTTTGCAAACTGTGTGAGAGGCCTTTTGGCACCATGCAATTCTGCTTAAAGTTGAACCAGCATAATATTCTGGGGTGATTTACGTATGCAGCCCATGATGCTTTGCATTGTGTGGGCATGTGTGATTTTGTATTTCCTTGAAACTTGGCTTCCCAGCCAAATGCCCTTTGGAGTAACCATTGCCTCAGTGTTTGCGCGTAGAGGTTCTTTGTCTTTTTTGTAGTTTACGAGGAGTCTCATGGAGTGAGTGGAGGAGGTGGATTGGGCTGAGTGATATGGGCAGAGGAGCAAGGGGTAGAAGATTGAGTGTAGAGATGCTGAGGTAGAATGTGAGAGGTGGGCAATGACAGCAGAGTTTGGGAGGAGTGGAGTGGGGGATGCTAGGCAGAAGGTTGTGGAGAAGAGAGGGAGGCTAGGGCAAGAGGGTAGATGGGAATGAGTGTTATTATTCCTAAAGAACCTGGACAGAATAAGGAGAGACAGCAGAGTTGTTGTCAGGAGTGCACGCTTGTTGGGCTTCATTGCATTAAAGGAGGAAAATTCCTGGAGCCAGATTACATAAGCTTTAAATGTTACTGAGTTAAGACAAGGGTAAGGAACAAACAAATGGAGGGCCAAGGGTAGAGAAAAATGGGGAAAGTAGTAGTGTATGAGTGGAGAAAATAAGATAAATAGGGAAAGTAGTAGTGAATGGTGAAGAAGATAAGGCTGAAAAATACAGTAGTTATGCTTACTGATAGAAAGAAAGTGTGTGGCCCTCTAAGAAGACTGCTACTATAAAACCTAAGGGTGAGGAAAATCACAGGGTGGGCAGAGCTTTGGTGGTGAAACCACATTTAAAGAGTGTTTGGGTGGGAGGTGGGAGAAAATTCGAACAGAGAGTAAGAGAGTAAGAAGAAAACTCCTGAATCCCAGAGGGGCTGTAATCACTTCTAATCACTTCTGCAGTCTAAACAGTGACAAAAATGTGGCTAAACAGTAGTTGATTCTTAACAAATACAGTACAGACAGGATACAATGAAGCACTGAATACTAAAACATTCACAAATGCAGTCTGTAGGAAAATCAATGGCTTAAAATTCCTGGTCCAGTTAGGAAGAGAAGAGAGAAAAAAGCACAGCCAATGGGGAGCTCCTGCCTGTGAATGGTAGCCAATCGGAGAGCTGCTGGAGTGGTGCCAGAAATACAAATGAAGGCATGGCTTCCCTGGGTATTGTACCTATAATTGCAGGCGGCAAGCTGAGTGCATCAGCAGCAGAAGAATGGGAGCCATCTTGCTGCAAGTTGAGGTTGGAGCTGGTCCTGGAGGATGGAACACCTGGTCAAGGGCTTCCTTCTGAAAACAGTGAGGGGAAAGAGGGTTACTACACAGATTGGGTAATTGGTGGGTGGGGAGGAGATGGGTCAGAGACAGACAAGCAGCAGGGGTTCAGGAGAGCTCAAGATTAGAGTAATTGGTGGGAGAGCACCTAAAGCGAGTCAAGGAGGAGGGGGACAAGGAGGGGAAGAGAGTGAGAAAGAGACAGGGGGACTCACAGGACAGCACAATCAGTGCTGGAGAGGGCAGGATCTCATGTAGGCCTGCGAAGGGAACAGGGGGCTAAAGGATGGAAAGAGGATAGGGATGAGAAGCAAGTTAGGAAAATTCAAACAGAGAGTAAGAGGGTAAGAGAAGGAAACAGTTGAATCCCAGAGGGGCTGTAATCACTTCTAATCACTTCTGCAGTCCAAACAGTGACAAAAATGCATCTAAACAGTAGTTGATTCTTAACAAATACAGTACAGACAGGATAAAATAAAGCACTAAATACTAAAACATTCGCAAATGCTGTTTATAAGAAAATTAGCAGCTCAAAATTCCTGCGCAGGTTAGGAAGAGAAGAGAGAAAAAAGCATAGTCAATGGGGAGCTCCTGCCTGCAAATAGTAGCCAATCAGAGAGCTGCAGGAACAGCGCCAGAAATACAAATGAAGGCATACTTGATTATTCACTAACAACATTTCTTTTATCATGCCTTATTTGTATACCACTAGTATGTTTTAATTGATCTATCAGCACAATATACTATTCTAATTCTTTGATTTCTAGGAACAATGAATGATCCATATTTATTGGTAATGACTATCCCTCTCTAATGGGGGATGACCACTTTGGATTTAATTATACTTGTATTCTAACTATACCCTTTGATTCTATCAAGTCAAGTTATGACACAGGTGTAAAAAAACAATTTGTAATCTTTTTTGTGTTTGACACTTGTGTTTGTTTTTTTACTTTCTTATTTTTATTCTTTTGCCCTTGGAAAGGGAAATATATAAGCCCTTGTTAATGTTCCACTGGGCTTAATTATAGGAGCCATAAATTACTATCTCCCCAAATATAATAGATAAATAATAGTGGAATACAACAAGAACAAGAAATTAGGGTTAAAATAAAATAACTTTAGTGAGGAATATTCAGTAATCCCCAAAATTAATTTCCATTTAAAGTTCAATTTATACTTGTAAAAAAATGGCAAGCTTCAAAGACCGTCTTCCTTTTTCTTTATACTGTGTAAATTTGATAGATGTAATGAATATAATTCTTTCAGTTTGTTTTCCTATGTGAGTATGCGCCAGATTCCAACTTTTAACTCAGCAGTCTGTTTCTTGAAGATGTTGTTTGTCCATGGCTCACTCAGTTCCTTTCAAGTAAAACAAACTATATTAAGTATATAAAGAAATGCATGCAACTATTTGCTCAGCCACTGTCTTATATTCATCCTTATATATTAAAACTATATCTTTTAAAATATTTATTACATTTCATTTTTTCCCCAGAAACCAGCAAAACCTATGACTTTTTACTTTCTGTAACACTAGAGGTAAAAAAAGAAACATGGGCTTGATAAAAACACTTGGAGTCAGGGCATTCAGTATAAAAAGGTGAAGACAATGCTGTCAGTACTAAAATGCATAAATCTAAAAGAAAAACTTTGTACTTACTCCATTCTGCTCGTAATATGATCATAAAAAAATGATAACCATAGTATTCAGTCTTTTCCTTAAAGGTCTGCTTCTCACTTCAAACCAAGTAGGGTACTACAAAGTAACAGTGGTATCTAAAAACACTAAGGCCCAGAATATTCAAACTTCTGCACCATTCTGAAGGCAGCAAGCCCCTGCGTACTCAAAATAGTTAGCAGAAGTTGTGGCGAGGCGATATTCAAAGGAGTTGCACTATTGAGCAACTCCTTTGAATATCACCCCCAGCCACAGCCACCGCGCGATGGTGCAGTGGAACTCGCCACACCGCAAGTTGCCAGAGTTGAGCATTAAACTTGCGGTGGCGCAAGTACCATTGCGCCATCGCCTAAATTTCCGATATTCAAAGGTGACATGCAAATGGGGCCATAATTTATACAAGGTGCAGGGGCCATTTGCATCTGTTGTAGCCCCATTTGCATGCCATTAGCATGTAGATGCGCCCGATCGAGGACTAGCCTGACACCCTGCCAGGCAGCAGCCGTCGAGGACCGGCGCACCCTGCAACCGATAAGGCAGTATCAGTGTACATTCCCCCAACACATCTCCCGAAGCCCGATCACGGGCATACAATGTACCCCCACACACATCTCCCGAAGCCCGATCGCGGGCCTGAGGACCCTGCTGTTTCATCATACAGTGACACAGAAAGAGTTTCACCCACAAGTATGGCCCTGCTGACTGTCAGGGCACACTTCGGATGTAATAATCTTGTGGGAACTACATTTTCTCCATGGCAGCTCAGTAGCATTCCAGAGTGGGATTTCTGGACTGCGTTTACCTCTGATTACCTGACCTTATCCACTGCGCTGCTTGTGGCAGAGTCAAAGTGCTGCATTCTAATTTTTCCCAGGAGTCTATAGGGTTTCTGCGCTAAGCCAGGTCAGGTTTCGTTCACTGTAAATCAGCTGCTCTAGTAATGACATCAGCCAGCCACCTAATAAAAAAGTAAGCTTCTCCTGCAGAAATGAACTTCTCTGGTTTGGCATGGTTTGTTTTAGGCACCCTGATCAGATAAAGATACCAATGTACAAATAATACACCTCCAATGCCTAACACGGCATAAAATAAACGGGTATGCATCACAATTATTTGCTAATCAGAAGTTGCTAATCAACAGATCTGCTACAGTGCAGTAAAACAGTTTGAAACAGTGATAATAATTTCCCACAATTGTAAAAAGTACAGACCTGTGACACTTTTGTTCTGCAACTGCAATTTTTGGGGACTGTATCTTATATAGCAGATATAAATAACCATTTGGTAACTTATTCCTCAAAGCTGACTGGTTGTTGATTTGCAAAGCCTGCTAATCAAGTTTCCAAAACTGCATTTATGGCTTACATAAATATACACCACAACTTCCAGCAGCCCAAATGCCATGGCTCCAGTTCATAGAACCTCTCTACGAATGACACAGCTCAGTGCAAGCGGAAGAACCCAGCAGGACAGCAGAAGTTCAGGTCCTGCTTCAACACAAAGAAGTATAAAAGCAGACATCTGGGGCATGGCCCATTGGGGACGGAAGTACCACTCTGCACTAACATACAGGATCTAAATTCGCACTGCAGTCCGAACTCCATCTACTGGGTGACTGGAGCCCTGAGAACACTGTGAAAGTAGAACTCTCAGATTTGGGAGGGGCTGGAATGCTACAGTTTTCACCCTGGTTCCACACCACCTGCGATGAGACTGAGGGAACAGCACTAGAGCCAACAGGGCCAGGTAGTTCCTCCACCCCAGCAAAGGTTTGTCATGGCAGATGCAAACAGAAGGGAGGTAGGCAGGTCAATAGAAGGGACACAACTAATTGATTGCTTTCACTCATGCCCACATAGGGCTCACAACACTAAGGTCTGGTTTGCCCACTTGGCCTCCCCACCCTTCTCGCCAACCTACAGTTGCTCTTGAGGCAGATTCGGATTGCTCTGGGTCTCACTGCATGGGGATTTCCATGTGGGGTGGTGAGCTGTGAGTGGTGATCTGTGTGTGTAGAGCCTGGGGTGGCTGCCAGTGTCTCTGAAAGGAAGTTGTACCTTCAGCAGGGCAGATGGTAAGTCATAGGAGAGGAGGTAGGCAGACCAACTTGAGGATACAGAGCAAATCAGAAATAAAGCAGAGGTCCGTATGGAACAAAATATACATGCAAGTATAAGGTGCTGACTGCTAATTGTTACAGACAGTTCAGCTTCAGTAAGAATTTCTATGTTAAACCCGGATTTTTGCATCTTAATAGCATGGCCATCCCTAGACAGAATAACCTGAAATGCAGCAACCCCACAATCCGTGGCAGGATCTCTGGACCTGAAAATTTGATAATGGTTGGTTGGGTAATTTGAACATTCTGAAAGGTTAAAAATCCATAAAAATGTGGACTCGAGCTCCTAGTTCCGCCAGAGGACCTGCCCACACTGGTACTTGCCTTTGTGACATCCAGGCTGGATTATTGTAATTTTACTGGGGTCTCTGAGAGGTACCCTCCGCTGCTGCAGTTGGTGCAGTACTAGCTGCCAAGTTGCTGACTGGCCTTTCTAGGTCCAGCTATGTGATCCTGGTGCTGTGTGCTCTGCACTGGCTGCTGGTCAGGTGGAGGGTTATCTTCAAGTGAGTTTACTCATGTATAAGCCCCACGAACTTGGCCCTGGCTACCCGGGCTGATCTCCTAACACCTGCCACCTCGCCTGCCCTCTGCTCCTTGAAGTTCCTACAACGACTTAGAACTTCCGTGACCGGGCCTTCAGTGTCGCTGGACTGGTCCTGTGGAACTCTCTTTAGCTGTTCTCAGGGATGCCCGTCAGTCGAGAGGTTTAAGAGTAGCTTGAAGACCTACCTGTTTTCCATGGCTTTCTCTGCTGAATCCATTTGACCAGCCCTAAGAAACTACTAGGCCAGATGTTAACTGCTGTATCTGATGGTTTTATTGCTTTATTTGATCTGTTTATTTATGATGTATGTTTTTATTTGACCACCCTGCTTGTTTTTTATGTGAGGTGCCCAGAGCCACCAGGATTGGGCACCATATAAATAAACGTTGCCTTGCCTCTATGCATTATAGTGCACGCTTAGGCAACCCTATGACACAATGCCATGCACTGGGGGTCCAGCAACCCCCTGGTGGCATTCACAGAAGGGACGCACATCTTTTCCACACTAGATACGCCGGCCATCCGTGCAGCTACATGCGCAGATGGTCCAGGGGTGTGTCTGGGAGCGTGCCCGCACACTGCACCATTCACAAAAGTATGGAGTGCCGGGTGAGGGGGCACAGGATATGGCAGCAGGGACCCTGCCATATCCACTGCATGCCCCCCATTACACCTGTCGACTGCGGCAGGGCAAAGAATCCCCACTACCCTGTTGCCCCAGCTCTCTGGACAGGCAGGAGGGCTAGGGCAGCCCTTTGGGCACCCACCTGTAACCTTTGCAATTTTTGGTCCTGCGCCATCCCACAATCCCCTGCACAGCAGGGAATCCACTAGGGGACCAGGATGGGCATCTGACTGGATGCCCGCCTGTGTCCTCCAATCTGCCCCTGTTCAGCAGAACGCTGGGGCGGGGGGGTAGACAGGTGCACAGTAGTGGCCAGTGTTCATGCATGCTGGCCACCACATGCCTGTATGGAGTGCAGAGCTACCCAGATCATCATTAGTGCACAGTCCTATGGGTTTTTAAGACTTTTTTTTTTTGGCTCACACAGCAAGCACAAAAATGCCTGCAAGTTCAAGCACGAAATGTTCATGTTCATTCAGTTTTCATGTTCATTAGAGTTTGGCACCCCAAAGATGATTCTTTGAAAGGTAGCTTCACTCAAACATTTTCAGAGTTTAAATTATTAAAAAAATAAAATGCTATTTTTGCGCATGCACATTTTTACATTTTTTTGTGTGTGTGACAAAACACATGTCTGTGTCTTCTATTCTCAGCCTTTGCAGACTGTGTGAGAGAGGCCCTTTGGCAGCATGGATTTCTACTTATAGCAGAACCATCCCAAACCATCCCAAATTGTCATGGTGATTTGCATACACATCCCATGATGCTTTGCATTATGGGGGTATGTGTGCCAAATGTTAAGGTCTGCCAACCTCTCGTAATACAGCCGCCCCTTAACCATCTTCGTGGCCTTTCTTTATATGCTCTCTATGCAGTCCCTGAGGTGTGGACTTCAGAAATGTGCACAGTGCTCCAGATATAGCCTTACTAAGGACTTGTACTGGGGCAGTATCACCTCCCTTTCTCCTACTATCAGATCCACTTCTTATATATCCCAGAATCCTGTTTGCCTCCCCATATACTTTCTTGCACTGAGCAAGGGACTTGAGGCTGTCACTAATGATGACCTCCTGTTCCTCTCCTCAGTTGTCTGCACCACCTTACTCCCCTATCCAGCAGTCAATTTTGGGTTCCTTCTTTAAGCATGCACCACTTTGCACTTTTTTTAACTTTCTATTTGTGCTCCCCTGCTCCTGCCCACCATCTCATCGTGAGTCGCCAGTGGCATCTGCTCCCCTCACCTGGAGCCCGTGGGTGATCCCCAGGTAGCCTTGGCTATTATCCCCAGGTGGGGCAGGGTGGGATCCTCCTCAGTGTCCACTCTGCCACAGGTCTTAGTATCATCAGCAAACAGATACACCTTTTCTGGATACCCACTCATACAGTATATTGCAAATGGAGATACTGAAGAGCACTGGTCCTAGACCGCTCTCTGAGATACCCGACTCATGACTGCTCTTGGCTCTGAGCACACTCCACTGATAACCACACTCTGCATTCTGCCTCCAGTCAGTTCCCTGTTTCCTGGTCACTCAGCTTTTTTATTCGCCTTCTGTGTGCAAAAGAATCAAAGGCCTTGCTAAAGTCGAGGCACAACATATCCACTGCTTGACCCCATCCACCGCCTTTCTGACCCAATCAAAGAGGTCAATCAGCTTAGTTTGGCACAATCTGCCTGCGACAAACCTGTGCTGCCTCCTGTTCTGCAAACCATTTGCCTCCAAGAATTCCACTGTCTGTTCCTTAAGGATGGTTTCCAGCAGCCCGCCTGTAACCGAGGTTAGAGTGACCCATCCGTAATTTCATGGGTCATCCCTGTCCCTACTCTTGTGAAGTGGCACTCCATCAGCTACCCTACAATTCACTGGAACCACCCCCACAGAGCTGTTCAATCAAAAATGTTAGGACTCATTCAACCATGACTGTAGTTGAATTTTCACTCGCCCCTCATTCTTTACAAGGAAATCAGCTCTCGTTTTATGCTTCTGCTTCAAGGAAATTTACTTGTTCTTGGAAGGTGGTGATAGGATTTGCACATCCCTCCACTCCAGTCTCCAGGCAACAATTAAACAGATGCCAACGCTACCTTCAGGGTTTTGAGGCTCCGTGTACCCTTTCTTCCAAGGCTGGTCCTAACTCCAGTCCTCTCATCTCCATCTCTTTGGCGCAGCCTGTACTCCAGTAGTGGGCCCCTCCATCACTGTGAATACCGAATAAAAATAATCATTCAGTATATGACTTTTCACCATCTTCTTCCACCCATGCCTTCCTTCTTAATTTGATAATACCCTCATAGTTTTCCTCCCCCCGATGTACTTTAAAAATGTTTTCTCCCCTCCTTGAACCCATCTTGTTATTCTTAGCTCATCTCTGCTTTACATTTTTATCATTATTCTGGCCCCTTGCATCTTTTTTTGACAATCCTCCTGGTTAGCCTCACTCTGCTCCCCCTTACCTTATATTTTTGGAATGCTACCATTTTTTCCCCCTACCATGCTCGACCCGTCTCATACATGATGCTGGCACCTCCATAACACCCTTTATTACATCTCATTTGTCTTCTGCCCCTTCATCTCATTCTACCCTTACCAGTTTATCTTTCAGTATTTCCCCCACCTCACCTAAGTTCTCCCTTCTGAAGTTCAGGACCACAGGTTTTGAACTGGGTGATGTGCTACTGTGGCTAGGTTTAACCACACTGTATTTTGGCAACTGGACCCCTTGTGGTTCCCTCACCTCTCTCATCGGGACCCTGAACCACTGTATGAGAAAGCAATCTTGCATCATGTCTACCAGAGCCTGATGTCTTGCACTGCTGGCTGCCTGGATTTCCCAATCCACAGCTGGCACACTCAGGTCACCCACCAGTACCCTCCTCTCCCCGTTTGACTGATGCCTTCCTGATCTCCTCCCAGAGGGAACAGTCTCCTAGCAGAGGTGGTGGGGCCTGAAATGGTTACAGGATTCAAGAAAGCATGGAACAGACACAAGTGGATCTTAGAAGTAAGGCAAGGGGGGTTGCAAACCAGAGACCGAGTAGGGTCTGCGGTAGCACTGTAGGTAAGGAAAAATAGGGCAGACTGGTTGGGCCAAGAGGTCCTTATCTGCTGACAACTTCTATTTCTATGTTTCCCCTAATTTTCTATCCCTTTCCTGCTTCTGGTTTGAAAGTCTGTACACCACGCAGGCCCCAATCTTTTTATCCCTTTCCAGTGTCAGTTTCACTCAAACTACTTTTTTTCTATGCTCCCCCCGCCAAGAGTAGTATCCTCCATGGCCTCGACACCTAACCTAGCAGTGCCCCATCCTTTGTGCCTTTTTATCTGACCCTTTTGTAAAGTGAGTATCTCAGCACTGCAATGTCCCAATCATTGTTTCCTGTTGCCCATGCTCCCATTATAGCACAAGAGGACCATCTTAGCTTCAATGCCACCCCAGGAGCACACTCATGTTGTTCCCATTGCTTATGGCATTTAAAGACCATACTCCAGGACCCCTGTCCTTACCTCTTCCACTGACCAGATGTACTGTACTCATTCCCAGCATTATTTCACCTCGCTACCCCTCCCCACCATCTGATGTAGTCACTGGTCTCTGCTGTACGCCCCTTTCACCCTCTCTGTTACTCTTTTTCATCAGAATATCCCCACTAGTTGGGGGAGTGCTAGTTAGGTCTCCCTCACCTGTGTTCCCTTCATAAACGTCCCTATCCCCAGCCTCTCCCCTTGCCTGCTAGTGAACATGCCTGAAAGGTATGCTTTAATCCTCTGCTGCAATGCCTCTGTCCCCTCCCTATTAGGATGAAGGCCATCTGTTTAAATAAGCCTTTACCCCACCAAAGCGCACCCATCTCCCAGGAAGCAAACCCCACTTTGATGCACCACTCCTTCAAATGACTGCTAAACTGGAAGATATTCAGCTCCCTTGCCACCCCAGCCTGTGTGCTGTGCAGATCTCTGAGAATGTCACAGTACTAGCAATCTATTAAGCCTGAAACCCAACATCCCAAAGCTTGCCTTTACTGCTTCCAAAGGCCTTACTGCAAGATAATTTGTCCCAAGATGGACAATAATGTTTGACCTCCGTCCCATTCCCCAAACCAGACTATTTACCTTGAAGTACCTTATCTGCTGTCACCTCTGGGAGGCGTTGCTCCACCCTCCCCTCCTGGTATGAGCACAGTCTCTGTACCCCTAGTACAGAATCCACCACTGTAAGTATCCTCTCTGTCTTCCTGGCTGCTGTACCCCAAAGCAGGTGTTACTACTGCCTGTGCTCTGGTTGTAACAAGTGTTCTCTCCTGGGAGGTGGAATAGAAAACACTGCTCTGCTCAGTGGGGTGAAACAGTTGCTTATTTGCGTTCCGGGATGCTTGCCACATCCAGTTGTTGCTACCTGACGCCCCTCCTTGCACACATCTTCCAATATCCCCCTCATGACTCTCTGAAGGTCGCTGAGAAAGAGAAGGTAGTGGACACCCCCTGGCTTCACCTCCGACCTGCTTTACAGTTGACAAATGATATCCCATGCTGCAGCCAGTTTGGAGTTGAGTACCACCAACCTACCACAACTTGTGCAGCCTCCGCCTCCATGGTGTACCCTGGAGGAGTGTAGCACCAAAGGTCCTGCAGCTAACTAAATCCTTCTCCCAAGGTACCCACATTTGTCTGCAGTTCCTGGCTACTCAAGGTGCCCTCTGTTACTCTTGAATTTGATGCAACCTAGATAGGGTTTCTGGGGTTCTCACGTTTAAGAAGTGTCAGTAACCAGGCCCAAACCTTTCATGGGTTATTCACAATTACATGGTACTTTAATGGTTTGTATTTTGATTATGAAATATTGCTGTGAATAACTTCAAATGTACTACTTGGATATTTACACTATTGTGTCAGAATGTTTTGATACTATTTTCTGAATATTTATGTATTATTGTATATTCCTTTAAAAAAATGTGTTTAAGTGTATGATGTAATATTTTAATTTTGTTAAACTGTAATGGCTTTGCTGAACAAATAAAAGATTTATCTATCTAGCTAGGGTACTTATTACCCTCCTGTATACTACCTTGCTGCCTTTAGCCTGAGGTTCCCTAGATAGGGTTTGCTAATACTTCCCAACAATCCACGCATACAAACACCTACTGCATTACCCCAGGTATGAAACAGAAACATAGAAATTGTCAGCAGATAAAGACCGCCAGCCCATCCAGTCTGCCCGTAAGCCCTATACATGTATGCATCCACTCACCCTAAGTGGTCAATGGCTTTCACCACTCCTTCCTGCCCATGGTTTCCTGTGCTTGTCCCAAGCATGTTTAAACCCCTCAACTGTGCTTGCCCTACCTCTTGCTGCAGACTATTCAAGCGTTCACCACCCTCTCCGTTAATAAAAAAAGTCCTCCCGTTACCTCTTAATCTCCCTCCACCTCCAATTTCATATTGCCCCTCGTTCTGGTATCTTTTCTACATTGGAAAAGATCTCCCAACTGCACCTTGTTTATGCCCTTGAGGGTGCTTAAAAGTTTCTATTATGTCACCCCTTTCTATCCTCTCCTCCAGTGAGTACATATTGAGGTCTCTTAGTCTCTCCTCATATGTTTTGTGGTGCAAGCCATGCACCATCTTTGTCGCCCTTCTCTGGACAGCCTCTACCATGTTTATGTCCTTACGCATGTGTTGTCTCCCGAACTGCCGCAGTACTCAGGTGAGTACCTACAGTGTTCTATACAATGGCATCACCACTTCCTGCCTCCTACTAGTAATACCTCTGCCTATGCACCCCAGCATACCACTGGCCCTCCCTGCAGCCTTTGCACACTGCTTTGATACCTTCAGGTCACCCGATATGATAACCCCTAGGTCCTTCTCCTCTTTGGTGACAGTCAGCACCTCCCCCCTATCCTGTAGGTCTCCCCAGGGTTCTCCCTACCCAGGTGCATTATCTTGCACTTTTTTGCATTGAACCTCAGTTGCCACACCTCCGACTACCTTTCAAGCTTCTCCAGGTCTCACTTAATTATCTGCACCCCTTCTGGAGTATCCACCCTGTTACAGATCTTGGTGTCATCTGCAAATAGGCAGACCTTTCCCTCCAGCTCCTCTGCAATGTCACTAATGAAGACATTGAACAGGACTGGTCCTTGTACTGATCCTTGTGGCACTCTGCTGGTCACCCCTCTCTCCCTGGATTGGATCCCATTAACCACCACCCTCTGCCTGTCAGCCAGTTTCTAACCCACTGTATCACATTATGCCCCATGCCCAGACTACTCATCTTGTTAATCAGCCTTCTGTGTGGGACAATATCGAGGGGTTTGCTGAAATCCACATAGGAGACGTCTACGGCCCTTCCCCAATTAACTTCCCTAGTCACCCAAACAAAAAAAAAAAATCTATAACATTTGTTTGGCAAGACCTTCCTGATGTGAATCCATGCTGCCTCAGACACTGGGCACCAATGGATTCCAGGTGTGCCACTATCCTTTCTTTCAGCAGTGTCTCCATTATCTTCCCCAGAACTGAGGTGAGGCTGACTGACCTGTAGTTCCCCGCTTCCACCCTACTGACACTTTTGTGCAGTAAGACTACATGTGCCCTCCTCCAGTCCTCTAGAACCATGCCTGTGTTGAGTGACTCTGTGAACTGGGTGGCCAGAGGTGCTGCTAGTTCCCTCCGTAGCTCCCTTAACATCCTCGGGTGTATGTCATCTGGCTCATGGCTTTATTCACCTTCAGCTTTGTGAGTTCCTCCTGAACTCTCTCCACTGTAAATGGACTGGTGTCCACTTCTCTCCCGACTGCCTCTGCTCCCAACTGTGGTTCTTGACCCTCTCCCTCCTCAGTGAATACTGAACAGAAGTATTTGTTAAGTATTTCAGCCTTGTCTAGATCCCCCTCCTTACACTCTCCCTCCTCCCTTTGAGCCTGACAACCCCCGGTTTTCTTCTATTGCTAGGCACCTCTAGAATGTCTTGTCCCCTTTTTGGCAGTCTACACTACACCCTCCTCTGTCTGTGCCTTGGCTTTCCTAACAGCCTTCCTGCCTCTCTAAGACATTCAAGGTACACCTCCCTGTCCTTCCTTTGGGTCCCTTATACTTCCTGAAACTTGCTCTTTTAGCCCTTACTTTGTCTTCCACCTCTTTGAGAACCACAGTGGTTTCTTTCTTCTTTCCCTTTGGCCACTATCCTAATGTATTGGTTAGTTACCTCCAGAATGGCTCCTTTTAGTCTCTCCCACTGTTCCTCCACCCCCTCCATTACCTCTACCTTCTCCAGGGCTGTTCTTAAATATCTACCCATTTCATTGAAATCTGCCCTCCTGAAATCTAATACTTTTGCCCTTGTGTGACTTAATTGAGTCCCTGTCTCCATGTCACACCACACCACACCATGTGGTGGTCGCTGGATCCCAGCTGCTCTTCCACCTGAATTCTTTCGACTCTGTTCCCACTGATCCATATAAGGTCTAGAATCGATTTGTCCCTGGCTGGCTCATGCACCAGCTGTCTTGAGTCCAGCTCCCTCCAGTGATTCCAGGATGGCCGTGAAGCAGCTGCCTGGGTGGTCCAATCCACGTCCGGCATACTGAACTCTCCCATTAACAGGATTTCACCTTTAGCTACCATGTTGTTAATTTTTCTCCACTAGTATCATGTCCACTTCCTCCCTCTGTGCTGGAGGTCTGTAGATCACCCCTGTACGTATTTTTGTGTCGGTTCAAGGGTGACCCACATTGCCTTGGCCTCCCCCTGCCTTCCCTGTACTTCGGGTTTAGATAGTACGCACCAGGTTTTTGCCAGAACTACCCATGTCACTTCTCAACAATCTCTGAGCACAGGCACCTATACGGCATTACCCCACACAGAGTTGTGCTAATACTTCCCAAGTTTCGCTATTATTACTTCCAAAGTCACTTATCAACAGTCCTGGAGTACAGACACCTACACAACGTTACCTCAGATAGGGTTTTACTTGACCTTACCAGCTTACTAACCAACAAATGTGTCCCTTTGTAACAGAATACAGACACTGTTACAGATTTAACTTAGACGATTTGTGATGACTACCCTCAGTGGGTGAAGCCCGATGGCTCTTACCTTGGAGCAGGTGGCGAAACATGCTGCATTCCCTGCGGATGCCCCGAGATGCCATCCTCCTTCTCTGTGGTCCTCACACACACTGGGGTTACTTAGTGCCACTGATTTTTACAGCACACAAAGCCTCTGCCCAGCCCTAACCATTTTCAGCTGTAACTTAATCCCAGGCTATTTTACACCCACTTGACTCGATTTTCCCCAAACATCTTGGGACCCTAAATTTGAAAAGAATCACCTGGCCCCTTAGATTATTTATGTATGTATGTATGTATGGATTTATTTAATTAATTCTTTGGTAACCAAGTAAAGCCCACTGGGCACAAGGTTCATTTACTGGGGTGACCTGGGAGCAAAGGGAAGGTGACTTGTTCAGGGTCACACAGTATGCAAGTGGACAGTGTGAGAATCAAAGCGGGTCTGCTGAATGTTTCAAACTCATTCACAGCTCTCTCCTCCAAGCTCTAGGCTATACTGCCAGCCCAATTAACTTAGACCCCTTTCTACACCTAAATGAAAATATATACAGGTTACTCACCTGTAACAGGAGTTCTAGGAATGGTATACGTTGTTTATCCACAATGTCCGGCAGGTTCCTTGCCACTTTAAATCTTGCCGGAAGGTCTTCAAGCTGGCTCCTCCCACCCACCGGGTGGTAAAACTCTCAGCTCCATGGCATGCAGATCTAGCCGCTGGAAGCCAGGTTGTCGCGTCAGGCAGGGAGGTCAGGTGAGTTGTGTGGATGAACAACATATACCATTCCTAGAACTCCTGTTACAGGTGGGTAACCTGTATTTCTAGGGACATGGATATGTTGTTCATCCACACTGTCTGGCAGACTCCTAGCAGTTCTCCGGGAGGAGGGAGGCAAGGTGCACACCCCCTACTTGGGAAATAGAGACTGGAGAACTGAGGCCCCAAAACCAGCATCCCAGCGTGACTCAAGGTCGATGTGGTAGTGGGTGATGAAGGTGTGTGCTGACTTCAGGTAGCAGCCCTGCAGATTTCCTGGATAGGGACATCCCTGGAAGCAGCCACCGATGCAGCGGTACGGCGGGTAGAATGAGCTCTTATCTCTCTGGGAGGCTTCATGCCTGCCAACCTGTAGCAGAGATCTATGCAGGACGTGACCCACCTGCCTATCGTCCGCTTGGCTGCAGGTCTACCAGGTGCGGCTTCAGCGTAGGTGACAAACAGCTGGCGAACCTCTCCCCGAACTTCAGCAGTCCGCTCCTTATAATGAGCAAGCGCTCTTCTAGGGTCCAAAGTATGGAGCCTATATTCGTGACCTCCGAGTGTGACTGGGGTAGAGCACGGCAGAGTCAACACCTGGTTAAGGTGAAACTCCGACACCACCTTCGGAAGGAATTTCGGTGGGGCGCCAAGACAACCTTGTCCCTGTGGAAGACCAGATAAGGAGACTCAATGGAAAGCACCTGGTGCTCTCCCATCCTTCTGGCTGGCGTGATGGCCACCAGAAGGCGGTCTTCCCGACAGGTGAGAGATGTCACACCTGTGCATGAGTTCGAATGGCTTGCACATGAGCTTAGCCAATACCAGCAGTAGATCCACCGGAGTGGAGGTTCTAGCACGGAGAGATATGTAATCAAGACCTTTGAAAAAAGCGCCCGACCACCTTCTCCTGTACCACCGACTGCCTCCCGGCCCGCGCCTGCAAGCAGAGATGGCTGCCAGGTGCACCTCAAGAGTCATCGACCGAAGCCCTATGAGAAAGGGACCACAGGTAGTCCAGTATGCTTGCCAAGGAACAGGAGGAAGGGTCCAGGCCTTACCCTGACACCAAATGGAGAATCTCTTCCATTTGAAGGCGTAGCATTTTCTGGTCGACTCCTTACAGGACACCTCAGACGACATTGAGGACCTTGTCGGAAAGACCCAAGGCCTGGAACTCTAGCAGCTCAGGAACCAGGCCGTCAGGTGCAGGGATTGAAGGTCTGGATGGAATACCTTCCCTGATTGACTGAGATCAGGTCGGACGGGCTGGAAGCAGCCTGGAGCCTGGAGCTGAGACTGAGGAGATCTGGATACCAGAACTGGCGGGGCCAGTCTGGGGCTACCAGAATCACCTGTGCCTTGTCCCTCCTCGCCTTGAGAAGCACCTTGTGGATCAAGGGATATGGAGAAAGCGTAGAAGAGGCCCGGGGTCCACGGCCTCGAGAAGGCATCCCCCTGCAGCGAGCCCTGCTGAGGGGGGCGGGCATGAAACAGTCTCAGCTTCACATTCTCCCTGGAGGCAAACAGGTCCGCCTGAGGCGTGCCCCAGCAGGAGAAGAGATCTTGTACTACCTCCGGCAGGAGAGACCATTCGTGACACGCAGCCCCTATCCGGCTTAGGGCATCGGCCAGGGTGTTGGAGGCTCCTGCCACGTGAATGGCGAGGAGATCCGCCTCCAGGCTGCGCATGAGAGACCAAATGCGGAGAGCTTCCCTGCACAAAGGCATGGAGTGCGTCCCGCCCTCGCGGTTTAGGTAGTACATGGTCGTGGTATTGTCCATCTGGACCTGAACCACTTGACCCCGTAGAAACAAGAGTGAAGGCAGTGAGGGCTAGACGAACCGCTCGAAGCTCCAGCAGGTTGATGTGGCATCGAGACTCCCGAGGGGACCAGAGGCCGTGCACTCTGTGGTCCCCCAGATGGGCACCCCAACCCATCAGAGAGGCATCGGTCGATAGAGGACCGTCGGCTCAGGGGACAAATGGGATGCCCTCCTGCAGATGTGCTGGAACGGTCCACCACTGGAGAGCGTTCCACATCCCCTGGGTCACTGTCACTAGCTGATCCAGCGGATCGAAGTGTTGTGACCATTGGCTGGCCAGTCCCCATTGAAGGGGACGCATGTACCAGCGGGCCCAAGGGACCACGCTGGTGCAGGCCGCCATGAGGCCCAGGAGGCGCAGGAAGTCCCGGGCAGGGCGCGATTGCCCAACCTGAAATGAATGGGCAAAGCAGGAAAGAACCTCGGCCCTGTCCACCAGGAGCCATGCTCTAGCTCAAAGAAAGTCGAGCTCTGCCCCGATGAAATGTATCACCTGCTTTGGCATGAGTTCCGACTTGGCCTCGTTGATGAGGAGGCCAACCTGAGAGCAAACCTGGAGGGCCAGATCTCTGGACTGCTCCACCTCCGCTCTGGAGGGGGCTGCAATCAGCCAGTCGTCCAGGTAGGGGTACACCCGGACCCTCCGGCGCCGCAGGAATGCTGTCACCACTGCCATGCATTTGGTGAAGACCCTGGGAGCTAGGGAGAGGCCAAAGGGCATGGCCCGGAACTCGTAAGGGATCCCTCCGCTCTGAAGCGGAGGAATCTTTGATGGGACGGATGGATTGGGACGTGAAAGAACGCATCCTGAAGGTCTAGGGAACAGAACCACACGCCTCGTTCCAAGGATGGGATAATCTGAGCCAGAGTGACCATCCTGAAGGTCCGAGACCTTAGGAACCTGTTCAGGTCGTGCAGGTCGAGAATGGGGCGCCAGTCCCCCGTCCGTTTTGGGACCAGGAAATACCTGGACACAAACCCCGGGTCTGGAGGAGGATCCGCCACCTTCCTGATCACCTCTTTTTCGAGGAGCAGGGCAATATCGGCTCAGCGGGCCGACAGTGAGGCTGTGGACCCCGTGGCCCCAGCGGCGGCTCGAAAGAGTGGGGCCTGCTCGAACTCCAGAGGCAGGCCCTTTCCTACCACCTCCAACACCCAGCGGTCCATGGTGATAGCGGACCAGGCAGAAAGGAAGTGGCGGGCCGTCCCCATGGGGGACAGGGGGAGTGACGAGGCTGGGGCGACACCCCTCAACCCGCCACTGGGCAGGCTTGGAGGAGGGACCGGCCGAGGGACCTCCTGGGCCTTTACCTCTTTGCTTCCTATTAGAGGAAGCTGCGGGCTTGGGTTTGGGATGCCAAGCGTAAGCCTGCTGGCCCTGGTGCTGGTGCTGTTGGGACGGACGTGCCGCAGGCGCATTAGGACGAAAGAACTTATGTTGCTGCTGCTGTCGGCAGCCTTTGTCCTTCTGGGCGGAGGTGACTGAGTCCAGAGTGGCATTGGACTTCTCGATCCGCTGGAGGTGACCTTCCACTCCAGGGCCGAAGAGGTCGGTCCTCAAGAAAGGGACGTCCGCCAATTTGTGCTGGGTATCTGCCGTGAAGGCCACCACGGCCGCAACTGATCTGGCACAGGAGTCTCCTATGTCCAGAGCTGTTTGGAGCTGCTGCTTCGCCACCACCCTACCCTGGTCCCGAACCTGCTGGACCGTGGTCTGCAGGTCGGCCGGCAGAGGAGGGATCACCTCATCCAGGGAGCCCATGAGGGTGTGGGAGAAGTGTGCCATCAGCACGGCCGAGCTGGCCTGGCGGAGGCCAAGGGAGGATGCAGCGTACACCTTGCACCCGGCGTAGTCCAGCTTTTTGGACTCCTTGTTGGGGGGCTTGTCCACATCCCTAGCGTTCCCAGAACGCCAGAAAACGCTGCCGGTGACAACCCCTCAGCAGAGGGATGTTCCGAAAACCCAGGCAAAGAGCCGGTAGGGACCGCATACTTCCTGGCCATCCTGGCTAAGGGCGCAGGGCAGGAAGCAGGCCGCTGCCAAAGCTCCAAGGCTGGGCCAACAATGGCCTCAGCCACCGGAAAGGCCTCCGTGGGTGAATCCCCTCGGTCCAGTATCTCCGTTAGGGGATACTTGGCCCGTCTGGATACGGGCTCGAGCCGCATCCCGGTGGACTCCGAGATGAGCCGAAGCAAACCCATGAAGGACGATGGGCTTTCGTCCAACGACTGGCCCCCAGAGGACTCCAGGTCAACCGGCCTGGAGAACAGGGAGTCGTCATCGTCGGACTCCGAGGAGTCTGTGAAGAGCTGCCTAGGGCCTGAGCCACCCTCCACCTGCCAAGGCCGGTCAGGAGTGAGGGTGACCAACAACCTGTGGGGCAGGCCTTGACCCGACCGAGAGTCCTTGGTCGGCGCCCCCGATTTCTGTTGTGGAGGCGGAGGTTCCACCACAATTGGTGGGGCAGCAGGTTTCGGCTGAACAACTGGCCCAGGCTTGGGCATCTCGACTGCAGCGAGGGGTTGTTTTGGCCACTCAGGTGACAGCCACTTGATGGCCGGGGAAGGTGTCGACATCGACTTGCTCCCCGACAGAAGTAACTGCTGCCACATCAGGTCCTCGTAGCGTCGACGCAATTTGCGCCAAAGCCTCTCCTCTTCCAAAGAGGAAGACGAGGACGACCGGCGGCGCCACTTACCTTGGTGCCGAGACCGAGACCGCCAATGTCGGCGAGATCGGCTGGACCGAGAAGAAGCCCGAGACCGAGATTCTCGGTGTTTCTGAGGACGGGTCTGGGAAGGAGCGGGGGACACCCGCTCTTCCCACAGCTCGGACACCTTAACCAGGGACTGCTGCACCGGGCGCAGGCAGATCCTCAGTCTCCACTGGGGGAACCGGCGAAGAAGGGTTGTCGGCTTCACCAGTCGACAGCCCGTCCGACGGGTCGAGAAAAATCTCGACCGCATCGACAGGAGTCTTGGCTGGCTGGCCTGACGGGGACGCCGTGAAGCCAGCGGCCTTAGCCGCAACCTCAACCGAAGTCGACAGTCGGCTGTCCGGGGAAGGAGACCTCTCCCGCTCCCACGAACGCCGACGATGGGACTTACCCTTAGAATCCTTCTTTTTGGACTGAGAGGAATGTCCTCATGGCCCCTCTCCCTTCGTGGAAAGGGATTGGCAAAGCTCCTTGAACGAAGCTGAATACGAGGTACCCAAAGAGAGCGGGATAAATGCCGCAACTGAGGAGGAAGATGCGGCCTGGGCCGCCTTCTCCTCGAGGGCGGTCATCTGCTCAAGCTGCTCAGCTAAGCCAGCCGCCGTGGTAACCGCCCAACGGGTCTCCTTCGACTTAACCAGCGGGTAGCGCTTCTCGGGCAATCCTAACTTTAACTGGCAGCACGGTCCTCCAGGACGCTACAAGAACTAACAGCATGACTCGAGGCTCTGCGGGTCGTGTTCTAGGCTGAGGCAGTAGACGACGTGAGTGGTGGTCCGTCTGGACATCTTTCTGCCCACAAGGGCACCGCCAAAAACCGAGTCGATTTTTCCATCGCAGCCATGAGGGAGAAAGATGACCGAAGTCTTGAAATTTTAAAATGAGTTTCAGGCGAACCGAAGAATTAGGATCCAGTCTATCACGAGAGCGTTAAGGAGGGAACCTGAGCTTCCAAACGGTAAGGAAGATCTGGCGTCATGGGGCGGAGCTAAGAGTTTTACCACCGGTTGGGTGGGAGGAGCCAGCTTGAAGACCTTCCGGCAAGATTTAAAGCGGCAAGGAACCTGCAGACAGTGTGGATAACAAATATCCATGTCCCTAGAATTATTTTACCCCTAAGAACTATTACCCTCACACTATTCCTTGCTGGCCCATGTTTAACTGCACCTACACTAATTACAAATGTGTCCTTCCATCAGCCAACACCCACCTCACTTCTCTTGCAGTAGGGTGAATTACCTTACAGCTCTTCCTTTAAGAAAATCCTGCTGCATATGCCTTGGCTCCCAGGAAAGTCCTCCCACAAGGTACACTAGCATAAACAGAATAGCGTTTTGGCATGGATTTGACAATTTTCACTTATGGGGTTTATGAGGTGTACTCATAAGAAGATTATGTTGAAAATTTGGGGTCAAAATATAAAAAAATGGTAAAGTTATGACCATTTGTTGCAATTTCGCTACACCCACTCATAAATTCAGAAATGTTAATTTTTTATTTGCTATATAGCTGCTTTTCATCGTTGGAGCACTGGCAGGTGGCTGCAGTCTCTCCTTGCAGGGAGACTCACTCTCCAGCTTCTTCCACATCCCTGTATTGCCGCCCAGCCAATCCTCCATGGATTACCCCTGTAGCGGGGCCAGGAGAATGGCGCCGCCCCCCCATGAGACCAAATCCAGACACACCAGGCCCGACCCCCATGGACGCAAGAGCCATCACAGAACCTGCCAGGCTCCGTTTTTCACTTTTCTCACGTCCCCCCTCCCCACTGGCACGTGTCTCCCGACTTGTACTGCCCTCCAGAGGGCAGTCAACAAGTGGGACACCAGATCTCCCTCCCTCTAAGAGAGGAGAGCAGTCCTCCAGATGCTTGATCCTTTCTCATCCTGCCGACCCAAGCTCGTTCCCAAACACAGGTTACTGGCATGGCGCAAGGTGTGGCATCCAGTGCCTCAACCCTCAGCGCCACCGGGCCAGCCAAATGTTAAATATTTTTACCCCAGATTTTCAATATAGCCTTCTTATTACTCCACCTCATGTATGTCACAGCAGTCATTTTTCAAATCCTGCCCAAAATGTGTTTTCGCCCCTGTGGCACGGAATGGCGTTGCAGTTGCACAGAATTATGTTTTAGCCGGGATTCAAAAATGTTCTCTACCAGGTACATGAGGTGGGGTAATAAGATGGCTATGCTGACAATTTGGTCACTGTTGTCTCTATAAATGGAAGCACAGGGACTGAATGCCCTGTGCTTCCAAGCTATGTGCATATGCATCTATAGTTGGATGGGAGCACAGCGAGGGTCCAAAGGATCTTGTGCTCACACTGTAAAATAAGGAAACTATTACACTATCTCAAAAAGTAAGGAAATAAGTTCCAAAAAACTTCGTTAATGCTCTAGTTAGGGACAAAGTGACAAAAGTTGGGAAATGAGGCATCAGGGTTTCCTAACACCCCACCCTCCCAAACCAGGCAGGAGAACAGGTGTGGGGTGTGCCTTGGACTTCTCAAGCCTAATGCTCACCACATTCTCATAAAGTCTACACATCCTACCTTATTTACAGATGGAATGGGTGAGCAATAGCTTGAGGAGCCCAAGGCACACCTCACACCTGCCTCCTGCCTGGTTTGGGAGGGTGGGGTGTTAGGGAAACCCTGGAGCCTCATTTCCCAACTTTTGTCGCTTGACCCTAATGGAGCATTAACAAACTTCTTTGCAACTTATATGTTTTACAAGTGCTTGTAATGTGCTCTGGGAATTTAGTTATTTCAAAAGTTTCATCAGGACAGACATAGTGAGCTGCTAACAGCCTGCTTCCAGATGTGTCCTAGGAAGAGAGAAAGCAGAGATAGAGCAAGAGGTGGAACACAGTAATAACAAATATTAGATTACAAAACAGAAGCCATATACAGCAATACAGTATATCAGAGGCGTAATCATAAACACTGATGCCAAATCAGTACAAGAGATGTCATGTAGTAGGGAAACATAGAATCTGATGGCAGATAAGAACCGCTTGGCCCACCTAGTCTGCCCATTTCCCTACCTAATGGATAAGCTGCAGATCCTAGTTAACCAACAGCCTACTTCCTCCTACCCTCCACTAGAATTGCCTTATGTCTGTCCCATGCAGTCTTGAAATCCCCCACTGTTTTTGACTTCACGACCTCCTCAGGAAGGCTGTTCCATGCATCCACAACCCTCTCCGTGAAAAAATACTTTCATTACTTCTTGCCGCCCCATCATCTTCAAATTGTGTCCCTTGTTCTTGCACATCTATTTTTCTGAAGGTTGCTACACTCTTGGACTTTGTTTATTCCTTAATGTACTTGAAAGTTTCTTCATAGTCCTCCTCTCTCTCCTTTCCTCAAGGGTATACATATTAAGCTCCTTTAGCTCTCTTAGTATGTCTTTTGGTGCAGACCCTGCACCCTTTTGATTGCCCTCCTCTGAACAGCCTCTACCCTGTCTATGACTATGCAGAGATGGGGTCTCCAGAACTGCACGCAGTACTCCAGATGGGGTCTCACCAACTGTCTGTACAGAGGGATAACAACTTCCTGTTTTCTACTGGTGATGCCTTTCCCTATGCATCCCAGTATCCCCCCAGCCCTCCTTACTGCTTCCTCACATTTCTTACCCACCGTTAGGTCATCGGATATAACTACCCCCAGGTTCCTTTCCATTTTTGTTGTCAGTATCTCACCCCCCCATTGTGTACTCTTCCCCTGGGTTTTTGTTTCCAGGGTGCATTACTTTGCACTTCTTTGCATTGAATCTAAGCTGTCATACATCTGACCATTCCTCCAACCTTGCCAAGTCCCTTCTCATCCTTTCCACCCCACCTTGTGTATCAACCTGTTGCAGATCTTTGTGTCGTCTCGAGAGACATACTTTTCCTTCCAGTCCCTCTGCAATGTCACTTATAAAGACATTAAAAAGGACCAGACCCAGTACTGAACCCTGCGGTACCCCACTAGTAACCCCCCTTTCTTCACTGTGGACTCGGTTTACTATTACCCTCTGTGTCCTGTTGTCCAGCCAATGTTTTACCCAGGCTACCACCCTGGGACCCACTCCCAGGCTGGCTAATTTGTTTATTAATCTTTAGTGCAGGACTGTGTCAAATGCCTTGCTAATGTCTAGGTAGGCCATGTCCACAGCCCCTCCCTGGTCTATTACTTTGGTCACCCAGTCAAAGAAATCGATTAGATTCGTCTGACATGACATTCCTGCTGTAAATCCATGTTGCCTTGGGTCCTGTGCCCCACTGGCCTCTAGGTACTCAACAGTTTTCTCCTTCAGAAGTGATTCCATCATTTTCCCTACCACTGAGGTCAAACTGACATGTCGGTAGTTTCCTGCATCTGTCTTGCTCCCACGTTTGTGAAGGGGAATCACATCCACCCTCCTCCAGTCCCCAGGGACCACATCATCCTCTCATGATTTGTTAAAAAGGGTAGTCAATGGTGTTACTAGTTCTCCCCTTAGTTCTTTTAGAATTCTGGGGTGAATCCCATCAGGCCCTATTGCTTTATCCACCATCAGTTTTAGGAGTTCTTTCAGAACCCATTCTTCTGTGAAAGGACTGATATCGACCCCCTATCCAGAGTGCTTCTATTGACTGGATTAGGTACCTCCCCCTCCTCTTCCTTTGTGAATACTGAGCAGAAGTATTCATTCAGTATACCTGCTTTTTCACTGTCCCTCTCTGCCTACCCACCCTCCACTTTATTCAGCCTCAGTATCCCTCCCTTTGTCTTTCTTTGCTCCCTAATGTACCTATAAAAGGTTTTAGTCCCCTTCTTAACCGAAAGGCTATCTTTTACCGCGCTTTGGGCTTTGCTATTCTGACTGCCTTCCCGATTCCTTCTGCTTAACTGGTACAGTTCTCCGTCCTGCTCCTTCTGTGTTTCCTTATACTTCCTGAATGCTATTTTTTTCTCCCTAGCCTTCCCCGCCACCTCTTTTGAGAACCATAGTGTTTCTTTCATTTTGATTTATTTGCTTCACACAAAGGCTTGTTGCCTCTGCGATGGCAGTTTTGATGTTTCCCCATTGTTGCTCCACCCCTCCTTCTTGCCTGTTTGCTAGTGCTTTTCTGAGGCACTCTCCCATTCTGACAAAAGCAGCCCTCCTGAAGTCCAGTACCTTCACTTTTGCATGGCTTGACTCTACAGCTGAGTTTATCGTGAACCACACTGTTTGGTGGTCACTTGTTCCCAGATCGCTACCTACTTCTAGATCTGAGATCCTCTCTCCATCCCCATTTGAGAGTACCAGGTCTAAGACTGCTCCCTCCCGAGTAGGTTCCAACACTAGCTGTCTGTAGCATGCCCCCTGTAGGGCATAGAGAATGGCCCTGCTTTTGGATGTGGCTGCAGCAAAGGTGCTCCAGTTAACATCTGGCATATTCAGTCCCCCATCAGGAATATCTCCCCTTTCTCTGCCATCCTAAGGATGCCTTCTATCATTTCCTTGTCCATTTCCTCCCCCTGAGACGGGGGTCTGTATACAACCCCTGTGCGGATTGTGGTGCCCTTTCCAGTCTCCAGGGTGACCAACATTGCCTCCTCTCCTTCCTGTTTACCCTTTAGCTCTGTTGCTTTGATCCCTTCCCTTATACAGAGAGCTACTCTTCCTCCTCCTCTTCTACCCTCCCTGTCCCTCCTGTAGACTGTGTACCTTGGTATGCTGACATCCCAGTCGTGGTTCTCTGTGTACCATGTTTCTGTGACTGCCACAATATCCAGGCATTCCTCTTCCATCAAGACCACCAGTTCAGGTAGCTTGTTATCTAGACTATTGGCACTGGTACTCATTACCTTCCAATTTTTGATGGCCTTACCCCTTTTTACCTCATCCCTGTCCTTACCTCCTTTATCTTTTTCTCCATTTACCCCTGCCCTTCTCCCTATCGACTTCTCTATCTTGGGGTTTACCTCATTAACTACCCTGAATTTTTTTGGGGGCTAGGATTTCCCTTTTCCTTTTCAATGCCCCCTTGGCTATGTTAAATGCTTGCCAGTGAAGCATTAAAACCTATCACCTAGGATCCTGGTTCCCCTCCTGGACAGATGCAGACCATCGCGCCAGTGTAGGAGGCCTGTATCTCTCCAGGTGGACCTCCAATCTCCAGTGAAGCCAAAACCCTGAGCTCTGCACCAGTTTTTCAACCACTGATTGAATCCCATGGTGCAGAGTACCCTAGCCTCACCCATACCATAGACAGGCAGCACCTCCAAGAAGATTATCATGAGTGCTACTTGTCTAAGGCCCCTCCCCAACTCCACAAACTCCTCCTGCACTGCTCTGATCCCTTTCCCAGACAGGTAATTTGTCCCTAGGTGGACAGTGACATCCAGCTCCTTCCCCTGTGCAGCTACTCCCACGATCCTGAGGGATTCGCCCCTGTCCCTCAAGCCATGGCACCAGGCAGGCACCTTACCTCCCTCTCCCGTCACTCCCCAGTTCTACTCCTAACAATGGAGTCCCCCACCAGGAGTTTTTTCCTTCCCCTGTGGGGTCCCATGCCACCCTTCTATGGGTCTCCTTTGTGGAGGTTCCCAGCATCCTCCTTGGTCTCCACTGCGGGTGCCCCCATAGAGGAACCACACTCCATCACAATGGCATATGAATTGTAGAGAGGTACCACTGGAGGGATGCACCTCTGTTCTACCACCCTCACCCTCCCTGAGCCCACTGTGATCCAACCGCTCCTCTTTCTTGGCAACCTCTTAGGCAGCAGCGGTGGCCCTAGTGGTCCCTGGGTGGGAAAGGAGGTCCCCTGAATCCTGGTCAACACAGCCTGGAGATGAGCAACCTCCTCCCTCAGCTCAGAGAGGTGCCTGCAGATGGGACAACATTGTATCCTCCAGAACATCTCCTGGAAGATGCTGTTCCACAGCCACTGCACTGCACCACTCCCATCATGTCTTACTTGTGGCCCCATAACTGTTACTTTGTATGCTTACTCTTTCCTCTCTCTCTTTATTTATTTTTTTATATATAATTTTGTTTTCTCCCTACTTTCCTACTGCCTCCGTGCCCTTAAAGCTCCTAATCTTCCTGTTCTGAGTTATGTCAGGCAGAGGAAAACTACTCATAAAGGTATAGCCTAAGGATGAGGGGAGCAAAATGGCCAAAGACAAGAGGTAAAGGGTCACAGCTGCAGGTGAGAGAAGACGTCTAAGAAAAAAGAAGAAAGAGATATGAATGCAAAGTCTAGAAATAAATAAATAAGGCAAAGTATGATATGGTAGTGTTTTTTGAATGGCACCATTGAATTAACATGATAATATAATATTGTACTGACAGAAGCGACATAGGCCCAGATTTTTAAAAAGTCTCCATTTTGAGTTGTGACTGCATCAAAATACTTCAAAGTCATCAAAATGTCCAAATATTATTTTCAAACATTTTGATGAATTTGCAACAGCTTCCCTGCTTTATGGCAACTTCCATCAAAAAAAGTGATGCATGTGTCACTTTTTGATGTAAACAACACTAAAACATTGCAACTTATGGCACTTATGTCGCTTGACTGGCTGAAACTGCATTACTTATTTATTTATAAAGCTGTGCAATCCTCAATGCTAGTTTCTCCAGGAATCATGTGTAATCTTTGCTAGCTTCCACAATATTACTGGGAAGGCTATTCTACATGTTAACCGCCCTTGGTATGTAGTAATGCTTTCTTATGCTTCTCGCTACCCTGTCCCCATGCCTCATTTTATTTTGCAGTTAATCTGTTTTTTGCTCCCTGGCAGCAGTGCATCTTGTCTGATACCCCGCCCCATCCCCCACTTGCAGCTTACCTCTGCTCCAGCTTCCCACGACTTACTCCCCATGGTGGGGCAGCGGGATCCATCAACCCGCCTAATGCATGGATCCAGTGCTGGAGGAGGTTACTGCCAGTCGCGGGGGCGGCGCCTGTGAGGCTATACTGTCACTGTGGCACGCCAGGACCCTTTTCCCTCTTTTTTCTGTTTCCCTGAGCTGAGGCGTGCAACGACGCTACAAGGAGGGAATGCGCACGTGTCCGCACACGCTCCTCCAGGCATCTGCCTCGTCTATGCCCTCTGTTGCATCAGTGCGCCAGCCACCAGCCTCCGCTAGGGGTCAGGCATGCACCGAGTGTGGGTGTCCCCCCCTCCCTGGAGAAGGAGAGCAGTCCTCAGATGCTTAATCATTCTCCTCTCCTGCCGACCCTCGGCGGCCCATGCTTGTTCCCGAACATGGGTCACCGGCATGGCGTGAGGTAAGGCGTCCAGCGCTCAGCCCTGCTGCCACCAGGCCGGCTTCCCATGCCTCATTTTAAGTGTATGATCTCTAGTCTGCTTGCACTCACCAGCTCAAACATTTGAGGATACTCCTCCCATCTATCCCCCTTTAGCATGATCCGTCCTTCTCAGCCTTCTGTTCTCTAGGCTGCTGTATTTGGAGTCCGTCCATTCTCTCCTCCTACCTCTTGCCCCTAAGCCACTGATCAGTTTAGTGATCCTGTGTGCGGCCCATTGATTTAGTCAATGTATTTTGTTTAGCTATGCCTGAATACAACAAGCTGTTTCAAAAGCAGTGGTTGTTTTTTGTCATCATTAAGAAACTTCTGGAGGCCGGCCCGGTGGCGTGGAGGACTAAGGCACTGAATGCCTTACCCCCTGCCGCACAGGCATCCTATGTTCAGGAATGAGCCTGTGTTAGCGGGGGTCACCGAGGTAGGAGAGGACTGAGCATCCCAGGGACTGCTCTCCTCACCCAGGGAGGAGTGTCAAGTTGCATCAGCCTTTGACTGCCAGTGGACAGAGGCCTGGTGGTAATACACGCAACGAGTGACTTGATGGGCAGACCATGGATCTGCATAGTGTGCACATCTCCACATGCATGTCCTGTCGTGATGCTGCAGCAGGGGGTGCGGAGAAAAGCAGAACTAGGGATCCGAGGGCAGAATGAAGGCCTGTGTACCTTCCCAGACCTGCACCACCACCCAGACACTTGAAGCCATCTGGATAGGTTGGGGAGGGTGGCCCTCTCCTCTCTGGCCCCACCATGGGGGGTGAATCCATGGGGACTCACTCCAGGGTAGGTCCAGGGAGGGGGTGCCAGACGAGGAAGGTGAGGATAGGAATTGACAGAGCTAGCCAGAAGAGTAAAAAGCTATATGAAAAAAGAAAAAAAAAACTTCTGCAGCTCATTCTCAGATCACGGTCTCTGAACAGTTTGGAATTTGTTCACTTTTAAACTGTGGCACTTTCATGCAAAGCATAGTAAAAAAAGGCACATTGTTGTAATTAATATAAACTACAAGCTGCCCCCCCACTCCTCCTCCTCAGGGGTTGAGATTAAGTTTTGCAGTCCCTAGCCAGCAGGGCTCGTGACTGAGAAAATGCACTAGCCACACCAACTATTCTACTGACCCAGCTGGTATACTTATTGAAATGGTACCTTCTCCAGTACAAGCCCGCAAGGCTAGTTAAAGGAAATACTTACTAGCCCGATACAAAATCTTCCAGCATTTGGCTAGTGAGCAAGTGCCAGTTTTGACCCCTGCTTCTCATTCTTCATCCCTTCCAGTCTAGTTTTCGTAAATTCCATTCTACTTTCTCCTTCCTTCTCCAGCTCACTAACTCCATTCTTTCAGGCATGGATCAGGGCCATATCCCCTCAACCATCTCTATCGACTTGGCCAAAGCCTTCGACACTGTAGCCCACTCCCTTCTCCTTGACAAGCTTAAGGCAGTGGAGCTCTCTGTCTCAACAAATTGGTTCCGCTCCTAAATTTTGGGTAGGACTCAATCTGTTAGGATCGGAGATTCCCTATCCCCCACTCCCCATCAGTACTGGTGTCCCCAAGGACCATCGATGGTCCGATACTCTTTCTCGTCTTCCTGAATGACCTCCTTGCAGCTCTGTTTCTGAGTCCATCCACATGTATGCAGATGATAGAGTACTATTTACCTCTGGTTCCTTCCCTCTGATCTGATGGCCAAACTTCAGCTGGATTTCAACAACATCCAGCAGTGGTTTTGGTCTAACCAGCTATCGCTCAATGAATCAGCCAAGAAAACAGTCTCCATGACCTTTGGCACCAGACAGAAGCTCAGAAAGCTTACTGTCCTCCCCTCCTTCCACACCTTAGGTGGGGCCAGGGCTGATGATGTTCCCTCATTTAAATACCTCGGAGTCTGGCTTAACCGTCACCTCAACTTTTCTGGGCATGTGAATGCCATCCACAAAAAACTTCACCCTAAACTTGGTACATTACACAGAAATAGAGGTTGCACTCCTCTTCCTGCCCGCCGAGCTACTGTCAAGAAAATGATTCTCCCCATCTTCGACTTTGGTTATACTGTCTATAGTGCCACTCCTAAGACTGCCCTAGCCAGACTGAACCCCCTCTTTCAATCCTTCTGTCGCTTTGCTTTTGACTGTCTGCCCCGCACCTACCACTGCTCCCTCTATTCCTCCCTCTCCCTTCCCTCCCTAGAAGCCAGATACCTTAGTCACTGTACTTTCTTTGTCTTTAAATGCTGGCTAAACACCCTCCCTCCCACCTTACCTCTCTCTCTCCTCTACCCCCCCATCCTCCTCTACACCCTTTGTAACTCTGGCTATCACTCCCTTGCCCTTCCTTCTAGAAAATCATCAGCTGGCCAGGCTGCCTTCTCTTACCATTTCCCCAAGCTGTGGAATTCCTTCCCCATAACATTCACTCCACCTCTTCCCAGCGCTCACTCTCCTCCCTACTCCACGACTTCTCTGCCCACACCACCTCCACCTCCTCTCGATCTTCTCTTGACCACCCCTTTGCTATCCCCTGCATCCCCTGGCAACTTAAATCCGTTCTTCCTTGAAACATATTGGTAGGCTTCTCTTGTCTCTCCTTCCTACAGCACTATGCACTTCATATGTACCTCTCATACCTATCGGTTGCAGTTCTCTTCCCCAGCTTGCATAAATTACACAGATATTGTATAAACTGCATATAAGATTGTAGTTTACTATGTGTCACTTAGTCCTTCTACCGCCATGTAATTATTGCTTGGTTGTATACTTTCCTCCTCATGTAATTAGTGCTTGGCTGTATACTTTCCTCCTCATGTAATTATTACTTGGCTGTATACTTTCCTCCTCATGTAATTATTACATGGCTGTATACTTTCCTCCTCATGTAGTTAGTGCTTGGTTACTTTCCCCTTCATGTAATTATTACTTGGCTGTATACTTTCCTCCTCATGTAGTTAGTGCTTGGTTACTTTCCCCTTCATGTAATTATTACTTGGCTGTATACTTTCCTCCTCATGTAATTAGTGCTTGGTTACTTTCCCTTCATGTAATTATTACTGGCTGTATACTTCCTCCTCATGTAATTAGTGCTTGTTTGTATACTTTCTCTTCATGTAATTAGTGCCTGGTTACTTTCCCTTCATGTAATTATTACTTGGCTGTATACTTTCCTCCTCATGTAATTAGTACTTGTTTGTATACTTTCCTCTTCATGTAATTAGTGCCTGGTTGTATACTTTCCTCATGTAATTAGTGCTTCATTGTATACTTTCCTCCCCATGTAATTAGTGCTTAGTTGTATACTTTCCTCCTCATGTAATTAGTGATTGGTTGCATACTTTCCTCTTCATGTAATTAGTGCTTGGCTGTATACTTTTCTCTTCATGTGATTAGTGCTTGGTTGTATATATTTCTCTCCTCTCCTACCTTCCCCCAGGACACATCTGGAAATGAGCTGTTATCAGCTTAGTATGTCCTTCCTGGTGAAACTTTTAAAATAAATAAATATTTATGGAACTTATCTCCCTTGGGCTTATCATTCCCAGATCCTCTTTATTTACTACAAATGTTTTCTAAATGTCCCACATTATTTCACAACCCAGTGATTATGTAGTAGGATCAATATCGCTTCTGAACATTTCAAAGCCAGCGAGTCAGACTGGCCTAGTGATAAAAGAGTTATCTACTGGAATCTAGTACGATCCATCATCTGTAACAAGAAAATACAGGGGAGGAGTCTGTTCCAGAAACAAGTCCCTATAAGCTACACCACCTCCTGGACAAAGACAAATCAGACTCACTCACCCATTTTAGCGTTCTTCTATTTGTAAACTTAATGGTGCCAGTACTGTTGTCCAGCCAATGTTGCAAGGAGATTGTAACCCTCTTCTACAGAGCAAGACAGTTACTAAAACACAGAACCAGGGGTCGAATATAAGAAAAAAAGGGGTATTCTTGGCAGAATACCAGATGAGGACTTTTGGTATCCTGCCTTGAAATCTGGTATTCCACCAAAATTCAAAAGATTTTTATGGGTTTTATGATTTTAAAGCTAGAATGCAGAAATTTGATGCAATCACTTTGCTAAAACACCCAAAATAAACACATATGACAACAGATTTGTGTCTGTCTTTTTAATTTTTCTCAGTCTTTTTTTTTCTTTTCTGTGGCTTTTTTTTTTAAGTCTTAGCCTTACTTTTACATAAGACGTCTTAGATTTATATCCAGAAATACCCCGGAGTACCAGGGAGGCAACAAGGGCTCAAGGAGCCCAGCCCACAACCCCAATGCCGCACCATCCCTCTGCCGGGTTCTCAAGAGCCCACCAACCAGGACCAACCTCTAACTTCAGCCACCAGCTAGGTGGGATGGGCCCTCCCACGGGGGGGGGGGAGATCTGGGGGGCTGAAGGTCCTTGGGAGGGGGCGCTCAGCAATCTAGTTCTCAGAGGAGGGGGGTCTCGGTGGCGCGTAGAGGAGACGGCTGAGTGGTCACCTCTGACAGATGCCCTGGTCCACCAGAGCCAGTAAAAATACTTAATAAATAAAGATTTAAAAACAAGTCTCTCTTTTTTTGGGGGAGGTGGGTCAAGCTTCCAGAGCAGCACAATGAGGGGCCCAATATAATCATACTAAAGGGCGTCCTGAACACTATAATTGTTATATAATTGATATTATTTCCGCTTTATGCCATACCGGTTTTGCCTGCACACCTGATGGGCTATAATATGTAAAGGGTTTTCCCACTTGTCCCTCTCTACCCACATTTGAATATCGGGCTCCTTAACACACACACATGCATCTAGACTGGAGTCAAGTGTCCTCCCACGGCCTCATTTATAGGCTGTCATAAATGGCGACTGGAAAAAGGCAGTGTGATGAGTCACTTGTCTTCACAGGGTAGGACACAAAAAATGCAGCAGCACTCCACCAAGGGAAGCAGCGGCTGCACAGCAATACTTTTCAGGGTACTGAGCCTAGGGCAGGCACTTTGTGGACACTATGCATTAAAGCCCTGTCCTGGTACACACTGTGTTTGATGTACAGACTGCATCTGAACTTTGAAAACATGTGCCCCGATTCTGAGTCTGTGGAAAATCATTGTGAGCCTGCAAGCTTGGTAGAAATCATGCTCAGCTGCCTAAAATGAATGTCAAGCTTCCAATTGGACTAATAATTACATTTTCACATTGGAGCAAAACCTGTAATTCATTTTAGGCAAGCCAAGGTGATTTCTACCAAACAAACAGAAGGCTCACATGATTTTCCACCCATAAGATCTCGGGCACAATTTCTAAGTTCTCAGCCCTCTGCGGCCAAACAAGCATGCACCAGGAGCTTTTTTCACTAGTCAGTGCAGCCTGGGGGCCGGGAGTCTCCCGAGGAGGATGGCAGGGTCACTGGCACATTTATTTATTTTGTGTCTGTCCACAATGAGGGCAGGGAGAGCAAAGAAACAACAGGGTTCCCACGGAATCATAGGAGGGACGAATGGAGAAGCAGGGCCCAAGTACAGCAGAGCTGCTCGCAGCATAAGGTCGCAGGAAATCAACAGACTAACTTTTGTAGTCAGTTCCTAGAATGTTTATGCTGCAAGCAGCTATGCTGGTACTTGGGACATTTCTCCACTCCTCCCTCCTGATTCCAAACTAGTAAACCACCCTGAACTGTCGACGAGCACTTAAAACATCCACCGCTCATCGACGGAAGCCTCAGGGGCACTCTATCATCGACGAGCACTTCAAACTTCCACCGCTTGTCGACGGAAACCTCTGGGGCACTCTGCCATCGATGAGCCCTTATACCAGGTTCCTGCTCATCCACAGAAACCTCTGGGACACTCTGCCTAGAATAACCCTAACTCTGCTGTCGACGAGCACTTAAACCACGTTGCTGCTCATCGATGGCAATCTCTGGGACACTCTGCCCTAAGTACATCAACTCTTCTAGGCAGTACACAAGGGCTCCTCCAGGAAGAATCAGGCACAAGGGCACTGCTTAGGGAACCATGATGTTCTCTCTTCGATGCCCCTGCACTTCTAAAGGTAGATAACACTAGCTTAATGGACTTCACTTTATTATAGGGCTGCATTTGGGGGCAAGTTAATATTGCAGGCTGTAGCAACTTAAGTAAGGGCAGGCTGTGTCCAATTTAATAGGTTGGCATGGGGTAACTTCACCATGAGCTCCGAAAGGCAATCTCTTAAAAAAAAAAAAAAAAAAAATAAAGGTACCTTGATAGTTTTTTATTATCCATGAGGCCACATCTTCTCCTCCGACTTTGTCCAGCCAGTACTCGAAGCACTGCCGCTGAAAACAACGTGCCAGCCTATTAAGTTGCTATGGGGAAGGGGGGTTCCAATGAAAACATTGGCAAGGTAAAGAAAAAACAGAAAAATCCTGCCATCGCAAGTTACACTGAATGCAACACACATAGCTACATTCAGAAAGCCAGAACCAAAAGAAATGCAAAAAATAGTAATTTGAGGTTGCGAACAGCGCCCAACCACATTCGGGAGCCGGTATTACAGCCTGAGTCACAGAAAAAAAATGGTATTTTATATGAGAATCAGGATCAATTTTGGTATTCCGTATCATTTCTGGTACCCAAAATGTACTGGAATACAGCTAAATTCGAGCCCTGAGAACATATTACTTTTTGTTTTGTTTTAAACTTAGCAACTTCAAATAGTCTTTTCATGAATAACATGACTAAATAGCATTTTTTAACTTTCAGTACTTAAACTAATCCTTGCCCATACTGATGTGCTTACTAGAGATATAAAACTAGGTTATCCTTGATAATCAAATTCACATTGCATAAAACAATATTTATTTCATTTATCTGTGCTTTTTTGTACTTGTACAACTCATTTGTCACCGAAAAGAAAGGAGGGTAAATTCATACCCAAGCCATTGCCTTTCTCATATTCATTTGTTTTATATATTTTTATTAAGTTCTTTTTTTAAAATAGTAGTACATAGTACAGATTCCTCGCACAATTTGCAATTGACATTTACCATAGTAATTACATAAAAAAATACCTTTTCGATACCATACTATTCCATTCACTGCATTTAGTCCAGTTATGTCACATGAATATCTGCCTTAAATCAGAGCCATTGTGAGAATCAGGAAACAGAATATAGAGCATAGAAACATAGAATTTGTCGGCAGATAAGGACCCGCTTGGCCCACCCAGTCTGCCCATTTTCCTACCTAATGGATAAGCTGAGATCCTAGTTAACCAGCAGCCTACTTCTTCCTACCCCACCCCCTAGAATTGCCTTTTATGACTGTCCCATGCATGCTTGAATTCAACCACAGTTTTGACTCCACAACCTCCTCCGGAAGGCCGCTCCATGCATCCACAACCCTCTCTGTGAAAAATACTTCCTCACATTACCTCTGAGCCGACCTCCCATCTTCAAATTGTGCCCCTTGTTCTTGCACACCTCTTTTTGAAAGATGCTACCTTCTTGGACTTGTTGACTCCCTTGAGGTACTTTGAAAGTTTTTATCATGTCCCCCTCCCTTCTTTCCTCGAGGCTATACATATTAAGCTCCTTTAGTCTCTCTCTTCACGCTCTTCCGGTGCAGACCCTGCACTATTTTAGTTGCCTCTCTGGACAGTTTCCATCCTGTCTATGTCTTCTTGAGAGACTGGGTCTCCAGAACTGCACGCAGTACTCCAGATAGGGTCTCACCAGCCGTCTGTACAGAGGGATAACTTCCTGTTTTCTACTGGTGATGCCTCTCCCTGTGCATCCCAGTATCCCCCCAGCCCTCCTTACTGCCCTCTCAGACTGCTTGCCCACCTTTAGAACAGCATTCTAGAACCACTAGAGACTGCATGAGTCAGTTTCATTTTGAAAGCAAAAGAGCTCACAAGCACATATTTCACACAGTACTATACACTATAAAAAAAATACAGAATGAGCAACTCTATGCACAACCAGTGTGTTTTGACATCTTGGGGTTCTGATTCCCATTGACCTCTCGAGCTTTACTCTCAAGGTCAGAGGGAATCAGAACCCCTCTGTGGCAGAACACACTGGTTGTGCATAGTTGCCCATCTAGTATTCTCTGTATCTCTAATGACTACTATCCTGCTGGAAGCTCCGCCTCCTTTCATGCGTTTTACTAATACGGACCCAGGCTTGTTGCCCCATTCATAAATTCTTTGTTCTGCAAAGAACAGCTTCGCTTGAGCTTCCCCTGTATAGCACTCATTCAAGGCCTCTTTAGCCACCTTTAACTGCCTTCTATCTTCCTCCTCACCCCCCATCCATAATCTTACGTTCCACAGCCTATTCCAACTTATTAATTCTGTCCCTCTTTTCCTTCTTATGCTTAGCTGTAGCTAATATTAGCTCCCCTCATATATGCTTTTCCAGCTTCCCACACAGTACCTTGTAACTTCACTGTTCCCTTGTTTGTCGTAATAAAGGTTTCCCACTGAGTTTTCAAATCTTTTCGGAAATCTTTCACCATTAAGTATGTGGGGAATCTCCAACCACCCCTCGGAGTTGAATCCCACCCCAGCTGTATGCCCAACTGTACCACAGAATGGTATGAGATGTATATCGGACTGTGTGACACCCCCACTACCCTGCAGTACAACATATTCGGGAAAAAAATGTAATTCAAGCAGGACCATAACCCATGCGGACTGGAGCAAAAAGTATACTGTTTCGCTCCTGGGTTGGTTGCCCGCAAACTGACCATGAGGTCCAAATCTAGTACACCTTTAGCCCAGTTTGTTATAACCTTATTAGATCGACAGAAGTTACCAGCATAGTCCAGATTCAAATCCATGGTGCAGTTGAAATCAGCTCCAAGTATTAATCAAGGGAATTGTTCCCTAGCAACTACATCTAATATCTGTTGATAATACTGGGGATTAAAAACCGAAGGGCCGTATGTGCTTCCAAAAGTTAATGATTGCCCCTGAATTGTCCCAATCACAAATATATATCTGCCCTCCGAGGGGTCGTGCACAATGTGAGTTAACTCTATGGGAACTCCTCGTTTGTGAGAAGAGTAAGAGGCACCGTAACAGGATCCCACCCACCTCCCACTTATTCATTATGCTCTTTGAAGTCAGTTGAGTCTTGGTGCAAAGCAACCATGTATTTTTCCGCTTTTAAGGCTGTCAAAACTTTGGATCTTTTAATTAGGAGGTAAACCCTTTAATGTTCCAGGATACTATCCTGTCCATTGCGCCACCACCCATAAAAATAAAAAATAATAAAGTACACCTTAGACAGCACCGATAACCATGGGTGTCCCCTACTGTCCTTCAACCATTCAAGTACCTTTAACAATATCAGCAGAATGAGAAAACACTAGATAGAACATGGACAACCAATAATACCCTGAATAAAGTAAGCAGTCATTTCAAACAGTGAGAACAAAGAACCTCTCTCAAAAACCCTTTCTGTCCCCAGCCCCCTTCCCGCCTCCCCCAAAGTCCCAATCAACAGTAATGCTATTTGAAGCAAACATCATATGTGCAGGAATGAATTAACTCTCCCCCACACACACACACACTAAACAACAAGAGATCTCATAAACATCCAGGTCTCACAAATACCCCATTCTGCCCCTCCCTCTGCCCCACTTTTCAATAATTCTACTAGCAGAGTGTAACACCATCTATAAACAGAACACTGATAACTGCATGATAATTTCTACCAATATTACCTTGGTTTTATGTGACCAGAATCCCCCATCACTGCTCTCCCGATCATGGGCAAGAATCAGCATCGGCCCATAATCTAGCAGGTCTGTCCCAGAGCCCCTCCATGGCCCCGACCACCTCCACCCACCTCCGGACCAGGGATGTAAGCAGGAGTACCATAATTGAAAAACCCCAGGCATGACATCATCCTCCCTTAAATAGAACCTGATCTCACGCTGGTAGACCACATACTTAGTGGCAAGCAGTTCAGAGGTCCAAACATTCCAGAAGCATATAAATGCCTGTTTTATTTCCTGTGCTAATTTAAAATTGCACCATCCCCCATGCAGGCCCACCCGTTACCCTCTCACACACATACATACTCTCCAAGGACCCAGGACCGAGGAGGGGAGGCAGACTGGTGCACATCATACCATGCGCTGATATATGTCTCCCCCCCCCCCAACTAACCTGACCAGTTTCTTCAGGACTCCTCAGTAACGCGCTAAATTTTCTGAGCTCCTCAATGAACGGATTCCAGTCCAGTAATCGCTCAGCTCTGGCCAGCAGTCCTCCAAAGTCTATGCAAGCCCACAGGAGATGAGAGAAACAGACCATCCAGCAAAATCAAATAGAGTCCTCCACTTTATTATATGCATGCGCTAGTCAATGATGGATGTCCTTCCTGGGCTTATAATTTGGTCAGGCTAGCCATCAGGGGAAAAAGTGGCAGGAAATGCCCAGCAGCTGCCACGCTCAGATTGTGTGTGTCAGCTGAAGTGATGTCCAACCATCTTAGTCCAGATCAGCTAACTGGGCATGCAGCAGGTACCCAAGGCACCAAAACTCAGGACATACAGAGGTTGAGCTCCTTCTCCATGGGATCAGACCCTTAGGTAGAGCAGATGAAGCATCCAAAAAAGAAAAAATAGTACAAGAGTTAGAGGGACTCAATTTAACTTGCTGGCATGTTTCTTATCCCAGTCCTCAATAAAAGTTTTTAATTTTTCTGGCTCCCAGAATGAATAAGTTGCTCCCTCTGACTTAACCTGCACCATAGCAGGATAGGCCATAACAAAATTCAATCCATCTGACATGCAGCAGGTTCATGCAAGGACTGAACTGTTATCGTTTCCTCAGCTTGTGTAAAGAAGACAGAATATCTTCCTCCAGTAAATGTTCTTGTTACCTTTTCTCAGATATAAACAAATACATATTTTCCAATCATTTGTTGCAATATACTCCTATTAGGCAGCAAATACCATCTATCTTGATATATACGTCAGTATTTTAAATTTTGCTGATAATCAACTCCTTTCATCCTTTTTAGACCTGTTTAAATATATTGTCCAAACTCTTATTATTGTATCACAGTAAAATCCCCAAATAAAACATGCCTGTACCTTTAAATCTCATTGATCGTGTTGTGGTGGCATATACCGGAGAGCATTCTCCCTTCCAGATCTGCATTTGTCTGAAACTGCACCTGATGATTATCCCTACACTCTTCTCAATTCCCTCTTTCCCTCTTTTCTCCTTCTTTTCCCCTGATCTGCATTTTGTCTTCCCCCTCCTTTGTTTCCCTCTCCACCCTACAGCAATCTAGCCCTACGTGGCCTTCGCACCTTGCAATGTATTTCCTTGTAATCCCCCATTGGGCAGGCTTCTGCCCTATACCTTGTATAATTTGACCTTGTTAATGCTTTTTGACATACCATATAATTTACTGTACAGATATTTGCCTCTTCTTATATTTGTATTGATGTATTGTATAATTTATTGTATAGATACTCACTTATGTTTGTATTGATGTACTGTATAATTTATCGTATACATAATCGCCTCTTCTTATCTTTGTATTGATGTACTCTATACTTATTGTATAGATATTCGCCTCATGTTTGCACTAACGAATGTAGAATTTATTGTATAGATATTCAGCCCTCTATGTTTGTATGGATGTACTGTATAATATATTGTATAGATATTCACTTCTTTTATGTTTCTTTTTTTTTTTTTGTGCCCCAGAGTTACCTCTCCTTCAGGCCGCCATGGACCCAGACATTCCCCTACTAGCTCCCCTCAGCCACCTATCTCATATCTGCAGCCTTCCTCGGGCTAGTCCGGTGTAACCCTTGCACCGGATGGGTCCCCCTCCTCCGAGGGGAAAGGCACCAGCGGGGGCAGAACCAGCACACTACTACTTTCTCAGACCCTCGGAGCTGCTGAGGCAATTGTGGCTCGCAGGGAGTCTTCAGGGATGTCCGGGGCGGCGCCGTCCATCCATAACTCTGGAGGGATTTTTCTCGCTTTTCTTGTTCCCCCTTGTTGCGTGGCTACCTGCAGTGCCTCCAGTCTCCACTGGGGCGCTGCATGAGCGAGGATGCTCCCTAACCCACCAGGACAGGAGAGCAGTCCGTCGTCGCCGATCCTGCCCTTCCCTGCCGACCTGAGACCCGAGTCCGCTCCTGAACCCGGGTCGCCGGTGTGGGTCGAGGTAAGGCGCCAGCGCCTCAACCCTCTACGCCACCGGGCCGGCTTCTTTTTATGTTTCTATTGATGTACTGTATAATTTATTGTATAGATATTCACCTCTTATGTTTGCACTGATGTACTGTATAATTTATTGTATTGATATTCGCCTCTTCTTATGTGTGTATTGATGTACTGTATAATTTATTGTACAGATATTCATCTCTTCTTGTTTGTATTGATGTACTATATAATTTATTGTATAGATATTCACCTCATGTTTGTATTGATGTACTATATAATTTACTGTAGATATCTGCTTCTTCTTGATTGTATTGATGTACTGTATAATTTATTGTATATTCACCTCTTTTTATGTTTTGTATTGAGCTACTGTATAATGTACTGTATAGATATTCGCCTATTGTTTGTATTGATGTACTGTATAATTTATTGTATAGATATTTGCCTCTTATGTTTGTACTGATGTACTGTATAATTTATTGTATATATAGTCACCTCTTCTTATGTTTGTATTGATGTACTGTATACTTTATTGTATAGATATTCACCTCTTATGTCTGTATTATGTAATGTATAATTTATTGTATAGATATTCACATATTTTTATGTTTGTACTGATCTACTGTATAATTTATTGTATAGAAATTCGCCTCTTCCTATGTTTGTATTGAGGTACTGTATAATTTATTGCATAGATATTCATCTCTGCTTATGTTTGTATTGATGTACTGTATAATGTATTGTATAGATATTCACCTCTTCTTATCTTTGTATTGATGTACTGTATAATTTATCGTATACATAATCACCTCTTCTTATCTTTGTATTGATGTACTCTATAATTTATTGTATAGATATTCCCCTCTTCTTATGTTTGTATTGATGTACTGTATAATTTATTGTATAGATAGTCACATCTTCTTATGTTTGTATTGATGTACTATATCATTTATGGTATATATAGTCACCTCTTCTTACGTTTGTATTGATGTACTGTATAATTTATGGTATACATATTCACCTCTTCCTATGTTTGTACTGATGTACTGTATAATTTATTGTACAGATATTCACCTCTTCTTATGTTTGTATTGGCTGACCGACAGGACGCCGAGGGTAATAGTAAATGGAGTACACTCTGAAGAAAGGGTGGTTACTAGTGGGTTACCACAGGGTTCAGTATTGGGACCGGTCCTCTTTAATGTCTTTATAGGAGACATTGCAGAGGGCGGAAGGAAAAGTATGCCTCTTTGCAGATGATACAAAAATCTGCAACTGGGTTGATACACAGGGGGGTGGAAAGGATGAGAAGGGACTTGGCCAGGTTGGAGGAATGGTCAAAAATATGGCAGCTTATATTCAATGTAAAAAAAAGTGCAAAGTAATCCACCTGGGAAACAAAAATCCAGGGGAAGAGTACACAATGGGAGGGGGAGGCACTAACAACTACAAAAATGGAAAGTGACCTCAGGGTAGTCATATCAAAGGACCTTAAGGTAGGCAAGCAATGTGAGAAGGCAGTAAGGAGGGCTGGAGGGATACTGGGATGCACAGGGAGAGGCATCACCAGTGGAAAACAGGAAGTTGTTATCCCTCTGTACAGACAGTTGGTGAGACCTGACTTAGAGAACTCGTGCAGTTCTGCAGACCCATTTCTGTAAGGACTCAGACAGGATGGAGGCAGTCCAGAGGAGGGCAAACAAAATGGTGCAGGGTCTGCAACAGAAGCCATATGAGGAGAGACTGAAAGAGCTTAATATGTATACCCTCAAGGAAGGGGGGGGGGGTACATGATAAAAACATTCAAGTACCTTAAGGGATTCAACAAAGTCCAAGATGGGAGCGTCTCTGAGAGGAAGAGATGTGCAAGAACAAGGGGGCACAGTTTGAAGACAGAGGGGGGACGGCTCAGGGGCAAAGTCAGAAAGTATTTTTTCACAGAGAGAGTGGTGGACACATGGAACCACCTTCCTGAGGAGGTTGTGGGGTCAAAAATGGTTGGGGAATTCAAGAATGCATAGGACAAACATAAGGCAATTATAGTGAATGGTAGGAGGAAGTAGGCTGTTGGTTAACTAGAAACTGCAGCTTATCCAATACGTAGGGAATGGGCAGACTAGGTGGGCCAAGTGGTTCTTTTCTGCCGTCAAAGTCTATGTTTCTATGTACTGATGTACTGTATAATTTATGGTATACATATTCACCTCTTATGTTTGTATTCATGTACTGTATAATTTATTGCATAGATATTCACCTCTTATTTTGTTTGTACTAAGGCACTGTACAATTTATGGTACACATATTCACCTCTTCTTATTTTCATATTGATGTATTGTATAATTTATTGTATTGATATTCACCTCTTCTTATGTTTGTATTGATGCAGTGAATACATAGAAACACAGAAACATATAATTTGATGGCAAATAAGGACTGCTTGGCCCACCTAGTCTGCCCATTTTCCTACCTAACAGATAAGCGGCAGATCCTAGTTAACCAACAGCTTACTTCCTCCTACCCCCCCACTAGGACTGCCTTATGTCTGTCCCATGCATTCTTGAATTCCCCCACTGTTCTTGACTCTACGTCCTCCTCAGGGAGGCTGTTCCATGCATCCACAACCCTCTCCGTGAAAAAATACTTCCTCACATTACCTCTGAGCCGTCCCCCCTCTATCTTCAAATTGTGCCCCTTGTTCTTGCACATCTCTTTTTCTGAAAGATGCTACCCTCTTGGACTTTGTTGATTCCCTTGAGGTACTTGAAAGTTTCTATCATGTCCCCTCTCTCCCTTCTTTCCTCAAGGGTATACATATTGAGCTCCTTTAGTCTTTCTTTGTATGTCTTCTGGTGCAGACCCTGCACCATTTTGGTTGCCCTCATCTGGACAGCCTCCACTCTGTCTATGTCTTTGTGGAGATGGGGTCTCCAGAACTGCACACAGTACTCCAGATGGGGTTTCACCAACTGTCTGTACAGAGGGATAACAACTTCCTGTTTTCTACTATTGATGCCTCTTCCTATGCCTCCCATTATCCACCCAGACTCCTTTACTGCCTTCCCTCACATTGCTTGTACACCTTTAGGTCATTTGATATACTCACTTCCCAGGTCCCTTTCAATTTTTTACTGTTGTCAGTTTCTCACCCCCATTGCGCATCTCTTCCCCTGGGTTTTTGTTTCCCATGTGCATTACCTTGCACCCTTTTGCATTGAATCTGAGCTGCCATACATTTGACCATTCCTCCAACCTGCCAAGTCCCTTCTCATCCTTTCCACTCCATCTTGTGTATCAACCCTGTTGCAGATCTTTTGTGTCGCCTGCAAAGAGACATACTTTTCTCTTCCAGTTCCTCTGCAATGTCACTTAGAAAGACATAAAAAGGACCGGTCCTAGTACTGAACCTGCGGTACCCCGCTAGTAACACTCCTTTCTTCACTGTACTCCATTTACTACTACCCTTTGCGCCCCTGTTGTCTAGCCAATTTTTATCCAGGCTACCACCTTGGGGCCCACTCCAAGGGTGGCTAACTTGTGTATTAATCTTTGTGTGGACTGTATCAACTGCCTTGCTAAAATCTAGGTAGGCCATGTCCACAGCCCTCCCTGGTCTACTACTTTGGTCACCAGTCAAAGAAATCTATTAGATTGCCTGACACACCTTCCCATCGTGAATCCATGCTGCCTTGGGTCCTATGCCCCACTGGCCTCTAGGTACTCAACAATTCTTTCCTTCAGAAGTGATTCCATCATTTTCCCTACCACTGAGGTCAAACTAATTGGTCTGGAGTTTCCTGCCCCTGGCCTGCTCCCACTTTCGTGAAGAGGAATCACATCTGCCCTCCTCCAGTCCTCAGGTACCACCCCATCCTCCCATGATTTGTTAAAGAGAGTAGTCAGTGGTGTCACTAGTTCTACCCTTAGTTCTTTTAGAATTCTTGGGTGAATCCCATCAGGCCCCATTGCTTTGTCCACCTTCAATTTTATTAGTTCTTTCAGAACCCTTTCTTCTGTAAATGGACTGTATCGACCCCCGTCTTCAGAGTGTTTCTCTTGTTTGGTTTGAAGTACCTCCCCTCCTCTTCCTTTGTGAATGCTGAACAGAAATATTCGCTCAGTATCCTGCTTTTCACTGTCCCCTCTACCCACATTCCCCCCTTTATTAAGCCTCAGTATCCTCCTTTAGTCTTTCTTCACTCCCAATGTACCTATAAAGGTCTTATCCCTTCTTAACAGAATTGGCTATCCTTTCCTCGGTTTGGGCCTTTGCTATTCTGACTGCCTTCCCAGCCTCTTTCTGCTTTAACTGATAAAGTTCTCTGTCCTGCTCCTTCTGTGTTTCCTTATATTTCGTGAATGCTGTCCTTTTCTCCTTAACCTTCCCTGCCACCTCTTTTGAGAACCATAGCGCTTTTTTCCTTCGTTGTGTTTTATTGATTTGCTTTACACAAAGGCTTGTTGCCTCTGTGATGGCTGTTTTGATTACTCACCATTGTTCCTCCACCCCCTCCTTCTTGCCTGTTTGCTAGTGCTTTTCTAATGCACTCTCTCATTTTCCCAAAGTCAGCCCTCCTAAAGTCCAATACTCTTGCTTTTGTATGGCTTGACTATATGGCTGTGTTTATCGTGAACCACACTGTTTGGTGGTTGCTTGTTCCCAGATGTCTACCCACCTCTAAATCTGAGATTCTTTCTCCGTCCCCATTTGAGAGTACCAGGTCTAAGATTGCTCCATCCCGAGTGGGTTCCAATACTAGCTGTCTGAGGCATGCCCCCTGTAGGGCATCAAGAATGACCCTGCTCTTGGATGTGCCTGCAGCAAAGGTGCTCCAGTTAACATCTGGCATATTCAGGTCCCCCATCAACAATATCTCCCCTTTTTCTGCCATTCTAAGGAAACCTTCTATCATTTCCTTGTCCATTCCCTCCCCTTGAGATGGGGGTCTGTATACAACCCCCCGTGTGGATTGTGGTGCCATTTCCTGTCTCCAGGGTGACCCAGAGTGCCTCATCTTCTTCCTGTTTACTCTTTAGTTCTGTTGCTTTGATTCCTGCCTTTACATAGAGAGGTACACAGGTTACTCAACCGTAACAGTAGTTCTAGGACTTGTATATGTTAATAATAATAATTATTTTTTATTGCGCCTTTGTCAAAACTGAGGCGCCTTTACAACAGCATTCAGCGTTCATCCATACTTTCTGGCATGTCCTGCCACTTTAAGATTTGCCAGAAGGTCTTCAAGCTGGCTCCTCCCACCCACCTGGGTGATATAATTCTCAGCTCCGTGCTGCAGCGCCCAGATCTAGCCCACTGAAGCCAGGTTGTGCGCCGCATCAGGAGGTCGGGGTCATGTGGATGAACAACATATACCATTCCTCGAACTACTATTACAGGTGAGTAATCTGTGTTTCAACGGACATGGAGATGTTGTTCTATCCACACTTTCTGGAAGACTCCTAGCAGTTCTCCAGGAGCAAGGAGGCAAGGCACACACCCACTATGTAGGAAACAGGGACTGGAGAACTGAGGTCCCAAAACCAGCATCCCGGCATGACTCGAGGTCAATGTGGTAATGGAAAATGAAAGTGTGTGCCGACTTCCAGGTAGCAGCCCTGCAGATTTCCTGGATAGGGACGTCCCTAGAAGCAGCCACCGTTGCAGCGGTATGGCGGGTGAAGTGAGTCCTTAGCCCTACAGGAAGCTCCCTACCCAACAACCTATAGCAGAGATCAATGCATGAAGTGATCCACCTGCCAATCATCTGCTTGGCTGCAGGTCTGGCAGGTGCGGCTTCAGTATAGGTGACAAACAGCTGGCAAACCTCTCCCCGAACTTCCGCCGTACGCTCTTTGTAGTAGGCGAGCGTTCATTTCAGGTCCAAAGTATGGAGCCTGTACTTGGCCTCTGAGGTGTAACTAGGGTAGAACACCGGCAAAAGTCAACACCTGATTCAGATGAAACTCCGATACCACCTTCGGAAGAAATTTCGGGTGAGGGCGCAGGACAACCTTGTCCCTGTGGAAGACCAGATAAGGAGCCTCGACTGAAAGCACCTGGAGCTCCCCAATCCTTCTGGCTGATGTGATAGCCACCGAGAAGGTGGTCTTCCACGACAGTTGTGAAATATCACATCTGTGCATTGGTTCAAATGGTTTGCCCATGAGTTTTGCCAAAACCAGCAGAAGATCCCACGGAGGTGGTGGTTCATGCACCACAGGGGATATGCGATCTAGGCACTTGAAAAAGTGCCAGACCACCTTCTCCTGTGCCACCGACTGCTTACCGGCCCATGCCCGGTAAGCAGAGATGGCTGCCAGGTGCATCTTGAGGGTCATCAACCGAAGCCCCAGCTGGAGAGGGACCACAGGTAGTCCAAAATGCTAGCCACTGGACAGGATGAGGGATCTAACCTTTGCCCTGACACCAAATGGAGAATCTCTTCCATTTGAAGGCATAGCATTTTCCAGTCAATTCCTTACGGGATGTCTCAACAACGCTGAGAACCTCACTGGAGACCCAAGGCCTGGAACTCTAGCTGCTCAGGAACCAGGCCGCCAGGTGCAGGGATTGAAGGTCTGAATGGAGTACCTTCCCTGACTGATGGAGAACAGGTCTGGTGAGCTGGAAGCTGCCGCGGGACCCTGGAGCAGAGGCTGAGATCTGGATATCAGAACTGATGGGGCAAGTCTGGGGCTACCAGGATCACCTGCGCCTTGTCCCTCTTGATCTTGAGGAGCACCTTGTGGATCAAGGGAAGTGAAGGAAAGGTGTAGAAGAGGCCTGGGGTCCATGGCCTCGAGAAGGCATCCCCCTGCAGCAAGCCCCACTGAGGGGGGTGGGCATGGTACAGCCTCAGCTTCGCATTCTCCCCGGAGGCGAACAGGTCCACCTGAGGGGTGCCCCATTGGGAAAATAGGTCTTGCACTGCCTCTGGCAGGAGAGACCACTCATGAGATGCCTCGCCCATCCGGCTGAGGGCATCAGCCAGCCTGTTCGAGGCTCCTGCTAAATGGATGGCTAGGGGATCTGCTTCTAGACTGAGAACAAGGTACCAAATGCAGAGAGCTTCCTTGCACAGGGGCAAGGAGCACATCCCGCCCTGTCTGTTGAGACAGTACATGGTCGTGGTATTGTCCGTCTGGACTCGGACCACTTGACCCCGAATGAATGGAGTGAGCATGAGTCAGGGCTAGCGGACAACTGGAGCTCCAGTAGGTTGATGTGGCATCAGGACTCCTGAGGGGAACAGATCAGATGGGCACCCCAACCCATCAGAGAGGCATCAGTCGTCAGGATGACCATCGGCTCGGGGCGGACAAATGGGATTCCCTCCTGCAGATGAGCTGGGACGAGCCACCATTGGAGGCCGTCCAACATCTTCTGGGTCACAGTGACCAGCTGGTTGAGATGACCTGAGCACTGAGACCACTGGCGGGCCAGTCTCCACTGAAAGGGACACATATGCCAACGGGCCATGCTGGTGCAAGCCGCCATGTAACCCAGAAGCCGCATGAAGTCCCATGCAGGGCACAACTGCCCAACCAGAAATGACTGGGCAAAGGAGGAAAGAACCTCGGCAATGTCCGCCGGGAGCCAAGCTCTGGCTCGGTGAGAGTCAAGCTACGCCCTGATGAACTGAATCACCTGTGAAGGCACGAGTTCCGACTTGGCCTCGTTGATCAGGACAGCCACTTAATCGCCAGGGTAGACGTCAGCGTCAGCTTAGAGGCAGACAAAATTAGCTGTTGCCACATTAGGTCCTCATAGCACCGACACAACTTGCGCTAGAGCCTCTCCTTGGCCAAGGAGTGATGAGGACTAATAGTGGCTTGTTGCTTTCGCAATGTCGGGAGTGAGACCGCCAATGTCAGCGGGATCGGCTGGATGTGGAACTGGACCGAGACCTCGACCTCAGCTGTTGGCAAGGCCAACGGGGGACCGATGAAAGTGCCAGGGAGACCCACGGCTCCTCCAGGTCAGGGTCTTAGACTGGTGGAATCGGCTCGGCTACCTGAGTCGAATCATCAGAGTGCAGCAGAAGCACCAGTGTCTGAGACAGAGAGTTGTCGGCCTCATCGGGTGCGCATGTGCAGAGCCAAGGCAGATGCTGGTGTCATGCGCGGAGCCTCGACTTTACTATTTCAACAATGGATTATAAAGATTTTAGCACTCGGTTCGTGAAACAAATTACTTTCCTAAGTCCAGCAGGAATTAGCCCATCTGAAAAACATGTTAGCCTAACATGCTCCCGATATGGAAATTAGCTCCAGCACGACTCTCCAGGGCTGCTCGGGACCTTATCGGAAGCGCCCCCAGATCATGCTCAGCAGAGGTACAGAATGACAAGTATGGGTGGGGGCTGCAGAATCAGTATGTTTTATAAAGTCAGGTTATTATTTAAAGAGATCTGGATTCACAGAAAGATAGAGTGAGGGTGGTAATTTCAACTATGATTAAGTCATTGCTGTATTTTATTAAAGCAGCCAGAAAAACAACAAAGACAGTAACACTCTGTACTGTCACGATCTCCACTGTCCTGCTAGCACTCCAAATGACGTCATCATGCTAGACATTCTTCAGGCAGTGCAGCGGGAAAAAGAAACAGAAGGCAGTACGTGAACTGCTGAGTATGTGAGGGATGTAAATTTAATTTTCTTGGCATTTGAGCAGCACAGACCAGAAATCACTGCTGAGGACCAATGAGCAGCCTGTTAGTGAATCACAAACAGCAACACATTGAATTACATTAAGAACTTTTGCACATGATCTTTAAAAATTGTTATTCCATTTCACCTTTAACATTATATGTTTCCTTTATATTGATTTCCTTACTGGGTTTAGGACCCCCCCCAGGCTCATTGAAAATATGGCAAACTACTGAATTTTTCTTTTGCCCAATACTAAGTTCTATTACTTTCTCTTGCACTCAAAAGCTGATTGTGGGCCAGCCCGGTGGCGCTGAGGGCTGAGGTGCTGGATGCCACACCTCATGCTACGCCGGAGACCCAGGTACGGGAAAAGACCTGCGCTGTCGGGGGTCAGATGGGGGGGGGAGCATCCCAACAGATGCTCTCCTCCTCCAGCCGAGGTGGTTTACTGGGTAGGGTAAGCACCCATAACTCCTCTGCCCATGGAAGCATGGGTACTAGAAGCACACAGCGCTACGGAGTCGGAGAGGAAGGATGCTGTCGAGCGCTTGACGATGAAATGCATCAGCACGTTGTTCATCTGGACGAATGTCCTCTGCGCCAGCACCCTCAGTGGATAGGGAGAAAATGGGGGGTAAATGAATACACCCCGGGCCGCAATGAGCACAATGAAACCAAGGGGACCCTAGTGGTAGTACCTGGCGGATGGAGTAGAAGGTGGTACGAGGGCCCCTCTGAAGCCGAGCAGCTGGGCAAGTAAAAAAAAAAAGGTGATTGTGAACCACACGCTCACCCTGAATCCTTCAGGTGTATCACAGCGCCTTATCTGCCAGCTGAGAAGAATGGCAACTTCTGCATCTCGGAATCGGATGTTAAAAAAGATTTTCAAGCTGCCACTTCCAGGTGGAACAGATGTCAAGATGCCGCCAGTACCAGCGTAGCAACATCATCAACACTGTGACATCAAGGTGAACACCCACCAATACAAACCTCCTAGGTAGCGTAGTACTGCCCTCCACCATGCTCAAGCTTCAGTGAGAGTTCTGATGGTAACAAATCCCTACAACTGTCTTCTCCATAGAAAATGAAATTGTGACAAACAACATTGTTGCAGCTTTTTCTTTAAGTTGAAAAAAAAAAAAACAGCTTGCATCCATGCCTCACCAGCCACCATGCCGGCGACCTGTGTTTGGTGATGGACTCGGTTCACCAGGGGATGGCCGCAGAGGGAGGACTGAGCGCCCAGAGAATGGCTCTCTTCCTCCTCTGGGAGGGAGGGAGGGAGGGCTGTAGGTTATCGGCACTGGTGTGACCCCTGGTGGATGCTCGGGGCATTCAGTGAACCTTTGGGGTTGGCGGGCCAGTGGCCGCTGATGCCTTATGCACGGTAGTGTGCATGGTGCATCTAAAGATGGCACGGCACATCCGTCTCTCCCTACAGAACAGGGAAAATGGCCGGGTGCAGCATGGATGACAACAACCTGTCTCAGGCTCCACACCAGACTATAAGGCCCTCTCCTTCACCGGACCCGCTTCGATGGGTAGGTGGTGCTTGCCATCAGACCCGCCACAGGGGTAAACCGTGGAGGAAGCTTGGGCCAGGGCCCACACTGATCCATCTTATCGTCAGTGTGGTGCCCCCATCGAACCTCACCATTGGGGGGTAAGCAGTGGAGGAAGCTTGGGCTGAGGCAAGTTCCTGGATGCCAGATGACAGGGCTGGAGAGGTCGAGGGAGGGCAAGGCTGCACCACAGCAGGGAGGATAACCAGATTAACCAAAAAAATAAATAAATAACAGCTTCAGCCGGTGCAGTGGCATGGAGGGCTGAGGCTCTGGGTACCTCACCTTCTCCCACGTCAGCGACCTGGGTTCGGGAACAAGCCTGAGTGGCTGGAGGTTGGCCGTGGGGGGGGGGGCTGTACTGAGCAGCCACAAGGCAGTTCTCCTGTGGAAGGACATGGACTTCCCTGGCTCTTGGCTGCCACCAGGTGGAGGCTAGGTGGCAGCGCCAAGCCAAAAGAAAGCCAGGCATTAGGCCAGGTGGGAGGGAGGGGCCGCCACCAGAGCCATGGAGCACACGTGCAACTTTGTTCTAGGATCCCAGGATAATGGGGGAGGAAAATGGAAAACGGTGCACCGGGGTAGGCTCAATGAAGCCCTGAGAACAGGGCGGACTGAGATCCTCTGAGGGAAGATCACATCTTGCCTGTCCCGGAGCCCCAATGGTAAAAAGCTATATGGGAAAAAAAAATAACTGCTTCCAGCTGGATTGGCTTTAGGAAAGAAGCTGTGCGGTGGCATTCCAGCTGGACTTGCTATAGGAAAGAAACTGTCTGGTGGCATTCCAGCTGGATTGGCTATAGGAAAAGAAACTGTCTAAGTGGCATTCCAACTGGATTAGCTATATAGGAAAGAAGCGCTATGCGGTGGCATTCTAAAGTGGCCTCAAGCAAGCCACTTGACCTCTCTGTGTTTTACCATTTCTGTTTTATCTATTTCTCACCTATCTCTGTGCTGTTTCAATCTCCCACTGCGCCTAGAGGCAGCAATATTCACTCCCATCCATCTCCTGGACTGTAAAACACTTTGGGATACAGGTTCTATGAAATGTGCTATATAAAATTAAATTCTTATTGCAAATTATTAGAATTTGCCATATCAGGAAAAAACACATCTGCCGTCAAATTCTATAACACATTTAAGTGCAATGCCTAATTTTCACATAGGTCCCATACATAGCTGTTATAGCAGCAGGGCAGTGGCAAACATCTCAAGTCTAATATAGTGAATAAGGCATGCACATATAAACACTGACACAATTCTGCAATAACGAGCAGATGACAAACACCAGAACATGGAGAGCAGGGTTTTGAGAGAATTCTTTCCTGCCTTCCTAAATTCTTCAGTTCTGCACAAGGCAAACTCTACAATAGAAATGCACATGTGGTATGGCAACACATGCAATTTGGTTCATTTACACAAGCAGGTAGACTGAAAAGCTTCTACATACTGGGTTCTCTCAATTTCATTTTAACCAGCAGGTCTCTTATGAGGAGGTGGCAGTCAACCGCAGTGTGGGGTCCGAGACACACCCATCACTGCTGAAGAAATACAGTAGTTCTTCACACTTAAAGTGGATACAGTTCCCTATTTGTTTCAAGATCATTATGGGCAGGCAGTGTTGCCTGGTGGGCAGTGTGCAGAATTCTAAGCCAAGAGATCTGGGTTCAAACCAATGGCAGCCACTTCCTCACTATGTGACACTAAGCAAGTCCCTTAACCCCACAGTTCTTCAGTCTACCCAGCTGCACAAGTTAGATGCAGGACCCCAATGAAAATGAAAGCAGCTGAAGTGCAGGTCTAGCCTGGTAATGAAAAAAAAAAACTACTGCACAAAAGGTCTAAAACTATGCACTAGAAATGCAGGATGGTTTGTGTGTTTTGTGGTTCCCAAACCCCAAATTTACTAATCACTTGCTGGTCTACAGTTAACAGAAACAGAGGACCTAGCTGCTTTTCCATTTTGTGCTTGCTTTTGTCTGTGACACAGAATATGTTCAGAAATGTTGTTTTAATGTGTGGGGCAGATAGTGAGAAGTAGCTGTGAATAAGGCTTTAATGGTGGTGGAGAGGTTAGGGGTGACCTGCTAGCAACCTGGGAGGGTGCTACCATTGCTGCCACCCTTCTGACTACTCTCAGGTATGCAACATACTTTGTCCAAACTGGGAGTTTGGGATTTGAACTAGTAAACCCTGTGAGTCCCAACAAAGAGCAAAGAATCTTTCTTAGCTGACTATGTCAGACAGCCTTATAAACATTCACCTTTTAATTTCAGTACCCTTGTTACATCCCCTTCCACACACACATCCCGTGGCTGATCCAAGCATGGCAGACAGAGGTGCAGTCATAAAAGGAACAGCATGGTATGCAGATGAAGGGACTGGGACGGGAGAAGCCCAACAACTCTTCTATGCTAGGGCCCCATGATTCCAGATTTGCTGCATCAAGTAGTCACAATCTGAGTGAAGAGGCACATCTGCAGGGGCTGAGGCAAGGAGAGTCAATGCACCTGCACAAACTGAGACAACAAGACTTGCACACCTGTACGACCTGAGGCAAGGAGACTCATACACCTGCAGGGGCTAAGGCAAGTAGAGATGGAAAGGTACTTCTGCCTTGCAGCCGTCATACACTAAATATACTAATAACAAGGTAACTATAGTAACATACATGTTATGAGTACGTAGTTTCATGGTAACTGCTATTACTATGGATTTACAAAATAGCTGTTTCTATAGTTACACGGTAATGTCAGCCAAGTTAGACTGTCTGTATCATACAGTTACAATGAAATTACCTACTTATTACCCATAAATTACATGCAACCATGTAACATGTGCCCTGAAACAAAGTGATACTGATGCCCTATTCAAAGAAAAAGAGGCTAAAGGTACTTATATGGGGTGTACAGAAAAGAATGTCAAATATTATATGGTTAATCAGTCCGTATAAGTAGACTGCAGCGTCATTTCAGCAGGATCATGCAGGATGGAAAGCTTCTTCACTCACCAACTTTTATATAAGTAAAATGTAACATACAAAGAAATCTAGAATCTGTCAGCAGAAACAGACTGCTTGACCCAACCAGTCTGCCCAAGTGCTCCCCTGCCTATTTTACCTCCGCAGATCCCATCTGGTCTTCGACGACCCTCTTCCTTCCCTGCCTTTGTTTTAATATACACCTGGGTTTACCCAATGCATGGCCGGCATCCTCCACTATTCTAGCCTCTGCCACTTCGGCTGGCAGTCACTTCCATTTGCTGACCACCCTTTCAGTGCAGAAATATTTCCCCTCATCCCTCCTGAACTCCCCTCCAAGGTTCATCATGTGCCCACTCGTCCTGGAGTAGTCCTAATTTGGAAAAAAATCCACACCTGCACCCTGTTCACCCTGGTGAGGTACTTATAGGCCTTGATCATATCACTTCTCATCTTTTCGCTGGTGTGTACATGTCGAGATCCCTCAGCCTCTCCTCATACGGCTCCCCTTGTAACCCCAGCACCATTTTTGGTTGCCCTCCTCTGGACCACTGGAATGCTGGGAAATCCTTTTTTATGTTAGCCAACATCTTGCGAGTAGTGCAGCTTTGGAGGCTCGGTCGCTGTTGGGCGAATGCAGGGCATGCACCAGTAGGTGCGTCCCGCATCCCAATCACTGCATGCGGCACCACCATGCATACATAATGTGGAGCACATCTAAGAAAGGTCCGCTGCAATCCGAGCAAAGCTTCGTCAGGCGCGGCGGACCTTCCCCTAGACGTGCTTTCGCCGACATTATGTGTGTATGACGGCGTAACTGCCGACGGGGTGCCCAATCCCCTGTCAGCTTCCCGTGCCCCAATGTATGTGCCGAGGGGAGCCCACTCCCGTCGGCATAACCTCTCCCCATTTGTTAAATGCCGGGGGTCCCCAATCCCCTCGGCTCCCCGCTTTCCTTGTGTGCTGACGGGTGCCCCAATCCCGTCGGCATAAATCGCCCTCATGCTTGTGTACTGACGAGGGTGCCCAATCCCCCGTCAGCTGCAGCAACTCCCCAAAAACAGTTATGGGCACGCTGGGAGCCCACCCCAGCATGCCAAATACCCTGAAAAAAAAAACAAAATGTCCTGCACTGTTTTTTTCTTTCACCCTGTAACACAAAAATGGTCCCTCATAGTCTTCCTACCCACCACCCACACCACCCTCGCATCCTGCCTCCCACACACCCCACCCCATACTCACCTCCAGAGTCTGACGCGATGATCTTCGGTGGACGGGAACGATCTGCACTCTTCAAAGCCGACCGCAAACTGAGGAAATGCCGGTAAGCTGTATAATGTAATAAATAGGGTTTTTCAACTTTGATGCGTATCTTGGGCATTTTGGAATTTTGCACCAAATTTTCAACATGGGGTTTTGGGACCCCTCCTCATGAATTTTGTCACTGTTATTTTTCACATCCTGGCGAAATGTGTTTCTGCACTTCGCGAACAATAGCTGAGTCGCTTGAGAAATCAGTGTTTGGGGCAGATTATGAAAATGACAGTGACACTGATCATGAGCAGAGGACCTAAAATGCCTATGCTGAAAATTTGGTGACGATACTCCATAAAATTACTGTGTTACGAGTGTGCGTTGCGCAGTTGCTACACATGCTCATAACTTCGCGAATTTGCAATATTGTCAAACCAGATTTTCAGCATTGTCATTTTTATACACCTCCTTGTGAACAGTACAGCTGTCATTTTTCACATCCTGGCTGAAATGTGTTTCCGCACTTCCGGCGCACAATAGCGCAGTCGCTGTGGGAAATCGGTGTTCGGAGCAGATTACGAAAATGACAGTGACACTGTTCATGAGCAGAGGTCGTAAAATGCCTATATTAAAAATTTGGTGATACTCCATAAAATGACTGTGCTACGAGCGTGCGTTGCGCAGTTTGCACGCACGCTCATAACGTGCATTTGTAATATTTTCACTCTGGATTTTCACCATTGGCATTTTTCCACACCTCTTGATGAACAGTGCAGCTGTCATTTTACATATCCTGCCAGAAATGTGTTTTGCGTATGCGGCGCAGAATAGCGTGTGTCGCCAATGCGAATCACTTTATGACAGTTTGAGGAAATGACAGTCGACCGTACATGAGTACAGAGTGCTAAAATGCCTATGTTGAAAAATCTGGTCCCAAAAGTCCATAAAATAACTGTGGTTACAAGTGTGCATTGCGATTTCCCACGACCTTTGTAATCTAAGAAATTTGTACTATTTACATGGCACATTTTCAACACTGCCATTTTTTTACACCTCCTTATGAACAGTACAGCTGTCATTTTTCACATCCTGCCCAAAATGTGTTTCCGCACTGCACTACCAAAGCCAATGCCAGAGCGACAACATTCAGCACTGACAAATGCTTGTTTTTTTTTGTTTTGTTTTTTATCCTATAGTTTATCTCCCTCCCCTAGCCTACCAACTCCGACTCTTCAGGGGGACAAGTGGACATTCCACTGCCCGGAACCCTACCCTAGCAGACCTCTAGCCCTATGGAGCCGTGGATTACCTCTGAAAGCGGGACAAAGAGGGGGGTCAGACACTCGTGAATTCTGTGCTATCATCGGTCCTGAGGTCTGCTGGGCGGCACAGGCAAACTGTGGCACGGCCTCGGTCTTCCCATCTTCCGGCTGAGGCAGGCTTTGTTCCATTTTCTCCCTCCCGAGCAGCGAGTGACTTCCCGAGTCGTCATGACGCAAGCCGCCGACGCTCAAGCTGCTCAATAGCCATCCCATCTCCTAAGGGACCTTGTGCCTCTGAGCCTCCACTGGGTCATGCAAGTGGCGGCATCAGCCTGATCCTCCTCGGAGAAGGCGAGCTGTCGCTGGACACTCCAGCCTATCTCCCCTGGCTGACCGACTCCACGACCCAGTCCGGCCTCAATCTGGGTCGCAGGCGCAGGCGCAGGCATGGCGTTCACGCTTCAACCTCAGCGCCACCGGCCAACTAATGCTTGTTTTTTTTAGGACGGTTAGATGTTGCAACAGAATCATAGGGGTTGCAAAGAAAAATCAAGGGGGCCTCGACTGCAACCCCTGGCTCCCTAAATGGTGCCCCTGACAGCAGAAGGAAGACTTCCATTCAGTTATGTGAAGAATGGATACACTATGCAAGCATTCATGACTTGACTTTTTAACCATGCTGCCACCACTGTGAGCCAGCACTGACGCTCCAACACACCTTCCTTTAACAAGTGGGTAACTGAGCTGCAGACATGGTGGATGATAATGCCCAGCCCACAATAGATCAAGAGAGACTGTGAGTACACAGTGAAAGTAGCCAAACCAGTTCTCCAACGAGTCAGTGAACAGGGCTTTGCTATTACTCCAAAAGATTCAATCCAGTGCATAGACGTAATGTCGGCTGTTTAATGTGTTACTGAAAATTGTGGAAAACTCATCGTTTTACTGCACCTAGACTTGGCAGCTGTGAGCAGATCCCCCATGGCAACAAAAGCTTACAACGCAATTTCTAGCTCTGCCTCAGGACAAGTTCCAGCAAACATCTGTTCTGCTAATGAACACTGAGACTTGGTTTATGCTGCCCTGCTGTTACTGGTTTCCTTAACTGTAGTGTTTAGATTTTTAAACCTGTTCTGTTCGCAGCTCAAATGCACTGTATGAATACTCTATGATATGAAAGGCAGTATCTGATTCTAGGACTGCTTAACTACAGCTTCCAATCCAGTGATGTTGACAGAAAACCATAGAAACTGCAAAGTACTACAGTATGCACTCTCTCTTTTCCTCTGCTTGGTTAAAATGCAGCAGTTAGTCTTTCAAAATATTTCAGATTTCTGGTAAAGATAGGGGGCTAACTAAAGCACTGACAGATGAATCAGTAACTTCGAAGGATTTTAATGTACATCAGAGAAAGCAGCTTCTTGAACAGCACATAATGCAAAGAAGGTGGTATGGTTGTTAGTAAACATAAAAACATAAAATGTATGAACAAAATAATTTAAAGGAAAATTTATAGATTTACTCCCCTCCCTATCACCACCACGCTTCACAGATGTAAGCGTTCGCTTCTTGGATTCTCTGTCTGAATGCCTGTACAATTTTGTGACACACGATTCCAAATCTGGTCTCCCACTGTACAGGATAAATGTTGCTGGCAGCATACAGTTACAATAACTTAATTATTATGGCATTTGCCCTTCATGCAACAATCTCATACTCTCTGTTTCTGACCAAGGGCGAAGGCTCCCCACCATTTCTATGTGAGTACTATGCCCTTTGCCTTATGTGCCCCCTTCCCTGTGTTGTCTCTCCTCCATATCACTCTTACTGTAGCTGCCCTGCCACATTGTGACCTCTGACCCCTATCAGACACGTGTAGCTCTCAAGCCCCAAGTCAATACTGCAGAGGCTGCAGCTGCAGTGGAGAACTTGCCAACTGTCTTTGCAATGCAAGCAGATGTCCTTCGCCTACTGAAGCTTGGCCAGTCCTAGGTCAGGAACAGAGCCAAAACCTCTGTACTGTATATTATTATATTCATGTAATGCAACTAAATGTAAATTTATTTTAGTTGTTTAACCAGGAGTAGCACGCTAAGCTGAAAGCTTTTTTACAGGTGTGATCTGGGAGCATAGGGAAGTTGAGTGACTTGCTCAGGGCCACATAGTATGCAAGTGGAAGCTGTGGGATTCAAACCCAGGTCTGGTCTGCTGGATGTCACCAGATTTGCAGCTCAGAGCCTTAAACCACTGCGCTATATTGCCTCCCTAAATAAATAACTCTTTATACAAAATGATGTGATTGTATGCAATATTCTCGTATCTATTCTATGTATGTATACTGTTTGTAACTCCTCCCCTCACCCCCAGGTCACACTTGGAAATGAGCCTCGGCTCAGTGTGCTTTTCCCGGTTATCAAATGTTTAAATAAAATAAAATAAAGGTCACCTGCTTGGCAGTAGAATGCACTACCTCCACGCACGTCAGCCAGCATCACAATCTTCTGAATACTATAGGGGATGCACAGGGTAAAGTATACAAAGATGTTTGAACTGGTTATTGCTAGCTGAATTAGAGGACATGTGCTCACACGGGAGCGGGGGCGGATAAAGGCAACACTGAAAGCAATATATCACACAGAGGTTGCTGAAGTGTAGAATAACCCACCCAGCAAGGTTGTGGAAGCTAGTACTGTTCAGGCTTTAAAGCAGGACTAAATAGATTTCTGAGGATAATGGTACTGATCATTACACAGCATGAGTAGGGGCAGCATTACAGCTGGTAAACTTGGATGTGTCTATGTGCACATTATGTATTGCCCTGCTGTGCAGTAGGAGAGGCAGGCAAAATAGACCCAAACTCCCTTCCGCCATCACAACACAATGCCACTATGAAAGATACAGTTTCTGTAACACCAGCTAAAATAACATGAGTGCACACACTGTACATTCCCAATTTAAATGCCCTACAACACAATCTGCAACTTGTTCCAGTGTCCTGTTCAGTGTAGAGGCAGCCCTTTGATTTCTTATTAACCTGACAGGAAGCGAGACACATTCCACAGGAAGGGCTCTACCTACAGCTCTCCCTCAGGGTTTTGTTTGCTGCTCAGTATTCCAATTACTGACCACACGAGAGAGACCATGCTCTGCTAGCCCAAGCGTATCTGTGAAAAATCAATTTTCAGCTCCACTGTCAGCACACACTAAGAACCCTGTTACTGCTTAATCATACTACTGTGCAATACTCTGAGAGGGCCATTAGAGCTGCTGCTTCAGTGTCATGTCAGCACTCAACAGACTTGGAGCCAGCAGGGCAGAGGAGAATGGTGGTGACTTAGCGATGTATCCAGAGCCAGCAACTTTGTTACTCACCTGGCAGAAAGAAAGGCAGAAATGCAACTGGTTTCTAAAATACAGGTAAACATGAATGGCGCATCTTCCAAAGAATGCAATGCATTCACTTGTATGTTAGCATGCCATTGTGAGTTCCCGTTCTGCACAGACATTACCCATTTTTCAGTGACCATAGGAACATCCACCAGTCCATTTCAGGGTACACAGGCAGAGTTAGGTCACTAAACTGTTGATCATTCTCCAATACAGCTATATTGGCCACTAGGAGTCGCTATTTTGCACCCCAGTTTTGGGCCCTCACATTGCCGGTGGGTTGCTCCTAGACCGTGGATAACGGCCCTACCCAGAGCTAACCCCTATTATCCCTGGTGAGTTTTGAACCTGGCACCTTGCACACCTGAGGCGGGGCCACTACCACTGTACCAAAGTGGCACTAACACTTATCGGTAGGCTGCTTATCCTCTTTTCTCATTTCTTATTACTTGCCTGCAAACCCCCTGAAAATGCCTGCTTACCTCCTTACTGACACTCTCTCTCTCCTCCTCCTCCAGAGGCCACCATCTGACCCTGGTGTCCCTACAACTCCGCAGTTTCACCAATCTAGTGTTACCATTTTCCCTCTTACTCTACCCTCCTACTGGGTCTCTGCGCTGCCACCTTCCTTCGCTACTCTCCCTATGTGCTCTAGCCCACCACACCCACCACCTAGACACTATCCTGCTTCTCCCCCATGCTTCTACTGGCGACTTATCGTTTTAGCCTTCCCAGCTTGTGCCCCTGCCTACCCACCGCGTCCCTGAAACTCCCCCTACCCTCCTATCGCATTCGGGCGCAATCACACCTTCCACCACCCCCCGTCCAGGGCTGTTCTATCCTTCTACTCCTGTCAGAAATATACATCCCAACCCAGGCCCTGCCCACACAGCTCATCTGTCGAACCTCCTGGGCTTCATGTTGCGTCTATGAACATCTGTAGCCTCCTTAAAAAATTTGACTCACTCCAATGTTGGGTTACAGTCCATAAATCTGATGTCATTTCTATAGTGGAAACCTGGCTGTCAGAATCTACCCCTGACTCCCTGGTCTCGCTCCCGGGCTACTCCCTTTATCGAGAGGACCGTGTTGGTAGACAGGGTGGGGGCTGTGCTATCTATATCAAAGACTCACTCATAGGACTAGCCCTCCCAGTCCCTGTCCTTGATTTCAGGGCTCAGGCCCTAACCCTAAAACTGACCCCTGATCCTTCAAGGGGTCCCCTCTATCTGACTACCGCCTACATACCTCCAAAAAAATTGAGCGCTGGCTCTGGTTCCACTAATTGATTACTTACCTCCCTCCACCCCATTCCTCCTGATCAAATCCTTGTGGGTGATATAAATATTAGTGGCTTAGCCCCTCATCTTCTGCTACCCGTGACACCTTTGCATCTATTGACCTAACACAACTCAGTACTCCAACCAACTAGAGTGAATCCTAGAATGGGCACAAGCACACTTCTTGATGTGGTCCTCACCAACCGTCCTAACCAAATCTGCAATATCCAAGTCCTTCCTGGCCGACTTAGTGACCACTCCCTACTCTCTTCCGTTGGTCCAACCTCCTTACCCAAATCCACAAGCGCAGTCACCCTTGGTGGCTAAGACCTGGTCTCCCCTTACATCCCTGGATATTGATTGGCTCTAACCTTTTACCAAACCTTTAAAAGCCTTACATTTTTGCCCACTAACTGCACTGTCCAAAGTACGGCATGTCCCTGGGTTACCCTCCCCGCCAACTTCTTAAGAACAGGATAACCTATGGCACACTGCCACGGAAACGCCGCCCTGCTGACAGGCAGGCCCTATGCAGCTGCCCGGAACAAATATACCTGGGCCATCCACGAGGCTAAGGCTGATCACTATCAGGCTCACTCACCTCGTCCTGGGGAATGCCAGGACCTTCTGGGACAATATCAAACAACTGAATGGTGGCACACGTTCCCCCACCCTCCCAAATCAACATTGATGGCTCTATCTCCACAGATCCAGCCCATTGCGACTACCTCAACAAATCCTTCCTGACCTTAGCCCTGTTCTCTGAGCAACTTCTTTGACCCCCTCCCTATCTGACCCTATCCTCACACGTCCTTGGTTCCACCTACACCGGGGTTACTGCCCGTGAAGTCAGACCTTACCTAATCAAGGCCTTAAAGAGCAATACTATTGGCAGTGACTCCCTCTATCCCAATCTTCTCCGTCAGGTTCTGGATCTGGTTATCGCCCCTATCACCAGCCTCTTCAACAAATCTCTCTGCCTGGGGCAATTTCCCTCTGCCTGGAAAATTGCCACAGTCACTCCCATACACAAGGGTGGTGATAGGTCTCTTTCTGGTAATTATCGGCCAATCTCTGTCCCTCTCCTCTCTCAAAGGCCTTAGAAAAGTTGTGTCCTCCCAAATCTCAGAGTATCTAGCCAAATACAGCATCCTCTGCCCTGCACAGCATGGTTTCCGTGCTGGCCATAGCACCAACACCGCCCTCCTTGAGTTCTCTAATTTTCTTCACTCCTCTCTGGACTCCGGCTCTCTAGCGGGTGCAGTGTTCATTGATTTATCAAAAGCCTTCGACACTGTCTTCCACCCCCTCCTGCTGGATGCCCTCAGCCACATAGGCTTTGCCGCTGGGCCAGTCTCCTGGTGCTCCAGCTACTTGTCTGCCCGCTCACAGTGTGTTAAAATTAATGGGACACTCTCCAGCGCCTGTCCTATCCGCTCTGGTGTCCCTCAGGGCTCCATTCTTGGGCCTCTTTTCTCTTTATCTCAATTCCCTGCCAGGTGAATGTACTGGTAATCTCTTACTTTATGCAGACGATGCAGTTATCTTTGCCTCAGACCGTAACCCTATCACCCTTCAGGACTCCTTGCAACTATCTTACAATGACGCTGAAGCCTGGTTCAAAGAGCATAGACTCGTAATAAATCTTAAAAAAACTAAAACCATGCTCTTTGCACACCCCCAAAACAAAGCTAGTAATTTTCCACTTCAGGTCCTTGCCAGTTCCAAGTTCCCACTTGAGCAAGTCCACTCGTACAAGTACCTAGGGATATCCTTCGACCCCGCTCTCTCATTTCATGCCCATATCTCTGCCCTTGCCTCAGCCTCCAACATTCGGCTGGGTATCCTTTACCACCATAAAAACTGTCTCCCCCCGGACGCCCTCTGACTCGCAGTCACATCCTCTATACTATCCCTAGTAGATTATGGCCTGCCAGTTTATGGGGCTGCTGACCAGACCTCCCTAAACAAGATCTGCCTCACCTTAAATAAGGCATGTAGGCTAATTAACGGGGCGCCTAGACTAACTCATACCTGCCATTTATATACCCTGGCTAATCTGCTCAACCTAGATGAACGTCTTAGATACCAAACCTGCCTCCTAACTAAAAAGACTCTCGTTGGACTATCCCCGCCAGGGTTGACTGCCTCTATCCACGGAGCAAACTCACCAGTGCATACCTGAACCTCCTGCAAAACCGTACTGTTAGTACCGAGGGTAAGAACCTCGCAAGGGCAAAGGGCATACTCCTACAGAGCCCCTTCCTGGTATAACACCCTCCCTTCCAGTATCACTGATGCTTCCACGATCTCTCATTTCAAAACCACCCTGCGAAAACACCTACTTACTATGCACAGCTGTGGCTGCCCCTAAGTTTACTCCAGCTCAACTGCTCTGACAAAGCTCCCTGAGTGGCTGCACTAACCCATTGCTTATCACTATCTATGATCCTATTCACTTCTCCGCATGTCTCTACAATGATTACTTCTGCTTAGTTCTGCCACTGTTAGCTTACTGTTCAAATCTTTCTGTACCTACTTGTGCACTGCCAATCCTGTAATACTGAAATGTAACTGTTCTAACTACTCTGAACCGACGTCTTTTGCCAACTCCTGTAATACTATAATTGTATCTGTCCTATGTCCTCTTGTTCCTACAAATTTCTTGTACTCTGTTTTATTGTAAAAATGTTGTTTGCACTGTTTGTCCTCTCTGTGACAGGTACCTTTGTAAATGAGCCCTGGCTCAAAGGTTGTAAACCGATGTTCCAATAAATAAATAAATTAAACCAAGAAGACCTGCTGACAGGCCCAGGGTAGTGAGTCAGCATAGTAAGCTGCCACCTGAGAGACCTGGGTGGACAGGCCCAAGGAGAGCCTGACCCCATCAGGTAAGGGGAGGAAAAAATTGAAATTTAAATAAATGTTCTTTCTCCGACGGCTGGTCTCCGGGCTTCCTTACTCATGGGATGTACCTCCTGATGCTGATAGATAAGTAGGAATCAGACCTCTGCAGCAGGGGACATCCAGCCCTCCACTTCCCGTCTCCCTCAGTTCTTCCTAAAGCAGTCCAATGTGGCACCACTACAATAACTTGGAAACAAAAACAAGAATTTTAAGTGCAGATCTCCGTGGCTTTTAGTAACCCCTTAACTGAATTCCATAATCCTCCACTTCTCCTATTTTCTTGTTCCCTCCATTTCATTCCTAAAATCTCCCTCATTCTGGGAAAATCCACCCACTTGAAATCCAGGACCTCTATGTTGGTTCATCTTGCTTCGTTTCCCGTCCTAACCCTGAAGCTCACTGTATTATGGTCACTTGCACCCAGGCTGACCCCCCACTCCAACTCCTTCCACACCATCCCCATTGGTGAGGACCACATTGAGTATGGTGCCACTCCTAGTGGGCTCCCTAATCAGCTGTTGCAGGAAAGCTCCCTAGAGGGACTTGAGGATCTCCCTGCTCCTGGCTGACCCAGCTAATGGGATATCCCAGTCCACATCTGGGAGGTTAAGGTCATCCACCAGCAGAATCTCCCCCTTGAGTGCCATCTGTTGCACCACCTACAACATCTGCCTAGCCACTTCCTCCCCCTGGCATCACAGGTCTATAAGCCACCCCCAGCCTTATTGATGCCCCAGACCGTTTTTCTAGTGTGACCCACAAGATGTCTGCCTCCCCTTGCTCCTCCTGCCCCTTCGTAGCCTTAATGTCCTCTCTGATGTACAGCGCAACCCCCCTTCCCCTTTCTGCCAGCCCTGCCCTTCTGGAAAAGCCTGTACCCCGAGTTACCTACTTCCCAGGTCTGATGCTCAGACCATCAGTTCTCCGTTACAGCTACAATATCTAGGCGTGGAGGGGTTGTGGGATAACAGATGGACCAAACATCAAGTTCAACACACAATCTTTCTGTGATATTTATTCAAAATGCAGGAGACAACCTTCAGAAATGGCATATCCCTTCTTCAGTACATCAGTTTGTAACAACAGACTATGTAAGTCTTTCCTCTACACTTAGCAAGCCCCTACCGACTCACTGATCTCTCATCTAACTTGAGATTTAGCCTCCCCTATGCAAGCCTTGTTTGCTTGGGAAGTGGGGGCTCAAATAAAAACAAACAAACAAAAAAAAAAAACAAGTTAAAGACAAGGAACCTCAGTGCAAAAGCACTGAAACAAAGGTTACCCCAAAGAGCACTGGCAGTAATTAAAGTTTTAAAGAAACACAACATCACACATACTTCCATAATGCAAAGCATCATGAGATATATGCAAATCGCCATTAAATTTCAGATTGGCTCATTTTACAGCAGGAATGCATGGTACCAATTTACATGCATTTAACAACACAACCAACTTAATTTCTATAATATAGTCACCTAGTACTTTTTACCTTTATCAAAAACACCTAGTGCAATGGTATTTTCAACATTTACAGGTTTCATAAACATAAGGTATATACATCAAAGTATGTTATGACATAATGCTATTACATACAAAATCCAACAATGATAAACACAGCCTGTTTTACATAAGCTCGGAGGGCATCACAATAACCTCCCTGTACGAGGACTGAGAGGGAAAAGGAAATTAAAGAGGACACTATAGCATAGTCAAGAAAGAGGAGGGGGTGCGTAGGTGGCCAACCTTATGGACTAGAAATTGTAAAGGATAGATTAGGCTAAGAAACAGAAAAACTGCTGCAACAGCTTTAAGAAAAGGTCAGTCCTCAAGAGTGGCAGGATCTCCCTGACACACTGGGCCCTCTCCCATCATTATGGCCTCTAAGTCTTAATGTAATTAAGCTCAGCTGATACTAACTGCAATTAGGGCAAACCTTAACGACTCATGCATCTGTGGCTTGTAAAGCACTTTGGGATATACCGTAGGTGCTATATAAAACACAATCACTTTGACTCTCCCCTTGAAATGCTGCAGTCATCCACTTCTGACCAGCCACTAATGTCTTCCATCTCAGACCATGTCCCAGTAGGGTGGAAGTGGGACAAAGCCGGGATGAAAAACAGGTAAGAAGAACAGTGGTACTCCGCTGTGCAATGCCGGAGACATCTCCCCGCCTAGCTGAAGTGCCTTGGCCACTGGGCAGCTTGCCACTCTACCCTAGTCTTGATCTTTTTTTTTCACTTGATATTTTATCACCCCTATCTGGACCGCCCTTCCCACTGAGTCATCCACCATCTCTCTGGGACTCATCCTCTGACTTACCTCGAATGGCAGCATTGAGGGTACTACAAACATATTGGTACCCTGTTAGTGATGCCAGGCCTGGAGAAGGGCCCATTAACTTGCTGTGGCAGGGATTTTTTTCCTCCTTTTATTCTGTTGCCCCTGGGACATCGACGTTCAATGATGCCAAGAGTCTGCTGATTTCCCACACCCTTTCTGGTCTCCCATCTGCCAGGACATCTAGCCCGTGTCAGGTGTACTGTAGGAGGCACAACCCTCCTACCCCAGGACAGGAGAGCAGTTCTCCAGACGCTCGATCCCCTCCCTCAGCTGACCCCAGCACCTTGAGTCCGCTCCCAAACTTGGGTTATCAGCGTGGTAGGCAGCAGAGCTACTACCATGCCAATCGGCTGGCCTGTGTGTTTTTATTTTCTTAAACTGAATCAGCATAGTATTTTGAACCTGTTCTGCAATGCAAATTAGTGAGGTATCATGGGCAAAAATGACTGCCCTGATTATAGAAGAACATACCAACTGTAGTTACAGTATTTCTCCTTCCTCGTTAGACCTATGATTTTCTCTGTCATACAGTATACGTGAATAATACACATAATATGATCTGTTGTACCCAATAAATTTATTCTTGTTTACACCCAGGCTGTGACAGTAACCAAGGGCATTTTCACGTCTGTGGGACTGAGTCTCTATGAATCAACACAATAATAATATACTATATGTCAATACCATTTACAGCTCCTCGTTAACTTTTGCACTCCCAGTGGGCCTGGTTGCAAATACATGTGTTTTAATCTATGCTTCTATACAACCCGGCCATTGATTGGCTTATTTGATATAAATGGGTAGCCTCTTGACCCTGCCATTTGACGATTTCATGAGGCGGTTTACAAACATAGTTTGTTTCACTTCAGTCACACGTGACTGCTGCATAAGGAGGGTGGGTTTAACAACAAAGCCTATGCCCATTGTCTTTTTTTTTATTTTTATTTCTATTTATTGAGAATTTTAAACTTGATAATACAGAACAACATCAGCTTCTCTACAGGTGGTCAATATAGTCATATCACAAGTTTTACACTGGTATAGCCAACTGAATATTAACATCATGCCAACATGTAGCAGAAATGAGTAAACTGATACATGAATGACAACAATCAGTAAGAAAAAAAGGGTATAAAACCGGACACACAAACAGAGAAAATTTACCCATTCAAATGACTCTCTTCAATGCATTCTGTCGTTTTGCCTCAATGCCCCCCATTACCCACCACTGCAAGCTTTACCATTCTGGCCCTCCCCTTCCTTGACAACCGGCGCCTGCTCCACAGTGCTAAATTTGCTTCTAACCTCTGGCTCGGGTCCCTTCCACCCTACCTCACCTCCTCTCTATCATCTCCTCCCACCCCCTCTCATGCCCTTAGGTCTATTGACTCCCGATTGTTGGTAATCCCTCACCGTCGGACCACCGCAGGCCAATCAGCCTTCTCCTACCATCTCCCAAAGCTCTGGAATGACCTGCTGGTCCAAATCTACATACATACATAGACAGTGTCGGCAGATAAGGGCCTATGGCCCACCTAGTCTGCCCATTTGAGCTTGTAAGTTCAGTTTGTTTTCCTAGAAGTCTGTTTCCCCTTTCCCCTGCCCTCTAGAATTCCTTTATGTCTATCCCATGCATTCTTAAATCCCGTGATTGTTTCAGCCCCACCACTTCCTCTGGCAGGGTGTTCCACTTGTCACCACCCGTTCTGTGAAGAAATTCTTTCTCATGTTTCCTCTGAATCGTCCTCCCTCAACTTCATCCCATGCCCTCTAGTCCTGAAACATCTTTTTCGCTTAAAATAGTGTTTTCCTGCACCCTGTTCCTCCCTGTAAGATACTTGTATGTCTCTATCATATCCCTCTCTCCTCCTCTCCTCCAGGGAGTACATGTTCAGTTCCTTCAACCTGTCTTCATAGGACTTGTGATGCAACCCATGCACCATCTTTGTTGCCCTCCTCTGAACCTTCTCTACCCTGTCTACGTCCCTACGTAGGTATGGTCTCAGAACTGTACACTGTACTCCAGGTGGGGCCTCACTAGTGTCTTGTATAGCGGAATTATGACCTCCTTTTCCTGCTGGTGATGCCCCTGCCTATACATCCCAGCATCCTATTTGCTTTACCTGATGCCTTGTCACACTGTTTCCCTACCTTGAGGTCATCAGAGATGACAACCCCAAGATCCCTTTCCTGCTTGGTGCATGCTATATCCTCAGCCCCAACTGATATATTGTGCCAGGGTTTTTGTGCCCCATATGCATTATCTTGCACTTCTTTGCATTGAATTTCAACTGCCAAACCCTTGACCATTCTTCCAGTTTCTGCAGGTCCCTTCTCATTCTGTCTACACCCTCTGGTGTGTCTACTCTGTTACAGAGCTTTGTGTCATCAGCGAACAGTGAAATTCTGCCTTCTAGATCCTGTGCAATGTCACTGATGAAGATGTTGAATAGGACCGGTCCCAGCACTGATCCCTGTGGTACCCCACTGGTCACTCTTCCCTCTGTGGAGTGACAGCCATTTACCATCACCCTCTGTGTCCTGCCACCCAGCCAGTTACCTACCCACCACACTACTGTCCTGCCCACACCCATATTCCCAGTTTGTGTAATAGTCTTCTATGTGGCACAGTGTCAAAGGCCTTGCTGAAGTCCAGATAGGCCATGTCCACTGCCCTCCCTGATCCACCTCCCTAGTCACCCAGTCAAAAATTCAATGAGGTTGGTCTGACATGACCTCCCCTGGTGAAACCATGCTGCCTTGGGTCCTGTAGTCCATTGACAACCAGATGTTCCACCAATCTCTCCTTCAGTAGTGCTTCCATGATCTTTCCCACTACCGAGGTGAGGCTGACTGGTCTGTAGTTCCCTGCTTCCTCTTTGTTCCCACTTTTGTATAACGGGACTACATCTGCTGTCCTCCAGTCTTTGGGTACCTCCCCTGTTTCCAGTGATTGGCTGAACAGGATAGCCAGAGGTTCAGCCACCGCCTCTCTTAGTTCTTTAAGGACCCTGGGGTGCACCCCATCTGGCCCCAATCTGCCACTCCTTCTCTAGGCATTGCCTATCCTCTGCCCTGACAAACTTCTACGCGGTAAACTGTTCATGCATCAGACCTCCTCTTCCCCTCCACTAGCCCAGCCCCCCTTCCCCCTCCTATTTACTACCACCCACTGCTCCCCACCACATCCCTCGGCCTGACCAGCGGCTTTACAAATGGCTACAAATGCTGGCATATATCTACCAACCTCCGCTTACCCCTACTGCATGTCTAGCCTTGTCTCTGTCTAACGTGTTCCCGTAGATAGTGGCTGTCACCTATGTATTGTGTAAACATAATCCAGGTCTTAACCTAATTCCTTGTTCTCCCATGGCTGACAACACAGTATTGTTTAAACCTACCCCATGTTGTATCACTTCTTGTTGTAGCCCCCCTCTCCCCTTGTATATAAGGTTGTTGTAAATCCCTGTACACTATTACTCTCACTCGTACCAATGTGTAACTCAAATTCCAAGTCAATGTATGTAATGTTACTCACAGTTCATGATTCCAATGTGTAACTCAATGCTATGTTTCATGTACTCATCTGCTTTCCTCTGTAAACCCCCCCCCCGGTCACACCGTAAGACGAGCATCTTGTTGCTCAGTGTGGCTTTCCTGGTGAAACATTTCAATAAATAAATAAATAAAACTCTAAGCCCAGCATAGCATGGTTGGGACAGCCGGGAGTTGATATCTAGGAACCTCATAGGATCACTGGGTTCTGCCAGAGGCGGAAAGACAAACATGAAGACCAGCATTTAGGTGGGGCCTTCCCCAAGTACCCAAAATATATCACAGGGTTAGTACACTCCCCTCACCCCAACTTTAGCACAGCTTACTCCGCTGGGGATGTGTCCAGATAACAACCTCATTGTCTCTCAAACCTGTCTGACTATACCCAGAGACCATGAGTGAGATACTCAAGCTGCAAGACATTGAAGAGTAAGTCTGTCATCTTCTGCAGTGTGGGGTGTGTGTGCTTGCAACACCCAAGCATTTTGGATGCATCTTTGAGCCATTACCAGCATAATTCTGATTGCCCAAGGGTAGAACACCCAGTGCACCCCCCCCAACTCAGTCCCAAACAACATAACCCACAGATCGCTCTCCATCCTAACCTGCATTGTCTGAGAAATACTCTGTGCCACAGCGGTCCAGAAAGGGAGAAGGTCAGGGCACCACCAGAAGTAATGCATATATGTACCCCTATCTGCACCACATTGCCCACGTAAACGTGATACAGTTAGGTTGAACTTATTCACCATGGTGGGCGGCCGATACAGCCTGTACAAGAATTTGTACCGTGCCCCTTTATATCAACTGCAAATTGTGAGTCCCATGTGTGATTCACACAGTTCTCTCCACTCTGTCAGCCCACTGTCTCTAAGAGGGCCGGGGACAGTTCTGACCACATGGAAAAAAACTACAACTGGTATCAGCTGGACCCGATTACATGACACTGAAAATATTGTATTTATTTAATAATTCACCATTTTGTCGGTTGGGCTCAGAACCAACTTCAAAGCCTCCACAAACTCTGATTCTGGAGTCAGAGCAACATGTACAGACTTGCATCTTAAATAAAGGTATAATATAACTATTTAACAAAAGTTCTCAGAGTAAAAAGGCACATAAACTGAACAATAACAGAACTGGCAACATAGACATAGATATTTTTGAACATGGAAACAAAGAAATTGTCAGCAGATAAGGACCTTCGGCCCATCTAGTCTGTCCTATTACCACTAACAATTGTGCTCTATCATGCACTGCTGGCATTAGGTTGTTACCCCCACCCCCCAAACTACCAGCAATCCTCTATAAAGCGCATCTTAAAGAACAGCTCCAACTGGGGGAAAATGACTTAGAAGTCCAACACGTTCTCTATTAAATAAGATGTACTAAAATTCTCTGGCCTTGTTTATAATGTACCTATTTTATTTATTTAGGCGTTACTGGGAAGATGGGCAGACACAGGGATGGACTCTTTTTTTACCATGTTCTCTATCCGCAGCAACACGACAGCAATAAATCTAGTATATCTACAATATAGTTATCCAAAAATAGATTACTACATACATAGCACACTTATCCAATATAGCCTATAAAATACACAGCACGCTTATCCAATATAGACTAATACACAGACAGCATACTTGTCCATTGTAGACTAATACATACACAGAGCATTTCTCCAATATAGACTAATACTGTACATACAAAACACAGTTATCAAATACAGACTAATATATAGACAACACTTTAACACACAGCACACATGTCCAATACCCAATTACACTACTCAGTTCACATTGACTCCTTAATCACTAAACTTCGTCCAAAGCTCGGAATCCTCTACTGGAACAGAGACTCTCTACCACTCCATGTACGCCGTCAACTTCAAACTAAGATGATTATGCCAGTTCTTGACTATGCCTATGTTATATACTGCACTGCACCCTCATCCTCACTCTCTCGTCTTGACACCCTCTACTATGCTTTCTGTCACTTCGCCTATAGCTCTCCACTCAGGACCCACCACTGCTCCCTACTCTCCCGCCTAGACCACCCACCGCTCACGCACAGGCACATCATCCACTCCTTATCCTTCACCTCTAAATTCTGGTTCAATCTATTCCCCTCTTACATCTCTTCCTTCCTCTCTCCCGCTACAGACTCGACTTATTCACTACGCACAAGGGACTCATGCTTATTCTCACTCCACATTCCATTTTTCAGCATGGGCAAAGCTGCCTTTAACTATCGCCTCCCCTCCCTGTGGAACTCTCAACCACCTCTCCTACGCAACTCTCTCTCTCTCTCTCACTCCACTGTCAAATCACACCTACGCCTCATTCCCCTCCCTGTCTGTTCCAATAACATCACCTAGCTCTTGAAATGTTTTGTTCCATGTGTATTTATGCTTTCACACTGATTTCTCCTCCATATCGTGTACCTTACCATGTACCTAATATTCTTACTACCCTTTTTCGCAAATATTTCAGGTTACCCTGTTCTGCTATATTAGTGTGAAATACTGAAATGCTGTACTTGAAAGACTGAAATGCTGTATTTGGTAAGAAATGTATTTGCTATGTCTTACTACTTAAATCCTACTTTAATTGCATATCTTGTTTCCCATGGCCCCTTACTCCCCCGGGTCGCACCTGGAGACGAGCCTTGGCTCAGCGTGCCTTTCCTGGTCACCAAATGTTTAAATTAAGAAAATAAAAAAAATTTAAACAAAAATATAAACTTACACATATATAGTACACTTGTCCAGTATAGACTAACATATACACAGCACATTTATCCTATATTAGAAAATGGACTTACAGATTCCCAAGCTCTGACTGGCTGATACCCCTGGCAAGGTGTGCATATATCAGACAACAGAGCCTGGATGAGAAGAAGTGTCAGCCATAACCGACCCGATTTTGTTTGAAATTCTTGTGCCAGTAGAATTTTCAATTTGACATTGCCTCCATGTGTTCTCTTCGCCAAGTAGAGACAATCCCTCCCCACCCCACACACAAATTGTGTTTGCATATCACACAAACGGACCTTTTTGGCCTGTACATCTTTACCCACACTTGCTAGCTCAGCATGTAACAAAAAAAGTAAACAGCGCAATCAGACTCTACCGCGCTCAGCCTCTGGGTCCACTGCCACTCTGCCATCATCCCGATCCCTGCTGCCAGCCAACCGAAAACTAAAGTGAAAGGGCAGCTGTACAATAACATTTAAAATATACAGTCTACAAAAGTGCTCTATGAAATAGGAAGACAAGGAAAGTAGCTGCGCAGCCGTCTGTCAGTATCTCGGCACTTCTGGGGTTTACATCCAGGTTTCCAGTTCCATTAACTAACAAGCTACCAGCAAAGGGGAAATGGGGATCACTCCTGGCAAAAGTACTTTTCGACGCAAATGTAAAAAATGTAACAGTGCTCCTGGATACATTTTTTTAAAAATTTCAGCGCTCCATCCCACATTGTACTGGTCTCCTCTTCCTGCTTTTAAGAAGCAGTGTCACGTGCCTAACATCTGCATCTTCGGAAAAAAAAAAAAAGTCTTCCAGGAAGGGCAGAGTACTGACTGTTTGGAGAAAACTTTACAAGAATAAAAAAAAAGTACAACACAAAATGTTTTACTTTACACCATGAGAGTGTTTGTGTGTGTGTGTGTGGGGGGGGGGTAACCACGACAACCAGCTCCACAGTAACGACTACAGAGGCTGCAGTAGGACAAAAGTCCATAGATTAAAAAAAAACCCAGCATTTTAATGCACGCGGAGGAACTATTTTACTACAAAATAAATCAAGTTGCTAAGCGTTTTAACATTAAAACATAATAATTTTTTTTTTTTTTAACAGTTGCCCATTTTCTAAGCGCAATAATACCCTCCAGGGTTGGCAGTATGGGCTATACCGGACCTTCCAGGGGCTATAAGGCCCTCCGCCTGTGGTGTCAGGCCTCATTACACCCCTGGGCGGTCTGGTATAGCTCAATATCGTCCACCCTTTTGGGTATTATTGCTCACATACACAACATACTTAACCGATGTAGACTAATACTACAGTACACTTACTGACTATAGATTAATAAATACATAGTACACGTGCCATACCTAGGCTAATACATGCAGTACACAGCACATTTATCCAATATAGACTAGTATGCATGGCATACTTGTTCAAAATCAACAGCAGATAAAGGTTAATAGTTCATAAACCATTCATTTACCATTAATTGAAAATTTCTACTTTTAAGTTCAGAACAATTAGAAGAGAGTTGTAAACTTGTCGATTGACTTGTTTCCTAGATTTGGCTTTGAATGTGTGCACAGTAGGCTTTGCTTTTAATATCTGGCAGTATGTTTAAGAGTAGAGCTGAGCTTCTTCAGTTGGATTTGGTGGTCGGACCACTGTGATCGATTCTAATCACATTACCAACATCCTGTCTGTTTGGTTGCATTTTGTTTGTTCCTTCCTTTTGCTGTAACTTGTATGCTGTTGTGGGCAGGGCATCCTTGTGACAAACGGCTTGAATCTACATAACATACAGTAGTAATATACATAGTAACAGTAGGTTAAGTTCGGAAAGGAATCTGGGTCCCTCAAGTACCCCATTTTCACAAGCAGGGACCAACAAGTATTTTATTCTAACAGTGTCTGTTCTGGTGAAGCTTTGTCAGCCTACCTTGCACAAGGATTTACATACCATCATGCCTTGCACAAGGATTTACATACCCACAGCAGCTCTGTAATTTGCTTTGTGCTGTGCATTTTTGTATGTATAAACATTGCTTAGTATAAATGAAATAGTGTATATTATTGACTAATTGGCTAAAAAGTACTCCTTTCCGAGTAGCACTGAGCCCTGTTTTTTGTTCCCATCCAAAGAAAGGAAGAGGGGTTACATCCTGTTTATCGGGATAAGAAAAAAAAAAACACTGATACTGGCCACATTTTTAAACTACTGGGGACTTTAAGCCTTGTTTGTGTGTCTGGTGTATCTTAAATTACACCGAGACACAAAAGAGCTCCAGGTTTTAGATTTATTTCTGTGCTTAATCACTGAGTCTGTGTACGAGCGCATTACCAAACACCAGGTACACTTCCAGGTTTACAGGTAGTATAAAACATACAAAATCACACATGCCCACACAATGCAAAGCATCATGGGCTACATATGCAAATCACCACAGAATGTTATGCTGGTCCAACTTTAAGCAGAATTGCATGGTGCCGAAAGGCCTCTCACACAGTTTGCAAAGGGTGCTAACAGATGACATAGACACATGTTCCGTCCTACCAGGACTCATCAGTATGCCTCGTCTGTTTGACACCCCAGAGGAATGGACCAGCTACCCTAAGACAGTGTGTCTTGGATATGTTGTGGTGAACCCATTAAAATAAAAACATTTAAAAGACAAAGAACCTCTGTGCGCAAACACTGAGGCAAGGGTTACCCCAAAGGGCATTTGGCTGGGAAGCCAAGTTTCAAGAAAATACAAAATCACACATGCCCACACAATGCAAAGCATCATGGGCTGCATATGCAAATCACCACAGAATGTTATGCTGGTCCAACTTTAAGCAGAATTGCATGGTGCCGAAAGGCCTCTCACACAGTTTGCAAAGGGTGCTAATAGATGACATAGACACGTGTTTCGTTCTACCAGGACTCATCAGTATGCCTCGTCTGTTTGACACCCCAGTGGAATGGACCAGCTACCCTAAGACAGTGTGTCTTGGATATATTGTGGTGAACCCATTAAAATAAAAAACATTTAAAAGACAAAGAACCTCTGTGCGCAAACACTGAGGCAAGGGTTACCCCAAAGGGCATTTGGCTGGGAAGCCAAGTTTCAAAAACACAAAATCACACATGCCCACACAATGCAAAGCATCATGGGCTACATATGCAAATCACCACAGAATGTTATGCTGGTCCAACTTTAAGCAGAATTGCATGGTGCCGAAAGGCTCTCTCACAGTTTGCAAAGGGTGCTAACAGATGACATAGACATGTGTTTCGTCCTACCAGGACTCATCAGTATGCCTCGCCTGTTTGACACCCCAGTGGAATGGACCAGCTACCCTAAGACAGTGTGTCTTGGATATGTTGTGGTGAACCCATTAAATAAAAAACATTTAAAGATAAAGTAAATTTTCAAAGAATGACTCGAGGTACTTAGTGCATTTATTGGAAGTTGTTTTCCAAGAAAATACAAAATTACATGCCCACATAATGCAAAGCATCTGTTAGCACCTTTGCAAACTGTGTGAGAGGCCTTTCTGCACCATGCAATTCTGCTTAAAGTTGGACCAGCATAACATTCTGTGGTGATTTGCATATGCAGCCCATGATGCTTTGCATTGTGTGGGCATGTGTGATTTTGTATTTTCTTGAAATTTGGCTTCCCAGCCAAATGCCCTTTGGGGTAACCCTTGCCTCAGTGTTTGCGCACAGAGGTTCTTTGTCAGTATAAAACATGCCCTGCTACGAGCAGGGTGAGCATGAATAAGCACGCAAAGACATGTGTGTCCTAGCACTTGTCTAGCGAGTAAAGCAAGTCATGGAGAAAAAACCAAAAGACGTCTTTAATCAGGTAATAAGGGTCTGAATCTTATCGTGTAACCTGGCATCACAGGCACAATTGTGAATGTAATACTAAACTCTCTTCAAAAGTAAATAAAGTATTCTGTACGTTAGAACAGGCAATAAAACACTGCTGTCACTATTATAAGTACTACAAGTACATTGCTGCAACCACATCTGCTTTTGTTTTGCACAATGGCTTCCATCTTAATAACCGACACCGGAGTCCAATTACTACAGTGTGTATCTTGTTTTACGCACAAGACAATGTTGCTTGAGGACCCTAACTGTGTGTGTTTACATGTGGCAAACGTAAACAGAATACAGATATGTCTAGAGAAACAAATACATTTAATGACAGACTTATAGCGTTAGAACTGAGTCAACAGCAAATGGCATTTAGGCATAACGAGTTGCAAAAAGACCAGTATACTGAACTAGATAAAGTCTTAGAGGTCCCTGAAAATCAAACATTAAACTCTTCTCCCCAGACTAAAAAACTGAGTAATAACATGACCTGTAATCAAGTAACCACTAAAAAAGTAGGTAAGAAAAGAAATAAAAAAAAAGAAGTAGGGAACTGGATAATAATGAAAACACAGAGGACAAGTGGTATCTTGTCCAGACTGCCAAAACGGCCAAAAGGGGAAGAAAAGCTACTCAATACCAAACTCTCCTTTTAAACCACTTTAATCCCCTCACCACTCTAAATGATGATACTTCTGACTCTAACACTAATTGAGCACAAGACATGACCCAGGATGGTTTAAATCCTAATGTAAAAACCATTTCTAAGGATGGAGACTTCACTAATGATGCACGGCCAAATAATGGTGATGGACAACCCCTAATACATTTCGACGATGAAATAAATATAGAAACATAGAAGCTGACGGCAGATAAGGACCATCCAGTCTGCCCATTTCTTTTTCTACCTTATAAATGTTCCATCGGCCTTTGCTCTGTCAGTGGCCTATCTATTCATACTCGTCTGTATTGCTCCCTTATGCCTATCCCATGCCTGTTTGAAGCCCTGCACTGTATTCATAGCCATCACTTCCTGAGGTAGGCCGTTCCATGCATCCACCACCCTTTCTGTGAAAAAGAATTTCCTCACATTCCCCCTTAATCGGCCTCCCTCTAGTCTCATGCTGTGTCCTCCTGTCCTGCTATTTTTCTTATATTTAAACATGTTAGACTCTTTTACCTTGTTAATGCCCTTAAGGTGTTTGAATGTTTCAATCATATCACCTCTCTCCCTCCTTTGCTCTAAGGTATACATACTGAGCTCCGTTAATCTGTCCTCATATGTCTTCTGATACAGTCCCTGCCCCATTTTGGTTGCCCTTCTCTGGACTGCCTCAATTTGGTTAATGTCCTTGTGAAGGTGTGGCCTTCAGGACTGCACACAGTACTCCAGATGGGGCCTAACCAGTGTCTTGCAAAAAGGGATTATTACCTCCCTCTTACGACTTGTGATACAACTACTAATACACCCTAACATACCCTAGCCTTACCTACTGCTTTTAGAGGCCTGCCTGGATGATTTCAGGTCATCGGTGATGATGATGCCCAAGTCTCTTTCTTCCTTTGTGACTGCCAGAAACTCCCCTCCCAGCCTATAGGTGGCTTCAGGGTTTCTCTTCCCTATGTGCATGATCTTGCACTTCTTTGCATTAAATCCCAGTTGCCACTCTTCTGACCATTTTGCTAGTTTATCCAGATCTCTTCTCATTCTGCCCACCCCATCTGGATCATCTACTCTGTTGCAGATCTTGGTGTCATCTGCAAACAGACAAGCCTTACCCTCTAGTCCATCTGCAATGTCACTACTAAAGATACTGAAGAGGACTGGCCCCAGGACTGATCCCTGAGGTACCCCACTTGTGACTTGCATCTCTGCTGACTGTATACCATTTACCACCACTCTCTGTTTTCTGCCCGTCAACCAGTTTGCCACCCAGTTGACCAACTTTTGACCCACCTGAGCCTACCCAGCTTATTTATTAATCTTCTATGTGGAACAGTGTCGAAAGCTTTGCTGAAGTCAAGGTAGGCGACATCAACTGCTCCCCCTTGGTCCACCACTCTGGTTACCCAGTCAAATAAATCTATGAGGTTAGTTTGACATGACCTTCCTTTTGTAAACCCATACTGTCTTGGATCCTGTGCCCCTATGGATTCCAGGTGTTGCACTATCCTTTCCTTAAGGAGTGCCTCCATAATCTTGCCTACTACTGAGGTAAGACTGACTGGTCTGTAGTTTCCTGCCTCCTCCCTGCTACCACTCCTGTGGAGCGGGATCACATGAGCCCTTTTCCAGTCTTCTAGGACCTCTCCTGTGCTCAGAGACTCAATAAACAGTTCTGCTAACGGCTCTGCTAGTTCCACCATTAGCTCCTTAAGTACCCTGGGATGTATGCCATCAGATCCCATTGCCTTGTCCATCCTGAGCTTAGTGAGCTCTTGTAGGACCCTTTCTTTTGTGAAGGGAGTAGTGCTCACCTCCCTCCCCCCTGTGTCCATGGTGCTGAACTGTGTGCCCTGCCCTACCTTCTCTTCAGTAAATACTGAGCAAAAGCATCTATTTAGGATAGATGCTTTTACAGGGTCCTCCTCCTCACATGCCCCCTTTTCTCCTTTGAGCTTAGCAATACCCCCTCTGGACTTTCTCCTTTCTCTAATGTATCTATAGAAAGTCTTGTCACCTTCTTTTACTGTTCGTGCTAGTGTTTCCTCAAATAATACTATGATAATTGATGAAGAAAGCAGTAAAGAAATTTTTGTCCCACGAGACTCAATAATAAAACATCTGTATCATGCACTAGAACCTTACCCAGCTTTGGAGAAGCTAGGTTACAAGATATCACTGATATGTTGGATAACATATTAAAGAATGCAACACCAAATACCCTGGCGATAACACATGTGGATGCTAATAACAGATTTCGGGAGTCTGTGCCAAAAATAAAACAAGAATATGTAACCTTAACCAACAAGTTAATCCATCTCGGATGTATCCCAGTAATATTGGAGATTTTCCCCATTCCCAGAGCCACAGATGAACAATATAAAAAATTGAAAGAAATTAATAACTGGATCAGGGAATGGTGCCTGAAACAAAATATATTTTGCTTAACACACTGGGAATCATCTGCTGACAATGATAGGCTTTATTGTTGGGATGGACTGCGTTTAAGCAGAAATGGAAATAAACATTTAGCAGAACATATTAAGACATGCATTAATAAATTAAATTAAAATGTAAACTGCTAAATGGGCGGGGCAGAGTTTTCTGACTACAAAATGTGTCCAAACATCTAATAACCACTGTAAAACCCACTTGTTTAGTGGACTCGAATCTAATAACAATATAAGGCAGTCATCAGGAAAAATTGGAACACACTCTAAAAAAGAACTTAAGATACTGTTTCTCAACTCTAGAAGTTTGAGAAATAAAATAGAAGAACTGGGATACGCATTAACTCAATATGACGTTGATGTATGTGCTGTAACTGAAACCTGGTTCAATAACAGTGACTGGAACATCGACATCCCTGGATATAATTTATTAAATAAAAATAGAAAGACAGTCGGAGGTGGGATAGCCCATTGATTCATGAACTAGCCAGGCCAGTAACCTAGATTTTTAATACCTCATTACAAGAAGGCAAAACATTAAAGGAATGGAGGCTGGCTACTGTAACTCCTATATTTAAAAAAGGAAATAGAGCACATGAAACTAATTATAGACCAATTAGCCTCACATCGGCACATGGCAAACTAATGGAAAGGTTACTTACTATAAGGTTAAAATCACATATAGAAGAGTCAGGAGTAATGGACAATACACACCATGGCTTTATCTCAGGCAGGTCCTGTTTGACCAATCTACTTCATTTTTCGAACCAGTGAGCGCAGCACTGGACAGTGGTATTCTGGTTGATGTGGTGTTTCTTAACTATGCTAAAGCCTTTGATAAGGTGTCCCATTCGATATTACTTGAACAACTTTGCAAAATAAAAGTTCATGCTAACATAATCCATTGGGTTGCGTCCTGGCTAAACAACAGAACCCAGACAGTATAAAAATGTCACTGCTCTAGACCTGGCAATGTAACTGTTGGGAGTCCCCCAGGGCTCAGTTTTAGGCCCCGTTCTTTTTAACATTCTGATATCTACTCTGCAACCTACAGATAAAATCTGGAATCTGCAAATATTCAGATGACTGTAAGGTAGGGGTTATGTACCAACAATTAATGATGCTAGGCTGTTTCAAAGAGCATTGATAAATTAGTCTTATGGGCCGAGGCAAATAAAATGGAATTTAATATAGCAAAATGCAAAGTAATGCACTTGGGGAAAAAAAAGCATGTACAAATAAAATATTAACAATAACCCATTACCAGAGGTAAGAGAGGAAAAGGATCTCAGGGTTTTAATCACAAATGACCTAACCTTTATCAGACATAACCAGAAGACTGTAAAGAAATGTCAAAAACTAACAGGGTGCATACTTAGGAACATCAAAAGCAGGGACAGAGATGTCATAGTGCCACTGTATACCTCCCTAGTGCGTCCCCACTTGGAATACTGTACCCAGTTCTGTGCCCAAGATATTAAATTCAGGAAAATAGTGGAAAAGGTACAGAGAAGACTAACTAGAAAAATCAGGCCCTGCCAACATCTGGGATATAGTAACTGACTGAAAAAACTAAACTTGTACTCAACCCACTACAGAAGTACAAGGCGAGAAATGTGGTTAATTTATAGATACATAAAGGAACCTTATGGACTAAATACTATCGGTCTGACTAGATATATGGGGAGAAAGAATCTAGATCCCATGCCCTAAAATTAATAGGAGAACAATCTATTACAGTAAGGAGGAGTAAATTCTTCACACAGCAAGTCATCACCAAATGGAATATCTTACCAAGAAATATAGTTAATAGTGACACCTTGAATACTTTCAAAAAAAAGACTGGATAACTTCATGGGTTGAAAAACATTTTCCCACCACTAAGATGGTGGCGAGTTCATTAAAGGGCCCTGGCTCACTGAACTCGTATCCAGTCTATAAAACTATGAAACACAATGCCTTGTACAAGGATTTATATACCCATGATGCTTTGCACACGGATTTACATACCTATGATGCCTTGTACAAGGATTTAAATATCCATGATGCTTTGCACTGGGATTGAGACTTTAAAGTATGTGTGTGGTTTTGAGAGATGCACAAAAAACAAACAGTACACATTTTTGCGGATTTCCCATTTACCCTACTAGCCAGGGTATCCTGTAATCCCTGTGATAAGCAGATATTTGCCCAGGCTTACCTTGAAAGACCGTATTATCTTCCTGTCCACTGTCTCCATTGACAGGCTGTTTCATAGGTTCACCACCCTTGGGAGACGAAACCTCTCCCAATGGTACCCCTATATTTAACAACTTCGAGCCACAGGGTGTGTCCCCTTGTCCTACTGGGAAACAGCAGATCAAAAATCTCATTCAACCTTGTCACTATTCTTCAGTCCCTCAAAGACTGAGATCATGCCCCCCCCCCACACAACAAGCATCCATTTCTCCAAGGTGAGCATGTAAAGAGCCTCAAGCCTTTCCTCATAACGTTTATCCTCCACACCCTTGATCATTTTGGTGGCCCTGTGTTGCACCTTCTCTACTGCATCAATGTCTTTTTTGCATTGGGGAACACAGAACTGCACAGAGTACTCCAGGTAGGGCCCAATCAGTGCCAGGGTCTGGTAAGGTGGCTAAATTACTTCCCTGCTCTGCTGGAGACACCTTTCTAATGCCCCCCTGCATTCTTCCAGCCTTCTATAAAGTAGCAGTATGCTTCCTGTCATGCTTTATCCCTTTGCTACAATGACCCCAGGTCCTCTTCCTCTTCTGCAGGAGGAGCCCCACACAGTGTGTAGGACCTAACACTGTTTCTCCTCCCAAATGCTGCACCGTGCATTTGGATACAAAGAATCTAAGACTCCAGAAGTCTGACCAGTTGCCTAGAATGTTCAGGTCTCTCATGAGGTATACCATGTATAGGAGAGACACGAGTAATGGAAAAGGTGAGGAAACAGGGAGACAAATATTTCTGGAAATTGTCCCAGTCCTTTGTTTTTAATTATTTCTTTTTCTTACACCATACTCTGTCCTTTACTCTGGTAAGTGCTTTTGGCTGCCTCAGTAACTCAGAGCAGATGGTGCTTTCTTGTTCTCTTAGTTTTGAGGGGGGCATGTTGGTTGCACATGGTAAGGAATGATTTTGAGAAGTCTTCCATGGTTAGGTTAGTGTCGGGGATCAGCCTGAGTCTGTCCCATCTTTCTCTTGTTACACGTGCAACAACATTTGCAAGATTGTAGTTTTTGAAGCATCTGCTAGACTAATACTTGGGTTTGTGGCTATTTTTTGTCTACCCATCTCATGCTGCATGTTGTCGGGCAGAGGTCACCCAAGTTGGGTGCAGGACTTGATGGTCTACAGCATGATGTCAGGGGAGACAAAGATTAAGTCTGGTATACTGCCTGCACTTTGTGCTGTGCCCTCCTGGTGGAGTGCCGATGACCTGGTTTAGGCCTAGTGCGCTAAGGTTTAATTCAAGTTTGTCCCCTCTGGGTCCACCTCATGCAGCATTGAAATCTCCCACCAGGACATGGTTCCTGTTCTTCACCGGATCCATTATTTTGTGGGCCAGTTTGTCAAAACGACACACATCAGTCTTAGGTGGGCAGTACACTACACTTATTGATGTGTTCTTTCCAGGAAGGGGGACCAGGACACATTCAACTTCTTCCACTGAGCCAAAGAAGGTTATCTCAACAGGACCTAGGTCACTTTTTACATAGATCATAACACCTCCCTTCTTGGGTCTGTCGTATCTATGGTGGATGTATCTGTTTAGTTGGACTACACTTTCTGGATTTTTCTTGGAAAGCCTTGTCTTGGATAGGCCTATTATGTCATAGTACCCTGCACTGCGCAGATTTTTAAACTGATCCCTTTTCAATGCCAGGCGTCAGACATTTTCGTGGATGATTTATTATATATGATTTTGGGGGCCAGGATTTGGTTTGATGTCCCTACTTACAAGTAGCGTTGCCACAGGCAGTGCCATGCTCCCTTTAATATACTTTGGCTTAGCCTAGAAGGGACCCAGCACCCCTTCCAAATTCACTGATCCTAAGTACTGGTGCCACTGGTTTGTGAATGGATTTATTTGTGATTATTGTTACGTTTTGTGTAGAGGTGATGTAATGTTCCATAAACTTGTGACCTTGACCTGTGATGCCAGAGTCTCCACCTGGTCCGATCCCCCTGTTTTAGGTTCAAGTTGGCAGCGACTGTGGCATGCACAACAGAAGAATACAAGCCAACATCTTGCTGCATATAATTCTGGGGTAGCTGCAGGAGTTGGGGCAGAGGTAACTGAGGTCAAGCTGAGGTGTGTGAGGCAGTGTAGTACCTGATTTGGGTTACGTTCCCTTCATGGAAGTGCTAGGGGTATTAGTAGAGACACAGTTTTATACAACTGTGGGTCACTGTGAACCTAGTACACAGAGCAAACAATACTTACTGATTACGCTGCACATGAGTGCATAAGGTAAATAGGATGGGGGTGATCTCTGTATCAAGTATGGAATTCAAAACATACACGGCACCCAGATAGGAATTAGCAAATATATCCACACTTTCCTTGCATCATGAACAGTAAAACCTAGACCAGTACAATGAGGGCTAACAGTGCACTAGTGCATCTTATCAACTGAAGACCAGTACAATGAGGGTTAACAGTGCACTAGTGCATCTTCTCAACTGCCTGGGTAACCCAAGATTGCAGCCTAACTTCCTTACCAGTCATTAAGTTTTTTCTGGAATGCTCCTGTGATTTTGTTATGTATATTCTATCTGTTTCAAGTATGTTCTCTACTGTATCTGTCTTCCCTCCACCCTTTGTAACCGACGTGGAGCCTTTGCAAAAGAGTCTGTGACTCAAAGGTTTGTAATTCCGATTGTTTCCAATAAATAAAAATAAATAAATAAAGACCAGTACAAAGAGGGTTAATAGTGCACTAATGCATCTTATAAACTGAAGACCAGTACAATGAGGGTTAACAGTGCACTAGTGCATCTTCTCAACTAAAGACCAGTACAATGAGGGTTAATAGTGCACTAGTGCATCTTATCAACTGAAGACCAGTACAATGAGGGCTAACAGTGCACTAGTGCATCTTATCAACTAAAGACCAGTACAATGAGGGTTAATAGTGCACTAGTGCATCTTATCAACTAAAAACCAGTACAATTGCAGCAAATCTAGCTAACACTTAACAGGAAATGTAACATCAGAGAGACAGTGTCTAATGGCATATAACCACCGAGTTAGCAGAGCAAGCCAATATAACAGACCCTTGAACCCTAAGTGCAGCAGAACAAATGTGGCCCTACTTACTGTAAGGTAACAAAGGTTAAATTAGGCATTCTATAAGCACGCGGTAATCAACTGCCAGAGTAGTCAGTACACAAATCTATGAGATGCAAGGCACTCACCAGAGGTAGTTTGTGCAGCAGCATCTCTGACTGATGGATATCACCACGGATGATGCCCACGACAGACAACCACGGTAAACACCCTTTGTGCTCCGGACTGCTAGAATGAGCCAGTGTTGGGTTACAAATTCTGACAGCCTCTAGTTGAATATTCAAGGTTAAAACAGATCGGATATTACGGAATTAAAGCACAACGCACCCCTTCTTACCCCGTTAACTGATCCACTAGGTTACTCAAGGGTTTCCCCCTTATTTTTGTCACTTATAGTTTATAGTTTTCAGATAAAAACAATTACATACAAGTTACCTCATGTCAGAGATCTCATATCGAATAAGTATAGTACATAGCAAACATTCAATGTAAAAGGTTTTGTTAGTCTAGACATTCTTATTTACGGATGGGGGGTTATTTCTTTCGTTATTCAGTCCAAGAAAAGTCCTAAGAAAAGCTGCACCCCACAAGACTCTGAGCAGTCATTTTGAAAGAAAATAATAGTGTTTCCAAACATTTTAAACACAACATCCCATGTTGTTATGACCCTCTACCGAACATAAGATCCAACAAATGGTAGCAAGCAGCATTAGAGCCCCTCAAATCCCACCAGAACAGTACCTAAATATAAAAGATGGTCTCTTATTGCAACAAAATTAGCCACCCTTATAATGCCATAACAAAAACATGGGAAAAATACTATGGCTATTTTAAAGAAAAAGCTGATTCCCTCATCAATAGTGCACATTGATTTTAATTTAACAGTATAGATAAACTGCAGCTCCTATCCCAATAAAATTAACAACAATGGGGAATAATAAAAACTGCCATCACAGAGGTAACAAGCCTTTGTGTAAAGCAAATAAACAAAACGAAACGAGGTAAGAAACCACTATGGTTCTCAAAGGCAGTGGCAGTGAAGGTTCAAGAGAAAAAGAAAGCATTCAGGAAGTACAAGGAATCACAGAAGGAACAGGACAGAGAACTGTATCAGTTAAAGCAAAAGGAAGCTGGAAAGGCAGTCAGAACAGCAAAGGCCCAAACCGAGGAAAAGATAGCCAACTCAGTTAGAAGGGATAAAACCTTTATAGGTACATCAGGGAGCAAAGGAAGACCAAGGGAGGGATAGTAAGGCTTAATAAAGGGAGGGAGGGTGGGCAGAGGGTGACTGTGAAAAGGCAGAGATACTAAACAAATATTTTTGCTCAGTATTTACAAAGGAAGAGGGAGGTACCTAAAACAAACAGTAGCAACACTCTGGATACAGAAGTTGATACCAGCCCATTTACAGAAGAAAGAGTTCTGAAAGAGCTCTTAAAACTGAAGGTGGACAAAGCAATGGGGCCTGATGGGATTCATCCCAGAATTCTAAAGGAACTAAGGATAGAACTAGTGACACCACTGACTACCCTCTTTAACAAATCATGGGAGGATGGAGTGGTACCTGAGGACTGGAGGAGGGCATATGTGATTCACCTTCACAAAAGTGGGAGCAAGGCAGAAGCAGGAAACTACAGACCTGTTAGTTTAACCTCAGTGGTAGGGAAAATAATGGAATCACTTCTGAAGGAAAGAACTGTTGCGTATCTAGAGGCCAGAGGGGCACAGGACCCAAGGCAGCATGGATTCACAGCGGGAAGGTCATGCCAGACAAATCTGATAGATTTCTTTGACTGGGTGACCAAAGTAGTTGATCAGGGAGGGGCTGTGGACATGGCCTACCTAGACTTTAGCAAGGCATTTGACACAGTCCCACACAAAAGATTAATATACAAGTTAGCCAGCCTGGGAGTGGGTCCCAAGATGACAGCCTGGGTAAAGAATTGGCTGGAGAATAGGACACAGAGAGTAATAGTAAATGGAGTCCACTCTGAAAAAAGGAGGGTTAGCAGTGGGATACCACAGGGTTCAGTATTAGGACCGGTCCTCTTCAATGTCTTTATAAGCGACATTGCAGAGGGACTGGAAGGAAAAGTATGTCTCTTTGCAGATGACACAAAGATCTGCAACAGAGTTGATGCACAAGGTGGGGTGGAAAGGATGAGAAGGGACTTGGCAAGGTTAGAGGAATGGTCAAATATATGGCAGCTTAGATTCAATGCTAAGAACTGCAAGGTAATGCACCTGGGAAACAAAAACCCAGGGGAAGAGTACACAATGGGGGTGAGATACTAACAACAACAAAATGGAAAGGGACCGGGGTAGTCATATCAGATGACCTAAAGGTGGGCAAGCAATGTGAGAGGGCAGCAAGGAGGGCTGGAGGATACTGGGATGCATAGGGAGAGGCATCACCAGTAGAAAATACAGGTTACTCACCTGTAACAGGAGTTCTAGGAATGGTATATGTTGTTCATCCACACTGTCTGGCAGGTATCCTTGCCGCTTTAAATCTTGCCGGAAGGTCTTCAAGCTGGCTCCTCCACCCACCCAGGTGGTAAAACTCTCGGCTCCGCCCCATGGCCTTAGATCTGGCCCGCTGGAAGCTCAGGTTGTGCGTCCGAAGCCGAGAGGTCGGGTAGATGGGTGTGGATGAACAACATATACCATTCCTAGAACTCCTGTTACAGGTGAGTAACCTGTATTCTAGGGACATAGATATGTTGTTCATCCACACTGTCTGATGAGACTCCTAGCAGTTCTCTGGGAGGAGGGAGGCAAGCGCACACCCCCTACTTAGGGAATAGAGACTGGAGAACCGAGGCCCCAAAACCAGCATCCCGGCGTGACTCAAGGTCGATGTGGTAATGGGTAATGAAGGTGTGTGCTGACTTCCAGGTAGCAGCCCTGCAGATTTCCTGGATAGGGACGTCCCTGGAAGCAGCCACCGATTAAGCAGTATGTGAAAGGTAGAATGAGCTCTTATCCCTCTGGGAGGCTCCATGCCCGCCAACTTATAGCAGAGATCTATGCAGGAGGTGACCCACCTGCCTATCGTCCGCTTGGCTGCAGGTCTGCCAGGTGCGCTTCAAGCGTGGGTGAGCAAACAGCTGGCGAACCTCTCCCCGAATTTCAGCCGTGCGCTCCTTATAATAAGCGAGCGCCCTTCTAGGGTCCAAAGTATGGAGCCTGTATTCGGCCTCCGAGGTGTGATTGGGGCAGAACACCGGCAGAGTCAACACCTGGTTAAGGTGAAACTCCGACACCACCTTCGGAAGGAATTTCGGGTTGGGGCGCAGGACAACCTTGTCCCTGTGGAAGACCAGGTAAGGAGACTCAATGCAGAGCGCCTGGAGTTCTCCCATCCTTCTGGCTGACGTGATAGCCACCAAGAAGGCGGTCTTCCACGACAGGTGAGAGAGTTCACACCTGTGCATTGGTTCGAATGGCTTGCCCATGAGCTTTGCCAGTACCAGCAGTAAATCCCACGGAGGTGGAGGTTCTCGCATCGAGGGAAATGTGATCAAGGCCTTGAAAAGCGCCAGACCACCTTCTCCTGCGCCACCGACTGCTCCCGGCCCGCCCGTAAGCAGAGATGGCTGCCAGGTGCACCTTTAGGGTCGCCGACCTAAGCCCTTGACTAGAAAGGGACCATAAATAGTCAAAATGCTTGCCAAAGAACAGGAGGAAGGGTCCAACCCTTGTTCTGACACCAAATGGAAAATCTCTTCCATTTGAAGGCATAGCATTTCCTGGTCGACTCATACGGACGCCTCAACCACATTGAAGACCTCGTCGGAAAGACCCAAGGCCTGGAACTCTAGCCTCAGGAACCAGGCCATCAGGTGCAGGGATTGAGGTCCGGATGGAACACCTTCCCTGATTGACTGAGAGCAGGTCCGGGCGAGCTGGAAGCTGCCTCGGGAGCCTGGAGCTGAGGCTGAGGAGATCTGGTACGAACTGGCGGCCAGTCTGGGGCTATCAAGAATCTACCGCCTTGTCCCTCCTTGCCTTGAGAAGCACCTTGTGAATCAAGGGAAATGGGGGAAAGGCGTAAAAGAGGCCCGGGGTCCACAGCCTCGAGAAGGCATCCCCCTGCAGCGACCCCTGCTGAGGGGGGCAGGCATGAAACAGCCTCAGCTTCGCATTCTCCCTGGAGGCAAACAGGTCCACCTGAGGTGTGCCCCAGTGGGAGAACAGATCTTGTACTACCTCCGGCAGGAGAGACCACTCGTGAGATGCAGCCCCTATCCAGCTCAGGGCATCGGCCAGGGTGTTGGAGGCTCCTGCCACATGAATGGCTAGGAGATCCGCCTCCAGGCTCCGCATGAGTGACCAAATGCGGAGAGCTTCCTTGCATAGAAGCATGGAGCGCGTCCCGCCCTGGCGGTTCAGGTAGTACATGAGTGCGTGGTATTGTCCGTCTGGACTCGGACCACTTGACCCCGGAGAAACAGAGCAAAGGCGGTGAGAGCTAGGCGGACCGCTCGTAGCTCCAGCAGGTTGATGTGGCATCGGGACTCCCGCGGGGACCAGAGGCCGTGCACTCGGTGTTCCCCCAGATGGGCACCCCAACCCATCAGAGAGGCATTGGTCGATAGAGAGACCGTCGGCTCGGGGCGGACAAACGGGATGCCCTCCTGCAGATGAGATGGAACGGTCCACCACTGGAGAGCGTTCCACATCTCCTGGGTCACCATCACTAGCTGGTCCAATGGATCGCAGCGTTGTGACCACTGGCTGGCCAGTCCCCACTGAAGGGGGCGCATGTGCCAGCGTGCCCAACGGACCACGCTGGTACAGGCTGCCATGAGACCCAGGAGGCGCAGGAAGTCCCGGGCAGGGCGCGATTGCCCAACCAGAAATGATTGGGCAAAGGAGGTAAGAACCTCGGCCCTGTCCGCCCGGAGCCGTGCTCTGGCTCGAAGAGAGTTGAGCTCTGCCCCGATAAACAGAATCACCTGCTTCGGCTTGAGTTCCAACTTGGCCTCGTTGATGAGAAGGCCGACTTGAGAGCAAACCTGGAGGGCCAGATCTCTGGACCGCTCCACCTCCTGTCTGGAGGGCTGCTATCAGCCAATCGTCCAGGTGAGGTACACCCGACCCCTCAGCGCCGCAGGAAAGCTGTCACCACTGCAATGCATTTGGTGAAGACCCTGGGAGCTGGAGACAGGCCGAAGGGCATGGCTCGGAACTCGAAGAGGGATCCCTCCGCTCGAAAGCGAAGGAATCTCCGATGTGACGGACGGATAGGGACGTGAAAGAACGCGTCCTGCAGGTCCAGAGAGCAGAACCACACGCCGTGTTCCAGAGATGGTATTATCTGCACCAGAGTGACCATCCTGAGGGTTCGAGACCTTAGGAACTTGTTCAGGTCGTGTAGGTCGAGAATGGGGCGCCAGCCCCCCGTCCGTTTCGGAACCAGGAAGTACCTGGACACGAACCCCGGGTCTGAAGGGGTCCTCTACCTCCCTGATCACCTCCTTTTGGAGGAGGAGGCGATGTCGGCTCGCGAGCTGACAGTGAGGCTTCGGACCCCGAGGCCCCAGGTGCGACGGCTCTGAAGGGCGGGCCTGTTTGAATTCTAGAGGCAGGCCTTTTCCCACCACCTCCAGTACCCACCTTTCCGTGGTAATAGCGGACCAGGCGGAAAGGAAGTGTCGAACCGTCCCCCATGGGGGAACCAGGGTGAGTGGCGGGGATGGGAGACACCCCTCAGCCCGTCACTGGGCAGGCTGAGGAGGGACCGGCCGAGGACCTCCTGGGCCTACCTCCCTGCTTCCTGTTGGAGGAAGCCGGCAGCTAGGTTTGGGATGCCAAGCCCGAGCCTGCTGGCCCTGACGTTGCTGGGCCGGGCGCGCCCGGGCGCAGAAGGACGAAAGGGCTTAGGCTGTGGCTTGCGGCCTTTGTCCTTCTGAGCGGAAGAGACCGAGTCCAAGGTAGCATTGGACTTCTCGATCCTCTGCAGGTGACCTTCCACCCCAGGGCCGAAGAGGTCAGTCCCCAAAAAGGGAACATCCGCCAACTTGTGCTGGGTATCCGAGGTAAAGGTGGATATCCTCAGCCAAGCCCGACGACGCATGGCCACTGCGGCTGCCACAGACCTGGCACGAGTCCCCAATGTCTAAAGCAGTCTGGAGCTGCTGTTTGGCCACTGCCCTGCCCTGGTCCCGCACTTGCCTGACTGTAGTCTGCAGATCCGCAGGAAGATGAGGGAAGACCTCATCCAGGGAGCCCAACAGGGCATGAGAAAAATGTGCCATGAGGACGGCCGAACTGGCCTGACGAAGGCCAAGAGAGGACGCAGCATAGATTTTTCGCCTGGCATAATCCAATTTCTTGGATTCCTTGTCGGGAGGTTTGTCCACATCCCTGGTGTTCCCGGCGCGCCGGAAAACGCTGTTGGTAACCAACCCCTCAGCAGAGAGGTGTTCGAAAAACGGACAGGGAACCGTGGGACGCCAGACTTCCTGGCCATCCCAGCTGAAGGCGCAGGGCAGGAAGCAGGACGCTGCCAAAGCTCCAAGGCGGACCCACTATGGCCTGGCCACGGAAAGGCCTCCGTGAGGGAATCCCTCGGTCCAGAATCTCCGTGAGGGGATACCTGGCCCGTTTAGAAAGCAGGTTGAGCTTCATCCGGTGGACTCCGAGATGAGCGAAGCAACCTAGGAAGGACGAAGGGCTATCGTCCACTGACTGTCCTCCTGAGGACTCCAAGTCTATTCGCTTGGAGAAAAGGGAGGAATCATCCTCGGACTCGGAAGAGTCCTCAAAGAGCTGCCTCGGGCCTGAGCCACCCTCCACCTGTCGAGGTCTATCGGGAGTGAGGGTGACAGACAGCCTATGGGGCAAACCCCGAGCCGACTGAGAACTTTGGTCGGAGCCCCAACTAATGGCTGTGGAGGCGGAGGTTCCACCAGAATCGGTGGGGCAGCTGGAATTGGCCGAACAACCGGCCTGGGAACAGGCTCCTCGGCTACAATGAGGGGTTGTTTCGGCCGCTCCGGTGACAGCCACTTAATGGCCTGGGAAGACGACTGGGTCGGCTTATTCCCGGTCAGAAGGAGCTGTTGCCACATGAGTTCCTCATACCTCTGACGCAACTTGCGCCGAAGCCTCCCCTCGTCCGAGGAGGAGGAAGAGCGGCGGCGCCGCTTGCCGCGGTGCCGAGACCAAGACCGCCTATGACGGCGGGACCGGCTGGACCGCGAAGATGTCCGAGACCGAGAATCTCGGCTAGGCCGAGGATGGTGCGTGGAGGTGTTGGGAATCAGCACTCCCCTCGGTTCGGACGATTCCACCGAAGGCTCCGGAACCGGAGGCACAGACGAGCCGACGGGATCCTCAACTCCCACCGGGGGAACCGGGGAGAGGGGATTCTCAGCTTCTCCAGCCGACAACCCGTCTAACGGGTCGAGAAAAATCTCGACCGCGTCGGCGGGAGTCTCGGTCAACTGGCCTGACGGGGACACCGTGAAGCCAGTGGCCGAAGCTGATGGGTCGACCGAAGTCGACTGTCGACCAGGGGAGGGGGATCTTTCCCACTCCCAAGAGCGTCGACGGTGAGACTTACTTTTGCTCTTTTTGGACCGAGAAAAAGGTCCAGAAGAAGTTGGACCCTCACCTTTCGTCGGGAAGGTCAGACAGAGCTCATAAAAAGAAGCAGTCTGAGGCACCGGTGAGAGAGGACAAATGCCGCAGCTGAGGTAGAAGCGGCCCGCGCCGCCTCCTCTTGAGGGTGATCATCTGCTCGAGCTGATCCGCGAGCCGCCGCCAGGACACCGCCAACCGGGCCTCTTTAGATTTAACGGAGGAAATCTTTCTGGGGCGCCCCAGCTGTAAGCGGGCAGCACGGTCTTCGGGGGCGTGGGCGAAAGAAGAGCACAGGTCGCAAGCCTCGCGGTCGCGCTCAAGGCTCCAAGCAGTAAACGACGGGAGTGCGGATCCGCCCGAGACATCTTCTGCCCGCAAGGGCATCTCCGGAAACCGGGAGTCGATTTGTCCATCGCAGCTGCGAGGAAGACCTAAGTCTTTTTAACAAAAGAACTTTGATTTCGAAAATTCGAAGAATTAGGAACCAGTCTTATATGCAGGGCGTTAAGGAGGGAACCTGAGCTTCCAAGCGGTAAGGAAGATCTGGCGTCATGGGGCGGAGCCGAGAGTTTTACCACCCGGGTGGGTGGGAGGAGCCAGCTTGAAGACATTCCGGCAAGATTTAAAGCGGCAAGGATACCTGCCAGACAGTGTGGATGAACAACATATCCATGTCCCTAGAACAAGAAGTTATTATCCCTCTGTACAGACAGCTGGTGAGACCACATCTGGAGTACTGCGTGCAGTTCTGGAGACCCAATCTCCGTAAAGACATAGACAGGATGGAAGCTGTCCAGAGGAGGGCAACTAAAATGGTGCAGGGTCTGCACTGGAAGACATATGAAGAGAGACTTAAGGAGCTTAATATGTATAGCCTCGAGGAAAGGAGGCAGAGGGGGGACATGATAGAATCTTTCAAGTACCTCAAGGGAATCAACAAAGTCCAAGAGGTAGCATCTTTCAAAAAGAGGTGTGCAAGAACAAGGGGCACAATTTGAAGATAGAAGAGGCGGCTCAGAGGTAATTTAAGGAGTATTTTTTCACAGAGGGTTGTGGATGTATGGAACAGCCTTCCAGAGGAGGTTGTGGAGTCAAAAACAGTGGTGGAATTCAAGCATGCATGGGACAGTCATAAGGCAATTCTAGGGGGTTGGGGTAGGAAGAAGTAGGCTGCTGGTTAACTAGGATCTGCAGCTTATCCATCAGGTAGGGAAATGGGCAGACTGGGTGGGCCAAGCGGTCCTTATCTGCCGTCAAATTCTATGTTTCTATGTAGCAGCAAATTTTTATATAAAGAGCAACAGTCCCTTTTTATCTTTAGCCAAAACTTGGGCACAGTTTATATAAGCAAAACCTATGGCTTTTCATGTTTCATTCTCTGATTCAGAGTCAGTCTCCGGCATTTTTCTGGACCAATTGAACTCCCATGCAACGGTCTCCGCCTTCCTCCCAGATTCTTCGGGGTCTGTGTACTGATATACATGGCCTCCATGTTGGCTACTCAAGCGAGCGGGTATCAGAAGAGAGTGCGTTACTCCCAGACTGCGCAACTTGACTCTGACACCGTCACACCTTTTCCTCTTCGCTCTAGTAGCAAATGATAAGTCCGGAAACATGTGGACGGCGGATCCCTGACAATTAAGCCGTTCAGTGTTTCTGGCGGCTTGCAGAATAGTGTCCCAGATTACTGGGCTCGTTGTGACCAGGAGGGACGTTCAGAGTAGCTTGTTCGGACCCGATGCCCCATGGGGCGATATCCAGTAAGCCCGAACAAACTGAGCAGTGATTTGGGGATCAAGTTGTAGGGCTCCTGGCAATCACTCCTTAAGAAAACAAAGCAAGCTGTCCTCTTCGATATTTTCAGGTAGGCCCAGGATATGAGTGTTGGATGCTCTTTGGGAGTTCTCTAAAGCTTCCAATTTATATTTTAGCAGAACATTTTCTTGTTGGATTTTATTTGTGGCAGTTAGGGCTTTTGTTGACATAGACTCTGCTGCAGTCACTGTATGAGATACAGCTGCTATTTTTGAGTCCTATTCTTCGAATTTTGTTAAGGATCGACTCTACTTTAGAGTCGATCGCTTGCATGGACTTTTGCAAAGCTCGCCATGACGGTTTACAGTCCAAAGAAGTAGGCCCAGAGGCCTCCGCTGGCGCAGTTTGGGCAAGTGGGTTCTTAGGATTGCATGCTGGCGCTTTGTTAGTCCGTCTCATGCAAAAGAAAGGTATTGCTGGATGCAGCTCGATCCACTGAACACAGTTTCTAAGTCAGATCAGCCCTTTCTTCAAGTTTTCTTGCAATTTCAGCTCTTTTTAGTGAGATCAATATATGAGCTCTCATTGAGTGCGTCTCGTTGGTGGGTGTGCTCAACAGCTCGCCCCTCCCCCCCGGTTTCCCCTTTATTAAACATAAAGTGTATTTTAGTGTTCCCATCAGCACATACAACATGCTGGTTTCAATATAAGATGGTTTATACTATGATGCTAGGAGCAGAAGAAGGCCATGAAGCCCATTTGAACTGCACCCCGTTTCTCAATGAAGCCCTTTTGAACTGCTCCCCCACTTTCTTACTGGTGATACCCAGGATTAATCTATCTAAATTTATTTTGAAGCCTGGCTTTGTACTACAATTAACTAGTATGCATGCAGAGTATTTATAAGTAGGGGTATTTTTCGTGATAACTATGACAATATTCACTGGTGATACTGATACTACATCCATTTCCTATATCACAACAACCAGGTTTCACAATATGGCACAGGACTGTGCCTTTGTCATGGAAGTCACAGATACTAAGGTGGTTCCCATTTTTATGGAAAATCCATGATTTGTGGTGCTTGTCATGAAAACACCATGATTTTTAGTATTTCTCATGTCAACACCATGACTTTTAGCATTTTCCATGAAACCACTGCAGTTTTTGGTGGTTGCAAATGACAGATCTATAAGTTTGTGCCACACCTCTAAAATATGCTTGGCCCCCAGTTAGCCCCAGTGTGGGATTCTGGGCATGCATGTGATCCCCAGTCTCCCAGTTAGCAGCACTGTGTGCTGCCTCAGCCAGTCAACCACCCTAGAAATGTCTACATTTAGTGGAGAAACAGGATGCTCAGACCTGCCCCACACAGTATCTTTCCCGACTCAGAGGGACCTGCTTGCTATCTGTGCTTGTTTCCAGGAGGCTGATGCTCTCTCTCTCTCTCTTCCCCCCTCTGCAGTCACGCAGACCTCTCTCAGAAAGAAACTGAAGCCAACAACTCCTGAAATGATTTGTAAAATTCCAAAGATACATCATCCATACCTAGAGGTTTGCCAGTTTTTAAACTGTTTGTAGTGCCTGGTAATTGCCACTTTATCTCCCTTTCCCCTACTCTGGCTAAACTGCAGAAGTTGGTTTTAGCCAGCTTGATCAAGTCTCCTTTAATAAAGGGGGTTCTCAAAAAGCACTTGAAAATGAGGGGTACAACTATGTAAAAACCACCCTGTCACAAACAGCCACAATATAGGTGCACACAACACACGTTTAACTGTGGTTTTGTTTGTCAGTTTTATTAAGTGTTTTCTTCACAACATTGGCTGGGCAGAAGAGAGATGGGGGAGCAAATAAGGGGGCCATTCTTGAGGCACCTAACTTACACAAGAGAACGGTAACCAAATAGAACAGGCTCAAGAGACCATTATGGTTCTCAGCAAGGGTCAGGGAAGCAGAGAGGGCCAAGAAAAGGGCCTTCTACAAGTATAAAGAAAAGCAGGGGGGGAGGAAGAATGCAGAATGGTGAGAATATTTACTGAAAAATAGGCATGCAAAGAAGGCAGTTACAGAAGCAAAGGCAGACGCAGATCTGTGTATTGCAGAGGGGGCCATGGCAGAAAATACAGGTTACTCACCTGTAACAGGAGTTTTAGGAATGGTATATGTTGTTCATCCACACTATTGGCAGGTTCCTTGCTGCTTTAAATCTTGCCGGAAGGTCTTCAAGCTGGCTCCTCCACCCACCCAGGTGGTAAAACTCTCGCTCGCCCCATCACGCCAGATCTGGCCCGCTGGAAGCTCAGGTTGTGCGTCGAAGCCGGGGAGGTCGGGTGGGTCGTGTGGATGAACAACATATACCATTCCTAGAACTCCTGTTACAGGTGAGTAACCTGTATTTCTAGGGACATGGATATGTTGTTCATCCACACTTATTGGCAGACTCCTAGCAGTTCTCCGGGAGGAGGGAGGCAAGGCGCACACCCCCAATACTTACTTGGGAAATAAGGACTGGAGAACCGAGGCCCCAAAACCAGCATCCCGGCGTGACTCAAGGTCGATGTGGTAATGGGTAATAAAGGTGTGTGCTGACTTCCAGGTAGCAGCCCTGCAGATTTCCTGGATAGGGACGTCCCTGGAAGCAGCCACCGATGCAGCAGTATGTCGGGTAGAATGAGCTCTTATCCCTCTGGGAGGCTCCATGCCCGCCAACTTATAGCAGCGATCTATGCAGGAGGTGACCCACCTGCCTATCGTCCGCTTGGCTGCAGGTCTGCCAGATGCGCTTCAGCATAGGTGACAAACAGCTGGCGAACCTCTCCCAATTTCAGCCGTCGCTCCTTATAATAAGCGAGCGCCTTCTTAGGGTCCAGAGTATGGAGCCTATATTCACCTCCGAGGTGTGACTGAGTAGAACACCGCAGAGTCAGCATCTGGTTAAGGTGAAACTCCGGCACCACCTTCGGAAGGAATTTCGGTGGGGGGCGCAGGACAACCTTGTCCCTGTGGAAGACCAGGTAAGGAGACTCGATGCAAAGCGCCTGGAGCTCTCCCATCCTTCTGGCTGACGTGACAGCCACCAAGAAGGTAGTTCACGACAGGTGAGAGAGTTCACACCTGTGCATTGGTTCGAATGGCTTGCCCATGAGCTTTGCCAGTACCAGCAGTAGATCACGGAGGTGGAGGTTCCGTGACGGAGGGGAATGTGATCAAGGCCTTTGAAAAAAGCTACCGACCACCTTTTCCCTCATGCTTACCGACTGCTTTCCGCCCGCGCCTGGTAAGCAGAGATGGCTGCCAGATGCACCTTTAGGGTCGACGACCTAAGCCCTTGACTAGAAAGGGACCATTAATAGTCCAAAATGCTTGCCACAGAACAGGAGGAAGGGTCCAGGCCCTTGCCCTGACACCAAATGGAGAATCTCTTCCATTTGAAGGCGTAGCATTTTCTGGTCGACTCCTTACGGGACGCCTCAACCACATTGAGGACCTCGTCGGAAAGACCCAAGGCCTGGAACTCTAGCCGCTCAGGAACCAGGCCGTCAGGTGCAGGGATTGAAGGTCCAGATGGAACACCTTCCCCTGATTGACTGAAAGCAGGTCCGGGCGAGCTGGAAGCTGCCTCGGGAGCCTGGAGCTGAGGCTGAGGAGATCTGGGTACCAGAACTGGCGGGGCCAGTCTGGTGCTATCAGGATCACCTGCGCCTTGTCCCTCCTTGCTTTGAGAAGCACCTTGTGAATCAAGGGAAATGGGGGAAAGGCGTAGAAGAGGCCCGGGGTCCACAGCCTCGAGAAGGCATCCCCCTGCAGCGAGCCCTGCTGAGGGGGGCATGAAACAGCCTCAGCTTCGCGTTCTCCCTTGAGGCAAACAGGTCCACCTGAGGTGTGCCCCAGTGGGAGAACAGATCTTGCACTACCACCGGCAGGAGAGACCACTCGTGAGATGCAGCCCTTATCCGGCTCAGGGCATCGGCCAGGGTGTTGGAGGCTCCTGCCACATGAATGGCTAGGAGATCCGCCTCCAGGCTGCGCACGAGTGACCAAATGCGGAGAGCTTCCTTGCATAGAAGCATGGAGCGCGCCCGGCCCTGGCGGTTCAGGTAGTACATGGTCGTGGTATTGTCCGTCTGGACTCGGACCACTTGATCCCGGAGAAACGGAGCAAAGGCAGTGAGAGCTAGGTGGACCGCTCGGGCTCCAGCAGGTTGATGTGGCATCGGACTCCCTGGGACCAGAGGCGTGCACTCGGTGTTCCCCAGATGGGCACCCCAACCCATCAGAGAGGCGTTGGTCGATAGAGACCCGTCGGCTCGGGCGGACAAGCAGGATGCCCTCCTGCAGATGAAATGGAGCGGTCCACCACTGGAGGCGTTCCACATCTCGGGTCACTATCACTAGCTGGTCCAAAGGATCGCAGCGTTATGACCACTGGCTGGCCAGTCCCCACTGAAGGGGGCGCATGTGCCAGCGGGCCCAACGGACCACGCTGGTACAGGCCGCCATGAGACCCAGAAGCGCAGGAAGTCCCGGGCAGGGCGCGATTGCCCAACCAGAAATGATTGGGCAAAGGAGGTAAGAACCTCGGCCCTGTCCGCCGGGAGCCGTGCTCTGGCTCGAAGAGAGTCGAGCTCTGCCCCGATGAACAGGATCACCTGCTTCGGCTCGAGTTCCGACTTGGCCTCGTTGATGAGAAGGCCGACTTGAGAGCAAACCTGGAGGGACAGATCTCTGGACCGCTCCACCTCCCGTCTGGAGGGGGCTGCTATCAGCCAATCGTCCAGGTAAGGGTACACCCGGACCCTCGGCGCCCAGGAAATACTGTCACCACTGCCATGCATTTGGTGAAGACCCTGGGAGCTGGAGATAAGCCGAAGGGCATGGCTCGAACTCGAAGAGGATCCTCTGCTTTCGAGCGGAGGAATCTCCGATGATGACGGAGGATAGGGACATGAAAGAACGGCGTCCTGTGGGTCAGAGAGCAGAACCACACGCCGTGTTCCAGAGATGGTATAATCTGTGCCAGAGTGACCATCCTGAAGGTTCGAGACCTTAGGAACTTGTTCAGGTCGTGTGGGTCGAGAATGGGCGCCAGCCCCGTCCGTTCGGAACAGGAAATACCTGGACACGAACCCGGGTCTGAAGGGGTCCTCTACCTCCGTGATCACCTCCTTTGGAGGAGGCGATGTCGGCTCGGTGAGCCGCCAGTGAAAACTCGCGGACCCGAGGCCCCCAGTGCAACGGCTCTGAAGAGGCGGGGCCTGCTCAAATTCCAGAGGTAGGCCTTTTCCCACCACCTCAGTACCCACCTGTCCGTGGTAACAGCGGACCAGGCGGAAAGGAAGTGTCTGAGCTGTTCCCCACAGAGGAACCAGGGATGGTGACAGGGATGGGGCGACACCCCTCAGCCGTCACTGGGCAGGCTTGGAGGAGGGACGGCGAGGGACCTCCTGGGCCTTACCTCCCTGCTTCCTGTTGGAGGAAGCGGCGGCCTGGGCTTGGGATACCAAGGTCGAGCCTGCTGGCCTAGTTGCTGGGCGGGCGGCGCCGCAGAAGGACGAAAGGGCTTAGGCTGTGGCTCGGCCTTTGTCCTCTGAGCTGAAGAGACCGAGTCCGTAGCATTGGACTTCTCGATCCTCTGCAGGTGACCTTCCACCCCAAGGCCGAAGAGGTCAGTCCCAAAAGGAACATCCGCCAACTTGTGCTGGGTATCCGAGGTAAGTGGATATCTTCAGCCAAGCCCGGCGGCCTTGCATACTCACGGCCCCCACAGACCTGACACATGAGTCCCGATGTCTAACGCAGTCTGGAGCTGCTGTTTAGCCACTGCCCTGCCCTGGTCCCGCACCTCCTGACCATAGTCTGCAGATCTGCGGGAAGATGAGGGACAACCTCATCCAGGGAGCCCAACAGGCGTGAGAAAATGTGCCATGGGGCGCCGAACTGGCCTGACGAAGGCCGAGAGAGGACGCAGCATAGACTTTTCACCCGGCATAATCCAATTTCTTGGATTCCTTGTCGGGAGGTTTGTCCACATCCCAGGCGTTCCCGGCACGCCGGAAAACGCTGTTGGTAACCAACCCCTCGGCCGAGGGGTGTTCCGAAAAACCGGACAGGGAACCGGTAGGGACCGCATACTTCCTGGCCGAAGGCGCAGGGCAGGAAGCAGGACGCTGCCAAAGTTCCAGGCAGGACCCACTATGGCCTGGCCACGGAAAGGCCTCCGTAGGAGAATCCCCTCGGTCCAGAATCTCCGTGAGGGGATACCTGGCCCGTTTAGAAACAGGTTCGAGCTTCATCCCTGTGGACTCCGAGATGAGTCGAAGCAACCCTAAGAAGGACGAAGGGCTATCGTCCATTGACTGCCCTCCCGAAGACTCCAAGTCCATGCGCTTGGAGAAGAGGGAGGAACCATCATCGGACTCAGAAGAGTCCTCAAAGAGCTGCCTCGGCCTGAGCCACCCTCCACCTGCCGAGGTTTATCGGGAGTGAGGGTGACAGACAGCCTATGGGCAAACCCAAAGCCGACCGAGAATTATTGGGAGCCCCAACTAATGGCTGTGGGCGGAGGTTCCACCAGAATCGGTGGGGCAGCTGGAATTGGCTGTAGAACCGGCCTGAGAACAGGCTCCTCGACTACAACGAGGGGTTGTTTCGGCTGCTCCGGTGACAGCCACTTAATGGCCGGGGAAGACGACTGGGTCGGCTTATTCCCGGTCAAAAGGAGCTGTTGCCACACAAGTTCCTCATACCTCCGACGCAACTTGCGCCGAAGCCTCCCCTCGTCCGAGGAAGAGGAAGAGCGGCGGCGCTGCCGTGCCGAGATCGAGACCGCCTAAGGCGGCGGGATCGGTTGGACCGCTGAGGATGTCCGAGACCGACCCCGAGAGTCTCAACCAGGCCGAGGGAAGCGAGGAGAAGTGTCGGAATCGCACTCTTCGCTCGGACGATCCCACCAAGGCTCCGGAACCGGAGGCACAGACGAGCCGACGGGATCCTCAACTCCCACCGGGAAACTGGGAGAGGGGAATTTCAGCTTCCAGCCGACAACCGTCTAACGGTCGAGAAAAATCTCGACTGCCGACAGGAGTCTCGGTCAACTGGCCTGACGGGGACACCGTGAAGCCAGTGGCCGAAGCTGAGGGGTCGACCGAAGTCGACTGTCGACAAGGGGAGAGGGATCTTTCCTGCTCCCAAGAGCGTCGACGGAGAGACTTACTTTTGCTCTTTTTGGACCTGGAAAAAGGTCCCGAAGAAGTTGGACCCTCACCTTTGGTCGAGAGGGTCAGACAAAGCTCCTTAAAAGAAGCCGAGTACGAGGCACCGAGAGAGAGCGGGACAAATGCCGCACCCGAGGTAGAAGCGGCCTGCGCCACCTCCTCTTCGAGGGCGATCATCTGCTCTAGCTGATCCGCCGAGCCCGCCGCCGCAGACACCGCCAATCTGGCCTCTTTAGATTTCACCAGTGGAATTCTTTTCTCGGGGCGCCCCAGTTGTAATCAGGCAGCACGGTCTTCAGGGACGTAGGCCAAAAAGGAAGAGCACAAGTCGCAGGCCTGCGGGTCGTGCTCAAGGCCCAGGCAGTAGACGCACGTGGAGCGGCTGGTTCTAGACATCTTCTGCCCGGGTGAAGGGCACCTCCTCAAAACCGGAGTCGATTTAACCATCGCAGCTGCTGAGGAGAAGAAGACCAAGTCTTTAGCAAAAACTTTTAATTTCGAACTTTCAAGAATTAGGAACCAGTCTTAATCGCTAGCTGTTAAGGAGGGAACCTGAGCTTCAAGTGGTAAGGAAGATCTGGCGTCATGGGGCGGAGCTGAGAGTTTTACCACCCGGGTGGGTGGGAGGAGCCAGCTTGAAGACCTTCCGGCAAGATTTAAAGCGGCAAGGAACCTGCCAATAAGTGTGGATGAACAACATATCCATGTCCCTAGAAAAAACAGTTCTATTAAATTAGGGAGAAAACGAAGAAAGAAGGGGGAATTGTGAAACTAGCTGAGTAGGGTGATAGAGGGCTGAGTAGGGCAATAGAGGAGGATGGGCAAAAGGCTGCCATCCTCAATAACTACTTTTGCTCAGTTTTCACGAAGGAGGATGAAGAGCCCTTATCAGAGAGTGGCATCAAGGCAGACACGGGGGCAGGAGGCAGCTAACATTAACAAGAGAAAGGGTCCAGAAAGGGTGGCAGCCCTTAAGATGGATGAGGCCCCAGGACCAGATGAACTGCATCCAAGGTTACTCAGGGAACTGGCAGCAGAACTGCCCTAACCCCTGGTAGGTCTGTTCAACAGCTCACTGGAGATGGGAGTGGTCCCAAAGAATTGGAGGGTAGCAGACACAGATTAGCTTCATATGGGTGTGGAGCGGCAAGGTACAAGCAGGGACCTACAGACCTGTCAATCTTACCTCTATTGTAAGGAAGCTGATGGAGTCACTGGTCAAAGAGGACCTTGTGAACTATCTGGAGAACAATGGGCTCCAGGACAGTAAACAGCAAGGCTTTGCTTTGCTCTCGAGGTTTATGAGTCATCACACACCTTGGGTGTATAAAAACAACTTCATAAACATACAGTCTTCTATGCATTATTGTCTATTTCACCACTCAGGGTATCCCGCAAGGGATGAGCCCTAGCACGGTCTCCAGTAGGCTTCTGAGGAACCCTCTTAGGCCTAGAGCACCCAGGGATCAACCAAGTAAAACAGCTGATCCTCTCTATTAATATCATTAAGACTCTTACCAAGAAGGTACCAGGTCAATACAGTGCTGCAGAGCAATTACACAGCAATAACTGCATGAGTGTAAGCGAAAACATTTAAAGCAACAGGGGTAAAATAGCAGTAGGGAACTACCGCCACCCCTGTTGCTGACTACGGACTGGAGGAAGGGCTGAAGAAGCCTCAGGTGCTGTGCCTGGTTGAGCTGCTCCCGTGGTGAAGTGGCAAAGGCATAAGCACTTGAGGCAGTGCAGACCTGGGGATCAAGGTTCGATTCCCCGTCGACTGAGAGTTTTTTTTTTTATTTTGTTGCTGGCAGAAACTAAGTTCCCCCTTCAGAGTTTCCCCTTTTCCCTTGGTCCACCCCTCTGAGTTAGTTATTTTAGTTCCAGGGGTGTGGGAGACAAAACCCCCACATCGGATGTTGGGGGTGCAGGGGGTGGAGCCCCCAGCAGAAACAAAAACATCTCAATTTCTTACATTTATTTGTATGGTGTGCGCTATTTTTGTTTTGTTCGGTGTTTTGTTTTCACTGACTCTGTTTGCGGCAGACGATATTTTGACTGTGGCACTGCTTGCCGTGCTGTTTTTGCAATGCCATAATGACCCCGTGCCTACCAAGAAGCAATAATTATTAACTCGTTGCTATCAACTCTGCTCTACAAACAATATACCATTCCCTAGAGCATTAATAGAGTCCAACATTGGTCACATGAAAATAAGTATTTAAATACAGCTGAGCATTTTGAAGAAGACGTGGAAGCAAGCTTATTTAAAGAAGCTCTCATTTATTTCAAGTTTAAACAATCTAAAGCAGACTCCAAATGGGGAAAAGGGACATCTTGCAAGATAGGAGAAAAAGGACAATCTTAAGCAAAATGAAAATGTAGAGTACAAAATGTTCAATGTAACAGGAAGAGCTGCTTGTGAATGTATAATTTTCCTTAATACTGCACAAGAAATACCATCTTGGAGCCGGCCCAGTGGTGCTGAGGGTTGAGGCGCTGGACACCACACCTTGCACCACACCAGCCACCCAGGTTCAGGAGCGAGCTCGGGCCGCCAGGGGGAGACAGGGTGGAGCATCCGACGATGGCTCACCTTCTCTGGGGGAGGGAGGGTCTTTCAAACCCAGCAAGCAGCGACCACTGGTGGAGGCTGGGGGTGCGACGGTAAGCTGGAGTCACTGGGGCACGACTGGTCGCAGATGCTGGCTGCCAACCAATCAGTCTCAGGGGCTGCTCCTTTGAAGAAGGAGGGGGAGAGACATTGCCGACGTTGGTATACACGCCATGGCGTGTGGGCCCGCAGCGACCCACAGGAACAGAGGAAAAACACCCCATCAGAGCCGGGAAGACGGAGCGCCGAGTCGGGTCCTGATGTGCCGGTGCCTGCCTGCAGCTCCGGACCCTGACGAGAACTGCAAGATTTGGGGGTCTGTGCCCACCCCAACCCTGCCCGGGAGGTGGTTCCGAGGCCGGATGGAGAGACCGAAGACTGTCAGGTAAGGCACTGGTAGGGACAGACATTTATTTATCAAGTCTAGGATTACAAATACCTTTCAGCCATGGCTCTTTTACAAAGGTTCCACGTCAGAGAAATACAAATTATGGGAACATCAAGAGAGGGATTACAACAATGTAGACATTGCAAACAGAGTACAGATTAATACAGTTCAAGGGTAGCATAGTAACTAGGCAGCCAGCGGCATTTGTCAGAGAAAATAGACAACAGATAAGAAGTGCCAGAGTCATAGGGAGAGGGAAGAGGGTGGGGAGAAGGAATGTAGGAAGGGTGGCGAGAGGGTGAAAAGTGCAGCATTGGGTGTACCAAGATGTGAGGTAGAATCCAGTGAGGAGGGGAGGGTAATAGGTGACTCCCGAAGGTGCGGCTCTGATGGGACAGTAGGAGGGGGAAAAAAGAAATATAAAAAAAAAAAAGAAATACCAGCTTGGCCACCAAGTGCGATGGAGCACACCTGCAGTGCTGCACCACCCTGAAAGTGAAATGATCAAGTTGGGAAATGCTTCATTTTTACCCTTCCCTTGGCTCAGCTGGTATGAAAATAGTGACTGTTTCCCCAAGAAATGTAAGATTCCTTGCCCTACTTAAGTCCTCTTTTAGCAAACTCCCTTTCTCACTCCTGTAAGAGTGCACTGCTTATTTAATGAGATCCCGTGGCTGCCCGTGTGCACTGAATGTTACAGACACATGTAACAGGCACACTTAAATCCAGACAGACAGCTATTACAGTAGATAACTGATATACAAAATGAACCACTTGCATCATGCCACAATCTGTGTGCAGTGCTGTCAAAAAAGCCTCCAAAGCCAGTAATGTGATATAGCTAGCAAGACAGCAATCCCTAGAGGTGGACAATATGTGAAATCTCTTTTAGTTAGTACGTTATTCAAAGACACCCCAAAAAAAAAAAAATAAATCACATTCAAGAAAACATATAAAACCATGTATGATTCCCATTAACCAAAAGGAACACTAATAGCTTTTGGTCGTAATGTAATAACAGGTGAGGGATTTGCCCAGACTTTTCATCTCAATAAGAAAGAAATCTGCAACGAGTTCAGAATGCCCGGATGTTAGCAGGGGAGGGAAATCAATACTGCAGTCATTTCAATGGGTACAGCATCATTGTTTGGTCACTACAGTACATTTTCCTTTGAGGAATTATGCTGCGGTGGGCAGACTCACACTAATAATCATTCGCAGGCACTTGGAGCCAGTCTTTTCATTTGAAAGAGAGATTTAGGTTACCTGCATAGCTGGCTTCAACGTCAGTATTCACTAGCACCAGTGTAGCCATCAGTGCTGTTTACCTTAAAGAGGGTGGGAAGTAGTGCAGCATCCCCAAATAATATCTAATTCCACTCCCCCCATGCTTTGTCTGTGTATGTCTCACTGTTTTGTTTTCTGTGTCCCTGATATTTAAAGAACGAAGGTCGTATTTTGTTTTTGTTATACTTTCTTTTTCTAGCACCGCTGGGTCTGAGTTGGGAACCTCCCCCTATCACCCTCAGTATTCCATTTCCTGCTCGTGCAACCCCTGGGGTCAGACATTCCATTCTTGCCTTTGCTCATGCCTACCTCTGGCCTCCAGGCAGGTAAGCTACTGCTTGTCCCCCCCACAGATGCACCACGGAGGGGACCCAGGCTTCTAAGAGAATGATTTGCTTGACAAGCCTGGTATGCAAGAGAGAGGAAGAGGTGGGTCAAGCAGCCCACTTGGGTATGCTGGGAAAAGGGGACTTCATCTGCCCCAAGTCCACCCCTTATTTTTTCACCCCATAGGCCCTTTATCCCCCACATAGGGCATGCTCTTTTGAAGCCACCCAGCCATGTGCCTATCAGGGCTGCTGGTAGGATGAGCGAGCTAATTCCCTCCTTCAGAACTCAGCTGCTGGCCCTGCTTTAGGAATGTAATGCTTATACCTCACATGCCAAGCAACTCTGTGCATGCCGATGTAAGGCCTCTCTGTAAAGGAACCCTATTCCTTCCCCTATGACATCCCCTTCCTGGGGATACCAGGGGTCGGTCATGTAAAAGAAGAAGGTGCCTTCCCTTCCTGAGGCAAAAGGAGTCCATGGCAGGTGCCAGAGCCCTGCCTCATCAGCCAGCAGCACACATGCCGGACTTCAGAGCAAGAACCTAGGTAGTCTGGATGGCAAATGGCACCAGTAGCGCTGCTCTAGCTGGCCCAGCCATCCTAGTTTCAGAAGGTTTTTGACACAGGCACAGAATGGGAGAAATCCTTTTGCAAATACAGCCTCGGGTATCCACCACACAAAATGTTTTAAACCAATATGTTTACAGAAGTGCACTTAACTTTATTATTTTATTTTCTTTGGCTTTATCTTATTATCATTCATTTAATTGTTTTATATTACAGAGATTGTACAAGTGTTTTAATAGTGTAACTCTTACGTAATGTTGAAGCTTATGTCATGGAAAGCCTTTTTAGGGCTGGCCTGTCAGCGCAGTGGTTGGATTTTCACCTGCGTCTGGTGACCTGGGTTCGGAATGGACTTACGTGCGGAGGGATGGCGGGGAGGGGAGAAGGCTTGAGGCGTCTAATGACTGCTCGCCTTCTCCGGGGGTCTGCCCCAGCCTTTGCTGGCTCCTGGTGGAGGCTGGGAGAACAGCCCTGTTTGGGGGCCCACTGAGGAGGAGCATGACAGGCGTTGCCATGCCTTGGCGTCAATGGCATGCCATGCTCCTGCAGGAGAAAAACAGAAAAATGGTGCCCCGGATGACGGCCAAAGGACCCTTGCCACCATGGAGCCCCAGACAGCCCGGACCGACCCCAGTAGCACCTGGGCCAACTGGTTATGCCTACCAGCATTTTCTCCTCGGAAGAGGAGGACCCTCCCAATGATGGGATATGTTGGGTTACTCGGGGGGCTACAGATATGGGGTGGCAGGGAGGGTGGTGGGCGGCGCAGAGGTCCTAGCTGCCCCCCCCCCATATACCAATATAATATTTACTCTATTTGCTGTTGCCAATATTTTAGTTTTTTCCCCACAGATATTTGTTTTGGTCCTCATTTTGTCCCTATTGTCCCTGAGACTACTTCGCTGGCATGTTGATTGCTGGAAAACTGAAGTCAGATCGCAGACTTTATTAATAATAAAAATGTGTCTCTGCGTAGCTTTTTTCTTAAGAGGCAGATATAATGTACACTCATAATTGTGATGTGAATTTATCTCCCCCTTTGTTTCCAAATCTCTTGTGGTTGAATGTGAAATGATAGAACAGACAAGTCTTGTATTTAAAAAAAAGTTCACTCCCTTATACTTGAGAACATGGATAGCTTTGAAAACACAGTGTCTATTTGTATTTTTGCATTCTTATCTTTGTATTTGGAAATCAATGGTTTGCACTCAGCTTTAATTAATGTATTGATTGAATCACTCTTGCTTTTGGTATAAATTGTTGTCTGCCATCCCATTACGATGCCTCCTCACGAAGGGTTGCTCGGACCCGAAGTGCCGGGGCAAGTGGCAGTGGTTTTGTATGTAACACCCTCACTGTTATTACAGCTTATAAAGCTTTAAAATTGATCTTGGAGTGAGGGTGCTTTCTTGGCTATCAGTTCTCTTCGACAGGCGTGCAAACACCTTGGAACTTTGTCCCCATTAAAGTCAACAGGGGTAACGTTTAAGTCCATTTTATACATATACATACTTTTTTATACATGGTCAGTTTGAGATTAATGAAGGGCACTGCTCGACTAACAAGGGCCTTCTTAGTTGAGCGGTGCCCTTCATTAATCTCAAGCTGGCCATTCTTATGTACAAAAACCAGGTGTAAACCTGGCCCCACTGACTTCAATGGGCAGATCAGCTCCAGTCGGGAAGTGAAGGGATCAGCCGGCTGTCATGTTGGGGGCAAACTACAATCCCTTCATCTTCCATACAGACTTTCAGAAAAAGTAGGATTTCACCTTTAAAAGACTTTCGCAGACAAGCTTCAGCATCTGTGAGTAACCCCAGGATCCTGGTAAAGCACTTTAAGAGTTCATTTTACTACTGCTTCCAACATCTTACTGTCTCCAATTTACCTCCCAATTGTTGAGCTGTGACATGGCAGTCTGTGGTCCGGGTAAGCAGCGTGACATAACAAGAACACTATGCAGTCCAGAGATCCTAAACAAACTCTTTTACAAGGACTTCATGGAACACTAGGCAAAAATTACAACAAAACCTGGACGAAATAAGTGAAACGGAAAACAAATGTTATCTAGTGAGTCAAGGCCACGGAAGTACAGGGACACCCGGAGGAAAAGGAAGGGCTAGAGGTACTGCAGGTCACCCCGGAGACAGGCGCTGAGGGCACTATCCATACAGGGGTGATACACAGACCTCCAGCACAGAGACAGGAGTTGGATAAGGCACTTGGCGAAGCCATCATCAGGGTGGCAAGTAAGGGGGAGGTGCTGCTAGCACGTGACGTCAGTCTGTCAGATGCAAACTGGAGACTTCAAACTGCAGCTTCGGCAAGGAGCAGGGCCATCCCTGACTCCCTACAAGGGGCTTTATCTCAGGCAGCTAGTCAAGGAACCCACTAGGGATGGAGCACTGCTGGACCTGGTGCTTGCAAACGGGGACGGCACTGCAGATATCACAGTGGGAAGCCCCCCCCCCAGGTACCAGTGAGGAACTGAGGCAAACCACATGCAGACGAGGATCCTGGACTTCAGGAGGGTGGATTTTAAGTAAATATGAGACTGCCTCAGAAACTGTCTGGGGGGGGGGATTGCCAGGAAGGGGTAGTGGCACAATGGGGAAAAATAAGGGGGGGCATAATTAGGGCAACTAGCCTCTGTGAGAAGGAAGTGAGTAAAAGAAGAAGGAAAGAGAGAGACTGTTATGGTTCTCTAGTGAACTGGCCAAGGTGGTGAAGATAAACAGAGTGGCATTTGGGAGGTATAAAGAAATGCAGAGGGAGGAAGACAGGGAGGTGTATCGGGTAAAACAGAGGGAAGCAGGAAAGGCAGTGATGGGAGCAAGAGCACAGACAGAGGAAAGGATAGCCAAATGAGGTAGGTAAAGGGAATAAGACTTCTTTTCAAAAGGAAAGGGATAGTGAGGATAAGGAGGATGGAAGGGGTGGCTGCGCAGAAGAGGACCAAGAAAAGCAGACATTCTGAGCAGGTACTTCTGCTCAGTCTTCAAAGTGGAGGGAGGGGGGACAGATCACCAGGGAGCAGCAGAACAGGGTGGGGGGGGGAGATGGACATGAGTAATAGAGTCCTGAAGGGACCTGCAGTTCTGAAGGTGGACAAGGCTATGGGACCAGACAGGATACATCCAAGAGTACTAAAGAACTCAGGGAGGTGCTAGCCGCCACACTGACAGCCTTATTCAACAGTTCACTGGTGCCAGGTGAGGTTCTGGATGACTGGAAGAGAGCAAATGTGGTCCCACTGAGACGAGCAGCAGGGAGGAGGTAGCAACTACAGGCCAGTCAGTCTCACCTCAGTGGTGGGGAAATTAATGGAAACCCCGTTAAAGAGAGGAAAAGCTGCTAGAGTACCTTGGATCCAATGGTCTGCAAGACCACAGGCAACATGAATTTACAGAGGGGGAGGTCACACCAGACAAATCTAATTGATTTGTTTGATGGGGTGACCAGGGACATAGATGGGGGAAGGAAGTGCATAACGCCTAGCTGGACTTCAGCAAGGCATTCGGCACTGTGCCACACAGGATACTTGAAACTGAGCAGCGCAGGGGTGGGATCCAAAGTGGTGAACTGGGTTAAAAACTGGTTAATGGATAGGCGATAGAGGGTGATGGGACATCAGGGGCCACCTCCATGGACAAAGAGTGCAGACAGTGCATCATTGCAATTAGTGTGGGCCCAGGGCGAAAAACGTGGAACGCTTCCCAGCCACAGGCTGAATCCCAGTGCCCCGCAGGCTCCGCAACAGCAGCTGGGCAGTTCTGAGGAGACCCTCTGGCAAGAAAGGAGTGAGGTAAGCCCTGGAGAACCCGGATGATGGGGCTGGAGGGAGCAGTCAGATTGGGGGGGATTGGGCAGTCAAAGGCAGACAAACAGAAGACTGAAAAAAGCATGAATAACATGGGATAGACACTGTGGAACAAGTATTAGTAAATAGGCAGGGAAGGAGAGGATCACTGGGGACCAGTTAGAGTCTGCTGACTAGGCAGGGACTGTCTGGGCAGACTGGATGGGCCAAGCGGTCATTTTCTGCTGACAAATTCTGTTTCTATAGTGAATTCTAGTAGCTGAACAGAGTATATTTATGCTTTTACATACTGAACGGGAAGAAAATAAAAACCACCAGTGATCGCTGAATTATGTTACACTCTGATACACTTGTACAGTCCTTTCAACAAAACACAAGAAAAACCTGCATCTTGATTAAGCAACAGAACTTACTGGCCGGCCCATCAGCATAGCGGTAGCACTACTGGTCGCGACACTGGTGACCTGGGTTCAAGAATGAGTTTGGGTTGACAGGGGCTGGCCAGGGGGAGAAGTACTGAGCGTCCCAGTACTGCCTCCTGGGTGAACACAGGTGGCAGTGCAGATGAGGATGCTATGGAAGGGTGAGACACCAGCCGAGGTCTTGAGCAGCAGCATGCAACAGCGTGTATACACTTCTTGGACCACCTGTGTGTGCCTGCCTCTCTGGGAACAATGAGAAACATGAAAAAAAAAAAAAAACACTGCCAATGCTGACGTCAGCCCAGGTGGACAGAACACGTACCACAACAGGAACCCTTAGCATCCGCCTGACGAAGACTACGTGCATGTAGGAGGTGGTCCTGCCACTTCTTCCCCATCTGGAGGGGTCTGATTACAGGAACGCATCATGGCTGGAAGCTGTAGGGGACCAGGTAGCGGAACAGTCAGACATCTTGGGGACCCTGAGGGAGAGCAGAGGCAGCAACGCTGAGGGGAAATAAAACAAAATACACACACACAAAAAAAAAACAGAACCTATGCAAGGAATACAGTGACACATTACTGCAGATTGTTCAGCATACACCTCAAGGCTGAGATGTCGGCAAGTGACCAGCAGAGATAAGGCAAGTGTGTTTTTACCTAGGCGGCCATTCTGTATCGAGGTAATGCACAGAAATGTTTGGATTTCTAAAAGAATTAAGTGTAATCCATTTTAAGACAATACCCATTGCAGTTGCAGCAAACCACACATTTTCAAGAAGTACAGGCTGTGAAAACTAACAGAAACTGTCCAAAACCTCTTCAGAAGGCGAGGGTGGTTAATGGTGTTATTCAAAACTAAAACCACCCGTCAAGTTTTAGCAACTTTTGTTGCTATTGTCATTTAGAAAGCGGAGAGAATAGAGGAGTGTGATCTGGCTCTGCGGTCCACTATATGGCACATGGTAGCACTGGAATCAAGATTTCAACCTGTCAATACTGCAGATCTGCTAGAAACAAGAAAGCTGCTGATATCTGTATCTATTTGCTAGGCAAACAGGCTGAAGAACCCTCTTCACCCCCACATTTACTATACAACAGAAACCTTCTCAGGTTCTTCCGTGTTTTCTGTCATCCTTCACAAGAACTCAGAGAAACGGAATGCACGGGCATGCCTTCAGGCACAGAATCTGAAATGTCCAGAAGGAATTATTAGCAAATTCTACATCCAATTCACAAACAACATGTCAGAAAATACATCTGGCTCATAAATGTTCCCTTTTTATAACTGCAATAACTGGTGTATCAAATTAAATGCAGCCATTCAACACAGTTATGAAAAGTTTTCCTTTAAAGGAAAACTACACCCAAAACTTGAAAAAATATACGTTGTACAGAGTGTTTTAATTTGTATGTGAAGTTCTAGTGTTTCCTTCCCTCTGACTGGTATTAGGAATTTTTCCTAAATTAGCCTGCTAGCTTTACGACCCCTGGGGATCTTCATACCTGATAGCGTAATTGTATTTCTTGTTCCCACAGTGCATCTTGTCTCATGTGACTGTGATGTAAGAGAGACCCAACATTCAGCACACACATGCCAAACAAACTAAATATCTTGGAAGCTTTACAAGCGGCACAAAAATTACCAGCAGCAAAGTTTTTCAGGACAGTAAAACCTTTAGGATGAGGGTGGTCACCAAGCTGAATTCTACAGATTTTAAAATACAGCCATCTCTATTGTTGTGAACTGATTGTAATGCAATGCTTTCTGCTGGATTTATGGGCTCTGCTACATCACCATCACATGAAACAAGGTGCATTGTAGGACAAAGAAATGCAATAAAGCTATTTGATATGGAGATCTCCAGGGGTTGTAAAATTACCCTAAAGCTAGCAGGCTAATTTAGGAAAAACTCCTAATACCAGTCAGAGGGAAGGAAACACTAGAACTTCACATACAAATTAAAACACTCTGCACAGCATATATTTTTTCAAGTTTTGGGTGTAGTTTTCCTTTAACAGGTTTAGTTAAGTGGGGTAAAAGTAATTATTTTACTTCCAATTAATATGCATTTGGCTGAACAAGGGCACCATTTAATTATTTTTTTAAAACAGTGATTTGGTGGGGGGAGGGTTGTTGTTTATTTTTGAGACACCAACAATATGACAGCACTTGAATTTTTTAAAAACAGTGTCTTGTGGGGGGGTGGTGGGGTGGTATTTTGAAACACCAATATATTAACACCTTGTGTTGCGGATAAATCACCTTCTCCAAGCTCTGCCCTTGCTAATATTAGCCCCTGCCCACATCTATGTCAGGTATTTGGAATTTAATGTTTGCAAGTTGAGCGGTGACTTTCATGTCCCTCTAAGATTGCTTAAAGTTACGAAAAACGGCATTGAAAAACTGCCCCCATAGACTTGTATGGGGTGTGCCCCCACGCTCTCCCTGCTTAGACATCACAAAACATCTGAGCGCGCGGGGGCAGAGCAGGCAAACCAGGAAGCTGGAAAGGATTGGCTGGATGTGGGTTCAGCAGCAGGTACTATCCTTTCCCAAACTAGAAGGACACAGTTACAAATCTTACTTTTAGCAGCAATCCACTAATGCTGCCATAAGGTATTGGGCTTCAGACATTAGGTTGGAACATCACTTTAACAGGCACAGTGGAGGAGCACCCCAAATGACATCAGCACCCTGGAGGAATGCTGACTCAGCATCCTGCAACCTTGGAGAAATGGACCACAACAAAAAGGAGCTGAAAAAGTACAAATTAGTCAAATTTTGTTACAAAACATGGAACACACAGTTTTTATCGCAGTGTTTATTGAGTGGTGCTACCTGTTTTACTTTGGAAAACTAATGCACATGATCTTTAAGTCAGTGCAGAGCATTTCTATTGCAAACCTGATGATGGAATGGTTCCACCATGTCGATGCGACATTTCTGTCAACACCGACATGGGCTGGGGAATTAACTGCCTGGCTAGCGCCGGGCAGTGCGTATCACAGCAGGCGCCAAGCTTTTTTTCCTGGGTGCTCTGCCCCACCCCCACCCGGACTTTATATAACTAACTCGGGGTTATGTCAGGAGGAAGAGGATAAACTGTTGGGGGGGCAAAAGTCGCCCTGACAGTAGGAAACCAGAAATCACTGTCGCCCGTGTCAGTGTCGACAACAGTGAGTCGCCATAAATGCCGGCCGTGACATAAATACATTGCTGTTGCAACAGTATGCATACTGGAACTAACCTCTGTAAATGAGCAGTAAACACATAATATTTTCCTATGATATCTCACATGTGTTCTGTATTCCATACTCCAGGCAGTGATACCATTCACTGAAGACACGACTCCCAAAGACAGGCTGACACATCCAGAGGAGTGAAGGTCTGGGACAAGGTCAGGCAACCTTAATGCACGCGAGCCATACCCCTAAAGGTGCGCACAAAAGGTAGCAGCAGCAGACCAGAGAAGAAAGCCTGTTAAGTTGCTCCCCTAGTAAACTGCACCATGGTGGCTGCGTTATGATTGTGTGCAAAAGACTTTAGAGTGAACATGACCAGTACATAGGGGCTGTCACTTGCCAGTCTAAGTTTTGACAAAACTTGCTTCAAAATCTGTGCCACATTTTCAGCTACATCTTTTGAAGCAGGGTGATGTGCAGTCATTTAAATTAAATGTATGCCCAGGGACAATCACTACTGCAGCCAGTCTTTAATTAGGATACATACTACTACTCTGTGCACAGTCCCAGCTGATGCATCCCCCCCCTCCATCTTGAAGTAGGATGCATACTGCTACATTGTGCACAGTCCCATCGGGGGCATACTCCCTCCATCTTTAAGTAGGATGCGCACTAGTACATTGTGCACAGTCCCATCATGGGGCATACCTCCCCCCATCTTAAAGTAGGGTACATACTACTACATTGTGCACAGTCCCATCAGGGGCACACCCCCATCTTGAAGTAGGATACATACTACTACATTATTGCACAGTTCCATCGAGGGCATACCCCCCCATCTTGAAGTAGGATACATACTACTACATTGTGCACAGTTCCATCAGGGGCATACCGCCCCCATCTTGAAGTAGGATACATACTACTACATTGTGCACAGTTCCATCGGGGCATACCGCCCCCATCTTGAAGTAGGATACATACTACTACATTGTGCACAGTCCCATCGGGGGCATACTCCCTCCATCTTGAAGTAGGATACATACTACTACATTGTGCACAGTCCGATCGGGGGCATACTCCCTCCATCTTGAAGTAGGATACATACTACTACATTGTGCACAGTCCCATCAGGGGCATAACCCCCCCATCTTGAAGTAGGATACATACTACTACATTGTGCACAGTCCCATCGGGGGCATACTCCCTCCATCTTGAAGTAGGATGCATACTACTACATTGTGCACAGTCCCATCGGGGGCATACTCCCTCCATCTTGAAGTAGGATGCATACTACTACATTGTGCACAGTCCCATCAGGGGCATACCACCCCCATCTTGAAGTAGGATGCACACTAGTACATTGTGCACAGTCCCATCGTGGGCATACTCCCTCCATCTTGAAGTAGGCTGCACACTACTACTCTGTGCATAGACCCAGCAGGTGCTCACCCCCCTCCCCACTGAACAACCCCTCCCCAAATCCTGAAGTAGGCTAAATACTACTACTTTATGCACAGTCCCAGTGCGTGCATGTACCCTCCCAAATCCTGAAGTAGGCTAAATACTACTATTTTATGCACAGTCCCAGCAGGTGCATACCCCCAAATCTTGAAGCAGGTTGCATACTACCACTTAGTGCACAGTCCCAGTGGGTGCTCACTCCTTCCTCCAATCTTGAAGTAGGATACATACTACTACGTTGTGCACAGTCCCAGGAGGTGCACACCCCCTCTCCCAATCTTGAAGTAGGATGCATACTACTACAACTCTGTGCACAGTCCCAGCAGGTGCACACACCCCCTCTCAATCTTGAAGTAGGATACATGCTACTACTTTGTGCACAGTCCCAGTGGGAACTCACCCCACCAAAAAAAGTAGACTGTATACTACTACTCTGTGCAGAGCCCCAGTGGGTGCTCACCCCCCACTTCAAATCCTGAAGAAGGATGTATTCTTCACATTGTGCACAGACCCACGGGTGCATATCCCCACCCAATCTTTTTTTTTCCCATATACATTTTTATGCTCCCCACGGAGCTGGCAGGTGGCTCCAGCCTTTCCCTTGGAGGGGCTCTCTTTCTGGTCCTTGACTCTCACGTGCCCGACCCTCCCAACAATCCCCCATGGGTTGCACCCCATGACAGGGCTGAGGGCGAAAGGCATCAACTTTCCCCCTCCCCGCGAACCAACATCCAGACTCCAGGGGCGCTGCGAATCCATGATGGAACTGACAGCTCCATTTTCTACTTTTCTGCCCCCCCCCTTGCTGCGGTTGCTCGTGTGCATGTGGAGGTACATGCAAGCAGCAATCCGCTGCACCCTTCCTATGCTAGCCGCTCCCGTCTGCGCTAGCCTAGGGCCTCCACCCATGGGCAGCCTTGCAGCGGGCATGACTGGGTCACTACCCGGGTGAGGAGAGCAGCCTATGGCCACTCAATCCATCTCTCTGGCCTCCCCCCCGACCGACCCCCAACATCAAAGGCTTGTTCCCAAACCCAGGTCACTGACGTTGCGTGAGGTGTGGCGTCCAGCGCCTCAGCCCTCAGCACCACCAGGCCAGCTCCCCCCTCCCAATCTTGAAGAAGGCTGCATACTACTATTCTATGCACAGTCCCAGCAGGTACTCACCCTCCAATTTTTCTGCATCCCCTGTGCCCCCCTCCTTCCCTGTCTCCATTATCCTCCCATCCTCCCCCTATTAACCCTGCGCGCCCTCACATTAATAATAAAGACAGCGCAAAACAGATGTAGGTAAAGAGAGGACAAGATGCATGCTATCATTCTAAGTTTTCCTTTAATGAAGTCCAGTCAGGTAAATACATACTACGAATATAGAACTCGCTTAACTCTATGTAAGCAATAATACCTGACACGGTGGGCAGTATTGTGCTATACCGGACCACCCCAGGTGCGTAAATGAGAGAGGGCCTTCTAGACCCTCGGAGATCAGGTATAGCACAATACTGCTCACCCTGTCGCGTACCATTGCACTTAGAAAATGGGTTACATGTGATATTGTATGAATAGTTATCAAAATGTTAACTAGTAAAACAATAAATGAGAGCAAATTATTTGGAAGTGTCTTTCTTTGGTAAAATAATCCCTCTACTGTATACATGTATACTTGCCAGTAGAGGGCAGTGCAATGTCTTGGAAGACTTTTCCATGTTAGCCTAGTATCATGGTCTGTGCATCCCAGTTATTTGTTGAACGTGACCCCCCCACCACCCCATACACACACACACACACACAATTGCCAATTTCAACATTTTATGGTTAAGATTTTATGTCTTTTCTTGTTTGTTTTGTTTTTGCAGCATAATGGGCCAGGGATATCAAGGACTACAGAAGCGGGATTGGGTTTAGTGGTCAGGAAATGTGAACCCAGTAGTTAACAGCGGGATCGGGCATGGTGGACAGTAGGTCTAAACAGGGTAGCTCTGCTATGCTGCCAACAGGGTACTTTAATCTTTAAAAAAGTTTGTTTTGTTTTTGGCTAGCGGGGCTACAGCTAAGGCGAGCAGGGTGTCTTGGAGTAGCGGTGAGTACACGACATGCTACCACTACTATCTGAATGTTAAAACTGATATTTTCTTTTTAAACGGGGTTAAATACAAAAGATTGCATGCCAGCTCATGAAATTGCCGTTTTGAGTTATTTAATTGAGAGTAGCATTGCTTGTTGAACGAGGCTATCCGATTGTTTCATGGGGGGGGGGGACTGTCTCTCGTTAAGTGGGAGGAAAAAACATGGCAGAGTTTAAAAATGAAAATTCAATTGTACCAAGGATTTCTGAACACAATCAGGCAGCAGATACTGCGGGGGCTTGTTATTTCCTGGTGTTTGTTGCCTGATACAGACTGACTGGTTGGTGGCCTAAGACAATCAGGTTCAAAGATTTACCCAACTCCATATCTACTGTAGTTTATGTGCTCTCAGAGCTGCATTAAATACTTTGCACTCTATCAATTATTTGGACTTGCTTCTTTCTGTGGTATGTTGGAGTATACTGACATTTTAAAACGGTATTTGTTGTCACTTTTCAGTTTCTCTATTGTACAGTGTTTTGAAAAAAGTGAAATGAAATAAAAATCTTTATGGCAAAAATTAATTGTATGCCTTCTGGCCAGATGTGTAAATAAGTCTTGGGGGTCAACAGATACAGGTTACTCACCTGTAACAGGAGTTCTAGGAGTGGTATATGTTGTTCATCCACACTGTCTGGCAGGTACCTTGCCGCTTTAAGATGGTCCGGAAAGTCTTCAAGCTGGCTCCTCCCACCTACCCGGGTGATGGAACTCTCGGCTCCGCCCCATGACGCCAGATCTAGCCCGCTAGACGTCAGGTTGTGTGCCGAAGCCAGGGAGGTCAGGTGGGTCCGTGTGGATGAACAACATATACCACTCCTACAACTCCTGTTACAGGTGAGTAACCTGTATTTCTAAGGGCATGGATATGTTGTTATATCCACACTGTCTGGCAGACTCCTAGCAGTTCTCCAGGAGAAGGGAGGCAAGCTGCACACCTCCTACTTAGGGAACAGGGACTGGAGAACTGAGGTTCCAAAATCAGCATCCCAGTGTGACTCAAGGTCGATGTGGTAATGGGAAATGAAGGTGTGTGCTGACTTCCAGATAGCAGCCCTGCAGATTTCCTGGATGGGGACATCCCTAGAAGCAGTCACCGACACAGCGGTATGATGGGTGGAATGAGCCCTAAGCCCTACGGGAGGCTCCCTACATGCCAACCTATAGCAGAAATCAATGCAGGAAGTGATCCACCTGCCAATTGTCTGCTTTGCTGCAGGTCTGCCAGGTGCGACTTCAGCATAGGTGACAAACAGCTGGCAAACCTCTCCCCAAACATCCACCGTACACTCTTTGTAGTAAGCGCTCTTCTCAGGTCCAAAGTATGGAGCCTGTACTCGGCCTCCAAGGTATGATTGGGGTAGAACACCGGCAGAGTCAAGACCTAGTTAAGGTGAAACTCCGACACCACCTTCGGGAGAAATGTCGGGTGGGGGCGCAGGACAACCTTGTGCCTGTGGAAGACCAGGTAGGCAGCGTCAATGGAAAGCACCTGGAGCTCCCCAATCCTTCTGGCTGACGTGATAGCCACCAAGAAGGTGGTCTTCCACGACAGGTGAGAGATGTCACACCTGTCCATCGGTTCGAATGGCTTGCCCATGAGCTTGGCCAATACCAGCAGTAAATCTCATGGAGGTGGTGGTTCACGCACTGGAGGAGATATGTGATCTAGGCCCTTGAAAAGTGCCAGACCACTTTCTCCTGTGCCACAGACTGCCAGCCCGCGCCTGGTGAGCAGAGATGGCTGCCAGGTGCACCTTGAGGGTCATCGACTGAAGCCCTGCTGGGAAAAAACCACTGGTAGTCCAGAATGCTAGCCAGCGGACAGGACGAGGGGTCCAACCCCATGCCCTGACACCAAATGGAGAATCTCTTCCATTTGAAGGCATATCATTTTCTGGTCGACTCCTTGTGGGATGCCTCAATGACGTTAAGGACCTCGTCGGAAAGACCCAAGGCCTGAAACTCTAGCCGCTCAGGAACCAGGCCGTCAGGTGCAGGGATTGAAGGTCCGGATGGAGCACCTTCCCCTCGCTGATGGAGAGCAGGTCCAGGTGGGCTGGAAGCCGCCTCGGGAGCCTGGAGCTGAGGTTGAGGAGATCTGGATACCAGAACTGGCGAGGCCAGTCTGGGGCTACGAGGATCACCTGTGCCTTGTCCTTCCTGATCTTGAGGAGCATCTTGTGGATCAAAAGCAGAGGAGGGAAGGTGTAGAAGATGCTGGGGTCCACGGCTTGGAGAAGGCATCCCCCTGCAGCTAGCCCTGCTGAGGGGGGCGGGCATGGTACAGCCTCAACTTGGCATTCTCCCTGGAGGTGAACAGATCCACCTGAGGTGTGCCCCAGTGGGAGAACAGGTCTTGTACTATCTCCAGCAGAAGAGACCACTCGTGAGATGCATCGCCTATCCGGCTGAGGGCATTGGCCAGACTGTTCGAGGCTCCTGCCACATGAATGGCTAGGAGATCCGCCTCCAGGCTGAGCACGAGACCAAATGCAAAGAGCTTCCTTGCACAGAGACAAGGAGTGCATCCCGCCCTGTCTGTTGAGACAGTACATGGTCAGTGGTGTTGTCTGTCTGGACCTGGACCACTTGACCCCGAACAAACGGAGCAAAGGCAGTCAGGGCTAGCCGGACCACTTGGAGCTCCAGCAGGTTGATGTGCATCGGGACTCCTGAGGGGACCAGAGTCCGTGGGCTCTGTGCTCCCCGGATGGGCACCCAACCCATCAAAGAGGTGTCAGTCATCAGGATGACCAACAGCTTGGGGCGGACGGAAGGGATTCCTCCTGCAGATGAGCTGGGATGAGCCACCACTGCAGGCCGTCCACATCTCCTGGGTCACAGAGACTGGCTGGTCTAGATGACCTGAACGCTGAGACCACTGTCAGGCCAGCCCCCACTGCAGGGGGCGCATATGCCAGTGGGCTCAACGGACCACGCTGGTACAAGCTGCCATGAGTCCCAGAAGGCGCAGGAAGTCCCGGGCAGGGCGCAATTGCCCAACCAGAAATGAGTGGGCAAAGGAGGAAAGGACCTCGGCCCTGTCTGCCGGGAGCTGGGCTCTGGTTCGAAGAGAGTCGAGCTCTGCCCTGATGAACTGAATCACCTGCAAGGGCATGAGTTCCAACTTGGCCTCATTGATGAGGAGGCCGAGCTGAGAGCAAGCCTGGAGGGCCAGATGTCTGGACCACTCCACCTCCTACCTGGAGGGACCTGCTATAAGCCAGTCATCCAGGTAAGGGTAGACCCCGACCCCTCGGGCACCGCAGGAATGCTACCACCACTGCGATGCATTGGTGAAGACTCTGGGAGCTGATGAGAGGACGAAGGGCATGGCCTGGAACTCGTACAGGGTTCCTCTGCCTGAAAGTGGAGGAACCGCTGATGAGACGGACGATTGGGATGGGAAAGAACGCGCCTTGGCGGTCCAGGAGAAGAACCACATGCCCTGCTCCGGGATGGTATTATCTGAGCCAGGGTTACCATCCAAAAGGTGACGGCCTTAGGAATTTATTCAGGTCATGCAGATCGAGAATGGGCACCAGCCTCCCATCTGTTTTGGAACCAGGAAGTACCTGAAACAAACCCTGGGCCGGAGGAGGATCCACAGCCTTGCTGACTACCGCATGCGAGACTGGTCGATGTCGTCTCTGAGACTTGACTGGGAGGCTGCGGACCGGTAGCCCCGCAGGGCATGGGATCAAAGGGAGGAACCTGCTCGATCTCCAGAGACAGGCCCCTGCTGACCACTTCCAGCACTCAGCAGTCCATCGTGATGGGGACCAGGCGGAAAGGAAGTGGCTGAGCCTGCCCCCATGGGGGGACCCAGGGGAGGTGAGACAAGGTTGGGGGCAGCCCCCCACAACCCGCCACTGGGCAGGCTTGAAGGAGGAGGGACCGGCTGAGAAGCCACCAAAGCCCTTCCCCCCGGGCTTCCTAACTGAGGAAGTGATGGACTTGGCTCCATGGTGCCAAGTTTGAGTCTGCTGGTCCAGCTGCTGGGCAGATCTTGCCGCAGGAGCGAAGGGATGAAAGGGCTTACACTGCTGATGGCGGCCTTTCTCCTTCTGTGCAGATGTGACCGAATCTAGGGTGGCATTGGATTTTTCAATGCGCTGGAGGTGGCCCTCCACACCGGGCCTGAACAGGTCGGAGCCCAGAAAGGGAACATCTGTGCGCTTGTTTTGGGTGTCTGCCATGAAAGTCGAGATCCGCCACCAAGCCCTGTCACGCATAGCCACTGCGGCCGCTACTGAACGGGCACAAGAGTCTCCAATATCCAGAACCATCTGGAGCTGCTGCTTTGCCACCGCCCTTCCCTGATCCCGGACCTTCTTGACCGTGGTTTGGAGGTCGGCTGTGAGATGAGGGACCACCTCATCAAGGGAGCCCAACAGGGTGTGAGAGAAGTGTGCTATCATAACAGCCAAGCTGGCCTGGTGAAGACCCAAAGAAGCGGCAGTGTACACCTTTCTCCCGGAGTAGTCCAATTTCTTGGACACCTTATCCGGGGGCTTGTCCACATCCCTCATGTTGCCTGAGCACCTGAAGACAGAATCTGCCACCAACCCCTCGGCTGAGGGGTGCTCCGAGAAGCGGGAGAGAGAGCCAGTAGGGACTGTGTACTTGCAGGCCATCCTGGCCAATGGCGCTGGGCAGGAGGCTGGGCGCTGCCAGAGTTCTAATGCTGGGCCCACAATGGCCTCGGCTACAGAGAAGGCCTCCGTGAGGGAGTGCCCCTTGTCCAGAATCTCCGTAAGGGGATATCTGGCTCGTTTCTGTTCTGCACAGGTTCAAGTGGCATTCGGGTATCCGAGATGAGCCGAAGGATACCAAGGAACGAGGTGGGGCTCTCATCCACAAAAAGACCCCCTGAGAATTCCAGGTCAACTGGACGGGAATGCAACAAGGAGTCTCAGTCTCCGAAGAGTCTGCGTACAGATGGTGACCACCTGAGCCACTCGCCAAGGGCGATCGGGGGTGAGAGTGACCGACAACCAATGTGGCAAACCTTGAGCCGACCGAGAATCCTTGGTCGGCGCCCCATTCTTCGGCTGGGGAGTCGGTGGTTCGGCAGCCGGTTTTGGCCGAGCTTTCAGCGCCAGGACTGGGTCCTTGACCAGGGAACCGGTGGCGGGAGTTGGCTTCGGCCATTCGGATGACAGCCACTTAATTGCCAGTGTGGAAGCCGACGTCAGCTTGCTGCTGGCCAAAAGAAGCTGTTGCCACATTAGATCCTCACAATGCTGATGCAACTTGTGCTGGAGCCTCTCCTCAGTCGAGGAGGATGAAGAAGAGCGGCGGCGCCACTTTCTGCGATGTCGGGACCAAGACCACTGACGTCGGCGGGATTTCCCCGAAGCAGAGGAAGGCTGAGACCAAGACCTTAACTGTCGGTGGTGGGCCGATGAAGGAGCTGGAGAAACCCGCTGCCCCTCCAGTTCAGGAACCTGGGCCGGGGACTTTGGCTCAATGGTCTGAGGCAAGTCCTTGGAAGGCACCGGAAGCACTGGTGTCTGAGAGGGAGAGCTGTCAGCCTCCTTGGTCGATAACCTGTCGGTGGGCTCGAGAAAAATCTTGGCCGCATCAACAGGCGACTCGGCTGGCTGGTCTGACGGGGACACCGTCAAACCAGCAACCTGGGCCGCAACATCGACCAAAGTTGAGAGCCGACAGTCCAGAGAACAAGATCTCTCCCACTCCCAAGAGCACTGATGGTAGGTCTTACCATTTTTCTGATCCTTCTTCTGGGACCGAGGGGTGTGAGACCCAGAAGGACCCTCCCCTTTAGTCAAGAGGGACTGGCACAGCTCCCGAACGGAAGCCATGTAAGAAGAGCCCAGTTGGAGTGGAATAAAGGCCGAAGTCAAAGAGGAGCTCGCCACAGCCTGGGCTGCCTCCTTCTCAAGGGCTGTGAGCTGTTCAAGCTGTTCCAGTTGTTCCGCAGAGCCCGCCGCCGCGGACACTATCCAACAGGCTCCTTCAATTTGACCAGTGGGTACCGTTTCTCTGGTCGCCCAGCTGGAGTCGGGCAGCGAGGTCTTTGAGCACCAATGGAGAAAAGGACAGACACATCTCGCAAGCCTGCGGATCGTGGTCGTGCCTGAGGCAATAAACGCACAAGGCATGGGGGTCGGTGCGCAACATCTTCTGCCTGCAGGGGCACCGCGAACCCGGGGATGGTCTTGTGCTCCATCGCAGCCGCGAGGGAGGAGGGTGAAGACTAAACTTGAATGAGTTTCAAAGTAAGTTTAGGAAAAAAATCTGAAGTTTTCAGAGCCATGGCCTGCAAAACGTGTGCGCACTAAAGAGGGGACCTGATGGTTCCAAGCGGTAAGGAAGATCTGGCATCATGGGGCAAAGCCGAGAGTTTCATCACCTGGGTGGGTGGGAGGAGCCAGCTTAAAGACTGTCCAGCCCCTCTTAAAGCGGTAAGGTACCTACCAGACAGTGTGGCTAGAACAATATGGCCTAGAATTTGTAAATAAATCTTGGGGGTCAAAATTCAATAGCTGATTGTGCAAGACCATGTAACTGCACTGTATGTATGTTATCATTGGATTTAAGAAAGCATACAATATGAGCATCCCACTGGTTGTAAACTACCGGAGAAATAACACCCTCACTTTCAAGTTTGGAATGCAGCTGGCTTGCCATTGCTTGTCTTAGAACACAAGGAAAAGACTACAGGCTTATACATTTGCTGAGGTTATGGTCCCGGTTTCACTGCATTCACTTCTTCTTTTATTCCTAACCAAAGCCAGTGTCAGGATGGAAACCTTTTAACATCCAGGTCACATAACTCAATCACAGCATTGGATGCCGTGTTTGCCGAACTAATTTCCACCTTTTTTTTTATTTGTTTAACCAGGAGAGACACACTAAGCTGAAAGCTTGTTTACAGATGCGACCTGGAAGCACAAGGAAATTAAGTGACTTGCTCAGGGTCACACAGTATGCAAGTGGGGGCTGTGAGATTCAAACCCAGGTCTCCAGGTTTGCAGCTCAGAGCCTTAAACCACTGCGCTATACTGCCTCCTAACCTAGTTAGGATGATCCATTCTGTTTTGCTAGCATTAGTTCCAATTTTCACAAATGCCCTTGATACGTACACCTACCAATGGAATGGATGGAAGCTGTCCAGAGGAGGGCAACTAAAATGGTGCAGGGTCTGCACCGGAAGACATATGAAGAGAGACTTAAGGAGCTTAATATGTATAGCCTCGAGGAAAGGAGGGAGAGGGGGGACATGATAGAAACTTTCAAGTACCTCAAGGGAATCAACAAAGTCCAAGAGGGTAGCATCTTTCAAAAAAAGAGGTGTGCAAGAACAAGGGGGCACAATTTGAAGATAGAAAGGGGGCGGCTCAGAGGTAATTTAAGGAAGTATTTTTTCACAGAGAGGGTTGTGGATGTATGGAACGGCCTTCCAGAGGAGGTTGTGGAGTCACAAACAGTGGTGGAATTCAAGCATGCATGGGACAGTCATAAGGCAATTCTAGGGGGTGGGGGTAGGAAGAAGTAGGCTGCTGGTTAACTAGGATCTGCAGCTTATCCATCAGGTAGGGAAATGGGCAGACTGGGTGGGCCAAGCGGTCCTTATCTGCCGTCAAATTCTATGTTTCTATGTTTCAAACACAAATTCAAAGATCTCTTTAATGTAGTTAATAACACACAGAAAATGAAGGTTGCAGGTTTACATCCGTGCACCTTTGCCTACACAATTTCTGAGGCAACAATATTATGTTTCCGCTGGCATCAGTTTCCATTAGCACTAAACTCCAATTTCAGCACATATTACAAAATGAGCAAGCCTCTTTCAGAGTTTACCACCTAACGCTATGAAACCCCTTTAGAACTCGTGTTCCTCCTTGTGCAGTCAGGGTACTCGTCCTCATCTAGCCCAAACTCGCTGCCGTCCAATCCTAGGGAACAAGCGCTCGCATTTTACTCCAGGATTGCCTCTGGGGATCTGGCATCGTCTTTTCTCATCTGTGAAACAAAGCTTCACCATGTGCTGGACCTCTCTGCAGCCCCCACAGTGCTGAATCTAGAACATGCATCTCTCCGGGTTATAATTAAATCCTGTACAAGGAAACCGTGGCTGCCCTTCTACTCCTCCTGTTTCTGCTCCTTCATGGTGTATGCACAGTGATAGAGTACAAGTCATACATACTGAGACATCTTCTCTGCTCAAAGGCTAAAGCCACTTCCAAAGTCTCTGCAACCTTCAGGTCCTCTGTATGTGTCACAGCCAGTAGACAATCACAGCGCTCCCCAGTCTAAAGTAACTGCCGCGTACCACTCAGTCTCTATAGTGGTCCGATGTGGAAGGTGCAGTACTTGCGTCCTTTCTGATCTGTGTCGTATGCTCAACAATCAACAAGCTAACTGCAAGTGCTAAAGTGACTTCCCAAATATGAAGTACTGCAACAGCTTTTAAAGGAGCTTTACATCCTCAAATATTATAAATGTCATCTGTTTTCCTGTCACTAGTCATCTTCATTTCTGTAGAAGTTGGGGCAGGCAGGTTGCATACAAGCCCTATTTATGCTTGAGGAAAAGGCATTTACAATGCATTTTTGCAATGTTTTGTGTATGAAACACGCTTGTTTTCCATGGTTAAACTCTCCATACCGGCTGTTGTGTCTGTATTTTGTTTCACCCTCTCAATCATGCCTGCCACATGAGGTTCCTTTTCTGAACCCCTGCATTACTGGCCAGCATCTTCTGCTGACTGGACTTTGAAAAGAAAAAAAGCCGTGCTCCACCCATGCTCACCCACTCCCGCTGTAATTCACATGCCAGCTATAGTACTGGTCTGAGCGAGAGAGTGAGCATCACACTGTGCTGTTGAAAAAATGCGCGAAACAAAGGCAGGCAGGCTATATAGCGAGCCACAATTGAGCAGTGAAGACCTACATTCCATGTTGCATCATTGAGTCTGAGGTGAAATGGTAACAGCCTACATGGGTAAGTTAAGCGGTAAAGCAACAGCTACCAGATTGTGCACTTGGTCATGTTCTGTGAAGGTTTGACTAAGCAAATTGGGTTTGGGTGGGGTCAGTGAGGCCTCCATGCCTGCTGAACTGGGAACTGAGAAGCGGGTCCAGGAGCAGTCAGCGGAGGCACTGTGGCACTGAATCTAAATGCCAGATGTAAAAAAAAAAAAATACAAGAAAAATATTTACTGAGATTAGGATAGTTGCTGCTTGAATTTTAATCTTGTCTAATAAGGTGTCGCATTGTCTGAAGAAATGTAAACTCAGAATGGCATTTTTATCTCTCTGGTGAGTTGACTATGTGAAGCTTCAGGTTTGTTTTATTAGAGAAAGTCTCCGTCACATTTTCTATTTTGTTGATGGTGCTGATGGCTGCTGCAGTTCAGTTTCTGTGCAGTGTGATGATGTGCTGCTTGCTTGGGCATGGGGGGTCCATGACACTCAGAGGGGCACACATGCTGTCTCCATGTTCTTATTCTGACTCCAGCCTGGAGCCCAGTCAGCTTGCTTAAACATCTGTGAAGGGTGGGAGGCTTGGCTGTGTGGTGCAATGCCTCTACCCATCTAACTTGCTAGACACTACACAGATGCTGACTTGCCATGCATTCATCATTACTAAGACATCTATGCTGGAGTCTGTGACAGGGAGCTCCTGCCACTCTTGAGGACCAACCTTTTCTTAAATCTGCTGCAAAAGTTCTTCTGTTTCTTAGCCTAATCTATCCTTTACAATTTCTAGTCCATAAGGTTGGCCAGGGCACCCCCTTCCCTTTCTTGACTATGCTATAGTGTCCTCTTTAATTTTCCTTTTCCCTCTCAGGTCCTTGTACAGGGAGGTTATTGTGGTCACCTCCAAGTGTATGTAAAACAGGTTGTGTTTATCACTGTTGGATTTAGTATGTAATAGCACTATGTCATAATATACCTTATGTTTATGAAACCTGTAAATGTTGAAAATACCATGGCACTAGGTGTTTTTGATAATGGTAAAAGTACTAGGTGAACTATTGTAGAAATTAAGTTAGTTGTGCTATTTAAAATGCATGTAAATGGCTGTAAACTGAACATGTCTGAAAGTTCACAATGATTTGCATATATCCCATGATGCTTTGCATTATGGAAGTATGTATGATGTTATATTTCTTTGAAACTTGATTTGTTGCCAGTGCCCTTTGGGTAACCTTTTTCAGTGTTTCTGCACTGAGGTTCTTTGTTTTAGCTTGTCCCCTTTTGAGCCCCTCACCCCAGCAAACGGGCCCACATAGGGATGAAGGATTTTCACTGAAAAGTGGTTAGATCAGAGATCAGTGTCAGTAGGTGCTAGCTAAGTGTAGATAAAGGACATACATAGTCTGCTGCTGCAAACTGATGTACTGAAGAAGAAATATGGTATTGCTGAAGCTTATTTCCTGTATTCTGAATAAACATCACACAGAAATTGTGTGTTGAACCTGAAATTCGGGGTCTGGTCCATCTGTTATTTCACAACCCCTCCACAGAATCTACCAGGGTAAGTCACCACCTGTTCCATATTATTGGGCTATGCTTTCACTGTATTGGTGTTGTGTGCTTGTTGTTAATAAAACAGCTTATTTAAACGTATTTCATTCTATATCGTCATACCAGATGTTACAGTGAGCAAGTGTGTGACAGAGACGCTGCATGTTCTCAACAAGTAAAAGTTTCCTATGCAACAAGAAACAAGTCAATACTAAAGTTCATTAATGTAAGCTTGTAACCCAAAAATGTGTTGAACAGCTTAAACAAACTACAAAAAAGGAAGAGAACTGACACAAACTGATTGTTATGTTTCAGTTCAATAAGGAAAAATCATTGCTTAAAAATAAAATGGCCAGTTCCATGGCACCAAGCAAAGGGGTTCAGGCAGCATGTTGGCAACCCAGGCTCAGTGGAGACCATCAGTGAGGGGTTCCAGAGTGTCCCCTGGACGCTTCCCCTCTTGGGGGTGTGGGCAGGGCCTTGGCACCTGCAGATGGACAGGGTGACGTGCAAGGAGCATGAAGCTTCGACACCCCCCCCACACACACTTCCCTGCCTCAGTTTGCTGTCCCACATAGGCCCAATCAGGGGTGAGTGGGAGGGCCAGAAAATGGAAAATCACCTCCCGATCGGCCGGATGATGGCCGCCAGTCCCGATCACCACAAAGCCCCGGATCGCCCAGATCGACCCCTGCAGCACCCAAGTCAATTGAGATGCACCTACTGGCATCTTCTCCCTTGGAAGGGGGGACCCGTCCGACAAAGAGATATGTCAGGTTTCCCGGGGGGCTACCAAATATGGAGGTGTAGGTGGTGATGTGTGGAGTGGCAGCAGGGTGTCCTAGGAGGCCTGAAGGAGTGACCAATCGGTGGTGCCGGGAGGAGCAAAAAAAGTACTCCTCAGTTGATGCTGTTTCATCATTTGTACTCCTCTCAATCTGGCTTTACTCACCTCCGTTGAAAAATAAGGAGCACATTAGCACAATACTCATTCTGTAAAATCTTATCTGGAACCCTGGTTGGGATATAAACATTTGTTTTGTTTACTTATTGTTGGTGGTAATCCTATGTAACTATCCTAGGTGACTCCATTTCCTGATGGTTAAAATCTCAGTTGTTTCTTGGAGCTCTATTAGCAGCAAAAAGATAATGGGCCTAATTTACAAAGGTCAGGGCAAGCTACGCTGATCGTCGGTGTGCGCCAGGGACCCTGTGGCTCATTCACTATTGGGTAGGGTCCCAGCGACAAAGTCCCGTGACTTGTGCCAACCCTGGCACTGCGCCAAACAGATGGCACATCCTGAAGGTGTGCCACAAGCCACCGGGCAGCCGTGCAGCAATAGCACCATGGACAGCCGTCCCTGGTGGCTATCGCTGCCCCCCCACACAAAGCCCCAATCTCCTATTTTTTATATATATGTGTGTGTGTGTATGTGCATAAATAAGTTCATATCCCTGGTAGTCTAGCACCTTCCAGCTCTCCCGTTATGAAGTTTAGCATTGTTCAAATTACAATAGTATAAACCTGGTGGTTTCAGAGTTCGCTTCTGTGCTCATCTGCCGTTACTCGAGAGTCTCAATTGCCTGGAAACAGACTTTCGGCCACCACAGTGCCTTATCATCGCACTTTCGTCCTCCGCAACCGCCAGTGACAGGCACAGTTCATTCACCACCACGCCTGCCAGCGACTGAGCTTGACGAGCGCGTACTGTATATAGTACCGCTCTGTGATTGACAGCAGCCGTCAATCACCGAGTGGGTACTATATACAGTATGCGTAATCAGAAGCCTAAGTCGGAGGCTGGCCATGGTGGTGAGTGGTGGGTGGTGGGCTGTGCCAGTCGCCAGCTTGGTTACAGGTTGGGGAGCTGGGTGGTAGGCACTGTGGGGTGGGGGGGTCCACTAGATCACCAGGTAGTTCAGGATATCATGTAATGATCAGGGCTGGGGCGGTCCGCCAGACCACCAGAGTATATTACTATTATAATTTGAACAGTGCTAAACATCATAACGGGGGATCAGAACTTGGGGGCCAGACTACCAGGGATATGAACTTATTTATTACACATTTATATATATAAAATGGGAGACTGGGGCTTGGGGGCCTCTAGACCACTAGGGAAGGGTGGGTAATTTGGCGAATAAGACTGAGGTGTGGTTTATGGCCCGATAAGAGCATGCCCCAGGTGCGTAATGAGGCACAAGGTGCTTGTGCATAGTGCCTTTAGCACCTGGAAAATGCTCTTATCAGGCCATAACCCACACACCTCAAGAGTCTTATTACACTTATAAATGGGTCCCATAAGTACATTTTAAAAAGGAACAAAAATGTACATAAATGTTAAAACAAATTGGTTTCATTTGCTCTTCATAATAAAATAGTTTTCCTATTATTGTACTGTATCGTACTGTACTACAATGTTCAGTTTCCAGTAGAGGCACCTGCATGCAGATTCCTTAGCTGAATCCCCTCATCACCGAAAACTAGCGCCCCCGACACACACACACTGTATGCTGTGAAGGCTCGTCTATTCATGTATTTCTCTGGCAGTGTTGCTATTTTTGCCTGGACATTTTTATGCAGAAGAGGTTTTTGAATGGAGCGCTTGAGGAGACCACGGCAGTTATGTGTTTTGGCGGCTGCTGCAGCCACTTCTGGGTTCACCGATAGTAGCGTTGCATGATATTGAGTACAGTAGCGCTGCTAGCGGGGCAACAGTGAAGATAACAATGGAATTTAAATGGGCTGATGGAGGAACAAGTTTCATCTGTATATCAAAGCTGCCTCAGCTGATGGAGGAACAAGTTTCATCTGTATATCAAAGCTGCCTCAGCTGATGAAGGAACAAGTTTCATCTGTATATCAAAGCTGCCTCAGCTGATGGAGCGGGTTCATAGCTGATTTTAATGCCGTCTTCTGGTGGCACATGCGGTGCTGACTGGATCGTGGGCAGCTTGTGGCACTAACTGGATCGTGGGCAGCTTTGTTCAGCGGTACTGAGAGGTCTAACATTATTTTAAAATGTTTATACTGGAATTATGTGATGGGGGGGGGGGTTTAGCCAGCAGTGCACCGGAAAGAAATCTGTTGCCAGTTCTTCGTTTGAATACTGCAACGCTTGGCACAGTGATTTGTGTTGTTCTCCATCTTGACTGGCTGAAGAGGTACCAGTTGGCACAATATGTCCGGATAAGGACACGGCCAGAGGTACCTCTCAGCCAGTCAGGATGCAGAACACTCCTGACCCATTTATAATAATTATTAATACCATCAGCATCGAGGATTGGGTGGAGGGCACTGCACAACCGGAGGTAATTCTTATTACCTAAGACATCGGGATAGGGAAATGTTTTTCTTTTGTTTTGTTCTTTTTCATCAAGGATTATTACCGCGATATCGGGGGATTGGGGGACAGCAGCAAACTGCCCAACTGTCCCAGAGGGACATATTCGTACCTAGACCAGCCCTGGCTGGTCTGCGAATATAGAAATGTGCCCTTGGGGCAGTTTTGTGAATCACAATTTAGGGATATGGCAGTTACATCTGTCGAGATGTCCACAAGCCATGCCGCATCCTGTTTAATGGCGCAGTCTGGTGCTAGCCCTTAACAGGCAGCCTGCCTTGACACAGGCTGCCTTTCTGAATAGCTCCGGGCATCTTTTGGTGCAAGGTGCCACTTGCATCATTTATGTTTTACACAGGCACCTTGCGTCCTTCTAGGGGCTTTGTGAATCAGGCCCAATGTGTCAACACCCATTAGTGTCTACAGCATGCCTGTCTAATTATTCAGAATTCCAAAAGAAGTAGCAACAAATGTGTGAAATACTCCATTTATTTTCAATTAATATTAAAACCTTCATAGAAGTGGTAGAGCAGGATTTGTCACTTTCACTCTGTGGATTTCTTGAGAATTAGCAGGGTTATTTAGACTTGCTATGATGCAATGCATTGTGTAAATGGGCTAAGTGACATCAGCTTGTCACTGCTAATGCAGCTCTTGGGAACCAACTTGAGAATTCAACAATCAGAAAATGGAGGCACTCAGGATAGACACAGAGGACTTCGACTATATGAATAAATAAACTATAAAAAATTGTCTACCCCCAACTGCTATAGAAATTGAGTTTATTTATTTATTGAATTTTGTTGACCCGGTAAGCCCACTGGGCCTAGAAGTCCCTTTTTCAGGGGCAATCGGGGGGGGGGACACAGATGGTAAGCAACTGAAATTGAACCAGATTAAGCTGTTGGTGGTATTTTTAGTGAATGAGGGAAATTTGGCCAGGACACCGGGGAAATTCCCCTACTCTCTTTCAATAAGTACCTTGGGATCTTTAGCATGCACCTGAACTACCACCAGTCCAGGCAGATGGGACCTCAGTTTAACGTCTCATCCAAAAGACGGCACCTCAGAAGTGCAGCACCCCCTCATGCTGCACTACAGTGTCGGTATTACGATATTAACCCAAGTGTCAGATGTGGGAATTGAACCCACAGCCCTCTGATCTCCCAGCCTCAGAGGCGAGTGTGCTACCTACTGAGCCACTGACATGGAGTTAACCAGTGACAAGTAAACTGCTAAAATTCATAATACGTAAGGGTGTAGTGCTCCTTTAAGGACTTCCACCAACTCTGAACATTTCTTTTCCCCTGGCTAATTATGCAACAGTAAGTTATTTTTTTTATTTTATTTATTAGAAAAGTCGGATTTACAACCTTTGAGTCATGGACTCATTTACAAAGGCACCTCGTCACGGGGCGGGGGAGGGATAGACACAGTTACATAGTGTGGTTTCAACACTGAGAACAGTACAGGTGCACAACATTAAACATAGAGTACACATAGGTTACATAATAATGTTACTTATAATAGGTTACAGTCATTTACAAGGTACGCAAGGGTTACATTGGGGGTACAGCACTGGACATACCTAGATAAATTACTATCTAGTTATGGAAACATTGTATAAGGGACTCGGGCCCCTGAACACATAAGGGTGACAAAAACAGTTTCATTTTTTATCTCACTGCCATTTTTAAGTTAAAAATAGCATTGCTTTTCAGGAGATTTTCTCCCTTTACCCAAATACTAACGAACGCAGTGTGTTCCAGTGGTTAGAGCACCAGCTTGTGAACCAAAATATCACAGGTTCTAAACCCCATTAGAGTCAAATACGCACTATGTAACCTTAGACAAGTTACTTAAGCTTCCATTGCTCCATTCTGTCCAGCTGCAGAAATGGAAGGCAGGGTCCCCTCAAAATGGTAAACTGCATCTCAGCAGGCCTATCTATGTACATAAACTGCAAAACCAAGGGTCAAAATCAATATTGTACACTGCTGGACAGCTAAGAAGTTTATCTTTCCACAAGTACAATGTTTGTTTCTAGCACTTACCAGGATGGAGAAAATGTCCTGCAAATCAATGTGATTTTTAACATAAATGCACTGAGTTAACAACAAATAGCTACCAGCCACACCACTGGGTCATTAGGGTAGCGGGGCTTGTCTCAGTCCCAGCAACCGCCTCTTGCTGCTGGTTGCAGCCATAAAAAGCCTCATGATTCAGGTTGGGTGCATAAGAGAGGGGTTACTGCATGCACACCCAACAAGTCACACTTGCAGCCACCCTATCCCTGCCAGGCCCACACAATCTGGAATCTCAGGGTGATGCGTTTGCTGAGACCAGGATGAATCCAGGAAGGAGGTGGATAGGGAAAAAGGTGGACAAAGCCATGAAGCAAAGAGCATAACAGCAAAAGTGCTTTGCCTAGTGTGTATCTGTCCCACTTAAGCTTTCCTTCTAGCTGGTCAAACTTCTGAAAACTGCATGTGCACATGTGATGTCACACATGGCACAAGGATTCTTGGAGTGCTGGCCAATAAAATACAGAAATGAAACACAGTTTTCCCTCATTGCAGGACCATATGTTTTAGAGGGAATCAGACTGTGCTACTGTAAGTACTGCTGACCTTAATTTAAATAAAGTCCGGGCTCTCTTAGAGAACAGAGATGTGGCCTGACCTGCATGTCAGTGCTCTGGACTAGAGGAGTATGTGAGTGGAGTGGCTGCCTGGGAGGGCAAGATTTCACTGAAAAGTACTGCTGGTTTGAAAAAAACAAAACACTAGTCATTGTGGAAACAAAAGTGAAAGCCTTTCCATCATGTTACTTTTGTGAAATGGGATTTTGTTTACGGTAAGTGAGTACCAGCAGCTGGTGTGAGGTGATGGGGGTTCTACATGGTTGTTACACCTGTTCCCCTGCCTCCTCTCCTTCCCAATATGAAAAAAGGACTTAATGATGTTTATAAACTGCTGTTACTTGAGAAAGAAAGACTGGCACAAATTTCTGCTTTAAATTTGAGTCCTGCATCAGAGTACCTTCTCCATGTGGGATAAAAGTCTTTTGAGTGGCAAAATGAGGGCTGTGCTTCCTAATGTGGGGCAGTTGACATGTATGCAGGGGAGCAGGGGGTTAGAAGGTGTCTGTATACCTGTGACCAGGGAAGGAGAGGAATAGGTAAGGAAGCAGAAGAGGGAGTCTGTACCCACGTAATGAGCAGGTGGAGAAATGAAAGTTACATGCTTACCGTAACTGTTGATATTCCTAAATATGTTCTCCACAGATAACCATTTTTCAGTCTGAGCCAGATGTAATAGGACCCCGTGGAAGCCAGAATTTTTATGGTAGGGGCTGGTGGTGGAAGTAGCTCATGGGCACACAAGGTGGCACGTGCCCACTGGTATACAGAGGCACCAGTCCCCAACCGTCTCAGTACCTTTTTTTTAACTAAGGAGTTGAGCAGCATGAATCTAATGAGTAATCTATGCACTAAGGGCATAAGATAGCCCTAGTGGACCGTGTAAGAAGGGCCACCAACTCCAGTAACACAATGTCTTCACTGCCCAAACCAACAGCATAACATAACAATACTGGAGCGAGATTGGGGTATGGTGGGCCGGCATGGTAATATATGGAGAAGATATTCAGTAAGGCCAATATTTATTTATTTATTGAGTAGAAGTCGGATTTGCAAACCTTCGAGTCAGGGACTCATTCACAAAGGCTCCTCGTCAGGAAACAGATGATATATACAAATACAGACATAATTACATAGAGTACAGATCGATGAAGGGAACACTATACATGTATGTACATAAATACAAGGGATAAAATTCATACGAGGGCAAAAACTCTACACAGGAAAACACTATACATGTATGCACATAAATACCAGGAATACAATTCATAAGAGAGCGAAACTCTATACAGGTCCCATACAGTGATGTAGCTAAACCATCTAGTACACCAGAGACAGCAATGTGGGTTGTTATAAATAAGATTAGGTAGTAATTTAAAACAAACGTGGTGACACTTGGGCAGCTACATGTTCTGCCAAGGCATGAGATAGTGGGGGGGTCCCCAGTGAGGTGGTAAATATGTAACTTTCATATCTTCCAAGAATCAATCTGCCCCATAGATTCCCACTTATGTACCAAGCTCATAAAAAGCCCCCCGGACTAGGGGGCTGGAGCGCAGGACTGAGGAGCGTGATCCGTGCAAAACGGTCCTGACAATGGAGTCCTGTTTCCTAGCACGGACATCCAGGGCATAGTGTTTGGTGAAAGGGTGCACTGTGCTCCAAGTAGCAGCCCTGCAGATCTCTGCAATCAGCACCAAGCGTATCTCTGCCATAGAAGAGGCTACCGCTCTGGTAGAGTGGGCATGCACTTTGCCCTCTAGCTTTTACTCTGCCATGGTGTAGCGGTGGCAAAAGCAATTCACAATCCAAGAAGAAATTAATTTGCTATGATGGTAGCCTCTTCTGACTGGAGCCGAAAGACACAAAAGCTGCTTTTCTTTCTTATAGTCCTTGGTCCCGTCCAGGTAAAACCTAAGGACCCTTCTCATATCCAGGGAGTGGAGAGTACTCTCTCCCTCATTCTAGAAACTGACAAAGCAGCTAGGCAGAATCAGAGCCTGATTTAAGTATAATTCCAACACCACCTTAGGTAGAAACGTGATGTGTTTATGGAGCACTACCATGCTTTTATGGAGAACAGTATATGAGGATCTGTGACATGGATTTCAGACACTCTGCACAGAGGTCATGGCCAATAGAAATCTTGCTGTTGAATACTGCAGTCCTGCATCAGAAAGGTCAAGTAAGTATTCCAAACCCTTTTAGGTGGACACTTAAAAGGGTCCATAGCAGTTTGGGAACACCAGATGAAAAAGTTACTTGGCTGTATGTGTTTACCTGGTCGAACGTTTTATGAGCAGCCAACAGTATCTCATAGACCTTGAACCTGTTCACTTTTCTTTTTTTTTTAGTTTCTTTCTTTATTAGCCTACCTCCTCAGCTGGGGTGGTCCTATGGTTCCCCATTCAGGTCCACTGGTGGCTCCTACATCGGGCTCCCGTTACCCCTTGGGCACAACCTCCTTCTTTCTCCCTCTCTAAGGCCCGTTGTGGACCCCATCACGGAAGGCCAAAGGGTCAGGCCAGAGGGAGCTCCTGAGCATCTGGTGTAGCGCCGCAGGGCAGACCCTCACGAGCTGGAGGATTCAGCTAGTTTTGTCCCCTTAGTTCCCCCCTCATCGCAGAGGCGCAGCAAGGATGCCAAGATGCTATGGCATGTGCCCCACATGCCACACGGCCAGAAGTCCACCCACGCCCAACCCTTCACTGCTTCGTAAACTGCACTACTCCCAGCCTCTGCCAGGAGCCAGCACCTTTGCGGGAGTCCTCCCACCCTCCCGAAGAGGAGAGCAGTCCCTGGGATGCTCAATCCTCCTCCCCGGCCGACCCCGACACAACCCAACCGCATCCAACCCAGGTCACTGGCACGGCACTGTGGCATCCAGCGCCTCAATCCTCAGTGCCACCAGGCTGGCAGTGAACCTGTTCACTTCTATTTCTTGAGCAGCCAGGTCTGGAGAGAAAGGGAGCGCTAGCTGGCCCTGGGCTTGGGACAGTTAGTCCATCCCATGTGGCAGAGCCCTCGCTTTGCTGATTGAAAATTGATTCAACAGAGGAGGCCAAATCTGCTGAGGCCTGCAGGGAGCCACTACAATCATCTTGCCCCATATGATGTCAGTTTGAACAGCACTCTCTTAAAGAGAGAAACTGGAGGAAATGCATACAGAAACAGATTATGCCATTGCAGTCTGAATGCATCATGAAAGAAAATTCCACGTCCTGGATTTCTGGAGCAGAATCAGGGCAGTTTGGCATTGAGTGGGGAAGCAAAGGTCCACGTCTGGGGTTCCCCACTCAACAAACAGCAATCTCATGACATTTGGAGCTAGAGACCACCTGTGAGGATCTGCTCTGTTTGACTAAGCTCATCTGCCAGAATGTCCTGGACACCTGGCAGACAGATGACTTGCAGCAGGGTCCCCTGTTCCAGACATCATTCCTGCACTCTTATTGCCGTCCTGCAGAGAGGATAAGAGTGCACTTGTCCCTGCCTGTTGGAATAATACATGACAGATTTGTTGTCCGTCTTGACGAGGGACGTCGTTTGGCTGACTAAGTCAGCTTGGGCTTGTAGGCCATAAAGAAATGCATGCAGTTTCAACACATTTATATGTAGATGTGTTTCTGAGGAGTCCCTGACCCCTTGAGTCTGGAGACCCTGACAGTGGACTCCCCACCCCAGCAAGGAGGCATCCATGGTGAGAAACACCTGTGGCTCCTGAGAGGAGAGGAGAAACTCAGGGCAAGGTTTTCCTACACAGGCTACCACAGCAAGGACCTCACTAGAGTTTGGTTGCCTGAATGGGTAGTTCGAGTGTGATGCTTAACTACTGAGCACTGAGCATCCACTGAGTCATTCTCATGTGGCCTTGCTAGGGGACTGTGAACAGAGAGAGAGAGAGAGAGAGAGACAGCCCTTGAGTCCCAATATGTACTGCGTGAAGTGAGCTGGCACCAACTATGCCCATGATAAAGCACTCCAGTAGCAAAATGCCCATACTCTGCTGTCTGGAAGGCAAGCATGAACTTGGGTCATTTCCAAAGCAGTTCCTATAAAGAGGTGTACTCCCATGGATGCTACATTGAGCTGGCAGTGAAACACTGCTCCAGGATGTAGCCTGCAGTCTGAAAAAACAAGTTCACCTTACTACCTGGAAACCAGGAAAGTATCCATGAACAGGGGCTTCTGGGGAAAACTAACTGCAGCTTGGTAGTTCAGTTCACACTGCAGTAAGGAACACAGAAGCCGTCTCCACTTCTTGCACTGCACTGAACATGGGTAAGCCTGGCAACAGCATGTGCAGTTTGTTCAGATGCAAGTGAAACAGGACTGGTAAAGGTGCACCTTAACACCGAACCGCAGGAAGTGATCATATTCAGGGTTTACCAGCACATGCTGGAATGCATTCTGTACGTCCAGCAGAGGAAACCAGTGCTGGGGTTGATGCCTAAACAGGGACCCCAGAGGCTATGCAGAATCTCTTCTGACTCACGAACACTTACAGTTCCACAACTCACCATGAGGTGGACTGGTTTCTCTATGGTCCTGGAAGCCCTAAAAAGGATCCCAGAGGGAAATCTGCTGTGCAGATGGGCTTCCAAACAGCTGTTCACGACAAGAAGTGATGGAGCCTGAAATGCAGACCACACTGGTGAAGTCCACATAGTGCAAGGATAAGGACTGGCTAGTCTTGGGTGCTGCATATGTCTCGTCTGCCTGGCACAGCAGGAGAGGGACAGCCTGATCAAAGCAAGGAATGTTGGAACAGGCCAGACAGCAGAACCAGGACAAAGGCAAGCTAGGCATATGAACTCTCCAACTGGAAGCACCTTGCCTGGTCAAAGACACTAACACAGATATAGAAGGGTTCTGAGCAGTGCTAAGGGAGAACTCCTCCTGAGGTGCCTAGGCAATGGTCGACTTGGGCATCTCTGGCAAAAGGGGCTGGCAGTATAGCCCGGAGGTTAGAGTAACGAGCTGTGAATGAGCTTGGTAGATCCAGCAGACCTGAGCTTGGTAGATCCAGCAGACCTGGGTTTGATTCCCACAACCACCATGTGTATACTGTGTGACTGAGCAAGTTACTTAACCCCACCAGTACTCCCAGTGCCTAGTGGGCCGTACCTGGTTACCAAAGGCAAAAAACAAACAAAAAGGCCCTCAATATCATCACTAGAGGTCGCCAATAATGTTGTTGACCAATCTCAGCCTTCATCTCTACATCTAAAATGTCAATTTACTGAAAGAACTGTACCCAGCAATCAATGCTGAGTTCTTCATAGGTTCCCCCAGTCTATTCAATATATATATATACACACACACACACACACACACACACACACACACACTTAGGGCCCACATCCTTCACTAACAAAATGAGCTTTTTTTTCTAATCCTAGTCTCTGTCACATAAACAGGAGCATTTGACACTGGTTGGAAAAACTGGTCATGAATTCTGAGTGTGATTATCATTAGTCCAGAGTCTTTCTAAAATATTAACTTTACTGAACAGCTGCATTTCAGTACAAACTAAAAAAAAACTGCAGTCACCTCTGCAAGGGCACACTGAGGCCTAAAAGCTTGTGTACTAAAAATCACTTGTTAGTCTAATAAAAGGTGCATCACCTACTTTGTCTATTAGTACAGAACAAACAGTACAAACTGAATTAAGATGTAACACTGCAACACAGCAATTTAAGGTCAGAAGGGACTCTATTTCCATCACCCCCCCCCCCCAATAAACAGTGGGGCTGAAGTAAGTACACCAAGCAAATACAGTACATACAGATGTATAGGTCTTCTTTACCTTTCCTACAACCACGCCTCTTTACAGCAGTTCTCAACTGGCTGTCTTTCTTGGCACAACAGCAGCAGTTCTTTTTAAAAGGACAAAGAGGGCACAGCAGCATGCCTTCTACTGTCTAGCACGTGCAGCATCCGGGAAGAAGTCAGCACAGACAATGGAAAACTGTCTAGTCAGTGTAGCCCATGGTAACCTTAATGTTGGGCCCACTGCGACTGCCAATGTGACACTGGTCCAGGTACAACAAGGATGATCCAACCACTCTGTTAATTGCCCGGACGGGTGTATGACTTTGCTGGTTCTTGCTCCACCACACATTTAAGAGTGGATAAATGGGGAGGGAGGGTGCAGACTAGCAATGCCCCCCCTGAAACCTGGATAGACTATGTTGTCTTTTGCCCAGTCCCTACCCCCACATACTTTAATGCATATCTTATTTTTTAGGGCTTTCAGAATGCTTGTCCTGGGATTGTTGAGGCTAGTATTAGGGAGCAGGACAACTTGCTGAGGTGCCAGTGTGGTTCAGTTGGTAGCACATCCTCCTCTGGACCACAAGGTCGTGGTTCTCGTTCACACCGGGATTGGACTCCTACCTAAAATGCTGGTATCCGAGTGCAGTATTAGGAGGTGCTGTACTGCTGGGGTGTGCCATCCTTCGGATGAGACATTAAACCAAGGTCCCTTCTACCCATCCTGGTGCTGTCCTGGTGGGTGTCCAGGTGGAAGTAAAAGAACCCAGGGCACTCTTTGCAAAAAGAGTAGGGAACATTCCCGGTGTCCTAGCCAAAATTCCCCTTCCCATAAACCGGATCATGCAATTGTCTAGGCTGTGTGTGGGTGGGTGTTGATGTGCGAAATGACCGCCACTACACATTCAAGTCACTTCACTACCAGTCTAACACTGCTTGTAAAGCGCTTTGGGATACACTGTGTATGAAAAGCGTTATATAAATGCTGATTCTTCTTCTTCTTGCAACTACAGAATTAGAATACTGGTGACAACTGTGTGTGCACTGTGACCCCTGAACCCTGTTCCTCTCCCTTAAGATCCCTGTCCCTTGTTGCAGTTTCTGGATGTCTGCTTGATGCCACTGGCACCAGAAACAAAGGTAGTAGTCACCTTTTGGTGCCTGACTCTCATTCTTAGTCCATGGGGATAGGTGAAAAGTTCATGGTTCGTTCACAAATGCTGTGCTCCGGCTGCACTGCTAGTCGGCTCTCTCTGTGCTTCCTTACTCCCTGATACTAGCAGGGTCTGCTGCAGCTGTAGTAACTGTGCACTTGGGGCACAAAGAAGTTGCTGCCATGGTGTTTGTGCTTCCGGTACCCTCTGTCAGTCCATGGGACACTGGGAATGAAGATGCTGACGTTTGTGCAGCTGGGACCTAGTAACATTCATGCAGCTCCCTTCTCCTGCTGCTAATTGCTGGGCCTGCTGATGTTCCCAGGAAGGAGTATAAGGAAAGACCCACATGATGGAAAGGGTCGAGTTACATCCATTTAGTCTTGCTTGACTGAAAGCCTGAAAAGCGCTAACTGACATACTCTGCCCTGTCTATCCCATTTGGTATTTGGAACATGATCATGTCCCTCAGCCTTCTCTTCTCTAGGCTACAATAATTTGACTATTTGTAATTTTTCAAGGTTGAGCACACACACCTCAAAATAAAGAGCACAAGTCTCTGTTAAAAGGCTCAATCCATTTATTAAAAAAAACAAAAAACAGGCCATATCTGCCTGACGATTTCGGATTGTTCAAAATCTTTGTCAAATTTCTGAGGTGGTGTGTGCCCAGCCTTGAAAAAATTACATTTGTTCCAGTTTGGTTTTGGTGCATCACCGTCCCAGTGCGAACTCCTTGTGATGTTTTCAATGATCTGAATACGTCCAGTCTTTCCTCTTAGCTACGTTAACCATGGTCTTGCACAGGGGAGGGTCAGCTGCTTTTTTAACAAGCTTTTTCTCATACCTCAGTTTACGCGAATCCCTCCCTGCCAGCCCCATCACTAACCTTCTCATGGACATGGGCCTGCGGGGCTTGCTAGTGGGTGGTTTCTCATGTCAGTTGTGCAGGAGCCTGCGGGGCTTGCTAATGGGTGGTTTCTCATGTCAGTTGTGCAGGAGCCTGCGGGGCTTGCTAGTGGGTGGTTTCTCATGTCAGTTGTGCAGGAGCCTGCGGGGCATGCTAGTGGGTGGTTTCTCATGTCAGTTGTGCAGGAGCCTCGCGGGCATGCTATTGGTGGTTTACCATGTCAGTTGTGCATGGGCCTGTGGGGCTGCTTTCACAATGGTAGATGAGTTTTTTTCCTCCAGCTCCTGGTTTTCTCCATGACGGTGCCAGCATGCAATGACATACAGACATGCATGCTTGGCATCCAGCAGCTGCCCCTCTCTCCATCTATCTGCTCCTGCTGTGCTGCCATCTGTCCTTCACCATGTGGCAGCCAAGTAGCAGGATGAAGCTACCCCACCTCAAGCGAGGAGAAGTGTCTCTTGAGGAGCTTGATCCTCCCCACTCTGGCTGGTACCTGAGAAACCCGAGACTGTTCCAACCCTGATCACTGGCATGTGAGCAGTAGTGCTACAGCTGAGCCACCAGGCCAGCCCTGAGGACCACCTCCTTTGACCTGATGTGTCTCCCCACCTAGCATCCCAGGACTGTGTTTGCCCTCTGCTTGTCCGGCTTCGGCTACCCCTAGAGACTACTCTTTAGTTGTTCTGTCTGTAGCTGCATCACAAAGGGTGTCTATGTGAGCTTTGGCCCAAGGTGTAGTACCTTGCACTGCTCCATGTTAAATCTAAGCCCCCATTTCTTGGTTCACACCCCTAATTTGTGCAGGTTCCCCTGTAGTGCATGCACACACACACACACACACACACACACACGCTGTGTCCACTATTTTTGCCCATTTGGTGTTGTTAGTAAATGTTAGCAGTCTGCTGCTGGCACTTCCTCCAGGCCGTTATTAACTAGATTAAACAGCAACAAATCAGATTCAACCCCTGGGGTACTCCACTCAGCACAAACCACAACTATGAATGGTGATCATTCACCACCCCTCCCTGCTTCCTATCCGTCAGTCGAATTGCTAGCCACCTCCTGTACACTTTGTGGACTTTTTACTATGCAAACTTTCTCCGTAAGCTTTCCACGTGAACAGTGTTGAAGGCCTTCCTGAACGCCCAATAAACTGCAACAGCTGCACGGTCCATATCACACAGTTAGCATCTCTGGGCACAGAGAAAGGCAAGTTGCTGTACCGTGTGCTGATGTAGCATGGCTATTAAATTCCACCACCAAGAGCTGACTGAACTTCCGGGATTGTTACACGTTGAGTTGCGTGTTCACTAAAATGCTCCGAGTTGCCTGCTTAGAAATATTGCAAACATCGGCAGATACAGTCATAGCAACCCATCTAGTGTTATGGCAGGACTGAGCAGGCAGGAAAGGCCCTACAGTAGATAAATGAAAATAACATGGTACTGCATGATGCAGCGCTTTATCTGCCTCCCCAATTACTTTCTCAAAGAAGGCAAAGGAGGCAATTGTATGGGCGAGCATCTTCCTGCTTCTGGACTTCTGGTCAGCGACTGCATCAGCCAGATGATGTCACCTATATGGAGCATGCTGTGACTGTACCTACTGCCCTCTAATCAGTGTCAGCACTGGCCAGCATGCAGGAGCAGCTCCTGTCTAAACAGAAAGTGGTGTGAGAAGGGTAGTCAGTCTGAGATGTGTTTTTTATGTGTTCAGGAGTACTTCATTTTAGTGGTATTCCAAAGTATCTGTCAATCAAGCAAGCAAGTTTATTTTATACTGGAAAGAGTGTGAGCAAACATGCCCATTTTCACAGTCATCCAGGTTACAGAGTATCACAACATATACAGCAAAAGAAAATTACAAGACAAAAATAACCATATTTACAATAAATTTAAATAAAAATTAGGACAGTCATAAATATTGGTGAGGATGAGGGAGGTAGACAGTGGGAGGGGAGGTAAAGATGAGACAGTAAACAGACGGGGGGCTAGGGAGATGCACAAAAGGGAGGCGACTTGAGGGATGCCTTGAGAGTCAGTAAAATGTATCAGCACAGTGTTACATTTGACTGAAAAAGTACTCTGAAAGTTTACAAAAATGCACCAGAACACATCATGAAAACAACCATTTCTGTCATATGATAAAGATTTTTGCTTCCCACTACCCCCCAACACACACACACAGTAAAGACCCCTGAACCACCACTGACACACTCTAAAACTATTAATAATTCCCATTACAAGACAACTGTGCAGAACTTTACATCCCCCTACCCAAAAGGTTGCCCTTCTAACTAGAAACAGACTGTAAAACAAGATATTTCAAATACCTGGATGGTGAGCTATACTGCAATAGAAACACAAGGCCTTCGTAACTTGCAGTCAACACCGCACCTACCGCCATCTGATGGTCCAACCCTATGCTTTTGCCACTCACGCTGTGCAAATGTATGCTGCTGGGTTGGCCACTGGTAGGTAGCACACATCTGCATAGCATGTGTGGCTGAAGCATATCGTAGTACCTCATGTCTGCAGTAGACAGGGCTATCATACCTACCCATACAGTTACTTTAATTGTTTTGCAGTATATTTCTAGGTAGGAGGGTAAGATTTAAGTGGGGGTTGGGGGTTAGTTATGTGCAATTTTCCTTTAAGCAGAATCTTTCTGAGTTCATTTCTAAAGATGGGAAAGGATTTCTGCCATTTCTGGTGATGACACCATAATAGAATCAGTACATCTAGTACAGGAAAATGGGTGTACTGGTCTTATCATCAGCAGTGACATAAGGTCTTCCTACGAAACTAGATCTTGAAGCATCACCTCGTGTTAATTATGTTAAAATAGAGTTGTGAACTGCAAGTGCTAAAAGCAGACTCATGATAGCACTCTTTCTGACAATCTTCTGGCAAAGCAAAGGAATGTTCTCATTATTAAACCTCTGAGTAACTGCTAGCCACAACTAAATAACCACTAGTGCATAACAAAAATAATCTGTTTTGATGATGGTCCTTGACATCGGCTACATTTGGACAACTCCCTTGCACCCTTGACCCCATACTGGGAAATGCTGCTCTTCCTCATTTCTTATGTGACATAGGATGCCTGCTCTCCTTAAACAGTACTGGGTGGTAGAATTTTATCAAAGTGAGTTTCAAATGGGAAATCTTGGAATCTAAAGGGGAAGGACTTAATACTGTTGCTTTCAATCATAGCATCCAGGGTCCAGGTCAATTATCAAGTCCATCCTTATGAGTAAAGGTTGGATTTGCAGTGAAAAGTGTTGTGGAACTGTTGGGCCAAACGCCCAGCAGTAGTGCGTAGTGCGGACAGCCCAGGTTCAGGATGAACTTGGTGTGTCGTGTCGGGAGAGGGTGGGGGAGGGGGGCAGGCCAGGCAGAGACATGCTGGGTTGGCAGCACATCTCAGCTGGGGAGTGTTGGCGGTAGGTTCCACCACCACAGAGACCCCTGCAGCTGGGCTGGAGAGCTTGTTCCTGCTGCAGTGGAGATGCTGTGTGTGTGTAAAGCCGACATAGGCCTCACTCACTGCAGGGGAGGAGGGACATGGGAGAAAAACCTGACTGCTGTTATCCATGGTCCAGCACCCCTAATGGTGCCCCCACCTCACGGGCAGCAACTTATGTAGGTATATGTACTAACCTTAGGGCGAAGACACTTATCACATAAGCATAAATGTCAGGATCTGTGTTCTGCTATACTTTATTATGTTTTACTGACATATATTACCCATGAGAAATGCTTTTTACTCTATTCTTGCTGTATTTGTATATGTAAGGCAACAGTGCCATCTTTAGTAGTTGTGCATCATTACAACTGACCTTGGATAATAGTGGTCTCATTGTATTGTTATCTATTGCTAGCTAAGCAACTTTTTACACTAGTTAGGACAGTTGCTCAGACCACCTGTTTTTGTCCAATTATATACATTTTATGTATCTTCCTTAGCCGTTGCTATAGTAATTATCAGAGTATAAGATCCTTTTTAACACATAGCTTCTCTGAGAAGAGAGACTGCATTGCCTAGGTAAGGAAAACTGGTGTTCTCCCAGTGTTCACACTGAATTGGTAGTAAGCCTGTATTACTTATCTATAATAAATTTAATTTATTACATGAGTACCACTTGTCTGTTGCCTCTTCCTTTGTACTGTTCCACCAAGAACCTGATAGGGTGATTTATTACCCAGTGACACTGCTGTCTATATGAAAACCAGAATCTCTCCGCTTGATCAGGTGATTAAGGTGTCAGCTGCTCAGTTGGTAGCACATCTGCCTTTGGGCCAGAAGGTTGTGGGTTCTGGTCCCACACCAAGATTGGGCTCACACATAAATGCTGGCACTCAGGTGCAGTACTGGGGGATGCTGTACTGCTGGGGTGTGTCCATCCATCAGATGAGATGTTAAACCGAGGTCCTGTCTGTCCAGCTCTTGTGTTGACCTGGTGGGTGTCCAGGTGGAAGTAACAGAACTCAAGAGACTTTTTACTATGGAATCTGCAATGAAGCTGGGCAGGGAATTTAGGAGGGACGTGAGGAAGTACTTCTTCACTGAATGAGTGGGGATGTCTGGAACAGTCTTCTGGAGAGGTGGTGAGGACAAAAACAGTAGTGGGCTTAAAGCATGCATGGGACAGTCACAGAGGAATTTTGGTAGAAAGTGTGTGGGGGTGGGTGGGAGAGGGAGAGAGAGAGAGAGAGAGACGGAGATTGGGTAAGGTCTGCGGTTACAGTAGGCAGGGAAAAAAGGGCAGACTAGGTGAACTAAATGGTCATTATTCTGCCGACAAATTTAGGTTTCTAGGTGACCAAATTTGAGAGTTGGGAGGTTATAGGCATTTCCAGGATACCAGATCTAATGTCTGGGAGCCAACTTGCAGGAACTGGGTATTCCTCAATCTCAATTTTTCCCTACCTCTAAATTTGCAACAGGGTTCACGCAAATGTGGCTCACCTGAGCCTCTCATCCTCTCATTATGGAGTTCACTGATGACAGCTGGGAGCTCCAGGGGTTTAGTGTGAATTGCAAAAAGGAAAAAAGCTGGTATCCATCAGACCATCAAGCAGACATACTCAAGGCTGTGGATGGGCTCATGAATATTCATGAGCCGGACACTGCCCAAGGCACATCCAGCCTTGTACAGTCAGGAGCCAGGTACATGTAACCGTCAACAGTGTGGTAGAAGTAGGTTAGTCAGTAATTTCAGTGCTGAGGCTGAGAATCCAGAATCCAGCTCAGTGCCCTTCATACCTTAATTTCTTTTCTATAAGAATTATGTTCGTTAGCATAGTGTCCTGTAACTCTGTGTTATGGTTGCAGCCGAACCTAAATAAAAATTAATGGGCAACTAAAAACCAAAACTATTTGTGTATTTGTACTTTTTAAACAGCAAAGGCACAGACCAAATGACTCGGGTGGGGTGGGGGTCATGTTGGCACCCAGTGAACCAACTGCAATTTGGAAAGCTTTTTGTTAAAAAAGAACAAAATAAATTTTTCTGTTATCTAAACGCAGTGGTTCAGTATGAGCTAGATATCACAACAGTACAACGCTACCCACTGTATTTTAACAATGAAACCCACTCCTTCAGAGTCTCACTCAACAACATAACCAAAAGACAATGCAGTGGTTCCTTGCTGCTTTCCTGTGCTGCGGATTTACTGACTAAGCAGGAATGGCTCGTTTCCAGGTATATCCTGGAGTGGGAGAGGTGGACCTGTTTTAGTGAGAGGAGAAATGTTGGCCAGGGCTCTGGGGCAATCTCCACTTCTTATGGTAAGTGCAATGGGATCTTTAACTTTCACCTGGACAGCCAACAGAGATGGGCAAAAGGATCTGGATTCAACATCTCTTCTGAAGGATGGCACTTTGTGCTTGCATTACAGTGCCAGTATTTGGCATTAGCCCAAGTTCCTGGTGGGAGACTAGAACCCACGAATTTCCAATCTTCCAGCAATGGAAAGAACTGTACAACCTACTGAGCAACTAACAGTGAAAGTTTTTTTTTTTTTTCAGTGGTAAGCATAGCCTGCAGTACCTCCTGGAGTTGTGTATATTCATTTGTGCAGATTTTAAAGATTAATGTTATGTTTAGTGTTCACGAGTTAGTTGCATTTAGGTGTGAGTAGTGTCACAGTCTGCAAAATGCAGTGCCAGTTGAGATTTCAACAGCTTACCACCACCCCACACACAAGGATTTACATACACAAAATGCTTTGCATGCAGTTTTATGCTTTAGAATGCAGGTAGATGTCTTGCAGAAATTTACAAAAACAAAATTGGAAATTATCTTTTTATTGTTCATGCATCCTACGTATTGCTCTTCCTTCAGCCTGCCTCTGTATGATGCTACGTCCTGGATATGCTACTAAGACTGCAATGAGTGTCTAACCTGTTGGTCAGTAGGGAATGACTTTTCCTTTTTCTGTGTGCTGAGAGCTAAGTACACTGGGTGCCCTAGTACCCTCTGGGGCTGTCAGTAGTCAGTCAAGCTTGTTGCTCTATATGGCACTTTTGTTGAGTTGTTTCAAAGGAAAAAGTTAACACCCTTGTGGTCTTCCAATCCAGGAGGTTCGTGGGAAAAAAGTGGTCCTCTCATCCAGGAGGAAGTAAGAACAGAGGTCACTGAGAAAAATAGGAAAGCAGAGCATGAAATACTTATTTATAACCTGTTACTACCGTTAGTATTTTGATTATGTACTAGTAGTGCGTGGACAGTAGAAAAGAAACAAATTTTCATTACCTTCTTCACTCACTGTATCCCAAAGTGCTTCACAAGCAATTTATTTACAGATAATGGGCAAACTGAGATGCCACATCCCATTATTAGTAGGTTCCACACACACACACACACACCTCCTCATTGCAAGCCTATCAAGTGAAGTACAACTCCAGGTGCATGTACAGGTATGTAATTCACTGTGCTCCTGTCTGCACCACTCGCTGCTGCTTCTCCTGAAATGATGTTGCCTGGCATTTACACGTAGCAACATGTGGATCACTGCATGGTCAGTTCTGATGTTGGACTGAAATTCTATGTTGAGATCCTCTTTCCGCCTGGGTCGGGGTGGGCTCAAGATCCAATACGGCAAAACACAGCTGCAAATAAATGCAATCCTTCTCTGTTACGGTATGGTGGGGCAAATAAACCAATCAGCCCAAAGTACTTCTTCCACAACCAGAAATTCTAAATTCAGATGCCTTGGATAAGTACAGAATGCTTTAGAAACCCTAGACCTCACTTGGTATGCATATTTATTCCCAAAACCACGGTATGGGACTGCATCAGATTATGTTCTGTACCGCAAAGGACCAACTTCCTACTGAAAGAATGCTAGTTTCCATTTGCTGTATTACCTTTACAACAATTATTGTGTTCTTCTTATAACTAACAGCCACCGACTACTGCCCACCAAAAAATGAAAAACAGATGGCTGCAGTAGCACACCCATGTGCTGCACAAAGGAAAGTTAGGAAGTTCGTTTGCATTGCCTGTAAAGCGTGTGTCTGTAGAAAATAGGGAATCTGCACTGATTACAACATATTAAACACATACCTGAGTCGAAGTTAGCATAGGGTGTTGAGGGGCTGCACCAGTGCTTAGTGCAGACGAAGCAGTGTGTTTACATGCTTGCAAAAAACATCTGCATCAATACATGATCCCACCAAAACAGCAATTTGCCACAAACAGCGGTTTGCCACAACGGTGCAGCCTACAACGCTTCACAAGTCATTTACACAACCTGTATCTGCACCACTCCCAATGGTGCAGATCGGGTTGTGTAAAGGGCTTTTAGTGGTTAGAGCACAAAGCTGTGAACCTGGAGATCCGTGACTTAGAAACATGCGTCTGTTCAGTGTGCCTTATTAGGCATAAAAATGAATTCTAAATAAATAACTAATAAATCAACTTTAGGACTGCACTGTAATACTATAACACACGGTAATCTTTCTTGCCTTTAATCAGAGACAGTGAGGCACAAAATCTGACCAAATGACTCCTGGGGCCTTTGCTCCCACCCAATGAGCCACTGCACTTTGAAAAGCTGTTCTTCACACAAGAACAAAATACGTTTTTCTGTTCTCTAAAAGCAGTGGTTTAGTATGAGTGAGGTGTCACAACAGTACAATGCTAGCTACCGTATTTTAACAATGAAAGTACCTTCAGGGTCTGGAACAACATACCAAAAGGTAATGAAGTGGCTCCCGCTGTGCTGCTGTCTTCCTCCGCTGTAGGTCTACTGACTCAGTAAAGACCTGTTATATTTGCCTGTGCAACCTGAAGTCACAGGACTGGGTCTCAACATTGCAGCTTGGTTCAGTATAGGTTCATTCACATGGCATCAACGCCATGTAGATCACTGCACCATGCTTCAGCATTCAGACATGGCCAGTGGAGTGCTGTAGATGTTCCCATCGAGGTTCCAGCGATTCAGTTAGGGCTCCAGCCAGGAAGGGGCGTGGGTGTGGGTCAGGCTCTCCCTATGGTTGTGCCAGAGCTCAAGGATGGGTCCTCCAACCTAAGTGCAGCTAAACCTTGTTTCTAGCTCCATAAACAAAGCTGAACTCAGGAAGTGTTATTTATTGTAAACCAAGGGCTAAAATTGAAGGAAAACAGTCTCAGAGTTGATATGTGACACTGGGCATGCACTCATGCATATATGTGTCCAGTGTAGGGCTCAACTCTGAGCACGTGTTTCTTCAATTCTTAGCCCTCAGTTTGCAATAAAACACTTTCCAGTTCACTTTCTACAGAGCCAGAAAGGATGTTTAGCTGAACTGGTTGGAAAAGTTACTAAACTGTGGCCACTGTCAACTACAAGTGCAGGCTGGGAAAGCCTGACAAAGTTATAGGTGGTGCAGGTGGTTCACATGGCAAAGTAAAATGCCACAAATGCCCATACCACGACCACAATCCCAAGAAAAGAGGGATCATGGTCACAACAAAATGGAACCCGAAGCGGCAAAACTGGCGTTCAGATATGCACAATGACAGCGATCTCGCTGCTGCACTCAAAACGCCGCAGAACTGGCCGTTGAACAAGCCTTTAGAGAAGGAAAGATATGTACCTCAATGCGCTTATGCTAACTAAGTGGAGTGGTTCTAGGTCTCAGCAAAGGCTGCAGTCTGGATCTGTTACCACCAGACTATGTATTTAGCATGGCTGCTCCCACCCTGGTCAAGCCAGTTTCCACCATCTTCAAATGGTCCCTGTCAACTGGTTAGGCCCCATCTATCTGGAAGCTGACTAGAGTGGCCACACTTCACAAAGGGGGAGGACTCCCCTGAGGTGGAAAACTATCATCCCATCCCACTCTTATTGGCTCAAGCTAAGATCCTTGAGCACCAAGCCCAGGCACATATTACCAAGTTCCAGAGGCTTCTGTAGAAATCACTCTAGTCACATCTCTTCTCAGACTGACAAATGCTATACCAACTGGTACGGACAGATGGCACCCGACAGGTGCCGTCTTCATTGACCTAACATAGCTATTTTATACTGCTGATGACATCCTGGTCCTAAAAAAGCTGGCCTCAGCAACCTAGGGGTCCAGCAGTTCCGATCATACCTATCCCTTTTTAAATGGTGCACACTTGTGGCACCACCTCTCCACATGCACAAATCAGAACAGGGGCCTCAGGGCTCTCTTCTTCGTCCCCTGTTCTTCTCTATTTTCTTAAATGACCATACCTGTTTGCAAGACTCTATCTAAATGTATGCAGATGATACAATACGCTATGCCAGTGGACCTAATTCGACTGCAGTCCAGTTTGCAACATGACCTGGTGGAGATACTCCAATGATTTTTGACTTGCACTTATTTTTTTATTTCCGAACTCACCTTCTTCCCATTCCTCTCTCCATCCCGGGGACTACCTTCCACTCCTCCGGCATTCACCCCTGGATAGCCTTAGGTGGCACCCCAGTACCCCTCTGAACATAGAAACATAGACTCTGATGGCAGATAAGGACCGCTAGGCCCATCTAGTCTACCCATTTCTACCTACAGGATAGGCCGTAGATCCTAGTTAACCAACAGCCTATTTCTTCCTACCCTCACAAGAATTGCCTTTATGTCTGTCCCATGCATTCTTGAATTCTCCCACAGTTTTAGACCTCAAACCTCCTCAGGAAGGCTGTTCCATGCATCCACTACCCTCTCTGGGAAATAATACTTCCTCACATTGCCCTGAACCGCCCTCCTTCTATCTTTAAATTGTGTCCCTTGTTCTATGTGTCTTTTTCTGAAAAATGCTACCCTCTTGGACTTTGTTGATTCCACTGAGGTACTTAAAAGTTTCTATCATGTCCCCTCTCCTTCTTTCCTCAAGGGTATACATATTAGCTCCTTTAGTCTCTCCTCACGACTTCTCTTGCAGACCCTGAACCATTTTAGTTGCCCTCCTCTGACTGCCTCTATCCTGTCTATGTCCTTGCGGAGATGGGGTCTCCAGAACTGGACACAGTACTCCAGATGGGGTCTCACCAACTGTCTGTACAGAGGGATAACAACTTCCTGTTTTCTGCTGCTGATGCCTCTCCCTATACATCCCAGTATACCCCCAGCCCTCCCTACTGCCTTCTCACATTGCTTGCTAACCTTAAGGTCATCTGATATGATTACCCCCAGGTCCCTTTCCTTTTTTGTTGTTGTTACTACCTCCCCACCCATTGTGTATTCTTCCCCTGGGTTCTTGTTTCCCAGGTGCATTATTTTGCACTTCTTTGCATTGAATCCTAACTGCCATACTTCTGACCATTCCTCCAACCTTGCCAAGTCCCTTTCATCCTTTCCACGCCTCCTTGTGTATCAACCCTGTTGCAGATTTTTGTGTCATCTGCAAAAAGGCATACTTTTCCTTCCAGTTCCTCTGCAATGTCACTGAAAAGACATTAAAAAGGACTGGACCCAATACTGAACCCTGTGGTACCCCATAATAACCCCTTTCTTCAGAATGGACTCCATTTACAATTACCTTCTGTGTCCTGTTGTCCAGCCAATGTTTTACCCAGGCTACCACCCTGGGTCCCACTCCCAGGCTGGTTAATTTGACTATTAATCTTTTGTGTGGACTGTGTCAAATGCCTTACTAAAGTCTAGGTAGGCCATGTCACAGCCCCTCCCTGGTCTACTACTTTGGTCACCCAGTCAAAGAAATCTATTAGATTTGTCTGACATGACCTTCCCGCTGTGAACCCATGCTGCCTTGGGTCCTGTGCTCCACTGGCCTCTAGGTACTCGACTATTCTTTCCTTCAGAAGTGACTCCATCACTTTCCCTACCACAGAGGTCAGACTGACAGGTCTGTAGTTTCCTGCCTCTGTCTTGGACCCACTTTTGTGAAGGGGAATCACATCCACCTTCCTCCAGTCCTCGGGTACCACATCATCCTCCCAATGGTGCCGCATTGTCTAATCCAGCAGTTCGTGGATCTCCGGGCTCGGCTTCGTGGGGCCGGGGCTACTGGATTCCGGTGTGTCCGTTTTGTCCCCTTTAGGTGGGAGGTGTGGCATGCAATGGCATACTGGTGAACGCACACATGTCCAGCACACCTCCTGGAACTGCTAACCCTCACCTGCGCTGGTCCTTAGCCTCTGCTAGGGGCTGATCGCAGAGCAAGTGCTTCCCACCCTTCCCCCAGAGGAGGAGAGCAGTCAGTCGGACGCCTCAGTCCCTCCCCGGCCAACCCTCCAGCACCCAAGTCTGTTCCCAAACCCAGGTCACAGGCACTGCAAGCGGAAATTCAACCACTGTGCTGACAGGCCAGCTTGACTTGCACTTAACACAAAAGATTGTGGCCACGTTGGGGTCAAACCAAACTCTATGTAATGACTTGACTGGTCTCTGCCTCAGTATTCTTTCAGGGCCCTCTCTGAGGTTGTGAGCAACTTCAAGTACCTTGGTCTTTGGTTAAACTCCTGCCTTGATTTCTCTGCCAGTATAAACCACCATGTATCAGAACTTCATCTAAAACTTGATACTCTCTACCAAAGTCAAGAATGCTGCAAGAACTGAGCTAGTTTCAGAGGAGGATCCTCCCATACTCGATTATTGAGACATCGTCTATGGTGCTGCTTCAAGTTTCAACTAGTCAAATTGGACACCTTTTCTACTTCTTCTGCAGATTCATCCTTAACTGCCTACCTTGCACTGACTACTGCAACCTTTACAGCTTGGGCTGTCCTCCCTTGAGACCAATCGCATCTTCCACTGCTTCACATTTCTCTCCAAGTTCTGGCTTATTAATCTTCCCAGCTTCATCTCAGATATCCTATTCATCACCCAGAACTCCCGATTCCTCAGAGCTCACAAAGAAGGTGCTTGCAGAAGTCTAGGTGTTCCTTATCTATAGGTCAGGCTTTCTTTGCTTACTGGCTCCTAAACCTGTGGAAAAAATTCCACATGAAATGAGAGGTGTAGAACAGTGGTGTAGCAAGGAGAATAAAACTGGTAAGTCAAAACTCTTTGCTGCCCCATTGTAGACCTGTCCATATTTGTTACTCAAACCCCTTGTACACCCCATACTGTACTTCAGAAACAGCATAATAAGAAACCGTGTATAAAAATACAGCAGTACTTAGTTTAATGAATTTAACATCTTTTTTTTTTTTTTTTAATGGCTGGCTCTGCTATTGGTCTGCTGTCCCCATCTCACCCCGTTCCCCAGGACTTACCCACTGCCTTCCCCAGAGTGCACCTTGGATTTACTCCCCAGGTTCAGCTACGTGGGGCATGGTGGGGGGGATGTCCTCCATGCCTCATCCGGTTGAGTTTTCTCTTAGTTGTTCAGAGGTGTGGCGTGTAATGACGTGGAGGTTTCACATGCACCAACGTCTGGCACCCTCCCCAGGAGCCTGCAATCCTTAGCTACAACACCCCCGGCGCACTACCCTCCCCTGGAGAAGGAGTGCAGTCTGTTGGACGCCCATCCCCCAGCCAGCCCTCCAACACCCCAGGCTCGCTGCTGAACCCGAGTTGTTGGCATCACAGATGGAAATCCAGCCACTGCACCAGCAGGCCGGCTTATTATGTTTATTTCAATGGTCAGGGCTCAGATTGCTGCCTCCCCCCCCAATCAACCGGTAAGCTATGACTTACTTGGCACATGCCTTCCTGCACCCATATTGCAGAGTCTGTCTGGACAGTATCAAGAAGTGTAATACTGATAATGTTTCATTTTTTTCATAGGGCTTTTTCTCCATGGCAGCCAGCTTTGCATCAGATACAGTCTAGCCCTAGTGGCGCATGCCTTCCCCAGGAACTGCCGGCAGCAAATGCCCTATGGATTGCCCCCCATGGTGGGGCCAGAAAGGGGAGGTCTGTACTTCCCTTCACTCTCCTGGTGTCCTTACCCAGATAGCGCAGGGCGTGGATGGCAGTATGGGCTGAAGAAAGGCCAGGCATCATTCACTACCACATTTTCACCCCACCCACCTCCCTGACATCAAGCAGAGCCCACAGCCAGCCTCGCAAGCTGCAGGTGTGCCTCTGCAAAGCAGCAAGCACCCCAGCCCACTGCAGAGATCACTAGAGTGCATCTCTTCTCCCCAAGCTAGGAGAGCTGCAGCACCTTTCCAGCCTCGGGCCATCCTGACCCAGCTTTGAGTCCACTGCCGAACCCGGGTCACCAGCATGGGAGCACAGTGCACTACCTGTTGGGCCATCAGGCAGCACTATCGATATCGTTTTCAGCTACTGACAATGTAAATTATAGATAATTCATGAGTATATCTGGCAATCGGTCCACTGGCAAAGTATCACAATTCTGTCACAAACATTGCAAAAAAAGCTTAATTTCATGTTCAGTGATTCTTAAATCTTATGCTGGTGGTGCAAGTTTTGCCTGCAAAAGCTGTGGTAGAACATACTAGTATTTATTCTAATATGAACTTCGGTTTTATGTGATGACAGTGAGTATTTTTTGTCGCCAACCACAAACAGCAAATCAAGGAGCACCCTATGTCAAAAGGGTGAGCAGTATAACAGAGACCATCGAAACAGCGACAATCACATATTTTCCAATCAGCACAACAAAACAGTATTTGTTGGGCAAGCCCCTGCACCCTCCAAACTTTTTATAATCAACCCCACGGGGGGCACAGACACAGGGGAAAAGAGCTAACAGTAAAAAAAAAAAAATTTTCCCCCAGTCAGACCCGAACCTGGGTCCGCCAGTGGCAGTGGCATACACCACTACACCAAATGGGCAGCTTGGCAGGGCTTAGCCAAACTAATCCCCATATACTTTTCTAGCGAGTGCAGCTCACTGCTACACTCACTCTAACCTACTACTCAGTACTCTCCCATACTTACAGCACCTGTCCCCTACCTACCTTGTGTCTTCTCTTTGTATTTCCTAGCACATCACTTGCTCTGTTAGTTTAAACTGTATTGCCTGTTTTGTATGCTTCCTGCACTGTTTACTGTTATACTGTTTGGCTCCATTGTTGTTTATCACAAAACTATTGCCTGCATTGTGTTACAGCTGCATATGCTGTCTTCACTCTTACGCAATTTGTAACTGTACTCTATCCATTCAATGTATGTACACCCTGTTTTTGTCATACCTCATGTCCCCCCCTCCCCCCAGGTCGCACTGGGAAACAAGCAACTTGTTGTTCAGTGTGCCTTCCTGGTGAAACATTTCAATAAATAAAATTCTTCACCACTCGCTTACTCTGTGCGGTTTTACTGAGTCGCTGTAACTGAGCCGCTCAATAAAACTCACTCACATCACTGCACACCATAAAGTTTTGGTAAAGCCTTAAGCTGAAGGATTGCAAAGCTCTCAGCAGGTTGGGGTTATAGCAGCTCTTCAGCTGAGATGTACTCAGCAGCAATTTATGTATTGCTTCTATAGACCATGGACTGAGTCGTAATGCTTCTCTAGGCTTCATCTTCACCAAACAATATACTGATACATACTGTTCAAGTACTGAAACAAAGACAATAGGCAAACTCCATCAGCCCAAACATTTTGGAATTTCTTGGTCATTCACCCACCTCAATTTTATGAAAACCTTTTTCTTTAATATAGTGCCATTTAATTTGCCTCTAATTCAATTTTACAATTTATTTACCCAGAATAGCTCAACTGAGGTGCATCATCTCATTTCCAGTGGGGTCCCAGTCAACCCATTTCCACAGCTGGGAGGACTAGAGAACTAAGTTTTTTTTTAATAGGACCTGTTTCTGTGCCTCACCGAACCCGACAGGGACTCGACCCCTTCCCGGAGAGGTATGTCCTCTGGCCCCTACTGACCGCTCCCGCCTGCCCACCCCCGAATTAGGGTGAGAAGTTCCTGCTAATCCCCCCAAGAACACAGCAATCCAGAAGGGGGGCATAGTGATCGGGGCCATCATGGTCCTGCCAGGTCCCAGTATTTCCTCCATTTTCTTCCGCACCCACACCTGCAGACAATGTGTGGGTAGCTGCTCCTCCTCTGCAGATGCAGCCAATCACCCCGGCATGGGCCAACCGCTTGTGCCATCTGCACTGACACCCAGCCACCACTGGGTGCCACTCGATAGCACCAACCCCCCCCCTTTGACGAAGGAGATCAGTCCTCTGGATGCTCAGTCCTTTCTTCCCCGGCCAACCCTCAAGCGACCTGAGTTCGTTCCTGATCCCAGGTTGCCAGCATTACACAAGGTGTGGCGTCCACGCCTCAACCCTCAGCCCCACCGGGCCGGTGAGAACTAAGAAGTTAAGTAACTTTCTCAAGATCACACTTGGAGTATTCAGCTCTATTGGGGTTTGAAATGGTGAACTGGTTTCGAAGTTGGTGCTCTTAACAACCAGACCACACTGCCTCTTAATTCAAGCCTCATTATTAAATACCGAGGCTTGCTCTGCAGAGTAGATATTTAAGGATGCAGAGTTGTATGATTTTCTGACACTTGAATTCTACTTGGAGATGAAAGTCTCAGAGACTAGGAGCTCCCCAGCTGTAGACAGCTTGCTGTAGACTTTATATCAGTGGATTCTTTCTGCAGACCACATCTGGTGTGACACATACTCCTCGCAGCTGCCCAGGTAATCAAAAACTATACCTGACATCTGAGAAACTACACATTTACAATGGAAACCATCCATAATTAAATGTAAAGATTATACATGTACATCTTGGTTTTGTCTGCACTGCTTTTCCGGTAATGTTCTTTTCTCCCTGTTTACCAGAAAAGACAGATTTGGTGGGTGTGAAAAATAGCACTGCTGTCACAACTGAGTGTGCAAAGTGACTGCCGGCAGCACCGGCCCACGGCTTCACTGCAAAAGCGAGGCATATGTACTCCCACGAATTATGCTGAACTCAGATTTTTTTTCAGTTATCTCGTTCTTCATTTGCATCATATATATGTTATTCAAATTTAAGAGCGAAATCTTTTAGAATTCTTGCCAGATGCACCATTTTCACTTTTCCTTTCAGACTGAGATTTAGACACTTAACAATGATTAGAAAACGGTACAACCAACATCACGCCGGCATGGGCACATCAAAGCCAATCCAGCAGTGTGCTGCAGTATGTTTTTGTACTAACACTCACTGACATTTTAATTACTGCATCTACTGTTGAAGGCCAAACACTTCCATTTCCATTTCAGTGTCCTCTTCTATAATAGCTAATAATCTTGGCATCAGAGTGTTCTTTTATTCCTTTCTTTCTTTCTTTCTTTCTTTCTTTCTTTAAATGTTGTACATGTAATGAATCTATTACCAGCAGCTTCCTTTACCCAATATCACAGTCTAGTTGCAGACGTCCCTCTTGATGGTCCAGTTCAATAATATGCATACTGACTCTAAGGGCAGTGCGCTCTAACATCTCAGAACTAAGCAGAGCAGATTACATCTTCAGAAGAAAATGGATACCTTTTCAGTAAGAGAAGTGTCATGTTTCCCTGTTAAGATAATTGCACTGGAATCACTTTTACTGTTCCCCTTGTAGTAAGTGCTTACTGTTTTTCAACACATTTTGGGTAACGCAGACCTATTTAATAAAGAAAGCCAGTTTAGTGGTTACAGCAAGGTGTGAGAACCAGGAAATCCCACCAAACATCTTAGTAGGAAACCTCTAAAGCCCACCAGTGCCACTGTGGCATTGGGTAAATGCAGGACCCCACCAAAATGAGATATGTAATCTCAGTTGCACTATACTGAGTAAAACAACTGAAAAACAATATATATCTTTAGAAAACGGCAAAGAAATATCCTGAAAGCTGACTGGCTTGACAACATTGTGGAGGTGGGCATCTATTTTCAATAGAGCCCTCTCTAAAAACAAGTGCCAGCATCATGCCCCAAAGGCAAACTGGTATCCTTATGCCAGGAACAAACTGAATATCAAATAGTCACCATTTTATTTCCACTCACTAAGCGGACCACCGAGTAGACACCTCCACACTGCCTGTATCCAAACCATCAACTTTAAACAGCAACACAACATGGACAAGAAACTTTTTTTTTTTTATAGACCCAACACCAGCGTAGCTACAACTCCCAACCCTCGATCCCCGCCCCTCTCTCAAGCACTGTTAACCAGCAGCACTATTCTATCTCCTGCAGCCGCTTCAGTCAACTCCCGCCTCCTGTCTCTCTTATCGTGCCTCAGGGACTGAGCCCTCCTCAAACCTCCTGCACAGAATAACAGCAAATAAATACTTGTATAAAGAAACAGCTTACATTGCAGTGAAATGTGACACATAGTTGCCCCGGGTGTTCCTCTTCCACTTAAACCCCCCCCCCAAAAAAACAAATACCCTGACTCCACCGCTACCACCACTACCAACATCTGATTCCCTAGGGTCTCCCATTCCTTCCGCATCTCAGTCGCATAGAACTACAAGTCCCATGAAACCCTAAGGCTGCTATGCACTCAGTCTCCTAAACATCTGTGCCCTCTTCTGGCAAACACAGCCACAGTACAGGGACTACTTGACAAGAAACACATATTCTGATTCTTTTTCAACACTTATTAAACTTCTTTTTAATACTTTATTTTATTAAAATTGTTACTTATGGGCCATTTTCTAAGCACAATAATAACCTCCAGGGTGGGTGGTATTGGGAAATCCCGGACCTTCCAGGAATATAAGACCTCCGCTTTGCGGTGTCGGGCCTCATTGCGCCCCTGGGCAGTCTGGTATTTCCTAACACCGCCCACCCTGTCAGGTACTGCTTATATAGAAACTCGGAGGGTGAGGCGGTAGGCAGGTAGATAGATAAAACTTATTGTTATACAGGATAGTATATGTCATTAGATTTTTACAGTCCTGTTCTCAAGACAGTCCTGTGTACACATATCAATAGTTACATGGAGTAAAAATATGAAGTATAAAAAATAGAGAGAAGCAGGTACCACACAAGATAAGAGAAAAAAAAAACACATAATAGGTATTCAGACACAAGTAGAATATGGATAATTACTAAGTAGATAGGCATATAAGATGGCTCATGTACACTGGCAAGAGAAGGGAAACAATTCTTTTACAGCTTGAATGAAGGCCCCGTGCCCTGTGGATATACATAATGAAGTTGGTAAAGCATTCCAGAATAATGCTGCTAACTTCAACATGTCCTCTGTGGTATATTTCCCCATATACCACACTTACCAGTCATTTATCTAATACAGCAGGATGGTCATTTTTAGGTACCAATAAGTGTAGCTTACATACTAACATACTAATTGCCAGCAGATTACGCTTTATGGTCTAGCGAGTCTGCTCGAATCTCAGATCTTTAGTTGGATGCCGAGGCCCTCCCCCCCACCTTGTGTTCCAGAAACCCCTATCATCCTTCCCCACCCCGCTGGGCCAGGCCATCATCTGATACATCCACTTTCTGTGTCTGTCCCACCCTCTCTTGAAGCCCTCCACTGTGGATCTCTGAACCAGCTTGCCAGGCAGTTCATTCCAAGGGTCCACCACCCTCTCAGTGAAAAACCTCCTCCTCTTTTCCCCCTCACCTTTCCACCTTCCAACTTCAAACCATGTCCTCTGGTGATACCTCCCTGCTTTAGTCTAAAGATCCCCTCCATGTTTACCCTATTTATTCCCTCTCCTCTCCTCCAATGAAAACAGGCAGAGCTCCTTAAGACTATCCTCATACGTCAAATCCCCTAGTCCTCGTGATCATCTTAGTTGCTCTCCTCTGTACCCTCTCCAAGAGCTGTACGTCCTCTTCAAGTGTGGTCTCCGTACTGTACACAGTACCAAGGTGTGTCTAACCAGTCCATTGTACAGCGCAGAATCACTTCCCTTTATTCTAGAGGTGATCCCTTGTAACACAGCTTGTGCTTATGCATCCATTTACTAAAAATTAGTGTTACATTCACGGAGAAATTTGGTTTTGCTATCATGTACTTGCTATATACTCATAACATGACACCTCTCACAGGACAACCTTATAAAACGGGCTTTGAGCCCTCAGTTATCTCCTGTTAAAAAATAAAGATTTGTATCTATCTGTCTCTCTATGTATCAAATGTCAGTGATAAGACTGGTGCGTAAGGCTGCAGACAGTCAATCCAAATGACAGTAGCTGTGGCTGGGGCCTGTGAATTGGTTTCAATGCCACTTGTGCAAAAAGCACTCAGGCTACAGGCTTGCTATTTTAGTGAGCTCCAGCTCACCTCAAAACAGTGAAAAAGAAAAGTGATTTACCAGAACTGTACAGACATAAGCTAGAATAAACAATCAACTTGGAAACAGATGGAGAACCACTGCCTAAACAATTAAGGACAGAATTAATGTTGGCTATCTATAATTTTCTTTAAACTACACTACCAGGGAATCTGGGTTCTCCCCAAGCTTGAGACTGGGTGTCATGCAGTGTAAATGCTTTTTTGGCGACCCTAAGGAAGATTATAGAAAGATGGAGAAGGCTAGCATTATTCTTATAGGGCAAATGTCAGACACTGTGGTTGATGATTCTGCCGAAAATGTTATAAGCTTTGGAACTACAGTATCCCTATGTGGCTGGGGTCTACTTTAACCTTCTCTTTTACTAGCCTGCCGGGCTAGTGAACCAGATTGCACTAGCCCACAGAAGTCTGCACTAGCTGCAAATCAGTATGGTTTACAGTGATTTGTTGAACAAAGGTAAATCAAATCGAAATGTGTCAAGCACATGTCTGAATTTATTTGAAACCTAAATTACAATGAACTTTGTGAAATAAAATACTTCATATATATATATATATATATATATATATATATATATATATATAATACTCAGTGAAGTCAGTGTCTTAATGTAATTGTCTTAAAGTTCTTAATATAAAAGTCAAATGATCCTTAAATTGTACTGGATTGTGTGGTGTCACCCTCAAGCATACTTGTATCACTATCACACTCTCCTCTCAGCTCAGACAGACACACAGACAAGGCTAAAAGAACAGCAGAGGTCAGAATGCTGGTTTAACCTCCTGTGTTCCTGGGCTGTAGCCTGTTAGTCTCTTGTTTGATTTGTGCCGTGGTCTCACTGTTCTGACCACACCCTGGTGTGCTGGTGAATCTAGAGATGCTGTTTTACTTTGGGAGAGGAAGGTCAGACTCGGGGTCTCTCTTTGTACCATGACTGTCTGTGGAGATGGAGACCAGCTGTTACAGTTAGGAAGGAAGAGCCCATTTTCTCACTAGTGCATATTTGCTGCGGCTGCTGCTTCAGAGTTTTGGAAGCAGCTTCTCAGAATGATGGTGACCACAGGGTGACAGGGTCGGACAAAGCGTCTTACTGTTCCAACCGCGCCGTGTCCCGACTCTTGAATGCTGTGGGGTGTTGACTGTTCAGTTTGGGGGGGTTCTCTGGTCGCTTTTTGCTTTTGGAGACCCATTTTTCACTTCATGATATTATTTGCTGCCACCGCGGCCACAGCTTCAGACGGTGACCAAAGCACAGGGTGACAGGGACAAGGCTAAAACAAATGGAACAGCGGAGAAGAGGTTGGAGTGCATTACTAGCTATGCTATCTTTATTTCAACTTCAGCAGTCTGTCTTGATTTACTTTCAACCCAACATTAAGGCACAACTGCTGCCCTACCACTAGTCTTGACTTAAATACTGAGCTGCTTGTCTTCAATTATGTACAGTTTGTGGTCTCACTTTTCTGACCACGCTGTGTTCTGAATGCTGCTGCTGGGGTGTCGTTCACTTTGACTTGGGGGGGGGCTCCTTTGTGGTCTCAGTCAGTTGTCCAATCCCGGGTTGTTGTTTTTTTGCTTTACTTCTTTGCGGTTTCACTGCTCCGACCGCGCTTCATGCTGGTGTTTTTTTTTCTTGCGACCGCACGAGTGCCACACAGCACAACAAGCAGAGAATGGAACTGCAGCTTTTCACCGGAGGAACTGCACTTGCCCAACCAGGCAAGTGACAGAGATCCTGCAGTAGCCCGTGGTAATCTGCAATAGTACCTGGGCTAGTAAATGAATGTTAAGATCGACCCCTTCTATGTGGGTGTTGACAGGCATCCTTGCTAGTATAATCAAAGTAACAACTTTCTATGGAAAGGCAGCACATTGAGGTTCTCTGCCGTAAAGTTGGTGTAAAACTAGCTGAAGTGGAGCTTCCAGAGACCCTGGCAGTGAGGTTACTTAGTCAATCTGGCACATATCATATGTGCCTCTAGGAACAGGATCCCCTGGAATCATGCTTGGTGGATAGTACTGGGGAAAGCTAAACTGGGTAACTAACCCCGGAAGTGGGCTGTTGGTAAAAGCAGGTGGTCTAACAGCACACCCCACCTAGGAGCGTGAGAGGTGTGGAAGGGGGTAAATGTCTTTACTTTTCATTACTTTAACAGTTCAGTAGTTAAAAATGTAAAAACTACTAAAACAGTTGAAACTGCTTGAACAAGTGGATGTACTTGATTCACTTTCTTCAGATTTTCAACAGGTAAAAAAGGTTTCTGTTTTACCAACATATTTCCATTTCATAAGTACAGTAAGTTAATCCAGGCGTGGTGTCTGCCAGAATTAATGCACAGCCCAGCTGCATACTGTATTCGTTTCACTGGTCTTGTACCTGGCCTCGCATCTACTATACCGCAGAGGCCAGCATTAATTTAGCATACTCCCATGACCTGTCATTGCATACCGCCAACATAAAACATTTCGAACACCCCCCATTGTGAAACAGAATTACTTGATAGTCCAGCGTAACCCTCCTGCACTGATCCTCATTGTAAAATGAAAGTACCCTGCTACTCCAGTGGTACCCCCACACACACCCTAATCCCTGCTACAAAACAATGTTCCTCCTCCGATGCACCTGAGCACCTGCTCAGTATCCAGCCTTCCCCATCTGGCACCCAACTCACCCTAAAAGGACTGTGGACATGGCAGGCAAAGTGATGGATGATAACCAGCACAGACCCACCTCTCTCCACCTCTGCTGCCCACTGTCTACATGACTGGGACTGAGGGTGCACATAGAGTAGAAACATCAGGCAGGCACTTGGTTCCTGTTATGGCTTATTGCCATCATAAAGAATTTTGTACATACCTCCTGCCCTGATCTCCACTGTAAAATAAAACTATCCTAGTGATTCAGTAATCCCTCCTGTCCTGATGCCCACTGGGAAACAACATTTCCCTAGTAATCCAGTGATACTTCCCGCACTAGTTCGTGCCTCTCCCTCCCATCCCTGCTTCAAAACATCCCTATGGAGCTTCCTCAAAACTGCCTCTGCCTGTCTATCTACCATATAGACCCAGTGTATTCTCTCCCTCCCCCGTTTCATGGAGGGAGCTGTCCTGTGTGCTGATTCACCGGCCGCTGTTGAATCTCTGCTGATAACCAGCATAAGGCACTTACTGCTCTCCTGTTAGTGAGACGATCCTGTCATATCTATGCTTCTATCCTGCATTATTTGATGTACATTCTCTCTCAAGATAGGGCGCCGCTCATGCAAATGCTTGCTTGTACTTTCAATTATTTTGATGTAATTCTCTTTGTGCTGTTATTTGGTGTTGTCCTACCTCTCAAGCTGTTATGTAACTTGCTGTTATACTGCCTTTATGACCGTAAAGTCTGTTGTACCATATGCTGTACCACCCACTTGTCGGAGCCTGTGGCTCCTGTATGTTACTCGACTCTGTATTATGTTTCCTATGTACTCTGTAACCTCCCAGGTCGCACCTGAAAATAGGCACTTTGTTGTCTAGACTGCTTATCTGGTTAACAAAAGCAACAACAAATAAATACCCCAATTTCACCCCTTTCCTTGGTTTGAAAAGAAAGTACCCGGTAGTTCTGTGGTACCTCCTCTTACCAAGATCCCCAATGGGAAGCAGTGTTACATTACCCTAATACTAGTACCCCTGATGCAAGCACTGCTGTTTCATTTACTTTGTGTGACAGTACAGAGTCAATATTAGAATAACACCAACACTGCTTCGCATGATCGTACAAACTCCAAGACACACCACACTGCCAATTACCCAAGGTTCCAGGGACTCTGATACCTTATTTTTTTATCTCCCTACTTTGTTCACTTTGTGCTTTAACCATAATGGACATGTCAGCACACTGCTATGAAATGAATTTCCTTGCTTTTTAAAAAACATACAACTGACACTTTCAGCTTTCGCCCTTCTTACGTCCCATGATGAACATTGCATAATGACGCTCGCTGCACCAGACCTGAACTGCAGCTTACTTTGTGACAGTGGTGCTTGGATTCTCTAGAATCCATTCCTAGTGTCACTTTTTGGATTTTCAGAAATTCCAATCCAATGCCTATTGAGGCGTTGGAACAGAATCAACAGCAGTTCAGATTCCACATCCACAATAAAAAAATATCCCCCACCCCTGCACTAAATAAACAATAAGTGACTGGACTACCTCCCAACGTGCATCCTCACCCTGCCTATCTGACCAGTCTCTCACCCTTTGCATGTCCGTTTGTCCCTCTCTCCTATCCTGTATTTGATGGGGTTCGACAACTCCTTGTTGGCTTCAGTCAGTCCAGTGGTCATGTAGTCCTGTCCCAAGTCAAGCTGCTGGCTGACTGACAACTCTCCCCCCATCCCCAGGGCGGACTCGAATCTCACTGCTGCTGATCGACCGACAACCACCCCACCCCAAAATCAAACTGTCTCTACTGCAGCCCATCAAGTTCTGGTCAAAGTTAACAAAAACAAATCAGTATACAAGTCCTCCTGGTCAGCCCCAATCCAAAGGCCTGCTGCAGTGCACATACAAACAAATGCCATCTGCCGTAATCAGGTGGTGAACCACGCCATGCGCTGAGTCTTCTGGGAGTGAGACCATCACAACCAAACTCTGGGATTCCATGATGGGCCAGTAGTACAGCAAGCAGTAGGTGTCTGCTGGGGACCCCAGCATCTGTACTGCAGGCCATGCCAGCGGCCAGATCTATGCACCAGCAAACCTAGGGCTGGGGAGGTATCAGAGGCAGAGTATGCCCTGAACTCCTTCACTGGACTCATTTATTGTTTTGTGTTGGTCATATTTGTATTTATTTAGTGGACCAGGAGGATGAGTCCAGAGAAGAGATTCCTCCTCAGTCCTGGTGGACTGGTGACTAAAATGACAATAGGTGGTGACTGTCCGAGGTGACAGTGTGGCCTGAGAGTGGACAGTAGACTCCTGCCTGCAGTGGGTGGACTGAGTGGACACAGTCAGGCCCTGGTGTGGTGGTTATGGATGACGGAGGACCACTGCACTTACGGTAAGGACCAGAGGAGGAGGTAGGGCTTGTACCTGTCTGGACCTAGGGTGGAGTGGGGGGGGTAGACTAACTGGACAAGGAGGATGACTGCTGGAGGTTTGTTAGCAGTGTTACTGGGATCAGAATCACATTACAATTCCAACCTGGGTTTCAGATTCAGATTTTTTAGCTTTAAATACCAAAAATCAAAATGCCGTAAAATGCCCAGAATCCAATGTATCCGATTCCTTCCAATGGATTCCGAGCAACCCTGCTTTGTGGGTAGCCCTGTGGGTTGAGTAGGGTGTTCAGTGTTAAACCCTTAAATGTGCACCTTAATAGCTTTGGCAGCGTTTGATGAAATTAGCTGAAATTTTGCACAAGTTGTCTGGGAGGCAAGGTCTAAATATGTGGAAAGTTTCATGATGGCACCTGCTGCGGTTTCTGAGATCCACACGTAACCCCCTACAAATTGGGGTTTACTAAAGTGTCTTCCTGGGCTCCTAAATGCCCACTGTCAGGATGGTGTCCTGTTCTGCAGTAGTTCTACTTGTTTGCATGAGAGCACCTCAGTAAGCCTCCATGTCTGTCTCTTTACGAGAGTGCCTGTTTTTAGAAATCAGTCTGGGCTGGGTCCGAGTAATTAAGGCTCGTGATCAGCCAGACAGCCAGTTATATTGCTCCATTCTGCAGTCACTGATAGCGCAGAGGAAACTCTGTTAGAAAATGTAGTTATTTACTGTTTATCTGTTAAAGTAATAATGAAAAGGAGTTTGTCTAACCTGCCTTCATTTGCAGCTTCGCTTCAACCAGGAGCCATCATTTTGGTTCTGGACTGCCAGTACTGGACCAATCAAATCTCTGGGGACCTAAATGGACACTGTCCCCAGGGTTGTATGGGAAGGAAATTCTGTGGTATTTGTAGTTTTAAGGGTGTGGTGCCTAAATGGACCTGGAGGGGAGCCCTTGCTGCTACAGTTCCTCAGCCAACGACCTTGTGATTACAGGAAGTACCCAGAACTGTGCGAAGCAATGTGTCAATCAGAGTGGAAGTTGAGATGATCAGCTCCTTAGGAGGAGCAGGAGAATTGGCAGAAGGTCTGCTGGCCTGCCTGCCACGCCTTCTGGCCTACAGAGATTGTCTGTTGCAGAAGTAGAACTGTTCCAATTGCCAGCTTAGACTTGCAGCAGAGGAAGAAAGTGTGTCAGTACTACGTTGCAAGTGGGACCGAAGACTTACTCCAGAAGCGATCGGCCTGCCTGAATGAGAGGAGACAGCCGTGGGTTGAAAGGTTTGCGCAGCGAAGCTGTAATTAGCAAATGGACTATATCCGAATTGTGGCTTAGAGAACTAACTGATTTAAGTGTGCTGAATGTGTTTCGTGGGTCGCGATTTGGTTCCCCACGGTGAATCTTGTTATGCCAGCTGAAGGCTTTCCAGCAGAGGTTCACAAACTTTTTTCCAAGACTGTTCCACCTGTTTGGCCCAAGCCCCCGCCCGCAATCCAGAGATCATCTCAACGAAAGACCGGTTTGGGGATTCGGCCCCCTGCTCAACACCATCGAACAGGTAGTGACCACCAGGAGGTGAGTCGTGTAGACCCTGCTTCCCCCAGCACACTGCATCAATACCATGAGGTCTTCATCTCTCCTGTCCAACATCCTGGTGAGGGTTGTGTGAGTGCAAATCAGGGTAGCTCCCTGCAACAACAGCTACAAATCACTGTACGTCAACTGATTGATCTGTTTTCGGTTATCGCTAACGGACTGAGCTATCCAGCTCGGAATTACAAATATTTGGGTTGTGCACATGCTAAGTGTCATTCTTTCTAAAGGGCCCCAACAACAGCTGCAATGCCGGCCACTCCGGGCAACGCTGCAGGCCAGCCTGTATAAGATCTGGTTACCCAGGGTTGCAGGACTACTTATCAGGGATTTACAGTGCGCGCTGAACCAGCCTAAAGTAAATCAGAGCGCAATCATTTGACTAAATTCATGCCCCTCCCTTGTTCACTTCCTTGAATAATCCTGATAATTTGTTTCATGTGTAACCTGGCTAGTGTGACATTCTTAGTTGGGTCACATTGAAAGGTTTTACATTGTGTATCACTGATCTTATTTTCCAGGGGTCTCCAGGGCAATTGCAGCAGATCCAGCCCCGTGGTAAGCGCAAGGGTGTGAGCATATTCTTATTGTTATCCTGTGTATATGAACTGTTCTATGGTACTTGTTTAGGCCACTAGAAGGGTTGATGGGTGGTTATGGAACTTGAGGGCTATACCAAAGCAGTCAAGCTACCCCAATACCATTCATTTCTGGTGGAGGCATCCATTCACAGAACTCAGGCCCCTCAACATGTGCATATTCCCACAAGCAGGGTAGTAGCCCACAGGATAGCGCCACTTAGAGGTTACACACATATGTCATTTTCCCACAGAAACCAAGTAAGCAAGTCACGGCTCCAGTACTGCAGAGCTAACCACAAGTATCACATAGCAACCCTCTTGTTTACTTACACTACCAAAGCTGCTGACTTGCTTGTACGGTAGAGTTGGTGGCTCTTTTCTACTTTCACATTTAACTGCAGTACATTTGGTGCAAGAAAAACACTTGGATTTTATCTTACTTGAACAAGAGGGACTTCTACGCATACTTTCTTTTACACTATTGATGCACGGATGCCTAGTCTATTTAAAGCATTAAAGTGAAAGTACAACTCTCAAAATGAGAATGGAAGGAACAACATAAATTTAATTATTTGTACTGAATACCTTTGAGCGTGAACTCTTTACAAAGGTTCCATTTCAGGTGTACAAATAATACAAGACACAAATACAGTAGTTACAGGTTCAGAACAAATCCTGTTGTTACAGGGTTCAGCACATTAGGCAATTAAAGAGTACAACATGAGAATTTTAGACAAACAGTGGAAAACAAAGCGATTGTAAGAGGATTTAGGTTATGTCTTGGATGATTCTCTGGGTGGCTCAGCCCTGGAGACCACAAAAAAGTCCATTGATAAGACTATGGTTGGGAAAGTGGGAGAAGGAGGGTTTGCGGGGGGGGGCAGTACGCAGAGCAGTAAGGAGGATTAATAGCTTACTAGTGCTCCTGGCTAGGCTGGGATGAGGGCAGGTTTTTCTAGGTATCTGTTCTGGGTTTAACCGGAGGTGTTGGTTAGTCTTTCAAGTATGGCCTGCGAAACAGGTGCATTGTGAGCTAGACTTTAGGTGCTGTTTGAGGCCTGTTTTGAACTGTGGCAGGCTGTGTGTTTGTAGTTTCCATGGGAGTTCACTGGCATATTAAATGGCAGGATCAACCAGATAAGTGCATTTTAAAGTACTTTAACTGCAGAATGCTGGCAGGATCAACCAGATCTCTGTTTTTTTAACATCATCAAAGTGCCAGTTTCTGACAGACAGGGATTTATGGCCATTTTATAAGACAGAAAATACACTACTGGGGGTGCAGCTGTGCTCTGATATACGTGCACCTTAACTGGTTGACTGCACTTGGCCTGCAGCCTTGTGTCTCACAACACACCCACGGCATACATGTATCAGAGCATGACTGCACACCCAGTAGTGTATTATCAGTTACTGATACAGATATGGAATATTGCACGGCCTAATGAAAATACCACTGATATTTTTCCTGAGTGCTGCTAGATCTTATGTCATCACGGTGGCAAAACACATGTGATGTTAAAAGGTCACATTGCATGAGGGAAAATATCAGTCATACTTTCTAAAGGCCATGGCATATCTGATTTATGCCATGCCTTTTAGTATACTATGGCAAGAAAAAATTCTGGATCCTGATCGTTCAGTGGCCACCTTCAACAGTAATGTTGTCCAGCACAACATAATTGTAGGAGGGTGAAGCTCACTACAATTACTGGCGCTCTGCAGCCCCCCCCCCCATTGCCACTATGGACCTGCTGTGTGGATAAAAGGACACAGAGTGAGAATAACACTCACATTCTCACTCTGGGTTCCACAGTGGCAATAATATCTTTGATATTTGCCATTTTGTAATCTTCACAGGTGTGACTTAAAAATATATAAATATTTATTATTGCACTACCCTGATTGTATTACCAAATCTAGTTTCATGAGTACCTCTAAGCTCTTACTTACTAGTGACATAACCATGAGTAAGTAACTAGGCTTGAAGGCAAGAGGAACATTAGTCTGATTATACAATCAGGACAAGTGTAATTTATACAATGCAAAGATGGGTTGCTAGGTTGCTAATCTAAGTAAACAAATACTTTTTTCTTAATTTCTTTTATTAAATAACTAGAGCTCATTACAACAGTCAGTATACAGCAGTATATCAAGAGCAAAGACATCAGAACCATCAACCTACACCATCATGGTTGAGATTGTTACAATTTCCCGTTTACAATATAGCTTCTACCTTCCCATGTTACAAGCATTAACTGACAACTGAGAGCATGAATACAGAGGAGTTGATGCAGATTTACTTGCACTGAAGAATAAAAATGTCACAGAACAAAGTCCTTACCTTGTTGCATAATATACAATACCTAGGGTTGTATTTAGTTTGGAACTTAGATTGTGTACCACTGAGGTAGGCCATTATCAGTTCCAGCCTACAGATATCATTAACAGTCTCATGCCAAGAAGCCCTAGTCAGGGATTCAGTTTGCCTCCACTGTCTAGTAATGGCTTTTTTAGCTGCTAGTATATAGACCAGGGCCCTAGATCTTGGAGTGATTTTGATATGCTGCAGAGGGATCGACATAAGTGTCATCGTAGGACAAATTAAATCTATGGTATGGAAAGTTGTTCTGCTTGAGCTGTAAAGTCTGACCAAATGTTAGCTTGGTAAGGGCAAGAGTCAAACAATTACTCTTGATCAGTTAAATGACTGATAACATACAGTGACTAGAGTGCATACAGTTTATAGATAACATGGAGTCAACCAAAAGAAGTACAGACATACTGTACATAGAAAATATTTTTAGCATGTACATGGAAATAAATGTGTATTTTCAAGTATGTCTACTCGCAGGTCTAAATAATGGTATTGTGTGCCCCTATGTGCATTACACTTGCACTTCTTACACCTGAATTCCAACTGCCAGACTTTGGACTGATTCTCTAGTCTTTTCAAGTTTTCCCTCTTACTTCTTTCCCCCTCTTCACAATCCATTCTTCTGTAGATCTTAGTTTCCATTCGCAAAGAGGTAGACCTTCCCCTGGATCCCTACTCTGACATCACAGATGAAGATGTTGAAGAGGGCTTGTCCCAAGGCCGATCCCTGTGACACACCACTGAGGACTTTTTCAACCTTTGAATGTTCTCCATTAAGGACACTTTAGATTCTGTCACTTAGCCAATTTTCTACCTATCTCGTGATCTTTTCTCCCACCCCAGGTCACCCAACTTTATGACCAGCAGTCCACGTGGAACAGAGTCGAACTCTTTGCTGAAATCAAGCTACAATATGTCTGCCGCCTGACCCCTGTCCACCACCTTTGCTACACAAGCAAAGACGTTGAACAGGTTCGTCGGATAACAACCTCCCTCCAATGAACCCATGATGTCTGATATCCTGAAGTCTGTCTGTCTGTCTCCAGGAAACCCATTAACCTCTCCTTTTATTAAGGTCTCTAGAAACTTCCCCAATATGGACATCAGACTCACAGGTCTGTAGTTCTCTGGTTCATCCCTACTTCTGGACTTGTATAGGGGAATTACATCCACTGGTCTCCAGTCCCTAGGTACTACCCCTGTCTCCAGTGAGCTGGAGAACAGCTCAGTCAGGGGCACCGTTAGTCCCTGATTTGCCACCATCCTCTGCTAGTTTACAAGTGCCTCGATGTGCTCTTGTCAATTTACACCCTAGCACTCTGGTGCTTCCTTAGAGGGCTGTAGGCCATCCCATGTGTGTAGCCTTTGTCCACCAGGAGTGCCCCAATCTCCCAAAGCTCTTCCTTGCACCACTCTTTCATCCATGGTTGAGTGATCAGAAGGAGCCTCTAACGTCCTTTCTGTAGAATGAAAGTGCTCTGTGTAGTGAAACCAGTAGATCCTGTCAGAGGTTGTGCCGCTGTCACCGTGAGAGTTGTAACAGAGGGCTGCACAAGAGGCTTGTATTTAAGGATATGGACTGAGGGGTGGGATGGGGCTTTTTTTTAAAACATATTCCTAATACATAAATACAAATGACGAATACCCAAATATTCAAAATAAGGTGTTCGATTGTTGCTTCAATCACCTGTTCAGTGGGCTGGCACAGCACAACCTACAACCCCTGGAGTGTGTTACTTTAAAATGGATATATAAGGACATATAAAGCTCCCAGGTCACCCATGAAAACAGGCGGTTAAGCCTAGTGGGCCTTATCTGGTTAACAGAATAAATAAATAACTAGATGTTTGTTGTTTTAAAAAAGGAAAAGATTACAAGACAAAAAATAGTTCCTCTGGTGCCAAAAAAGTACCTAACTGTGGGTTGTACTCTCTTATACTAGTTTTATATTACGTGGTGCTGACTGACCAATCAGAGTGGAAGAGTAAGAGATTTTATAGTCGCTTGTAAACAAAAAAAAAACAGCACAAGCATGTACATAAGTGGTAAAAGACTGGCTGCAGTACTAACTGTGTGATATACACTGTAGATTTCAATACAAAACGACACATCTCATCAAGGTTGTTATTTTACTGATCAATTTATTCATTTAAATGTTTCCCACCAGGACTGCCTCATGGGCCACAGAGAAGTAATGAGACAACCCAGATCTGACCCCTGCTAACTGCCCAGGAAGTTTTCATCTACTGTCACAAACTCGCAATGATTCAAGGTAAAAAAGACGAGAAATCAGAAGGAAAAATGAACCAGCGATGTTTCTAGCAATACCGAGCCTCAGCTGAGACATGCGTTGGTATTTGTAGCACATGACACACTTCAGTGTTGGTTCCACTGTGCCTTAGTGCATGCAAATCCCATGCTCATACGTCACAGCTCTAGAGGTTACTGCCCCACTTCTCATTCTGCAATCGACTCCTTTGTCTTTGTGAGCATCGTACATGGGACACAGCTGGACAGCGACTTGACTAACTGAGAGTTGTCTGTACAATATCTTCCTGTTGGTGAGCAATGCTTTTAGAATCTAAAAGAGACATGGGAGAGGGGGGAGTGCTGCATCTGTCAGACAGTGCAGTGAGACACACAACCAGCAATTAAATGCAGTCATAGAGGGAGTGTGGTCTAGTGGTTAATGCACCGGCTTGGAAACTAGGTTCAAACCCAACTACAGCCACATAACTTTGTAACATTGGGCAAGTTGCTTAACTTCTCGGTATTCCAGTCCACCCAGCTGTGAAAATGTGTAGAAGGAGGATTCCACTGTAAATGAGGTGTTGCATCTTCGCTGGGCTATCCAGGGTAAATAAATTCAAAACAGAAAACAAGGGGTCTGAGTCTCAGTCACAGTTGATAGAAATACAGAAAAATAGAAACCTTTCAGGCAGAAAAAACACATAGTCTATCTAATCTACTCTGTTCCTACCTACTGTGCTCTGTCAGCCTAATGCTATGCATGTGCTGCAGCACCCCCTACTGGCAGTGCTGCCTACCTTTCCCCAGGGACATATCCCACTTTAATCAGTCCCTTACATCTTTCCCAGCCCCTCTTTAAGACCCTCTACTTTATTAATCTCAACCACATCTCCAGGCAAACTGTTCCACCCACCACCCTGTCCATAAATAAATGCTTCCCTGTCTCCCCACCAACCACCCAGACTATCCTCTCACCCATCTGCCCCACCCATTCCTTTATTCCTACCCCAACCCCTACCCATTCTGCCTCCTAGCACTTCTTCCCTTCCTCCACCTCCCTGTCTCCCTACCCCTCCTCCCCACCCCTATATTCCTACCCCAACCCCTACCCATTGTGCCTCCTAGCACCCTTCCTCTTCCACCTCCCTGTCTCCCTACCACCTCTTCCCTACCCCAGTCACCTCCCTCCCTAGACCTCCCTCCCTGTACCCCTATCTCTGTGCACAATATTCCTGTCCTGCTGAACCTACCACCCTCCCTCCCTTCCCTACCTCCCTGTCTCCCTACCCCAGACACCACCCTCCCCAGACCCCCCTCCTGTACCCCATCTCAGTGCACAATAGTCCTGTCCCTCTGAACCTACCACCCTCCTCTGCGATGTCACCTACAGCCCCATGTTTTCACTTTTTTCTTTTTTTCCTTTTACGTCTGCCTCAGTGAAGACTTGTCTCACTCTATGTGTGTCATCTACGTGCACATTAGTGCAGTTAGTTTTTTGTATGTAATGTATCAGTTATTTGCAACAATCCAAGTTTTACCTTATCATTGCCATTGCTGTTTTCTCGTGCTATCCAAATCCATTTTGTATAAGATCATGTACATCATTGTATTGTTTGAAATCTCCAGGACCTCCTTGTGAATGAGCTTGCTCAATGGACTAATTCCTGTAATTATAAACTTGAACTTGAACTCAAATCCCCTCTGAACACCCCTCCATGAGTTTGTAACCATGCCCCCAACTGGTGCATCCCTCACACTGCTTGAGCAGCTGCTGGCTGTCGACTTTGTTGATGCCCTTCACAAATCTAAAGGTTCCAATCATGTCCCCTCTCCCTCTTGGCAACCAAGGAGTGCATATTCAGGCTACACAGGCTCTCCTCGTAAATCTTCCACTGCTGCATCTGAATCATAAAAAAAGGGCAAAAAATTCGGAGCACACACTGGAAGAGAAGTAAATAAACTGCTATTTATTTGCCAAGCATACAGATGCAGTGCTAACTCCCCTACGTAGCGCCCTACATACGGGGGCTTCTTCATGTGTGCCTGTGCTAACTCTCTAGGCAATGATTAAATATTCAAACAACATAAATATTCATGACCCTCATTTAACCCTTAGGCTGCTGAAAGAATTAGAACGTATAGGAACTCTAGACTCACATCAGTCTGCAACACAGCAAGGGTTAAATATACAGTGGAACCAAGACTGCCATAAAGACAGTGACTATAAACACACAGTGCAAATATAAGCAAAGTACAAGGGAAAATTCATAAATAAATATTGCAAAGTACAAAGTGTTCTTTTTAGAAAAACTTAAAAAAATGTTTGGCAAAATAAATAGCAGTTTATTCAGTACTCCTCCGGTGTGTGTGTGTGCGCTGTCTTTGTAGCCCTTTTTGTTTGTTCGTTTCAGTTCTGGTCGAGAGTACTGTGGCAAATAGCACCTTTAGAGGTTGGGTGTGCACGAACCTCTCTGTATTTTCCTATGCACCTGAATAATCTTGGTTGTCCTTTGCTGCACCATCTTCAGTCTGTCTCTTCCCCTTTTCAGGTGAGGGTTCCAGAACTGTGCACAGTACTTCTATGGGGCAAAGTAGGCTGCAAAGCAGCTCCATGCTGTGCCCCAGAAGCTGTTATACACTAAGGACTGACTTAGTCATCCAGGGGAGAAACTTCCCCAGCAAACAAGTCACAGTGCAAATCCCACGATAGTGTACAGACACCATGGACCGAGGGGCCTTTGTCTGCCAGTAATGTCTATGTTTCTATGCTACTTTCTATCATGCTGACTTGCATCCGCCACAAAGATCTAGCCATGACAACAGTGCCAGAGGCCTGGGCAAATGGTACACCACTGTAGCCTCCCCCACCCACTCACCCTGACCTTTAGGACCACTTCTAGGCCAGCTACTCATTGAGTTTTCAAGGCATCTCATGGTCATCCTTGCTGGTCCAGTGGCCACCCCTCCCACCAGCTCCCAAACCTTGATATGTCCCTGTCATCCACTGGGGCCCCCACCCTTTCTAGCCCTAGTCCCCATCACAGCTGGTCAACGGTTCAAGGATGATCTCCTTGCCCCACTGGCTCCTCTGATGGTGGTCACAGTTTTGCAATGCTCCTGTCTTCCTACCCATAATGGTTCTACAGGTAGAACATGTTCCAAAACTCTGCAATCCCTGTTGTGAGGGTGGCCACATTTTGTGAAGGACCCTGTGGGTTATTTGCATACAACCCCTGCCCCTTTCCCCACATGATCACAACGTGTTTAGTAATCATGCTGGACATGGTGGTGACCCCGCTTCTTTATTATACAATAAGGTTGCCTGTAAGGGCTGTCTCTACGACCACTTGAAGATAGTCCACTGTGACTCTGTATGGAGCCAAGGAGGTCACCCAGACAGCCTGGGTTGTCGGGGGCTGACGGGGGGGGGGATGAGGAGCAGGACTGATCTGCTGTGAGGTGGCTCTCCTCTCCCCGGGAGGGATGCGAGGTTTCTCGCCATTGGTTGCCACCCGTGGAGGACAGATGGCAGTTCAGGCTGGCAGGAGGTCCAGCGATTGCCTGGGGTGGGTGAGAAAGGGACTGAGCCAGCCAGAGTGTGCGCGCCTCCCACTGCATGCACTGTCATGTCTGCCGGGGTCCCAGGAATTACATGGGAGAAAAACGTGGAAAACTGTAAACATATAGAAAAAATAAATAAATTCCTCCTATTGGGGGTCTATTCACAAGAGCGGCTTGCCATGATGCTGGAAGCATGCAGGCAACTTGTTGGAATGCTGTGTAGCAGGGGTCCAGCGGCCTCTGGTGGCATTCACAGGAGTGCAAACCCCTGCACACATGATCCCCGTCAGTTCCCTCAGCTATGTACTACTATCAGTCGGGGCATGTCGGGAGTGCCCATACTCTGTGCCATTCACTAAGGCATGGACTGTTGGCTGAAGGTGCAAGTTAAGACCCCAGAATTGTTATGCGCTCACTGATAACACACCGGTTCCAGCGACATGGATTCTCCCAAAGTGCTGCCCCCAGCCCACCTAGCAGCATATTAGGGCTGGGGCAACCACTGGGCACTCGCCCATATGTGGAAAAAGTCCCAGGACCTGCACCTGCCCAGAAACCCCTGCTCGTGTGGAGCAGAGGATACACTGTGGGAACCAGGATGGGTATCCATTGGATGCCTGCCCAAGTCCCACAATCCACTTCCTCCCGCCGGGCACCTGTGCACCTGAGGGGGCAGGGCAACAGACAGGTGCCCTGTGGGTGCCTGCAGTTTTGAAAGCCGCATATCTTGCGCCTGTCAGGGGCCACGTAGCTACGCAGGCATTATACGCACATTTCACACATATAGCTTGCACCTTTGTGAATAGCCCCACAATTTTCAGTAATAATGTATTTCTGTCAAAAAATATCAACATCAGCAATTTTTCTTTTTATTTTTTTTCATTCCCCAACTGAGATATATGGTTTTGTATTTTTAATGGAATTATGTGATCTGACATGCTGGGTTTTATAGTTACTTTCCTGGGGCGGCGATAACTCCGCTGTGTAAAAATAATGAGTTTACTTCACTGGTGAAACTTTGGAGGGATCAGAATTTGCAGTAAACCGTGAGCTAGCTGATCCTTTCCATTTCTGGACTGTTTGTTTGCAGCTCAGCCCTCATTTTGTGACGTGGCACCAGGAGAAGGAGGCGCCTATTCAAACCTATGGGGCTTGCTTCAAATACTTTTAAACTGACTCTCCTGATAAAGAAAGACACCACCAACCAATAGGGTCCCTATTAGTTGAGCGTGCGTCTTTTCTTTTTATCAAAGGTAGCTTAAAGTATTAAAAAGGTTCTGAAAATAAGCCCCATAGACTTGTCATGTAAGGGCCCTCGCACTGTCCTTGGTACCACGCCACAAACGGGGAGCGCGGGAGCAGGCAGTCCAGGAAGTGGAAGGGATTGGCTAGCCTCACAGTTTGCACAAATTACGATTCCTTCCCAAACTTTCACCAGTGAGTAAAAAAAATTATTTTTACACAGAGGGGCTATCGTCGCCCCAGGGTAGCAGGCTATGAAGCCCAAAGTGTGATTTCAACAAATCACACATTTACTTTAAATGTTTCTGCGCTCTTGCTGCACCCACCATAAATAAATGACACACATTTATGTGGACACTGTGCTGTTTATTTTTAAAAACAGAAGCAAGCACCATCACAGTATATCCACAGTATGAATCTAATATGCACTGTCAAGAAGAAGCTTCAACAAAAGACTTAAAAAATTGCTAGTGTTGGCCTTATTTACTGTTTTACGTTAAATCACTAATGACAAAATTAGTAATAAAAATGATTAAGTAATGAGAAAGAAATGCCCTAGCTGAGATTTAAACCCAGGTCCATCCGGAATATAGTTTTGCTGCTCTACCAGTTAAGCTACTAGAACCATATACAAAGTAACAATGAGTATGTCTGTGGTCAGTCTGACCTCCCCACATGTTTGTACTAGCACAGATTTCATGTGTATTAGAATTAGGGGAAGGTCAGCTGACCATATGATGTCATCATGCCTCCCTATATAAACCTCTCCTGAAGTCAGATAACCAGTAGAGCTTGGAGAGCTGTCCCGAGAGCAGGTACAGCAACATAGCACAGATGATTGTGAAAATTGCTTTTGGTAATTCATTTTTCCACTCTGTGCAGCATTGTTAAGGAGAATAGTGCTGGAGCTCAGAGAGCTATTATTTTTATTTTGCATTATTTTCTTTTATTTGTATATTTTATTCTGAGTTAAGAATACATCTTTCGAAAAACCAACAAAAGAAGAAAACAAATATCACACAAGAGATTTTTGTGTTTTACACCTTTTCGCAGTGTCAGGTGTTGTCTGTTCCCACACCCTCCTACAATTGCTCACAACAACACTGCAATTAGAGGCACCATTCAATGCTGAAAGGGCTCATTAGCTCATCCCTGATGCCGACAGGACATGATGGCGGTTCCATGAATGTGCTGTTAGTGCTGAGTGGAATGGTAGACAGAGACTGAGGGGGAGCAGAAGACAGACCATAGAGATCACCTCCACCTCCTCCTCCCAGATATGATCAGAGGGGCTGGGGAACGGGCACACAGATATTAGCCTTAGGCCCCGTGGACTACTCCATGCAGGGACAAGTGGTTTCAGCCAGGGGTGACCTGTTCTTTATCCACAGGAGTCCGTGCCCCTCTGCCTATCTGGGAGCCAGGGAAACACTGATTTCTGGTTGGCGCCCGACTAAGAAGTAATGGGAGCTTGGCTCCTTTAAATTCTTCCCCGAGGTAGCGACAAGGCCAGCGCATGGCCGCTATGGCCATGCTGGTTTTGATCCCCTCAAGCGGCCCTCGGTCATCCTAAAGTAACGCAAGGCTGCACCTGACACTCCTGCGTGGCGCCACTTTCTCCGTGGACCCTCAGCCCCTTTACAGCACAGGGCAGGGTCCCGAATGGACATCGCTGCCTCATGGTGCCAATAGGGATAGGGGCTCAAGTACCACCACAGCCCTGGGATCGAGGAGGGGCCGGAGTTGCGTGAGCTTCCACAGAAATGGTAAGCCTACATTTGGGGGGCTTACACTAACATCTACTTAGTGGATGTCTGGAATATTGGGATTGTCACATGCACACAGTACATACATATTTGCATACATACATACTTTTGGAGGAAAAAGATGATTGCTCCACCGAGTTCCTCGCTCCCATAAATCCTGAACTAGCATGGAGCGTGGAGGGCTTTAAGAAGGCCCTAAAGACCCACTTATGGCGCCAAGCTTTTATAAATTGATTTTAGCTCTGTACTTACCATGCACGCCCCGGCAAATCCCCAGAGCCGATCCGGAGGTATCATCCTCGGTGGACCCCTACTTTTTCCTCCGTTTTCACCCCGTGGACCTTTTCCCAAGCCCCCGGAAGTGGTAGCGCATGTGCGTGGAGGCGCACATGCGCACCACAGCTCCAAATGGGGTCTCCTCCTCGATCCCCTGAACGGCCTAGTGCCGAAGGTCCTAGGAGAGGCACCGCTTCTTTGGCCTCCACCAGAGGGCGCCAAGCTGCGAGGTACCTGCTACCTCTATCCCCGAGGTAGAAGCCTGCCTATCAGCTGCCAGTCTAGTCCTCTCCCCCAGCCGAACTCCAACAACCCAGACTTGTTCCCGAACCCGGTCACACCGGGCGTGACGCGAGGTGTGGTATCCAGCGCCTCAACCTCTATGCCACCGGCTGGCCTTTGAAAGGCATTATATAAATAAAGATATTATTATTATTTATTATTATAAATTCTATGGAACACACCATCAGAAAACAACAGGATTTCAAATAAAGTTTACACTTGATGAAGGGACCTTGTGACCCATAAAGCTTGTGTACTATACTGTCTTTGTACAAGACAGACAGTATGTTGGTAGAATGAAAGGTATCTATCAAGTGACTCCTGTTTTCCTTGGAGCAATACAGTAACAGTCTACCTTTACTAAAGGAATGATCAAAGGGTGTTTTTGGATAGCTTCAGCCCTTGCTAGGTATTCAGAAAACATAAATTCTAGCAAAAAAAAAAAAAAAAGACAATTATCACTCCCTAACCAATACATGAATTTGCACTGATAAGAGGGAGAATCGGGGGCTGAAATGTGAACCAAAGACCTCACTTTCACAGGGCATGACATGGCCTAGAACAAATTCATAGCTAGATTGCCTGTGTGTGGCAAAAGATCTGTGCATCGGTGAAAATGCTGTTTTTTTTTTTTTTTTATAAAAGTAGGCTTTAAGAAACAGAAAAAAAGATTCCCTGCTGCATCAAAAGACCCCAGTTGATTATTAGGAACAATGAGAAGCCATTTGAGACCTGAAGGGAGTTGACCAGGTTCCTAAAGAAACACAGCCGGCTGAGGATAATTATTCATAGGTACTTTTTTATTTTGTAAATATAAACAAACAATACACTAGGCAATATTTAGCAACCAGGTCGCAACGTGGCTCTCTGCCATGTGCTTGCCATAGTGCCACGTTGTACCCTAACTGAAGGCGCAGTGCAGCCTGTTAGTGGGTACAAACTCCATTTGCATCCACTAACAACTGGATTCAATCAAAAGGGAGACTCCTGCCCTAGCGGCAAGTGCCAGCATCCGAGAATGTGGTGACACGATGGTATGACCCAAAGGCACCTAGTTCTGTGCCATCTCCAATACAACTGAGAATGGGGCCCTGAGTTTAACAACAATAAACCCACAGCTGCGTGCAGGATGTTGCTGAAGGTATAGCAGCTGCTGCGACTGCCTACATAGAAACATAGAAGTTGTCGACAGATAGGACCTCTTGGCCTACCCAGTCTGCCCTATATTCCCTTCCTACTGTGCCACCGCAGACCCTACTCGATCTCTGGCCTTCTCCCCCCTTGCCTTGCTTCCAAGATCCCCTTATGTCTAACCCATGCATACTCGAATCCTGTTACAGTTGTAGCACCCACCACCTCTGCAGGAAGCATTTCCTCACATTTCCTCTGAGTCCCCCCTCCAGCTTCATGGTGTGACCCCTTGTCTTAGAGCATCTTTTTCTGTGGAAAATGCTACCTTCATGTACAGATTCAGAAGCAAATGGACTGATACCTTTTATTGGACCAACATAGATTTTACAAAACAAAAACAGTGTCTTAGCTTTCAGCTTATCTAAATTGGATGTTATTTGACCTTGAAAATATTCTCAGTAGTAGAAAGTTAATGGGATGCTGCTATTCATTCCATTTAAATCTGTGATTTTTTGAAATACATACTTTAGACCAATGAGAATTTTTTCTTGGTTTTGTTATGTGTGATCTGGGTGTCAATAGTATGTGACTCTCTGAACAACTGCCACAAGTCTCCGAGGAAGGACTTGGTTGGTCCGAAAGCAAAGACATTGTTTTCTTTTTGTAACATCTATGTTGGTCAAATAAAAGGTATCAAACCATTTGCTTCTAGATCTGTTCTTACAAGGACCAATACGGCAACTAATCTATTTCTGTAGACCTTCTTGTACATGCAGTCGCTGCTCAACAGGTATCTATTGTAGCAATTCTCTGGAATGGATTTTGTCATAGTCTGCATACAAAATGCTACAGAAACGTGCCTGTAACTGTACTGCATTAGACTCTAGTCCATAAACATTGCAACTATCACTTGGTTAACCGGCTGGATAGTTGGATTACTCTGAGTAGTAAATATTTTCGCTGCTTGACAATTCGACATACCTTCCAAGCATACCTCTAAACCTTTTATCTCCCAAATGTGTGACAAGACATGTGACAAGTGAGCAAAATGCGTGACACATCATCAAACTATGACACTGCAAGCTCAGAACATACATTGGTGCACTAATGTTTATAACGTTTGCTGATATGTGATTATGTAGCTTATTATGAACTTTGGCTTTAAAGTCTCGGTGAGTGCTGTGGAATACCACCTTCTCCATTTAAGACAGAGGGTCTTAGAGGTAAAATGAGTGATGTACTGTGTTATGTGCAACAGTTGAGAAGTATGCTCACAGGTATTCCAACGTGATGGAAAACGCCTCATTGTGACTGCAGGAATTTAGCAAGCTCGTGGCATAGTGGCTAGAGCACCTAAATGGGACACGCTTGAATCCCACCACAGCTAATGCCACATTATGTCACAGTGAGCAAGTCACTTGAGCTCCCTGTACTAGAAGTCCAAGCAGCCCTCACTGAAAATGAGAGTCTGCACTCAACTGTGTTGTAAGGAATTTATTTTATTTATTTATTTTTATTTAGTTGTTTAACCAGGAGTAGCACACTAAGCTGAAAGCTTTTACAGAAGTGACCTGGGAGCACAGGGAAGTTAAATGACATGCTCAGAGTCACATAGTATGCAAGTGGAAGCTGCGGGATTGAAACCCAGGTCTGGTCTACTGGGTGACACCAGATTTGCAGCTCAGAGCCTTAAGCCACTGCGCTATACTGCCTCAAAATTTGCTGTATCCCACTTACCATAAATGGCAATGCACAGTCACACAGAAACACGAAACTGACATTCAAATAGGGTGCTCGCTGAACTCTAGTCTTTTAACGCCACTATTTTGAGATGTATTCTCTCTTTAGTGCTACACTATAAAAGTTGGGAAGGAGCGAGGGAAGTAGTTAGTACATAGTGCCCTTCATATACTATGCTCTGTATCCCAAGGTACGATACAAACCATGACAAGTGGTGGCATTAGGTGTATGCATAGGGGTTAAGTGACACTTATCGAGGGTAAGAAAAGTTTGGGGAGTTAAGCACAGGAGAGAAATAGTACCACACAGCAAGGAGCTTAAGCACAGGAAATTAGAAGAGCTCCTGATACTGTTGTGACTACTTTGGAAACAAGAAAAATTACTCACCTTAGTAATGTTGTTTCTTCTAATGGAGTCTTGCTATATTATGACATATGCAGTGAGTCCCAACCTTCGAACTGCTCCAGAGGTGAAAGAGTTAACTTTCCATGCCAGGCATGGAACTTTGAGCATGAACTCGGTTGAAAACTCTGTCTGTTGTTCTTCAAACTCAAACTGTCAGATCTTTATGAGCAAAACTAAGGTTCTGTGTGGAAGCTGTAAACCTACACTAGCCAACTGGCTACTAAATATAAGAACACATTTTTTGGTCCAAAAACAAAGACTCAAGACAGGGGATCCAAAAAATGAAAAACACAACACCCAATCACCCCAAAAGGGAGGGGTGAAAAAACAAGGTGGGCATCTACTAAGTGCCAACACTGCACTGCCCACCCACATCCCAAAAGCAAAGGTTCTGAGAGGGGCAGGGGAGGTCATAATATAGCAAGACTCCATTAGAAGAAACAACATTACTAAGGTGAGTAATTTTTCTTCAAACAACATGAAGTCTTGCTATATTATGTTATATCAATCTACACAGCAGTACCTCCATGGAGGAGGGACAGAACCTACTTGGGAAATAGGCTCTGAAGCACAGCTGTGCCAAACCGAGCATCACTCCTAGCCTGGATGTCCAGGGAGTAATGCTTGGTAAAAGTGTGAACTGTTTTCCAGGTAGCTGCTTGACATATCTCTAGGATAGGGATGTCCCTGGCAGCAGTCAGAGACGCAGCTGTACCTCTGGTAGAGTGAGCCCTCAGGCCTGAGGGAGGAACCTTACCCAGTTTTTCATAGCAAAATTGGATACAAGAGACAATCCACCTGGCAATGGATCTTTTAGTGGCAGGTTTCCCTTTACCAACCTCACCATAAGTGAGGAACAGTTGGAGGGAGTCAAACCTGTGACCCTTGGTACGTTCTATGTAGTAACTAAGGGCTCTTTTGACATCTAAACTGTGCAGTCTCCTCTCGCCAGAGGAGGAGTGGTCAGTGAAGTAAACAGGGAGAGACATAGATTGATTAAGGTGGAAGTCTGAAACCACCTTAGGCAAGAACTTTCTGTTAGTCCTGAGGACCACCTTATCTCTATGAAAGGAGATAAAATCAGGCTCCACTGACAATGCTTGTAATTCACTTATGTGCCTGGCAGAAGTGATGGCTACCAAAAACACAGTTTTCCAAGTCAAGTACTTAAGCTCTGCTGAAGACAAGAGCTCAAAAGGGGGTTGCATAAGCTGGGCAATGCAAATATTAAGATCCCAGGCAGGGGCAGGGTCCCTGAATGGAGGGTTGGTGTGAAGCAACCCCTTGAAAAACTTGGAGAATACAGGATGAGCTGAAAGAGAAGAGGGTTTACCTGCTGATAAGAAAGCAGACACGGCTGCCAGGTGCACTTTTAGGGTAGCTGGTCTCAGCCCCAAAGTATTCAAATGCACTATATAATCCAGGACTGTGGGTAAGTCAGCAGATTCTGGGGAAATATGCTTGCCAGAGCACCATATGGAAAATCTCTTCCATTTGGAATTATAAGTAGCCCTGGTGGAAGGCTTCCTAGAAGCCTTCAAGATATCAATACACCTTGGGAGGCGAGGTCAGCAAATTCTAACTCTTCAAGAGCCAGGCCTTGAGATTGAGAGATTTGAGGTTCGGGTACCAAACTCTCCCCTGAGCACAGGTTAACAGGTTGTGATTCCTGAGAAGACACAGGGGAAGGTGGACTGCTAAGGCCATAAGGAGTGGTTACCAGGGCTGTCTGGCCCAATCTGGAGCAATCAGGATCATCTTGCAGGGTTGAGATCTGATTTTGACTAGCACCTTGAACAGAAGAGGGAAGGGGGGAAAAGCATAGAGAAACTTCCCTTCCCAACTGAGAAGGAAGGCATCCAGAGGGACTGATCCCAACACTGGGGGCTTGCAGCAAAAAAGGGGAAGTTGGTGACTGTCTGGGGCTGCAAAAAGATCTATCTGCGGGGTGCCCCATCTGGCAAATACTACATCCAGTACTAGGGGATCCAGTGACCATTCGTGATGGCCCTGGGAAATCCTGCTGAGAGCATCTACCAGGACATTGTCCTTGCCTGGGAGGTGAACTGCAATAAGGAAGGTGTTTAGAGAGTAAGCCAGAGACCACAACTTCATTGCTTCGGTGCACAAGGCCGTAGACCGAGTGCCCCCTTGCTTGTTGCTGTATATCATTGTGGTGGTATTGTCTGTTCTGACCTGAATAACTTTGTTCTGAACAGATTTGGAGAAAACTTGAAGTGCTAGAAAAACTGCTCTGAGTTCCAACAGATTGATGTGGTGCAGAGATTCCTGAGGGGACCACAATCCCTGGGTAGCGAGGTTGCCCATGTGAGCTCCCATCCCCAAGAGGGATGCATCTGTAGTAAGGATTAAGGAGTGAGACTGGGGGGTGAAGGGAACCCCCTGTCTCAGATTGCTCTGGTCCTGCCACCACTGAAGGGCTTGGATCAGAGTACGAATCACTGGGATCAATTTGGTTAGAGGTCTCTCCTTTGAGACCAAAAGGCTCTCAAATGGAACTGGATGTCCCTCATCTGAAATCTTGCTCCTGCACTACTGCTGTAGAAGTAGCCACGTGCCCCAGGAGCTGCAGAAAATGCCTTGCTGGTCGAGAGACCTTCAGGGTGAAAGAGGAGGCCAGAGAGACCAGGGTCCTTGCTCTTTCCAGAGGAAGGAAGGCTCTGGCCTCTTTTGTGTTCAGTTCTGCACCTATGAAGGTGAGAAGCTGGACAGGCTCTAGAACTCACTTTGGAAGATTGAGAAGGAAACCTAGAGATGTGAGCAGTTGCTGAGTTACCTGAAGATGTAATTTGACTTGGTCTGGAAACTGGCCTACTATGAGCCAGTCGTCCAGGTAAGGAAAGATGGCAATCTTTTGCCTTCTTAAGTGGGCAACTGCTACTGCCAGGCATTTTGTGAATACCCTTGGGGCAGAGGTGAGGCTGAAGGGCATTGCTCTGAACTGGTAATGGCCTGAGGGCAGTTCGAATCTGAGGTACTTTTGATGGGAGCTTCAGATAAGAACATGGAAGTAGGCATCCTTGAGGTCCAGGGACGCTAGCTAGTCCCCTGGCTTTAGAGAGGGTAAAATAATTCCCAGAGTCACCATTCTGAATTTTGGTTTTAAAAGGTGCTTGTTTAGGTATCTGAGATCCAGGATGGGCTGCCATTCTCCTGTCTTTTTTGGGGTAAGGAAGTACCTGGAGTACAACCCTTTGCCCTGGTGTAGGGGTGGAACCCTTTCCACAGCTCTGAGAGCCAGGAGGGTAGAAACTTCTGTCTCTAGGGCAAGTGCGTCTGATGGATTTGCAGGTGGAAAGGACCTGGTTCTCATCTTTGGAAATTTTTTGAAGCTGAGAACCAGTGGCTGGCTACTACTTCAGGACCCACTTGGCTGATGTTAAAGACTTCCAGTACTGGAAAAGTAAGCCAGCCTGCCCCCTACAGGTAGTGGAGAATCGGCCCTGGCCACCCCATCAGGGTGACTGCTTGGCAGGGGCTTTAGGCTGAGGGGGAAGCAGGTCTGCTTGTACCCTTGCCTGCCTCTCCCCTAAAGAACCCCTCTGGGCATAAGCTGAAGAGGAGGCCTGGGCTTGGTAAAAGGCCTATGAAAGGTCTGCCCTGCCCCTGGAAGGCTGCCTTTGAGGAGTGGCCTGCCTTTCCTTGGCCTGTGCATCTATAAGTGGTCCTATACTCATCCATCTTCTTCATGTAATTCTCTGTCTGCTCCCCGAACAGAGAGTTACCCACAACAGGAAAATCCATGGCCTTAGTCTGGGTATCCTGCGACAGGCTAGTACATCTGAGCCAAGCCATCCTGCAAAGAGCCACAGATGTAGCCATGACTCTTGATGACACAACATTAGAGTCCACTGCAGCATGGAATTGCACCTTGGATGCCTCAATACCATCAGCAGCCACCTGCTCCAGCTCCTTGGCAGCTGGCTAGGGGACCTGTTTTGCTAGAGCCATAACAGTATCCCATTGGATTTCTGGTATCTAGCAACATAAGCCTATAATTTGCCTGTCCGAGTCCCAAGGATGCTGCCATGTACTGTTTCTTTGCCATGGCATCAATCCTCCTGGAGTCCTTGTCAGGGGTGTGAAGCCAAGGGAATATTTGCCTTGTCACAGGCTGCAGCCTGCACTACCCCAACATGGCTGCACTGTTGTGTAAGGAACTCCATATCAGAGCCTGACAATGTGTACCTCTTGTCCATTCTTTTATCCACAGGAGGTATAGCGTGAGGAGTTTTAGAATTTTTACTGTCCGTTTCCCAAAGATTTATGCAAAGGAATAGACAGTCTCCTAGACAATATCCATCATTTCTACATAGTCAGGCTCCTTGATCATCCACAGCTTCCTCCATAGGGAGCTGGAGGGTTTCAGCCACTTTTTTATAAAACATAAAATGAGAGGGGGACTCAGAAAGCCTAGGGGGAGACACTCCTGAAGGTCTGTCTGGTGAGATGTCCGGTTCAATGGGCACATCCAGACTTTCAAATCCCCATTCACTCTCCTCATACTCCTCTTCCCCCTCCTCCGGTTCATAAAATTTCTCTAAATCATAGTCTTGAACGCGTGGGACCGACCGAACCGTGCAGCTTACCTGATGGTGCCGGTTCGGTCAGAACTCAGGAAAGCGACTGGACAATTTTAATCGCTTTGGCTATTTCTTCAGCGGTTGGAGAGGAAATTTTGACTCACACCTGCTGATTTTCTAGTCCTTTTGCTGGAACTGATCTCCGAGTCGGCTCTCCTTGCCCGAGGAAGTCTTGCTCTGGTCAGAGGGCACTCCTCCAATTCGGTTACAACCGAACTGGCTGGCCATCCGGGTCAGCCGGACTTCTTTGGTCTCCCTTCCTGAGCCTACCAACTCTTTATCCAGGGTAGCTGCAGGAAAATTTTGCAAATCTGGCAGTCTGCACTGAGGTGGTCAAACCCCAGACAATAAACACAGGTGGTGTGGGGTCAGCCTTGGCAAAGGCTTCCCCACAAACACTGCAGTGTTGAAACCCAGTGGGCCCGTTTTTCTTTTGGTTTCTCAGACATAGTGCCAGCCTAACCAAAACTTGCCCGCTTATGGCAATCCGTCATAAGACTCTTATCGGTTCCCAAACCGTGTCACGGATCGTGGAAAACGTAATGAAATCCAATTTTTAGAACCGATAAGAACGGAACTGTACTTTAAAAGACAGATTAATGTATTTATAATAACCTGATCGGTTCAAACCGAACCGATAATACTGTTTACAAATTCCACACAGAAAGTAAATGCAAAACCTATCTAGTACTTACAAATACCACAGACAGAGCATGAACCGACCGGTTGCGGTTTAAATTCGGTTAAAAAATCGAAAAATTAATACTTTAACCGACAAAATGAACCGAGCAGAAGGAGAAATCTCCGGAGCGACTGTTCAGTGAGGCGGAGTAAAGAATCTGACAGTTTGAAGAACAACAGACAGAGTTTTCAACCGAGCTCATGCTCAAAGTTCCATGCCTGGCATGGAAAGTTAACTCTTTCACCTCCGGAGCAGTTCGAAGGTTGGGACTCACTGCATATGTCATAATATAGCAAGACTTCATGTTGTTTGAAATGTAACATTTAAACACAATTCAACTCATATTTAAAAAATGTTTCTGTAATTCACTCCCTCATTCAAAGGACATTTGTATGAAAACAGTATCTCTTCCCTATCTACACTGGCTGCTATCTGCACCTGACATAACCGTTCTGCTTATGTCAGTTTTTTTTTTTTTTTATTATTTCACAACTTACCCAGGACAGCAGAACTGAAATGCAACATCTCGGTTCCTGTGGGGTTGTGCAGGCGCACAGTTCTGGAGCAGGGTGGTGTGGAGCACTGCGAGTTTTAAGTGACTTGCTCAAGGGCAAACTAAGTATTTGGCTCCAGTACGGTTTGAATCTGTGGTCCTTGGTTTGCAAGCCAGTATTCTAAGCACAAGATCACAGTTTGTTGCTGTGCAGATAATTACAATGTCATAAACTGGGGATTATATCAGGTGTAGGTAAGCAGTCAGAGCAAAATAAAGTCAAAGAAAAAGGGAGGATGAGTTACAGAAATACATGAAACCTAAGCTGAAGCGAGTGTAAATCTCACATTTGTCAATGTTACCCCCATTGTAGTCAGAGGCTCTTTTAAGTGACTTTGCTCAGGGTCACACAGTGAGTAAGTGATGAATATGGGATTTAAATGTGTGTCCACATTCATAACTTTGTGCTCTAAACAATTAGGCAGGGTTTCTCAAATGGTGGGACCAGCCTCCCTGGGGAGGCCCCAATTTGTTCCAGGGTAGGCTCAAGCAGGTTAGAAAATAGTACCATATTTAAATTTTGAGATTTAGTTACTTTGTGTGAAGGGATGACGCAAACTGAAGTAGGATAATAGTAGGGACATTTACATATTTATTTACAAATCGGTGACGAGGAAAGGCACACTGAGCCAAGGCTTCTTTCAAGTGTACCCAGGAAGGGAGTGAATACAGTTCAAAAGGTAATTGCAAAACAGTCAAGCAATACAAAATGAACACAAGTGCAAACAAACAGGAACAATGAACACATAATGAGGGTAACAGGTGACCAGTCAGACTGATGACAGGACAGCCCAAATACAAGGGTTAAGTAGAAAGGTACTGAACGAGCAGCAACAGCTGAATGAGCAAAACAGATCGCTAAACAGGTAGGGTAAGACAAGGAGAGGCAGAGGTGGGTAGGAGGGTTATTCCAGATAGGGAAGAAACAGACAGAACACAGTCTGACCCATGAAGCTATTGCAACAAGGGGTAACAACGGTTCGAGAGTCAAAACAGAAGAACAAGTAGGCTGGTCTGGAGAGGGAGGGTTACAATAAGCTGAATAAAAATGAGAGCCAACTACACAAAGGAGTTTCCATTTATTCCCGATGTACTGTGAAAAAGTATGCTATTTTTCAGTGAGGAGGCTCAAGGTTACTTCAGTATTTGGGAGAGACTAAAGATGTTTTCAGTGGCTTGGGCGAGGCTCACTATGACAAAGTCTAAGAACTAATGCACTAAAGCAACACTGCCTCCCCAACAGCCATCATAGAACATAGAAACATAGAAGTTGACGGCAGATAAGGACCGCAAGGCCCATCCAGTCTGCCCATTTCTTTTTCTACCTTATAAATGTGCCATTGGCCTTTGACAGTGACCCATCTATTCATAGTCATTTGTATTGCTCCTTATGCCTATCCCATGTATGTTTGAAGCCTTGCACTGCCACAACAGCCACAACAGTATTGATTTATCTAGTTATTTTACTCTAACCAGGATAACCCCATGAGATACAGCATCTAGTTTTCATGAATCTCCCAGGAGAACAGCAGCAGTCAACAGGTTAACATAATCCTGCATAAATACTTGCATACAGGCTAAAATATACACAGGAAACAACTGTAAAAGTATGTCAATCCAAACAGTATAGAAACACAGACAATGATGACAGAAAAAGACCAGTGGTCCGTCCAGTCTGCCCAAGTTCCCTATAATCCCTAGAACCTACTGTTCCCTCCAGGGTACTAACATCTCTTTATTCTCCAACTTGGTCGTGTCACACCCAGTAACCACTATTCGCTTCATTATGTCCCAGACCTGCTTGAATCCCCTGAATGTTTTCATACCCACCACTTCAGCTGGAAGACTATTCCAAGGTTCCACCACCCTTTCCGTAAAGTAGTACTTCCTCACATCTCCCCTGAACTTACCTCCTGCTAATTTCCATTCGTGTATACGTGACCACAAATTGGTATTCAGGCTAAATAGTTCCCCACAGTTCACTTTGTTAATTCCTTTAAGGAACTTGAGGTCTCTATCATATCTCCCCTCTCCCTTCTGGTCTCCAGTGAGTACAAATTTAGTGCCTTGAGGCGCTCCTCAAGGGATCTGCCCTGCTGGCCCTGAATCATTTTTGCTAAGTCTGTGCCGCACTGTCTCCAACCTATCCTTATACTTTCTGAACTGCGGACTCCAGAACTGGGCATAGTACTCTAGGTGAGGCGTCATCAGGGATCTGTAAGGGTAAGTATTACCTCTTTTCTTATGCTATCAATAGCACTCCCGATACATCCCAGCATCCTGTTAACCTTGCTGTAGGCCTTGTTGCACTGACTCGGTTGCTTAAGTGAGCTGCTAATGAGAACTCCCAGATCCCGTTCCTCAGCTGTAGTGTGAAGTCTCTCTCCTCCCATCCAGTACGCTGTCTTGGGGTTCTTTTTCCCTAGCTGTATGGACCTTGGGTGTTTGCCTGCTGTCATATTCTATGTTTAACGCATGCTAACAAACTGGGTTGAAGCAAATAAACAGCACGAGCATTTTAGGAATAGACATATTACAGAGTGACTGATCCTAAAGAAACTACCCCTCAAATAGTTTCAAAGCAGAAACCATTATGGCTTGCTTCTAGCGCTGACAAGTACCGCAGCCCTTCTTCCCACACTGCTGTGTTACAGTATTAGTCAGTGGTTCTGGGAGCTCATAGCAAACACCCTGCATGGCAACCAGCCTATGAACTGTACTTTGTGTAAAGCCTCCGGCTGAGGGTGCTTAGACACCTTACAATCTATATCATGTTGTATTACAGTGTATGCCTGCAGGATAGCTACTGTAATGCATTTAAAAGCAATCTGTTCCGCTTCCAATGAGGCTGGAAAATAATCTGACCTGACAAGTAAACCGCGGGCCTCCTCCCGAGTTATTTTGACTGCTGTTGTTAGAAAAGGCTGGGACAGGGTTATTGAAACCTCCTCCCAGCATTCTAGTTCACATACAGTGGAAATGCTGTAAAGCAGCTTAAAACTACCCCGCTTAGAGACTACTCTTTACAGATTAGGCGCCTAATGGTACCAATTACAGTAATGTATGTGGATTTGTAGGGTTTTTTTGTTGTTAATGTTTAATATCATAGTCTGTCTCATCATGTGCAACAGATTTCATTCTGGGTGATATGATAGGTCTTTATCTGCAAAGTGACGTGTTATTGTGATACTGGATTTAACTGAATGCAGAGAATATGGTTTTGTAGAGGTTTTATTTATTTGAAACTTATCTAATCAGGTAAGGTAATCAGTGGTTGTGCTACAACAGAGTCGCATAGTGCACCTTTACTCTGCGAGCAGTAACACAGAAACACATGGTGTGCAGTCATGCTATAATATCTTAAACCATACGCTCTGCCGACCTTTTGGCACAGCGGTAGCACTACCACTCATGGCACCGGCAACCCGGGTTCGGGAACAGAATCAGGTCAGTGTGGAGAGGAGGACTGAGCTTCCCAGGGGACACTCTCCTCCTCCAAGGGGAGAAGGGTCGTCGTCCCTGCTGCTATATCGCCACCTGGGTGACCACAGGTGGAGGTGCAGCTTCAGGCATTGTAACTAAGGGGAGTCATCAGCCAGGCTCCGGAGCAGTCTGGACATGCCTCCTTATGCCCCTGCTCCCTTGACCTCCTTGCAGGCTGATGTCTGGGAGGGCTTATGGAAAAACACGGCCCTGCAGCCAGGCCAGATGATGAGCACATGGTGTCTTAGCAAGGACCCGACCCCGGACCCACGAACGCTGACCCGATATGGCTAGTACTGGGAGGGAGCCCCTCCTTCCCATTCAGGGAGTAAAACCGAGGCACTATGTGGGGAGTGCAGCCGCCAGTACCTGGATTCGAGCAGAACTGCGGATGCCTCAGAGAGACTCAGAAGAGGAGGCTGGCTGTGGTGACAAAATCGGAGGCATAAGAAAGCTTAAAAAAAAAAAGAAAAAAAAAAAAAACACTTTCTGGGCCTGTCATGTTCTGGAGTTGAAGGGCACTTAAGAGCTCCCATGGCTTGGACTGAGTTTAAGCCAGTTTCTGAGAAGGAGGTGCTCCAGTTGATTTTTGGGCTGTGCCCCACCTGCTATGAATCAGACCCAGGGCCAACGCAGCTGCTGATGGACTGTCACAAGTCTCTGGGTCTGGTCTGCCAGGATTATCTGGTGTTCCCTTGAGGAGGGTTGCTTGCCTGCAGCCCTTACAAGGATATGGAGAAGCCCTTCTCAAAAAACCTCCCTGGACCTGGCTAGTTACATGCCTATCTTGAACTTTTAATTGATATTTTATTCATTTTTCAGAAAATAATCAATAACAAATAAGGAAAAATACTATCATCTATCAAAAAGTTATGAAGTGCTCCATTATCTTCTAAGATAAAAGCAATTTATACACAACTAAATATCCCAGGTGACCATACTCAAAATAAATTAAAATTAAAATCTGAAGACGCCTGCTGTACAACCTATAAGAGTCAGGTATGGCATTACCTATTACTGCTGGAGGGTACTAATGGGCAGACATCCATTGATCAGACCTATCCTGAACTTGCCCTTTTTCGTCAAATGTTATTGGGAACGTGATGGCAACACAGCTTGAAGAGAACCTTTAAAATATTATCATATATGAGCCTCTCCAGACAGGTTGCAGGCCTATCCACAGTATAGAGACTGTGCTTGTCAAGGTGTTTGAAGATCTTCTCCTTGTGAGGGACAGGGGGAGGGCTCTACTGATATTCTTGATCTCTTGTTGGCATTTGACACTGTACATCATGACGTTTTAATGGAATGCTTGAAGAATATGGGGGACTTATTGGAACAGCCTTGAAATAGTCTGAGTCATGCTTGTCTTCCTTTCAGGTCAGACTCAGGCACATTGCACCACTCCGCTAGTGGCAGTGGCTGGAAGTGCCAGCCGCCCGCTCCTCCACTACCCTGTCTGACGGCGCCCAGATCTCAGGTCAGCCTCAGACTGGGGCACATTGTAACGCCTGCTAAGGCAATGGCTGGAGCGCCAGCCACCCTCCTCCGCCTCCCCTGCCCAATAGCAAGCCTAGATTGCCAGGTCAGCCTCCAAATTCAGGCACATCACACTGCTCCGCTAGAGGCAGTGTCTGGGAAGCACCAGCTGCCCGCTCCTCTGCTCCCGTGCCTGACGGCAAGTCTAGATCTCTGGGTCAGCCTCAGACTTGGACAAATCACACCGCTCCACTAGTGACGGTGGCTGGAACTGCCAGCTGCTTGCCCCTCCACTCCCCTGCCCGACAGCAAGCCTAGATCTCCGGGTCAGACTCAGACCAGGGACATTGCTCCGCTCAGCTAGCAGCGGTGGCTGGAAGTGCTAGCCTCCCACTCCTCCACTCCCCTGCCTGACGGCAAGCCTAGATCTCTGGGTAAGCACACTGGACCTCACCAGGACTCTTCCTGAAGATCCAATTGGCTGGGGCACGGTAAAACTATGTCCTGATTCGTGCCAGCCTGTGCAGCATCTCCCCTGATGGGTCGGAGTTACAGCAGCCCAAATCACTATCTGGTTTGGGTCTGCTGTGCCTGCATTTTAAAATCCGTTGGACGAATTTTCAATCCTGGACTGCTATTTTTGTCTATTGGGGTGTGGGAGTAGTGTAAAGAGTTTATTCTCTTGGCCAGTACTAGTAGGAAATTTTCCTTATTATTCCAATTGAGTTTGTGAATTGCTTAAGTTGCTATTTTCCTACAAGACTGTGCCTATCTATGTAATTTTACTGCCAGAATTCTGTTGCTATTTTTCTTATGAGACTGTGCCTAAAATACGTAATTTTACTGCCTGAATTTTGTTGCATCTGTTTCCCCTTGCTTTCCTGCTTCCCACCTACTCTACATTCCTATGCTTCTCACACTACCTTAGCCTTTTTTCTCCAAACCCTCTGTTAGTACTACCTTTCTATCCCCCCCCTTTACTCACCAGACAAATCTCTAGTCTGCAACTTGAAACCCTGCTCTCTGGCACCGAGGTTAACTGCCCTTCTCAGCCTGTGCTTAGCTTCCCACCCACCCCTTGTCTCGCTATTCTTTTCCCTTTTCTTTGTCTCTCTCCACGCCCCCTGATTTAGCCCTTAACCTCCATATGCATTCCCACTAAAAGCCTAACTCTCCTACTCTTTCTCTCCCCTTCAGGTCAGCCTCAGTCTCGGGCACATCGCACCACTCAGCTACTGGCAGTGGCTGGCAGTCCAGCCGCCCACTCCTCCACTCCCTGTCAGACGGCAAGTCTAGATCTCTGGGTAAGCAGGCCAGACCTCACCGGGACACTTCCTGAGGATCCAATAGGCTGGGGCACGGTAAAACAGTCTCTGATTCATGCGGACTCTGCAGAATCTCCCGATTGGTCGGAGTGACAGCAGCCGAAATCTCTATCTGGCTTAGGTCTGCTGTGCCTACATTTTAAAATCTGTTGGATGAATTTTCTCCCATCCCCCAACCCCTCCTCCAGCCTTAATTAAAAACATCCTGGCTCCTCCCCATACCCCGTAAATCACTCCTTATTGGTTATTCCTCCTTAGCCTATATGCTCACCAGCTGCTGTATCCCTGCTATTTAAAGACAGACCTCTCTCCATCGACCTGCTGACACAACTTGTATTACTTATTAAACTGCACATACTGAAAGCATGGGACCAGTGCCCCAAGGTCGGCTCACAAGTTGGTGCTACCTGGCTGAGACTAAGGATCGGATTCCTGCTGAAACCAGGAACCAGAACAGGATCTGTCTATACCCCCCAAAGTCCCCAATGCACAGTTTATTATTCTCCTGATGGTAACCCTGCCTATAATGGGCCCGTACCTGGATAACACCTCTAACCACCAAGGCCGTGTACTTGCAGAAAAGAGTCCTCCAGCCCAGTGGGAGTATCACAGTAATACCTAGCTAGTTGACCGTCCTTCCTTACTCCATGCAAAGTACCACAGCCCCCCCCCAGAACTCAACACGCTGATACTGTGCCCATACCCACGACTACTTAGCAGCCTTCGCACCCCTCCAACAACACACAAGGCACAGACTCACCGGAGAGCAAGGACAAATCGCCTTTTCCCTAACTTATCGAGGATGCTCATCCTAATCCTACTACTGATCTCAGAAAACATTCACCCCAACCCTGGTCCTATGCCTACCAACACCCAGATCCAGCAACCCACAGGGAGGTTGAGAATTGCGTCCTTAAATACTGGCAGCCTGCTGGCAAAGCTCACTCAGTTTGAAGCCTGGGTGGCACTTGTGCAACCTGATGTTATCGCACTGAACAAAACCTGGCTCACGCCCAGAACTGCTGACATGGCAATCTCCCTGCCTGGGTACAAGGAATAAAGAAATTGCCAACTAGGTGTCCTGCAGCTGGCTGAGACTCAACCCTGCCAAACCGAGTGACTGGTGGAAGAACCAGGTTCTTGGGGGTCTGCAGGCCATAGCACTGCCTTGGGGGTTCCTTCCCACGTGGTGTAGCACTGTCTGCTGTGGAGAGGATGAAAAATCTGGGCTTCATTGTGGACTCTCAAGTGACACCTGAATGTGGCTATCGTGTTGATCATAGTCCGCAACGGGTTCTCCCGTCACTGAACTATCTCCCAAATTAAACCCTGTCCAGTATAGGAGGATCTAGCTACTCTGGCACATGCTTCTGTGACTGCAAGACTCCATTACTGTGCTGCTTGTTGGGGTTGTCTGCCTAGGGCTATCAGGGAGGTTGGTACATCACCTACTGCTGGTGCGAAAATGCTGTGGCCAGGCTGATAACCGGGGCATCTCTTTCAGAGCGCATCATGCCTGTGTGTCAGCAACTGCACTGGTTCCCAATCAGACGCACATAATCTTCGAGATCTCGTGGTTAACATACAAAGCTCTGCTGCTTTTGGTCCCTGCTACTTAAAGAATCTCCTGGTAAGGTGTGCTCCTGGTCACTCACTCCACTCCGCTGAGGAGCTGCTGTTTGCTCCCCTGAGATCCTGGTTAAAGAATACAGGGACAGTGCTTTCTTGTGGAGGCCCCAGCTATTTGAAACTTGTTTCCTTTGCACCTTTGGAGTTCCCCCTCAATGGAGGCATTTAAGAAGGTGCTGAAATTTTATCTCCGTGTCGGGTTTTTGGCATTATTTAGTTTATTTATTTATTCCTTGAGTATTTGTTCCTTTCAAAATTAAATTGCTTACCTGCTTTGCTATTAATTACAGCTTCACTACACAACTGGAATGTGTTACTGAATTAATAATCTCTATAGCAATTCCCAAAGGGAAATATAATTATGTGAGAACGTCAAAATGTGATGGGTTTTACAGGGGATATAATAGATGGACTATTGTTCATCCATTATTATTAAACTGAGAACTGCTTATTTAACATATACCATGGAGTTAGAAGCACTGGTCACTGCAGACCAGCTCAGGTAATCAGTACAGTGCTGAGCACGCCATTCCTTTGCAGGGCAGTGTCCTGTCAGTGAGCTAGCTCTGCCCTGCTTCCCCTTTCTTCACATAAATTGCTCAAGAACCCAGTCCACCTGCCTTCCTTTCTGACCTTTTCCCCTCTATATCCCTCTTTTCTCCCTCTGCTACTCTAATTCCCTCCATCTCAACTGGCAGTCACTCATGCTCGTGGCAGTCATTTCCTCCCTTCCATGTGAAACATGCACCTTGACCTCCTAGTTAATCGACTGTCTTCTAATTGTAAAATCCCATCTCATAACATCTCTGTTCTCCCTCGCCTATGACTCCTTATTTCGTCCTACCTCTGCCCTCCCTGACTAAACTCCGTAAGTGGTTGGAATACTGCCATCCTTAGTTATCTGTTAGTTCCTGTGCATAATATTCTAATCTGTAATGTAATACTCAAGTCACGTCTTCAGTTGTACTGTACTGTGTACTCGTGGTCTCTACTTTTTTGCACACTTCTGTACAGTGGTTTGAGATACACCTGTATGAAAGTCACTGTACTAAACAAACTTGGCACTGGACTGTATTGAAACAATGGAGTCGAGGGTGGGATTTTCAAAGGGGGTGACGCAGGCACAAGTACTGATTTTGAGCTGCACCTGAGTCATCCCAGATGAGCCAAAATGTCTCCAGCCGATTTTCAAAACATGTAGCATTTGAGATAGCTTCTCTGCTTTATTGCCACTAGCGTCAAAAAGTGATGCAAGTGTCACTTTTTTTATGAATATGGACCAAAACTACCACAACTCTGGGCACCTGCACCCATTAGACCACTTTTAAAGTAGTCAAGTGGTCAAACCTATCTGTGTAGTGTGCCAAGATGCAGGAGAAATGTGCTGAATCTCAGTGGCACGTGCTTGAAAATCCGGTACTGTCTGCAACCTTCCCCAGCAACTGACAATTTCACCCTGTAGAACTGGATGTAGAGACATCCCTTTTGACCTTTTTCTCATTTCATTTCCAACTGATGACTGTATCACCATTCACACGATGGTACAAGATGTGGTTATGTCACCTTGCATATGACTGAAATGACGCTTTTTTAACATTACTTATGTAAAATATTCACCAATGTATTCTGAAGTATATCATTTGCAATGAAGTATGTGCTCTGATTTCTAAATTCTGCTGCTGTCTTCCAGGACCCTTTTTTAAATGAATCATCAGACTATGAGAATTAATAGAGACATAGACAAGAAATCTGATGTTTCCTTTCTGCAGTATTACAACCACGTCTCCCTATGGTGTTGCACTGCTTTTCTGCAGTACTTGCTGGAAGGGAGGTTGAGGGGGAAGGCAGTGGGAGGATGTGGCAGCTATAGAAATCCCTCCCTGCTAATTTCAACTCCAGTTCAGCAGCAAAATATAAACTTTGGTCATAGCGTGCTCGCATTTTTACAAGCAGACAACCTCGACAAGTAGCATGACCGAAATCCATCAACCAGAGATACAAACTGCACTCACTAAGGAAATACATAAAACGTAACTTAGTTTACTGGATATACAGTGCAACCAGCAAACTCAGTCTGAACTAATTATCTGTAGTGGAAATGTTTTGAGAGTCTGCGGCTCCTCTATAGCACTCGGTCAACCTTTGCAGCGCAACCCCTGTTGTTTTGTAGCAGTTAAAATTGCTCAAATGCAAAAAAAATAAATAAATAAGAATATGAAAGAGGAAGAAACAATAGCACTTTTTGTCCAAACCTTCTCCACTGTCATGCCCTTAATCAGTACTCACCACCACACCCTCTGGCAGCAACCCACAGGCTGCCAATCCTAGATGGCTGGGTCATCATTAAATACACCCTCCGACTGGCTATACAGGAGACCACATCCAATATGCTGCCAGAATGAAAGCAAGTCACATCTCATAGATTTCTTTGACTGGGTAACAAGGAAGGTGGATCAGGGAAGAGAAGTGGATGTGGCCTATGTGGACTTCAGTAAGGCCTCTGACACTGTTCCACAGAGGAGGCTGATAAATAAACGTAGTGGCCTGCGGGAGGGGGGAGAGAGAGAAGGTGGTGTGCTGGGAAGTGGTTGAAAGACAGGAGGCAGAGAGTGGTGGTAAAGGGCAGTCACTCAGAGGACGGGAGAGTGACCAACCACATGGATCGGTACTGGGCCCTGTCCTCTTCAATTTCATCCTAAATGATGTTGTGCAGGAACAGGAGGGAAAGGTGTGTCTCTTTGTGGATGACACAAAAATCTGCAACAGAGTGCACACCCAGTAGGGAGTTGTGAGAATGCAGTGATCTGGGGAACCTAGAGGAGTGGTCTCAAGAGTGGCAGTTGGGTTTCAATGCCAAGAAGTGCAAAGTCAGTCACCTAGGGCGGGAAACCCGGTGCTGTTTATAAGATGCGGGGGGTACTTACAGTTGGGTGGAAGGGCAATGTGACAGGGCAGCAGACAAGGTGAGCAGGATGCTGGGGTGCATAAGAAGGGGAATCTCTAGCAGCAGACGAAAGGTGGTGTTGCCCCTGTATTGCTCACTTGTGAGACTCCACTTGGAGTACTCTGTCCAGTTCTGGAGGCCTCACCTCCACAGGGACACTGACATGGCGGAAGCAGTCCAGAGGAGGGCTACCAAAATGGTGCTGGGGCTGCACTAGAAACCATACAAGGAGAGGCTGCAATGCTCAACAGGTACTCTCTAGAGGAGAAGACAGTGAGAGAGGACATGACTGAGACCAATAAGTATCTCATGGGGGTGAACAAGGTGCAAGAGGGGAGTCTCTTAAATAGGAGAGGGAGCACCACAACATGGTAGCATGCCATTAAGCTTGGCGGGGGGGGGGGAGTTTAAGAGGGATATGAGGAAATACTTCTTCACAGAAAGGGTGGTGGATGCCTGAAACAGCCTGCCAGGGGAGGTGGTGGAGATGAAGTCAGCGGGGAGCTTCAGGCATGTATGGGGCAGGCAGATGAGTACAATAATGAGAGGTAAGGGAGGAGCGAAGGATATCTGTGATCAGAGAAAGCCAGGGTGTAGTGTTAGGTGGAAGATGGGACTACTGGTCCTGTCCTGCTGACACATTCTGTGTTTCTGATGTTTCAATAAGATAGCCGTGCTGGGCAGGGCTGCAATGCTGCCATCGCAGTTCTCACTGATCACTCTGTATCACACTGCTTCCTAGCCCCGATTAGGATCAAACCTCCTCTATACATACAGCAGTACTCAACCATGCGCCCACTGGGCCCCCAAAATTAACGGTATACTTCGATTAGAAGAATGTATTCTAGATTATTTAGACCTGTGAGTGGGTGGCCATGAGCTCACTGAACCCACTGGCAGCCCATCAAATTGGTATATTTTCATATTAGAAGAAAATATTCTAGACTACATAGCATTGTGACTAGGTGGGTACTTAGTTGTCCTCAGTCTGAATAACCAGGCAGATCTATTTGGTACAGTAAATACATGAGGAAACAGTTTGCTTTCTTAATAAATGAGCACAAATTCCTTACTGATTGCACACTTTTTTATCTAGCATTCCAACTGGAAATCTTGGTTATCTTTGAAAAAGCTTTTAGGCAGCTCTAGTAGTATGCATGTCACAAGTTCCAGGAATTCCCCTCAACACATCAAACTGTTGCAGAGAACCATATCTAGGTAGTATATCTCCTATTGAAAATGGTCACTTCTGCCATGCTGCTAAGAAATACTTTGAACATGTGCTTCTATAAGGCCCTGTACACACTGTTCCTTTTAAACCGTTTTAACTGAGTTAAAACAGTTTAAAAGGTATGAGTCCAGACTGTACAATCTGCATTCGAAAAAACAGGTTACTCACCTGTAACAGTAGTTCTAGGAGTGGTATATGATGTTCATCCACTCTTCTGTCAGTGTCCTTTCCCTTTAAGAGCTTGCCAGAAAGTCTTCATGCTGGCTCCTCCCACCCACCCGGGTGGTTAACTCTCTTGGCTCCGCCCCATGACGCCAGATCTTGCCCGCTGGAAGCAGCTGTGTGCGCCGAAATCAGGAGGGGTTAAGTGGGTTCGTGTGGATGAACATCATATACCACTCCTAGAACTACTGTTACAGGTGAGTAACCTGTTCTTCTAGTGACTTGGATATGTTGTTCTATCCACACTTCTGGCAGACTTCTAGCAGTTCTCTGGGAGGGGGAGGCAAGGCGCACACCCCCTACTTAGGAAATAAGGACTGGAGAACTGAGGCCCCAAAACCGGCATCTCGGCGTGACTCTAGGTCAATGTGGTAATGGGAAGTGAAGTTGTGTGCTGACCTCCAGGTAGCAGCCCTGCAGATTTCCTGGATAGGGACATCCCTAGAAGCAGCCACCAATGCAGCGGTATGGCGGGTGGAATGAGTCCTTCGCCCTCCGGGAGGCTCCCTACCCACCAACCTATAGCAGAGATCAATGCAGGATGTGATCCACCTGCCAGTTGTCCACTTGGCTGCAGCTCTCCCAAGTGCAGCTTCAGCATAGGTGATAAATAGCTGGCAAACCTCTTCCCAAACTCCAGCTGCGCACTCATTGTAATAAGCAAGCACTCACCACAGGTCCAAAGTATGGAATCTGTGCTCAGCCTCCGAAGTGTGATTGGAGAAGTACACTGGGAGATTAATCACATGGTCACGGTGAAACTCTGACACAACCTTCGGAGGAACTGGTTGGGGCACAGAATAACCTTGTCCTTCTGGAAGACCAGGTAAGGAGATTCCACCGAAAGTGCCTGGAGCTCAAGGATCCTTCTGGCTGATGTACTAGCCACCAAGAAGGGTCTTCCATGACAGGTGAGACATCACACCTGTGCATCGGTTCGAATGGCTTGCCCATGAGCTTGCCAAAACCAGTAACAAGTCCCACAGTGGTGGTGGTTCACGCACTGAGGGGAAATGTGGTCAATGCCCTAAAGAAGCACCAGACCACCTTCTCCCATGCCACCTACTGCTGACTGGGCCACATCCGCAAGCAGAGATGGTTTTATGTGCACCTTAAGGGTCACTGACTGAAGGCCTGACTGAGAGAGGGACCACAGATAATCAAGAATGCTAGCCACTGGACAGGACAAAGGGTACAACCCCTGCCCTGACTCCAAGTGGAGAACGCCTTCCATTTGAAGGCGAGAATTTCCTAGTTGACTCTTCCAAGATGCCTCCACAATGGTGAAGACAGCCTCAGAGAGACCCAAGGCTTGGAACTCTAGCGCTCAGGAACCAGGCTGTCAGGTGCAGGGATTGAAAGTCCCAGGAGTCACGCCCCTGATAGATGGAAAGCAGGTCGGTGTGTAGGTGAAGATGCCTCGGAGCCTGTTGCTGAGGCTGAGGAGATTGGGGTATCAGAACTGGCGCAGCGAGTCCGGAGCCATCAGGATCACCCATGCCTTGTCCCTCCTGGCCTTGGGCAGCACCTTTTGGATCAAGGGAATCTGAGGGAAGGCACTGAAGAGGCCTGGGGTCCAGGACTTCAAGAAAGGCATACCTCTACAGCGTTCCTTGCTGGGGGGGGGCACAAAACAGGAACAGCTTTGCGTTCTCCCTGGAGGCGAACAGGTCCACCTGAGGGGTGCCCCACTGAGAGAACAGACTGTGTATTACTGCTGGGTGGAGAGACCACTCATGAGATGCCTCACCCATACGGCTGAGGGTGTCTACCAGCTGACTGGAGGCTCCTGCCACATGGATGGCTAGGAGATCTGCCCCCAGGCTGTGCACAAGGTCCAAACATGGAGCGCTTCCCCACAGAAAGGCAGGGAGTGCGTCCCACCCTGTCTGTTGAGGAAGTACATAGTCGTGGTGTTGTCTGTCTGGACTTGGACCGCCTGACCCCGAATGGGTGGAGCGAATGCAGTCAGCACCAGCTGAACTGCTCGCAGCTCCAGCAGGTTGATTTAACATCAGGACTCCTCAGGGGTCCAGAGCCCATGGACTTTGTATTCGCCCAGGTGGGCACCCCAGCCCATGAGAGAGGCATCAGTCATCAGGATGACCGTCAGCCTGGGCAGACAAACAGGATCTCTTTCTGCAGCTGCACTGGGACTAACCACCGCTAGATGATGTCCCACATCCACTGGGTCACAGTGATCAGCTGATCGAAGTGACCCTTGTGCTGAGACCACTGGCTGGCCAGCTCCACTGCAGAAATGGCATTCTGCAGTGGGCACAATGGACCACGCTGGTGCAAGCCACCATGTAGTCCAGCAAGCACAGGAAGTCCCGGCAGGGCGAACTGCCCAACTAGAAATGACTGGGCACAGGAGGAGACAGCATCTGCCCTGTCCACCGGAACCAAGTTCTGGCTTTCAAGAGTTGAACTCCGCTCCAATGAAGTTGATCACCTGTAAGGGCATGAGTTCCGACTTGGCCTTGTTGGACCGGGAGGCCATGGGAGATGCAGGTATGCAGGGCTAGGTCCCTGGACTGCTCCACCTCCTGCCAGGAGGGACCTGCGATCAGCCAGTCATCCAGGTAGGGGTAAACCCGGACTCCTCATCACCTCAGGTAAGCTGCCACCATTGCAATGCACTTGGTGAAGACCCTGGAGCCGAGGAGAGGCCGAATGGCATGGCCTGAACTCAGAGAGGGCTCCCTCTGCTCGAAAGTGGAGGAAACTTCGATGAGATAGATGGATCAGGACATGAAAGAATGTGTCCTGAAGAGTCAGAGAGCAAAGCTATATGTTTTGCTCTAGAGATGGTATGATCTGAGACAGAGTTACCATCTTGAAAGTGCATGACCTGAGGAACTTGTTCAGGTCATGCAGCTCTAGAATGGAGTTCCAGCCCCCCATCCACTTTGGCACCAGGAAGTGCCTGGAGACAAACCCTGGGTGTTCCGGAGGATCCACAACAGGAACCATGACCTCCTTGCTGAGCTGCTGGGCTATGTAGTCTCTGAGAGCTGACATCATGTCTGCAGAAACCAAGTCCTCCCATGGGGCACAGGCTCGGCAAGGAGGGTACTGCTCAAATTCCAGAGCAGACCCTGACCCACCATTTCTAGAACCTACTTGTCCATGGTGACAGCGGACCAGGCAGAAAGGAAATGGTGGAGCAGACCCACCAAGGGAGGACCCAGAGGAGGTGTGATGGGCATGAGGGAAGCACCCCTCATCCCATCACTGGGCAGGCATAGAGGAGGAGGGTCTGGCTGAGGCACCACCAGAGCCTCTCCCTCCAGGCTTAAGGATGACTGAGGCCACCAACCTTGGCCGAGGTTGCCAGCTTGTTGCTGGCTGGTTTGGCCACAGGAGTGGAGGTGGACCAAAGGCTTCCCTTCTGCTGCTGCATGGAGCTCTTAGGGTCCTTCAGGGCAGATGTCACGGAATCCAAGGTGGCACTGGACTTCTCAAAATGGGTGAGGTGGCCTTCGACCCCGGGACCGAACAGGTCAGTGCCCAGGAAGGGGCATCTGTCAGGTTGTGCTGCATGTCGCTGTAAAGGTCGAGATCCTCCGCCAAACCCTGTGGCGCATGGCCACTGAGGCCACCACGGAGCGGGCACAGGAGTCCCCAATGTCAGTGGCTGTCTGGAGCTGTTTGGCTACAGCCCAGCACTGGTCCTGGACCTGTTTGAGTGTGGTCTGAAGGTCTGCAGGAAGATGAGGAAGCACCTCATCTAAAGTGCCCAGCAGGGCATGGGGGAAGTAGGCCATAATGAGGGCCAAGCTCGCCTAGCGGAGACCAAGTGAGGAGGCAGCACAAACTTTCTTAGCCGCATGGTCCAACTTCTTGGACTCCTTGTTGGACTGACTTGTCAATGTCCCCAGTGTTGCCTGAGCACTTAAACACAGAGTTAGCCACAAGTCCTCACCCGAAGGGTGCGCCTGTGAATCCGAAAGGGAACCAGTGGGCACCGCGTATTTGCAGGCTATCTGGGCAGAAGGCTCCAGGCAGGAAGCAGGGTGTTTCCAAAGATCCAAGACAGGGCTAAGGATGGCTTCTGCCACTGGGAAGGCCTCCATTGGACAGTCTCCCCCATCCAAGGATCTCGGTCAACGGGTAACAAACCCGCTTTTGCACGGGCTCCATCTTCATACCCATCAACTCAGAGATCAGCTGGAGAAGGTCCAGAAAGGATGTGGGACCCTCATCCGTCGAGAGAGCCTCCACCGACTCAACATCGACTGGATGGGAGTGCAGTGAGGAACCATCCAACTCAGAGGAGTCATCAAAGAGAGGTCGACTGCCCAAGTTCTCGCTGACCCTCCCATGCAGTCGGGGTGACAGTGACCGACAGCCAATGTAGAAGCTCCTTGGTCGGTTGAGACTCCTTGGATGGAGCACCGACCGTCGGCTGTTTTGGCAGCAGTTCCACCACAATCGACGGAAATACCGGAGGTGGACGAGTCGGGACCAATTTGGTTGGCTCCATAGAAGGAGAAGGTGTTGGCCTTTTGGGCAACAGCCAGGTGATGGCCGTGTAGAAACCAGGATTGGTTTTGCGCCGGTAAACACCAACTGTTGCCACATCAAGTCCTCGTAGCATCAACGCAACTTGCGCCGAATCCTCTCCTCATCCGAGGAGGATGAAGAATAGAGGCAGCACCACTTCCTGTGGTCCCAAGGGCAGGAGCGCCGATGTCGGCAGGACCAGCTCGACTCACAGGAGGAAGACCAAGACCTCGACCACCAGGAGTGGGGGGTGGCGGCCGGGCTTGGAGGGAATCGGCCATTGCCAAGGCTCCTCCTGGTGAGGGTCAGAGACCAGAGGCAGCGGACTGATCCGTCCCTCCAATGGTCTGTGTCAGGAACAGAGTCCTAGACAAGAAGGTATCGGCTTCTTCGGTTGACAACTGGTCTGTCAGCTCAAGAAAAATCTTGGTTGGGACTTCGACCAGTGTCTCGGCCAACAGGCCCAGTGGGTTACTGTGGAGCCAGTGGCCAAGGGCGAGGATTTGACCAAAGTCAAATCCGGAGAAACGCAGGAATCGGAGGCCCTCGACCAAAAGCACTTCTGATCACACAATCGACGATTCTGTTCTTACTCTTTTTTTAGATTTAGATTTGCCAGTGGGTCTCTGACCGAAGGTCGGCAGAGACTGGCACAGTTCCTTTAAGGAGCCCTTAAAAGTCGAGCCCAGCTGAAGTGGCATAAAGGCAGAAGCCGAAAAGGATTGGGCCGTGATCTGGGCCGCCTCCTCCTCGAAGGCTGCAGGCTGCTCGGCAGACCCTGCAGCCATGGAGACCACCGAACAGATATCCTTGGATTTGACTGTTGAGTTCCATTGTTCCAGGCAGCCCAGTTTGAGGTGGGCGAGACAGTCCTCCATAACGGTCAGATGAAATGAGCGGCAAAAGTCACAAGCCTGGGGATCGTGGTCATGCCCCAGGCTGCAGACGCACATGGTGTGCAGGTCAGTCCTGGACATCTTCAGCCTGCAAATGCACTGGTGGAACCCGGGAGCATACTTATCATCCATCGCAGTTGAGATCAACGATCGACTTGAAGACAAAACTCATAAGAGTTGAAGTTTTGGAAGTAATTCTGAAGACTGTAAGTGCTAGGGCTTACTCAAAGCTGAAGGCTGTAAGGAGAAAACCTGCTTTTTCCAGCGGAAAGGAAGATCTGGCGCCATGGGGCGGAGCCGGGAGTTAGAGTTAGCACTCAGGTGGGTGGGAGGAGCCAGCTTGAAGACTTTCCAGCAAGCTCTTAACGGAAAGGACACTGCCAGAAGTGTGGATAGAACATCATATCCACGCCCTAGAACAGTGCTTTAGCCCTGCTCAGAGGAAGGCTACAGCGCGGTGCAAAACCAACGTTTTCCTTAACAGCAGTGTTGACTGACAGTGTGCTGTAAAGTACAGTTACGTAAGAACTTACCGTAACAGTAGATCTTCGAGAGAGGCTCTTGCAGTAGGTAATTACATATAGGACTGACGCCGGCAGGTGGCAGGACCCCACGGAAAAATTTCTAGCTAGCAGTCCCTGGCGAGGGACCGCCCCCATGTCAGGTGACCGGCGTCAGTATAAAGGAGTGGTCCCGGATGCCCGCCTTCCAGTTCTTTCCCGCCACAGGCCGAAAGAAGGCGGACGAGAGAGGAGTGGATGTTTCTCTATATGGAAAAGGAGCTGAAAAAGCCTAGGGGGATGGAGGGCGGGAAGGTATTACCTACTGTAAGAGCCTCTCTCGAAGATCTACTGTTACGGTAAGTTCTTACGTAACTGCACTATCTTACTTTGAGAGGGCTCTTGCAGTAGGTGATTACATATAGGACTGAATCCCAAGCAGTCTGGAACAAAGAAAGGCACCGGGAGGAGGAAAACTACTCAAGAAGCAGTTTTAGCGTGCAAAGCCTCAAGATAGGAGGCCTTGCAAAACACAGCTAGCCAAAGCCTGCTCTCAGTGAAAGGCAATATCCAAACTGTAGTGTTTCGTAAAGGTATGGACAGAAGTCCAGGTGGCAGCAGCGCAGATGTCTGCCGCAGACACTTCTTGGAACAAGCCGCAGAGGCAGCTACTTCTCTTGTGGAGTGGCCTCTGACTTGATCTGGGAGGGTCTTGTGGTATTTGTCATAATAGAGAGTGATGCAATGAACCAATTACTTAGACAGGCATTGCTTGGAAACAGCATTGCCTTCCCTTTTGTGAGCAAAAGAGACGAACAACTGATCAGTCTTTCTGAGATCCTTCGTCCTGTTGGTGTAGTATCTCAGAATCCGGTGGACATCCATAGTACGGAGTAACTATTCCCCTTGGTTAGAGTACTGCGTAAAAAAGGCAGGTAACTCTATGGACTGATTTAAGGTAGACTCTGCTACTACTTTTGGTAGAAACTTAGGATTCGTGTGAAGAGCAACTCGTTCCTTGTGAAAAATCAAGTAGGGGATTTTACACATAAGGGCCTGGAGCTCGGAGATGCTGAGCCAATAATGGCCACCAAGAAGAGCATCTTCCATGAAAGAAACTTCAAATCTCGCAGAAGCTGCAGGTTCAAGGGAGGAAGGGTAAGTTCTCGAGAACAAAATTCAAGTCCCAAGGGGGGGGCAGGAGTATGGATGGGGGCCTCAGATGGAGAACCCCTCTGAGAAAGGTCTTGGAGACCTCCAGTTGACCAAAGGCCTTGTCTGTGAAGGGAACATGATAGGCCAAAATGGCTGCCATGTGTACCTTCAAAGAGGAAAGGCTGAGACCCAGGTCGAACAGATGATGTAGATACTCAACCAGAAGTCCAGCTGAACAGGAGAAAGGTTCCACGTTCTTGGAAGCGGCCCAAATAGTGAATCTTTTCCACTTCATGGCATAAGTGGATCTGGTGGAGGGTTTTCTGGCCTCCACTAAAATCTCCGCCACTTTGGGAGACACTCCAAAACGGGACTGGGCTAGGTCTGCAGGAGCCATGCATGCAGTTGAAGGATTTGAGGCCTGGATGGACCAGGGTCCCCTGATCCTGGGTCAACAAACCCGAGATAGAGGAAGAGGAAGAGGAGGATCCTCTGAATATTGTTGTAGAAGAGAGAACCAGATTTGCCTGGGCCAGAAAGGAGCGATGAGAATCATTCTCGCTCCTTCTGAAGCTAGTTTTTGCAAGACTCGTGGGATACGAGGAATTGGGGAAAAGGCATAGACGGATATGTCCTTCCAGTCTAGAGACAGAGCGTCGCTCCAGAAAGCGCCTCGCTCTGGAACGAGCGAGCAGAAGGTGGGAAGTTTTGCGTTTGGGAGGATGCGAACAGGTCGACCTGTGGTGTTCCCCAAAGTTGGAAGATATTGTCTAGGACCCCTTGGTCCAGTTCCCACTCGTGAGCCAGAGCAGAAGAGCAGCTTAGCTTGTCTGCCAGGGTGTTGTTGACTCCTGGAACGTGAATCGCCGTGAGGCGAAGGTCGTGTTGTGTTGCCCAATCCCAAACCGTCATTGCCTCCCTGCATAGAGGGTAGGACCGAGTCCCTCCTCGCTGATGTACCACACACGCACATGTTGTCCGTCTGAATGGCTAGGTGGCCGGGAAAGGATGTATTGGTGAAGGGCTTGGAGAATGTACAACACTGCCCGAGCTCGAGCACATTGATGTGGAGAGCTTGTTCTAGTCTGGACCAGGAGCCCTGAGTCCAATGAGGGCCTAGATGGGCTCCCAACCTTAGCCTGAGGTATCTGTGGTTAGAGTCTGGGAAGGGGGAGGATGAAAGAAAGGAACCCCCCGAAACAGGTTCTCTCGGACCATCCACCATTGCAAGTCTCTCATCATCGGCGAGGAGATCAGAACTGAGTGATCTAGGTCGTCCACTAGCTGGTCCCACTGAGAGCGTAGAGTCCACTGAGAGATCCTCATGTGGAGTCGAGCGCAAGGGACCGTTGGGATAACAGCCGTCATGAGCCCGAGAAGGCAAAGAACCGACCTCGCTGAGACCTTCCTGCAGTCGGACAACAGATTTATCTGGGTCTGAAGGGAGGCCGCTCTGTCCGGGGGCAGGAAGGCCTTGCCCATGGTTGTATCGAGAATCGCCCCAATAAACTGTAGCCTCTGGGATGGGTCCAGATGAGACTTGGAATGGTTGATGGTAATACCCAGGCAGGCAAAAACCTGCTGGGTGAGGGAGAGGAATCACAGGAGTTCCTCCCTGGATGAGGCTGCCAGAAGCCAGTCATCCAGGTAAGGGAAAACCTGTACTCCCTTGGTACGCAGGTGGGCCGCCACCACTGCCAGGCATTTGGTAAATACTTGGGGGGCCGAGGATAGACCAAACGGGAGCACCTTGAACTCGTAGTGGTCCCCCTGGAAGGCAAATTGAAGGTATTTGCAATGAGATGGGCGAATGGGAATGTGCAGATAAGCATCCTGCATATCCAGGGCACAAAGCCATTGACCTGGCTGGAGAGGGGCAGAAGGCTCTGCAAAGAGAGCATCCTGAACCTTTTGTACTCTACATAAAGATTCCGGGAACTAAGATCTAAAATCGGTCTGAGATCTCCCGTCTTCTTTGGGACCAGGAAGAAATGGGAATAGTAACCCATCCCGTGAAGATGAAGGGGGACGGGCTCTATCGTTTGCTACAGCAGAAGAGCCAAGATTTCCTCCTGGACCAAAGGAAGATGTTCCCGTGAATACAACGACTTCATTGGGGGTTCTGAAGAAACTCGATAGAGTGTCCTTCTGCTATGAGCTGGAGCACCCAAGAATCCGTGGTTATCCTCTCCCATCCTGGAAGGTGGAGGGAAAACCTCCCTCCTACCGGTTCGTCCGGAGAGTCCGGAGGCAGTGGGAGAGGAAAGGAGTCAGGTGGTGTGGGGCAGCGCTGCAGCTGAAGCAGCTGCTGCTTTTTTGGGTGGGGGAGGGCTTAGCAGCCACAGGAGCCCAACGTTTTGTGGCCCACCTTCCCTGGGGTTTCGCCTTTGGCCAGTTCCATCTGCGAAAGGGATGGCACTGCTGCTGATGGGGACAGTACACGGAATCAACTGACTTCAGAGCCGTCCCCTTCTCTTGCAAATTGGTAGTGATGTCCTTGACATCACCCCCGGAAAGCACCGACCCCCGGAAGGGTGCTTCCTGGATAGCAGATTGCACCTCCGGGACCAGACCTGACACGCGGAGCCAAGCATGACGCCATAGACCTATGGCAAAAGCTGAGCTCCGCCCAGCAGTGTCCACTGCGTCGTATGTCGCCTGCAGCATGTGTCGACTGGCCGAACGAGCAGAGCGGATGAGATCAGCCAACCCTGTTTGACTTGAGAGTCAGGCAAGGAGTCCAGCTTGGCTTCCCCTGAGTAAGGATGGCCTTCTGGTAGTCCCCCATGCGCCGACATAGTTCAGGGCCCTAATCCCCAGTGTGGAGGAAGCGCAAATCTTTCTCCCATACTGGTCCAGAAGGTGAGATTCCTTATCAGGAGGTGATGAGCTAAGATGTTTTGGGTTCGCCGACTGGCCGTGAGCGGCGCTAATCACGACCGAGTCGGCACGAGGGTGAGAATCCAGGAAATCAACAGCCTCTGGAGCCTGATATAGCCTGTTCGACTTCCTAGGAAGTGGAGCTAAGGCCGACGGCTGTTTCCATATCGTGGTAACAAGGTCAGCGTGAGGCTCTATCCAGGGTGGCACCAATGTAGGAGCTGTCACAGGCAGATCCAGATGTTCAGCGAGTTTCAGATGCTGAGGATCTGGTTCCAGGGAGTGCCACTGATGAACCTCCTGGATTTTTTTAAGCAACTCCGTAAAAGAAGGATCCTCTGGAGGAGACTTCAGAGGAGTCCTTGGGCGGGGCTTCGACAGAGAGCGAGGCTCGTCGTCTCTCTTGGAGCAGCCGTCGGAAGAGTCCGAGAGTGAAGAGGAGGATAAAGAAGAGAAAGACTCCCTTTCCCGACCCAGGGGAGGAACGGGCCCCTTGCGGAGTCCCCGCGGACACATGTCCTTGCCCTCCTGGATCCAGACAGAAGAACCCTGGAGTCCAGAGGTGGTGAGGGAGTGCCGCCTGGGCGATGGGAACTTGGGACGGTAGTCGCCGAAGGCGGCTCGACCTCTTTGTGAGCTGAGCCTTGGCTCAGGCCACCAGGAGGCCAGAGTCTCCTGCAGGTCCACCGTGGCTGCAAGGCGGTGGAGGAGGAGGAGGAGGTGGGGGATAAGAATACGGGTTATACCCATATGGAGTGTATCCAAAACCCGGCTGCGGGCAGCCCGGCGCCGGGTATTGAGACATCGAGTACTGCAGCGTCGGGAAGCCCAGTGTCGGGTACTGTGGCGCCGGATACTGCATTCCCGGGTACACCGGCGTCGAATGAGACGGAGGATACCTGGAAGCCGGGGGGGCTGTGGAGCAGACGGCCCGGCCGGGAACCTCACAGGCAGGTCCGTAGTGGAGAGCCCGGAGGGTGGAGGACCCGATGGGAGCAGAATATCTCCCTGAGTCAGTAAGGCCGATGTCAGGGCTGATGGCGAGTCCCTGGCACCGGAGGTACTGACGTCGGAGGGGCCAGCGTCGGAGCCGGCATCCGGGGAGCCGACGTCAGGTCCGATGCTCCAGATGGAGGAAGGACTGACGGAGGCAAAAGATCCCCAGCTTTGCCCGGGGACGGAGGGGAAAAGTCCCTGGGTTCAGGATGGGGGGACTCTGGTTCCCCAGACGGCAGTGAAGGCTGCGGTGAACCGGGAACGACGGACATTGGGGGGTCCGTCGTTGGTTCCTTCCGCCGGCGGACGTCGGATGAGCTGACATGAGGAGCAGAGGCAAGCTCTCCGGGGCGCCAGAGGAGCCGGCGTCCGCTTACGAGCCGCCACCGAGACAGGTCGAGAGAAGAGATCGCGCCTGGTCCAGTGGGGAAGAGGCGCGATCACCCTGGAGGGTCGGACATCTACCAGCCCCTCCGGCGGACGCCAGAGGAGCCGACGCCGGCTTACCGGAGTCGCCCACAGTGGTAGGCCGCGAGCCCACGGCCGGACCAGGGGGGCGGAGGCCTCCAACTGCCGGAGGTGTACGCAGGGCCCGAGTGCGAGCCAGACGGGTGGGCCGACACCGCCTCAGAAACCTCTAAGGCGGCTGTCAAGGAGCGATCCCCCGGAGGGGATGTTACTTGCGTCCCAGTGACTCCTGAGGGAGACGCAGTGGAGGAGCCTTTGTCCCGGTGCCTCTCCTTGTCCTTCTTCTTTCGATGGCCTTTGGGGAAGTGGACGCCTACCTCAGTTTTTAAAGCTCCTTCTCCATAGAGCTCATTTTCTTCTTTAGAATATGGGCTTCCAGGGATTGCTGCCGCCTTTTTCGGGTAGCCGCATTAAAGCTGAGGCAATGCTGGCACTTCGACCGGATGATTGGGGCCTAGGCAGAACAGGCACAGGGAGTGGCGATCCTTGTCGCAGTAGTTAGGCGCCCGCCGCAGAAACACCTATTCTTGTGCTCGGAGGGTGTAGGGGAGCGACATACACGGCGTTAGTACTTACGTTAGTCAAAAATAAAGTTTTTGGTAAAAAGCAGCGAAGGAAGGGCTGACAAAGCCACGAACTTTTCCATGAGGTGCTGCACAAGCTAACGGCGGGAAAGAACTGGGAGGCGGGCGTCCGGGACCGCCCCTTTATACCGACGTCTCCTGACGCCGGTCACCTGACGTGGGGGCGGTCCCTCGCCAGGGACTGCTAGCTAGAAATTTTTCCGTGGGGTCCTGCCGCCTGCCGCGTCAGTCCTATATGTAATTACCTACTACAAGAGCGCTCTCGAAGTAAGATCTCGGATTACGGAATGCAATCACAATTACAATGTTAAACTTTGGGCTGAAGCAGCCACATTAAACAGAACAAAAAGCATCATCAAGTACATAATAGCTTAAGATTTTATCTGGCACCTGCTCTGCTATCTTCATAGATGCTCCTGATTTTGAGTACCCCAACATGCATTGCGATGCGATGCGATACAATGCCTTGCGTCAGTGCACTGTGGTGCCTGGGAACTCGATCAGGAAACTACATTGTCGGAGTGCAGTCTGGATGCTCTAAACAATGTGCTGAAACCTGGCTTTAAAAAAGTTTTACAAAATGTTTAACCGGTGTGTACAGGACCCAGATCTTTTTCTAAGTGGAAACTCTGTCAGTGGAACAGGTGTCCAGATCTGTTGATCCAGGTACTCTACTACTAACGGAATAAGCAAAACATCATTAGAAGGAAGCCACGGTCACCATCTTTGACAGTATGGATGACTGTGTGGCCTGATTATTGTAACACTGAACAGGGAAATGGGAGAACAAACTTTAAAACCCACCACAGCCATAATCTCATCAGTGAAAGTCTCCTTGTAGTGTACTGCAGCTTATATTTAACAGCAGACAGTAAGGACCCGTCAGAAGTCTTCAGGTGACAACAGCAGACACATCCTGTACAACACACGAAGAAGGATCTGCCCATACCCCGCTTCTGCAGCAAAACAGTGTTGTTTTTTAGAACAGTGTGGTTGCTATTTCAAACCTTCAGAAAATACCTTCTAGATTATCCTGGGTCCCAATATCGATGCATACTGGCACAGCCTTTTTTTCGGGCTGTTGATGTATCTACCATGAGTGCCCACCAGGAGTTTATTTAACCAGAAATTGTAGTCTGTATTGAGAATGATTAAAATGGCACTGAAAAATAAACCGATTGGCTGAGACTATACACATGACCATGCATCAATTTCACATCAATGCAGGTTCACATTTTGGATCTCCTTTGTAGCCAACAATCCTGTTTCCCAAAAACAGCAATCCATTGTATAAATACTATAACCCACTCCAGGATGTGCAAAGAATGCTACATCAATTAACTTTTCAGAAGTGTCAGGTGTTTCCCACCTTCCAGCTGCTACACCACCATGCAGAGGTTGTCAGAGAAGCATGCTGCACAAGACCATGACGCTCAGCTCAGTCTCGTGGTCGAGGATTAACTTTGTGCCGCAGTCAACGGCAGTGCCTGTGTCTCCTTCTTCAGGGGTAGTGGAACCGGAACGCTGTGAAACTCCACTGAGAGAAGCAACAAGTAGGAAAATCATGTAAGCGCTGCCAAAAATTGAAAAGGAGTTGAAAATTTAGATAAATGTTCCTGTTGGAAAGACAGCAGTGCCTCAGCTTACACAGAGTGAAAAAGGCTGAGGATCATGGGAAAAGGGCAGTCCCCACAAAGATCCGTGGTCTTGCTCACTCTGCCTCAGCTCAAAAGGGGGATGTGGCCCAGTCCACTCCCTGTACATAGAAGCTGACACACAAAGGCACTTGGTGTAAATGCCTTGTACTTTGTCAGCCCTGGGGCATGCATCAATTTAGTATAACTACACATCCTGGAGTGCTTTACTGCTTACATGCCCTGGGTATGTGACTTACTGATTTGCTCTACCTTGTGGTATGATTCAGGTGTTTGAAATAATGAAGCGCACTAAGAAGGCAGACGGAAGCAATCTGTTCATTTACATCCAGGAAAAGAGAACAAAGGGGGCACGGGCTAAGGCTCAGAGGGGGAGGGTTAGAACAAAATGAAAGGAGCATCACTTCACAAGCCATCTCATCGGCACAGCAGCAGCAGGGATACCACTCACAATGCTGGAAAAACGGGGTTTGGTAGCAGACCTAAACTGCTGGAGGCCAGTGGGGGAAGGAGAGAGGCTGTGCGGCACCGCCGTTACAGTGCCACGTGGGTGCCCGCAGGTGGCATTAGAGGCAGGTGCACCTTTGGGTGGGGGAATGCAGGCCGATGCTGAAGGCTGACATTCTAGATGGACAGGAAGAAAAACAGAGAAACACTGCCCCGCTGCCTGTAGACGATAGACCGAGAGTGATCCTCAGCTGATCGGTACCAGTAGCATAAGTGCAATAATGCACTGTATGACACTACCAATACTACACATAGCTGTAAGGTATATAAAGCAAGTGTCCCCCACAGGTTAGCCTGCCATGCATGTCATCAGAGGGCTGGCCGCAAGGGACACTGGAAATTGAAGTCAGCGGTCATGGTATGTGGTGGTGGGGGGGGTTGCCGGCTAAATCTGACAGAATGAACTACTGCACACAAGTCAGTTATTTCAAAATTGTAATTTGCCAGCATTTCCTTAATTGGGACTGATCAATCCCACAGCATTTCTCCTGGGGAGCTGAGAGTTCCCCTTTAAATAACTGTTGCTATCACTTTAAGGGTCATGTATATAAAAAGTGGACCCTCCATGGTGTAACTCTCTCCCCTGAAGTAGTCACATATTTGAAGCCACAAAAACATTTTGGGTGCTAGTCCACTGATCATGGTTCTTTGAGGCACTTTTTGCACACAGTATGCACTTTGATGGAGTAGTAAACTTTACTGCTAGTAGACGCAAGGACTTCATTTAAATGAGTTTGTGGCTGTTCCTCTGCAGTAGGTGTTCTTCATTTTTTCTTGTATACAGTTTGAGTAGAGGGGGGCTTAATGTTAATACCCATTTCTCAAAGCACTGTGTGCCCCTTTTGTCTTTTTGCAAAAACATAAAGTTGCAGGTATCACATGCCGTGGGACTAAAAGAATGGTCACGCTAATTGTTAAAAAAGTGTTAATGTTTGCAATGACTGCACAAGCACTAGTAGCAGCGATACTGATAATAATGATGACCATGAGAATAATACACAGTATATACTGGAGATTGAGTACAGCCCTGTTATTATTACTACTGAAAATGAAATGCAGTTAGTGATAGTGAACCAGACCAAAATCCCAACTTGTGATTAATCAATTACGATAGACTTTGCAAGAACAAGATGCTCTCATGCCTAGCAAAGGCAAAAAACAAAATAACAAATGGGGCTACATCTGTAGTATGGAATTATTTCCACTGCATAAAAAGCCTGTCAGCAGAAGTAGGAAAGTTAGCAGTTTGACAAATCAACTATGATAAGGCACTTACTCTGACCATATCCATACCGAGGATAAAGTTAAAGGCAGAGGAAGGAGGAGAGCAGAGAAGCATTATTATCTGTAAGAGTGACACAGTTAGAGACTCTACCATCTCAGAGTTAGCCTACACAGATATTTGTAAACTCTAAGTGAGAACCAAAAGGCAATGCATCATTGTCCTACTCATACAGTGGTACCGTCTCCTTCTCTGGTCTTGAGGGTATTACATGCTCACGAGGCTAGATCATTCATGAACAGCTTTTATCCTTTTAATCAATCAATCAATCTTTATTTACCAGGTGAAACACTATTGAGTAAACTAATTTCCAAGGTGGACCTGGGCTGGTGCATATCAACAGTAACAATGTAAAGTACATGGTAAGGAGGATATACAAATAATAAAACCTGAAAAACAACAAGGTAGTAATCACAAGTGATACATAAAATACACAGAATATTCAACATTAAATACAATATAAACAATCATACAATATAAACAATCATTATATACAATATAAACAATTACATATAATATAAACAATCATTATATACAATATAAACAATTATAAAGGTATAACAATATATACAGTATATACAGTACATGAGGGTCACAGAAAGAGGGGGCAAAAAGGAGTGAAGGAGAGGATATTTAAGGAGTAGTAGCAGCAGGAGAAAAAGGACAGCTAGATCGACAGAATCAATGTCGATCCAGCACTCATGTAGAAGGTCATTATGGGAAGCATTTGCAGGACTCCTTGAATGAGTGAGTATATAGCATTTTGAACATTGACAGTTTATAGAGTTTGCCAACTTCGAGTTTGTTTGGAGTTTATACCACAGTTGGGGAAGTGCATGACTTATGGACGCCCTGCCAAAGTGCAAATTAACTTTCGGGATGGTTAGAGAAATATAGGATAGATGTCTCAGGGAGTAAATACCTACAGTACATAGAGGCAGACAATCTGAGATGTACAGAGGATGTTTCTTAGTGGTTGCTCTAAATGCCCAGAAGGCAGCGTTTTGGTTTTTTTTTTGCCTTCTGAAATTAAGAGATGTCCAACCTACTAGGGCATAGAGAGAGCAATGATGAGTGAAGTATGAAGCTCCAGTAATGAATCTTATAGCTCGGTGATAAGAAGCGTCGCAGCTTGGATAGTGCGGATTGGGACCATGACCATACAGGAAATCAGCATAATCCAGTGATGATGGGAAAGTTGTTTGAACCAACCTCTTTTTAGCATCCTAAGTGTAGTAATGTAGTACTCTGTTTATTGTTCGACTTAAAAATCAGTCTTTACAAAGTCTGAGTAACATACAATAATTTACATCACCATATATCATAAATACAAAAAAGAACAGCGAGCATAAAAATAGAAATCCATACATTATGTAATCTCCTTAAATTTATGCAAACAGAATATTATTCATCATGAGGTTTAAATAGTTGTAAACAGCTTCTTAGCAGCAATTCAAGATCAATATATTTCTCTATTGTATACACATCTTTAATTAATTACAACCCCTTGGAGGATTGCTGTTTATACAGTAATAGCATTACATTGAATATGCTTTTTTTTCCTAACTATTATATTACAAAATCGTGCTATTGCCTCAAGCTGTCTTGAATTGGACGTTTTTAATAAGTAATTGTATTGATATAGTGGCTCCATGTCTAGGGCAGGATTCACAAAGGGATCGCCCAGTGCATCCAAGATGCACCCAGAGCAACCCTGACATGCGCTGGAGATTCTGGTGAGGGCTGATGCACCCGGGGCAACCCTGAAGCGTCAGCGCGTCGCAGATACGCGCCATACCACTAGTAATACTATGCAGTGCATCTTGAGGGGCTGTGAAGGGGGTGTGCCCATGCATACCGGGCACATCCCCATTCACAGTCCTATTCTGTGGCGCATCCCCGGGGGCAAGTCCAGGGATGCGCCACAGAAAGATAAGTCTAGTAAAACCAGACTTAAGTGGGTGGCCACCCACAGGCAGGCTGCTGTACTGCAGGCAGCAGCATGGCAGCCTACCCACCCTGGCAGTCCAGTGCCCCCCCCCAGCCCCCAGTACATGCCGCTTCTTGTGGCGGCATCACTGACATCTGATGCCCCCCAAGCTCTCCCGTAGAATGCCGTTCCTGGCGGCAGTAAAGGAAATGCTGAACCACCAAGGCCCCCGTGAAGCGCCCTCCGTGGCAGTAGTAACTGTAATGTAACCCCTACCAGCCCCAAGCCTCCATAGAATGCTGCTCGGCGGCAGTAAATGACATGCTGAACCCCTCCCAAGCCCCAGGTACAGCCACCCTCCATGGCGGTTAAAGGAATGTATGTACCCCCAAGCCCGTGCCCCCATTGAAGCTGCCCTCTGCGGTTGTAGTTGGCAGAATGCAGATCCTCCCTGCCCCCAAGCCCCGTTGAAGCCGCTCTCTGCAGCGGCCGTCCGATATAGAATGGACCCCATGCACCCCAACCACCCCCTCTCCCACCCCAGCAGGGTCCACTGTTGGTGAGCAGCTCAGCCTACCACACACAGCCACAGCCGCCCACCAGCAGGGCTGTCTGACAGCGACAGCTACCATACATCTACACTGGGATGTATGGTAGCTGTCATGTCACCACAGCTCTGTCGGTGAGGTGGCCGTGGTGTTCTTGAGTGGGCTGAGTTGCCCGCTGACAGTGGGGCCCTGCCGGAGTAGGGAGGAAAAGGGTGGGTTTAGAAGTGCAGGGGTCCATATCATATGGACGGCCGCCATGGACACCAGCTTCAGCAGGGGGCTTGGGGCAGGAAGGGATATGGTCTGCGAACCATAGCCACTGTGGAGGGCGGCTTCAACGGGCCAGGGAGGGGTTCTGCATGATGCTTACCGCCACCGGTGTGGCATTTACCGGGGGCTTGGGAGTGAAAGAGGGGCGTGCTTTGCACTTCTACTGTTCAGCGCATTCTGCCGGGCATCCCTGCAGGCACAATGGAAATGGGGCCATAATAGCATGCTAATGGCCCCATTCGCCATGCATGCCGAATAGCTTCATTTGCATGCCCCTGGCTCTGAATCATGTTTTTGGGCACAGGGCATCCTGTGATGCCCTGCCCCGGAAGGTTCACAGCCTGACATGGGGGATGCACTGGCGCAGCTTGGGATGCCCCGGCGCATCCTTGGCGGGGCTCACCTGTGCTATTTACAAAGGGGATGTGCCGTGGGCATCTCCCTGCACCTCCTCTGTGAATCACCCATTTTGCACTCAGTGCATCTCCCCTGTGCCGGGGCAGCCGAGATGTACTGAGCACATCTTCTTTGTGAATCCTGCCCCTAGAGTCTTTAAGATATCCCATAAGAACTGCTTTCTCTCAAAATTATATCTGGGACAAAAAAGAAGTAGGTGGACTGGGTTGTCTTCGTCTACAGTACAAGCGCACATTCCAGAATTAGAAATACCACACTGTAACCTTAAATGTTGGCTGTCTACATACCCAAATGTAAATTTAGTATAAGATTTTCAATGTACAGAGTTTTTTAATTTACTTAAGTATTTTTCCATTCCAAAATATCTCTTGGAATTATCTACAACACAATGACTTAATTTATAAATTTTCACCCCACTAATTTCGTTTTGAATATTAACATCTAATTCTAATTTTAATCTTATTCTGTATCTCCCTTAAAGGAGTAGTATGTATTTCCAGTAAACATTCCAAAACCAGTATGGTTTTATAACTTTTTCTAAGGTGTGCAAACTTGGGAAGACAAATTCAGCTCCCTATAGGACAATGTTTCTTGAGGACATATTCTAGGCAATAGCTTATCTAACATGATACATATTTTAATCCAGTATGTGGCTGCCTTGAGTCCACCTTGCACTTTATTGCAGTTTGTCCTAATTCTAATCTGACCAGGCCTGAAGCCGCACTTTTTGGTAACCCCAGCAGCCTTTTATAAATTTAGTTCATTGCTGATTCTAAAAAATCTGATCTTCCCTGTCCCCAAATTTCAGCCCCGTAAACATAGAAACATAGAAGTTGACGGCAGATAAGGACCGCAAGGCCCATCCAGTCTGCCCATTTCTTTTTCTACCTTATAAATGTGCCATCGGCCTTTGCTTTGTCTGTGACCTATCTATTCATAGTCATTTGTATTGCTCCCTTATGCCTATCCCATGCCTGTTTGAAGCCCTGCACTGTATTCATAGCCACCACTTCTGTAAGCCATTCCATGCATCTACCACCCTTTCTGTGAAAAAGAATTTCCTCACATTCCCCTTAATCGGCCTCCCTCTAATCTCATGCTGTGTCCTCTTGTCCTGCTATTTTCTTATATTTAAACATGTTAGACTCTTTCACCTTGTTTATGCCCTTAAGGTGTTTAAATGTCTCGATCATATCACCTCTCCCTCCTTTGCTCAAGGGTATACATATTGAGCTCGTTAATCTGTCCTCATATGTCTTCTGATGCAGTCCCTGCACCATTTTGGTTGCCCTTCTCTGGACTGCCTCAATTTGGTTAATGTCTGCAGGGTGTGGCCTCCAATACTGCACGTAGTACCAGATGGGGCCTAACCAATGTCTTGTACAGAGGGATTATTACCTCCTCTTACGACTTGTGATACCCCTACTAATACACCCTAACACCCCTAGCCTTACCTACTGCTTTAGAGGTCTGCTTGGATGATTTTAGGTCATCAGTGATGATGATGCCCAAGTCTCTTTCTTCCTTTGTGACTGCTAGCAACTCCCCTCCCAGCCTATAAGTGGCTTCAGGGTTTCTCTTCCCTATGTGCATGATTTTGCACTTCTTTGCATTAAATCCCAGTTGCCACTCTTCTGACCATTCTGCTAGTTTATCCAGATCTCTTCTCATTCTGCCCACCCCATCTGGATCATCTACTCTGTTGCAGATCTTGGTGTCATCTGCAAACAGACAAGCCTTACCCTCTAGTCCATCTCGCGAGGTCACTAATGAAATGTTGAATAGGACTGGCCCCAGGACTGATCCCTGAGGTACCCCACTTGTGACTTGCATCTCTTCTGACTGTATACCATTTACCACCACTCTCTGTTTTCTGCCAGTCAACCAGTTTGCCACCCAGTTGACCAACTTCTGACCCACCCGAGCCTACCTAGCTTATTTATCAATCTTCTATGTGGAACAGTGTCAAAAGCTTTGCTGAAGTCAAGGTAGGCGACATCAACTGCTCCCCTTGGTCCACCACTCTGGTTACCCAGTCAAAGAAATCTATGAGATTAGTTTGACAGGACCTTCCTTTGTAAACCCATGCTGTCTTGGATCCTGTGCCTCATGGATTCCAGGTGTTGCACTATCCTTTCCTTAAGGAGTGCCTCCATAATCTTGCCCACTACTGAGGTAAGACTGACCGTCTGTAGTTCCCCGCCTCCCCTGCTACCACTCTTGTGGAGTGGGATCACATGAGCCCTTCTCCAGTCTTCTGGGACCTCTCCTGTGCTCAGAGACTCACTAAACAATTCTGCTAATGGCTCTGCTAGTTCCTCCTTTAGCTCCTTAAGTACCCTGGGATGTATGCCATCAGGTCCCATTGCCTTATCCACCCGAGCTTAGCAAGCTCTTGTAGGACCCTTTCTTTTGTGAAGGGAGGTGCTCACCTCCCTCCCCCTGTGTCCATGATGCTGAGCTGTGGGCCCTGCCCTACCTTCTCTTCAGTAAATACTGAGCAAAGTATCTATTTAGGATAGATGCCTTTACAGGGTCCTCCTCCTCACATGCTCCTTTTCTCCATTAAGCTTAGCAATACCCCTCTGGACTTTCTCCTTTCACTAATGTATCTATAGAAAGTCTTGTCACCTTCTTTACTGTTCGTGCTAGTGTTTCCTCAGTTTGGGACTTTGCCTGCCTTACTGCCTTACCTGCTTCCCTTAGGGCAGTTTGGTATGCCTCCCTATCTTCAATCCACTGTGTTCCCTTATATTTTCTGAAGGCCAGCCTTTTGGCTCTGACCTTTTCTGCTACTGTATTTGAGAACCAAAGTGATTTCCTTCTTCTTTTGCACTTCCTTTTCTGTCTAACACAAAAGGATTTGACTTTTAATTTTTGCGTTAAGTACCCTTACAGTGACCAGAACAGATTGTCCCCCATACTTAAAAGAAAATCTCTCTATTATTGAGGCAAGTCTGTTTATTCTATTGGCTGTTGAATGAATATGCCCTTGCCAGTTTAACTTATATGCAAATTCAATCCCTAGATATGTAAAACTCTTCACATACTCTACAGTATGATTATTACATTTTAAAACAGTTGTCCTTCCCTTTTTAACCCATTGGCAATTAACTATCATATGTTTAGTTTTACTAATATTGATCTCCAAACTTGCCTTTGAACATTCCTTATAAAATTTATTTATACTTCTACTGATTCCCAAGTAACTTGTTGCAATCAAAACAACATCATCTGCGTAAGCCAAGAAGGGGCACTCAAACTCGGCATGTGCAGCTCCAAGTCACTCAATGTTTCCAAAACTGTATTTAAAAATGTGTTAAACAATATCGGGGAGAGCACACAGCCCTGTCTTAAACCAATATTTGTTAAAAATGTAGCTGAGCAATCGCCCCCTTTGTTATAGCGTACGGACGTATAGTTATTTTAAATTTTCATATAAAGTTTTCAACAAATTGAGAGTTAAATGGTCCAGTTTGTAATTTTCCAGAGCATCCCACAATTTTCCCCTATTAATTCTGTCAAATGCTGCTTTTAAGTCCACAAATATGCAATATAGTTTCTGTCTTTTAACATTAATGTACTTGTGGACTAGGTGTGAAAGTACGAAACATTGGTCTATTGTGGAGTGCTCTGAGAGAAATCCAGCTTGGGCTTCATTTAATTTTTTTATTTTCTACTATCCAGGTCATTATTCTGGTATGTAATATCTTTGTAAATAATTTTAAGGACGTATCCAAAAGGCTTATCAGCATATAATTATGCAGGTCGCCTTTTCCTCCCTTTTTGTAAATAGGTACGATAATATTCTCTCTCCAAGTTTTAGGTATTTTCCCAGTCTGCATTACATTATTAAATATAGCTTTTAGGGCTACTGTCCATAAATCAGGATCGTCCAATATTATGTCCACAGGGACGCCATCCGGCCCTGAGGCCTTATGCCTTTTTGCAGTGCCAATGGCCATTCTTTTTTTTTTTTTGTACATTATTTGTATAATTATCTTATATCATCATACAGACAACTTTGCCTTATTCAGGACATACCACTATCATTGATATAAACCATAGAGAGAATTTTACCTCTCCCATTAATCTTAGGATTGATGCTTCACAAATATTTTGATACCACATAGAGGGGAAAGCTTGAAATTTTAACTAGCAAGTACAATAACATTTTTAATCTGTATTTACAAGCCCATGAGCAGTGTGACCATAACATTCTACTGAAAGACAATATTTTAAAGTCCGACACAAAAATGCCCCAAGACTGGGACTAAAGGTGTCACACTATATAGCTATAAGTAAATAAGCGTCCTAATAAGATAAAACATTAAAGGCAACATTTACCTCAAAAGACACCAAAATTCTCTTTTTTGCCAGACAAGCAATACCAAATGTGTACTACGAACTGCATCAACAGGCTAAACATGGTTTAATGCGGCAGGCTTTCCCTCCCAAAATACCTATTACAGTTGCTGTGTGGACAAGTAACCAAACTGTGCCAACTGCATGATAATAACGTATACGAAAGGGCATCTAACAAGAGAAGAGAAGGGGAAAAAATAGAACAAAAAGGTATAGGTATCAACTTTTTGCAGTATATTAGTACATGAACTAGTGGAAGACTGTCTATAACTTGAGTGTACTTCCCAGAATTGTCCTTTTCACTAAGTGTATTCAACAACAAAAGTTACATTCATGATTGATTGTGACTGACACAATAAATATGCTAATAATAATCTAAAAAGCTCAGTTTATCTATACCAGTGGCTGACCTACCTCTTAGACCCGAAATCCCTTTTGTCCAAATGAAAGTAATAGGTCCTGACATCTCTCCTATGACATAAGAATACAAAATATTCTCTACATAAACATCTGTGCACATCAAAGGATATATCTGTCAGACGATATTTGACTGCAAAGTAAAACATGCTGTATTACAGCAAAATGGTGGCAACGCTAATCTACGTATAAGGAATTGCTGTGTCAAAGACAGTCTTCATTGACTTTCTTCACAGTTTAAACATGACAATGACTGCATTTCCAAAGTTGACATGGACAGACATCCAAAACTTCTCTCTTCACAGTGAAGCCAGAATCTTGCAAAGCAGATAAAGCCACTGTATAAAAAACACTTAGTAAGGTGAATGCCTGTGGACCTAGGCAGCCTGAAGGAGAGGCAGCTCAGGTGCACGCAGAGGCGATAAACAAATAACTCAAAAAAAACAACAACACACGAGCCAGCCAAGCTGACAGGATACGCTGGGGATCAGATTTCCACACCAACATTCTGGGTATATGCCATAAGCCCAGGCAATGACTGAGTATTCTACAGGATACTTCCTCCAGTTGGGGCAGGTGGGACTCTCCACTGCAGTGCTGCCTCCCTGGTCTTCCAGTGAGCATGGTGCAGAGAGTGACGAGTGCTGCGATTCGGAGGCCTGTAAGTGGGCAAAGGAATTGGGGTCTGTCCAGAAAATGGGTGGGTACAGAGAGGGAAAACTTGCTGGAACAAGGGAAAGGCCAAGTGGATAATGACGCCACATTTACTTATTTAAGTGTTTTACCAGAAAGGCATACTGAGCAGGCTACTGTTCTATTCCAGATGTGTCCCAGGGGAAGGGCAGTACATACACGGTTGAATGTAAGCAAGTACAAAGAACAATGCAAATAAAAAATACATAGCACATATTACCAGCTAGTGACAGACACAATGGGTTAGAAAATAATACAGTACATGAATTGATAAGACTCTTGACAGGCACAGTGTAAGACTCAGTACAATAAAATTTGGTTATGCCAGTAAACATTAAATAGGATGTGCCAGACAAGGTAGCCACCCAAGGGCTGTTATATGGCCTAGACACATGAGCAGGTAGGGAAGAAGTGATCTAGGAGCAAGGAGTTAAGATCCGGGGAGGAAGAGAAGTGACAAATGTTTGCTGGCAGGGAGTTCCACAGCTTAGGTATGCAGTAGCTAAATGCTGCCTGTCCTACAGCAGAGGATCGGTGAGGGACAACCAGGGTTTGTCAGTCATTACGTCTCGGTGAGTACACTTGAGTGAATGTGTTGGCTAGGGCATTTTTGAGGTGGGGGGGAGCAGCTGGGACCAGTACTTGGCCGAGGTCTTGGCACAGTGGGACAGCCTACAATTTTCTAGAGATGTAAGGTTCATAGATTGGTAGAGGGCACAGTGATGGGTGGAGTAAGGGCAGTTCAGGGCAAGTGACAGAAAGCATGGAAGAGGATCCAGTCTGGCTAAGGTGGACTTAGGATCCACCTGTGAACAACATCCCGTAGTCGAAGACTCGGGGTATCATTTTCTGCACAATGGCCCTCCGGGCTGAGACTGGGATATTGTCACGGTTATGGTAAAGTGCAGCGAGCCTGGGGTGAAGCTTCTTAAGTATGGAGTCAACATGTGCAGAAAAGTTGAGGTGCTGATCAAGCCAGATTCCGAGGTACCTGAAGGAGGTACAGGCCTCGAGAGGGGTTCCATCCAGGGTATGAAACGTGATAGGGAAGCCTCAAAAGTTGTTGTCTTGTTCCAAAAGTCACAGAAACGGTTTTCTTAGCATTGAGGGAGAGTTGATTTGAATGCAGCCACAGCTGGACCTGATCAAAGTCCGATGGTAATCTGGTCATTACTTCTGTGGTTGAGCGGCCTGATGTATACAGCACGGTATCGTCCGCATACATGTGAATAGAGGTGTAAGGTCAGGCAGATGGCAGATCATTTAAAAAGACTGAGAACAGGAGGGGCCCAGGACGGAGCCTTGTGGTACCCCAGCAGTGACAGGAAGGGGGCTGAGGTGGCAGAGCTGACTCTGTCTGATTGGAACCTGTCTACAAGGTACAAGTGGAACCAACTGGTGGCCCAGCTAGTCAGCCCAGCATTGGAGAGTTTGGTCAGGAGTAGTGAGTAGGAGATGGTGTCGAACGCTTTTAGGTCGATGAAAATGGCGGCTGTGATGTGGCCAACATCCATACCAGTGAGGATGGAGTCAGTGAGCCTGAGAAGGAGGAGGGGCTGAGTGGGATTTCTGAAAGTCAGACTGGTAGGGGGTGAAGAAAGAAGAGGAATCAAGGAAGGGTGATAGACGAGAGAGTACTAGGTGCTCTTGGAGTTTTGCCAGAATGGGTAGTAGGGAAACAGGACGGTAATTGTTTGGGTCAGAGGCATCCCCACCCTTGTGAAGGGGGATTACGGTGGCATGTTTCCATTCAGAGGGGACTTCAGCAAGGGAGAAGGATAGGTTGAATAGGGCGGCCATGGGTTTTGCTATGGCGGGGGCTGAGAGGTGGAGCATTTTGGAGTCCAACCCTGTTGGGCATTTACCCTTGTTAGGATTAAGGGCAATCAGTGCATTATATACCTCATTCTGATGGGCTGAAACATCCCTCTGTGTCCACAGATGCTGTTCTGCCCACTCGCACAGGGCGCTACGCCATCTCCACACCTAATCCTTCTCTCCCAGCTTTGATTTCAGCCTCCTTTGTTAATTTCAAGAATGGTGTTCCATCATCTCATTTTAAGCCTCCAAGGCCTCTTTCCATGTGTTATCAACTTTTTCCAATTTGCTGCTCATCCATCATTTATACAGCTCCAAATAATCTCTTTGACAAACTCACTCAGGCTCTTCTGCCCTGTCCTTGCCTATACTTTCTTCATGCACCATTGTTCCTGCCATCATATACCCAAGATACGGCTTTAGCCTTTGCCTCTTGGTCAGTGTCATGTTCAAGGTCCAGTTTTCGGATCCATGCAGTGCTACTACTGCCACCAAAGGAACTACAGTATATAGTGCATAGTGAGGGTTTAATCTACATGGATTCCCATGCCAGCCAAAATGCTGTTATACCACAGTTCAAAGGTCATGGAACACGACTGTACCCTTCTGTGGTACAAGGTTCCAGCTGAACAGAAATCCTTGAGCTAACTGGTGTTTTTCACAGTGCTGTCACATGCACAGCAATCACTTCAAGTTCTGAAATGAAATTTGTCGGCATGTTTGCTGCTGCTGCTGCTGGGTGTACTGTGAAAACCTCTAATTAAAAAAAAAAAAATTAGCTGGCAACCACCGGTTCGGGAACGAGCCAGGGCCGCCAGGGTAATGGTGGCGGGGAGGAGTGAGCAGGAGTGAACGCCAGCAAGGCAGCTCTCCTCTCCTCTCCCGGGAGGTCTCTCTGCTGGCCCCTCCCATAGTTCCACCGCCCCCAGGTGAAGGCCTGAGGATGGTGCAGGTGGACAGGGTGGCACAGAAGGGAGGAGCACATCGAAGCCACGGCATGTGCTCCACATGTGCGCTTCCGTCTGAGGCAGCATCGGGCACAAAAACCGGGGATCTGAATATATATATATATATATATATATATATATATATATATATATATATATATATATAGATATATATATACACACACACATATATAACACACATATATACAAATTTAAAGAAAAAGCTATACACTCTAAGAATACTGGAGGGCACCTGCATGCCCAACAAGCCTATGCTGCCACTTTGGGCTTCTGACTACACTGGACCTCTTGAGCTTTGCTCTCAAGGTCCGATGTACATGAGACCACTCTGTGGCAGCACAGGCTGGTTACGCATTGCTGCTCAATCAGTATTCTCTATGTTGCGTCTTGATGACAGTGTCTTATAATTACCAAAAAGGCACTGTCAAGATAGTTAAAACTACTGTACTGTCAGCAGTGCTAGTCAGCCCTCTACATCTTTAGTAGCTGGCCGCCTCTCTCTTCTGTTGATTTGCTGACATGGCACAGTATATTATACAAACTCCGTACTTGCCCAATTATTGTATCACTGATTTTGTTGGTTCAATAAAAGGTACCAAATCACCTGTTTGTCCATCTGTTTGTACCAGGACAACTATGGCTGCCGACATGTCTGTGCGATCATGGAGTTCTGGAAACTACTGTTTGTGGACTATAACTTTGATGTGAGGAATGAGAAGGTGTTCTCTGGGGACCTTATTATTGATACTGGTTGTTCCAGTATGCTACTGCTAGCTATAATGGAGGGGCCTTGTCACTGGTAGGGTCACAAAAGTAATGACAACCTGAGGGGAGAGGCTGACAAATGACAATGGTTGGGAGAGGCTGGTCAATGCCCAGTATAATCTTTCAGTGACCACCCACAATTACAGCACAGCACTATCCCAAGTCTATGGGCACTGTATACAGCATTAAATCCAATTCAGAGCTAGAATGTAGTGAGTGAAGTAAAAGTAAATGTCAGAAAGAGTAAAAACCTCAAACTCTGTTTTACCAGTGACTTTTTTTTACTGCGCTATGCTATTACGTAAAATAATTTCTTTGAAAGAAATACATATTCTTCAACCTCAGCTATAATTTGCAGACTAAAAATAATAATAAACAGTAACACACAACAGGGTGTGTTTCCTGTGCCAAGGGATGTAGCCAGAAATTTTGGATTTGAACACACAGGCCCAGATATTCAAACTGCGCAATTCTGTGGCGAAAGCCCTTGCGCTGCTCAAAAAAGTTGCGCTTGGGTGTGGCCAGAGCGATATTCAACGGAGTTGCGCTTTTGAGCAACTCTCTTTGAACATCGCCTCGGTCATTACACTTATGCATGGCGAGTGGAACTGCGCCACCGACGGGGTTAAATGGAGCATTCAGATGCAGTGGCGCAAGTTCCATTGCGCCATGCGCAGCACCTGTGATATTCAAAAGGTGACATGCAAATGGGGCCATAATTTATGCAAGGCGCACGGGGGGGGCCATTTGCATCTAATTACGGCCCTATTTGCATGCCATCAGCATGCAGGTGCGCCGATCCCCGACGACTTGCGCCTGGCACCCTGCCAGGCAACAGCCGTCGGGGACCGATGCCCCCTGCAGCCCGATCGCAGACAGAACAGTATTCTGTCCCCTTAGCCCCTCGATCGGGCATAATGTAAACGTCCCCCCCACCCACCGAATAGCCCGACTGCGGCATACTGTTAACATCCCCACCTCCAAATAGCCTGATCATGGGATAGGTGTAAAGCCGCCCCCCTAGTAGCCCGATTGTGGGCCTACTGTTAACATCTCCCCACCTCCAATAGCCTGATCGTGGGCATAATGTAAAGGGCCCCCGAGTAGCCCGGTCATGGTGGCATCCACCTCCCCATGTCCAGACTCCTGGTGATCCAGTGGCCCCCCACCCCTCCCGCCCACGGAGCCCCACCATCCCCGCTCCCTTCAGCCGGCGGGCGGCAGCACCCCACCCGCCTGCCGCCCAGCCGACTGATGCCTGTAGAGCTGCATGCCCACTGGTTCAGAGCATGAGCCAATGGGCGTAGCTCATACATAGGCAATCCAGATATGTGAATGGAATTCATTCACATATCTGGACTGCCTTGTACGGTATGGTAATATCTTTACTAATACTGTTATTGAGAGGAAAGCACCCCTCAATAACTAAAGCCTTAACTATATTTACTCAAAAAAAAAAAAAGCTGCTGACCCAGTGGCACTGAGGGTTGAGGCGCTGGACAACACACCTCGTGCCATGCCAGCAACCCGTGTTTGGCAGCAAGCATGGGCTGCCGAGAGTCGGCAGGGGAGGAGAAGGATTGCCGCCCAGAGACAGCTCTCCTTCTCCGGGGACCAGACATCGGTGCAAGCCGGGCCCTAGCAGTGGCTGGGGTTGGCACACCAACGCTTGTAACAACTCGGGCAGATGCTGGACGGGTGCGCCGACGGGAGCATGCGCGGGTGCCATCCAGTATCCCTGCAGGCTCTGCCTCTGGGGACCAAGCACAAGAACACAGGAAAAGGGGCTCCTGGTCGGGCAGCATGAGCTTCCGTCCTCCACGGCACCAACCCTGAAAGGCACTTTCCCCAAAGTCTGGATCCGTTTCAGGTGAGTCGAGTTGGGGGCTCCTCACCACCCTGTCATGGAGGGGAACCTGTGGAGGATAAAGGGGGAAGTTGGCCTGATGTCAGGGTACAGGCTGGGAGGATGGTTAGGTTGTACAGCCGACTGGGGAGATAAAACAGTAGCAAAAAAAAAAAAAAGCTGAGAAAATTACATGAAGATACAAGCTATGTCTAAATAGGTAAAGCATCATATTTGTGGATTTGTATATTACTGTGCATGAGAAACTCACTGTTCTGATGATAACGATAATAACGATGATTGCTCTCTCAGGTCTTTATTTAGCGTATCTGTCCATATCTCTGTTACAGTCACACCGGTACTTCATCTCTGGTTTTATGACTGAAGTTCGGAAGAGCAATGTGAAATATCAGTAAGAGTATCTAAAGTATTCTCAACTCACAGCCATTCAAGTTACCAGTCTAATTGTTTACTACGTGTGCTTAAAATAATAAATAACCTAACAGGGACAGTGGTAAAGAAATGTGATAGTGTAGGTCAATTTTTATAAATCTGAAGCAAAAGGATTTTAAAGAACTTTTCAATTATTTTGCACTACATGTGGTCACTTAGTTGGATGCAGTGTTTGTGTATATTTATGTACGTTATAGATGTGTGGCAATGGTGAAAGCTAAAGGACGAATAAATGTGAACTGAACTGAATAGTTTTGTTGTCCTATGGCTACCATAGCTACACAGTGGGTATTAACAGGTCCTACTGCTAAGGAGATGCTACATACAGCTCAGCTGGGTTACAACAGGTAAAGAAAATTATATCACACAAAAGATGCAAGTATCCCACTTGTGATGTCACCCACTGATGGCTTTTATTCCATACTCACTGGCTGGTACTCTAACAGAAGACATGGGAGAGCAAGTAGCTCATGAGGATGGTGCATCACAGAGGCTCTGGCCACTGGCTGTGGCTCCCAAGGTTTTGGTTTGCCCGTGGTTAAGGCCGCTATAAATTATTATTTTTTTTTTAGGAGGCAGTATAGCACAGTGGTTTAAGGCTCTGAGCTGCAAACCTGGAGACTTGGGTTTGAATCCCACAGTCCCCGCTTGCATACTGTGTGACCCTGAGCAAGTCACTTAACTTCCTTGTGCTCCCAGGTCACACCTGTAAACAAGCTTCAATTAAGTGTGTCTCTTCTGGTTAAAAAAAAAAAAAAAAAGGGCAGCACACCAAGGGATGGAGGCCACAGAAGAGAACTTGATTTTGTATAGTCACACACTAATATACACCGGATCACAAAGTGCCTTAAATACTACTGGATGAGATACTGATAGTGCAGTATGCTCTGATTGTGTTTTCAGATATTTTAGCCAACTGGATGGCAAAATGAATGCTTTACAAATAAAATGTTAACTGCTTTTCTTTCATCCTCACTGCCCTTGATCTCAGTCACTTAATTTCCTCCTGAATCTACTTGTAGTGTAAAATACTACTGGAAAAGGAAGGCGTCAAATCTCAACCAAACAAGTGCAGACCTCTTCCTTGTACTGCTGCTTGTGTAGTGTAAAGGCTGTATGCATGCAAACAGCAGAGCACAATTACAGTACTGAGCAAGGGCAAAATTCCCAAACAGTCACAGATGACAATTAGAATCTGTTGTAAGGAAAAAAAAAAATATTATTGGTCAGAGCAGCAAGGTTATCTCATACTTTGTCAAAAATTAACCATGGCATCATTTTTTGTTTTAGTTTGCTTGTTTTTGCCCCCTTCGTCGACCTGACCCCTGCTGCTGGCCCTCCAGCCCATCTCCCGGCTTCTTCTGGACCGATCCCGCCGCCCCCTTCAAAGTTGGTCGATCGGGTTTTACCAAAACCTCTGGAGAACAGATCCAGTTAAGGTAGTGTCTAGGTCACTGGTGCAGAGCCTGCAGCAGCCAGCGCCATCCTGCATTTGCTAAAGTGCTTATTTGTTCTCCCACTCCCCGAGGATGTCAGCAGTGAGGGGTATGCATGCGCATACATGCAAGCATGCTAGTGTGCAGCACCAACAAATGTCCCCTCCTCCTAGCAACACTGCTCGCTTCACCTGTAGGTGGGTATACCATAAGGACAAAGTGATGCTTAAGACACATGGGCAATTCCTCCCAAGTGATCCAGAAACAAATGATTTGATACCTTTATTGGACAAACATGGATGTTACAGAAAATAACAAAGTGCTCTAGCTTCAAACCAACCAGGTCCTTCTTCAGAAGCTTTGTGGCAGTTTTTCAAATATCCCTGCATTGTTAACACCAGATTATATAGAAAAGCAGAAATAATTCTCATTGGTTTAATATACACATTTAAAACATAATAGAAGATTATGTCAGAGAAGCTAATTAACACCAGTATGCTTTTAATTGAGGAGCCTCAGAAGGACAAAGGTTATCAAGAATTCTCTACAGCCAGAGAGTTCTTGTCACATATATAATCTGGTGTTAACAGTATGGGATATTTGAAAACTACCACAAAGCTTCTGAAGAAGGACCTGGTTGGTTGGAAAGCTAGAGCACTTTGTTCTTTTTGTAACATCCATGTTGGTTCAATAAAAGGTATCAAATCATTTGTTTCTGGATCTGTTCTTAAAAGGACCAATATCGGCACCTACAACATCCCTAAAGTGATGTCAGAATTCATTTGAATCAATCTATATCACCATATGTACTTTTCCCTAATCACTCTAGCACAGGGGAACAAAAGCTACACTGCTTTGATGTGAAAAAGGCATTGGGCTACTACCTTGACGGAACTAGGGACACCAGAACTGACAGCACACAGTTTATCACTTATCGAGATGTTGGCAAGAAAACTAATAATCAAAAGACTGTCTCACACTGGACAGTCTCTTGTATCCGGTTTTGTTAGGAGAAGGTTGCCAAACAGCCTCCTAGAGGCCTAAGAGCAAACTCCACAAGGGTTACTTTAGCATCAAGAAATTCCTCAGTGGGCCATTCCCACTGGCCATGAGTCTATGGCAGCCTGGGCAGAATTTTCAGGAGTTGAGTTTCTCCTGTGGCTTGGGGACTGCAGCTTGTCTTTTCTGGCACCTCTCCTACCTCTACCCCAGTAGCTCCTCATTGCACTGGGTATTCATAGTGTCAGTGGGGTCTTTGGTAACAGGCCCTGCCACTACCTCCCTTTCCATAAAGCCTGTAAGATGTGGAGACCTTTTCCTTCTGGGTTAGACATTTCTGTTCGTCCATTTTCCTTATACTTCATATGCTTCTGTTCTGTTACCAAAAAGTGACTTATCTTCAAAGGAGAAGTCAACTGCCTTGGCCTATCCCAAGTAGCATTCCTACAGCCCCACCTATAACCTTCCCTCCCCGGAGAAGAGCGTTCATTGGATGGTCAATCCCCGCCCCCCACCAGCCCTCAATGCACCAGGCTCCTTCCCAAACTCTGGTTGCCAGCACTGCAACAGCTCAACTGCTGGGCCAACCGGTCAGCAAGCCCTGGGATCTTTAATTTCCACATGGGCAACTACAACAGTTGGGCAGAAGGAACCTCAGTTTAATGATACATCCAAACAAGGTGCTTCCCAACAGTTCAGCGCACGACTAGTATCACACTGCAGTGTCAGCACTGGGTATGAGTCCAACTTCACCATCATGGGATTGGAACCTATGGCCTGGTGATGAAAATGTTTATAACCAAGCCACACCGCTAACGCTATCATCTTGTGCTGGCTGACTGAAGACCTCTTCTGATCATGTTTCAAATGGAATGGGAAACAAATGTTTTACAGTGTTAAATGTTTTGACGTCCTTCACTTGAGAAAAATATGACTGCAGGCAGCCTCCAATGCTCTTGCTTTTCTTGATCTTAGTTTTGTTGGTTTCCTCTTGTGTCCACTCCCGGTGGGAAACACACTGGAAAGGGAAGGGTTCTGCTTGCAACAGAAACAGGATGGATCCTTTCCCTGTACTGCTACTTGTAACACTGGAGATTCCCCTTGAACATTTTCAAAGGTACCACCAAAATGATTTGCATCCTAATCTGGAAGATACCTTATTTATGTGACAATAATCAAAGCAATTAGTCTTAATAATTTATTTTACTGGTAACCAAGAAAACTGATTACGGCTAATACCCTAGTTTTCAACCACGTACCAAGGCAAGAGATTACAGGCAGCCAAGCAATACCAAACAACTGCAATGTCACATTTATAAATGTATACAAGAATGTATATCAGCAATAAAAAATCCTGTAATTCATCTCTCAAGTCATGACGTTTGCCAAGTGCCCTAGAGATAATGAGAGTCTATTACAAAATAAAGTCACACAGTGAAACAACGCTGTCACTAAATCTTGAATTAGTTATTGGCACATGAAGAGTTAGTGTGCCTTGTGTAAGGTTGGGGTGACGGAAATACAGCATTACTGGATCTTCACCTCGTCAAAACATGAGTTTCAAGAAAACAGGCAAACAGAGCTCCTGTGGCTTTCACTTTGGGATTTAACAGAAGCTCCAACAATGGTATGAGGTTGAATTTAGGGCTCAATCCACCTAACAGCAGAGATACAAGCTGCTTTGCACGTATCCCTGCTTTCAACTCCATGCCCAGATAGATGCCTGTCTGTACCAGATGGAATCAACACCCCTGCCCACCAGTGTCAGCAACTGTGGCGCTTCAAGGGTTTGTGATACGGCAGTCTCTGAAGACTGCCATATCCTGTTTGGTGTACATCAGAATAACCAAAATAGTGTGATGACCCCCCTCCCCCACAAGCCCTCAGTGCTTGCTAGACCTGAAGCATCTTTCATGCTGCTGTGCATCAGGTGAGCAGACAGTCAGCAGGTGTTATGGCAGCCCCTGCAACCTATAACACTACTGGCCCCTGTGTGTCCCAAAAGTATGCAAACAGTGCTACGGATCACATAGCAGCACCCCCGACACTCACACAGCTGTGCATGCAGCACTGGATTTGGAGGTGGAGGTACACAGCCAGGGCTGTGATGTGCAGAGGTGACCGCAAGTGTGGAGCAGAACTTCTGCACACCACCAGGTCATGCAAGCACCCTCCGTAGCTGTGCAACCACCTTTGGATTGGGCTAACTAGAATTTTAGTTGTACCTTTAGTAGGATTTTTCCAGGCCTAGAATATCACAAATTATTTCAGAGTATAACTGAAACCTTATTTGCAAAACACTCAATCTGCAAAATCTTCTATTTGCCAAGCTGCTTATCTCAAAAGCACCTTGAAGTACTGTGGAAAGTAGGGCATTAGAAAGTTGTTCTACTTAAATACTGTAAAATCTGCATACTTAGGTCACAACACTAAGGGCACTTCTTTGTGGTTCCAATCACAGTTTTAAAGCACTGTTCAACCTGCACGTTAGGGACACCTTGCTAGGAAGGACAGATTCCTTGGTCCAAATGGTTTCCTTAACATACAGTCTGCACTGTGCAGAAAGCACTGCAGTATATTTTTATACTTAGTTATGATTAAGGCAAGACAAGGGCAAGGGCAATTTTATTTATTAGTCGCTCTATCCCTAGGGCTCAGGGTGCCACAGGATTACAGCAGAACACATAAAAGTAGAAATACAACCCTTAAAAGTCATCCAACAGTACAGGTAAGAGAGGCTCAGAATAGCAAATGTAAAATTATGCTGAATAGGCCTGGCTGAACAAGGATGTTTTAAAGAGCAGCTTCCTACTGATGGTTGTGCTGCCCTCTCCCAACCCATTCAATAACTTACCCCCACAGACAGCTTCCAATGAAGTGTGGCATAACAAGTCGTGCTGTATCAAAAGTTATCCTGCTCATAAAATTAAAATCAAGCCCACCAGCAACAAAAGAACAGCGCAAATCACGCCCCCACGTTGGCCCATGCAGCCCTGTGTTGTGATGTCACAAAACGAAGGCTATGGGAGCGCCCATTCATTTCATAATGGGTTAATATTATCACATAGTTTTAGATTATTTATGTCGGAATTAATAACAGCGATCGACCACTAATAGGTCCCTATTAGTCCATCGACGCTTTGATCTATGAAAACTCACAAAAAATAGTCTAAAACTATGTGACAGTATTTCCCAGTGGATGTTCTGTATGGGAGATGAAGGCTTGAGACCACTTCATCCACCCTGTGTAGTAATCTACCCCAAATGAGTAAAGAAATCAACTTGAGAAGCTGAACTGATCTTCTCTACCAACTAATAATGAAACTAAAGAAACGGTATGTCTGGGGTGCCAGATTTTGGCCTTATTGGAGGAAGGAGCTTTGATCAGTTGTCTTCAAAGTATGTGAAGTAAATTATTTTCATTTTGTTACATCATCTAGACTTTATATACTAAATAATACTAGATTTAAAAAAAAAGTCTTTGGGTTCCAGTGAGTTTGTTTCCTGCCATCCAAGCAGCTTTAGCATTTACTGCCCCAGAAAGAAGAATGCACTCCAACGGGGAGTTGAAAATTAGTTGTTCAGTCTAGTCTCTTTAACCTGACAGGTGTAGTGTCAGTGAAATGGATGGTGCCTCCATCACGTAGAGGGTATTGGCTGAAGTAATCAATTTGGTCAAACTGAATCATAAAAAAAGAGCTTACAATGGTATTCCTTAAAAACATGTGCCAGTTACCGTAAGCAAGCAATAAGACACAAGAGGGCATGCATTAGACATTTCTAAAGAATGGGCAGGGGCGCAGTGCGGTACAAGGCCACAGGTCAAGTGCCTTCAGCCCCTGGCCATGTGTTAGAATTGTCTAATACACGCCCCCAGTGTCTTACTGCACTTATAAAAAGGGGTCTCTGTATTCACATACATGTAAAACACATTTTTATGTTTACATGAAAAAAAATTAAAATCTATAATGTACTCTGTTGTAAAATAGCTCCTCCGTCTACAACAGAGTGTTGCATTTTTGTTTTGCTCTTGGGACTTTTGTCCTATTATGGCCACCATAGCTGTAGTTTGTTTGTCATAGTGCCAAAGTGGTTTATTTATTTAGTTATTAAGTTTTTGTTGATCGGGAAAGGAGGACTAGACAATTCTGCCTATATTCAGTCTCGTCCCAGGGGAGGGGGAAGATACAGATGTAAACTGACATACAGAACCAGATTAAGCTGTTGGTGGTATTTTAGTGAATGGGGGGAAATTTGGCCTGGACACTGGGGAAAGTTCCCCTACTCGTCAGTAGGGGGAACCCTTGTCCGTCAAAGTCAAGGATCCTCTCAGTCAGCAAGTGAGTGAACAGGGGGAAGGAGATGTTTTGCAGCAGCTTGAGGACCAGGAAATGGAAATAGCACAAAGTCAGTATTTTCAAGAAAAAGCTGAAGTTTTTGCAGCTGATATGGAGGAAGAAGAGCAGTTGCAACATGACTTGGATACAAAATAATTATTTATTGAATATGTTATCCGATGCTGAAACGGAATTTGATTTGCCGCTGGAAGAGGAGACAAAGAAAAAAGTTCAGCACAAAGCCCCATAGTGTCGGTAACCAAAACAAGGCATTTTCATAAAGATTCTTTATTACCGGAGTCTCCTTCGCAACTTCTTGATTCAGCTTCTTTCCCCTTCACAGCAGCACTAGCAGAATGGAAGCCAGAAAGAGCATTGGAAAATGCGGGATGTCTTCCCTGTTTTCTCCCCCTCTCCTTCCCTTCTTCCCTGCTTTTTTCTCTCTTCTTTCTTTCCTTGCACACTTTTCTCTTGTCTTCACTTCTCCATTACTGAACATTGTTCATATTACCACATTTATCACTTTTTGCAATTTACTGAATGCCTTGCCATAACCTACCCTAGCATGTATTTCATTCATGGTTGCTATTTCTGATCCTATAATACCCTATTGATTGTAACCCTTCTGCTCTCCACTTACATCCTGTCTAGGTTTGTGTTTTATTACCAATACATGTATATAAGGCTTCTCCAATAAGTTTACCCTAAATACTGCGTTTTGTTAAGTGATATTTTATACCTTACATGGAGGATAGTCATCTATTGTATAAGATGTGTGCTTTCTTATATACTCGAATTTCAATAAAAAGATAAAGTGAAAATGCGGTATGGACTCTACAAGATGGTATTTGGATTCCGAATCCTCAGATTACTTTACCAGGGCCATCTAGGATTGCGAGCGAGACCACATCTCCAGATGCGATATCGACTACCGTGAATCCCAGAATGGATAGTCTGCGAATTGCAACAGACCCACTGAGTGAGGGTGTGGAGGAAGCCTTTGATGCTACTGCGTCAGATGCTGGTGCAGAGCAAAACATACAGCTAGTGTCAAAAGAGCAAGCCTTGGGTAACACTCACGAGACAGAGGACTTACTAGAAATTCGACTAAACACTGACCAGCCTTCTGAATCAGGTACTTTTTTTTGTTTTGTTAGTTATTTAACCAGGACTAGCACACTAAGCTGAAAGCTTTTTCACAGGTGCGACCAGGGAGCACAGGGAAGTTAAGTGACTTGCTCAGGGTCACACAGTATGCAAGCGGAAGCTGTGGGGTTCAAACCTAGGTCTGGTTTGCTGGATGTCACCAGATTTGCAGTTCAGAGCCTTAAACCACTGTGCTATACTGCTGCATAAGGTACTTTTTCTGCTATAACGGGGAAAGAAGTTTCTAATGTTACATCTGTGGATACTGCTGAGCCTGGGGCTCAGATAAGGCCTGTTAGCTATGCTAGCTTATTTAAGAAGCCAGCAGAGGCCGCAGATAAGGTTTGTTGTGCTTATACTACAGTGGTGGTTTACACTTTACCTGACCGTAATTATGTGGGAGACAGCTTTTGATAGAATCCTGCATTTTACACTAGCCAAAATTTATGCTTTCATTCATGCCTCTGGAGACCGTAATTTCGACATTAGTTTTTGATCTGCTGGTTACTGGATAAATTCTGGCTTTATATTATGGCATAAAACACCCCCTGTGGAAACCTTTCGTTGCTATTCCATTACAAAACCGACAGCTAAAATAATCACAATATTATTCAGAAATGAGGGCGTCAACGTATTGGACATCTTGTATTTGTTGGAGAAAAGATGCATAGTGAATGGGTTACCAGAGGCAATTATTGATGACAATGGTTTCTGGACAGGGGGTTAGAAATTCTTAGTGCAATTAAAACTCACTGATCCTGGTATTCAACATCTGACAAACTGTTTTTATCTTGGGAGGGACAGGGGTATTCTCTTTTACCCTGGTCAGCCTCGCTCATGCTATCATTGTGGAGCAACAACACATCTAAACTCAGACTGTGACCAGGTTAAATGCTGAGTGTGTGGGGTGCTAGGCCATACAGCTACTACATGTGCAGTTCCACCATCTTGCAACTTATGTGGATCTGAGGGGCATGTCTTCGCTTCTTGCCGTGGGCAGCACACAACTCGTCTGATTAAGCAGAGCATGATTTTTATGTCAACAAAGCTACCAGATTTCATTCCTCTACTGCTCAAAATAAACCTGAACAAACAGATCATCCCAAAGAGGACCCGTCTCGATCTGATATACAAAGAACAAAGAATGCTGGGGCACACTCCCTCCAAAACAAAATGTTCGGCCTTAGAAACAACAGCCCAGACCTGCTGTACGTCACCTAGCGAATGTATGAGAGACCTACAACAAATTGCCCCCAGGACAGTAGTCAAGATCATCAGACTAAAGCAAAGAATCCTCCTGAGGACAGGTCTGACTTAGGCCTGTTCCAAGAGAAGAATTTTACCGAAAGGGCTACAAAAACTTCTGCCTTAAATGCTATCCAGGTATCAAATACGTATGAACCACTACAAAGCTGGGGAGACATAACGGTCGAAGAAGATTCTGATGCCTCTTTGCAATCCTCACACAAAGTGAACCTTCCATTGCCATTGGGACACCAGACAAAAAGAAGGGACTGCCAAAAAAAAAAATAATAATACCAGGGCAACTAAGAAACCAGCTTCATGAGCACATTCATTACACAAATAGTGCTTACTTTACATTCAGCTAGCCTGAATGTTAATAGTATTCGATCTGAATTTAAAAGAAAAGCCACTTTTTCAATATTACAGGCATTACACTATGAGATATTTTTCTTACAAGATACTAGATTATATACAAATCATGAGGTTAACACAGCCTCACAAGAATGGTTTACAGAGAAATCTGTTTGGTCCATTGGTGCGGATCAATGTTCTGAGTTGGGAATATGTTTTACTTCATCCAATGTTATTATTCGGAAATTAGTCAAAATAGACCCAGGTAGTGTGCTGCTTTTGGACATTTTAATTCAAGGAATTCCCTGTAGATTGATAAATGTTTATGCACCCCAAGGGGAAAGCCCCTCAAACTGAGTTAATGCAAAAAATCCAGTCTTATCTATTTACCAGTAGGTTCATTTTATTAGGCGGAGGCTTTAATAGTAGTCTAGATCAAAAGAAAACTAAAAGCAAAACTTATTGTGATAGTTTGGAATTAGGAAAACTAATCAAACGAGCCACTTTACAAGATGTTTTTTTCTTTTGAACCAAAAGCCAACTTTTTTAAAGGTAAACTACACTCTAGAATTGATTACTGGTTTATTACATACTCACTACCAATAACGGATCAGAAGTTATACCAATAGAAACCTCTGACCATTGTCTAATAGGTGCCACCATTTCTCCATCCTATGAGGTCACCAGGAAAAGGTTGTTGGAGGATAAATGCGAGTTTTTAGACTTGCCCGAAACTTTACAGTTCATACAATACCTCCTACTGGATAGAAAATCTGTACTATTCTTACAAGATTCCCATATACAACGGTGGGACCACATGAAATTATGTTTGATTTCTTTAAGCAGCACTCTAGATTCTTGGTTCCCCCCCAAAAAAACAGGAATATTTAATTTTGAAGGATACATTTTATAATTTAATCTCCCTACATAACACTGGAGTGGGTAACTATACAGATGAAATCACAAACTTGAAAAAAGAGTTGACAAAATATCACTATGATAGGTATAAATCATTAGAACTGGAACAAAGATTCGGTACACAAGGGAAAAAAGAACAAACTAACCCATATGAAGATTGTCAGAAACGGTTACGCGTTAGACAGATGACAGCATTAAGGGATAAGGCAAATACACTGATTTATGGGAAAAATACAATTCTAACTGTACTGGAAGATTTCATTAAGGAAACAGTTTAGTTTTCCAGACCTAGATATGAAACAAATGAAAGCATTACTTGCAGCAGCCAATCTTCCTACTTTAAAATCTGAACAGGCAGATAAACTACTCTGTGCCTTATCTAGGGAAGAACTAGAAGTGGTTATAAAAGGGGTGAAAGGTAATACTGCACCAGGTTTAGATAGCTTACCAGTTGAGTGTTGTAAACTTTTATGGAAATGAATCCATAGGAACTATTACAACTTTTCAATACTTTCTTAAGTGAGGACAGAATCACAGAATCCTGTATGAAGGGCTGATGATTTTCTTGTAAAAAAAGGGTAACAGAGAGCAATTACCTAACTGGAGACTCATTACACTGCTGAATTCGGACTTCCAACTATTCGCTAAATTATGATGTAATAGGTTATGGTAGCGAACCATCTAGTACATCCTTCACAATCTTGTGCAATACCAGGGCGGTCTACATAGGATGCCTTGATACTTGTTAGAGAGTTACTCAATCAGGGAACTGACCAGTCACATTCTGGGTACATTATGATTTTGACCAAGCAAAAGCTTTCAACAGTATTTCCCAGACTTTATTTGGCTTACTTTAACAGCTTATGGCATCCCAGAGGATTCCTAAATTAGCTTCAAATCTGTTATGCCCTGGCCTTTGTCAGACCCTATGTGAGCGGATGGGTAGGAAATGCATGCCCTATGCAGCAGGGTCGCCAAGGATGCCCTCTCAGGCTGATTTTGTATGTTTTTCTTTGGACCCCATAATACTAGTATTAAATAGGTCCCCTTCTGTATGGCATAAATTGCTCAGGAACTGGAGAACTGAAAACCATAGGGTATGCTGACAATTTGTGTGTCACCTTCCTGAATGCAGAGACCGGGAACGGGCCTGTAGAGTACAGACTTCTCTGATGCCTATAATTGGTTCTACTATCAATACAGGAAAAGTGCACGTCCAAGTCTCTCAGCCATGACAAATCAATACAAATTTATTGGGGTATAGAGGTTTCTACCTCCCACAGAAAATTTTAGGTTTTATTTTGAACAGGGTGACATGGCTACCTATAACTGGGAACCGTGTTTAAACAAAGGGAGGGCAAAGATTTGCAGATAGAATAACTGGAAGATGGGAAAGCTATAAAGGATTTATCTAATGAAAACTTTTCTTATCCCAACATTTCTTTTTATATCATATTTTCCAGTACCAAAACATTCTGAAACAGCCTTGATGGCACGGTTTTTACTGGTTTCTGGGAGGCAGATTAAACCCCATAAAAATAAACTTATTATATAACGATCTTAAGGGAGGGGAGTAGGGATGGTGAATCCCATTGTTTTTTTCTTTTCCATATTTATTTGTACAAATTTGAAGCCCATTTTATTAAATGTACGGAAACCCTGGAGTGTTTGGGTAGCTCAAACTTTAGTATATATTTTGAAAGAATGAGATGAAGCTACTTTTATCCATAAAAACAAGAGGAAATATACCATCTTGTTAGACTGGGTCATAACCTTTGCTCGAGTAAAGAAATGGGATATAGCACATAGAGATGTTCTGAAATTATCCAGAAGAGCATTATATTTAGACATAATAGAAAAACATTTTTATGAGCAACCTTTTCCACAATATCAAGGCCAGGAGCAGAAACAGATCCAGCATAGACTGCAAGACAAGAGAATCCCAAAACATATGTGGGACCTGGTATGGTTAGGAGTTTATGGGAAAATAAATATGACGGGTAACCACAAACATAAAACTATAGAAGATATAGGTTCTGTCTTCAACATACATGTACAAAGCAAGCAGAAACTTTAGACTATCTACATTTTACTTGCCCTTATGTTTTGGAATTTTAGGATGTATGGAACAACTGCTGGAAAGCAGATCCCTTTAGACAATTAACACCTCTGTAGCTTTATTACAGTATTTTTCCTGACACATGGGTCAGTTACGACCATAGTACCCTGAATGTAATCTCAGCTATAATAATATATTGGATCTGGCAAGTTTGCTGCCAATTTCTTTTCCAGCAACAGCAGACAATGGCATTAGATTTATATTTTTAAATTTTTACTGATATAGTTAATTTACAGGACAGAGAATTTGTGACCTTGAAAAGATGCATTTGGGAAAGATATTGGTATTATTTTGTTTGACAACTTTACTGAAAATTTCAAATGGATAAAGTTAACATTGCTTCAGATTTGGACTTTACGATTATTAATGTAACTATGCATGTTTCAAATGAAATTAGTAGGAAATTTATCTGTTTTGTTCAGTTCTATTTAACTATGGAATAGGAGTTCCTTATGCTAATTTTTTCCACCATTTTTAGTACCTTTATGTGGTTCTTAACGGAACAAGGATGTGCATATTTCTTTAAAACAGTTTGATAATTTTTTCATTTTCCTCTTAGAAACTGTCTTTTGTACTACCATTCTGTTTCTATTACTTTAGCTCTCAGTTTATTACATTTTCTGTTTAAAATTATGGATATCTGTTTGATGCAATATATATATATTTTTCATTTCCTTTGATTTATTCTTCACAGATTCTGTATGTACTAATGTTTTCAGTTTTGTGAATGTATTTTTGTTGTGAAGTTATAAATAAATACAAATTCTCCTACTCTTTTCCAAAAGTGCCATGGGATCTTTAATGTTCACCTGGACAACCAGCAGAACAGGCACACGGGACCTCAAGTTTAACATATCATCCGAAAGACGGCACCTCAGAAGTGCAGCACTCCCCTCGTGATGCACTACAGTGTCAATACTGAGATTTATCCCAAGTTCCCAGTGTGAGGCTAGAACCCACAACCTTCCAATCTTCCAGCCTCAAGAGGGGAGTGTGGTACCTGCTGAGCTACTGACACTGCAATGCCAGGCTGCCATGGCTCCCCCCACTGTAGTTTGAGTTTGTTTTTATTGTGCCATATTTTACAGTTGTTATAGTTGTTCTATAAACATGGTGTCTCCCAAATTGGTTGTCATGACTCTGCCCCCCACGCAGCGCACAACACACACATATCAAGTTGCATGGCTCAATCAACACTCAGATTAGAAACTGGGAGCATAGTGGTGGGTCATCCACCCCCAACACAAAAACCACCCTCAGTGTGTGCTCGCTGCAAGTTAAAGCAGTTTAGTTTTGATAAAAGTTGATTTTCATTCCACAACTGCAGAAGAGTTAGGGACGAGAGGCTGGTGGTTTCACATACGTGCAGTATGTAACTGAGAGTGTCAGTGAGCTAGTGACCTGGACAGTGAGCGAATGGGTGCTGAATGTAGATATCTTAATAAATGCAGTCACTGAAACCTGTGGACAAGCCCTGGACATAAAATGTTGGGCACTGCTCGGGACTGTTGGTGGCTCAGGTTAAAATGAAGTAAGGAGCAATGGAGCACGTAAGCGGTGGGAAAATGAGGGGAAAACAAGGGCAAGTGAATGGGCGGCCATGGGAGGGGTACGAATGGGAGTCCAGAAATTAGAAAAGAAAAGTCTTGTAAGTCACAAATACGACAATCGCAGTACTCATTATATTACAGAGGTGTATGAATGTACTGGAAATGAGCTTTTTCTATAAGTTTCTACAGAAGTTTTGAAAAAAAAAGGTATCTGCTAAGATTCTAAATAAACTGAAGAGTCTAAGTTGGCACAGTGACTTTTTTTCTGTGCTGCATCCAGGCTGGCAGCACTTGTTTTTAGCCATGCATTAGACACTTCTAATGCATGGCTAACAACCAATCATGACGTAGGATTTTCCCTTCCCATTTTATAATCAGGTATAAAAGGCTGGACACACCGATAGCCCATGTCCCTGTGATGAAGCTCTTCTGTGGGACATGCTGAGGTTTTGTGGCTGCAAGCTGCTGGGAAGGCAGTCTCGTGTGGGCTTTTTAGTCTTAAGCACTTTTTTTTGTACTTTTTGCATGGTATAGCTTTCTAAACCTCTAAACGGGGTGCAGTTGCTGTGCCAAGAATACATAACCCAGTAAAGTAATGGATACTGTAATTACATCTTCATTGCACCAGCTGGGACACAGAGATTATGTGAACAAATATGGAACAGCTGGGAGGGATAATCTTAAAGCATGGCTACGTGAAGAGCATGTTAGCCCAAACACCTCATCAGGCGAGGCAACTACCAGTGCATCACTGTTGTACTGCCTAGTATGGATATGCGGGAAACATCAGGTGCCAGCCTTGCAAATATCCCGGGAAAGCATGCTCCTTGGGATTTCTGGACTGGTTGAAACGAGCCTTAAAAAAAAAACACTTTACAGAGAAACTCCAGACTGAGGCCTGAACCATTAAGATGGCTCAGATACAAGGCAAAGGTGCTTATCTGGGCCACAAGCTCCATACTACTGGATGTTTGCACTACTGGCAGCATCCACAGCCTCCCCACTACACATGTGAAGTGGAGTATGGAGGGGCTGAGGTTGTCAGGAGCAGAGCAGGGACCAGACAGAGGACATGCAGCCAGCCCGTGGGGCTGGAAGTATGCTGTGGAGGCCCAGAGAAGGCCCTGGGAGGTTCCAATGAGTATGGGGAGGAACATATTAGTGGAGGTCACACAACCATTACTACTGTCACCTCAGTAGCACAATGCTCCTGCCCTCTGCATCCTCTCCACGGTGCAGAAACCACCACTAGGAACAAGCAGAGGCACATCTATGCCCTGTGCCTGCCTCAACTTAACCACTCGTGTAGTGGTACAAACTGGGTAAGGGCAGACATCTGCAGGGGTGCACTGGTGACTATAGATGGGACGAGGTCTCCAAATGTGCATAGTGGTACCTCTGTGCACTCACGGCCACACTACGCACCCTATGCAGGTGTGCAAGGCTTCCATGGCCTTTTGTTTTTTTTATTTAGTGCTTTTTCTCCCCCGGAGTCTTCTTCCAGTGCCTTGACGTCCCCCCCTCCACCGGGTATCAAACCCCCTTCCCTTCAGCCCCCATGACTTACCCTTCATGGAAGAAGGTGGGAAGACACTCAACCCATCAGACTGCATCCAGTTCCAGGGAGGTGTCTTCCCAGGCAGCGCTGTGGGGGGACAATCGTCATCCTTGCAGCAAAAGACTCCATGTTTTCGTCCCTCAGGGGAGCATCCCCCACTCATATCTTCAGCGTCGGCGAGCTGCCTCCCAGCCTCTGCTAGAGGTGAACCATTTGCCAACTGCTGGTACCCCCCCAAGAGAAGAAGAGCAGTTCTTAGGATGCTCGATCCTTCTCCACCTCTGCTGACTCCCGGTGGCCCGTGCTAGTTCCCGAACATGGGTCGCCGGTGTGGCATCCTGCACCTCAACCCTCAGCACCACCGGCCAGCCATCCATGGCCTTTGTGGATCAGACCTCAGCCAAAGGGACACTATGTCCTTATAAAAAACTGCAGATAGCTCTTTAGTGCAAAGTAAGCCATCTCATGGATCCTGTAGACCAAGGTGACTGCTACACAGAAAGCTACCTTAGGAGAAATTAACTGAGATTCACACATTTGAGAAGTATGAATGGGGCTTTGGGTAGTACACGGGATCCGATTCGGTTTTAAGGTGGAATCTTTGCACAAATTCTGTGTTTCTACAGGACCACAACTCAAGGAAGCTCACAAAGCATGCTGCACATCTGTCTTATGAATGCAAAAGCAGAGCCCTTTGCCTTGTCAAAGCCAGATCAGATGAAATGGAAGACGCCAGCAATGCAAAACACAGACAAGGAGATCCCACGGCCCTTGCACCAAATAGTAGACTCTTGGTAGAGTTTCTGACCCAGCATTTACTGTATATCTCTGGGACGAAATAACAAAGTTTCTTTATGAAATTTAAGGATGTCCTCTTCAAGAAAGACATACTGAACTGGTAACAGCTAGTTTCCAGATGTGCTGGGGGGTGTTGGATCAGTAACAATATAACATGGTGCAGTAAGTACAATTAATAAACAATTGCGAAAAAAGGCAAATGCACATGTAGAGAAATACAGCACATTAAGGTTGGTTAGCGTAGATAAATTAGCAAGTGTGCAGAAGGCAATAAAATTACAGCATGGAACAGTAGCTGTACGTCAGGGATGGCTGGTATGGGGGGGGAATGCACTACTGCGGATACACAGCAAGGGACAGCAGTTATAGTATAGCATAGACATTTGTATAACTAAATTGTACATTTAAAAAAAAATAGTTTATGAACCAAAACAATGATAATTGCTATTTTTAAAATAATTTTGATTTGACGGTATTAGTTTAAAAGACTAAGAAAAGGTTTTGTCACAAAGTACTCGTAGGAACTCAATCAGTGCAGATATATAAGCCAATGTGATCCTTTATGATACATCAGGAAGAGAAGGGTCGTACGAGTATAAATGAAACCTGTGTGTTTGGGTAGAAAATGTTCTCTAGCTGATATAGACCCTGGAGCCAGTTGACTTTCCAGTTAAGACTGACTTATACAACACTGACTGATTTTTTCAACTAGTTAAACATTATGATTTCAACTGAATAAAAAAAGTTAACCAATTTTTTAAACTTCTGCCACTGTGAAATTTTATTTATGTGCTTACAAGAAATAGTCCATGGCTACCTCCCTGAGAGCTACCCCCACAATGCAATCTGTACTGTGTGTCAAGTTCTCAATAACACTGACTGATCATGTCGGCTGTATCACTTGTCCCCTGCCCTGCTGGCCACAGTCAGGTTAACATCCCCCGGGCCCACAGCTAGCACCCCCACCCCCAAAGCACTTTAGCCTCTGGCTCCCTCCCCAGGTGGCCCCTCCAGGCCCATGAGGCTGAAAGAATAACCTAAACCAAAACCCTCAGCCTTAGCCCTCAGCTCCCTGAGTTCCCAACCCTCACAGCAGCAGTGCAATGGTTGAGCATGGCCTGGACTGTCCCCTGCACCAACTGGTATCGAACAGGTCAGAATCCTTCCTCCCCACCGTGAAAGACAACTGTAACTGCATAATTGTACTATACTTTTTCAGATTTTTTCTGTTTGGCACCTTGGCTTCACCAGAACTCCTCCGGCTCCTGTATCTGCATGCTGCTGTTGTCTAAGAGAGTAATCATACTCTCCTGCTGCCCCCAGCAGCCAGACCAACCAACCATAAAATACTGGCATATTTTGTTGAATTTCTTTTCTTAAATGATGAGAACAACCACATAACTCTGAGCTCAGTTACATGTACCCCACTTCCCAAACCTGCAATGTTACCAGCACCTAACTGGTTGTCAGTTGGTTTCTGGGTTTTATATTGAGGAATCACATTAGCTTGCCATCCAGAGACACCATCTATTCCATACGAAACCAGTGCATGCCTCCCTTTGTTCAAAAATACTTTTATTTATTTTGTTGAATTGTTCTTTTAAAACCAAATATTGTAACACTGCGATATCCCAAAGCTCAATTTGCTAAACACCAATGAAATTTGTCAAGTATTAAGTTCAACTGTCTGTTCCTTTAAATAATTAAGAAGTATCAATTCAAATTCAAAAAAGCTGCATTGTTTCTTTAAGTTTCAAAACTCAGTGATACAGTACTTTGATATCCAAAACAAATGTCCATTTCATTAGGATGTTTCTAGATCAAGCCTGTCTGTTCCTTTAAATAAAAGCAGCAGCAGTTCAGATAGCTGCGTTATTTCTATAGGGTTTCAAACTTCAGCTCAGTAACTGCGTTGGCACCCATAACAAATGCCCAATAAAGGACAAACCCACTGTTAGATTCAGTAATTCCAAGATTCAGCAGTTGTAAAATCTATTGCTGTTTCAATGTTTGAAAAAATCCATACAACAAATGTATCCTAATGCTTTCTTGAACACTTATGGAAAATTCTATCCCAGAACACACATATATCAGAATGTGCCAAAATGCCACGTTGAGCACAAAATAAGAGGAAGGTCCCACTGGTACTGTTTATGAACACACCTGTTTCGTTCAGTCTGTGCAAAGTAAAGCAATGTGCAAAGTTGCAAAAAGGTGCCAAGTAATACATATATGAAGGTAAAAGGTACCATCTGGTAATGTGCAAATATATGTATTTTCACTTCGTGGAGAGTTAAATTGGAAAGCCATATATAAAATATATATAATTCTTTGCATTTGATATCTTATTTTAACAGTAGCATGGTCTCCAAGTCCAATCTTCTACGTTTAGCTTAGAGAAAGTTTTCATCTTTACTACTAATCGACTGAGCAGAAGTAAAACTCCTGCTCACTTTGGATACTTTAAATGTTGCGGCTTATAAAATGGTCAGTTTAATAAGTTTGTAATTTACACTTTTCTCCATGAAGTCAGGAAAGTGAGATAAATGAGCCATAATTTGGTTCACAAAGTTTGCGCCCAGGCCACAGCAGTAACAACTTCAATCACCTGCAATAGCTTTCGCACCGTAACAACTTCAAACACCTGCAGTACCTATCTATTTGATGTAAATAACAAGGTGGCATTCCGTTCCTTTCAAGTGGGCATGCAGTGCATCAAGGTAAATGAAGGTAGCAGCATGGTAACTGTACTCCCTCATCAGACCACACAGCTCAGTAAGCTCACTCAACCTTGCTTTGGTTTGTCTGCACCCCACCCGCCTCGCTTCCCTTTCCATTTTGCTGCTCAAGTGTCCTGTCAGTTGTTGCTGCAGCTCTGCTGTGCTGGGTTGCTCGCCTTAAGACCCTCTGCCTCATAATTCATGATCTATCCAATGCCAAACATGCTGCCAGTAGCCTGCAACAACCCACCCATGCGGGACTCGCGCCTCCCTCTGCTTCTCTGCCACGGCCGCTCGCGCCAACTAACTGCAGAGCTCAAACCATGTGTAGTGCGCACAACTCCTGGCTCCTCCCTCTCTCTCAACCTCTGTTGGAGGAGTACTGGCACCGATGAGCTAGTGGCACAATCTGGTTGGTGGCTGAGGATCTGAGGATCTGTGTACACAACTTGGAAAAAGTACACAAGGCAGCATTTGCAATTGGTTGGGAGGAAGTCTGTAAAGCTGAGTCTGCTTCAACTGAGTCATTGACTTAAACACAGTATGATGCCTTTCAATTACGGCTGCATCTCAGGGAAATTTCAGCTAACTGTAACTGCCCTGAATTGCGGCCCACGATTCCAACAGCCAACGGTGGCTCTGGGATCTAAGCTGATGGCTGCAATATACTGTAGATGCCTACACTCATAATGAAGTGGAACCCAGTGACATCAGCTAATGCATTTAATTCTGCTTTGCTGATACCACTGGGTTCCGGAACTGCAAAGTAATTAAAAAGTTACGATTTAGTGTGAAAAAGGCTGTATTAATATGGGCTCTAAATAGGGAAAAACAGGACTACTGCAAAATAAACATACAAATCAATGTACTGGGGTGATTAAACAGGCTTCACACATGCCCAAATTAAAAAATTATATTAAAATAAAGTAACCAAAATTGTTTATGTTCCCATTAGGAGAATCTGGTGCTGTGGAATTAGGCACACTATTGTAACAGATTCCTTATGGTTTCATTTATGTTTTGCAGGAGTGTGACTATACTGAACTCTCTGTGTACTATAGCTATTGTGGGGGGGAGGTGATAAGAAACAAACAGGAAATTAAAAGGAGCTCTGGCAGCTTCCAAAGGTTCGAGTAAACCTAGGTGGTAACAGCAAGCAGACGGGATGGAATTCTGTCTTTATCTTTCTTCAACAATCTATGTTACCCCAAGTAACATGAATTTCCAGTCTTCTAGCCTCAGAGGTGAACATGCAACCTACTGAACTACTGACACAGCTTATTTTTTTAAATGACTATTTATGACCCCTTCCGCACTGGCACTGTCACGCGACCGTCCATGCCTGACAGCGCAACACCGGACCCCCTCTCCCCACTTGGGAGCATGACTATATCCCCCAGGTGGGGATGTGGTGGGAGCCCCCTTCAGCCCCCAGAACGATCTTCTGCATTTCATTGGGTTCTTGTTATGGTCACAGTAATCATGGATGAGGACCGGGATCCAGGCTCTCTCATCTGTGTCGCGCTGGGAATATTTATGCCCCCTGGAGGTGTGATGTGCGCTGATGCCAAGGCCTTATGCCAGCATCTGTCATGCCTCACCACTGAGTCAGACTCGGCTCGCTGTACTCGGCCACTGCCAGAGGCCAGGCAAGCACCGAGTCAGTGCACCTCCCTCCACCCAGAGGAGCTGAGCAGTCCTCAGACACCCAAGCATCCTCCCTGGTTGACTCTCTGATGACTCGGGCACATTCCTGAACCCGGGTCACCAGCGTCACAATGACACAGCTTTTGAACTATGTTCAGGTCAGAGAGCAGAGATGGAGCCCTCCTCAATCCCCGAGACAATAGCAACCCATCAATCTCTGCAGCAAGCAATCCAATAGCTCACTAAATCCATATACATCGTGGACAAAATGGAGCACATCTGTAGAATATACAACCTGTCGTCAGCAAAAGTTGAAACCATGCAGACTTCATGGGGGGAGCTAATACACGCTGGTAAAGACCTGGCTACTGCAAGCGAAGCAATGTAGGCACAGGTTAGAGCATTTAAAGAACCAAATCTGATCAACTAAGAATTTCTGGCTTTACCCAAATGGGTGCAAGGGGAGGGAACCATAAAATTTCTAGAAACCTGATTACCTAATTTGCTCTATATGTATGCTAACAGGAGCAACATCAGATAAACAAGCTTACAGAATCCCACTGAGCAGTCCCTACATTCTTTGTGTATCTCTGCAACGGGGAGGGGGAGGGAGGCACTCCCTGCTGCCACAAGGAAAGGGAAGCAGACAAAAAACTTTCTGACATCAGCACAGGGAGAGACCGGAGCTGGTGCACACAGGGGATCGGGTGTCAAGAGAGGAGCACAAAGTTAGTCATCTGCAGTACTTGTGGCAAGAGCTTTTTGTGCTTTGCTCCCTCCTTCTCCCCTATCTCCCAAGTATGTGCTGCACGCCATGAAATCCTGGGGGTGTGTGGCAGTGCATGGTCAGCCATTCCATCATGTGCAAACACAACCATCAGGAGGCATAACACAAGCGTGCAACGCACATCCCTTCCCTCAGAATACAGCTTCTGTGCAGATGCTCCTGAACACTTCTTGCCTGCCTCCACTTGTGTTCTCTCAGTCTTGGGGCATGAAACTACAGTTGTGTAAGAACTTACCTTAACAGTAGATATTCGAGAGGAGTTCTTGCAGCAAGTAATAACCCTAGGGACTCAGCTGCCAGGTGCTAGGACAACACGGAAAACTTCTAGCTAGTAGTATACAGCGGGGGACCACCCTCGAAGTTGACACCATGGCGTCCGATCTATGGTATAGCAAAGTCCCCCAGCCCATCCCCAGTTCTCCCACAGGAGTGCCCAGCATGTACAGAAATTGGAGAACCAAGGAGTCTGTGGAGGCCAATCTGTGTGGGTCAATGAGGAAAAGAACTGGGGATGGGCTGGGGACCACCACTTTATACTATAGGTTGGACGCTAACGCCAGGGGCGGTCCCCTGCTGTATACTGCTAGCTAGAAGTTTTTCGCTGGGTCCTAGTACCTGGTGACTTAGTCCTTATGGCTATTGCCTGTTGCAAGAGCTCCTCTCAAAGTAAGATCTCAGGTTCCCAGCATGCTAGAGCAGTCCCACACTGCTTGGCACTAATATGCCAGCTCAGGCTAAATATATTTTAAAAAAACATTTTTGGTAACACATTTGAGAAGAGTATTAAAATAACTAGGACTGTTACACACCTAAAAGGAATAGGTACAGCTCCTTCAATCATGCATGCAATGTCAAATGTTTTCTCTAAATCAAGTAAGTTATTAGAGGTCATGTCTTGCAGTCTTGTTCTATGGCAGGCTGCTTTAGTTCCACAGATCATTTATACGTCTTTTCTTCCATCATTAGGCTGAGAACCCATCTGCAGCAAAACTGAATTAGCTACTTCAATAAGAACAAGAGTAACTGCATCTTTTCGCCTTGCTTGTGTTTTCTAAACCCCACGTGAAGTCTGCCTTCTCTACAAGGATGCCTTCAAGCAATCAATCGCCAGCCATATTACTCTTTTCTCAGTGAATGGCCATCTGCTAGGAACAGGTTTTATAAACTGTGATGCAATGTGCTGCCGAAGAATTGATGGCAGGCTGTTAGTTGTCTCAGCATGCCTGATGACTCAGCCACGCAGAAGTACTACACTGGACTCACTTGTTCACGGAGACCGAGTTGTGATGGGAGGGAAGATATCCTGTTCAGGGTTTGCATGTGGCAGGTTTGATGGGCAGGTAAGCTCAGTCAAGATAATCCCAACAGCTGACACAAATATGAATTCGGAATCTCCTCAAAGGTTGAACTGAAATCATCGGACTCAGCTACAGCACAATACTGCTCTACAATTCAACATGATTAGGCACAGCTGATAGACTGCACTCTGAGAGGTCTGCAACTGACTAGATACAGTGACTGAAATAACTTCTTACCTGCAATAAAAACGTCCCATCCAAGCCAGGGTGGTCGTGGTACCCAACCACACAGTGTCTGGCCTAAGGGTAAATATGTTGCTTTATTTTTAACAACTATCCATCACTTCCCATCTCATAAAAACAAAACTTGAGTGAAAAGAATTTCAATCATACTGGCCCGTCAGTATCGATAACCCGGGTTCGCAAACAGAGCAGAGTGCTTGAGGGGCCTAATCCCACTGCAACACTTCCACATAAGAGACCACAGATGACTGTGCTGCGTTAGCTCAGGGAACAGGGACGCTGCTGGGTCCACTATCAATGTCCGGGGGAAGGGGCTACGAAAACATGGAAAAAACCCAGAGAGTAGCAGGGTGAAGTAAGGGCACTCTCAGCCCTGCAGTGCCAACCAACTGCCTCACTGAGGACTTCCTAAGGGCTTCTCACTCATCCAATGGCCCCATCATCAGGGTTAGTACGCCATGGAAAAAATGGGCTAAGTGTTGTAGAAGGCAATAGAGATGAATCAGGTTGACGAAGCTCCATGTGAAAAAGAACATTAAGTAAAAACTGCAAGAAAAGAAAAGGAGTTCATAGGAGTTGGTCCTATGGGGTATGGGAGACCGAGACTCATGTTTGATCCATGAAATCCCATGCCGAGGTGGTCTGTGGACAGGTATGTCATGAAGAAGAGGCTCTCGGGGACAGAGGGCATGGACTGTCTCCTCTTTGTGCACTCACTACCAGCTAATCGAGTAGTCGCATTGGTGTCAGTCATTGAGTGGCAAAACAGTGTGGTTGTGGTCACCCTAATTATTGGAGTGGGTAACAAAGGGACAAAAAACAAGGGAGATGAAGAATAATTAAACAAATAGATCATTTAAAAAATAAACCAAGACAGAGGCAAAATGTACTGTAATACACACCTTCAAGTTTGGTATCCTGTGATAAGGGCATCTGCTACTGAACGCTACAAAACGGCAACTCAATAGCGCATCTGGTCACGGGCTACTGAACTGGGGTGAATATGACTATAACGCATATCCTGTTGCTATATGTACACGTGGGGTAGAGTACGCCGCATGTACCAGCCGGAAAGGGAGGGTTTATGACGCTTAGCTGCTATCGGCTGCCGAGCTGCCGTGGTGGCGGTGGGTTCATGGCAGGCTAGGGTTGGAGGGTGCCAGGTTTGATGCTGGGTGCACTCTATATTTTGCGCCGGTCCAGGTTTTTTTGTTTGTTTTCACACACACACCCCTGACATGCGCCTCTGGAGTTGAGAACCTTTGAGGGAGGGTGCGGGGGCACAGACCCCTGCATAAACAAAAAATCCTATGTTTTTTGGTCCCTTTGGTTCATGCCACGAGTGTATATTGTCAAATTGATTTTCGCCGACATACTTGCCCTAATGGCGATCGCCTTTCCACGATTGCCGTTATCACATAGAACTTTCAAGTTTTATGTTAAGTTTTTACCTTCTGTTATTACTTCCTCCTCAGTGGATCAGGCCCTCCTTCTTTAGCCTGTCCAGAAGCCCTTGGTCCCATACCTACAGGAGTAACTGCCACTGAATCCCCACTACCTACTGCCTGTCCCTCATCATAAACTGCCCCAGATGGGGCCAGCATGCCAAGACTAAAGCTGGGGTGGGGTTGTAGGTAGCTTTGGGAACCCTAACACCGAATTTCCATACTTTTGTTGCTGTAATAGGAACTGTAACTGATGCATTAACGGAGTTTTTGCAATGAATATATATATATATATATATATATATATATATATGCCTGCCGACTGTAACGGTGAATATGTGTATTTGGATGCAGAATCAGAATCTGATCAGATCCCAATTCTGAATCCAACCTGTTTTTCGGAATTAGGACTTTTGGCTTTTGATTCTGAAAATCTAAATTCCGAAAAAAGTCCTGGAATCTGAGGTATCTGAGTCTGTGTATCAGATTCTGATCAACACTAGTTTGAATTAACTACATTGTCAAATGCTTAAAACTAAGCACATCTGTCTACTTTTGATTCTTAGCATGTACTCTCTTAGATGAAACATGAGGTACTGTACAGTATATAAGAAGGAAGGCTAACAAACAGGACTATGTATATAACTGGGGGAAAGGCACCAAAGAAGGATCTGCTGTACAAATCTTATTTTCCTAGCTATATAACCCTGCAAGTACTGGCAGGAATCATCCACCCTCCCTGAGACAGGACTGCCCCTGCTGTCCAATGTGTGACCCCCTCTGCTCAGGTCTCAAACCAGGGTCATCAGCATGGCGCCACACTTCTTACTATTAGGCCACTGTGTAGTAACCCCACATACTTTGCCATACCCATGATAAATACATGTAAAAAACACAGCTTTAAAGGCTACTGACTCTCAGAGAAAACATAATATATAGGTGCAATTCAGCTTGCATTCCATATATATATATATATATATATATATATATATATATATATATATTATTTTACATATTTCTCTTCCCCATTATTTATTACTGAGTAAATCTGTATGAATACATGATGGTTATTATCCCTTAGTTTTATATGCCTCTGTAGCTTACTCCCTACTTCAAGTCATAATGCTGTGTTGTGACATCACAATCTGTTGCCATAGGAGTATCTGTGACGTCACAAGCAGTGCGTTATGGCCTCATGTAGGGAGAAGGCAACAGGAACAGATGAACTCTTCAGGAGCAAAGATCCTGTTTTCATGCTGATTACCTCAGTAATAAATAATGAGAAGGAGGAATACACAATTAATGTGAAATACAAGCAGAACTGTGTCTAAATATTGTGAGCTGCTAGGCAAACTGTGGCTATCTCTAGGAGTCTACACTGGTGTGCTTGTGTAAACTCTGATGAAATATAACTGTGGTAGTGTAGTTGGAGCCCTGTTCATTCTGTGGAACAGGAACAGGGTTGGTAGTTTTGCTGTACAACAGTGAACTACTACTTGCCACAGACAGCTGAAAAATAACTTTTAACATACTTGAGCACTCTATTTTAGGCAGAAACCTCATAGTGGGGTTTTCTGCAAATTTTAAATCTGTAATTTAGGAGTTTGTCTCTTTACCTCGATGTGTGACTTGGAGCTACTTCCGAGTCACGGACTGGTGCTTTAGCTTGCCTTGCGGCAAGCAGGTGACGACCTGACGCCGCGCAAAGACATGCGCATTGGCACGTGTTTTGCGAGGAGTGATGATGAACGCCTATAAAGGGTCAAAAGACTGCTAGGTGGTCACATTAGCGACTCGTGAGTGATATTTATACAGTGAGAACTACAACACACCCTGGAATAAAGTTTAACCAGGAAGTGGTGCATACTGGATAGAAACATTATAATAAACACTAAAGGAGAAGCAACTCTGAATTTGCAACATGTTGTGCACAATAATGACACTTGATGGGATGTGGGATACAATGCAAGAGATGCAATATGTTTACAATTTGAAAATCTGTACCCTCCCACTGAATATACATGTGAAAATGTTTGCAAAATGAGCAGCTAGGATCTGAAAGAAGTCAATACAGTTTAAGACTGCTTTACTTAGAGAATAGTCAGAAACAGATGACAGACAGATTCAAGGAAAGACAAGGCATATCTGATCCAAGTAATATAAGGGATGCACAAAGCCATGACTCTGCTGCTATGCCCCTATATGTTGAGAGGACGGGCTTAACTCAAACTAAAGAGTGTTATAAAACAACCGATAATTTTAAATCCAATCAGAATAAGCGTACTAGAGAGGAGGAAGATGTAGAGAGTATTTCCCAGGAATGGTATACTGTCGAACGGAAAAGGGCCTTCAGGAAATATAAGGGAACGCAGCAGGATGAAGATAGAGAGGCATACCAAACTTCCCTAAGGGAAGCAGGGAAGGCAGTAAGGCAGGCAAAGGCCCAAACCGAGGAAACACTAGCATGAACAGTAAAAGAAGGTGACAAGACTTTCTATAGATACATTAGTGAAAGGAGAAAGTTCAGAGAGGGTATTGCTAAGATCAAAGGGGATAAGGGGGCATGCGAGGAGGAGGACTATGTAAAGCATCTATCCTAAATAGATACTTCTGCTCAATATTTACTGAAGAGAAGGTAGGGCAGGGCCCACAGTTCTGCACCATGGACACGGGGGGGGAGGTGCACTAGTCCTTCTACAAAAAGAAAGGGTCCTACAAGAGCCTCGATAAGCTCAGGTGGACAAGGCAATGGGACCTGATGGCATACATCCCAGGGTACTAAAGGAGCTAAGGGTGGAACTAGCAGAGCCATTATCAGAACTGTTTAGTGAGTCTCTGAGCACAGGAGAGGTCCCACAAGAATGGAGAAGGGCTCATGTGATCCTGCTCCACAAGAGTGGTAGCAGGGAGGAGGCAGGGAACTACAGACCAGTCAGTCTTACCTCAGTAGTGGGCAAGATTAAGGAGACACTCCTTAAGTAACGGATAGTGCAATACCTGGAATCCATAGGAGCACAAGATCCAAGACAGCATGGGTTTACAAAAGGAAGGTCCTGTCAAACTAATCTCATATATTTCTTTGACTGGATAACCAGACTGGTGGACCAAGGGGGAGCAGTTGTTGTTGCCTACCTTGACTTCAGCAAAGCTTTCGATACTGTTCCACAAAGAAGATTGATTAATAAGCTGGGTAGGCTCGGGGTGGGTCAGACATTGGTCAACTGAGTGTCAAACTGGTTGATGGGCAGAAAACAGAGAGTGGTGGTAAACGGTATACAGTCAGAAGAGATGCAAGTCACAAGTGGGGTACCTCAGGGATCAGTCCTGGGGCCAGTCTTCTTCAATATCTTCCTCAGCGACATTGCAGATGGACTGGAGGGTAAGGTTTGTCTGTTTGCAGATGACACCAAGATCTGCAACAGAGTAGATGATCCAGATGTGTGGGCAGAATAAGAAGAGATCTGGTTAGACTAGCAAAATAGTTGGAAGAGTGGCAACTGGGGTTTAACACAAAGAAGTGCAAGATCATGCACATAGGGAAGAGAAACCCTGAAGCCACCTATAGGTTGGGAGGGGAGTTGCTGGCAGTCACAAGGGAAGAAACAGACTTGGACATCATCATCATCGATAACCTGAAATCATCCAAGCAGACCTCTAAAGCAATAGGTAAGGCTAGAGGGATGTTGGGGTGTATTAGTAGGGGTATCACAAGTTGGAAGAGGGAGGTAATAATCCCTCTTTACAAGACACTGGTTAGGCCCCATCTGGAGTACTGTGTGCAGTACTGGAGGCCTCACATTCACAAGGACATTAACCAAATTGAGGCAATCCAGAGAAGGGCAACCAAAATGGTGCAGGGACTGCATCAGAAAACAGATGAGGACAGATTAACTGAACTCAATATGTATACCCTAGAGCAAAGGAGGGAGAGAGTTGATATGATTGAAACATTCAAACACCTTAAGGGCATTAACAAGGTGAAAGAGTCTAACATGTTTCAATACAAGAAAAATAGCAGGACAAGAGGACACAGCATGAGATTAGAGGGAGGCCGATTAAGGGGTAATGTGAGGAAGTTCTTTTTCACAGAAAGGGTGGTGGATGCATGTAACAGCCTACCTCAGGAAGTGGTAGATATGAAGACAGTGCAGGGCTTCAAACAGGCATGGGATTAGGCAGAAGGGAGCAATACAGATGAGTATGAATAGATAGGCCATTGACAGAGCAAAGGCCTATGGCACATTCATAAGGTAGAAAAAGAAATGGGCAGACTTGATGGGCCTTGCGGTCCTTTTCTGCCATCAGCTTTTATGTTTCTATGTTGCTAAAAAAGGGAGACTGGCAGAATATTATCAGCTGCCAGTTGAAAATAATTTAGCCCCACTTAGTTCTATGGAGAACGTGAACAGAAAAGTGTTCCCACTCCCCACATATGCACACTAACTGACGACAGTCCCTCACAGCAACAAGAGTTGATTGGCTATGAAGTCAATAATGTCATGGAGACTATTCCTGTCAATAGCTTACTTAGGCTGGAAAATCTGATGGAACTTGGACATCAGGATGAGGATAAGGAAATGCCACCCCTAAACAGGTCTATGTTCTGGGAGATTCTATTATAAAACACCTAGATAGAGTGGTCTGTAACCCAGATAAGGCAAACCATACATTGTCCTTTTTAGAGGAGCAATAATAGCTGACATTACTGATATGGTTCCGGATATTCTTCATGAAGCTGAGGGCACTGCATATGTTATAGCACACGTGGGGTGAATAACATTTTCATGATTCTGTCCACAGCATTAAACAAGACCTTGTGGCCCTCACAAACAGAATCACTGAATGAGGGCAGAAGTCACCTTGTCTGAAATACTCCCAGTCCCAAGGTTTTCCATGGCACTAAATCATAAAATCAAAGCTCTTAACAATTGGATGAGAGCTTGGTGCTTGAAGCAGAATATTGTATGTGTCCGCGACTGGGAAAATTTTGATAATAGGTGGGATTTGTATTAATGATGATGGGCTCCATTTGAGTAGAAAGGAAGTTCTGTTTTAGGCAAGCATATAAAAGCAAGAATTCAAAATAGTTTAAACTAAATAAGAAGGGGGTGAGAGAGCCTCTAGTAACCTTTCTATTAGGGGACACTGGAGCCACTAATACCTCCCTATCATTGCAATAGCAATCATTAAGTACTAATAAAATAAATGACATTAAACCCCTAAAACTCTTGTTAACTAATGCCCAAAGCTTACAAAACAAAATTGAGGAGTTAAGTATTTTACTGCATGACAATAATATCGACGTCTGTGGAATTACAGAAACCTGGTTTGCCAAACAAGAATGGGGAGTTACTATTCCTGTTTTTTTTTCTCTTTTAGATATTTCCTGAAGAAGACCTAAGGTCGAAATGTAGATTTTTAACTCTATTTTCTATTTTCAGCATGTATTTAATATAACCATTTTGTTTTGCTTTTAGACCACATGCTGAGGCAGCGCCTTGTTTTTGTTTTTTACAATTCCTGGATATATTCTCATTAGTAAAGAGAGGGAGCACAAGAAAGGTGGGGGTGGCCTTTTACATAAAAGAAGAGCTAAAACCTGCTAAAATTGCACAAAATAACAGTGAAGAGACTCAAAATGAAATAATTTGGGTTAGAACCCTAAATTCTTCCACTCATTTGACTTTTGTTCTGGACTACCGATCCCCTAATATGTTGATAGAAAATACACTCATCTTCTTGGATGAAATTGAAGGGATGAGTGCTGAGTGCAACATTATACGTCTGGATGACTTTAATTTTCCAGTCATTGAATGGAAAAACTTAACCGGAGTAAGCCCAGTGGAAAAAAGATTTCTCTAAATTATTACATAAGGTAATTTACAGCAGACGGTGCATGAAGGCACTAGGAAACAAAACATATGAGATTTAATATTCTTAAATACAGAAATTAGCTGCCTGGGTCCCAAGCTGCTCCCACCATTGGGCAGTGATCATAACTAAGTCTGCTAGATATCCTGTTGTCAATTAATAAACCTATAACAGGTATAACTAAATTTAGGGACTGCTTTAAGGCTGACTACTATAGCAGTAAGAAATTCTTAGAAAAATGGAACTGGACTTAAAACTAACAAACCTTGAAGTAGAACAGATTTGGGAAAATTGTTTAATAAACTAAGTATATGTATCGACATGGGTCCCAAGAGAGTGAAATATTCAAAAATAACTAGGGTACCTATTTGGTGGACTAAAAAATAAAAAGGTCATCAAAAGAGAAGAAATTATACAAAAAAACAGAAGAAATTTCCAACTAATATTAACATCACAGCCTATAAAGAAATTACAAAGGAAGTAAAACAAATAATTAAAATGATGCTAAAAGAAGGCTAGCTACAAACAAAAGAGATAAAAATAAATTCTATAATTATATAGGTTCCTTAAAAAGAACAATAGGATGATAGGACCAATATTATCAGAAAAGGGTCTAATAAATTCAGAAAGGAAAATGGCCACAATCTTCAATCAATATTTTCTTAGTGTCTATAAAGATAAAGAGGAGACATCTGAAGAACTACCTCCACTACAAGCTGACTATCCGGTTTTCAAGCCTTCAGACATTATTAAAACAATAAAACTTATTAAAAACAACAGTTCAGCAGGACCAGATAGCATACCGTCTAAATTCTTGAAGGAACTGAACTGTCAACTTGCAGGCCCATTAGCTATGAAACCATAAACCGTAACCCAGCACATAAAGGAGGAGAAACAGGATGTGATAAACTATAGGCCAATAAGCCTAACATCTGTTCTAGGTAAAATTCTGGAACAGTTACTACACAGACATATTATGGATCACCTAAAAGCATCTCACATTATGATCTGACACAAGATGGGTTTGTTTCTGGTAGACCTTGTTTAACCAATCTCATGAGCTTCTTCGAGCCTATAAGTGCCTCCTTAGATAAAGGAATGCCTGTTGATGTGATCTTTCTTGATTTTTGTAAGGCGTTCGATTCAGTATCACACAAAATCCTGATTGAGGAGTTAGTTAAACTTCAGTTTCACCGAATATAATCAAATGGATCAGCTCTTGGTTAAATAATAGAACCCAATGTGTGGCCATAAGGGATATGAATCTACATAGGAGAGGTTACAAGTGGAGTACCGTAGGCTCGTACTGGGACCAATCCTGTTTAATTTTATTTATTTTTTTATTTATTTAGTTTTTGTTGACCGGGTAAGTACACTAGACAAATCCTGCCTATTTTCAGGCGCGACCCAGGGAAGGGATACAGATGAATGCCAACTGACCTTGAACCAGATTAAGCTGTTGGTGGTATTTTTAGTGAATGAGGGAAATTTGGCCAGGACCCCAGGAAATTCCCCTACTCTTTTCGATAAGTGCCATGGGATCTTTAACATCCACCTGAACTACCACCAATCCAGGCAGATGGGACCTCGGTTTAACGTCTCATCCGAAAGACGGCAGCTCAGAAGTGCAGCACCCCTCTCATGCTGCACTACAGTGTCAGTACTGGGATATTAACCCAAGTGCCAGATGTGGGAACTGAACCCACAGCCCTCTGATCTCCCGGCCTCAGAGGCGAGTGTGCTACCTACTGAGCCACTGACACTGCTCACATATCTTACTATCATCCATGCAGACTCTTCCAGGAGTTTGGTCATGCAAATATGTTGAAGATTGTAAAATCGGTGGATTTGTTCATAATGAAATACAGCAAAATCCTTCCAAGATAACCTGGACCACCTGGCAAATTGGGCAATAGAGTCTAAATTAGCCTTTAATGAGCAAAGGTGCAAAGTTATGCACTTTGGGTCAAATAATCCTAGATTCCAGTTTAAAATAAATAATATCCCGCTATAGGAATCAATAAATGAAAAAGACCTAGGTGTTTGGATTTCAAACAACCTAAAATTTGATCATCACACTAACATGACCATAACAAAATGCAACCACACAATTAGGTGCATACTGAGAGCAATCAAAAGCAGGGACCCTGAGGTAATTCTTCCGTTATAGTCAGCACTAGTTCGCCCTCACATTGAATATTGTTTTCAGCTCTGTGCTCCATACTCATTCCAAGGGAAAAATAAGTTGCAAAAAGTCCAAAGAAGAGTAACTAAAAATATCAGGCCTGTAAAACATCTGAGTTTTCACAGCAGGTTAAAACATCTAAACTTATACTCTGTGGAATACAGAAAATTGAGAGGTGAATTGTTTCTGGCTTTTAGAGCAAGTAGGGATGATGCTTTTCTAGAACTAATCGTTTAATAAGAAATCCGTGCAATATAATAAAACGAGGTCACACAATCAGAAATTATATGGGGAATCTAACAGAACACATAAGAGGAGTCAATGGTACACTCAGGGAATTGTGAGTGTTTGGATTGTGCTACCTAGTGAAGTGGTTGATAGTGACAATATAACTAGCTTCAAAAGAGGACTAGACAGTTTTGTGGGGATAGGCATTACTTAATTTCCACCATGACAGCTTGACATGATAGCAAGTTCTGTTATGGGTTAGTCTTTTGAACTTGTCTTCAAACTATGAATCCTATGAATCCTGAAGGTGTGAGCTGCTCTTTATGCTGTCAGAACTTGTTGAGGTAGAAGAATAAATATTAGTGCACACAAAACAAAGAGCGTGCAGGCAGAAGTTTGTAGACCGCTGTGAGGACTATTCAAAAGCTTTACAGCTCACCAGAATTCTGAAAAATCTATCTCAACCACACAGAGCTTCAGAAACACCATCTACCTAGACTCTAGAACGTAGTCTCCTGAGCTTACAGATGTACAAAAAAGGAAAATGCAAATTAGGGACAAGGCCTACTTTTCAGTTGCACCTGAGTAAGTCAGGTACTTAGAGTCTACACATAGCATGGAACAATTCTTTTCTGAGTTACCATAATTTTGACCTCTGATAGATCCAACTGCATTCTCTACTAATCACGGCACATTTGCAACATTTGAGGATACCGTGGTACCTATGATGCTTACAGAAACACAAAGAATGACAGCAGAAAAAGACCACAGGTCCATCTAGTCTACCCGGAGTTCCCCATCTGTCCTGGGACCTACTGTCCAGGCAGGGTTTTATCCCTACCTCTCCACCCCTTCTACTCTCCCTATTGCTACTGACCTGACCAACCACCAAACCCTTCACTCTGCCCCAGTCACGCTTGAAACCATTTATAATCTTGGTGCCCAACACCTTCTCTGGCAGAGTGTTCAATGACTCCACCACCCTTCCATAAAAAAATTACTTCTTCCCATTCCTCTTAAACCTTCCCCACCCCCAGTTTCCTATTGTCCCATTGTCCAGGCAGGGTTTTATCCCTACCTCTCCACCCCTTCTACTCTCCCTATTGCTACTGACCTGACCAACCACCAAACCCTTCACTCTGCCCCAGTCACGCTTGAAACCATTTATAATCTTGGTGCCCAACACCTTCTGGCAGAGTGTTCAATGACTCCACCACCCTTCCATAAAAAATTACTTCTTCCCATTCCGCTTAAACCTTCCCCCACCCCTGCCAGTTTCCACTCAAGACTTTGGGTATTTTGACTCAATATTCATGCTAAATAGTTCCTGTAATTCACCTTGTTTATTCCCTTCAGTACCCTGAAGGTCTCTGTCATATCCGGACGGACCACCACCTGTGGCTCCCTGTTGTGGCTACTGGTGTCTTCTTGCTTTATGCACTGCTTTCCCTGCTCTTCCTGCCTAACTTCTTCCACTGACCGGACCACCTCCGGTTCTAAGTGTCTCCACTATTTATACACTAAGGCCTACCTTCTGTGTCTGTTCCTCGTCACTTTTTAGTGTTTTATAAAACCATTATTGTCTTCATCTCTTATTCTTGATTACTGAGTGATGTAGATCTTCTCCTAATATTGTCTGTACAGATTGGTATTGTTTGCAAAGTTTGTAAAGTATTGTGCGCTCTCTGAAGTGGAGCCTTTGTAAATGAGTCTCTGACTCAAAGGACTGTAATTCCGATAACGTTCTAATAAATAAATAAATATCCCCCCTTTCGCCGGGTCTCCCATGAGTACGTCATGTGAAGAAAACATTAAGTACAGTTCAAGGGTCTGTCTAATGAAATTAGAGGAATACTTCCTCATGATTCAGCCACGTTAAGAGCTCGGATCAACAAGGCCCTCTCCCGGAAAAAGAAATCCACTTATCTTTTAGACATAATGGGGGAATTTTCAAAAGATTGGATGCAGACACCGATGCATGCTGCACCTATACTGTATCGGCATCTATCCGCTTGAGTCCAAGGCAGCCGTGTTGCTATTTTCGTAAAAGTGCATCCATTTACGTCAAAAAGTCACAATCTGTGGCAGAAAACAGACACAGTTGTGTGCTGCATCCAGTTTGGATGCACTTGCATCTGCTTGTGAACGCAAACTTTGGATGCTGTTATTAGGCCATCTAACAGATAGCCCAACAGGTCTGGACACCTTTTTGCTTTAAAACAGTGGCAGACGTAGCTTGGGCTGATCTTTTGAAAATCCTGCCCAAAGAAAAAACTTACAAAACTGTTACGAAATGTGCCCCAGTCATGCACTGCAGTTAAGTGACTAATACAAAAAGCAAAAGGTGATGATGTTACAAAGCAAATGTTGTGCCCATTCAGCATCTTTTTATATTGTTCTTTTCTCTAGTCATGTAAGATGCCCTCTTTTCTCCGGTTCTGAGTCTGGTTAAGAATTGTTTTTAGAAGTGAAATTATGTCTTTATTTTTCATGTCCCTTTCGCTGACCTGCCCCCCCATCACTCAGCTCCTTCTGGACTTAGCCTGTTTCTGTCCCTCAATGCTTATCCCTCCACAGTGGGCAACTGGGTTCCCCAAGTCCTTCTGTAGAATGCAGCCAGTACAGAGGGTGCCGAGGTCACCGGTGTGGTGCATGTGGGAGGCCAGCTACATCCTGCATCAGTCTGGGCGTTCTGTGTTCTCCCATTCCCCAGGGGTATCAGCAGCGGGGCGGGGGCTTGTGTGTCTGCATGCAAATGTGCGGCACCAGCCCACATCCCCCCTCCCTCCCTCTAGGAGTGCTGCTTGCCGCTCTACCTATGGTCACCCAAGTGACATACACATGGTGGCAACTGCTGCCCTCCCTCCCAGGACAAGCAGCCAATCAGGTGTCACTATAGGAAGACATCATCATTTCATTTAGAACTTGGGATCAAAGACAAGTGCATTCTGACTGCTTTGTTGTGGGACCCAACACAAATACATCTTAATTGTTATCTTAACATCCCTTACATCTTGGGGGAGGGATGATGGGCTAGAGGGGGTGTTGGGTGGGGAGTATTTCACTGAACTCGGAGGTTGGGGAATGGTGCCAGGGTGGGGGAGGTGGGAGGCATGTGATTTGGCACAGGAGGAAGACATTTTTTTGTACTATAAGGAAGCAAGCAGCACAGAATTTAAATTAATTTACATTTTCTTGGCATGGGATTTCAACTGATAAATACCAGCCTACTTCTTCAGTCCCTCTGCATCCATTTGCATGCTACTAATTTTCTCCTCACTATCCACTCTCCCACAGAGCTGGTCATATCCGAGGTAATGTTATGCACTGCCTACAGTACAGATACATATATATCAGGTCCTATCATGTATGCTTACCAGCTGGTAAAATGGGCAGACTGTATGGGCCTTGCGGTCCTTTTCTGCCGTCAGCTTCTGTGTTTCTATGTATTCAGAAAACAATGTTTATCCACGTGAACCATTTTATTAGAAAACACATGAAAAAAATCACTCTGGGGTACAGGAATAACTAACAGATGTAATAACCCAGAAACAAGAATTAAAGATGATTAGCTAGTGTTAGCAGAAATCACTGTGAAAAAACCTTCGATATAATGATTTCCAGTAATAACAGAATAAGGAATAATATTAAACTGGGACTGTACAGACATTCAGCATGTGACCATTTTTCCAACCCTTCCAGGGGTAAAATTAGATTTAAAGTACCTTTGGCACAGGGATGTTTCCATATATGCAGTTCAGTACATCAGAATCCAGATGCAGTTTTCTGTGGTTAACATCAGCTTCTGAACAACCACTTTCACCATTAAGTCTAGATTCGTTGAAGATGGTGATATACATTAATATATATTTTTTTCTATCAGACCAACATCTCAGAGTCATTAATGAAGCAGTAGTCCATGCACTAACGTGACTACAAACATCCTCAGTTAAAACAAGCAGGAAAGGAGCCATTTCTAGTATAACGTAATATATATCGTGTTAGGCATACTGATGTCTTGTTGTATGTATTAGAGTCACCCTTAAAAAAGGCAGCTTTTGCTCACGTCTCCCCCTCTCCCCGTTTATCAAATAAAGTACAGAAATGCACTCGGTTGAAACAACCTTGTCATTGTATATTACAGTAAAACTATTAAAAGTAAGCACCCAAGACAAGGTCTGAGCATACAAATGGAAGTTGAACAAAGATTTTAGCTCACCTTTATTCAGTGCTTAGAAGGGGACTGTTCTGGGCTACACATTGGGGAAGGAAACTACGGAACAACAAGAAGCAATTTCTGTCAGTTGGCTTTTGATATCAGCTAGTGCTGACATTGCCGTTATCAGATTTAAACATCTTAAGGTCCAAGAAGTTTATGGATTCATTACTAATATTTGCTTTAAAGCGTAGACAACTCAAAATACTTTCCAGCCAAACAATAAAGTCATAAAACTCCAATCTGGTGCTCTCCAAACAGTAAGTATACTGTCTGTATAGTATATGGGTGTCTTCTGTTGTGCACGGATTTCAGCAACTGCTGAAATCTTGTTGTAGGGCAGTTCAAAGGTCAAAAAAGCTGTTGTACTATCGTTCTGACGTCACATCGATAGTACAACAACTTTTTAACTTTGACCTGCCACCTGATTGGCTCAGACTAGGCTCAATGAACAAAATACAGACAGACATGGCAGCGCGATTTAGCAAGCGCTGGGCAGTGCAGTCACCGACTTTTAAGTTTGGAATCGTGACGTGGACTAGAGCCATACATGACTTCTCTCAGAAAAAACTTTTTTATTTTAAAAATAAGCAGTGCAGAGAACCGAAAGTAAGAAGGGACCGAGCATGAGTGTCAACATCAGGAACGGAGCGCAGGAGCACCAGCAGGAACGGAGCAGCACCCACAAGTAATTTTATAAATAAATAATGTGATGCTAAAACAGAAAGGCACCCATATACTGAGAGTGAACAGGATACATCCACAACTAGTGTTCGCTCGCTGGAGGTTGATGACATCAACGACGCCCGAGGTCTTGATCTCATCAACTCCCGCGAGGGAAACTCAGCCTTGTTGTGGATGGTCGCCCATCCACTATTCTATATATATATAGCAATGCCACAAGTCCAACTTGTCAAGGAATGGATCTGTGGTGTCACAACGTTAGGCGTTTTCAAAACTGCTTGTGTCACTAGTCATTGCCGGTGAGTTACTTGTGCCAAACAACCATGTGTATGGCTATGTATTTTACTATTCTGAGCACTGAATAAAGGTGAGTCAAAATCTTTTTTCAGCTTCCATCTGAATGCCCAGTCCTTGTCTTGGATGCTTATTTTAATGGTTTTGCTGTGTCCTCATTAATATAGCACCAAGACCGAGTCTCAGTGCTTGCATTCCGTTTTTCTTTTGTTCATCTTATATTAGAACATCATTAACCATAGGTCACATTACTGTGATACGTTTATCATATTTAACACATACAGACTCAGTATTAATTCTGAGTTGCCATTTGTGCTAAGATTTGTGCATTCTGTTATCCGGTTTATTGTTGTTTTGTTTAAGAGGGTACAGTACATAGTTGTATTAAATAGTTAGGCCCCTACCGCAGAGGAAATCGTCAGACTTACTCCATAACCCACAGCGATTCAAAATTGGTGACATCACCAATTAAAAACATTCTAATGTTTGGATAAACCTAAAGGTTTATAACTTATACTCACTGTTTGACATTTCAAAACTCACTAGACCCCCAGTTCTGCAGTCTACCCAGTTAAGAAAATGGTTAAAAGGCAGGACTTCAACAGGGTATTAAATAAGCCAAAAAAACTGATTAGCAGTTTTACATGTGAAAGTGCTAACCATCTGCAAAAATGCATAGCACTTGGCCTAGAACGGTTAGCAAAATTAAAAAATATATATAATTTTATAAATTTTGTCTATTGTGCCATAGACTCACTGAAAAAAAAATGGTTAGCAGTCTACTGCTATGCATTTTTGGAAATGGTTAGCATACCTCATTTTGCGTAGCATTTTGCTATGCTACACCAGCTATTTAAGAGCCTGACTTTAATGAAAATAAGATCTTGCATTTCAGTAGGAATATCACAGATTAAAACAACGTTGTAAAAGCAGGACAGCATATATTATAAACGGTTCAAATTCGAAGCCCCATTCCATGAGTAAACTTTACAGTGAAGATTACCCATCTTGCCATCACAGCCCTTGATTTAAAACACACAAAACACAGAAGTTATACCACTTAAGCAAATAAAAAAATCAAGGCTAAAAAAACATGCTGCATTACACCTCTCTGAGATTTAAAGGGGACACTGTCAACCTCCTGAGGCCTCAAATTGTCCCTAGTGTAAAAAAAGAACAGTTATACTTACCATAACCATAGATCTTCGAGACAATCTTGATTCTCAATCAGGCCACACCTTTGGAATGATACCTGTGTTAGTGCTAGGACCCCACAGAAACTTCTGCAAGCCAAGTGCCACCCACAAGAATATCCTGTACCAGCCTCTATATAAACATGGGTGGCTCCCTCTCTCCTCAGTTCCCTGCTGGAGATTATACTCGCAGGACTCCTCTATGGGGAACCAGGAGATAAGGCCAGCACCCAGCATACCAGGCAACAGTGGGTGCAGGAAAAGTAGCTATGGGATGAAGCAAGGCAGGAAAATCTACTGCCATACCCCTAAGGGGGAAGGAAGGTGAGATGGCATTGCCTGATGAAAGAGATTCTCTCAAACACCTTCTATTCTGATAAGCATGTAACTGTTCTATCTTCTTCGAAAATATCTCTTTCATCAGTCCACACTTTTGAAACGAGTTCCAAGTGGTACCAAAAACTGACAGTCTGGGCAGATGGTACATATATAATACAGCCAGGCCAAATCTGTCCAGACTGTAATATTTAGTGAAGGTGTGGACAGTGCTCCATGTGGCAGCTCCACGAATCTCAGCAGCAGAAACATTTTGAAAACAAGCAACAGAAGTGGCCATGCCGCGTGTGGAATGACCAGAAACCACTCCAGGAAGTTCCTTACCGTACTTCCTATAACAGATCATAACATAACACAATATGCCAGCCATTTGGACTGGCACTGTTTACAACAGGGGCACCCTCTTTCCCAGGAGTGAATAAAACTAAACACTAAGAGTACTTTCTGCAGTCCCTGGTGTGGTTCACATAATATCTGATAATTCTATGTACATCCAAAGTATGGAGTAATGTTTCTCCTGGATTAGCATACTCTGGGTAGTATACTGAGAGGCAGATGGTTTGATTCAAAGTAAATTCAGACACCAACTTTGGTAAGAACTTAGGATTCGTTCGTAAAGACACTCTGTCTTTATGGAAAAATCAAATAGGGAAGCTCACACATTACACATTGTAACTTTGAAATCCTTCAAGCAGAAGTAACTGCAACTAAAAATAATGCTTTCCGACGGCCCATCGGCACAGCGGTAGTGCTACTGCTGCCGATGGTGGCCCGGGTCAGTAGCGAGCCCAGGCTGCTGGAGGCTAGGGCCAGGGGAGAAGGGCTGAGCCCAATGGGCCGCTCTCCTTCTCCGGGAGGGGTCCGTTGCACTCTTCACCACAATACTGCCACCACCTGGGTTACCACAGGTGATGTTGGTGCAGTCAAGAAGGCATGCTAGAAGGGAGGCGCGGATGTCAGTCGAGGACTGGAGCAGAAGTGCGTCTCTGCATGCCTCCATCTCCTTGGTCCTCCTCGAGAGCTGATGTTGGCAGGGGAGGACCAGAACAAGGAAATTACCCCTATGGCAGATCTAGGCTGAAGGTCCCCCGCACCAACAACCGCAGAGGGACCAAGGGGAGGACTTCAGCTGCACGCTCCCCTGAAGACTCAGAGGTAAGGGCTGCCTCCGTCCCACTCAGGGGTGGTTAACTGGGTCTCCAGAAACATTGAAGCGGGGCACTATAGGAGTCACCCCTGGTTCCCTTGGTGGCATAGCCTGACAGGTAAATTGGGGGACTTGAGAGAGGGCTCCATCTTGGGTGAGAGAAGGGGGCAACAAAAACAAAGTAAAAAAAAATTAAATAAAATAATGCTTTCCATGAAAGGAAGCTTAACCAGAGCTCATGGCTGGCTCAAAAGGAGCCAAAGTAAGCTTCTCTAAAACAAAAAATTCAGGTCCCAAGCCAGGACTGGATTTCTAATGGGAGGTTCCATATGTATTATACCTCTCAGAAAAGTACAGGAGAAAGGCAACTGTACGTCCATCCACAAGAGCATGAAAAGTTGAAATAGCAGCCAAATGCACCCTGAGTGAAGAATACTGCAGACCACAGTCTGACAGGGACAGCAAGTATTCCAGCGCTGCACTGATCAGACAGAAAACTGGATCCAGGGAAACACAAACTCAGGTGCGCTTAAGAAGAAAATAGGAGCTGCTGCAAACGTAGGCAATACAACAGGAAGAACACAAATAATGCAGCACTACACTCTGGCTCCAAAATTAATATAGTTTTAATGAAGTGCCTCCAGTCGAGACAGAAAACTTACCCCAGTGCTTTGAGGAATCAAAACCTCTTCATCAGGGGGGGAAAAAGGATCCAATTGCCTGGAAGTGGCCCACAATGTAAACCACTTCTACTTCAAAGAATAGGTATGTCTGGTGGAGGGTTTTCTGGCAGTCAGAACATCAGCCACCTTAGGTGATACTCAAATCACACCATGGCCATGTCTTCAGGAGCCGATGCAGATGTAGGGACTACAGGTCTGATGAACTAGAGACCCCTTGTCCTGTCAAAACAGGCCCCTGTACAGAGGTAGAGGTACTAGATTCCACTACCAACAGTTGTAGCAGTGGATACCATATCTGCCAAGGCCATAGTGGAGCAATGAGGATGAGGGCTGCCCCCTCCATCTTCAATTTGAGTAGCACTCTCTGTATCAGAGGAAAGGGAGGGAAGGAGTACAGAAAGCTCCCTTTCTAAGAGAGGGATACCATGTCTCACCATAAAACTCCAGGCCCTGGAGCAAGCAAGTAAAAACGCAGTTTTGCATTGCATGGGGATGCAAAAAGGTCCAACTCTGGGCAACTGAATTTTGCAAAGTGGGCTTACACTACTGCAGTCAGCAGTTTCCATTCATGCATTCTGGACTGTGACCTGCCTAACTTGTCTGCTAAGATGTTTTGGACACCTGGAATATACATGGCTGATAATTCGGATAGTTCTGGATAGTGCTAGTAGTTCTAGGCTGATAGTTCTGGACCATAGGGGGTGTCATGTATTGAACACATTCCAAGTTGGCACTGGAAGGCTAGGGGGCATTGCCTGGCATGCCATGAAGCTGATCCACGGCGAAGGAGAGAGGGGAGGTAGCAGCCACACCAGGCATTGTGCGTCGTGATTGCTTCCTTCTCACGGAGGCCTCCAGGGTGGCTCGTGGTTCCTTGTGTGCTACCAGTAGGTAGAGGGAGGAGCAAAGTGGGGGACTCTTCAGGTCTTGGGATGGGGGCCGTTGGAACGATCCAACTATGGTGGGGGTTCCTTGCTCACACTCCTCTTATGCACAAAACCTGCAATATATACTGCTCTTGAAATCTTCAATAGATGTGTGGCTATGGCAATTTAACCCATAAGCTGGTGTGGTTATTGTCTTGGTGGTAATATGAATGGATTCTAACCAGCCAATGGCTCTTCCAGGAAAAACTGAACTGCAAGGGACTCTGGCTGTTGGAACCTACATTTCCCCAGAGGGTCACTGAGCTTCCACCCACTCCATTTTCACATTCCTGGCCCAAGACCAGATGTCTGAAGAGGCAGAGGCTGAGTGGACTGGGGGGGGTCTGGTTCTAAACAGTATGGAACAGGAGTGATGGACCAGATGGAATTTATGGTATTAGAGCTAATAAGGGATAGAGCCTGGGACAAGAGGACTAGCAGGAGAGGGACAGGGGGTAGTTAAGCCTGGTTCTCAGAGGTCCAGCCTTTTCAACCTAGGATCCCAAAGAGACAGAGACACCTGCCCGCCCACAAAGGAAAGTGAAAGGGTGAGGGAGGAAATCAGGAAGGGGGCAGGTCATAATTGGAAGTAGGTAGAGGTATAGTGCCATGGATACAATCCTGCTTGTGGAGGATCACTGCAGAGGTCATGAGGGAATTTTTCCCATTCCCCCCCACCAGGAGTTTTGTTTTTTTTTTCCGCACTTCTCCCCCCACGGAGGGGTTTTTATGTGTTTCATCCTCACTGGAGCTGGACCTAGTATGCTCAGGTTAGAGAGTAGTTAGGTAGGAACCTGTCATAGCCACCATAGGCAAACAGTAGGTCTAGGTCATGGGGGTGTGTGTCACAAGCTGAGCAGCTCAATCTGAGTTGGTGCTAAAAGGAGAGGGCATCACCCAGCACAGCATGCACCTGACTCATATGGCAGGGGGAGGTCATGAGGCCACACCAGGCATGGTGGACCATGACTCCTCCTTTCTTCTGAGGCCTCAGAGGCAGCTCCTGGTTCCTCCTGCACTACCCATACTTTGGGGAGCAGCAAAGTTGGGGACTCCCATTCTGGGGCTGCTCCACTTATGGTGGGTTCTTTGATCAGACTCTTTGTTGCGGATGAAGCCTCGCAATATGTACTGCTCTTCAAATCTTCAATAAACCTATGATTATGGCCATTTAACCCATAAACTGGTGTGGTTATTGTCTCAGGGTGGGAATAAATGGGTTCTTAACCAGCTGACAGCCAAGAGAACTTCACCTGAACACTCACTGGAGATGTACAGATGGGTCCTTGGTTTAATGTCTCATTTGCAGGATGGCACCTTGACAGTGCAGCACCCTCTAGTGTTGCACTAAAGTGTCAGTACTGATAGCAGCTCAAGTTCCTAGTGTGGGAATGAAACCCACAACCTTTGACCTTCTAGCCCCAGAGTGGAGTATGCAGCCTGCTAAGCCCATGACATTGCACTGTACGTGTACTGTAAGAAGTCAGAGACTGCACAGGTCTTATGTAGAGTTGCCAACACTGCAGGCCTTTACCCTGTGCCCAGAGAATAGCTGAGGGCATCTCTCCTCCATGAACTGTCCAGCCCTTGCCAGTACTGTACTTGTGCTCAAACCAACAGCTTCCACATGGCATTACAGCGAGCTACGTCTGCATCACAGTGTCAGTCAGAGGCCCATCTTAAAACATCTAAGATTACCAGTTAAAAACAAAATCACACAATACAACAGACTAACTTATGTCAGAGTTTAAAAAAACACACAAATGGATTACATTCATCATGCGTGCACTTTTGTCTCCATTCATGCATTAAAAATAACTCCATGTGTATTTAAAGCTACGATACCCCACATAATTTTTTTCAGATGTCTGGAATTTCTTATATAGAGTGAACCCATGTTGAACAGCCATGCACATGTAATGATAATGAAAAAATATCATATAATACAAAGCTTAAAATAAATTGGCATCTGGCCCAGCAGCAAGACAGGCCGAAGCACAGGCTGCTTCCCCACCTGCTGCACCGGCGACCAAGGTTTGGGAACGGATGTAGGTTGCTCAGTGGCTGGGCGGGGGAGGGAGGACTGAGCATCCCTAGGACAGCTCTCTGGGTCCCCATTTGCAGGATACTGGGGGGTAGGGTTCCGCATAGTCAGAGCTCACACAATGCACCATTGCAGGCACTGTGGACCCAGGGAGAAAAAACAGTGGAAAAATCCCTGATTGCAGCTGGATGACGGCCTGGTCCCCCGCATGCCCTGCACCGGCAACTGGGCACCTCACCAGTCCTGTGGCAAAGGATGACAGAGTATGGGTAAGTCCCAGGGAAGCTGGGTGAGAGAGCTGGGGGGACCTGTTTGGACGGAGTCAGGTTAGGTGACTGGAGATACAATACATATTGAAAATAAAATAAAGAGGGAACTGGTTTGTACAGCAAAAAAAGGTTGACAATGTGTATGTACCACAGTATTCACACAGAAGGCACAAAAGCTGACCATTTAGACCTCAGCACTGAGAGCAGCCATAATAAATTAATAAATTAAAAGGATACACTTAAGTCCCACTATAGCAACTGCAGCCCACTTTACTCTAAGCCACCACCACAAGCCCTTGAAATGGAAGCACCTTCTTACAGACTACTTTAGACACATGAAGAACAGGCAAAGAGCACCCAGCGCAGAACTCAAGATGCCAGGAAGAGTGACTGCCTCACCGCCAACTGAGTTACAGCTCTCTATCTACCCCCCACCTCCACGACACAGGCAGTGGTGAGCCAGCGGTTACAACACAACAATTTAAACCAGGAGATCGTAAGGTACCCACTATAGTCACTGACTCATGCTATGACCTTGAAAAACCATTTGACCTCTCTGCTTTAGTCCTCTGAGCTACTAACCTAGTTAGAACAGGATACCATTCTATAAGAACTGCTGAATCTCAGTTGAGCTATCACAGGTAACTATGTATCAAAACAATATTAGAATACAGACGTTAGGTGGACAGAGAGAGAGTCAACTCTCCTTTAAAGTCATTATGTGAGACGCACACACACACACACACACACACACACACACACACACACACACACACACTACTACCCAATTTCTCCTAAAGGGAGTATGTACTGCAGTGAAACTAACATGAAAGCATTTGTCAAATTAAGTGCGGACTGCACAGATTCACGCCACTGAAAACAACACAGCAGATGATGTCAACATCACATTTAATGGACCGGAGCCTGGAAAATCCATATCAACACACCAACATCTTAGAAGAACAAAGAACCATTCACACATCTCAACCAAATAATGGATGAGATGTGAAATGGGCTCCACGGCCGATTAAAAAACCTAGCGATCATAAGATCGATCAGAATGTAGTAGCCGCTGCCACTGCATCATGTTTGCCTTCAGCAAAGGCAGAGCTAAGAATCAATTTCAAATGACATGGTAGATCGGTAGGGTCTGACTGTATACCCTTCAATGCGCAGTGCAGCAGCATCATAAATAGCAGGGTGACTCACTGAGCACTGACATGTTTATTCCATAAATGCACAATGCTGATAACTTCCTTATTAGAAATGAATAGCTTGCCAGGCATATCTATGACTAGTACGCTTTTTTTCCTCTAATGATTTCTGAAAATGAACTTAGCATTCTCTGTTCAGCTGCCAGACCAAACTCGAAGAAGCCAAATTATGCTGGGTTTAGAGGCTAAATCTAATATTTTGAAGTACTGTACTGTGCCCATCGTGAGTTTCAGTAATACTTGTTTTAAAGTAAATTTCAATCTATCTGAGAGCAGCTACCACTCACACATAGTGGTGGCTGCCCTCATCGGCCATCATTCTATCCTGGTGTTAATGATAAAAAGTATGCGGTATCTGATGGAGATACCTCGTAAGTTTTATTTCTATAGTGGGAGCCCTCTGCAGTTTGAATGTCTGGGTTCAGCTGCCACGCCCCCACACTCAAGCATGTAATGACGTCTGGCCAGAGAGAGTGTGGGGGCGTGCCCCATTGAAATGAATGGGGCTGGATTTCTAATTCGTTTTCCAAGTACAAAATGGTCACTTGGCAATTAATGAAGGACACCGCTCAACTAACATGAACCGATATTTCCAGTTGTAACATGGCATTAATCACAACACCAGAATAGAACAGCGTTGTTTGCTGAAAGATCAGCTGGTGCATTTGAAACCATGGTCTAACTGCTAAGTAGATCATGCTTTCTGATGTACTACTTTACCAATCCACATGTCCGTCAAAACCACTATGCAAATAATTTTGCTTTCCCCACTCACCTGCCCAGCGGTCAGTGAGAACAAACGCAAAAATGAAGTAGTACGAGCAGCAAGTGGCACTCGTTTAATTTAAGCAATTGGTCATGTTTTAAACATGTTTAAAATGTTTACAATATTAGAATTCAATGTTTAAAACATGAGCAATGTTAACCATTTACTGACATAGCGCCGAGGTTAGCAACATACTGGCATTTTTTTCTTCCTCTATGTTGCTTCCTGTATACAAGGAAATGCAACAAGTGGAAATCCTTATGTAACCCCCCTGCAAATGGGGGTTCCCAAAAGTCTTCCAGGAGCTTGCCTGAATGCTCCAAGTCTGGGCGGTGTTCGGTGTCTGAGCTGTTTAAATGTGGTTCCAAGTGAGTGCTATTTGAGCCTCCATGTACTGTCTCTTTAAGAGCTGTCTGCTTGCAGACTTAATTAGTTTGTATGGGGGGACTGTGTATTTAATGCTCGAATCCCGCCCAGGGTTGCCACCTTTGGATAAGGCAAAAAACCTAAGCTCCGCCCCAGCCCCACCCCTTTTCATGACTCATCATGCATTGTTCCTCCTAGAAGTCCACTTGTTATATCAGTAAAAAACAATGCTTAAAGCAGTAGTTCAACAAAAATGTGAAGATACTATACTGTACCTGTTAAAGTTACTGTCCTAGGTTCTTCCTAATTATTTACTTATGTATTTATTTATTTATACTGGTTTACCAGATAAACATACAGTGATAAAAAAATCTCATTTACAGATATGATCTGGGGGAAGACAAGGGAAATACTGTAAATAGCATACAATAGTATACATACCTTATATCTTTTTCTGGCTCCATTTCCTGCTCATGTCCACGGTACTATTTAAAAGCCAAAGAAGTGACTACACTTTTTTCTTAAGGAAATAAAATATTTTTAAAACATTTAAAAATGCCTAAATTCTATTAGAGATGAAAATGTTTACCAGCAAATGAAAGTGGAGGAGAACTGGTTCTGTTACTGTTACAAAAGGTGGGGGCAGCTGTGCTGCTATGCCACTTTAAGATGCAGTGGAAAGATTAGGTTAAGTAAGTGCTAATGGTGTTAATGGCCATACTTTACACCTCCCAGGATGACTGCATTCACAAGCAAAAGGCTACATTGACAACAGAACTTGTTTGTAACTTAAACATGTAGCTGAAACAATGAGTGATATGACAACATTTATTTTAAAAGTATGTGAGCACTCAAAATGGCTCAAATACCTGACCAGCACAGAGCAAAACCGGATTACCTGATAGGGACCCTGAAAACCTGACCACCAGGAAAAAAAAACTGACAGGTGGCAACCCTAATCCCGCCCGAGTTGCTGCCAATTCGCTCTGTTTCTGCCGTCGCTACATGTGCAGAGGGAGCCTTGTTGAAAGATGTAGCTGTTTGCCAGAAATCATTTGGAGTGACTGAGAAAATGTGGTTTGTCTAGCCTGTCTTTGTTTTAGCACAAACTGTTTCAGTGTAGCTCTTTCATTTTGGTCCTGAACTGCTGTGCTGGGCCAGTTGGGTTAAGGGAGCCCTAAAATGGAGCCTGTGGACGAATCAGAACTTGACTCTTAATTTTGAGCCAGCCACAAGGGGATTGTATTGGCAGTGACTCGGAAATGTAGTTTTGACCTTGGTGCCTTTTTTTCCACCAACAGAGGGAGTCTTATTGTGAGGACAGCCAACCAACAAACAGAATGGTGTGGAGCTAAAGGAAATGCCCTGCTCTGTGACTGGAAAGATCAGATCAGCTGTGACAGTGAAGAGAGAAGGAGCTCTGTGCTTCTGTGTGTATAGTTCTGCACGGGAAGCGCTGTGAGTCTCCTGAGGTTCGGCCTGCAGCCGCTGGAGTGCCAGTTCGACTGAATCCAATTGTGAGGAGAAAGAAGGAAGTCTCAAGAGTGGAAACCAGGCTCACCTTGTAGAAAACTGAGAAATTGCTGAATCGTGCTCGGTCTGTCAGGAAACTGTAGCTGCAAAAGGCCCCCGGTATTTTGCAGTAATTGCATTGGGATTGAGGAGCAGCCTGCCTGGTATAGTACTTTCCTTTACATATGAATGTGCATAGTGCTTGTGGGGAATCACTATTTTCAATCCCCGTGCTGTGTGCTGTGTGTTGAAGCTGGAAGCAAACCCCAGCTTTGCTTGGACTAAACCGCTTGCTATCAACTGCAGCGGGTCCAGTCACAAGGACTCTGTCTCCATGCCCTTGTTCTGGCAATCCAGAAGAACATCCACCATCCGTCCTCAGCTTGGGTACTGTGAGTACAAATCAGGGTATTCCCCTGCAGTCTGTTTTCAATTACAAGTGTGTCATCTAATTCTTGTTGTTTCCTGCTTCATGGCGCATCCAGCTCTGGATTACAACTGGGTGTTGTGCATATTTCTTCTACAGGGCCCTATCCATCCGCACTCTGCCGCCAACCCCAGGCAACGGATCTGGCTAGCCTCCCCTAACCTGGGTACCCAGGAGGTACCAGACCCTGTATGTGTGTAATAGTACTGTGATCTAATGCCACCAATTAACCTGATTTCCCTCCCGTGTTACTACCCCTAAATAAATCAGATTTGTTGTTGTTATACTATATACTGTATGTGGTGTTGGTACTTATGGAAACAGTATTGTGTTTTGCTGTGTATGTTGTTTAACCTTATTTTACAGGGGGTCCCTCAGAGACGTGCTGCAGAATCAGTCTTGAGTGTAAGTGGTATCTATATGAGTGAACAGTGTGTATACGTGGGGTATTGGGGCTGTAACTCCAGTGTACTGTGTGAGCTACTAGAGGGAATAAAGGAGGTCTCAGTGTCTCAGAGGGCTGTGACCAAGGTAGTCTAACCACTACAAACCATGACCTCTGGGTGGAGGCACCCGCCATAGGACCTAGGCCCCTCAACCTGTCCGTAGTCAAACAGGCAGAGGTAGTAGCCCTTGAGATAGCGCCACCTTGGGGTTACACTTACTTATTCCACGATGTTTGTAACTTGTTAAAATGCTTAAGATGTTTACATTCTATGTCACAAATATAACCCTGTTTATCTATTTTTTGAAATTGTACTTTTTATTGTTTCCTTTTCAAACAATGACAGGACACAAAGCAAAAGACATACATACATACAGTATCTTATAAGCAGACTGGGTCACATACAGAATTGATATGCAGACAATTAACACTTTTTTGAACTGTCCATCCTGACTGAAAAGTCCGAATTAAATTCTATATTATGCACAAGAGTTACCAAACTTAGTCAAAGGTCTGTAGCCTCATACCTGCTTACTACTGTACAATACTAACAATCACACTAAAATAAAATAACTACTTAACTTGAATATTAACTTATACTAAACACATTACCCTCCCTCCCCTGCAGCATGGTCTGTAAGCAATAAACAGGCATAACTTCATGGAGCACAGTCTACTGTGAGTGTAATTCTTGTCACCAAAACCCATTTATCAGTTACTCACATAGTGCCAAAGTTAGTAAGATACCGTGGTTTGTTCCTCTCTCATGTTGCTTGCTCTATAAACGGAAATGCAACATGCGTTTTATAAACGATCCCACAATGCAGCACAGCACAACTTGAACAGAGGCATTTTCGAGCAGCATAGAAAAGAAATGTGAGTTTTCAGCAAATTTATGCATTCAATTGTCACTTACTAAGGTACAACCTACTAACTGACGTTATGTTTGCGGGGTATTTGTAACCCCCGCGATATTACTAATAGGAGTGTTCTAATTTTTGTCACTATTTCTATAGCGTCTTTCACGGCTCTATATAAAAAATGTATTGTAAAATTTACCATTTCTGTTATTACTTATTCATTACGTCAGGGGTAAGAGGCAACAGACTTCTAGGAAAACATAAAGTGAACTTACAAGCTCAAATGGGCAGACTGGGTGGGACGAGGCCTTATCTGTCAACAGTGTCTATGTATCTGTGTATCTATGTATCACATAGTAGTAACACAGTCAATGCCATATTACAAGAGGATTAAGCCACTCGGAAGCATGGGACTACTGTGGAATTACTCCATGGTTGTTGGTACTCGACCTTTGGCCTCGTGCCCCAAACCCCACCCCCAACCATGGATTAATTCCACAGTAGATTCATCCTTTCTCGTGGCTTAACCCTTACATAGTTCGTGAAATTTCTAAAGAGTTTCTCTCTGCTGCCCCTACTGTAGAAATGCAGAAAGCAGGAGATTTCTCTAGAAATATCACAATCTGACCATGTCTTTGGCTGTGACTGACTTTATTGTCCCAGTTTCTGCCTTCCATTTAGGCCCTACTCTCCCTGCCTGACTGCAATTTCTACTATTGGTCCAGACCGACCTGGTGGCAGCGGCTGGTTTCCGAGACCCATAGTTGGTGGGTGAGAGATGTTCTTATGAGATAAGTCTGCAGGTTTAAATGGTGCTTATTTTAGCGGCTCCATTTGGCTAGTAAATAGATATTTTAACTCACTCTCCCTCACCAGTCTCAGACTTATAGTATATCACCTCCTATTGAACTTTGGCGTTGGACGGACTGACCTGGTGCCACCGGTCAGTTCTAGTACCGACACTAGTAGTAAGTAGTAGTAGTAAGTAGTAGTAGTAGTAAAAGTTTTTCTGACATCAGAAACAGGATAACCCAATTCTAGCAAAAAGCTAATTTACAATGAGGTCTTACTGTACAAAAGAAATATCAGTTTCATTTTAAAAATAATATGACATACATATAAACAGATTCAAACATAGACAAAACAAAGTACAGTTACGTAAAGAACTTACCGTAACAGTAGATCTTTGAGAGAGGCTCTTGCAGTAGGTAATTATATATAGGACTGAAGCTGGCAAGTATCAGGATCCCACGGAAAAATTTCTAGCTAGCAGTCTCTGGCAGGAGACCGTCCCCACGTCAGGTGACCGACGTCAAGAGACGTCAGTATAAAGGGGCGGTCCCCCACGCCCACCTTCCAGTTCTTTCTCGCCAAAGGCCAAAGAAGCGAGAGAAGCCGGATATTTCCCATCCTGGAAAAGAGGCTGAAAAGCCTGGGGATGGAGGGCAGGAGAAGAGTGCTACGCAAGCCTCTTCTTGAAGATCTACTGTTACGGTAAGTTCTTACGTAACTGTACTATCTTACTTCGAGAGGGCTCTTGCAGTAGCTAGTTACATATAGGACTGAATCCCAAGCAGTCTGGAACAAAGAGAAGCTCATGGGAGGAGGAAATCTACTCATATACAGATCCTCTGGCTGTGAAGGTCTTAGGAAAGAAGACCTTGCAGAACAGCCAACACGAAGCCAGCTCTATGGCGAGTGGCAATGTCCAAACTGCAGTGTTTCGTAAAGGTATGGACAGAAGTCCAAGTTGTGGCTGCACAGATCTCAGTCGCCGACACATTCTTGAAACAAGCAGCAAAGGCAGCGATGCCCCTAGTGGAGTGACCTCTGACTTGACCTGGCAAGGTCTTGTGATACTTGTCATAACAGAAAGTGATACAATGAGCCAACCATTTTGAAAGGCATTGTTTAGAAACAGCATTGCCCTCTCTTTTACGAGCAAAAGAGACAAACAGTTGATCAGTCTTTCAGAGATCCTTTGTTGTGTTGGTGTAGTATCTCGAATCCAGTGAACATCCAAAGTATGTAAGAGGTACTCCCTTGATTGGAATGTTGCAAAAAGCATGGCAGTTCCATGGATTGATTCATGAGATTCCTCTACCACCTTAGGGAGAAACTTAGGGTTGGTGCACAGCAGAGCCACAGTCTGCCTTTTGTGAAAATCAAGTACAGGATTTTGCACATTAAGGACTGAAGCTTGGAAATTCGTCGAGCGGAAGTAATGGCCACCAGGAAGAGAGTCTTCCAGGAAAGGAACTTCAGGTTTGCTGATGCTGCTGGCTCAAAAGGAGGCAGGGTAAGCTTCTCGAGAATTAAATTCTAGTCTCAAGGAGGGGCAGGTGCACTAATAGGGGGTCTCAAATAAAGAACCCCTTTAAGGAAGGTCTTAGCGACTTCCAGCTGCGTAAAAGATCTGTCCCCAAAAGGAACATGGTAAGCAGAAATAGCCGCCATGTGAACCTTCAAAGAGGAGTGACTGAGACCCAGGTCGAAGAGGTGATGCATGTAATCCAGGAGCCTCCTGACAGGGCAGGAGAATGGCTCAAAAGCTCTGAAAGAGGCCCAAATGGAGAAACTTTTCCATTTCATGGCATAAGTGGAACGAATGGAGGGCTTTCTGACCTCCACAAGAATCTCCGCCACCTGCAGCGAAACCCCGAACTGGGTTTGAACTATGTCTGCAGGAGCCACGCATACAGCTCAAGGGATCTGAGTCCTGGATGGACCAGGGTCCCCTGATCCTGGGTCAACAAGAGCTGTGATAGAGGAAGAGGAGGTTCCTCTGAATACTGTTGCAGAAGAGAGAACCAAACTTGCCTGGGCCAGAACGAAGCAATGAGGATCATGCAAGCTCCTTCTGAACAGAGTTGTGTAAGACCTTCGGAATCAATGGGATTGGGGCAGGCATAGACGATATCTGCCCTTCCAGTCTAGAAACAGAGCCGCCTCTCCAAAACTCTGCGCCTGGAGCGAAAGCGAGCAGAAGACGAGAAGTTTTGTGTTGAGAGAAAGGCAAACAGGTCTACCTGAGGTTCCCCAATGTAGGAAGACATCGCCTACTACCCCTGATCCAGTTCCCATTCGGAGCTTGGGGTGGACGACTGGCTGAGATGGTCTGCCAATGTGTTCTCGGCCCCGAACATAACTGATGAAGCAGTGGAACTTAACTGCGAGGCGCTTCAGAAGCTAACGGCGGAAAGAACTGGAAGGCGGGCGTGGGGACTGCCCCTTTATACTGACGTCTCTTGATGTCAGTCACCTGACATGGGGCGGTCCCCACCAGAGACCGCTAGCTAGAAATTTTTCCGTGGGTCCTGCCTGCTGGCTTCAGTCCTATATGTAATTACCTACTGCAAGAGCCCTCTCGAATTAAGATCAATTATTACAGCAAATACAAAACTTTCAAATACAACTTCTTGTGACAATGCCGCCTTTTCAATCCATGATCTTAATACATTCCAGTATATTTTATTACTACATGACCTCAAATGACCTGGCAATGAATTACATAATTTTGGCCCTTCATACACATAGCAATGTTTGCCCCTCATTGTTCTCATAAATGGCACCCTAAAATTTATTTCCCCTGCAGATCGCAATCCTCCTTAATATTCCACTCCTCCAAAAACTCTATTAAGTATTCTGGTGCTTTTTAAAGCAACAACGGTGGGTCAGACACTGCACATGGATATTATGCTGATCCATTAAAGGTATCCAATTCAGAGTCTACAGTGGAGCATTGTGGGGGAGTGATGTCATCAACCATTTTTTCACAAAACTTCTTCCTCAAATAATATATATTTTACAACCGTATGAGATACTAACCATTTCTCAGAATGGCTTGTGGTCAGCCCACAGTACTAAGACTGCCACGGTGAGGTTGACTAGCTGTGTGCACAGTGCCTAGGATAAAGGGCAAGATGGTGCAGTGATATCTGTGGAGCTCACCAAGGCTTTCGACCCTGTGGATCATGTGCTTTTCCTGAATTCTGCAGCAAAGTCTGATTTTTCCCCTGAATATTATTAAATGGTCTCCAATTATTTTGCAGAAAGGTTATACCAAACTAACTGGCTGTGGGATGTCCCAGGGCTGAATCCTAGGCCCTATTTAAATTTCTTTGTTCCTAAATTTAGCACCCACATCATGTAGCTTGTCAGAAGTAATACTTTACACTGAAGATACAGTTATGTTTAGCACAGGTCCCGCAATTCAAGGAAGTGATTGTTAAGAGTGCAGGAGGATTTTGATTCTTTTCAGCATTGGTGAGTGTCCAGGAAGCTGATTTTGAATACAAAACAAAAACAAACGTATGCAATTCATTGGCCACCGAAGCAAAATGTGAACCTGAAAGGTAAAGTCACTGAGTGAGAGAGTGAGAGGAACTCTTAAGTAGTTAGGGATGTACTGGATAGGGCTTTTCAGTTGAAGCTCATGTTCAACACGTGACTAAGACAGTGCATAGAAGGATGGGTCTTTTATTTAGGGTAAGAGAATGTTTTGATCCCAGAATCTCAGAAATTATCAGCAAACAGACTTATTTTCTGCCCTGATTATGTGCTCCATTTATGTGGGTACTAGTGAGAGGGTATTACCTAAACTGAGGGTCACTTATCTATAACTTTCTTCCTAAGCCAGTCCAGGTTTATATTATCATTATCATTTGTACCAGGCTGCTTGGTGTTTGTCGTTTGAAAACAGGATTGATATCCGCTGGGGAACGCCCCACCACAGTTGCTGCCTCTTTCCTAGGGCTTGTGGACTCCATGTTTAAGTAAATCTCACGGGCAGAGTTCCTTATTGTAGGGCCCTTGCATTTTACAATTCAGGGCTGTCAGTTACTGTTAACAGCTCTCAATTACATAGAAACATAGAATCTGATAGCAGATAAGGACTGCTTGGCCCACCCAATCTGCCCATTTCCCTACCTAATGGATAAGCTACAGAGCCTAGTTAACCAACAGCCTACTTCTTCAGCGTCTGTCCTCTGAGAGAGAGAGAGAGAGAAAGAGAGAGAGAGAGAGAGACACTCTTTAGGGACATGCAATCGGCGGCGGCTCTCCAGCACGACTGTTCAACTGCCTTCAGAACCAATGAACCAGGCTGAACAGGAGACCTGTACTGTAACGTAGATACTACAGCAGAACAAAAAGTCATTCTGCTTCAATAGCTACATCACTACTGCAGCAGAATGACTTTTTACGCTCCGCTGATTTCAGCCAAGAACGACGTGGGACCACACACTATATGTACAGTTCAAACCTGCAAGTCTGACCCAAATTGTAGCAATCCTCCAGCACCATCGAATGCAAACAGTGTACACCAGAGCACTTTACCCAGCAGTGCGTCCCCAATGCGACAGACACTGTCAGGAAACTACCACTGTTCTCATACATCCCCCCCCCCATGAGCAAGCTAACCACCTGGGCTTGTGAACTGCATAATGCAGCAGGTATGTGGCTCACACTGAAAAGATAGTGACCAATACAGGCAGAAGGACTCTTTGGCTCTACGGCACTACAGCGTCAACATCTTCCCGATGCGAACCTACGGCGATAGATTTATGTCAATCGCAATTTGCATTTGACATAAATCCATCACAGAAACCGTCCCTGTTTATCGGGGGGCTTTGCCCCCCCCAAAAAAACCCATGCATGGGGCTCTGCCCCCACACCCCCCAGACTTAGGGATTATCAACTCCGAGTCAGAGTTGATTCAGGGAGCGGGTGCAGGACCAGGGGAAAGAGTGCCGTGGTCCCAGGAAGACTTTACAGTGAACTGTCTATGTCGGCATTACTGTGTTCGCTGTAAAGGTTAGGCTGCGTGATCGGTAACTGGGACTCTTTTACCTGTATTACTCATAACTTTACTACATTTTCATGTATTGTACAAAGTGTTTTTTGCAGAATCTTTTTCTAAACATCTACCCATTTTATATAAGCAATAAGACACACCGGGATATGGGTTGTGCAAGGTTTATAGCACACTCAGAGGTTGAAGGCACCTATATAGTATATGTGCCTCACAATGCCTCTGGGCATGTGGTAAACCTTAGTATTGTACTGCTTAAATCACATACCTCGGGTATGTGTAAAATGCTTGTTACACACACCCCCTAGTGCATTATTCTATATATAATTAATGGGTTCCGTTTTTTTACATTGACAGAAAGCATATTAATTACCATAACACCTGAGTAGGTGTTACGGCATTCAAGCGCCTGCTTCCAATCGAAAGTGCAGTGCGGCTCGAGACTTTCAAAAACACTGCCTCTCAAAAAGTACACTTAATCATAAACACTCACCTCATCAGCCACTGTAAAACTAGAACATATTTTCTTCTTTCCACCGACTACCTAGCTTTCTCCCAAATCTTTCACCTCTCCCCCGCCCTCTGCAGATCACAAGACTCCACTGCCAGGCAACACGTAGCAATGGCGTAGTAATGTAAAAAATCAACAGCCAGCCATAAGATTCAAATGGATGTTTTTCTTATTCTTTCTCTTTGCAGTTAAAGCTAATGAAATTGCAGTTCTAACACTTTCTAACAGTTAAATTAATATTTCTACCCATTACAAAGTACTCTGCCTACCAAATAAAGAAAATCTATGATGCAAGGTACTGACTGTCTATTTTATTCATCTTCAGTAGAGAGAAGAAAAAATGGAACCCCTTGAATTATATAAAACATAATATGGGTTGCAGTGTATTTTAATTTGATTTAACACACACCCTCGTTGTTGGATGGCTATCATAAACCCCTCGGGCTTCACCCTCGGGGTTTAAGTGCCATCCAAAAACGAGGGTGTGTGTTAAATTCTCGTGACACACTGCACCCCATACTTTATCATATATATTATAAATGGTCAACCTTTATAATTCACACACTTTTTGTTTTAATTAATAGATACATAACATGGTGTTGGACAAATAAAAACCAAAAGACCATCCAGTCTGCTCTATTATTTCTCCTTAAGGGTACTCAATCACTTTGGAGATCCCTGAGCTCCTGACCTCTTGTCTGTTCCTAATTACCTCCCTGTAGTTATCCCATAGGGTTCTGAACTCTGAGATAGTGCTATCATTAATCACACCACTGGGTAGTATGTTCCATTTCTACACAACCCTTTCCATAAATAAATATTTCCTTCTTGAAGTAACCCCCAACCCCGTTTGATGTTATGTCCCCTGATGGTCGTCTGACCTTTACAGTAGTTTAAATAAAACCATGGTGTCAATTCTTGCTATGTCCCTGCATGTGTTTAATATTTTTCTATCATGCTCCACTCTCTCGTCCTCTAATAAGTACAGGTCTAGGCTATCTCCTGTTGACCCTGGAACATCTCTGCTCTTCTCCACTGAAACATTTCTAGTCTCTCCTTATCCTTTTTCAGATGAGGGTTCAAAACTGCATGCAGCACTCCAGGTGTGGTCTAACCAGTGACCTGTACAGTCGCATGATCACTTCTTTGCTTCAGCTAGTGAAACTCCATCTTATACATAAGCAATTATACAGAACAAAGTGTGGGTAGTAGTGTGATCACTGCATGCACAGGGTGTAAAAAGGTAGGAGGCCAAGGCCAGGTGCATTACTGGTCACAGAAGTGCAGCGAACTCACAACTAGTCGTAACTTGAAGTGCCTAACAACAGTTACAAAATGGGTTTTTCTGAAGATTTAAAAAAAAATGTTTTTTCAATATCTTTTATTAAAGGGACGCTGTCAGCCTTTTTCATAATTTCCACAGTATATGTCAACTGTGGTCTTACATACTAACATACTAATTGCCAGCAGATTAGGCCTTACGGTCTATCGAGTCTGCTCGAACCTCAGATCCCTAGTTGGGTGCTGAGCCCCCCCCCCCCCTTGTGTTCCAGAAACCCCTATCATCAATCCCCACCCCCCTGGGCCAGGTCATCATCTGACACATCCACTTTCTATGTCTGTCCCACCCTCTTGAAGCCCTCCACTGTGGATCTCTGAACCAGCTCGCCAGGCAGTGCATTCCAAGGGTCCACCACCCTCTCAGTGAAAAACCTCCTCCTCTTTCCCCTCACCTTCCACCTTCCAACTTCAAACCATGCCCTCTGGTGATACCTCCCTGCTTTAGTCTAAAGATCCCTCCATGTTTACCCTATTTATTCCCTTGAGGTACTTGAAGACCTCAATCATGTCCCCTGCCTCTCCTCTCCTCCAATGAAAACAGGCAGAGCTCCTCAAGTCTGTCCTCATACGTCAAATCCCCTAGTCCTCGTATCATCTTAGTTGCCCTCCTCCGTACCCTCTCCAGGAGCTGTGTGTCCCTCTTCAAATGTGGTCTCCAGTGCTGTACACAGTACTCAAGGTGTGGTCTAACCAATCCATTGTACAGCGGCAGAATTACTTACCTGCTCCTAGAGATGATCCCACTTACGATGCATCCCAACATCCTGTTTGCCTTGCTAGCCGCTCTCCTGCACTGCTCAGAGTTATTCCTACATGCATCCACCATGACCCCTAGGTCTTTTTCCCCTGTTGAGGCCTCCAGCGCCTCCCCTCCCAGGGTGTACCTGTGTTTAGGGTTTCCCCGCCCAAGATGTAACACCTTGCACTTGGTCATATTGAAATTTAATTTCCAAGTGTGAGCCCACCTTTCCAGGGTGTCCAGGTCCCCTTGCAGTGCCAACCTCCCCTCTTCCCCCTCAACTACTGCTCCCATCTTGGAGTCATCAGTGAAGAGACTCATTTCACACCCTATACCCTCCCTGATGTCCGATATGTATGCATTAAACAGGATCGGACCCAGGACCGAGCCCTGCGGTACCCCACTACCGACCTCTCTAGGGTTCGAGAGCTCCCCACCGACCACTACTCTCTGGGTGCATCCAGCTAGCCAGTTTCCAATCTTGCTGCACCTACTCTGCTTACACAATTCCAAGATATCAATAGATCTGCCAAAAAGTAACATGTTGCCTTTATTTATATTAAAAATATATTTGTGTCATTCCGACCGGAATGTCTACCACTGGTGTTCCTGCACATCCACAAGGTGACATGGCACCGAACCATGCTGTGCACTCATGCATGAACAAGTCTGTAATTTTTTTAGGCATATCAGCAAAACTCCCCCTCTGTTTCTAAACCCTTCACTGAGGTCAGCAAAGTTATGCTCATCTGAAAATGAGAGCTCTACCCATCTGAAATGAGTACCTGAGGAGCACTCTTCAGCCTGCCTGTTCTGGTTTTGAGTGTGAGTGCCATAGTGAGCGAGCAGTCTTTCTTCAGCTTGTTTTACTACATACCTGTTTTTCTGTGGGGGGGGGGCTATGTTAGTCCTGGAGGACTGCCATACCTCGAGATGTCCTCCTCCCAGTGCTGGCAGGGAACCACTTGCGGACCAGCACAGATACTGGAATGGATTCCTGTGGTCCAGACCTGCTCTAAAACCCCCCACCACCCACTGGCCAATATACAGCTCTGCACCAATGGAGCACATGAGCCAGGGTTGATGATGTTGTCCAGTACAGACTGGCACTGGAAGGAGCAGGGCCGCATTCAGGATACACTCATTTCAAGCATATTTAGCCCGCCTATGTCTATCAGGCCCTTAGAAAAACCTTGTGTCGCTCTCCCCTTAACTTCAGCTATTTTTCTCTCCCTGCCTTTGACCCTTCTCGTACCTCTGCAATTAACCCTGACACATCTGCCTTTGAAAGTGTCAAATCTCTGCCTGCCCTTTTCTGTGGTAATTTTTTTCATTTTTGTTTTACTCACTATTTCTCCCCTTGGCCCCCAGTTGCCTCCTACTTCTAGGCAACTTATTCTTCCGGCCACGGGCCATCCTGAATCAGGCTACCACCTTGCTACCCCCCAGCTTACCCCCCGTGGCGGGGAGCCCCCTAACTCTCCACCAGCACCAGATCCGGTTCAGGTGGCGCCCTCGGAGAAGGTGCGGCAGTCGAACTGCCATCAAGCTGCTCGATCTGGCTGCCAATTTCCTTTTTCTTCGGCAGAGCATGCAATGCTACTGTAGGCGTGCCACGCATGTGTCCACATGCAGTGCACCGCCGGCTGCTCCACCTCTGTGCCCCACTGTATTGGCCAGGCGTGCCCAACACCCAGCCTCCGCTAGGTGTCAGGCAAACACCATCCCTGTTCCCACCTCCCAGAAGAGGAGAGCTGTCCTCTGATCCTATCCCACCCCGCTGGCCCCGATGACCCGCTGCACCATGAACATGGGTCGTCGGCATGGCAGGAGGTAAGGCATTGCTGGCTCAGCTCTCCACGCCACCAGGCCGACTAATTTTTAACATTAACCATTGGTATAAAACCTGCTTCTTCTGCTCAGTTTGCTAAAACACCTGAAGGTACCTGTGTGGCCCCAAATTCTTGTGCAATGTAACATCTATATACTGTACAATTTCTCTGTTAGTTCAACAAAAGGGACTGGATTACAATCTGCAAAGAATCCTGTAACTCAAAACTGAACACTACCAATACCTTTTAGATGCAACGCCCACATTAATTCTTTTTTATTAAGAATTGATTGGCTAGTAACGACTAAACCACAGTATTTGATGATTCATTTCCGAATTACATTGCTTCTTGCTCACATAATTCACCACAGTGTAATTTTAGAGTAAATATTGACAAAAAGCTCCCCCTGGATAGAACAAAAACCTCTCTGCAGTTGTTAGTTAAAGCAGCAGTATTTGTTAATCACCATATAGGTTTTTGGCAGTAATGTTTTTCTGGCAAAAACTTCATTATACCCATTTTTCATTTTGTTTTCTTTTATTCCTGAACTATATGGGAGTTTGACGTTTTAAAAGTTCCATTCCAAGCGCCATGCTGCCATGAAAATTGATATATCTTGGTACAGTTCTGTGCTGCTCACCATCAGAAATATGTGGTAACACTCTACATCCACAGTATAAATCGTGTATGTACATTTAACCGGTACCTCCACCGAGAGATCTTTAAAAGCTGCAAGTGACAGCCCTCGTTAATGACCGGAGTCATTAATTATAAAAGCAGCTACAAAGCTGTTCGAACGCCCAGTGGCATGGAGGGCTGAGGCACTGGGCGCTCACCTCCTGCCACACCAGCGACCCAGGGTAGGGAACGGAACCTGGTTGCTCGGGGCTGAAGGGTGAGAGGATCGAGCATTCCTCATCTCGGGGTTAGTGTTGTCGCTGCTTGCCTGCCACCCAGTGATGGCTGGTGGCAACAAATGCATGTCACCATGCAGGAAGGAAACCCACGTACAGAGCGCCGGGTTGTCTCCAGCGAAGCAGAGCTCAGACATCGCGCCCATTGAGTGTACGTGGGCCCAGGGGAGAAAACAGAGGAAAAACACCCAGGCAGCAGAATGAATGACCACCCCCGGGTGGCCAGGCACAGCCACAAATCCTGTCAGTAGTGGACAATGACTAAGGTAAACCGGGAAGCCGGGTCATGGGGTTGGGGGTCGGTCAGAAGGAGGCCGCTAGGGGGAAACCAGGAAATAAATAGACTATGAAAATAAAACAAAATAAATAAATAAAAGAAACTGTTTTAAAAATGTATGAGAAAACCAAAAATACACTGAGGATGAATCTAAGGACATAGGAAATACATTTTTGGTAAAAAGAAAAACCTATGATGACATTTTTTGTCGACTAACAAATACTGCTGCTTTAAAAAAAAAAAAAGGCAAGACCTTATATGTAAAACTGCATCATTCTAGGGGATTGATTCAAGTTTACTATTGGAATTCTCAAAGTAAAATTCTCCATCACTAGTCTATGAGACTGATTCAAGGTTCAACACAAATTCTTTTATTATTATTATTATTCTTTTTACCCCTTTCTCTGGCATAGCCCATCTTTGCTTGATGACCCCCATCCACCCGCCTTCTCTTGCGCTTACTGGGTCTCCATGGGGAGGTCCCCAGTGCAGATTCTTTAACTAGTGTGGGTTCTATTCAGGGGTGGGCAAGGAACACCCCACCTAGTCCGTCAAGTGTGGAAGACCTGCGGCAAGTCAGCAGTGCCTGAAGAGAGCCGGTGTCATGCTGCTCACAGTCAAGGACTTTTCCTTTTTGTTTCACTTTCTGGATATCGACGTGCTATGGGTCAACGGGCACATGTGCATGCAAGGGGTGCTCTGTGCTCTGATGCAGCTAGCATTCACCCTTCTTTGCCTGCTTCAGCTGCACCGCCACACATTGTCACCCAGGTGGCAGTAGCACAACGCAGCATGTAGTCCTCCATCCCCAGAGGGGAAAATCCTCTGGGATGCTCAATCCTCCTTCTCCCCCTGGCTGGCTCTAGACATCCTGGACTCATTCTGAACCCGGTTTCCGTGTCATGAACAGTAGCTTTATCACTGCACTAATGGACCAGTATCAACATGAATTCAATGTTTTTATAGGCTTTTCTCCTTGGCCACACACAGAAACATAGAAGTTGATGGCAGATAAGGACCGCAAGGCCCATCCAGTCTGCCCATCTTTTCTACCCACGAATGTGCCATTGGCCTTTACTCTGTCAATGGCCTATCTATTCATACTCATCTGTGTTACATAGAAACATAGAATTTGACAGCAGATAAGGACTGCTTGGCCCACCCAGTCTGCCCATTTCCCTACCTAATGGATAAGCTGCAGATCCTAGTTAACCAGCAGCCTACTTCTTCCTACCCCCAACCCCTAGAATTGCCTTATGACTGTCCCATGCATGCTTGAATTCCACCACTGTTTTTGACTCCACAACCTCCTCTGGAAGGCCGTTCCATGCATTCACAACCTCTCTGTGAAAAATACTTTCTTAAATTACCTCTGAGCCGCCATCTTCAAATTGTGCCCCTTGTTCTTGCACACCTTTTTGAAAGATGCTACCCTCTTGACTTTGTTGATTCCTTGAGGTACTTGAAAGTTTCTATCATGTCCCCCTCTCCTCCTTTCCTCGAGGCTATACATATTAAGTTCCTAAGTCTTCTTCATATGTCTTCCGGTTCAGACCCTGCACCATTTTAGTTGCCCTCCTCTGGACAGCTTCCATCCTGTCTATGTATTTGCGGAGACTGGGTCTCCAGAACTGCACGCAGTACTCCAGATGGGGTCTCACCAGCTGTCTGTACAGAGGGATAATAACTTCCTGTTTTCTACTGGTGATGCCTCTCCTTATGCATCCCAGTATCCCCCCAGCCCTCCTTGCTGCCCTCTCACATTGCTTGCCCACCTTTAGGTCATCTGATATGACTACCCCCAGGTCCTTTACCATTTTTGTTGTTGTTAGTATCTCACCCCCCATTGTGTACTCTTCCCCTTGGTTTTTGTTTCCCAGGTGCATTACCTTGCACTTCTTAGCATTGAATCTAAGCTGCCATACATTTGACCATTCCTCTAACTTGCCAAGTCCCTCTCATCCTTTCCACCCCACCTTGTGCAATCAACTCTGTTGCAGATCTTGTGTCATCTGCAAAGAGACATACTTTTTCTTCCAGTCCTCTGCAATGTCGCTTATAAAGACATTGAAGAGGACCGGTCCTATTACTGAACCCTCGGTACCCCACTAGTAACCCCCTTCTTCAGAGTGGACTCCATTTACTATTACTCTCTGTGTCCTATTCTCCAGCCAATTTTACCCAGGCTGTCATCTTGGGACCCACTCTCAGGCTGGCTAACTTGTATATTAATCTTTGTGTGGGACTGTGTCAAATGCCTTGCTAAAATCTAGGTAGGCCATGTCCACAGCCCTTCCTGATCTACTACTTTGGTCACCCAGTCAAAGAAATCTATCAGATTTGTCTGGCATGACCTTCCGCTGTGAATCCATGCTGCCTTGGGTCCTCTGTCCCTCCGCCCTAGATACTCAACAATTCTTTCCTTCAGAAGTGATTCCATCATTTTCCTGCCACTGAGGTTAAACTAACAGATCTGTAGTTTCCTGCTTCTGCCTTGCTCCCACTTTTGTGAAGGGAATCACATCTGCCCTCCTCCAGTCCTCAGGTACCACCCATCCTCCCATGATTTGTTAAAGAGGGTAGTCAGTGGTGTCACTAGTTCTACCCTTAGCTCTTTTAGAATTTGGGATGAATCCCATCAGGCCACATTGCTTTGTCCACCTTCAGTTTTAAGAGTTCTTTCAGAACCCTTTCTTCTGTAAATGGCTGGTATCAACTTCTGTATCCAGAGTGTTTCTACTGTTTGTTTTAGGTACCTCCCTCTTCCTTTGTAAATACTGAGCAAAAATATTTGTTTAGTATCTCTGCTTTTCACAGTCACCCTCTGCCCACCTCCCTCCCCTTTATTAAGCCTCACTATCCTTCCCTTGGTCTTCCTTTGCTCCCTGATGTACCTATAAAAGGTTTTATCCCCCTTCTTAACTGAGTTGGCTATCTTTTCCTCGGTTTGGGCCTTTGCTGTTCTGACTGCCTTCCCAGCTTCCTTTTGCTTTAGCTGATACAGTTCTCTGTCCTGCTCCTTCTGTGATTCCTTGTACTTCCTGAATGCTTTCTTTTTCTCTTGAACCTTCACTGCCACTTCCTTTGAGAACCATAGTGGTTTCTTACATCGTTTTGTTTTGTTTATTTGCTTCACACAAAGGCTTGTTACCTCTGTGACGGCAGTTTTATTATTCCCCATTGTTCTTCCACCCCTCCTTCCTGCCCATTTGCTAGTGCATTCCTTAGGCACTCACCCATTTTGGCAAAGTCAGCCCTCCTAAAGTCCAGTACTTTTGCCTTTGTATGGCTTGACTCTATTGCTGTGTTTATTGTGAACCATACTGTTCGATGGTCGCTAGTTCCCAGATGGCTACCCACTTCTACATCTGTGATCCTCTTTTCATCTCCATTTGAGAGAACCAGGTCTAAGATTGCTTCTCTCGAGTGGGCTCCAATACTAGTTGTCTAAGGCATGCTCTGCAGGGCATCTAGAATAACCCCACTCTTCAAAGTGGCTGCTGCAACTGCATTCCAGTTAACATCTGGCATATTCAGATCACCCATCAGCAATATCTCCCTTTTCTACCATTCTAAGTATACTTTCTATCATTTCCTTGTCCATTTCCTCTCCCTGAGAAGGGGTCTCGTACAACCCTGTGCGGATTGTGGTGCCATTGCCGGTCTCCAAATTTACTCACAGTGCTTCTTCTCCTCCTGTTTTCCCTTTTGTTCTGTTGCTTTGATTCCTCCCTTATGTAAAGAGCTACTCCTCCTCCTTTACCCTTCCTGTCCCTCCTGTAGATAGTGTATCCTGGTATGTTTACGTCCCAGTCATGGTTTTGTGCGTATCATGTTTCTGTGACTGCACGATATCCAGATGTTCCTCCTCCATCAAGGCCACTAATTCAGGAAGCTTGTTACTCAGACTACGGGCATTGGTACTCATTGCTCTCCATTTTTTGATGGCTTTACCTTCTGTTGCAGCATCCCCCACTGACCTTTCTACCTTGGTCTTTTTCTCATTTAGTACCCTGTTTTGTAGGAAGAGGCTGGGATTTTCCTGCTGCTTATCAGTGCCTCCCCCCTTGACTAGTTTAAAAGCTTGCCAATGAAGCATTTAAACCGATTGCCCAAAAGACTTGTTCCCTTCCTGGACAGATGCAGACCATCCTGCCAGTGTAGGCTGGTGTCCCTCCAGGTGGAACCCCAGTCCCCAATGAAGCCAAACCCCTGTGCTCCACACCATTTTTTCAACCATTCATTAAACTGCATGGTGCAAAGTACCCTCACCTCACTCATGCCATTGACAGGCAGCACCTCTGAGAAACATACTGTGTGTGTTACTTGTCTTAGGCCCTCCCCAATTCTACAAAGTCCTTCTGCACTGCTGTAATCTCATGTTGAGCCAAGTCATTTGTCCCTAGGTGGACAATGACGTCCAGCTCAGACTCCCGTGCAGCTGTTCTCGTGATCCTGAGGATGCGCTTCCTGTCCCTCCAAGCCATGGCACCAGGCAGGCACCTTACTTCAGTTTTCCCTGCTCCCCAGTTCAATCCCCTAATAATTGAGTCCCCCACCAGGAGCTGCTTCCTTTCCTTGTGGTGTCCTCTGCCTCCTTCCTGTGGGCCTCCCTTGTGACAGTTGTCCTCAGCCTCCTTAGTCTCCTCTGCAGGTGCATCCATAGGGGAGCTATGCTCCCCCAGAATGGTGTATGGATTGTGGAGTGGAACAACTGACTGGGTGTGCCTCTGTTCCACCTTCCTCACCCTCCCTGAGCCCACTGTGGTCCAACTGCTGTGCTTTCTTCGCAACCTCTGAGGTAGTGGTGGTGGCTCTGGTGCTCCCTGGATGGGGGAAGTTCCCTTCTAACTTCCAGTGTGGCCTGGGGGAAGGTTCCCTTACTACTGTCCAGTGTGGCCTGAAGACGGGCAACTTCCTCCCTCAGGGCAGAGAGTTGTCTGCAAATAAGGCAGCATCTCAGCCTCCAGAAAGACTCCCGGAAGACTGCTGCCCCACAGCCATTACATTGCACTACTCCCCACATGTTTATCTACTTTTTTGTGTGTGTGTGTGTGTTTGTATGTGTGATTGATTTGTTATATAGAAATATATATATTATACAATGTGTATGCTTATATTGTCAGTGCAGTGTGCCCTCACAAAACAACCAGCTAAGAGCTCTGACCCACCGCTGCGATGAGTGCCTTCCTGTCAGCAAGATACCCTACACAACAATTTGACAGAGAAAATACCCTGCTAATCAAACAGAGAAAAATCCAGACATCCAAGTCAGACACAGGTAAACCTCCCCAGCCCCAAAACAGCCTGGTGGTTTGTGTTCTAAAAGCAGTCAGCCCCAAAATAAGTCAGCTGTGCTTTAAACTCTTCCTGCACTGAAAATCTTAAGAATTGTAACAAATGTAAAGCTAGATCCACCTCCCTCTGTTGCTTGAAAGACTGTCTTTTCCTGATAATTCTAAGTTCCTTATTTCACCTTTCAGTTAGAAGTAGCCTCCACCTACAGAATATCTGCTACAAACCAAAGGCAATTGTAAGGTTCACCTCCTCTGTTGTGAGCACAACGCTTTCTTGCAAATCCTATGTTCAGTATTGCAGCTTCCAGCCAGAGGTAGTTTGACTTGAAAAATATTAGCTGTTCTCACTTATGCCTGTCCCATGCCTGTTTGAAGCCATGCACTGTCTGTATTCATATCCACCACTTCCTGAGGTAGGCCGCTCCATGCATCCACCACCCTTTCTGTGAAAAAGAACTTCCTTACATTACCCCTTAATTGGTATCCTCTCTAATCTCATGCTGTGTCCCTCTGTTCTGCTATTTTTCTTATAATGAAACATGTTAAACTTTCACCTTGTTAATGCCCTTAAGATGTTTGAATGTTTCGATCATATCACCTCTCTCCCTCCTTTGCTCTAGGGTATACATATTGAGCTCCGTTAATCTGTCCTCATATGTTTTCTGATGCAGTCCCTGCACCATTTTGGTTGCCCTTCTCTGGACTGCCTCCATTTTGTTAATGTCCTTGTGAAGGTGTGGCTTCCAGTACTGCACGCAGTACTCCAGATGGGGCCTAACCAGTGTCTTGTAAAGAGGGACTATTACCTCCCTCTTCCAACTTGTGATACCCCTTCTAATACACCCCAACATCCATCTAGCCTTACCTACTGCTTTAGTGGTCTGCTTGGATGATTTCAGGTCATCAGTGATGATGATGCCCAAGTCTCTTTCTTCCCTTGCAATTGCCAGCAACTCCTCCCAACCCATAGGTGGCTTCAGGGTTTCTCTTCCTATGTGCATTATCTTGCACTTCTTTTGCTAAATCCCAGTTGCCACTCTTCCGACCATTTTGCCAGTTTATCCACATCTTTCAGAGATATACCCTGGTCCTAGGGATAAGCCCTATTCAGGCTTAACGTCCTCCCAGTCACTGGGTTCAAATGACCCCAACTGATCATACGTCTTCCCCTCCATAGGCAGGGACTGCTGCGGAGGGCTGTTCCCCCTCCCCTCCAAAGCAGTCCCCCATGGTGATAGGATTAAGGGAGCTGGGCACTAGGACCCAGGGGACGCAGGACATTGGCTATCAAACAGATCAGGATTTGTTCCAGGAAGGCCTAGTCAAGCCTGTCAAAATACTATACCAAAATCCTCAGCGCTAGTGAAGTGACATTTTTAATCTACAACTTTGTATTCTATTTTGGATCAGCCCTTTCTCCCTGTCTTGTAAAATGCTCTCTGTTCCACAGGTTGAGTCTGCTGTAGCATCTGATTTAGGATCTGAAATAAAGAAAAGGAGTGTTCCTTTCAATACAGCTAAATGATGGGCATTTAAAAAACTGACAATATTGCCAAAACCGGGATAGCATTTTAAAAGGAGTTCTCATTTTATTATTTCTAATCTCAAAAATTCTGAAGCTAAGCTATAATAGTAGCTTTTACAAGGCCAGATAAATGGGTGAGCTGAAATAGAATAAAAGGAATAGAGTCAATATTTTTTACAGTAACTATGCTGCTGCTGTATATGTTGAGTAATTGATGTTTGGTATGAAGAGACTGGGAAAATTAACTGTAAATAGTCCCAGATGAACAAACTCAGTCATTTATTCAATGTCATTTCATGTTCTTTCTGGTGTACAGGGCAAAGTAGTGTATGGTGTTGTTTCTAAGGGGAGGCCTGACGTTTTTCAGTAAATTAGGGGAGGCCTAAGAATTTTCATATCTTCACTATGACAATGTTTCAAGAACGAAAGATATAGAAGGTAGTGGAATTTTACCCCTGTTTTCTCTACGATACTCCCTCCTCCCCTGGCATGAGCGGAGCATTTTGACAGCCTCAGACACATGTTGCTGTGTCTGTGGAAGAAGCAAGCTCCCCTGACCCACCATAGGATTACTGCGGTGCCAGGTGCCCAATGTCCTCCTGCCTCCGGACACAATGACTCGAGTTCGCTCCTGAACACAGGTCACCTGCACAGCTGCCACTGGACCATCGTTGCAGCCCATCAACACAAACTCGTTAAGTAAAAATCTGCACCATGAGACTGAGTCATAGTGCAACAGGAATTCTCAAAGTAAAAATCTGTATCATTAGACTGAGTCACGGTGGGTATACCGTGATGTGCGCGACCGCGATTGAGCGGCCCCCAAAAGGCCGACTCAATTATGGCGCATGGCACAGCAGCTACCGAGCAGCTACAGTGACTGGATGGGGTGGGTTGGCGACCGTAGCAACAAAGTCACTACGAAATGCAGCGTGCGGGAGGTGGAATGAGCGATGCTACAGGTACATGAGCGGGGGTGGGAGCGAGCATGCCGGGCGAGGAGTGGGAGGAGATTTGAGGGTGGCATCTGTGGTAGGCTGCCAAGCTTGCCCCATGGTGTAGAGGGTCGGCTCGCAGCTTTGGTGGCTGGGTGCAGGTTCAGGTCCGGGCGCAGGTTCGTTTTGTGCGCCTGGCCTGAATTTTATTTTTATGCATTTGCCTCCCCGACATGCACCTCCCTGGAGTTGAGAATCCTTAGGTGGGGGTGTCATAAATGTAAAAATGCAAGTCCCCGCGCCATTTTGTTGTGCGCTGGGGAATCAAGCGCCGAAATTGATTTTCAGTGCTCTGATTCACTGTAACGGCGACGCCTCTTTGGCGGTCACTCATCAAGACAGAACCATGGTGCACAGGAATTCTCAATGTAAAATTATGCACCATGAGACTGAGTTACAGTGCTATGGGAATTCTCGACATGAAAATCTGCACCATGAAACTGAGTCACGGTGCAATAGGGTGAGACTTAGTCATGGTGTAACAGGAATTCTCGAAGTAAAAATCTGCATCATGAGACTGATTCAAGGTTTAGCAAGACTTCTCGAAGTAAAATTCTGCAACATGAGACTGATACAAGTTTCAACGAGAATTCCTGAAGTAGCCGGCCCACTGGTGTAGTGGTAGCTGTACCACTCATTACACCAGCGACCCATGTAAGGGAACAAACGTGGGCACGGGGACCGGCTGGGTGGAGGAGGATGCTCCTCCTCTGTGGAGGCAAAGCTGATGGCCCCATTGTTCCACTGCCACCTGGGTGACCACAGGTGGCAGTGCAGCCAAGACAACTAGTGGAAGGTCGAGGGCTTAAGTGGGTGCCGTGCACCTCGCCGCAGTCATGTGCCACGCACACCCCGATGGCAGTGCCTGGAGTGAGAGGGACTCAAGAAACAAAAAACAGGGCCCCCTGCAGGATGACTACAGCTTCCCAAGTCCCCACACTGGTGATGTGGCACTCCTCCATCTGGGACCTGGTCTGGCTGGCTCAGGGCTAGGCTCCGTAACCCCCTAGCCCACAGCCCCTGCGTGGGGAGATGACATGTGGAGGACAGAGCTGGAAGGCAAGCCCACAAGTTGCCAGGTAAAGGGGCTGGAGGCCGGAAAGATGGTGTGCCAGGGACGGGAGATTCTGGTAAAATTCTGCATCATCATGAAACAGATAAAGGCTCAACAAGAATTCTCAAAGTAAATTCCGATCATGAGACTGATTCAAGGTTCATCAAGAATTCTAAATAAAATTCTGCAACATGAGAATGATTCATGGTTCGAGAGTCATCGTGATATTGATTCACGGTTCAAGGATGAATTCTAGCTGTAACATTATACATCGTGGAATTGATCTAAGGTTCGACAGGAATTCCTGAAGTAAAGTTCGGCATCATGGGATTGATTTAGGGTTGAACAGGAATTCTTAAAGTAAAATTCTGCATCATGGGACTAACCCAAGGTTTCGCATAGCTAGCTTAGTTGCTGTAAACTATGTAAGCTGAAGGTGAACAACTCGCAGGGGACAAATGGCACGCAACTGCAGGTACTCATGCAGTTAAACACACAGAACCCAGTGCACAACCTCACCCCAATGGTAAATCTGAGAAATAAAACATTTAAACTGCCTGAATTGACTATTTTCTTACTTTTAACTCCATGAAAAGTGTTTCTCTTAGTTTTCAGACTGGAATTGCAATGTGAGCAAGCCAAACCACCAAACGCCAAGGTGGAACCCCATGGTTTGGTCCTAACTATGAAATGCCTGCAGTGGCTACTCTTAAATAGAGTGCATTTCCTAAATTGGCTCCTTAAAAGAAAGTGCTTCCACCCAGGTAATTTCATATGCGATCAAAAGGAGCATGCTTAAAGAAGTGCCACAAACTTCCAAACTCATTCCAAAACTCATGTGCTAGTTTGGGAATTTACTCATGGAGTTAAAAGGATTTAGCAGGTACTCTGGCAATATTTTCCAGAAGTCACTGGAAACTGGTAAGACACCTAGAGACTGGAAAAATGCAAAAGGGATTCCTCTGTTGAAAAGAACAAAACCGATTATGTGACCTGGGTAACTATATGCTAGTGAACCTGACCTCCACCAAGGGAAAATACTGCAGATTATTATTATACAAGGTCACATTGTGCAACATCTAGATAGATTCCAGCTGTTAAAAGAGATTCAGTACAGGTTTACCAAGGGGGAGACAGTGCCAGTCTGACTTATTTTCACTGTTGTACATTGTACAGTGGTATAATACACAAAGCCATAATAATAAAACCTAGAACACACCGACCAATCATGCATAATTTAAAATGTTTTCACACAAAGAAAAAGAACATCACTCACATTCTCAGTGTAATTCTGTATTTTAAAACCTATAGTCAGTTTACCGTATAATGTGAAAACCTAACAAACACTTCATAAACTTTCTATACATACAGTATCTCATCCTCGCATCCTCTATATAAGTGATGGGGGTAAGAGGGGCCCCAAACACACGGAAGATAACCTAAGGAAACACAAAATGTTTATAAAAGTCTGCATCTCTGTTGTTCTTTTTTTTTTTTTGTTTGTAATACTTATTTAAAATTGCTGACTGGAAAACTGACACTGAGCTGGAGCGGATTTATAGGTATGACATGGAGTAGGGCAATGGGGAAATGAAAACAAATGCAAAGACAAAAGTGCAAAGAACATTAAAATAATAACACTGAATTTAAGTGAAAAGTGCCATACAGTAAATCCATGGATTTTATACCTATAAAATGATACTAGCTCCACTTCTTATGTCAATGTGACCTATTTTTTTTTTTTTTTTTGTATATTCTATTTATACCCTCGCGCCTCTGAGCTGCCTCTCTTCGGGCTGCCATGACCCTCAAACATCCCCTACTATCTTCCCCAAGCCTGAACCTTCTGCGCCACTGGGCCAATGTGACTCTATTTAGATAAAAAGTTCTAGATAACAGAACTCCAAGCATATGGTTACTAAAGTAACAAAAGACAAAATGCTTATCAAATCCTGCATGATATTAAAAAACTAACACAGAACTCAATTTAAAAAGTACCAAACCACCATAGGTAGCATACCTGTATAATGCTGCAAGATAATCTTTATGCCAGAGTGGCTAGTTTAGACAAAAAAGAACTCTACATTGGTGACACAAAGGTAACAGGGGCCCAAACACATGGTTGCTGGAGTAACAAAGACGCAAAATGCTTATTTAAGTTTGCATATCATAAAAAAATGACATAAAATGCCATTTAAAAAGTACCAGAAATCCATACTAGAGTACATATTATTGCCACGTGATCTTTTGTTTGTTAGATTGACTAACGTAGATTAAAAAAGCTAGGTGACAAAGGTAATAAGGACCCCGAGTACATGGTATCTAAATTTAAAAAGAAAGCAAATGTCAATAAGATCCTACATGTTTAAAAAATGTAATTCAATTCATGTTAAAAAGTACCAAAAATCTGTAGGTCCCATTACTCTATAATACAAAATCACAGATATACCCCATAATACCTAGCCTCATGGGATATATATGCAAATCACCATGAAAAGTTTAGACCGGTTCTGCTTTAAGCAGAAATGCATGGTGCCAAAGGGCCTCTCATACAATGTGCAAAGGGTGAGAACAGAAGACAGGGACACATGTTTTGTCCTACACAGTGACTTGCATATATATCCCATGATGCTTTGCTCTGTACAACAACCTAGCGCACCTCTGGTGTATATGGAATATATTGTGAATATAACTTGTTGTACTGAATTTTTAAACTGTTATACACTATTATTTGCTGTGCGCAAGTTTGGAGAAAGGGTCTCATCCCTATTCCAGTGCTTGTTGTTCTTTGTACTAAGGATCAGGATACTGTGGGTCCATTATATACCCCTGAAAGATACCACAAAGGCCAATTCTTTACACCTCTGCACTACTTGGGTGCATTTACCCAGCTTTATAACCCTTGAAATACCTAGGGTGAGCCTTTTTAAAGGCTTTCTGGGCATTTTTTAACAGAATTTTTGAGCGCTAAACCGGAAGTAGCGCTAGCTAGCGCTTCCGGTCTTCCAGCACATATAGCACCCGCACTAGCGAGCGGGCATCAGATATAGTTCTGTACAACAACCTAGCGCACCTCTGGTGAGAGGTATATGGACTATATTGTGAATATAACGTAATGTACTGAATTTTTAAACTGTTATACACTATTATTGCTGTGGGCAAGTTTGGAGAAAGGGTCTCATCCCTATTCCAGTGTTTGTTGTTCTTTGTACTAAGGACTGTGGGATACTGAGGGTCCATTACATACTCCCCTGAAAGATACCACAAAAGGCCAATTCTTTACACCTCTGCACTACTTGGGTGCATTTACCCAGCTTTATAACCCTTGAAATACCTAGGGTGAGCCTTTTTAAAGGCTTTCTGGGCATTTTTTAACAGAATTTTCAAGCACTAAACCGAGGTAGCACTAGCTAGCACTTCGGTCTTCCTTTTATATGTAACCGCACTAGCGGCCAGGCGGCGTGCACAAGGATTTGGCAGTGAGAGACACGCTGCCATAGCTGTGTCTACCGTGTCCACCAGGGACAATGGGATAAAGGCCAGACATCCTAACCAGTTTCCCCTAAACAATAAATAAAGTAGTTTACAATCTCAAAGAAGATTGTAATTTAAAACTACAGAATGAAACAAGCAAAGAACTGCTGCTCCTTCTGCAAAATGTATGCCATTGGCAAACAAATATTAAACTACATGTGTGATGAATGCCAATTAGTTACAACGTTGCAGGAGCACATCAACCGTCTTACAACAAAATCTTCAATCAATCCCGAGATTGAAGCTTTGGAGGATTACATAGATCAAATGTCAATACTTTCAGATATTGACACATCGACTACTTGTACTAACAAGTTAGTCACTACACAGGAAACTGATCAAAGGATGGAATGTATTTCTCCCTGCAAGGAAAATAATATCATAAACCCCATCCCCCCGGACATAAACCCTTTAGAAAGAGAGGATTGGGCTATTATTCAGAAAACCAAGACAAAAATAAAAGAGGCGGCCAGATTACTAACAGCACCCCTGTACTGCCACTGCATAATTCTTTTGATCCCTTAACTCTTATAAATGATGATGTATCAAATGTTATCACAACCCCGAGTCCCCATCCTGACACTTTAAGAATTAAAACTCCTGTTGCAACTTCTACTACAAATTTCCCCTCTGTAGAACATTTTACATCTGTTGACCAGTTACCTTTGCATAACACCCACCTTATTTCAACAGAATCACATGAGAAAAGTCATGCCCCTATATCGAATAGTAAACAAGTTTTCATTCTGGGGGACTCTATAATAAAATACACTGACTGGGCTATTTGTAACCCAGACAAAGTCAACCGAACATGTTCCAGCTATAGGGGGGCCAAGGTCTCAGATATAACACCAATGGTTAAGACTATCTTATCACAAGCAGGGGATAACCCACTCGTGGTCATTCACCCAGGGACCAATGATATCAATAGAACACCAACTGGACAACTCAAACAAGATTTTGTTGCCCTTCACAATATTCTTGAAGAGAGGGGATGTAGTATTTGTTTTTCTGAGATCTTGCCGGTCCCCAGGGCTACTCCCCAGATCTCAAATAAAATTAAAGTCCTTAATGAATGGTTGCAAAAGTGGTGTTATAGGCAGAACATTTCCTGCCTAACCTACTGGGAAGAATTTCATAATAACTCATCCCTCTTTTGCTGGGATGGTTTGCATCTCAGCAGAAGAGGAAGTACGGTGCTGGGACGAAAAATTTCTACATTCATCCAAAGTCATTTAAACTGTTAACACTGGGGGAGATTAGGTCAAAACCGAAATCTCTAATTACTATCAACCCCCTACAAAACCCGAATACACTTAATATCCTATCTGTTAATGCCCGCTCATTAAATATTTCCAAACTAGCGGAATGAGAAATTAAAATTCAAATTTATAACCTCAGTATAATCTCTATAACTGAGACTTGGGGTATTCTAGATAACCAATGAACAACTGAGATACCGGGATTCAAACTTTTTACAAAACACAGAACAGGTGCAAGAAAGGGAGGAGGGGTTTGTTTATATGTAAAGAACAACATTCCATCATTTGAATCCTCCTTCAGCATTCAGACCGAGAGTATATGGGTTACTCTTCAACCCCATGCCCTACCTCAGATTCTGGTGGGCACATGTTATCGACCACCATCTGTTGATCTAGAATACACTATCCATTTAACAAAAGAAATATCCTTACTTGCGAATACTGGTAATGTTCTTATTCTTGGGGATTTTAATCTCCCAACTGTAGATTGGGAGGCTTTAACTGGCACTACACAACATGACAAGCTCCTTCTGTCATCTATTATTGAATTAGGCCTTGTCCAACTAATCAGGGAATCTACTCGAGGAACAAACATTTTAGATCTCCTTATTACAAATATGGAGAACAAAATAATAAATATCCTCGTCTCTGACCCCTTGGGTAATAGCGACCACGTGTCCACACAGTTTTCCATTTCTCATGACTCACAATTCCCACAAAATAACCTTAAGATAAAACTTTACGATAAGGCTGACTTTAACAAAATTAATGAACATCTGAACAGCATCAACTGGGATCACATTCTTTTACCTCAACACTGAAGAGGCTTGGATCTACCTCAAACTAAAAATTTATGAACTTGAAAAACGATATGTTCCTGAGAAAAATAAATATAATAACAAGGGAAAATCCCTCCTTGGTTTAATAATACCATTAAGAAGCAAATCATCCTCAAACAAACATTATTCAAAGCCCTAAAAAATTGCACTAATGATCTTAAAGAGGAAACACTTTTTAAGTATAAGAAATCAGTCAGGGACCTAAAAATGCTTATAACCACCGCTAAACGTAACCTTGAATTTAAAAATAGCCCATACAAAAGATTCACATAAATCTCTCTATTCATACCTAAATGAAAAAAAACGAAATAACAGAACCGCAGGCCCATTAGTCATTAATGATATCCCTATTACCTCTGATAAAGAAACAGCTACAGTATTCAATAACTATTTTTGCTCAGTTTTTTTTCAAGACGCCTATCAGATACAAATTCCAAATTCTTACACTTATCATATTGATTACACAATTTTGTTACTAGACACAAAAACAAGGCTTGGATCCCTTAATAAAACTACCAGTCCTGGTCCTGACAATATAAACTCAAAATTCTTAATAGGTACAGTAGATGCCATAACTTTGCCATTAACCATAATATTTAATAAATCATTAAAGGAAACCAAAGTACCAACTAACTGGCTATCTGCCATTGTTACGCCAATATACAAACAGGGTTTACACTCAAAAGTTGAAAATTATAGACCCATCAGTCTTACTTCAATTCCATGTAAGATGATGGAGAAAATACTTAAATCCATTATAGAATTCGAAATGCATTCCTTAAATATTACAGACCTAACACAACACTGGTTTAGGCAGGGTTATTCCTGTACCACCAACTTACTTACTTTTTATGAATACGTTAGTAAAAACTTAGATTCCAACATTCCTGTCGACGTTATTCTGCTTGATTATAGCAAAGCGTTCGATAAAGTGTCTCATGTCATACTTCTAAATAAACTCATAACATTTGGTTTTTCACCAGCAATTGTTAAATGGGTGCATTGCTGGTTGACAAACAGAACTCAGTGGGTTAGGGTAAAAGGGGTATTGTCGGATGGGGGGAGGGTTTCTAGTGGTGTCCTGCAGGGTTCCGTTCTGGGACCAACATTGTTCAACATATTCATCAGTGGTATGATAAAAAAATCGACTAACATCATCACTAAATGTGCCGATGATACCAAACTGGGAGGAAGAGTAGACAACTTAATTAGTCAAAGGGAACTAAAGATAGATTTAGCCACCATTGAACAATGGGCAATAAAATGTTATTCAATGTAAACAAATGCTCAGTTTTACATATAGGCAAAACTAATCCTAAATAAACATACATCCTCAATAATAAAACTATTAAAGCATGCTATAGTGAAAAAGATCTAGGAATAATAGTCAACCACAAACTATCATCAGTAGATCACTGCAATAAAGTAGCTAATTCATCTAATGCTCTCCTTAGACGAATAAATAATACTTTCACCTCCAAAACTGAACAATGCATGATCACTCTGTATAGATCCCACATTCGACCATATGTGGACTACGGGTCTCCTTTTTGGAGCCCTTATCTGATTTCAGATATTAAGAGGATTGAGCAGATACAGCATAGGGCAACAAAAATTGTCCCATATTTAGCGCATCTCCACTATGAAGAAAGATTAAAAAAAAAAACAGGCACTTATTCGCTCGAGACCTGAAGGATCAGAGGGGACTTGCTTCAGATTTTTAAACTCCTCCAATCCCCCACCCTAATGGAGCAATGTGGCATTTCTTATGCTACAAGGAAAATCGTGCCAAGATTGCACAATAAACAGCTAAAAGTTTGCAAAGCTAGGACAAATAAAAGGCTGAATTTTTTCTCTATTAGAGCCCCAAAGTTGTGGAATAAATTGCCTCAAGAAATAGTAGACTGTACAAATTTGATTACTTTTAAGACAAAACTGGACAATTGGCTTTTTAGCCAATATTACCAGGGGGTATAATGTCCCACAATGTGGGGGACAATCACGGTGGGCTCTGCCCTTCTTTTGTCCTTAACACCAAGCAACCAAGTAATATGTGTAATTTGGATTTCATGGAAACCTGCCATTGTTATCAATGCCCTTTTTGGGTGACCCTTTTTGGGTGACCCTTGCCTCAGTGCTTTTTACTTGGAATTACTTGGAAGAATTAGACAAAGTAGGCCAATGGCCCATTGAATTGTCTCCCACTCCTAGTGGGGGTATTTTTAATGTCCCTTGTGTAAGAGATATTCATCTAGGCCATTTTAATGGCCACGAATGATGTTAAATTTACCAACTTACTTGGTAGCGAGTTCCACAACTTTTATGTTGAGGTTCTTTGTCTTTATAAAGCTATGATGCCACATACTTAACATGTACTCCCTGGAGGATCAGAGGGATAGGGGGGCATGATAGAAACCTTCAAATATATGAGGGGCATAAATAAGGTTGGCACAGGTGGCATTCTTAAGCGGAGGGAGGGGAGGGACACTAGAGGGCACAGTCTGAGGCTGGAGGGAGGTAGATTCAGGAGGGAAATGAGAAGGCATTACTTTACGGAAAGAGTGGTGACAGGGTGAAACACCCTGCTAGGGGAGGTGGTGTCCTTAACATCGGTGGGTGGTTTTAAGAGGGGGTGAGACAGGGTCAAGGGGATGTTCACAAAGAGGGCAAAGGAGGGGGTGGGGTCAGCAAGCAGGGTCATGACCTTGATGGAGTAGGTAGGGGAGGGATGGGCAGCTGCAGTATAAGGTCTGCTAGCTGCACACTCAAGCAGACTTGATAGACCATAAGGCCTGTATCTGCTGGCAGTTTTCGTATGTTCGTATAACCTACTTTGTACTTGTTTGAATAATTTTGATAAAATGTCAATATGGAGACAAACAAAACTGGGGGTACTACACTCACAGTTGCTAAACTAACAATATAATACCTCATTTTTAGTTTACAGGGAAGCTCGACAGATTTAATTCCTTTCTTTCTCGATCCAGGGTCACATCTGGGAATGAGCTTTAGCCCAGTCTGCCTTTCAATGTCAAATATTTTAATGAATAAATTAGTTTAACCTCATCATACTTGGTGTCCCTCTGCTTTTGTTAAAAATAAAATCTAACTGCATGTGTGTGCGTGTCAGAGAGCGAGAGAGAGAGAACGCACTTACAGTATGTGCATATCTATATTGCATGAAACAAGTAAGGTAAGCTGTCAGCAATGGGTCCTGGGACAGTCCCCTATACCCAAGATGGTTCCAAAAAGATCAACAACTGCAGAGGTAGACAATTCTGTATTGCTAGACACACAATCAGTTTTGGACATCATGCGCTCTAGAAACTGCCTTCCCCTTACTTAGTCTAACTGCATCACACTGGTATCAACAACACCCTCTTCGGAGGTCTGGGCACTCATTCAACGATGTCTGTGCCATGCCGAGTGTTAATGGAAGCTGGTGAAGCACAAATGACAATGTCACTAATGGGTATCCCAACTTCCAAAACAGTGCTGCTGATGCCAATATGGCCAGCCAGGAATGTACTTAATTATCAATAAAGGAACACAATCTCATAACCATAAGCTGTAAAGAAAACTCTGAAAAATGTTTCAGTAGCATACCTCTTGTTCAGAGATAATCTTTTGGGCATGTCTTATTATTTAAAATGGGGGAAAATACTTTTGAAACCCACCTAGCCAACAACAAATTCCAAATTTCAGCATGCTAGTATCACAAGTTCCTGAATTACCATGTTAGTAAGATACTGCACATAGCAACATGATAATTTAAGGATGGAAGAGACTATAGGGCAAACATCCCCTCTCACCCCCACCCTCGGTTTGTTTAGCAGAGTTGAAATAAGAACACTGCACAAAAATGTACTCATTTATGGAATCCCATATTTTAGTACTTCATTCATTACAGTAAAGCTGGTAGCCAGGCATAATTTTGGAGTACATCTACATGGTAGCAGACTCACATTATACAATGGGTTGGAAATGTCCTGCTTCCAGATAGGTTAAACAAATTCTGAGAACCATATCTTAATTCTCCACAACTGCAAAGGGTTGAACAAGTTCAGGCAATAGACTTGGAAGGTTACGCTATGGGTTACATTTAAACAACCTGGATAGGTTTTCCCTGAAAGTTTAAAAGTGATATATGTCTCCATGTAACAGAGTTCTCACACATGTAATTACAATTATTTTGATGCTATAATTATTCCTGAGTAAAGCTACCAACAGTCCCTATTTTCCCAGGACAGTCCCTATTTTAGGTGGCATGTCCCAGTGTCCCCACAAGTTTTGCAAAATGTCACTTTTGTCCCAGTTTTTGCTTACTTGTCCCAGTTTTGTCCCTTTTTTTTTTTGCTGACTGCTAATCTGTGAGTGACAGTTATTCAGCACCACTGCAGTGCTGATCGTGCTGGACAGCAGTTTGCAACTTCAACCCCGGGCCTATACTGCACTGCAAGCATGTCTGTGGGAGCACAGTAAAGCATGTTCCTTCCTGTTAGATTAGACTGGGTAGTAGTGCCAACAAGCACATGTGGACATCTGCCTGCCAGCAGCTAAGAGGGGTTCCAGACAGAGAACAGACTGGCAGAAGGGAACTAAGCTACCTGAACCTGATCAGCTGCAGGGAAGTGTGTGAAAACAATCTGGTGTGGTGGTGGGAGTCACTGAAGTGAAGTTTGCTCAGCAAATGAGGTGAGTGTAAGTGGGTTGGATGGAGCTGTCAGGAGGAGCAACACATGCAGCTTGAATGTCTGATCACAATTTAACGCAGGTTTGCTTCTAATGAACTTTATGTATATCATGATTTGGAACTTGCTGCAGCAGTATGATGTACTGTTCTAATCTGAATGTTTGCTACTGGTGTTACTGTGGGGTGGCATGCTAGAGCAAGCAGCAACATGTAACTGATCGTGCGCAGCACTGTCTGCAGCGGGCCCATGGGAGTGAAATGGTGTGGGGGAGGGGTCATGGTCAGGATGGACCGTCCCAGTTTTAGGCCTCAGAAAGTTGGCAGCTTTATTCCTGAGGATGTGTTTTTCCGTGCAAAAGGATGCATGCAAAGGATACAGGAGGTCAGTGCTGCTATTACTGTGGAGAAAATGGCAGGGAATAGCCAGTGATCACCTTGTAATTGATCTTTCAGCCCTAATAAGAATGCCTTCAAGGTAGTTTGGGTTAGACAATGACCAGTATGTGAAAGCAGGAAGAATGGCCACCCACAGTGAATGCACCCTTTAGCCAGGGTGCTTAAATGCTAATGTCAGCCTTATTGTTTCTGAGATGCAAGTCTTCAGTCTAAAAGCTCAGATGGTTTGGAGGACCTCAGCAAGACCACATTTTGCTGAAAAACAAATAACTGACACTGGTGACCGCATGTACCAGCCCTGTGGGACCATGGCAGCTCAAGGCATTTTCATCTGGGAAGTTTAGTCTCTTGTGTTAGTCATATCTAAAGTACAGAGAAGACCAGAGCGATGTGTTAGCAGTCTATTCCTGCAACCAAGAGCAGCCTTGTCTCAGTTCCTGTGTGGAGAAATCTTTCCTTTAAGAAGTAGATTTTAATGCAAAATACTTCTTTTCAAGAAAACTGAGTGGTAAGAAAAAATCCTTTTTCCAGTTTGTGCATTTTCTGTTGTTGAATACCTATTTATTTGGACTTCCCTAGTGTATTATGCATTTCCCTATTTGTTGTCTCTGTATTTTGAACATTGTGCAAATATAAAATATCTTGTCATTACTTTATCTGTGACCATGCAGTGTTTTTTTGTACAGGGATTCCTTTTTACTAGCCACTCTAGTGTTCCGCATACAAAAGCATGTGCTAAATTAAACAGTCTTCTCCTAATGCACAAGCATGTTCTGGAGTGCCTGAATCAAACTGGGGTTCCTCTGTTCAGAGGCCATACACTGTGTGAGCAAGTGCCCTAAGTGGGGACAAAAAGGGAACAACCTAGCAGTGAATTCGAAACAGGCTGGTGGCAGCATTCGGGAAGCAAGTAAACAAAGTGGGCGATTTGATACCTTTTATTGGACCAACAAGAGATTTACAAAACACAAACTTTCAGGCTACACACAGCCTTTAATCAGGTAGTCGCAGTTTCTTAAAAAAATACACTGGGTAGAACTGATAAATAAACTTTTACATGTGGGTGTGACAGTACTGTTGATAAGGAAGTGAATAACTGGATATGTGCAGAGAAAAGAAACAGTCTGAAATGCTAGGTTGTTATTAATTAGATAGCAGGCTCCTCTCCATGGATGGAATGTGACATCAGAAGGCCTACAAACTGTTAAATGCTTACGTTCTAAGAGCCTCCCTAATGGCAGACTGTGTGTGTGTGTGTGTGTGTGTGTGTGTGTGTGTGTGCATGTCAGAGAGAGAGAAAGCACTTACAGTATGGGCGTATCTACTGTATGTTGCATTAAACAAGTAAAGTCAGCTGTCAGCAAGGGGTTCTGTGACAGTCCCCTATACCCATGATCACCAGTGATGGTCCCAAAAAGATCATTAAACTGCAGAGGTAGACAATTTTGTATTGCTAGACACACAATCAGTTTTGGACATCATGCGCTCTAGAAACTGCCTTCCCCTTACTTAGTTAACAAGCACTCTTCGCATTAGGCTAGTCTCCAAGGAACACTGCCATAGCAAAATGTTCCACACATACTGTACATCAGAGACACAGAAACACCACATCAACATATCTGCTGACCAGCTGCAAAGGAAGAAAACTGCCTCTCTGACCCTCATTTGTTTCCAGTACTTCTACAAATAAGCCGTTTCTAAATTCAGATTCATCACTATCAAACCTTATTATAACATAGCTCAATGGTTCTGTGTTTGTTAGGTTATAATCCCCCAAATGAGTTTCAGAAAGTCAATTTAAAGCCTATAAGAGGCTTGGCCATCTACTTTTTTATATATTTCTCCCCAAATGGTAATATAGGCACAGTGAATAATGCAAGCCACAGAGAGCATGTCCTATTGAACTGGTGACATTTTCCTAAGCATCTCAAACAGAGAAGACATTCAAAGTTAATTTTTTGAAGCCAACTCACTGCAGATGATTGCATTACATTAAGTTTTTGGAACCAAACAGTAGATTCTAACCAAGATTGTGGGCAGCACAGTGGTGGAGAACGTTCCACTGCTTTATGTAAAATTAGCCACGGGTTAGTGGAAGTGGCAGTGGCAAATTAAATGAAAATTTGTTATTTAGGACATTTATATTTTGTGATCAGACACTGTTCTTCATTTTGCAAGCAGTAAAAAATGAGACAATTATCTTCTAATATGAATATGATTTCATTTACCTTAGACCCTGTTCAAAGAAAGAGAGAAATTTGTGGGCGGAAATAGATACATGGTCCATCTAATTTGCCCAGTTCCTGTCTGTTCTCACCAGTCCAGCACTGTCAGGTCTTTCGCCGAGTTTCCTTCTCATAGTTTGGCTCGGTTTACGCAATTGCTTCCATCTCCCCCCTTCCCCCACTGCATGGGTTAAAATGAGCACAAAAAATGAGCACAATGAAACATGAGCATACCAAACTAGGCAGGGAAGAGGGAGGCAGACAGGCAGGAGAGAATGCATATAAAACTGACATTTCAGCCTACACTCCTACTCATTTTTGGGTGCTGATAGAAAAAGAAATAGCAAGAGAGGAGACGCACACCTGTCTGCCCACACCCATACATGAACTTAGGATCAGGTTTTCCAAAGAGTTGTGACCCCACCACCTAAACTGTTTGCCCCCCATTAATGTTTGCAGACGTTTTAAAAACCAAAAGGTCACTATGGTTGGATCTTGTTTTATCTGCAAAATGGCCCATCTGCTGTGGTTTACCCACATCTGTTGTCTGTGATCTTTAAAACCATAAACTGTTCTAAATTTCCATTAGTATTAGTCCGCCATTCTCTTTTGTTAAATGTGAAAAACTATTTGAAGAAGTAACTTGCATTTTGCACCACATTATGGCCCAAACTGCCAGATTTTGGTAAAACTGACCAGCTTGTACGAGACTACAGAGGACTGTTGCAGCTGTAAAACAGTTCTAGATCTACAGACCTACAGCCCACACACTGGAGTCTCTGGAGATCCAGTCCTAGTTTACTGTAGGTCTCGAACAAGTTGTGTTTAATAATCAACAACACACACAATAAATAACACCAAAATGTGAAGAACAAGTTGGTTCACAAAAGTGTGTGCTGTGGAATAACTGGGTATGGGAGCAAAGCTTGAGTGTTTCAGTGATGTCATAGCACCCACAAAATAATGCACTTAGGGCACAGAAACCCAGGGGCAGAGTACAAAATGGGTGGAGTGGTATGACAACCACCAAGCAGGAAAGAGACCTGTGGATAATCATATCGGATGATCTAAAGGTGGCCAGGCAGTGCAACAAGGTAGCTGGGATTGCTAGTGGGATGCTGGGGTGCACAGGGAGTGGTAGCACCAACAGAAAGAGGGACGTGGTGTTACCTCCGTACAGATCTCTGATAAGACCCCACCTAAAGTACTGTGTGCAGTTCTGGAGACCACATCTCCAGAAGGACGGAGACAGTGTGGAAGCAGTCCAGAGGAAGGCAGCTAAAATGGTGCGGGGTCTGCATCAAAAGCCCTATGAGGAAAGACTAAAGGACCTCAATATGTACAACCCAGAGAAGGGGGATATGATAGAGACAGTACAGTTACGTAACAACTTACTGTAACAGTAGATCTTTGAGAGGAGCTCTTGCAGCAGGCTACACCATAAGAACCATGCCACCAGGCACTAGGACCCCACGGAAAAATTCTTAGCTAGCAGCACCCAGCGGGGACCGCCCCCTGACGACAGACCACTTCTGACATCTAGCAATGGTATAAAAGGGGCAGTCCCCAGCCACACTCCAGTTCTCCCACTGGAGACCCGGCTAACAAACAATAGAGAACCGAGGTGAATAGAATACTCCGCTAAGGGTAAGGAGAAAAGGACCAGGGGTAAGGAGGGAGGGAAATAACACCTGCTGCAAGAGCTCCTCTCTAAGATCTACTGTTACAGCAAGTTCTTGCATAACTGTACTATCTTACTTCGAGTGGGAGATCTTGCAGAAGGCTACACCATAAGGATTGAGTGCCAAGCAGTACTAATTGGATCCCGAACAGACTGGGAGGTGGACACTTCAGTAGCAGGAGGCTTCAAGACAAAAGGCCCTGAAGCACTGCCAAACCAAACCCAGCTCTCCGACGGGAAGCAATGTCCAGTCTGTAGTGCTTCACAAAGGTGTGCACCGAGCCCCAAGTGGCTGCTGCACAGATATCTGCCTCAGAAACATTCCGATGTGCCGCAAAGGAGGTGGAAACACCCCTGGTGGAATGGCCCTTAACCAAGCCCGGTAAAGGCTTGTTGTATTTATTGTAGCAGAAGGTGATGTAATGGACTAGCCATCTGGACAGAGTCTGCTTTGCCACAGGTGCCCCCGTGGTTCTCGGGGCAAAAGACACAAAAAGCTGGTTGGACTTTCTGAAAGTCTGAGTGTGGCTAATGTAGTACCTAAGCACTCTGTGTACATCCAGGCCCAGATATTCAAAGGGTTGCGATGGCGAATGCACAACCCACTGATGCGCCCGGTGCGATGTCTGCAAAGGAGAGCACGGCCAGACAACCTGATGCGCCGAGCCGCATCAGTAATGTATGCAGGCACAGGTAGGGGGCGTGCCCATGCATAACCTGCACAGCCCAATATTCAGCCCAGGATGCAGAGCCATGCATGCGAAACCCTACTTGTGCCTGCACAAAGTTAAGCCAAAAAAAAAGGAACAATGATGGCCACCCACAGGTGAGCTGCCGCATTGCAGGGCTAACACGTGCAGCTGTCACCTGCGGGTGGCCACCGAAAGTTCCTGCCGCACCTGGCGGCGCCCCCATGCCCCATCGCTGGCATCTGTGTACACATAAACCCTCCAATATCCCTGGTGGTTCAGTGGACCGCTATGTTCCCGATCGCGGGCATTTGTCTCCCAAAACAAAGCCTCGTCTAATATCCCTGGTGGTCCAGTGGACAGCTATGTTTCCGATCGCGGGCATTTGTCTCCCAAAAAAAGCCTCGTCAAATATCCCTGGTGGTCCAGTGGACCGCTATGTGCCCGATCACGGGCATCAGTATAATAATGCCCCCGTCAATATCCCTGGTGGTCAGTGGACGATCGCTGCCCGATCGCGGGCATCTGTAAAAACATAAAGGCGACCTACTACCCTGGTGGTCTAGTGTATCCCCCTCCCACCCGCTCACTGAGCCCCACCACCCCCGGTCAGCCCGGCAGCACCCACCGCCTGCCCGACTGACAGCTCGACAAGACTGCCGCCCATTGGTTCTGGCGTGAGCCAATGGGCGGCAACCCATACCGCATTACATTCCAGATATGTGAAAGCCGTCAGTCGGGCGGGCAGCGGGCGGTAGACGGTGGTGCTGCCGCCACCGACTGACCGGGGCGGGCGTGTGGGGTCGCAGTGGGCGGTGGGTACACTAGACCACCAGGGTAATAGGTCGCTTTTTTTTATTCTTTTTTATCCTCTTGGACACCCTCTTAGTTCCACTCCTTCAGGCCCTGCTCAATGTCACCCAACCCACCCCAAGTCTGCCCCTAGAGTGCTCCGGTGTCCCCTACCTCCTTTCTCTTCCTCCACGGAGCACCACCTTTGCACAGCGGGGTCTGCCTGTGATTACAGGCTGGGTGGCTGGAGCGGCCATCATCCGGACGCCGAGGGAGGTTTTCCGTTTCTTGTCCTCCCTCCATCTCACAGAGGACACCTGGCTCGGGTGGAACGTGCGTACACACGCCTGCCAAGTGCCTGGTGGCGTCCTCCCCTCCCCGGCTTCCCCCAATGGAAGCCGCCATTGCCCCGAGAGTCGGTGCTTCCACCAGCTCTCCTGAGCGTCGGGTGCATTAAACACCCCTGGTGTCCCTCCCCGAAGGAGGAGAGCATCCGTGGGGACGCTCAATCCTCCTTCCCCCTGCCGACCCCCCGGCAACCCGAGTCCGTATCCGAACCCGGGTCGCCGGCGTGGCGCGAGGTGGTGTCCAGCGCCAACCCTCAGCGCCACCGGCCGCCATAGGTCGCCTTTTTATGTTTTACAGATGCCCGCGATCGGGCAGCGATCGGTCCACTGGACCACCAGGGATATTGGACAGGGGGGGGCTTTATTATACCGATGCCCGCGATCGGGCACATAGCGGTCCACTGGACCACCAGGGATATTAGACAAGGCTTTTTTGGGAGACAAATGCCCACGATCAGGCCCATAGTGGTCCACTGGACCACCAGGGATATTAGACGAGGCTTTTTCTGGGAGACAAATGCCCGCGATCGGGCACATAGCGGTCCACTGAACCACCAGGGATATTAGACGAGGCTTGTTTTTGGGAGACAAATGCCTGCGATCGGGCATATAGCGGTCCACTGGACCACCAGGGACATTAGACGAGGATTTATTTTACACAAATGCCCGCGATCGGGCTGCAGGGGGCGTCGGTCCCCGACGGCTGCTGCCTGACAGGGAGCCAGGCGCAAGTTGTCGGGGATTGGCGCACCTGCATGCTAATGGGGTCATAATGACATGCAAATTGCCCCATGTGTGCCTTGCATAAATTATGGCCCTATTTGCATGTCCCTTTGAATATCGCAGGTGATGTGCATGGCGCAATGGCACTTGCGCTAGCACATCTCCATGCTCCACTCTGGCCTCGGCGCGGGCGCAGTGCCACGCTTATGCACAGTGGTGGCCAGTGTGCGATATTCAGCTGCTGCACCACAGCGCAGTCTCTGAATATCGCCCAGGCCACACCCCGCGCAAACTGTTGAGCTGTGCCCAGGCTTGTGCCACAGCCTGGCGCAGTTTGAATATCTGGGCCCCAGAGTGCGAGGAAGGGCCTCCCCACCATTAGAATACTCCGGATAATAAACCGGAAGGTCGATGTCCTGATTAAGGGTAAACTGGGACACCACTTTAGGTAGGAACTTAGGATTAGTCCTCAAGTACACCCCATCCTTGTGAAAAATTAAATACGGCTCTTCAGCCATCAGAGCCTGAAGCTCAGCTGGCCCGCCGGCACAGCAGTAGGTTTACCGCTCGTGGCACCAGCGACCCAGGTTCGGGAATGGACTCGGGCAGCTGGAGGGCCGGTTGTGGGGAGAAGGATCGTGCACCCATCGGCCGCTCTCCTGCTCCGGGAGGGGAGGGTTGCCTGTCCTGCTACTCTACTGCCACCTGGGTGACCACGGGTGGTGGTGCAGCTGGGACAGCCAGTGGGAGGAGAGGATGTAGGCCGGGAGCCGGAGCATCTGATGTGTCACAACATGCTCCGCCCCTTGGCCACCCTTGCGTGCCTACTTCCTCAGGGATGTCACCAGAAACACGGAAAAAGGACCTCGCAGATGCCAGCGTGGACGAGGATCCAAGCTCCCAGACACCATAACCTGGCTCTCAGGGACCGTCCAGACTGCCCGACACACACTAATGGACTGGAGGGGGACATCCCAGGATCCCCCTCCTCCCCGCCCGTGGGGGTAGGCCAAGGCAGCATGGGGGCGGATCTGGCAGTACCTCGAGAGGTACTAGGGGCAGGCAGAGTGAGCAGCGGATACCCCAGAAGAAAGCGGCATCCATGGAGACAGGGGGCAAACAAAAAAAAGAGCCTGAAGCTCAGAAATCCTCCAAGCAGAAGTAATGGCAACTAAAAACAACGCTTTCCATGACAGAAAGCGTAGCTTGCAATCCGCAGCTGGCTCGAAGGGAGGCAACGTAAGTTTCTCTAACAAAAACAAAAGATCCCAAGGAGGGATGGTATCACTAATGGGAGGTTTAAGATGAAGAATTCCCCTCAAAAATTTTCAGGCCAGATCCGTCTAGGCAACATATTTGCCATCCACCAGTGCATGATGGGCAGAGATTGCAGAAAGGTGCACCTTGATGGAAGAAGGGTGGAGGCCTAAGTCTGACAGGGAGAGGGGGTACTCGAGGACAGCATTCAGAAGGCACAGGAGAGGGTCCAGACCCTGATTAGAGGCCCACAAGCAAAAAAGTTTCCACTTCATGGCATAGATAGCCCTAGTGGAAGGTTTCCTGGCAGCCACCAAGACCTCGGCCACTCTGGAAGAAACTCCAAAACGAGAATTGGCTATGTCTGCAGGTGCCAGGCATGCAGATATAGGGATCAGAGGTCCGGGTGAATCAGCCTGTCCTGTTCTTGCGACAGTAAGTTGGAGGACAAGGGCAGGGGAACTGGAGGTTCTACGATCAGCTGTTGCAGTAGCGGGAACCATACCTGACAAGGCCACAGCAGAGCTATGAGGATAATTTCTGCTCCTTCCGCTTGGAGTCCGAGTAGAACTCTTTGCAGAAGAGGAAAGGGAGGGAAGGCATACAGAAACCTCCCTGTCCAGCAGAGGAACAATGCATCTCGCCAGAAAACACCAGGCCCGTGATCGAGAGAGCAGAAACTGGGCAGTTTTGCGTTGTACGGGGACGCGAAGAGGTCCAGCTCTGGAAGAGGTCATCTGCTACAGACTACAGGAGTTCCCCATTTGTGAGTCCTCGACAGAGACCGGCTTAAGGCACTGGCCAAAGCATTTTGGACCCCGGAACACAAATTGCAGTGATTAATAGGCCATGGTCTAGAGCCCAGAACCACCCTCATAGCCTCCCAACAGAGGGGTAGGAGCGAGTTCCCCGCTTGCTGATGTAATAAACAAATGACATGTTGTCTGTTTGCACCACAGGGACCTGAACAGAGGTCCAGGAGAAACGCTTGTAGAAGCGATAGAACTGCCCTCATCTCCAGAATATTGATATGGAGGGTCAGTTCCAGAGAAGACCATGTACTCTGTGTCTGATGATTTTGAAAATGAGCCCCCAACCCAGACCTGAGGCATCAGTTGTGAGAACCTGTGAAGGGGCTTCTTTCTGGAAGGGGACTCCGGACTCCAGATTCTGGGTGGAGAGCCACCAAGAGAGAGAGAGAGAGAGAGAGAGAGAGAGAGAGAGTCTGTACCACTGCTCTGGAGAGCAAGACCGACTGGTCGAGATCATCCTCCCTCTGATCCCACTGCACCCTGAGGGTCCACTGAGGGAGCCTCATAAACAGGTCTGCTGAGGGAATGGTCACTACGGCCGCAGCCATATTGCCTAGGAGCTGGAGCATGGTCTGAACTGGGACCTGGCGAGTAGCTGAAACTTTGTGGGCTAAAGTGCGAAGGTGTACTGCCCTGTCTGGCGGGAGGAAGACCTTCCCTTGCTCCATGTCCAGGACTGTCCCTATGTATTGTAACCTCTGACATGGCTTTGGGAATGACTTGGCCATGTTTAGGGTGATCCCCAGGGAGCTGAACAGACTGAAGGTATCCTCTAAAGCTGCCAGAAGCCAATCCCTTGTGGCAGCAGTCAGAAGCCAATCGTCGAGGTAGGAATAAATGAAGTGTCCCTGTCTCCTTATGACTGCTGCCACTACTGCTAGGCACTTCGTGAACACAAGCGGTGCTGAGGAAAGGCAGAAGGGCAAGGCCTGAAACTGAAAATGCCTTCCCTGAAAGGAGAACTTCACGAACCTCCTGTGAGCTGGAAGCACCAGAATAGGGAGACAGGCATCTTGCAAGTCTAGGGAGCAAAACCAGTCCCGTTGTTGCAACATGGGAAGAATGCCTGGCAAGGTGATCATCCTGAACCTCTTGTACTCTATGTAATTGTTCAGGAGACTCAGGTCCAGAAACGGGCACAGATCCCCTGTCTTCTTGGGAACCAAGATGAAACGAGAGTAGAACTCTTTCTCCCATTGTGGGGCTGGAACGGGTTCTATGGCCATATTGTCTCAGTAGGAACTGAACCTCCTCCCGAATTAGCTCAGCATGGAAGGGAGTAAGTCATCTAGACCGGGGATTGTCCAGGAAATCTGCAGGAATTCCAGTCGTGACCCCACTTATGAACTGGAGGACCCACGATCAGTATTGATGGTGGCCCACCTGTTGAGGTAAAGCGAGAACCAACCCCCTAATACCTCTCCCCTGGACTCGGTAAGAGGTTGGGGGTCGGGCAAAGAGTCAGGTGATGAAGCCTGAGGTGGGCAGGGAGACCTGGGAGGGCTTGGTGTTCCGAGGTCCCTGTGCTCCACCAGGTTGAGAGGGAGCTTTGCGTCGAAAGCTGCCTCTCTGTTGTGGTCCTTTGGGCTTCTGCCCCCCGGCAACGAAACTGTTGATGTCTGCCTGGGGTCTAATCAGATCTGTACAACTGATGCACATACTAAATGTCCTTACCCAAGTCCTGGAGGTTCGAGATCATTTTTTCAATGTCTGTACCGAAGAGCAAAAACCCATGGAATGGGGCATCCATGATGGCATCCTGACGGTCCTGCCTAAATCCAGAAACTTGGATCCAAGAGTACCTCCACATGCAAACCCCTGTGGTGGCTGCCCTGGCTGCCGAATCGTAGGAGGACCTTAAGATGTGCTTCCCCACATCCAAACCGGACTGCAGCATGTCCAGAAGCTCCATTTTGTTATTGGAATTGGGCTATTTTTTTGCAAGCTTGATGGTCTTGTTCCATTGTGACTTCTGGTACTGCACCATATGCGCCAAAAAGTTGAGCGACCGAATGGTGCAGGTGAGCGGAATAGACCTTCCTGCCAAAAGTGATCCAGACGTTTGGATTCCTTGTCCGGTGGCTGGGAGCTCATGTACTGAGGCTGTTTGGTTCTGCCGTGGGCCACCGCCAGCATGACAGAAGTCTGCCTTGGGCTGTTCACCAAGGAACGGCTCATTCGTCGGGGTACAGTACAGCCTGTCCACTTTCTTTGCTATAGCAGAGGCTGTCGAAGGGTGCCTCCAGGCTAGCCTGGTGGCGCCCTGAAAGGTGCCACCAAGGGTGGTATGACTAAAGGTTTAGGCTCATTCATACCCAAGAAATGAGCCAGCCTTTTCTCTCTGGAGTTCTGACTGCCTTCCCAGCTTACTTTTGCTTTAACTGATAACAGTTCTCTGTCCTGCTCCTTCTGTGATTCCTTGTACTTCCTGAATGCTTTCTTTTCTCTTGAACCTTCCTGCCACTTCCTTTGAGAACCATAGTGGTTTCTTACATCATTTAGTTTTTATTTACTTCACACAAGGTTTGTTACCTCTGTGATGGCAGTTTTATTATTCCCCATTGTTCTTCCACCCCTCCTTCCTGCCCATTTGCTAGTGCATTCCTTAGGCACTCACCCATTTTAGCAAAGTCAGCCCTCCTAAAGTCCAGTACCTTTGCCTTTGTATGGCTTGACTCTATTGCTGTGTTTATTAGAACCATACTGTTCAATGGTCGCTAGTTCCCAGATGGCTACTCACTTCTACATCTGTGATCCTTTCTTCATCTCCATTTGAGAGAACCAGGTCTAAGATTGCTTCCTCTTGAGTGGGCTCCAATACTAGTTGTCTAAGGCATGCCCCTGTAGGGCATCTAGAATAACCCCACTCTTGAAGTGGCTGCTGCAACTGCACTCTAGTTAACATCTGGCATATTCAGATCTCCCATCAGCAATATCTCCCCTTTTCTGCCATACTAAGTATACTTTCTATCATTTCCTTGTCCATTTCCTCCCTGAGAAGTCTGCTATAAACCCCATGCGGTTGTGGTACCATTGCGGTCTCAAATTTACCCACAGTGCTTCTTCTCCTCCCTGTTTTCCCTTTTGTTCTGTTGCTTTGATTCCTTCCCTTATGTAAAGAGCTACTCCTCCTCCTCTTTTACCCTCTCTGTCCCTCCTGTAGATAGTGTATCCTGGTATGTTTACGTCCCAGTCATGGTTTTGTGTGAACCATGTTTCTGTGACTGCCACGATATCCAGATGTTCCTCCTCCATCAAGGCCACTAATTCAGGAAGCTTGTTACTCAGACTACGGGCATTGGTACTCATTGCTTTCCATTTTTTGATCGCTTTACCTTCTGTTGCAGCATCCCCCACTGACCTTTCTACCTCGGTCTTTTTCTCATTTAGTACCCTGTTTTGTAGGGAGAGGCTGGGATTTTCCTGCTGCTTATCAGTGCCTCCCCCCTTGACTAGTTTAAAAGCTTGCCAATGAAGCATTTAAACCGATTGCTCAAAAGACTTGTTCCCTTCCTGGACAGATGCAGACCATCCTGCCAGTATAGGCTGGTGTTCCTCCAGGTGGAACCCCAGTCCCCAATGAAGCTAAACCCCTGTGCTCCACACCATTTTTTCAACCATTCATTAAACTGCATGGTGCAAAGTACCCTTGCCTCACTCATGCCATTGACAGGCAGCACCTCTGAGAAGGATACTGTGTGTGCTACTTGTCTTAGGCCCTCCCAGTTCTACAAAGTCCTTCTGCACTGCTCTAATCTCATGTTGAGCCAAGTCATTTGTCCCTAGGTGGACAATGGACGTCCAACTCAGGACTCCCGTGCAGCTGTTCTCGTGATCCTGAGGATGCACTTCCTGTCCCTCAAGCCATGGCACCAGGCAGGCACCCTTCAGTTTCCTGCTTCCCCAGTTCTATCTCCCTAATAATTGAGTCCCCCACCAGGAGCTGCTTCCTTTCCTTGTGGTGTCCTCTGCCTCCTTCCTGTGGGCCTCCCTTGTGACAGGTGTCCTCAGCCTCCTTAATCTCCTCTGTGGGTACATCCATAGGGGAGCTGTGCTCCCCCAGAATGGTGTATGGATTGTGGAGTGGAACAACTGACTGGGTGTGCCTCTGTTCCACCATCCTCACCCTCCCTGAGCCCACTGTGGTCCAACTGCTGTGCTTTCTTTGCTTTCTTTCTGAGGTAGTGGTGGTGGCTCTGGTGCTCCCTGGATGGGGGAGGTTCCCTTCTTACCATCCAGTCTGGCCTGGGGGAAGGTTCCCTTACTGCTGTCAAGTGTGGCCTGAAGATGGGCAAATTCCTCCCTCAGGGCAGAGAGTTGCCTGCAGATAGGGCAGCATCTCAGCTTCCAGAAAGACTCCCGGAAGACTGCTGCCCCACAGCCATTACATTGCACTACTCCCCACATGATTATGTACTTTTTTTTCTTTTTTTTTTGTGTTTGTGTGTGATTGGTTTGTTATATAGAAATATATATATTATACAATGTGTATGCTTATATTTTCAGTGCTGTGTGCTAGAGAGGATATGATCTTGATATGCACCTTGCACTCTTGAGGAAATGATGTCAGAACCCCAGGTATAAAGGAACTATTTCCAGGATGACCAGGAACGTGCACTGATCCAAGGGACCGTTTGCAGGCACAACCCCGGCCAAATGGCATGGAGAATACAGAGGGTGGGATATTCAGAAATGTGCCTGGCAGGGGTGCAAGCAGGGCGCAGCGCAACTGAGATGTGCCCGGGCGTGGACTGGGCGATATTCAACGGAGCTGCGCCATGACTCAGCACCGTTGAATACTGCAACCTGGCCTCCTGCAATGCACATGGTGCAGTGGCACTGCATCAGCTCAAGTGGAAACAGTGGAGCAGGGGGATGTGCCAGCACAAGTGCGGTTGCGCTAGGTTCAGGAGCTGTGATATTCAGCGGTGGATACACAAATGGGACCATAATGCATGCAAGGTGCAACTGGGGCCATTAGCATGTCATTATGGCCCCATTTGCATGCAGGTGCGCCGATCCCCTGCGACTTGCGCCTGGCGCCCTCCCAGGCTGCAGCCGTCGGGGACTGACATCCATTGCACATCGCGGCAACGTGCCCCAATGCCCGATCGCGGGCATGAGTATATTTAAAAAATGTCAATATCCCTGGTGGTCCAGTGGACCGCTTCCAGCCCGATCGCGGGCATAAGTATGTTAAAAGCAAGTCCAATATCCCTGGTGGTCCAGTGGACCACTTCCAGCCGACTGCGGTAAGTATGTCTAAAGCCGTCAATATCCCTGGTGGTCAGTGGACCACTTCCAGCCGATCACGGGCATTAATACATTAAAACATCCTGATTTATCCCTGGTGGTCCAGCGGTACCCCTCCCACCCACCCTGGCCCCACCACCTGCTCCCTCCCAGTCAGCGGCGGGTGGCAGTTCCCCACCCACAAGCCACCCGCCCGACTGACGCGTACAATACAGCTGTCGCCCATTGATTCAGCATGGGCCAATGGGCATGCAGACCATGCCGTACTACACAGTCCCGATATGTGTTCACATATCTGGACAGTGTGTACGGTACGGCCTGCATGCCCACTGGCCTACGCCTGGAACCAATAGGCATAGAGCCGACTGTATGGCAGTCAGCTGGTGGGCGGCTGGGTGGCTTCTTGATGGGGAGCTGCTGTCCGCGCTGACTGGAGGGGAGCAGGGTGGCAGGGCTCAGTGGGTGGGTGGGAGGGATACCACTGGACCACCAGGGATAAATCAGGATGTTTTAATGTACTAATGCCGCACGACCGGCTGGAAGCAGTCCACTGGACCACCAGAGATATTGGACATGCTTTTAATATACATATGCCAGCAATCAGGCATTTGGGGGCGCTACCACAATGGATGGTGCAGTCAGAGCTCGGGTGGCCACCCACAGCTGGCAGCTGCAGTGTTGCGCCCCTGCAATATGGCAGCTCACCTGGGGGTGGCCAGCAGTTGCTCCTTTTTTTTTTTTTTTTAGGCTCAACTGTGTGCGGCACAAGTAGGGGTTGCGCCTGCATCTGCTCAGCACATTCCGAGCTGAATATCGGGTTGTGCGGAGTATGCATGAGCACACCACCCTATTTGCGCCGCATACATTACTGATGCACCCTGGCGCATTGGGATTTGTGCCGTGCACTTTCCCCTTTTGAATATTGCACCGGGGCGATAAGTGAGTTATGCATGGTGCATCTGTGTTGCGCCATGCGTAACCCTTTTGAATATCCCGCCCAGAGTATACAATTGGTACATTCAATTATGTAAGTGCAGAAAGAGAGAGAAAAAAAATGTACAGAAGTTCGAATAAAAGGAAAAGAAAATAACAATGGAACTGTAGTGGATACAATTAGCATGGCAGCAGAAAGGTAGCAAACAATAGTAGATAACACAGATAATAGGTTGCAGTAGTACAGCAACACTGTGGAGTAGAACTAAACTAACCCCCTTCCCAGCAAATGAACATTCCCAGGAGGCAACAACCAACCAGAGTACGAAGGAAGAGATGAGTCAAATCATTATGGGGGGGATGCACAAGCTTAGGGGGAGGGGGGTACCATTCAGGACAAGTACAAGTGTCTCTCTCAAGGAGGAAGGACTTAAGGTTACGTTTGAAGTAGTGGTGGGTGCTGGTGGATCTGAGGGGTGCGAGGAGTCTATTCCATAGAGTGGGGGATGCTACTAAGAGAGCATTCCCACCCATTCTGGTTGGGGTCTGTGGAATCTCCAGGGGAGGGACAGCTGAGGAACAGAGACACGTAGTCGTGGTACGGTACTTACAGAGGGTGGAGAGAGGGGAAGTGGGACTACATCTAAGGAAAGAGTCTATGAAGCAACCAAGGGTAAAGTCGAAATGATCTTGCAGAAAGAGCCAACTGAGAGTGGTATAGGTCACAGTGGTGAATGGAGTCGGGGGCGGACAGGGCAAAGTGGCAAGCACTGTTGTAGGCAGTTGAGAGCCTAGTCCTAAGCATGGCAGAGACTCGAGAGTAAATGGGAGAACAGTAATCCAGGATAGGGGGGAGGTTTCCTCTATCGTCACGCAAGTCTCAGAGGTTAGGTAGGGTTTGATACAGTAGGCAGCACTGTATTTCTGGTTTATCCAATGGACTACCAGGTTAGCGTGTTCAGTGAAGGAGAGAGAGGGGTCCAGTGTTACCCCCAAGTACTGTATTTGAAGGAGGTGACAGTTTCAGGTGCAAGGTCAGTGGGAGGGTAGATTGGGAAAGTGGAGTTGCCATCAGTGTGTTTCGTGAGGTATGGTTTGGAGCTAAAAAGCATGGCCTTTTTTTTTTTTTTTAAGCATTAGCCAGCAACAGGTTGGATTAGAACCAGACGTGGGTGGCCTTGATAGGTCAGGGTGAGAACAGAGGAGATACAAGGAAGGGATTTATCACTGTGGAAGATGACAAGATCATCCACATAAAGGAGCGAGTTGCAGTTTAAACTATCTGAGGGGAGAGTGTTAACAAATATAGTGAAGAGTAGAGGGCCCAGGATGGAGCCCTGGGGTACACTACTGGTGACCAGCAAGGCAGGGAACATGGCAGAGCCAATGCTGCTGGACTGGGAGTGGTCAGAGAGGCAGCTTACAACAACAAACAGATTTTAAAATATAAATACTGTAGTATAATGCTCAAAATCATAAAATCAGTAATAGATAATGTTTCTATTATAATTCATCTTTGAGGACTGCTTTCAGATCCAGTACTAACCGCTATATTGCTTAAAATGTTCATGAAAAATACAAGGATCTACATAGAAACCTGAGCCTCCAAGTTGCACGTGAATATTAGTAGAGTATCATTAGTAATTTAAAAAATGAATACAATGTTACCCAGCAGTTGTCCAGAACATTGTAGCCTACCATAATATGAGACTGATTTACTAATTCTAAGATGTACAGAAAAAATGTTTTCCAGTCATATGTTAATTCTTACAATGCTCCCGATACTGTACAGTACAAGAAACAGAGTAAAGCAATTTGCAAAATTTGAAGTAACAAGGGTTTTCAATTACCATGGCTTCAAGCCAAAACTTGGCCAGAATTTGGTTCATGTGTTTAAGCATCCACACAAACAAACAGGCAATTGGAATATATTGTGTGTCCTACTGCGTTACTTGCAGGCACATGCAGTCATTATACAGTTCAAATTTTGCCATCATTCTTTGTAGTTCCCATGGAATTATTTTCCATGCAGCACAATATTTCAACAGCTTTGCCATCACGGACGCAGGGAGACACAAACCCATACAAAACAGGAACATACCTGCAAGTAAAGCAGTAGGACACAATATCTATCCCTATTGCCCATTTATTTGTATGAGTGCTTCACCAAGTTAAACACATAGAGTGTTCTGAATTGTCTGAATTGACTTTGCAAAGGGCCTGTGAAGGTTGAGTGGCATCAGGTTACCTGAAGTAACGGAGCACAAAATTCTTTGCCTGGTGAATGACCTGGATAGAATTGACTAATCATCATGGACTGACTAGTACCCCTCACTTTCATTATAAAATAAGTGTGAAAGGGGTTATTAAATGGGGAAAACATGTTACTTACAAAAGGACCGTCATTTATTTAAAATAACCAAAACACACTATCCAGATTTAAATGTGAATTTGTTTAATAAATTACTTTAAAATACACTCAAGACAATACATCATTTTGTTTTAAATCTCAGGTATGACACAAAACACACACTGGGAAAAAAGAAAACTTTGGAAAATCATTTTACAAATACTCATAAAAAATAATCAGCATACATTATTTGGATATTGTTAAAGTGACTATAAAAGAAGTATTCAGCTTACGAATTAAGACAAAACAGAAATGGATAGCCAATTTTCATACTAAAATAGTGGAGTCCGCTTTGAATTAAATTTGGTTGAAAGCAATAAACTACATACTTTTGCCAAAAATGAAACAATCCACCTTAACATTCTGAGTAAGGCGTATTACACCCCTTGTACACTATATAAAATGGGTAGTACAATAAATGAGTTATGCTGGCATAGATGCTCACAGGCTGCACCGGGAAATGTGCTTTGGCTCAGTGGGCCTTTACCAGACAAAAATTCCAACAGCAAAAAAATAGCAATGCCCAAAAATATTTCAGTGATGAAACTTTGGCCTGCAAGAGATTACAAGGGTTAAAGTTCAGTCACTTCTGCTTAATCCTCATATTTTACTTTTTAATGACTTTTCATTGATGAAATTACAAGTAGGCAAAGTGAATCAGAAAATGTGCGCTAGCTACTATGGGTACTAGAATACTATTACAGTACTACAGAATAGGAGTGCCCCAGATTCAGAAGACATACATATTTATAAGTAGACAAATATACTGTATTTCAAGGCACTCTTTAAGGAAAGAAATGGACCACTACTAATATCAAACTGAAAATTTAGGAGACATGGCATGGAACAACCACATACAGTGCCTTCAGAAAGTATTCACCCCCCCCTTGGATTTTGTCACATTTTGTGATGTTGCAAACTCAAATTAAAATACATTTATATGGGAATTTTTTGTCACATATCTACACAAATTACTCTATAATGTCAAAGTGGAATGAAACTTCTGGAATTTTTTGTACATGTAATTTAAAATAAAAACCTGAAATGTCTTGATTTGATAAGTATTCACCCCCTTTGCTATGACACTCCAAATTGAGCTCAGGTGCATCCAATTTCCTTGTGAGATCACTCAAACTTGAATGGAGTCCACCTGTGGTCAGTTCAAATGGTTGACATGATTTCAGAGGAAATACACCTGTCTATATAAGGTCCCACTGTTGACAGTGCATGTCAGAGCAGAAACTCTACCATGAAGACGGCTGTCCATAGAACTCCATGATAGAATTGTGAGGAGGCATAGATCTGGGGAGGGGTATAAAAACATTTCTAGGGTGTTGAAAGTTCCCAGGAGCACAGTCAAGTCCATCATTAGAAAATGGAAAGATTACGGAACCACCAAGACTCTTCCTAGAGCAGGCCATCCTCCCAAACTGAGCAACCAGGCAAGAAGGACCTTGGTCAGGGAAGTGACCAAGAACCCAATGACCACCCTGACAGAACTACAGAGTTCCTTGGCTGAGATGGGAGAACCTGTCCAGAGGACAACAATCTCTGCAGCACTTCACAGATGTAGCCTCTATGGGAGAGTGGTTAGACGAAAGCCACTCCTGAGAAGAGGCCGCATAATAGCATGCCTGGAGTTTGCAAGAAGGCATGTGGCAGACTCTGAGACCATGTGGCAAAAGATTCTCTGGTCTGATGAAACAAAAATTGAACTCTTTGGCCTGAATGCAAAGCGCTATGCCTGGCGCAAACCGAACACAGCTCAGCACCTGTGTAACACCATCCCTACCATGAAGCATGGTGGTGGCAGCATCATGTTATGAGGATGCTTTTCAGTGGCAGGGACTGGGGCACTTGTCAGGATAGAGGGAACAATGAATGGAGCCAAATACAGGCACATCCTTGAGGAGAACCTGCATCAGTCTGCAATAGACCTTGGACTGGGGCGAAGATTTACGTTCCAACAGGACAGCGACCCCAAGCATACAGCCAAAGCAACCCTGGAGTGGCTTCAGAACAAGAAGGTGAATGTCCCTGAGTGGCCCAGCCAAAGCCCAGACTTGAATCCCATTGAGAATCTGTGGAAAGACTTAAAAGATTGCGGTTCACTGATGCTCCCCATCCAACTTGACAGAGCTTGAGCAAATCTGCAAAGAAGAATGGGCAAAAATTCCCAAATCCAGATGTGCAAAGCTGATACAGACATACCCAAGAAGACTCAAAACTGTAATTGCTGCCAAAGGCGCTTCTACAAAGTATTGACTTAGGGGGGTGAATACTTAAGTAAACAAGATATTTCAGTTTTTAATGTTTCATACATTTTTGTTACACAATAAAAATATTTTTGCCCCTTTAAATTGTTGAGTATGCTGTGTGAATCAAGGGGGAAACAAATAATTTCAATGCATTAAAAATTCTGGTAGTAACAACAAAATGTGACAAAATCCAAGGGGGGTGAATACTTTCTGAAGGCACTGTACGCCTGCAACCTCCGTCACTTAGAATAGATGCTGGGTACACCTAATGATGTAAAATTGATTGTAGTAAATGCCTAATTGTTTTAAAGAATGAAATTAAATACTTTCTGAATTGTATAGGATGGAGAAATTGTACCTAGTACACTCCAGATGTTCACTGTATTTACAAAATGAAATAAAAAATGATCTGTTAAAATAAAACTACATATAGCATGTTTACATTGTGTAACATTTTGTAATGAGCACAAGAGCTTTTTTTTTTAATAATGTTCCAACTTGTCACCTTAAGTGAATAATTATAGGGCAGATCAGTGTAAATGAGAATATGCCAATCATCTGAAAACGCTGCTGCAGGCAAAGCAAATGGGCCAGTGACTGAGGCTTCAAAGTGTTGCTTTCTGAGCCTTGGAGAAAACATGATCTAAAAGGGTCAACTTAGTTCACTCAGTTCATCCACATTCCCCAGTTACAGTACATATGTTGAAATCAGAACATAAGGGTAATACTGTTGTAAATGGTTTAGAAGGTTTTTAATGGCTGCTACTCTTTTTTTATTTTTATTTTATTTGTATTCATTTTAAGAAAATGAGCACATAGAGACATAATTGATGGTTCCAGGTAACGTGCCATTACAAAGAGTGGCAATCATCATATGTTAGTTACAGTGTATACAGTGAAGCCCACCAGGATGAAGCCCAACTCTGCAGAATTCGGCAGTAGGGTTACTGCAGCAAACAATGCAATTTCAATGGGAATTAATCCCTTTTGTCATGCAGGTAACCTGTGACACTGGGCGTCATCCTGGTCGGCTTCACTGTATAAGACCAACAATCCATGATACATCATGTGGGGTACTATACAATTACTTATGGATAGGGAGCACCCCCCAACCCCGTCTTGGTACGATATTCAGGAAGCTAGCCACTCTAAAACCTGTGGGACTTAAAATATCAGAACATACAGGAGAAGTTTACTAAACCATGGCATATACAACCATTGTTCCCACAAACCTATCCAACTTTCTATAGGTAATTTCTGTCTTCTACCAGTTGCCCTAACTCCATATTTCAGGCAATTATAAAGTTGTATTAAACAGTACATTTTGAAAATTATTATTAGCTTTCCAGCAAACATTACTAGACTATGATAACTGTATTGAGACTCAGCACAGTACTCTCTACTCCGGACGCTAATGCTATGAAAACAAAAAGAAAATAGATACTGTATACCCCCCTATGCTGACTCCACGTGGCATGCACTACACAATTTAAGTACGCCATCAGCGCCATGTTTGAGATACCCATAAAATTCAGGCCCAGTTTTAGAATGAGAATGTATTCTTTAAATAACATTCTAACAACATGGGGCATTCCATAAGGATGAGGTCATATCAAGAGAGACAACAGTTCTTCAGAACAACGAAGGTAATTCAAACATTAACTAAAAGAGAGAGAGAGAGAGTCTCAAGAAGGCTCACAACTACTTATTTTATACTAGACAGTACATACAAAGCTCAGTCTTTATCTGATTGCAATTCTTGATCCAGAGGTCTTCGGGGGCCAATAACTCTGTGGCAATTGCATCCACTCTCTTACGAACCTCTGTGTGGTCATTGAATTGGTAGGTACGTCCTCTATACATGATGCGGAGCCGGGCCAGAGCTAACAAGGAATGGGCTAGTCCTAGCCCCCAAAGTACACTTCGGAGCAGATCAAACAGCTTCCTTCGATTCCTTGTGATATATGACCAATCAGGGAACATTTTTAAATTGCGCTCTTCCATGATCAAGGGAGCACACATTCATGCCCAACTGAGGATAGTGAATAATTGGATTGTTCTGGCGTTGTCCCATCCTTCTTGAGCTTTTCGGTAGTTGACTCGGTAAGCCATTTTGAACCAGGCGGGCACAAACTACATCTCTGGTGGTAACAAGTTGGCAAACCATTGTCTCAGGTAAGACAAAAGGTCCTCCCCTTCAGTTGTCTCCAGGACCCCAACCAGGCGCAGATTCATGGCTCTGCTGACATTTTCCAGCGTTTCAATTCTGGCTCTAAGGTGGCTGGTTTCCAGAGCCATTTTTGAAAAGGCAGCCTGTGTGGTGCAGGGTCCATCCTCCACATTTCTGGCCATTTGTACAGACTGCTCTATTTTTGTATCTTGGGCACTGAGCCGCAACAGGATCTGTTCTACTTTACAGTCCATGTCCCGAACAGCCTGCAGAACTGTGTCCCAAGGTGGAGGATTCTCTGTTCCTCTCAAGCTCGTGGTCTGGTCCAAAGTCTCCTGTTGGCCCTCTGAATGCTGTTGCATGTTTTTCTGGCTCGAGCCTCCAGCCACCCCTTTCTGGTGAACCATTGCAAGTTTGGTATCTGCTGGATCTGGATGAAATACTGCATTGTTCTGTACTATTATATTTTACTCTGTACTGCTCAATCTGTAAATATTCAGGATTATTATGGAAGTTTTGGCAGAGCTGATCTGACATGCATCCAGTCGGTAGTATGGCTCTCTAGCATCCTCCAGCTGTCAGAGTCTTGATCACAGACTGAAATGTCATCACTGTGTGTGATATATACTATATACTCTGTATACTATAGGGGTGCGACAGTGACCCTATAGTTAGGGTTAAGTAGCATGTTTAATGTTAAATCTCTAACTTTGCACCTTAACAGCTTCACCCCCTTTCAACAGAATTCCAATAAATTTGGCATGCGTGGTCTGGAGGGAGGGGGGGCAATGTCTCTTGATTTGGCAGTTTTCATGATGGTCAGGTATCTGGATTTTGAGATCCAGATACAGAAAAAAGAAGAAAAATTTGAGTTTTTTTCTGGGTTTGTTTTTTTTTTTTTTGTGCGGTCACCTGCAGTCCAGATGGTTTGGAATTTTGTTCTGAAATTGTAGAAGGGAGCTTGCCCTAGAATGGTGCCTTTTGTTGGTTTGGTGAAAAAATATTAATCCATTCCAAATCCTGGGTTATAAGATTTACAATTTTGTTTCTGAGTGTGTGCAGTATGATCTTTCAGATAGATGTTCATTTGTAAAGAAGAATTTCTGGCTCATGACATAAGAATCTTCCTTTGTGAGCCGAGATTTTTCCTTCGTGAGCCTAAACTCTTCATTCATATGGCCGCCATCTTGTTCCTGATTTTAACAAAAAAAAAAAAAAATATGTATTTAACAAACAAACACCAGAACCTAGGTAAATGAGACCCATTTAGCTAAATTCTGCTGTTAGTTTTTTGCAAATATGCCTGGAAACATTTCTGGGCACCCAAAAGTCCCATTTAGCTAAATTTTGCTGTTAGTTTTTCGAAAATATGCATGGAAACATTATTTCTGGGCACCCAAATGTCCTGGGTGCCCAGCTTAGAGAGAGGAGCCATTCAGCCTGTTCCCAGTATGAGAACAGTGGAACCTTCTTGAATTATGAAGCTGCAGCTGAAGTCATGCTGCCGACTTCAGTTGGAGCAGTGAGCTGGCAATCCCCTAATGATTCTCTCTCTCTCTCTCTCTCCTCTCTCATCTCTGTCTAGCTATTTATCTACCTGTCTGTCTGTCTGTCTATCTATCTTTTCTTTTGTTAAGCAGACTAGGGTGACCACCCTGGTACCACTTCTCTTGCCCACCTCCTTCCAGGTCACCACATATCCACTTATAATTATAATACAATAATAGTGGATCAGGGTGACCACCCCCAGTACCACCTCTTTCCACCCCAACTTCTCCAGGTAATCCTCCCCCAAAGAAATTGGTGGCAGCACCAAGGTGCCCACTCCCAGTGCCACCGAAGATCATCCCAACCTTGTGGTGCCCAATCCCCAGTGTTGGCGCAGTCCTCCTACAATAAAGAAAATCATCCCTTATTGACCTTTTCTTTTTATTACTGAAAAAAAGATAACAATCCATTGGTGATCTCACCCACCCAACACCCCCCCTACTGTGCATACACACACACACACACACCTCTGAACAGGTCCCACGATGCATCCACCCATGTTCTTAGTATGAGAATAGTATGACTTTCTTGAAATGTGAAACCGCAGCTGGAGTCATGCATTTTTTGTCAGTTCGCGTTATGCTCCCCTAGTACTGGGCATCTCACAGAGATGATCACTTGGACTGGCAGCTGTACTCCCTGTCTGAAGACTCCTCCCCTTCAGCACCCAACTGGACATTCCAGCACCCTGGATCACCCCCCCCGGGAGGGCCTACCTCCCCTACCTGGTGGCCTTTCTGAGATTAGAGGGTCCATCTGGTGAGGGTCTCGACTCTGCCGTTGGGGATTTGGCACAGCGTTGGGGATGCGGGCGCAGTCCACTGCACCCCTCGTTGTCTCCCAATCCAATGGGGGGATTTTCTGCTTGTTGCTGCAATGACATCCATGGCACAACGTGCTGGCGTCTGCAATAGCTTCGCCCCCACATTCGTCTGCACTGCATGTTCCATTGCGCTGCCCCCGACTACCATCAGGGCCGCCCAGGAGCAGCACAGACCCTAGAACCCTCCCTGGGAAGGGAAAGCAGCCCTCCGGATGCTCAATCCCTTCCCTCCTCTGCCGACCTTCGACGGCCTGAGTTCGTTCCTGAACCCAGGTCACCAGCGAGGCATGAGGTGTGGCATCCAGCACTTCAACCCTCAGCATCGCCAGGCTGGCATAGCTGGAGTCATGCTGCCAGCTTCAATTACACCTGGGAGCCACTGATCCCCAGATCTGTCTGTCTGTCTATCTATCTATGTGTCTTGTCTGTCTATCTATCTATGTATTTTATTTAGTTGACTGGGGTGCCCACCCCCCGGCTGCTCCCAATCCTTTTTAAACTAGAAAGTGGAATGGGGTGCCCACTCCCAGTACCACTTCTTTCAACACCCCCCTTCCCTTCAGGTTACCCCTCAAGAAAAATAGTTGACAGCACCAGGGTGCCTTGCCCTGGTGCTGCCAGAGATCCTCCCAATACTGGGGTGCCCAATCCCAGTGTCGGCTTCTGTCCCCCTACAATAAAGAAAATAATTCCTTGTTGATCTTTTTCTTCAACAATAAAAAGGAAATGATCCATCTGTGATCTGACCCCCCCAAGCACTTCCCACACACTCCACCCTGACCTCCCACTCAACACCCACCATCCCATACACCCACGCCCTCACTCATCTGAATAGGTCCCATGATGTAGAACCACTCTCTGATCAAAAACATGTCTTGCTGCTGGAACCAGGGGCTGCAATATGAGAACGTAAAAGTACGGTTTAATGTATTTCAATGGGGTTTGAACTTTTATTCATAATGTTGTCATTGTTTAACATTTTTTCACATAATTTTCAACTTGGCCTTTTTGGGACCCCACACCCCAATGGAAAATGGCAGTGAAGTTATACAACTCCATTCTGGAAAGTGATTTTGTTGTCCCTGTGGAAAATCACCTTTCGGGCATGTTTTCAATATTTTATCCATTACTGTTCACGAGATGGGATTATAAGAAGGCTATGTTAAAAATGTGGGGTCAAAATATTAAAAAAACAAAGTTATGTGTGTACATTGAAATTTTTTTTTTTTTTTAACACACACTCAGTCATAACTTTGGTAACTTTCAATATTTTGACCCCAGCTTTTCAACACTGCCATTTTTTTACAACACCTCATGAACATGATAGCTGTCATTTTTGAAATCCTTGCTGACATGTTTTCACACTTGTGGCGCAAAATAACATTTCAGTCGGGATTCGAAAATTTTCACCTACCAGGTTCATGTGGTGGGGTCACAACATGGCTATGTTGGAAATCTGTGGTAAAACTATTAGACTGAAATGCAACAAAGTTATGAGCATATGTTAAAATTTTTCTATGTTTGCTCATAAGTTCAGTAATTTTATATAGTCACTCTGACCCTTAATTTTCAACCTAGCCATTTTCTCACACCACCTCATGCACATGACAGCTGTCATTTTTCAAATCCTGGCCAAAATGTGTTTTCACACCTGTGGCGTGGAATGACATTTTGGTGGGTATTTAAAAAATGTTTTGCCTACCAGGTTCATGAGATGGGGTAATAACAATGCTATGCTGAAACTTTGGTGTACAAATATGGTAATATGCCCAGGTTATGAGTGAATGTTGCAATATTTCAACATTCACTCATAACTTTGCTAGTTTGTAATATAAATACAAAATCACACATGCCCCCACAATGCAAAGCATCATGGGATGCATATGCAAATCACCACAGAATATTATGCTGGTTCAACTTTAAGCAGAAATGCATGGTGCCAAAAGGCCTCTCACACAGTTTGCAAAGGGTACCAACAGAAGACACAGATTAACTCCAAACTTTTAGCATAGCTATTTTTCCAGCACCACCACATAAAGGCGACAGGTGCCATTTTTTTAAATCCTGGGTGAGACGTGTTTTCAAACTTGTGGAGCAAAATGATGCTTCAGACAATATACTATAAATGCCACGTCATGTCTATAATATACAGTATATTAATATGTCCCAGGGAGCCACTTATTGCAGTATAAAAGTTGTTTCACACGTGTTCTGCCCGAGAGAGAACAGCGAAGTGAAGCTGAGTTGTTCTGATTCGAGCAGAGCGCAAGTGAACATACTCTTACAATGCAAGGAGTGGTGGCGTGTGACATATTGATATATTATAGATTGACAGCTTGATGTTACTATTTTTTATTTTCAACTGTCCCAGAATGTGCCCGTTTACAGGGCATCTGCATGAGACTCTTCACTGAATAAGAGTGTCTCAGCATGAGAGAAAGTAGTGCTCCGATTGGTCAAGAACGCTCCCTCGATCTATAATGGAGGCATAAAATGATTATCTCGAAAATCTTGGGTCAAAATAAAAAAAAAAAATACTCTGTGTGCAGCTTCAGTCTTCACCCCAGTGGGTATGCTTTGTGATCCCTTGCGGGCAAGCTAAGTTTGGGGGTGAGCTCAGTGACCCAGCTTCATGTGGTGGGATGATGCTGTTATGTGACCACCCCCCAAGCCAGGGAATGAAAGCTGCAGGGTTGCCCACATGAGCCCGGGTACCATATAGTGAAGACAAGACTTCTCTTGGCACAGGATGCGGCACTTCTACACCCTGAGGGTGGCAGAGGGCCCTTTGCATTGGATGCCAGGTGGACTCTTTGCCCTGTGTGTCTGTATCTCCAGCCACATGGAAGCACAGAGACCAGAGAGCTCTGCACTTCTGTAGCACACCAGACAGCCGAAAGAATTCTTGACATCTGTCACTGCACTCCCATAAGCAAACTGAGTCTTCCCTTAGTACATGGCCCAAACAGCCCTGTGTGTCTGCATCAGTAGCGTGATTGAGGATATGATTTCACTATCTCAAAAAGAAAGGAAATTCTTTGCAAAACTCATAATTAATGCACCAGTTAGGGTTCAAGTTAATGGCACAAAAATAGGGAAATTTAGCATTAAGGTTTCCAATCCAAACTCCCCACACCCACCCCTTTCCTTGTGTTTGTCAACCCTAAAGCCCACCCCATTCCCTGAAAAACATCAGACATGATAACCTTTTAAAAGCAGTAACAGACTGTATTGGCAATGTGTGGCAAGACGCACTTCTCTGCCTTTGAAGACTGCATCACAATGAGGCAGTGGCTTGGAGCTACGGACAGGAGTCCATGGACTGGGGTGAGCATTAGGGTTGACAACCCCAAACAGGACCCCACCACTGATTTGCCAAGACTTCCAAGACCCCAAACCCTAATTTTTCTTCATTTTGTTGCTGGGGGGGGGGTGGGACTTAGGCTGGAAACTGTAACTCTACATTCCCCTACTTTTGTGGCATCATCTTGAACCATAACAGGAGCATTAACAAAGTTTTTTGCAAAGAATATATACAAATACACATCTGTATCTACATCTATATATCAATAGCTATGTCTATAGATTTGTATTTTTATATTTTATATATTCTTTGCAAAAAACCTGGTTAATGCACTAGTTTGGGTTCCAGCATCAAAAGTAGGGAAATGTCGTGTTAGGGTTTCCAACCCTAACACCCCACCCCCAACCTGCAGGCAGCAACAGGCGTGGGGTATGATTTGCGATTGCCAACCCTAACGCTTACCCCATTCCATGAGTAAATTAGCTGAGACGGGTACAGCATATGAGAATGGGGTGACTATTAGGATTGACATTTCCCTACATTTCACACTGGAACTCTAACTAGTGCATTAACAAAGTTGTTTGCAAAGAATTTCCTTAATTTTTTGAGATGCCTCTGGGCCCTGTGCTCCCATCCATGCATAATTTTTCAGATATTAACACATATTTATACCAGGGATGGGTCAGAGGGCCTTCTCCATTGCTGGGTCTTCCCTCTGGAACGACCTCCCCCATCCATTACGTTCCTTTGACCCCCCCCCCGCTAAATTTACATACCTTACTAAAAACCCACTTCCTGTCCTCCATCACCTGTTCCTGTCCCCAAACTACTGGTGCTACTGCACAATCTATCTAGGCCTCCTTTTCTCCCTGCAATCTCCCTCTTCTCCCACCTAGAGACTAGCTTGTTGGCCGCACCCTGCGCAGGTATCAGCTGCCGCTACCTGCAAACTGTAAATGTATAGCTAAATTGTAATTTGTGAATAGTATGTATTTTTTTTTGTATATTTTTGTTCGATACTACTCTTTACCTGTCAATGTTAGGTCTGAGCTGTGACTGTTGCTGCCAAACACTGTATAGCCATTTGCTCCACCCTGCATGCTACTTGTTAATGTACTACTCTGTGTATTTACTGTGACCTTTCTGTATGTGCTAGTCTCTGGCCTGGGCCGTGCATGAAAAACACAGAAACATAGAATTTGATGGCAGATAAGGACCGCTTGGCCCACCTAGTCTGCCCATTTCCCTACCCAACGGATAAGCTGCAGATTCTATTTAACCAACAGCCTACTTCCTCCTACCCCCCCACTAGAATTGCCTTATGTCTGTCCCATGCATTCTTGAATTCCCCTTTTTGACTTTCGACCTCCTCAGGAAGGCCGTTCCATACATCTACAACCTCTCTGTGAAGAAATACTTCCTCACATTACTTCTGAGCAGTCCCCCTCTATCTTCAAATTGTGCCCCTTGTTTTGCACATCTCTTTTTCTGAAAGATGCTACCCTCTTGGATTTTGTTGATTCCCTTGAGGTATTTGAAAGTTTCTATCATGTCCCCCCCCCTTTCCTCGAGGCTATACATCTTAAGCTCCTTTAGTCTTTCTTCATAGGTCTTCTGGTGCAGAGCCTGCACCATTTTGGTAGCCCTTCTCTGGTCAGCCTCCACCCTGTCTATGTCTTTGCGGAGATGGGGCCTCCAGAACTGTACACAGTACTCCAGATGTGGTCTTACCAACTGTCTGTACAGAGGGCCAACAACTTTCTGTTTTCTACTGATGATGCCTCTCCCTATGCATCCCAGTATCCCCCGCCCTCCTTACTGCCTTCTGCCCTTTAGGTCCTCTGATATGACTACCCCCAGGTCCCTTTCCATTTTTGTTGTTGTCAGTATCTCACCCCCCCCAAATGTGTACTCTTCCCCTGGGTTTTTGTTTCCCAAGTGCATTACTTTGCACTTCTTTGCGTTGAATCTAAGCTGCCATACATTTGCCCATTCCTTCAACCTTGCCAAGTCCCTTTTCATCCTTTCCACCCCACCTTGCGTATAAACCCTGTTGCAGATCTTTGTGTCATCTATGTGCTCTCATCCATCTATCCATAATTTTAAAGATACTGTAGTCATCTCCCATCTTGTGCTGCACAGCACCAAAGAAAGACCTCACATTGCAATGTTATCCTATGGGAATCACAGGAAAATTCGAAACCTGTATAACTCCATACCAAATGAATACCTTTTCACCAAACCAGCAAAAGCCACATCTGTAGGGCAAGCCCTTTGTATCCTGAAAATGTCATACAAACATTGGAAGCCACTGCGTACACCTCACAATGCATTGTTATCCTATGTGAAACGAAGGAAAATATTAACCCACAGAACTCCAGAGCAAAGTAATCTGCTTTAACCAAACCAGGAAAAGGCACATCCGTATAGCAACCCTTCTGTACCCTGAAAAATTCAGACTAAAATTCCAAACTGTCTCTTCAGAGTGACGTGACAAATTAAACTGTATACAAATTATTTTTTCACAAATTGCAAAACAGGATTCTGTTTCAAGCTTTCTTTTTTCACAATCTGTGAAAAAGAAACATCCCTTTTCACAAATTATGAAACAGAATCCTGTTTCCCATTCTTTTTTACAATTTGTGAAAAAAGAAAAAATCTTTTTTTCACAAATTGCAGAACAGGATCCTGTTTCATATTCTTTTTTCATGAATATGTGAAAAAAAAAAGGATTTTAACATGTTAAAAAAACACATTTCTGGGTGATTTATGAAAAAAAAAACTAACACCAGAATCTGATAGAACAGGTCCCGATTAGCAGAACACGTGTTGGTTACTTCAAAAAACATAATTTTTTTCCCCGTTTTTTAATTTTGTTTGCCTTGCTAAGACAAAACAAAATGGCGGCAGCACCAAAAAGATTCCCCGTTTGCAACAAAGGATCACTCATTTGTGACATAGGATTGCCCATTTGCGATACTGAATTCAGTTTCTAGGCACACATCTAACTTTTCCCATAATGTGAAATTTTAAAATTTAATAATTTTTGAACGGATTAATATTTTTTCACCAAATCTTCAAAAGGCACATCTGAGACCCATGACCTTTCCACCCTAAAATATCAGACCAAAGTCCCAAGCCATGTTTGTACAGCGCTGTAACAAAGAATTTTACCAGGGTTTTAAATAATTGATTAGCAGTTTTTTTCTTGGGACAATGTTAACTGTTCAGAAAGTATTTATATAGGTTTTCTAGAAGTGTTATGCTTGTTAAACACAGTGAGGCAAGTGCTATGCATTTTCACAATGTTTTAGCACTTTTATGAACAAAACGCTAATCAATTTTTGGAGTTAAATAAAACCCCGTTTACAAAAAACAATGTTCAATTTTTTTTTTTTTTTTTTTTTACACTCCATATTTCCACACCCACAAATCCAAATGGAATGAAACTGGGCACATCCAAAGATCTTCGGTCCCTGACGAGGCGTGCGAAATGTAATGCATATCAGTTGGATGGTTGTGAAGTTAAGTGCAAGATTTTGAGTTTAACATAGAAGTGAAGGCTGAACCATAACTATAACAATATCTCTGCACTCAGACATCCGAATAAAATGAATCTTGGCACATCCAGAGATCTTTCGTCCCGGATGGAGCATGCAACATTTCATGCAAATCGGTGGAATGGTTGCGAAGTTATTAAAGTGCAAAAAGCACAAAAAAGATTCCCCATTTGCGACACATGATTACCCATTTGCGACACAAGATTGCCCATTTGTGACACAGAATCCTGTTTTGATGCTTACATCTAACTTTTCCCATTGAAAATAATGGGAAACTTTAAAATTTAATAATGTTTGAATGGATAAATATTTTTTCACCAAATCTTCAAAAGGCACATCTGTGACCCAAGACTTTCTACCCTGAAAATGTCAGACCAAAATCCCAAGCCATTTTTGCACACTGGCATGACAAAGAATTTTACAAAAAAAGTGGTAATTTTCACATTTGTTGACACTCTGTATCTCTGCACCCACACATCCAACCAGAACAAAACTTACAACATGAAGAGATCTTCAGTCCCTGATGGTACATGCAAACCTGCATGCAAATCGGTTCAACGGTTGCGAAGTCATTAAAGTTTAACACGGAAGTAAAGTTTCAACCCTAACTATAGGGGCACAACTGCACCCCTATATAAATATACATACACATACACACACATATATTTACTGGTCTCCGTACAAATTAAGGTAAGATTTATTGCATCCTAATAGCAACTCCAATAGGGCCAGAGGTCACATGCTCCAATAGGGCCTGAGGTCACATACTCTAACCTTGTAATTCTATACCTTTGTAGAAGGACTCAGGAATGCTACTGTTATATGGGCATTTGCAACCAATGTTTTAACAGTTTTTTGACGCAACAAGTTGAATGGCAGCCACATTTTTTCTTTTAATCACATCTATTTTTATCCTCCTGCAGCCACTGACCTGCCCTTATCCAGTGACTGCTCCACTTTCACCGATGACCCCGGAGGCACGACCACATACCAGCTGGCATATACAGCTGTACCTTCGATTGGGGCCTCCCCTGTCCCCACGCCAGGCCAGGAACCAATACTGGTGCACAGCCATGCATACCAGGCCTTACCGGGGAAGTAAGTGCAGCCATCAAGATGCCATGGACAGTGCATCCATTTTTCCTTCTCCAATTCCCCCGGAGTGTAGATGTGCAATGACGTCAGAGGCACTATGTGCCAATGTCTGTTGCACTCTACCACTGCTTGCACCAGCTCTGTAGTGCCCCCGTCATCACCAGAGGCCACTGCAGAGCTGTAGCACCCCACAACCCTCCCCGGGATAGGACAGCAGTCCTCCAGACGCTCGATCCCGTCCCTGCCCTGATGACCCCTGACAACCCGGGCTCACGTCCAAACCCAGGTCGCCAGCGTGGTGCGAGGTGTGGCATCCAGCATCTCAACCCTCACTGCCACCGGCCCGGCGCAGCCACACATTTCTAAAACTCAACAAATGACAACCTTACCCACCTGGTGTTAAAAAAAAGACACAGACATACAATTATTAGTTCCTGCAATGAAATACTTAATTCATGACAAGCAGAACATTATGTCCATCACTGAATGATTTCAGAAAACTCAAGTGCAGCAGTTAATCATCTTTTTTTCTGGATCTTTTGTCACAAGGACCAATATGGCAACAAAAAAAAAGTTTATTTTTTTCTATGGATTTAAACCAGATACATTAATACTGTCCAAATGTTTTGGGCCATCTGTTACATTATTATAATTGGCTCCCACTGAAGTACTCTAAAATGATCTTTTCTGTAAGTAAACACAGAAGCTGACAGCATTTAATATGGCATTTGCTCAAACACTAAGAAACAGGAACTTTCAAGTAGGCAAAATTCCGTTAGCAAAGCTAAAGGGCTCTAAAAGGTTTTAACATATAATTTTCATTTCTAAGAATTAACTCATTAGATTTATTGTTAAGCAGTCCATTTATAAATTAAATGACACCCACTGCAATGCTTCCTTCCACAAGGTTTGCTTGCTGCTTTTTATTCTATTTATATTATTTCCATTATTTAAAAAAAAGAAATCCTGGGATTACCCAATGGAAGAAATACACTGCATCAATAGTGTATAATACAACACAGGACCTCAAAACCAAGGTATGTAGAATACCCCTACAGCTACATACATACAGTAAGTAGATATAGTTTAATTTTGCCTTGTGTTTCTCACAGATCATCCAGTATTTTCTGTTTGTCCCAATCTGAACCGGGAACAGTATACAGCTACTTCCCAACACAGCTAACCTGATGTGGTTTTCTTAAAAAGGAACACAGAAATATCACATCAAGAACCATGTAGGCTTCTACCAATTTGCAACTGTTTTAAATTTAAATATGGGTCCGGTGCCCTACCGTCATAACAAGGTTAAATACTCCGTTCATTCTCTGTATAAGGCGTTAGCCCTATTCAGTTCTCCTCTAGCTCTTCAGGATGTACATGGGCTGGGTGAGCACAATGCCTTTGAAAAGAGGAAGAGGTTCAAAGGCAAATATCAGGAAGGACTATTTCATGGAATGAGCGGTGAATACTTTAGCTTGAAATAGACTTTTAGAGCAGGTGGTGTCATCCGACACTAGCTCTGCCTTCAACTAAAACTATGTAAGTACCTTGAAGAAAAAGGAGTGACAAGGCAGTCCTACTGAATTGGTGGAGCACAGAACATCTTTCTTTCCTAAACTGCTATGTTCGCAAATATGTGTATGCTTGGTCAGTGGCTGAATAATTTTCAACTGCAATTTAAAATTGTTTCCTAACTACAGTTTAGATGGTTACCGAATTATTTCCTGCTCTCATTGTGGAATTCCACTCTGATGTTATTTGTCACGGCAGCAGTGCTTATTAGCCTGGGAAAAAAATGCCTTCACATGCCTTATTTTAACAGCAATGCACTCCTCTCATTCAGTTCTTCACGGGGACAGTTTTGTGCAAGCTGATAATGCTGTTTGTCTTTGTCTTCTGCTCAGATCTAACAATATTGAAAGCAAACAAAATCAATACTGACAGACCAGCCTCATCGCACTCCCACCTGTGAGACCAGAGTTGGTAAGTGAGCCCAGTCCCCCACACTGGGACCAGCTAGGGGCCAAGCATGTTAAGGAGTTGATGTGTGTGTTTGTTTGTGGGGGGGGGGGGGATACTTCACATCTGTGCTACTGCTACTGGCAAACAGAGGGGAGACATTGTTTACATAGGCAAACACTGGCCCACCCTACTGGCTGGAGGAAGGCCGCAGCCACAAAAGCTCTATTTCTCAGGACATGGGACAAGCATGGAACTAAGAAACATTATGAGCAACACAATACAAAATAAATGAGCCTGAAGCTGCTTTTTATTCACAACAAAGAAGTCAGCAAGTCTGCCCCATCAGCGCAGTGGTAGGGCTCCTGCTCTCAATGCTGGAAACCCAAGACTGGAAACAAGGCGGGGTAGGGACTGTACAGATGGGGATCAAGAAAAGGCAAACATCTTGAACAAATACTTCTGCTCAGCTTTCACAGTAGAAGGGGAGGGATCTCAAAAAGGTGCCAGGAGCACTGATGTGAGGGAAATGGACACCAGTCCATTTTCTGAGGAGAAAGCTCAGAAAGCACCAACTAACCTGAAGGTGGACAGTACTATGGAGCCAGATGGGGTACATCCAAGGGTGTTGAGAGAGCTTAGAAAGGTACTGGCTGCACCTCAACAGATCTACTTAACAGATCACTGGAGACTGGCATGGTCCCGAGGGACTGGAGAAGGGCAGAGGTAGTCCCACTTCACAAAAGTGGTAGCTGGGAGGAGACAGGAAACTATAGACTTGTTAACCTGACACTGGCGGTGGGTAAGATAATGAAAACGCTGCTAAAGGAAAGGATTATGGAATATCTTGTATCCGAAGGATTACAGGATCCAAGGCAGCATGGTTTCACAAGAGGGAAGGTCATGTCAAACAAATCTGATAGATTTCTTTGACTGGTTGACCAAGGACTTGGATCAGGGAAGGGCAGTGGACGTGGCCTACCTGGACTTCAGCAAGGCTTTCAGTACCATTCCTCACAGGAGACTGGCAAACAAGCTGGGTAACTTGAGGGTGGGTATTAAGATGGTATCCTGGACAAAAAACTGGTCTGAGGACAGGACACAGAGGGCAGTGGTAAATGGAGTTTACTCCAAAGAAGGGAAGGTGACCAGCAGGGTACCTCAGGGATCACGGCTGGGACCTGTCCTCTTCAATGTCTTTATAAGTGACATACTGGAAGAACTGGAGGGAAAGATCTGCCTCTTTACAGATGACACTAAGATCTGCAACAGAGTGTACACTCCGGGGAGGAGGGGATGGGCAGGGATCTGAAAAGACCGGAGGAGTGGTCAAGGGTATGGTAATTGTTTTAATGCAAAAAAGTGCAAAATAATGTACTTGGGTCATAGAGACCCAGAAGAGGAGTACCAAATGGGTGGAGTGATACTTATAAAGACCAAGTGGGAAAGATACTGAGGAGTAATCATTTTAGATAACCTAAAGGTGGCCAGGTAGTGTGACAAGTCAGTTGGTAGGGCTAACTGGATGCTGCGGTGCATAGGAAAGGGCATAGCCAACATGAAGAGGGAGGTAGTGTTGCCCCTACACAGATTGCTGGTAAGACCTCACCTTGAGTACTGTGTACATTTCTGAATCTTGCATCTCAGGAAAGACATAGAAGGGGAAGGGGTGGAAGGTGGTCACCCGGAATGCTAGGAGCCTTGGGACGAAAACTGCAGAGCTACAGACTCACAGCAGAGGAGAGGTGGACACTGCAGCCATCACTGAAACATGGGCCACTCAATACAATGACTGGGACCTGTTGATACCAGGGTACAAGATATTTCGTAGGGATAGAGTGACTGGGAAAGATATGGGGTGGCACTATATGTGAGGGAATGACTGAAGTGTGTATGGGAGGAAGGGGAGGAGGGTAGTACAGAATCACTACGGATGCAAATCCAGGATTCCAAGAACATGACTCTCAGGATGGGAGTGGTTTACTGGCCACCACCCTCTCATACAGAAGAGTTAGACAGGGAACTAGCGGGACAGATCAAGAGGACCTGTGAGAAGGGTAGTGTGGTGATTGTGGGGGACTTCAACATGCCAGGAGTGGATTGGAGTACCCCAACAACCAGGACTAGAAGGGAGCAGGTACTGCTGGATGCCTTCCAGGACAGTTTCCTGATGCAAATGGTCAGCAAACTAACCAGGTTAGGGAATACCCTTTGACCTTGTTCTGGCAAGTGGGGAGTTTGCGAGGGAACTTAGGGTGGAAGAACCACTGGTGGGAGTGGCCACCACTCAGTATGATTCACGTTGGATATGGATAAGGAAGGAGCAGAATCTGGCACAAGGGTGCTGGACTTCAGGAGGGCCAAATTCAGGAGGACGGGGGAAGTGGTAAAATGGTACCTGGCCAGAATTCAACCTAGTTTGGGCACTAATCAGAAATGGAAGCGCATAAAGCTGGGGATAATGGAGACAACTAGAACCTGCAGCAAGGCCCAGAGCAAGAAAGGTAGGACAAAGAAACCTAGCTGGGTGAGCAAGGAGGTCATGGAAAAGGTAAGGATGAAATGAGCTGCCTTTAGGAGGCACAAAAAAACAGGGAGGGGGGAGGACAGGGAGAAGTACCTGAAGGAACCGAAGAAGGTGACAAGGGTAGTAAGGGCAGCCAAGGTGTCTACAGAGCTCAGGCTAGTGCAGGGCATTAAGAAGGGAGAGAAGGACTTCTTCAGGTACATCAGGGGAAAAAGGAACAGTAAGGGCCATATAGTAAGGATTAGGAAGGAAGGTGGTTGGGTGGAAGCAGGGGGTGATAAGGCAGAAGCACTAAAGCGATTACTTTTTGCTTGGTATTTACTAAGGAGAAGAGGAGGTGATACCCAAGGGAGGAGGCAGAAACAGAGGGAGAGGGTGAGGACAGGAAATCATGGAGGGCAGGGTTCTGGAGGGTTTGAGGGCACTAAGTGTGGACAAGGCGCCAGGCTCAGATGGCATCCATCCCAGGGTACTGAAGGAGCTAACAGAGGTCCTGGTGGGACCTTTGGCAGACCTATTTAATGCCTCACTACACTCAGGGTGTGTACCTCAGGATTGATGGATGGCTCATGTGGTGCCCATCCACAAGAGCAGCCCCAAGGATGAACCAGGGAACTACAGACCAGTGAGCCTCACACCCATCATGGGTAAACTGATGGAGATTATCCTGAAGGAGAGGCTAGTGGCCCTCCTGGAGGCCAAAGGACTACAGGACAGCAGACATCATGGCTTCATAAGTGGCAGATCCTGCCAAACCAATCTGGTGAAGTTCTATGACTGGGCAACTAGGCATTTGGACAGGGGCCATGCAGTGGATGTCCTGTACCTGGGCTTTTGTAAGGCATTCGACTCAGTGCCATGTGGGAGGCTGGGAAGTAAGTTAGAAGGCACAGGGGCAGGTGCAAGGCTGGTGAGATGGGTAGGGAACTGGTTTCACGGAAAGCAACAGAGGATTGTGGTGGGTGGGGAGCTCTCATCCCCAAGGGTAGTGACAGGCAGTGTACCGCAGGGCTCAGTGCTGGGACCAGTGTTGTTTGGGATATTCACTGCAGACATATCATTGGGCATAAAGAGCAAGATCAGTCTATTTGCTGACGACACCAAGATGGCAGCAGTGGTGGATGACCCAGGGGGATGGCAGGGGTTGTAGATGATCTGGAAATGCTGGAAACCTGGTTGGACACCTGGCAACTGAAGTTCAATGCCAAAAAGTGCAAGGTGCTGCATTTTAGGGTGAAAAACCCAAGGAGGAGGAGTTACCAGCTGAGGGGAGTGCAGCTTGCCGAGACAGAGGAAGAGAAGGATCTGGGGGTGCTCATTACAGGGTCAATGAACAACTTCGCACAATGCAGAAAGGTAGCTGCAAAGGCCAACAAAATGCTGGGTTGCATTACAAGGGGGTATATCCTCGAGGAGGGGTGAGGTGATTCTGCCACTATATAGATCATTAGTTAGACCGTACCTGGAGTACTGCATGCAGTACTGGTGCCCGTATCTGAAGAGGGACATTACATTACTGGAGGGGGTGCAGCACAGGGCAACAAAGATGATCAAGGGGCTGGGGGAATTACCATATAAGAGGAGGCTGGGGGAGTTGCACATGTACTAACTGGAGGAGAGGAGGGACGGGGGGCTATGACTGAAACCTTCATGTACATGAAAGGAATAAACAAGACAAGTACAGAGGGGCTGTTCAAAGCAAGGGTGGGGAGGGACACCCAGAGCCATGATGTGAGACTGGAGGGAGGAAGGTTCAGGAGGGAGATGAGGAGACACTTTTTTACGGAGAGGGTGGTAGCTGGATGGAATGCGTTACTGGGAGAAATGGTATCTAGTAGAACAGTGGACTGCTTCAAAAGGGAGTGGGACAGGGCAAGGTGGTGGGTCAAGGGAGGCGAAGGGTTGGAGGGAAAAGCAGCTACAGAATAAGGGGTGCTAGCTGCACATTTGAGCAGACTTGATAGACCACTAGGCCTTTCTCTGCTGGTAAATTTCATATGTTCATATCTTTTTATAGACAGAGTGGAGGTGGTCCAGAGGAGGGCTACCAAAATGGTGCAGGGTCAGCATCAAAAGGCCTACAAGTAGAAGAAGCTAAAGGAGCTAAATATGTACACCTTTGAGGAGAGGAGGGATATGGTAGAGACCTTTAAATACTGCACGGGGGTTAATAAGTTACAGGAGTGAGGTATCTTTCAGAGAAAAATGTGTTCTAGAACAAAGGGGCATGCTATGAAGCTGGAGGGGGGGTAAATTCAGGAGGGATGTGAGGAAGTACTTCTTCACAGAAAGGGTGGTGGACACCCAGAACAGCCCTCCATCAGAGGTAGTGGGGGCCAAAAACAGTGGTGGGGTTCAAAAATGCCTGGGACACCCACACGATAATAGAAGGGGAAAGGAGAGGAAGAGATGGCACCATAGCTCAAGTAAAGGTCTACAGCGAAAAATAAAGGTTAAAAAAATATGGGCAGACTGGGTGAGCCTGGCAGCCCTTATCTGCTGTTACATTCTATGTTTCTATGATTAAGCTCCAGGCGTTTGTGGCTGGCCAGGGGGATGAAGATCAAGTATCCCTGTGAATACGCTCCTGTTCCAAGGAGGGATTAGCTGCCGCTGCTATAATAATTTCAGCTGGGTGTCCATAGGTGGTAGTGCAGTGGGGGTACAGAGGGGAGGAGAGCTGTTGATTGGGTTTTGCTCAAGCACACCTTGCGTGTACGCCAGCATGGAGTCCCTTATCATGCTGATGTCCTGGGGGTGAACTAGAACAAGAAACACCCTGGCTACCACACACTGATCTTGGGCATGCTTCGGCGTGACCCCTGCCACCGTCCACTCTCTGTCGCTCTCTCTACTCTGGGAGAACTCCTGCCTCCACACTCAGAAGGAGGTGGGAGGTGGGAGTCTGGCTTGACCAGGCACACCATAGGTGATAAGCCCATGTTGTTAAAAGCACAGGGGTAGGTAAGTGGCTGTGATGCAGGATGATGGGACCAAGCCCAATCCCCCAGGAAAGGGGGCAAACTAAATTGAGAACATAAACAATAAATGATACAAAAATGAGTTAGCAAATCTCAGACAGAAGCAGCGAGTTGCAAAGCCAAGAGAGCTAAGCAGTGGAAAAATCTACAAGCTGCCATCTTTAATTTAGATATCAAAATGTTCTGAAGCCCAGCCTCAAAGAAGTAAAGAGCAAAGGAAAGATCACAGGGAAAAGTGTAAGCCTGTAAAGTAATTGGAACTGAGACTATAATTACTTTATATCCTTTTTTTGTTTGTTTTTCTTAACCATGGATAAACTTTGAAAGGCCAATGAAATAAATAAAACTAATCACAAAGATTAAAAAATGACTTATTCTTATAATAAAGAAATAGAACATGGGCAGACTGGATGGACCATTGTTTTTTTTTCGTTCTGCCATCATTGTCTATGTCTCTATGTTTAAATAAATCAGAAGGGTGAAAATAAAATACTGAATTCTACTCCCCATCATACAGGCAACTAACGTGAAGACTGAAACACTGGGGACATATGGTCTAAAAATTCTGTATGTGCAATGATAAAAAGAGAAACACAGAAATGTAGAATTTGTCATCAGAAAAGGATCACTTGGCCTACCCAGTCCGCCCAGATGGTCTCTGCCTAGTCTGTCTCCACAGACCCTAACTGGTTTCTGGCAACCCTCTCTGCCTATTTACTAATATTCCCCAATGACTATCCCACGCATGCTTGAAGCCCACTACTGGTTTTGCCTCCATCACTTCCACTGGCAGTCTGTTCTAGGCGTCAGCAACTCTCTCAGTGAAGTAGTACTTCCTCACTGACGTCAAGGTAAAGATCAGGAAGCATAGGAAAACCAGGAGCAGTTGTAGAATTAACCAAAAATTATTTATTTACACTAGCAGTATCATAAAATAAACTTGTTCAGTATAACTATTTACAAATGCAAAATAAAATAAAGTTTTCTTTCAGTCTCTTCTCCCCTTTTTCTTCTAATCTTTTTCGCAGTTTAGCTCTTTTATAAGTCTTTTCAACCCCCATTCTTAGCAAGTATCCTGTTTTTGTAAATATCAGGCAGGAACTGCTAGAACACACTGTGCTTCTTGAGGCCCCCTTTGCACAGCTCTTGCAAAAGGCTCAAACATTTGCATTCAAGTAACCTCTGGAGTTTTCCATTAGCTTTTTGCAATCATCTCAAATTATAATTATATATATATTTCAACAGTAATGCTATACATTTTCCAAACAATGATTTGCACATATTTTTATATTAGCAGATATGCAAGGGAGGAAAAAACAGACAGCAAGAGAAAACTGAGAGACAGTGAGAGGCAAAGAATTGCGAGATTGTTCAGGATGATCAAGTCTGCAGTCTCACAGGACAATTTGGTTGTGCAATCAGAGAGAGAAGAGACAAAAAAGGAAAGATCCTTGCATTGAAACACTTTCTGCATAATAAATGGGACAGGGTCCTATTCTACCCTGTCACACTCACATCACTCTTAGCCCCCCAAGCTTACTCGCATGCCCTCTGGTCCTGGTTCTTCTTCTCAGTTACAGTTGTGTCCATAACCAGTGGGAGACAACTGAGCCAAGCTACAGTACCAGGCAGTACACACAAAAGGGAAGGAGTGGAAGGGAGAGTTGTTTAAAACTGCTTGCCTTTTTCCTACAGAAATAAGGCATATTTTAACCTGTTTGTTCATTCATAAACAATTGGTCACCTCATTATTCCTTACTCAGCTGGACTTTGGAGACTGTACTGAAATGCCTCCATTGCTCTCCTACGAGTGTCAGATCCTTTATATCACAGATCAAGTAGGTTTGTAGCCGGATTGCCATAGAGAACCCATCACTGTACTTCGTATTCTTCCTTAGATTGTGTCTCGATGGCAATCTGAAGTTTAATTCATTGGTATATGACGTGTTAATTTAGAAGGTTCTTCTTAGTACAGTTACAGCATATATGACAAACTTGTTACACGTGAAAAACAATGCCGGTCATGCTCTGAGGTCTAATGACTTATTTATGTACACCATTCCAAAATTTCATACTAGATTTGGCACCTTCTCTTTATCTGTGTCAATTAACAAACCTGCAAACATCTCCAAAAAATGGTAAAATGAATTTGTCTGATGTAAGCGACTAGATTTAAAGATCTGATAACTTGGCTCACCTACCAATAAACAGATTGATTGATTAAAAAAATAATGGTTTTAAGTTAGAGAGAGATAGAGAGAGTGTCAAGTAGCTTGCCTGTAACACTCCACAGCTCACATATGTGGACATGCAGTTAACTGCTACAGGCTGTGCTCAACGTCACTGTGGCCTTAGTGCAGCAAAATGCAGCTTAATGTAAACATGCCTTTAGATGTAATGACTAGGGATGTGGCAAAGTTCTACTTCAGGACCAGAAAAATTGTGAAATTTACCTTCGCAAAAAATTTTGCAAATTGCCTACTTCGACACTTTGCAATGAGTTGTCCTGGGGAAATTACACTTTTTTCAGGCAAAGTCGGGTCAAGTTGAAACGTCACTGGCAAATCTACAGGATCCTGCTTGAAAAAGTTGCCACATCAACTACCAAAAACTTCACTGAGTCAGTACCTCTCACTTCACAAATCTAGCAGACAGTGGATGAATTTGCAAAGCACAGTTTGCTAACTTTACACGAATTACTTTGCGAAGCAAAGTTTGCCAACTTCACACATCTCTGCTTATGACTGATTTAAATTCTGTTTTGTGTGAACTTGTACTCAGCTTTAGGCAATCCAATTATGAATAGCTCAAAAGGATATCACGGAGTTCACCATGACAGAATCCAAACCATAAACACACCATTTAGCACTCCAACAGCATGGTGCTCAGCTCAAACAGGCAAAAGAATAATTCCAAGGGCAGTACTCAAAAGCATTAGCCAACTGAGTGGCACTCAAAGAATAAAACACATTATACAATGGGGTCTGAGAATGTTCAAATCTGATTGGCTCACTGGTACCTTTCAGCCTTGGTAAATCCTGGCATTACCCATGGCAAAGGTGCCAATAGCTGCATCTAGAATCCTCCCACTGTAAAATCACTCTGACCCCACCCCAAACACGAAATCTGCCATGATGTATCCCTGGTAAACCGCTGTCTCCCAACTGCTACTCTGTAAGTGCCAGGATACCGACAACATTCAAGATGCAGATACAATGGTGTTCCGGAAACAGTCGGGCAACAAACATATGGGCCAACAGAGTTTAACAACTCAGTTTCCTAACTGCCTAGACTGCACCCACCTCACCTCGCGCTCAAGTCTCCGCTGCACTCCTGCTCTCTCTCTCTCTCTCTCTGCTCCATTTCTGGTCTCTATTGTAGGTGCAGTCCTGCTCTTGCTCTCCGTCTCCCATCACTTGTAGAAAACAATAAACTGCAAATTAACACAAAAAAATGCATTAAAAAATCTCCCCCACCCCGAGTGACTCTGTTACTGTGTCCTGACCACAAAACTGAACCAGAAAGCACACGCTGTCTAACAGCAGCTTATTAGCACTCCCACCACACAGTGACAGTTGTCCGTAAGAACAAATAACTAGCATACAACTCGCAGGCTTTCTCTTTAAGGAAACAGAAAAAAAATGACAACATATAACTCTCTGTATTTGGGTCTGCAATAGGATGCATGGGTGGCAAGACTGATGCCACAGCAACAGCAATAGCAACCAAGGACTATTTCTTCTGGCGGAGTAACAAATGCAATAAAAATAAATTAAAATGCCCCCAAAAATGTTTTATTCATTTGTTTTCTATCTCAAAAAAGGAGGCATTGTATAATCACAATAGACCACTCCAGGGTGTGGGTTATGCTGAGGGAGTGACCGAACCACACCAGGTGTGGGTAAATCCCAGCATAGCCCACACCCTATCATGGTTTATTGCTTAAATAACTTACTTTTTGCATTAGTCTTCTTTAATAAGTCACACATCCCTAAGCCTCTGCAGTGGTTCCTATCTCTAGCTTGCTGGCTCACCATGTGTACACTATTCATGCTGTAGTGACAGATGAAATTTAAACTTCTTCCAAAATCTCCCTGCAGAGGCTCAGTAAAGACTGAAACAGCTTTCAAAGGGGAATAGTCAGCATAAAGAGACCCATACACAAGTGTGAGGCTGGTCCCGATTTGTACTTTGTGTCCAAAAACAGTGTTTTTTTTTTTATTTGCTTACTGTTTACTGCAGTATAGTAGATCGTATCAGGCTGATTCTGCCGACTTCCAAGCCGACATTCTGTGTAACTAGAAATCCCCAAATCCCCTGCAGATGACATTAGAGCAGGTCTGCAGCAGTGTGAGATTTAATAGCCTGCAGTGCATGTTAGAGCTTTTATAAACTTTGATCTTTTGTTTGCTGGTCCTGCTGTCCTCACTGAGCTACGTACAGTCCTAGTGGGCTGTAATTAGCCTGGGAGTACAGTAGGGCCGGTAAAATCTGAGCTTATAAAACCGTTACTATGCACTGCAGTGTACTGAATTTCCAACTGCAGCAGCCCTGGTCTGATGTCAACTGCAGGGGATTCTGGGATTTCTGTTGCAGAAAATGTCATCCTGGAAGTTAGCAGAATCAGCCTTATACTATCTACTATACTACAGTAAACAATGGTTAAAAAATGTTTTTGAACACAAAGAGAAACTTGGGACCAGACCCCACACTTGCATGTGAGCTCTTAATGCTGACTGTACCACTTTTAAGACAACATCAAGTTCCCAAGCTGCCATGCAAGGGACTACAGGACTGATTTATTTATTTAGCTTTTGTTGACCAAGTAGGTACACTAGACAAGTTATATGCATATTTTAAGGTACGATCCAGGAGAGTACAATGCGATACAGGTTCATGTAGAGGACAACATGACACAAGTTGTGCAGTATAGAGTCAAATGGAACCAGGTGAACATAACCAGTAGACAGTAAGCACAGTTAAGACAGATACAAAAAATATATACACATAAAGACAACAAGGCTAAGAGCAGTACATTTGTCAAAGTATAGATGACTCTGAGCCACCAGCAGAGCCGCAGTCTAAGTATCTCCTGAAACAGAGAATAAACGCATCATATGCATCTCAGAATCCAGTCAGGCAGGCTGCATCAGCAAAAGCTGCAAGATGGATACCAAGAAGGTCAGGTGAGCCCAGTGTAGGGGTCCAGAACTAGCTATGATGACTTAGGACACAGACATGCAGAGGAAAGCTTTAAGTAATCCCACAGGGAGCTCCAGAGGCATGAGTGGGAGGGGTTGGAGTGGACTTGGGCAGGAAAGGAATTCCATAGCCTAGGAGCACATGAAGCAAAATCCCTGTCCCCCATTTGCGTGTGGTTGATAGGGACTTTAAGCACACCAGGGCCCAGAGACCTGAGGGAGTGGGAGGAATAGTCAGCTGGTTTGAGGCTCCAGCCAGCAGAGGCAGTTCTGAGCACCTTGTCAGTGAACAGCCAACACAAAGTTCATGTGGTTGGCGGGGAGAGCCAGTTGAGTTTGTCATACAGGTCACAGTGATGGGTGAGGCAAGGGCAGCAAGTGCAAAGTGACAAATGTTATTATAGGTTGTGTGTTCTACCTAGTGAGGTGAGCCTTGGAGGTGCATGCAAACAGGAGAAGGCCATAGCAGAGAGAGGGAAGAAGCACACCTCCGGCCAAAGCAAGGCGAGCAGCAGACGTAAGATTTCTATTCACTCTGTAGTCCAGACCCAATTTGCAGTTAACAGCTCTGCATACATTTTGGACATGGCACCCAAGGTTGAGTTGGGGGTCAAGTGTCACCCTGAGGTATCTGATAGAGAAAGTGGTTAGAAGAGGAGTGCCATCAACACCAGTAATAGGCAAAGGGACAGGGGTGGCCTTAATCTTGGCCAAGGACCCGAAAAACATGGCCTGAGTTTTTTTAAGGTTGAGGGCCAGCTTGTGAGACATTACCCAGGACTGGATAGTCCTGAAATCCTCACTCAGCCGATGGTTGATGACCCCAATGTCCCGGAAATGGGTGAGGATGACCAGGTTATCTGCATAACGGATAGTACTACAGTTGGTAACAGTAGCAGGGATATTATTGACAAAGATAGAGAAGGGTCCCAGGACTGATCCCTGGGGGACACCAGAGGTAACAGGAGATGTGTCCGAGAGGACCTTGCTGAATTTGGTAAGTTGTCTGCCCTGGAGGTAATTACTGAACCAACTCAGGACAGGAGGGGACAGACCAAGGGACCGTATTTGCGAGCAAAGTAATACATGGTCAACTAGGTTAAAGCCTTGGATAGGTCAATGAATGTGGCACCTGAGAGTTTGCCCTGGTCCATGGCAGCCCTGATACCAGAGGAGACAGTGACAAGGGCAGACTATGTACTGTACCCTTTTCGAAAGCCGTGCTGTGCAGGGGACAGTAGCTCAAGGGCCTAAATGTACTCTGTAAGTTGCCTGGCCACAACTTTCTCTAGAAGTTTACTAATAGCCGATAAGATGGCAATCAGTCGGTAATTGTCAAGGATTTTAGGGTTGCTGTGCTTGAAAACAGGGACAATTCTTGCCACTTTCCAGATGTCAGGGATAACACCAGAGGCAAGGGACATGTTAAAGATGTGGGCCACTGGGAAGGCTATAAGAGGGGCACCCAAATGGAGGATCTTGGGCTCCATGCTATCATGGCCAGCACTAGAATGTGGGGAGAGACCAGAGAGAAGTCTCTGCATCTCCAGTACCGTCACAGCCCTAAAATAAAATAACAGATGGGAGGTGGGGGCCGCCTGGGGGTGGAGGCCAGAGGACGGCTGACACTCCAATCATCAGAGAAGAGGGAGGTGAAGGCGGACATGTCCAAGAAGTGGGAGTTAAAAGCACTGGCAATAGTTAGTGGATTATTACAATTAGACGCCAGAGTTGGAGGAGCCACTAACTATGTTTTTAATGTTCCTCCAGAAATTTCTAGGATCCTTATCGGAGTTGAGTAAGGTAGATTTGCAGTATTCACTTTTGGTTGCCCCGATTGCTTTTTTGCACTCATTTCTGAGCCTCCTGTATTGCTGAAATATGGCCTGGTCCATCGTGGCCTTGAAGTTGGCCCAACACTTGCCTCTAGTCCTCATGAGGGCTAGAATGCTCCCATGCAGCCATTTTGTGGCACACACCCTTACTCTCCGCCTGATAAGAGAGGCATGCTTGCACTGCAGGGCACCAAAAGTGCTAAGAAACTGGCTAACAGCAGTGGAGGAGTCCTGAGTGTTAAACACCACTGACCAGTCAGTGAGTCTCAGATACTCATGAAATGCCCCCAGGTCAAACCTGGAAAAATCCCTAACTTGAATGATTTTGTGGGGATTTTCAGGGAGGAGATTTTCTACACACAGTACACCAGGGTATGGTCAGAGATAGAGTCAGGAAGGGTACCAGCAGAGGTGATCCTCTCAGGCTGACCGGACAGTACTCAGTCCAGTAGGGAGCTAGTACCACCATTGGTAGACCACCTAATGGGCTCCTTAATAAGTTGTGTCAAGGAGAAGTCTGCTTGCTTAGAATTTCCTCCACGCCAGTTAAATTCAGATCTCCCAAGATCATTAGCTCATTATCCCGTCTTAGGACCAATAGTATCAAGGAGACGGGATAGCCTAGGCAGGCCGCCCTTGGGGGGATTGTATGCACAGATGATGTGCAGCTTCTTAGTATTCCCAAGTATTAGGACAGCGTGACGCAGCTCACATGAAGACAGGGAGGACTGCTGATGAGACATCACAGACATGTTGAGGTGGCTCTTGTAGTAAATCAGGATACCACCCCCTCGCTTTTTCCCCAGCCGATCCTGTCTGACGAGATCAAAGCCAGGGAGCACACAGGCTGAGTCAGGGGTGGAAGGTTTCAGCCAAGTCTCGATAATACCAAAAATATCAGGCTTATTGTGCATAGCCCAGGCAGAGAGTTCCTCCAGATTGGGCAAAAGACTACGGATGTTGAGGTGAGCAATTTTTATCCCCTTGCCTAACTGTCAGCCCACAGGAAGTGAATAGGCCTGATAGGCAGGACCAGGGTTTTGCTCAATGTCACCAGTCAGGACTAGGATCATTAGGAAGAGCCAGTGGAGATGCCACCTGCCAAAGGCCTGCGTGCAGGACGCCTGACCACTATGGCAGGATACAGAAGGCACCTGAGGTCAAGGCAGCAGGTCGGCCAGAGGGGCTACCTGACATGGGCTAACAGATTGGAGAAAGTGAAGTCGAACACCTCATGCTGGACAAACATATCCCAATGGCCCCCAGAGGAAGGAGAGTATTCAGCACACATTAAAGAGAGGCATAAGGCAGAGATAAGCCCAATAAAGAGGGCGATGCTAAATGGGAAGAGTTTAGCACCCTCTTTGGGAAGCTTAGGAGCCTTCATGACAAAATTAACCTGGCAGTAGTCTGATTGTGTGCCATCATTTTGTAATGTTTGACAACTTTTGATAAAGAAGACTGATGCAAAATGTAGGGGACCCTGTTTTTTCTTTGAATGCTACTTGTTTGGCTCCCACTATGGAGTACTGCTGTTTGAACTTCCATGGTGCAATCTGCTGAAAAAAAACTAAACAAATCTGAATACTGTGACTGTAATCATGAAATGCTGCATTATAAAGACTGATAATGAAACTTGGGGGAGTTGTACCTTCTAAAAAGCATGAATGTCAAAACAAAGCCTTGGGGAACACCAAGCACATATCCAAGCGCCCCAACATTTAACTTTAAATGCAAGGCTAGGGGTTAGGAGCTTAAAAAAAAAAAAAAAAAAGAAAAGAACACAATATTTTTCTTATCTTGGCAATTAAATAAAATAAAAAGAAACTGGACATATTGTTTTTTGGGAGAGCTGTTACTCCCCACAGACCCTCGCACAACAGTGACCACCTCAAATGCATCCTTCCACTGGCTGACCAGGTGGGCAAGCAGTTGCCTCAATGTCAATGGAGCTCCATAGTTAGCTGTAAGGGGGTGCATGAATGCCGGGTGGTCACTGCCCTCCCTCCCAAGTAGCCAAGCACCTCAGCTCTGTGATGCTGTGCTTCGCTCTCAGTTGGTCCCAGAGTATTATTCTCCAATGTGTCAGCACAATGCACTGCCCCAGCGCCACTGAGCCAACCATTCTATTGTACCTCTTATATTCTTCTTTGTAACTCTTTACTACTAAATTTGTGCACAGTCATTTTCCATCACCATGATTATTTATAATAAATGACCTGTCTATGTAGATCAACAACAGGGAACTCTAGCCTCAAATATCAGAATGGGGATATCACAGGAACATCAAATCACCTACATGTCAAGGCTTAGGGACAGGGTGATCGACTGGGATGACGACTCTAAACATGTACTTAACGCCTACAGGGAGGGTATCAGGTGCAAAATGAGCCTCTTTGTGGACTACTCTAAGCTGAGGCGGTGGTGGATGGGGGCGGTGGGATGGCCCTGCAGTGGGACCTAGATACTCTGGAGGTGGTCATGCACCTGGACTGAGAACTCCAACAAATGCAAGGTGCTTCACCTAGGGTGTAGGAACCCCAGAACACGTGTACACCCTAGGAGGGGCAGCTGGGGAAAAAGACCTGGGGGTCCTGGTGGATGTCAAATGAATAATTCTGAGCAATGCAGGAGGCGCGGCCAGGGCCAATAGAATGCTGGGCTGCAATGCCAGGGTGATTACCTCAAGAAGCAGGGAGGTGATTCTGCACTGTACAACAGCCTGGTTAGACCAAACCTCAAGTATAGCATGCAGTATTGGCGCACTACACCTAAGGAAGGACATCCTGCTCATAGAGTGGGTTCAGAGGAGGCAACTAGGATGATCCCAGGTCTAGGGGATAGGACATATGAGGAGCAACTTGGGGAGCTCAACCTATTCTCGCTAGAGGAGAGGGAGGGACAGAGGGATATGATTGAGGTCTTCAGGTACCTGAAGGAGTAATAAGGTAAGCTAAATGGGATCCTTCAGAGGAAGGAGGAAGGGAGGAGTCACCAGGGGGCCAGTTGGAGGCTGGAAGACTCGGGGAGGCGGGCGGTACTTCACTGAGAGGTGGTAGAACCATGGAATGCACTGCCTGAGGAGCTGGTTGAAGCATCTACGGTGAAGGGTTCAAGAGGGCTGGGATAGGTATAGTTGGGGTGAAGCTGAGGAATCCTTGTCTGGGGGACTTTGGTGGGGGAGGGAGCATGGGAGGAGCCAAGAAGATTATACAGTACCGTTCATGGTACTGACTCCACGCAGACTCTATAGACCATGAAGCCTACTCTGCTGGCATGTTAGTATGTTAAAATGTCTTTATTTTCCCATTGTTAACTCTTCCCATTAAATAAACAGTATGATTTCCTGGTGATCTGCAGACCCTCCTCCCTGTCCGATTTACCCTTATAATAAACACCAGGAAGCATACTGTTTATTTAATGGGAGAATCAGCAATAGGAAAATAAAAGACATTTTGCCACAATTTACAAAACAGTCAGGATTAGATATAACTTCCTTCCCTCAAACCTGTATCAAACAACAGTAGAGATGCAACTTTATTTTTTTAAGTGTCAGTGTGCAGAGTGTTAGAATCACTAGTAAACCAATAAAAACATTGGCAACTAATATTAACAGCGTGCCTCAATAATTTCCCTTTACTGTACTCCGTAGTAGATGAAAACTAAGCTGGTAACGCTGCGTTACACCGGGAGTCTGTGCCAGTACTCTGTGCACTGTACTACAGACTACATATGAGATCACCTTTGAATCGGACTGGCAGCGGTTGAGAAACAGCGGGAAAAAATAAAGGCAGTGAGGGTATCAAGAACCAAGTTGACACATACAGCTAAAAACTCTGATTTTGAGGGAAACAATACAGGACTGAATAAACAGCATTGGAAATATCAGAATCTGTCACACACAGCAGACGTCGTCAGAGGCAATTTGAATATAGATTAAACCAGTCTCTTTCTTTTTAAAATAATGAAAACTAGGTCTCATTTCTCAGGCCATCAGGGAGTACATTGAGCAGTGTTACTATGCGGATATCTTTTGTAGTTTACAGATTGCAGGATCCTGTTGCTTTACTGCAGCCGCAAGATGTTGTTTAAAAGACTGAAAGCATATTTTAGACTATTCTTTTCACACTCAAAAAGCCACTCCTGAAAAATAGACAGTGCAACTGGTCAAAAGAACATGCACAAATTAAAGACCAGCTCTATGTCCAGAGGTTCAAATAAAATCCCAACTCTGGGGTTTCTTTCAGAAATATAAAAGCATCTTTTATTGCATGTTATTTAAAAAACACACAGGCACATCCCCCAGGGTGAAAAAAGACTCTGTAGATGTGCCTGTGTTTTTTTTTTTTTTTAAATAATATCAAATAAAAGATGCTTTTATATTTGTGAAAGAAATCCAAGAGTTAGGATTTTTATTTGAACCTCTGGACAGAGAGCAGGGTCTTTACTTTACAATTGTATTTTAGACTATGACCAAAAAAAATGTGTGGATCCTCTGGGGTCGCCTCTCCCTAGTTTCAGAATGGTTCCGTTTATTTGGACTGTGTTTTGCATGGATGTTTACTGGCTTAACATGTCATAGGAGGCCAGCATTCAGTTCTTGACCCCAGTATTCTCACCAGACCAAAGATATGCTATTTTTGTCATTACTGCAAACTTTATTTAAATCTGTAGAGAAAGACCCAGTTTGCTCACCCCTCCAGGAAAATGCCAGGAAAAGTTTGAGGAGCAATATTTACTTTTCTGACCTTGTGACTTAAGAATTTGACAATTTTCTCAGTCTCTCTTCTCCCTCTCTATTCTCTCACTATTTCATGCTTTCCTCTCTTAAGAGCAATTCTGCACTATGTAAACATGCTTCCGCATACAATTCAATACGGAATACATTTTTAAATGGCCAGTCTTCCTTTCCAGGTTTTATATCACACCTTGGCAGCCTGACCAGGACCTAGAAGGCAAAATTTCCCTGTTTGTGGATGACACGAGGCTCTGTAACAGAGTGGACATGCCAGAGGTGTAGACAGAATGAGGAGAGACCTGCAAAGCTTGAAGAATGGTCAAGGGTTTGGCTGTTGAAATTTAATGCAAAAAGTACAAGATAATGCATATGGGACACAAAACCCTGGAACAACATATCCAGTTTGGGGGGGGGGGGCATGAGGATATAGCACGCACCAAGCAGGAAAGGGACCTTGGGGTTATCATCTCTGATGACCTCAAGGTAGGGAAACAGTGAGACAAGACAGCAGGTAAAGCAAATAGGATGCTGGGATGCATAGGCAGGGGCATCACCAGCAGGAAAAGGGAGGTCATAATTCCATTATACAAGGCACTAGTGAGGCCCCACCTGGAGTACAGCGTCCAGTTCTGGAGACCTTGCCTACGTAAGGACATAGATAGAGTAGAGAAGGTTCAGAGGAGGGCAACAAAGATGGTACAGGGATTGCATCACAAGTCATATGAGGACAGGCTGAAGGACTTGAACATGTACTCCCTGGAGGAGAGAGGGGATATGATAGAGACATACAAGTACTTTACAGGGAGGAACAAGGTGCAGGAAAACACTATTTTCCAGCAAAAAAGATGTTCCAGGACTAGAGGGCATAGGATGAAGTTGGAGGGAGGGTTATTCAGACAAAATGTGAGGAAGAATTTCTTCACAGAAAGGTTACTGAACAAGTGGAACACCCTGTCTGAGGAAGTTGGGGGGGGTTGAAACAATCATGGGATTTAAGAATGCATAGGATAGACATAAGGAAAACCTGGCAGTCAGGGTAAGGGGCAACAGACTTCTAGAAAAACTTGAAATGATGTTACGAGCTGAAATGGGCAGACTGAGTGGGCCACAGGCCCTTATCTGCCGACAGTATCTATGTATCCATGTGTGTAGAAAATCATTGGCCTGTCCCCAACTGACCTCCATAGTGACTTAGTTTAGGACATTATAATGCTCACCATGACAACAGACAGTGATGTCACACACAGCAGTTGTGAGGTCAGCTGGTGATAGCAGGAGTTTTTCTGAAAGGTACAGTGAAAGAAATACAGTACTGTGTCATCTGAAATATTTAGGAGCTCAATACAGCAAGAACGTAAAAGAAAACTAGAAAACACTACAGAAAATCATAATTATTGAAAATACAGTTCTTAGACTTTTAATTTTAATAGCTAACTGCCCTTTAATATTTTTGATTTTCTCTTTAGATTATTGTGTTAATTGAAGGATAAAACCACTGAGCAAAGAAATGCTCATTTACAGTGGTGTCTTTGATCAAAAATACAAAGTACAGGCATAATATTTATATAACATATTGGACAAGACCATCAAAATAACAATGACATTTATAAATATGTTTCTCAGTTCTTTGTGACTGCAGGGAGACAAACTGGGCCATGACTCTGGGACCCAATATTTGACCATTCATTGTTGTGTACTATATTATTTAGGGGTTATGTTATAGATTGCAGCATTGTTTTTAAAACAAAATGAAAAGTTAAAAAGACCACTGGAGGTCTGTAGGACTGTCTCACGTTTTGCATTTTGAGTGACTTCAGGTGTTTGCTATGCATCTGCTCAAAACTGCAACCTTTGCTCACTGTTAATCATAACTGATGACATCAAGCACACGAAGTCATATACCGTTTTATTACAGTACGAAATCTCCAGGATTGCAGCTATAAGCACGGCAACAATGTTACAATGTGACCTTTCACTACAGATTTTAATTATATGTTGCCCTGCAACAGCGACACTGTAGCTAAGAGCAGGCAGAAATCCGCTGACAAACTCAAACCTGATGAATTACACGGGTCAAGCTTTCAGGCACTGTATATTTCTGCCCTGGGCCATTTATAAATCCTTATCACAGTAATGGTCCAGAGAAAAAACAAATAAGAGAATGACAGGAATTGTCAGTGTAGTGCTAGTCAGAGGTGTATATCATTCGTACTGATAGAGTAAGAGAGAGAGAGACAGTGTCATATAAACATTCAGCTGTCGAATAGTTTACTTGTATAGTTTTTACAAAAATATTTCTATCCAACTACCAAATACTTTTTTTTTTTTGTAATAATGAAGGTATTTGTAAGACCAGTATTTTTTACACTCTTTGGTCCCACCACTGGTTATGAATGCACAATTTTGTTGACCCTTGCGAAGGTTGCGCCTCCCCATTCCAGGTTTAAAACTAATGCTGTCGTGTAACTAAGATTTTCATGCATCTTAATCTTGACTTGATGATCTATATAAAGTTTTTGACAGTTCAAATGTTTTTGAAAGTGCCCTCTTAGCATTGGGAAAGAATGTATTTGGGCTCATGTATTTACATAGATTCTTGCTGACTTGCAGAACATGTGGCGTCAGGAGCCAACAAAATGGGTATTTGAGGTAGAGGCCAAAGTGCTTTGGATTTCTGCCACGTGCCTTCTGTCCACTCTGGTTTTTAACTATACTGCTACTGCAAGAACATGACTGCTGCTCCAGTAGGTATGCCGCAACACTGTGGTTATATGCATGGCCTGGCAGCTCCTGCAGGTCTTTCATTATTTAATGACAGTGAAGTAGCACGCCTTCTTTGGTGGGCATCTCATTATATCATGTTTATGAAAACAGACTGCACACTCTTTCAAACCTTTCATTTTGTCATGACTGTGAGAGAAACCTCCTTGCTTTGGTAGCTTTTTCCCCTTCATTATGACTGCTGTAAATGTTTGTCTGCCCACTTTGCCAGGCCAACCTCTAGATTTTGGTCATAAGAGCCACTTGCCTCCTTTAGGGATTCTTCCATGATATAACAGCCATGACTGCCACCCACCCACTTCAGCAGGGCTTTTCCATCATAGATGTGAGGCTAGCATGCCCACTCTGGCAGGTCATTCAAACACTAAGTTTATATTGAAAAGGTCCAAATCATCCCATGGGAAGTGAGGGTGACAAGATCCCGTCAATGGCATCCATAAAGCATCAGGCACAAAGTTAGATACCAAGCAGTCTACCGTAATCATTCTTGGCTTTTTTGTTTGTTTTTTTGTTATTTCTCCAGTGATTATGGGGTACAGAACATTTGGCCATTGGAGGTTTCTTGCACTATCATATAACTGTTATAACACAGCAGTCAGTTTAATCACAGCGGGTGGCACTGGAGCTGTTACACACACACACACACACACACACACACACACACACACACACACACACATTCTTAGCAAAAAAAACTTTGTTAATGCAGTATATGTGTGTGTGTATGTGTGTATGTATATATCTATATATATATATCTATATAAAAATACTATAGTTTGGGTTTCCCAGCCATTTCTATGTTAAACCCAAAATGTTGCACTTTAATAACTTTGCAACACGTACAACAGAATTGCCTGACATTTTGCATGCACTGTGTGGCATCACAGATCTCTGGATATGGTAAGTTATATAATAGTCAGATGTGTAGTTGTGGAGCTGGGGGCGCCACAAAACACATAAAAGCGGGAGTTTTGCTCCTTTCTTTGCTCGAGGTACAGCCCAAATGGTTTGTCCATCTGGTCTGAAATCGTCAGGGAAGATGCAGTCTTTGTCACTGATGTGCCTTTTAAAGATTTGGCGAAAAAATATTAATCCATTCAAAAGCTACTCACATTTTAAATTTTCCCATTATAATCAATGGGAAAAAAATATATGTATCAAACAAAAGCTACCACCACTATATTTTACTGTCGCAAATGGCCTCCGTAGTGTCATGCCATGGCCATCTTGTTTTCAGTTAGTGATGCACAAAAATGGCTGCTATTTAAATGTGGCTGCCCCTAGGTAAACACTGACAGTTGTGTTAACCTAGTCGGGGCCTGAGGAACACACTACAGCCTTTTGTTTTTTGGGGGGCAGAAATTCTTTCTGTGATCGGGCCCCATAGTGTTGCAAACTCGACAGAATGGATGCAACACTTTAGCAAATTGCAAAGTATGTCGTGCCCGTTCTTTCGTCAAATTTTAGTTAAAGTGTTGCAATTTGCAACACTACTGCAGCCAAAACACCAATTCTTTGCCACCCATTGCACCTCAATGGCTAGCTTTGGCTTAAATTTGCAGGATGGCAAGCCCTGGGTCCACAGATGTGTCTTTTGGTGGTTTGGTCCAAAAATATACAATGGCACCACAGTTACAGCATTCCAAAGTTGGGAAATTTCTGACAGGATAACACTGTAATGCCCACGGTGCCTTTCAGCACCTGTATCTCAAAAATAATTTGAGATACAGAATTCTGGCTCAGGGTGGCTTAGTCCACCAAGTCGACTAAGCCCACATGGAGGTTTCGAAGTCATGATTACAAAAGCAGTGGAATTGTTTTCATAGTTGCTATGGTTACTGAGATATTGCCAAATTACTGTAACAAGGGTTCCTTTTCAGTACTATATGACTGATGCATGGCTTCACAGTTATGTGTAAGTGGGCGCGCAGGGCCCAGAGGGCCCGTGCTCCTATATAAGCATACTATTATGCAAAAATATGCAGTGTGAAGGGAGCGCAGGGCCAGGAGGGTCCACGCTCCCACTAACACATACCAGTTACCAGCTACATTATACTTTCTCAAAAAGAAGGGAAATTCATTGCAAAATAACTTTGTTTATGCATCAGTTAGGGTTGATAGCACAGCAACAAAAGTTTGGAAATTCTATGCTGGGGTGGCTACCACCCCACCTCTACACACCACCAGACACTGGGGTGTGCCACAAGGTCATCAGGCCTAACTCTCACCCCATTCTCCTATACTGCAGCATGCCAGCTTGTTTATACACGAAATGGGGTGAGAGTTAGGCCAGATGACTCCATGGCACACCCTGACATCTGATGGTGTGTAGAGGGTGTGGGGGGTGGGTTGGTAACCTTAACACTGAATTTCCAAACTTTTGTTGCTGTGCTATCGACCCTAACCAATGCACTAACAACGTTTTTTGCAATGAATATATATTATAGCTGCACGGTAGCTATAGTTAGGGTTGCCCGGCCACTTCTATGTTAAACCCAAAGTTTGTACATTAATAACTTGGCAACTGTTCAACAGATTAATCTGAAATCTTGCATCATGATCTGGTACCATAGATCTCTGGATCTGGCAAGTTGCGTTCGGTCAGATGTGGTTGCGAACTGCGCGTGCAAAAACATTGAGCAAATTTTTTTGCTTGGGGCTACAGCCCAAACGGTTTATCTGTCTGGTTTGAAATCGTCAGGGAAGATGTGGTCTGGGTCACTGGTGTGCCTTTTGAAGATTTGGTGAAAAAATATTAATCCATTCAAAAGTTATTAAAAAAATAAGTTTCCCATTTTAGCCTGTGGGAAAAAATACAAGTACGGTGCGAAAGCACATTGTACTGTCGCGACAATACATTTTACTGTCACAAATGCCCTTAATACTAGCGTGTGGCGGCCATCTTGTTTCAGTTAGCGGTGGAGAAAAAAACATTTTAATTCAAAACAGCATGCCCCTTGGTGTAAACACCAACTGTTGTGTTTACCTAAATGGAGCCCTGGAAACATGATCCTTTCATCAGGTTTTAAAATAATGACCAGAGTTTTTGTTTTTACATTTTTTCCATCTGTACTGTCACAATATTTTCAACAGCACAACACTGTCGTGATTTTGGCAGCAGTATGGTGGCATGCTGCCGAAATCACATCATTTTGTGACCGCTTCTGCAATTTGTGACAGTAGTGGCCCCAAATAACATGTTTCTTTGGCATATCAGTGCAACTAAATGGTTTGGACTTTTGTGCTGAAATTTCCAGGGTAGAAAGGGTTTCCACCACAGATGTGCCTTTTGCTGGTTCTGATTTAAAATTTACATCAGTTGCATAGTTATGTCATTCCAAAGTTGAAAATTTCCCATAGGATAACACTGTGCCCACGGTGCCCTTGGTGCCTGTATCTTGAAAATGGTTCAAGATATGGATTTTTCGCTAAGTGCTGCTTAGACCACCTGGACTAAGCGAGTGTGCAGATTGCCAAATCATGATTACAACTGCAGTGAACTTTTTTCCAAAGTTGTTATGGTTACTGAGATATTGCCAAATTAATGTTACAAGGTTACTTGGAATGTCTCTAGGCCTGTGTTTTCACACCATTCTACTATTCTGTACCATCTCTGCTTGTTTCCAGATGGAATGGGGTGAGAGTTAGATTAGACAACCCCAAGGCACACTGCAATGCCAGTTGGTGTTTGGAGTTTGGGGGGAGGGGTATGGGTGTTAACCCTAACACTGAATTTCCAGGCTTTTGTAGCTGTAATAGAAACCCTAACTGCTGCATTAAAACAGGCTATTTTTTTTTTGCTCTCCCTCTCTCTCTATATATATATATATATATATATTCATACACGCACACACACATACATATATCTATATCTATCTATCTTGCATTCCTTGCAAAAGAAACTTTATTAATGTACCAGTTAGAGTTCAGGTTCTGGTGATTCTAATTTATGATTCACAGTTACACACCTTGAGTATTTGCTCTGTATATGTAGTATCCATTTTGTCTCTGTACTGTACTTAGTCACTGTACTTATCATCTCTGTATTTGTCCACATTCAGTGTATGATGTGGAGCCTTTGTAAATGAGTCCCTGACTCAAAGAGTTGTAATTCCGAGACTTCATATAAATAAAAATAAATAAATAAACCAACAAAAGTAGGGAAATGTGGTGTTAGGGTTACATAGATACATAGACAGTGTCGGCAGATAAGGGCCTATGGCCCACCCAGTTTGCCCATTTGAGCTTGTAAGTTCAGTTTATGTTTTCCTAGAAGTCTGTTGCCCCGTTGGGTTCCCAACCATAACACCCCAACCCCACTCTGCAAAGAGCAAAAGGAAAACCCATTATGGTTTTACCTCTCCTGAGTTTTTGCAAATCAGGCCTTTGGTGTTCCTCAAGGTTGTCAATCCTAATGCTCACCCCATTCTCTGGGCAACAACTACCTCACCCAGGGGGCACCTAGTTTGCAACCACTCCATCAAAGGATGCCAGCAAGGAGGCAGAGTGACTGGACCTTGTGGACTCTGGGAGGGTGGGGAGAGCACCTCTCAGACCTTACCGCTGCACAATTCCTTCACCATCCTGGTGGAAATGGGAAGCCAAGAGGCATGCAAGGCAGGAGTATGACAGGAGGTGGGGTCTTCAAGGAGCAGGCCCAAAGGAGGTGAGAGAGTCCCCAGCCAAGGAGGAGGCAGTTGCTGGTGGGACACCATAGTCAGGGGGACTGAGTTGGAGGCTGGGAAAGGGAAGGACATGGTAGTCCAGTGCATTAGAGGTGTTTCAGTGGGGAGGACTAGAAGATGGATCTTGGAGATTGTCAGGAAGAGGAGGTAGGGAGTGAGCTGGATGCTGTTGTCCATCTCAGGATGATATGATCTGGCAAGGGAAGCTGTAGAGTTAGAGCAGGATAGGGTTAGGGAGCTGGAAGGGCCTGAAGTAGGTAGCACACACAGTTGACTTCACTGTGGTGCTACCCATGCATTTTGGTCGGTGAAAGGTTAGGAACTCCACACCATGTCCTCTCAAACAGTAGTTAAAGGAGTGGTGCAAGGAGGACGGTTTTGGTTACACTGGGGACTGAGGTCATACCAGGCAGGAATGGCAGCCCATGGTGGAAGGTTTAAATGCTACTTTGACAAGAATTTAAACTGGGGAAGGTAGAAAGACAGAGCGGCAGAGACTGCGCCCCAACAAAGACTAGTGCAGTAGGGAACGTTAACCTAGGGAGAAGAAATTCCCCATAAGTTAATGGATGGAAGTAAAGAGAAGAGCAGTGTAAGCAAGTCTGGAGGAGGAACCTCAGCTGGAAGAGAAGGGAAGAAGGGAAAGCAGGAAGATAACATAGCAGTCGAGGCAGGCCTGGGGTAACAGAGGAGGGCATGGGGGGACAGGAAGGATAGAGGAGAGAAGGATAATGAGAATGAAAACCATATGTGTCAATGCAAGGAGTCTGGGAAAATAGCAGTTACATAAGAACTTATCGCAACAGTAGATCTTGAGAGAGGTTCCTGCAGTAGGTCTTCATTTATAGGACTCGCCCCTGGCATCAGGACTGGACGTCAAACTTCTAGTTAGCAATCCATAGTGGGGACCACCCCTCGTCACATTATTTATTTATTGAAAAGTTTCACCAGGTAAGGTACACTGAACAACAAGTTGCTCGTCTCCGATGCGACCTGGGGAAAGGGTGATGGGGGTTACACAGTAACAAAAAACACACATAAAATAAACATAGCATAGAGAACAACAGGGACTGAGTGAGCAAAGACTCTCAAACAGATCAAGTAATTACAGGGTGGCATAGGTTAAAATCCAGCGGCTATACCCACATGTGGTGGCAGACTCGTCAGTAATAATATCAACTAAGGGGACCAAAGGACTAGCCCACATCCAGGCCAAAAGAAGCACAGGGCAAGCAAGTGGTGGTGAGAAACATGAGAGGTGAGTCAGAGCCTAGGGCTTAGAGAGCTGGTCTATAGAGGGGGAAGTGAGAGAAAGAAAGAGAGAGAGAGAGAGAGATTAGGTGAAGAAAACATGTTAAAATAGGAGCCAGGATTGGTTCCAAGTGAATAGATTTGGTAGGTCTGGCAACCCAGCAACATGACAAGACATTAGCATGACAGTATGTAGGGGGCGGTCCCCATGCCCACCTTCCAGTTCTCCAGCCGGAAGATCCCTATAAGGGTGACGGGAGAAAGGACCATAACTCCTAGAGCCGGAGCTGCTGATAAGAGCCCTGAAGAAGGACAGGAAAAACAGGAGCTGGGGAAGGTGGAGGAAAATATGACCTACTGCAGGAACCTCTCTCGAAGATCTAACTTACAGTAAGTTTTACATAACTGCTATATCTTACTTGGAAGGGTTCCTGCAGTAGGTCTTCACTTATAGGACTGAACACCAAGAGTCAAGAAAAGTAAGTCAGAGACTAAAGTCTGGGAGGTGGAATGTCTACCAACTAGAGAGTCAGTTAAGACAATAGGCCTTGTAGGACAGCAAGTCCAAAACCGGCTCTGTGTCTAGATTCAATGTCCAGATTGTAATGCTTGGTGAAAGTATGGACTGAAGACCAAGTGGCCATGACACAAATGTCCAAAGGCGGACACATTTCATAAGAAGGCGATGAAAGCAGCCTGCACACGGGTTGAGTGACCCTTAACTTCCCCCGGAAGGGGTTTCTCATACTTCTGATAGATGAACAAAATGCAATTAGCCAACCATTTGGACAGGCCCTGTTTAGAGATGGTCGTACCCTTACATCTGGGTGCAAAAGCCACAAACAAACAACTTGGTCCGAGAGATACAGTATCTCAATATCCTATGCATGTCCAACGTGTGCAAAAGCTATTCCACCCTGTTGGAATACTAGGGATAATAAACCGGCAGTTGAACATCTTGGTTCAAAGTAAATTTTGAAACCACTTTCGGTAGAAAGGAAGGATTAGTCTGCAGAGCCACCCAGCCTCCATGGAAAATTAAATAAGGCTCCTTGCAAATGAGGGCCTGGAGCTCTGAAACTCTTCAAGCTGAGGTAATAATGACCAAAAAGAGCACTTTCCAGGACAAATAGCGCATGTCGCAACTTGCTGCCAGCTCAAAAGGGGGGCCAAGTAAGTTTCTCCAAAATAAAATTTAAATCCCGGGGGGAAATCGGACTATGAACTGGAGGTTTTAAGTAGAGGATCACTTTCAGAAAGGTTTAGAAACCTCCAACTGTGCTAGAGTTTGCCATCTACCATAAGGTGATATTTTAATTTTAATTTTTTATTTTAGTCTTTGGTAACTGGGTGAGGCCCCACTAGGCACAAATGCCTGTTTTCAGGGCAACATGGGAGCACTGGGTTGTTAAGTGACTTGTTCAGAGTCGCATAGTATGCAAATGGAGGTTGTGAGAATCAAACCAAGGTCTGGTCTGCTGGATGTACCAAGCTCGTTCACAGCTCATTACTCTAACCTCTAGGCTATACTGCCAGCATAGGTGGAAACCACAGAAAGGTGGACCATCAGGAAGAGTAGCTGAGGCCCAAATCAGACAGGTGCAAGAGGTACCCAAGGACTTGGGGCACCGAGAGCAAGAGAATGGGTTCAGGCCCTTGGCCATGGCCCAAATGGTAAATCTCTTTCATTTCATGGCATACGTAGACCCAGTGGATGGTTTTCTGGCCTCCACTAGGACATAAGCAACTCATGCAGAGACTCCAAAATGTGAGACCACTATGTCCAAAGGTGCCACGCATGCAAGTGGAAAGATCTGAGACTCGGGTGAACCAGGCTGTCCTGCTCCCGAGACAGAAGATTGTGAAGGAGAGGAAGAGATACTGGGGGTTCTGCTGCCAACTGCTGTAGCAGAGGGAACCAGATCTGCTGAGGTCAGAGGGCAGCTACGAGAATCATGTGAGTGCCCTCTGCTTGGAGCTTCAGCAGAACCTTCTGTAGAATTAGAAAGGAAAGGAATGTGTACAGAAACCTCCTGTCCAACAAAGAGACAGTGCATCTCACGAAAAACACCACACCGGGGAACGAGTGAGCAAAATTTGAGTAGTTTTGCGTTGGATGGGAAGGCAAACAGGTCTATTTCTGGCTGACCCCATTGATCGAAAAGATCTTAAACTACCTCTTGCTTTAGTTCCCACTCGAGTGCCTGCGCAACATTGCGGCTGAGACTGTCTGCCAGGATGTTGTGAACTCACGGGACATGGACTGCTGTCAGAGACAGGCCGTGCTGAACTGCCCAGTACCACACCTGCATTGCCTCCCTGCAAAGGTGACTCCCCTGCTTGTTCATGTACCAGACCTTGGCAGTGTTGTTGGTTTGGATTAGAGTGTTCCCGGTTGCAAGAGGGCTAGAATGCCTGGAGGCGTACAGCACTACTCTCATCTCTAGGATATTGATGTGTAAAAGTTCCTCTTCTGGGGACCATCTTCCTTGAGTTTGATTGTCTTCCAGGTGGGCTCCCAACCCTGACACAAGGCATCAGTTATGAGGGTCATGAAAGGCAGGGGGACGGAAAGGGCCCCATGCGGAGAAAGTTGGACGCTCCTGCCACCAGAGTACATCCTCTTCATGCCACGGATATCAGGACCTTGTGGTCCATGTTGTCCAAACGTTGTATCACTGGACTCTGAGGTCCACTGGGCCAAACTCATATGCAGTATGGCCAAAGGGACTGTGGGTATGGCTGCCACCATTAGACCCAACAGGCAGAGGATGAAGCATGCTGTGGTCCAGCGAGAGTTGGACACAGACAGAGCTTGTTGAATCAGAGTATCCACCCTGTCCTGAGGTAAAAGGACCTGCCCTGAACCATATCTAGCACCGCTCCAATGAATTGGAGGCACTGAAGGGGTGAGAGTTGCAACTTGGGAAAGTTCACAGTGATTCCTAGCCTGGAAAAAGAGGTCCAGGGTGGTGGAGAGTGCCTCAATCAGACTGTCCTGAGATGGGACCAACAGCAGCCAGTCATCCAGGCATGGAACACATAAATCCCCATGTGGCAGGGCCACACTACCACCGCTAGGCACTAAGTAAAACCCAGGGTGCCGAAGAGGCCAAAGGAAGGGCCTTGAACTGATAGTGGTTCTCCAGAAAGGTGAACCCAAGGAAATGGGTGGGCCTGGAGGATGGGGATATGCAGGTAAGCATCCTGCATTTCAGCAAGCACAGCCATTGCTTCTGTTGGAGCAGGAGGGCAAGCATCAGGTACCTCTTATAGTCTACAAAGAGGTTGAGCAGGCTGAGGTTCAGGATGGGCCTCAGATCGCCCGTCTTTTTGGGCACCAGGAAGAAATGGGAGTAATACCCCCTTCCTATCTGCCATGAAGGAACCGACTCTATGGCTGATTTGTCTAGTGCAGCCTGGATTTCCTGCTGAATGAGAATCAAGTGACCTGACAAGTAGTGAGACCAGCCTAGTGGATTCCCCGGGGGTCTGTCCAGGAACTCGATTGAGTACCCTCTTGTGAAGAGTTGAAGGACCCAAGCACGGGCCGTTACCACCTCCCACCCATCCAGATGGAGGGCAAACCTTCCCCCCACGGGCTCCTTGGAGAAGACTGGAGGAGGTGGAGGAGGAAGTCCCCTCAAGGCAAGAGGTGGAGGGGAGGGCCGCTTTGCTGCCTCCAGCGGCCTTCTGGACTTTAGCCTGAGGGGTCTGGGTGCCAGAACCACTGGTTCAGCGTTTGCCCTGGCATCTGTTCTGGTTCTGTCCATTCCATCTCTTGTGGGGGCAATGAAAGTGCTGCTTGGGTTTTGGCCTGAGTGATACATGGAGCAGACATCCCACAGGGATTTGCCGCTCTCCTGTAATTCGGTTATAATATCTTTCGTGTTGTCTCCAAACAGGATGGAACCCCTGAAGGGGCATCCAGTAGCATGGTCTGGACATCTTGCGTCAGTCCCGCAAGACACAGCCATGCCAGACGTCTTAAGCAAACTCCCGAAGCTGTGCTTTGGGCCGGCGAGTCCACAGAGTCATAGATGACACACAGTGGGCGGCAATAACAAGACTTGTAAAGTCTTACCTTGTCCATAAGCTTATTTCTAAGATCCTCATCTGGAATAGACAATCTTTCTCCAAGATGGTCAGAGCCGACTTCTGGAAAGAGATCATGTGGGCCACATAATTAAGAGACCGGATAGCACAGGTGAAAGAAGCATAGACCTTGCGACCATACTGCTTGGACTCTTTGTCCAGAGGTGAGGCACTCAGATATTTAGGTTGAGCTGACCTATAGTGGGTTGCTGCGATGACAACAGAGTTGGCCTTGGGTTGGCTTGTAAGGTGGTTGGCCCGTCCTGGGGGATGACAGGTCCTGTCGGTCTTTTTAGAGACTGCAGAAATGGAGGATGGTTGTTGCCAGATTGTGGACGTTAGGTCCTTGTGTGGTCCCGTCTAAGGTGGGATGGGCAGGGGATCTGCACTGGTTAAGTTCTGGGGAATGATTACTTCTGTTCAGTCTTCACAGTACAGTGAGAGAGAGTGTGTGTGTGTGTGTGTGTGTCTGTTTGCTTGGGAAGATATGGACCAGCATGTTGCAGTAAGCACCAGGTGAAGGGGGTGGACAGAAGTTCATTCTCAGTGGAGGGGGGGGGCAGAAGGGACTGGAAGACTTAAAGATGAATAAGGCCATGGGGCTGGATGGCATTCATCCAATGGTCCTAATGGAACGGAGTACAGTGCTGGCTGCAGTTCTGGCAGTGCTTTCTAGCACCTCAGTGGAGATGGTGGAACTTTCAAAGGACTGGAGTAAGGACATTATGGTCCCTCTGCACAAAAGCGCAGTAGGGAGGATGCTAGCAACTATAGGCAGTCAGTCTCACATCAGTGGTGGAAGTTCTATTAAATTAATTTTATTTATACCAGGATAACACTAGTAAGACAGCTCATTTGTGAGGCAGTCCTGGAAGGACTAACATACATAGGGGTACATATAATTAAAAAATCCAATAGCTAATGCAAAACAGTAATAACTATACCAGTCGTACAAAACAAGTAATGGACATCTATGGAGACACTACTGAATGAGAGGCTAGTGGGGCACCTACAGGCAAAAGGGCTGCAGTTTCACAGGGCGGCAGTCACGTCAAACTAATCTCATAGATTTCTTTGACTGGGTTACCAGGGAGATGGATCAAGGGAGAACACTGGATGTGGCCTATCTGGACCTCAGAAAGGCTTTCAACACTGTGCCGCACAGGAGGCTGGTTAAGAAACTGAGCAGCCTGGGGGTGGAGAAGAAAGCGACAAGCTGGGTATCAAACTGGTTAAGAGTTTAGAGGCAAAGGGTGGTGATAAATGGCATCCACTCAGGTGATAGGAGAGTGACTAGTGGGGTGCAACAGGGTTCAGTGCTGGGACTGCTCTTCTTTAATCTTTCCGTAAGTGACATTGTGGAGGATCTGGATGGAAGGTGTGTTTCTTTGCAGATGATGCAAAAATCTGTAACAGTGTTGATACTCATGAAGGGTGGAGAGAATGCAATGGGATCTGAGGAAACTGGAGGAATGGTCCAGAGGTGGAAGCTGGGTTTCAATGCCAAAAGTGCAAGGTTATGCACTTAGGGCTGTGGAACCCAGGGCCAGTGTATAACATGATGGAGCTTACAGTCGTGAAGCAAGGAAGAGACCTAGGATTCATCATATCTGATGACCTCAATGTGACTGGGCAGTGTGACAAGCAGTGGAAAAGGCTAGCAGGATGCTCTGGGAGAGGGATTTCTAGCAGGAGAAGGAAGATAGCGCTGCCACTGCATCACTCACTGGTGAGGCCCCACCTGAGTACTGTGCCCAGTTCTAGAGGTCACACCTCAGCAAGAACACTGAAAGGATGGAGGCAGTACAGGCGGGCAGCCAAAATGGTGAGGGGTTGCACGAGCCACATGAGGAAAGGCTGCAGGAACTCAACATGGTACTCCCTGGAAGAGGAGAGCGAGAGGGGACATGATTGAAACCTACAAGTGAACTAGTGCAGGTCTATTTCAGAGAAAGGAAGGCACTAGAACAAGGGGCATGTAATGAAGCTAAAGAGGAAGCTTAGGAGAGATGGACAAGTACTTCTTCACAGAAAGGGTGGTGGATGACTGGAACAGCCTGCCACAGGAAGTAGTGGGGCAAAGACTGCGAGGAGCTTCAAGCATGCATGGGATAGGCATGGGACATACTCGTAGAGGAATGGTGGGGAGAGGCGACACCTATGACGGCTAGAGTCAGTTGTGACAGAACAGGCAGAGGACAAGTGACAGAGTGGCTGCGCCACAAGGTCATTTTCTGTCGACAAAATCTATGTTCCTATGCTTCTATCGTAAAGAAAGCACAGAATACATATGCAAGTTCAACCTTAGATTTTGATCCCAATGACCACAGGCACCTGGTTTAACCATGTGCTGTGTAGAATAGATTTACTGTGCATGCAGTACACCACTGGAGGAAGGACTCTGTTCTGCAGTATTTAACGAAGCAGTACAATGAAGGGGGGGCCACATCAGAGCCAACTGGGAACATGGTGCTAGTGCCCCAACCCCCTGCCCTCTGTTGCTGCCTTCTGAACTAAACTATTTTAAGGTTTCAGAATAATGTTTCATAAAATAAATTTAGCTTTTTAAAATACCTTTTCTTTTCTTTTTGTGCAAACTAAAGATTTCACTGAAATCTAACCTCACAATATCTGGATTACTCGATCACACCCCTAACAGAAATCTATCAAAAGTGTGTATAAGCAGGCTGGAACCAAGAGAGTCAAATGTAGCACCATCTTTAGTTTGCTTGACAAACGGTATTTTAAAAGCTATAAAGTAACCACTCGCTATAACAAACAGGTTCGGAGCCACAGTGGCTGTTCATTATAGTACCGAATTCGTTATACTGAGGGACGCTAAAAAAGGGTAGTGTACCAAGCACTATTACTATAACCTTGTTTAACTTAGTAAATGAAGTACAGCATGGTTTTCCAGTAGTTTCCATTTTTTAAACATCACAGAAGTAAGAAAAATTAAGAACTTACAGCATGCAAGTTTCAGTACATATGCCTCCCACCCACTCGCTTGATTGTTCAACCACTCCTATACTCAACATTGTAGAATATTCTGATGTCTGAATTTGTTTTTATTTTTGTGCCAGAGTCAAGTGCTATACAGTACACTACTGCTTATCTGCTCGGACCCAAATACAGAGTGAAGTCCCTTCACTACGTGCAGTAACAGTGGGAGTAAAAATGTGCTGCTTTGTCGTTTTTTTCAGCCACTGCCCCATCATATCTCTCTCTGTTTCTTTCTCGCTGATGCGCAACCCAAGCTATCCTGCCTGCTACCTAGAGTCTGCACACACACTCACTCATTCATAACCTACAGCTATATTTTTGTTACTAAAACTGAAAACCCCCAAATTCAGTTGACAGCCGCTGCCCTTGTCGCATCTTTTTATCGCTGACCCACGATCCACACTGTCCCACCTGCTACCCCGAGTCTGCACAGTCAATCATTTGTGACTTGTAGCTTTATCTTTCTAAATAGAGAAAGACCAGACTGGAGACCTCAAACAAAGCAGAGTTTAATTTTAACTAATAAAGAGGGGTTTCAGTGACACGGGCAGTCAAACGGTGATGTGGCTATTACAAAGAGCTGATTGTTGTTGGAAGCCATACGAACCACTCATTATAACCAATAATTAGTTATAACGAGGTTTGTTATAATGAGGGGTTACTGTATTAACAATATTTAAAAACATAAAAATAGCATGATTCAGCAGGTGATAAAGCAACCAGACTGCAATATGATCCCAAAGGCCAGAGTCAGTCCCCTGCATTGCATTTCTGCTTTGTTAATGCAGGTAAATTAGAAAATAATCCGCATAAAGAAGAGTAAAAAAAAATAAAATTGCACTTTTACAGACTGCCAGATGGATAAGAACTGTACTTTCTGTACTGTATCTTGCCTCTCCTCTCCTCCCCTGTCCCTTACTCTCTTCAGAATGCTCACTTTCACTCTTCTGCTTACCCTCAAATGAAATCTACTGCTGGCAAAGCTGCCTTCTCGTTTCGTTCCCCTAAACTATGGGGTTCTCTTCCCCCCTTCTGTTCACTCTGCTCCTTTTTCTGCTCTTAATCTTTAGGCTGTCAACAGAATTAGATCACATAGTAATTCTGGACTGATATATCAGTCTGTGGCACAGCAACGGTTAAATCTCTTTTCTGTTAATTCTGTTCACTCCTGCAGGTACTTCTGATATTGGGTTTACTCCTTACATCTGTACTTGCCCAACTGAGCTTCAGCACTTCCCTATGTCTCTAGTATCAGTCATTCCCCTGTTCCATATTTTGAAAAGTCGATTACTATTTAATTGTACTTTTGACAGTTCCATAATTTACTGTATGATAACTTACTGACTGCCATTTATTCTTAGCATTTTTGTCCTGTTTATTTTGGCCTACCTATTTCCATTCTATGTATTTTATATTCTGTATTTTGTATCGGCTATTTCTCCTTTCATCCCCTTCCCCAGGACACACCTGGAAATGGGCTGACACCAGCTTAGTATGTCTTTCCTTTCAAATAAAAAAAAAATGAATAAAATGCAAAAGAAATAAAATAAACTGGGATGACATAATACCCCCAAGTCTTGGCAAGCATACAACAGTCAGGGGTGAAAATGAGGGCTTAATAATACCACAATAAAAACTACTGAATAACATTTTTGTGAATAAAATATAAGTACTAACCCAGAGTATCCTTTCCCATAAAATCCATCTGTTGAATTGGTACAGTGAGTTCTTTTTTTCTTAAAACCACCTTCATATTGTATAGCCAAAAACCTAAAGCACACCTGCAGAAGCTAGACCAAGATGGACTAAGTTCATTTTGGCAGTTCAACAAGACTGCTATTCACCCTCATTTGTTATAGAACTGTTAAGAGTTTTACCTGAAAGATATTCTGTTGGTATTATTTATGAGCAGAGCAGTAGCATCGACCACTGCTTAATTTAACTATTTTAAAACTGCCTCACCACAACAAGCCACTTGAGCTGCAGCCTCCTGCTTTGAGTGGGTCTTGGTGGGCAGCAGCAGACTGTGTGAGAGGCCTTTCGGCACAGTGCGTTTCTTCTTAAAGTTGAGCCAGCATAATATTTTGTGGTGATTTGCACATACAGCCCATGATACTTTGCATTATGGGGGTATGTGTGATTTTGTATTTCTTTGAAACTTGGCTTCCCGGCCAGTGCCCTTTGGGGTAACCCTTGCCTCAATGCTTGCACACTGAGGTTCTTTGTGTTTTAGCTTGTTTTTTTGCTTTTATTGGGCTCACCACAACCCAACTCAGACAGACCAACTTAGGGTAACTGGTTCATTCCACTGGGGTGTCGTACAGACAAGGCACTGATCAGTCCTGGCAGGACAAAACACATTGTGTCTTCTGCTGGCACCCTCCGCACACTATGAGAGGCTTTTGGCACCATGCATTTCTGTAAAGGTGAACCAGCAAATATTTTGTGGTGATCTGCATATACAGCCCATGATGTTTTGCATTATGGGAGTATGTGTGAATTTTGCATTTCTAGGATACAGTCATGTTACACTCAAACAGTAAAAGCATACAAAGGTGAAGTCCTCTTCACAATATTTGCAGAACTTAAAATGGAGGTCATTCATTAATACCATGCCTTCAGGAAAAAAAAATACTTGTTTATGCAGCTATTCCAAGCCCAAGGGGCTGTTCACAGTATTAACAAATGCTTTAGGATTTGTTCACTGTAAATATATTAATTAGGTCACCGTGAAACAATTGCAGTATTACACCTGCTCTGAAAAAATTCAAAAGCGTAAGAAAATACAAGCTTTATGATAGCAATGCAAACTTTATTCAGACTTGGCATACAGTCCCTATAAATTAGTACCTGTTGCACAGCATGCTGATTCATCACTATTTATGATGGGGAGTGGGGGTGCTACACAAAGCAAAAGATCAGTAGGGTAGGATTAAAAGTTGCCTATTTGTGTGGTCGTATGGGATGGTGGTAATAAGACCATCCTCACAATTTGAGGCTTAAAATGTTTAAGATTCTGAGGATATAATTATATAAGTCCTTGCATACAGTATATGCGCTGCACAGTACATGTTTTCTTTCGTACTTAGAAGTTTGTGGAGAGGGTTGGAGTGCTTATCACCCCCCAACCTCACATCAACGGTTTCAAGTGAGAACAATGAGAAAATACTACTGTCGTGAAAAACACCTTATTAACAGAACAAAGGGAAAATGTTCTGCTCATGCACAACTGTAGTTTCCTTCCTGAATGATTTAAAAACAAAACATTTTTCAGTGAAACCACCTATCAAGGCACCAAAGGCACTTCCTTGGCTCAAACTGTAATGAACCTGAAAGTTTTAGGTTTCAACTCTTTTTGAGCTCCTGTTGATTAAAAAAACAAAACAAAAAAAAACAAAACTTTTTTTGGATATTTTTATGTATTTTAAACCTAATAGAACTTTTAAACCACTGTACTGATGGTTAAAATTTACAGGAGCCAGAGATCCTGGCATGGACTCAATGCATGTGAAATTTCAGGCAAGGCGGTTGAAGGACAGCCGAGCTATTAATGTGCAAAAACCTGGGTTCAGGTAAACTATCTACTTGACTCTAATAGTTTGATACTATTGTGCCAGTATATGTAAGTGATAATACATGACAGAGTGTGTGGTCTCACTCTCATATACACACACCTTGGATATGCTGTGAGGTGAGAGCAAAGCTAGGTACCTTCAACCCCACAAAGTGTGTTACTGCACTTATGAAATTGGAAAAAAACACATGAAAAAAGTACAGGTGTGCAGTCACTGGGAAGAATGCACAGCCATGTGATGTGTTTGCAGCAACAGCAGAGTACACACAGGATTTGTGTTGCCCATTTTGTAAACAGATAACACACAGTCTGCCAGGATGCAACACAGTGTATCAGATTACTGCATGACAAAACTGATAACTTCCATTGAAATTGCCTTGTTTCCTGCCTTAACTCTGCAGCAGAATGCTACTGCACTGCACTGTATCCTATCTAGAGATGCGGCAAAGTTTTATTTCACTGGCGAAGTTGCGCGAAGTGGCAAAAATTCATATTCATGGAGCTTATAGCGTTTTCCCAGATCTCTCAGTAACTTTCACTGATTCGTGAAGTTTTTGCCCAATTCGTTAAGTTTTGCAGCGAAGTGTGAAGGTTTCACTGGGAAGTTTCACGGAAAGTGCAGAATTTTGCCAGAGAAAGTCTACATTTCGCAGATAGATGCATGCTTCGCGAACTGCGCAACATTCGCAGATTTACAGATTGAATTTTGCCATCTTCACCCATGTGTAATCCTGGCAGGCTCTATATCTATACTGTACACACACATACACACAAAGAGAGAGACACACACAGGTGCGTGTGTGTGTTTACATGTGCCCACCCAGTCTGCCCAGATGGTCCCTGCATAGTCTGTCTTTGCAGACTCGAACTGGTCTCTGGTGACCCTTCCTCCTCCCTGCCTATTTACTAATATTCCCCAATGTTCTATCCCATGCAAGCCTGAAGCCTCCTACTGTTTTCACCTCCAGCAGACATGTTGATTAAAACATATTGCAAAATGCACTCCTTCAGTCACACTATGCAGCTGCCTGTAAAACTAGAAAACTGTAACCTTTGAACCTTAACTCACTGTACCCAACAGCTTCACTTTGAAGTCCAAACCATCTATTATGTAACCTGATACAAAATGACTACCCAGAGTATGATGAGTTTAAGACAAAATCACAATTTAAGTTTATGTATTTCACAGTTTTCTTTACCACTTTTCCAACAATGATTAAACTTGAAGGATACCAACCATGCCTACATTAGAAACATCCCCAAACTAACATGAAAGAGTGCATGACTGGTAAAGGCAGGTCAAGGCAGCTACATACTGTAACTTTCACTGTCCTCCTAAAAAGTGATCATATGTCAGCTCTGTGAAGCCAGTAGCCTGAACCCTTCCACCTCCTTAGTCTGCACCCTGCAGAGATGCTTAGTGCTGAGTAAGTTTGAAGAGTGCTGTGTGCTCTCCACGGAAAAGAACATGAGTGAGTGTCTTTCATTTAAGCAATAATTTCGGACGGACGCCCATTTTCTGGGGATGACAGATTGAGGAGTGTTGATACCCTAGCTGGTCATTAATTCCTCTGGAAATGACCTTCTAATGAAACTGTAAGTGGACTTACAGTATAATCTTAGAAACCTAAACAATGACGGCAGAAAAAGACCACAGGTCAGTCTAATCTGCTTAGAGACAACCTCTCCAGCCTTTGTAAATCCCTCTGCATCTCCCCAATCCCATCCCACTATCTCCCCTACCACAGAGTTTTGTGTCATCTGCTAAGAGACCCTGTCCAATGTAGCTGATGAACCTCTTGAAGAGAGGGCTGGCAGTATAGTCTAGAGGGTAGAGGAGTGAGGTGTGAACAAGCTTGGTACATCCAGCAGACCAGACCGGAGTTTGATTCTCACAACCTCCACTTGCATACTGCACGACTCTGAGCAAGACACTTAACCGCCCAGTGCTCCCAGGTCGCCCCTGAAAACAGGCACTTGCGCCTAGTGGGCCCTACCTGGTTACCAAAGACTAAAATAAACTAAACAAAAATAAGAGGACAGGACCTAGGACAGACCCCTGTGGTAACCCACTTGTGACCTCTCTGACCTCCTTCTCCTGATCCAACCATGTTTTTACCAACATCCTCTTATAATTATTATCATTTTTCATGTTTTTATCAACACCATCTAATAATTATCATCATTTTTGAGTATTTTTTTTTTTAACTTGGTTCTTCATGCTGTGGCACTGCAGTTCTGTAAGCTGTGCTGGTTATTTCCAGAAAATGAATGACTGACACAGCAGTCAATCAGAACAAGCCTTTCCTTCATGATTATTTAATTAGTAATCAGTATTTTGATAGCTCAGGGTGCCTTTAATTTAACCACTCAACTAACAAATGGCGATACCACTGCTTGTGGATTGCAAAGAGTTTTAGGATGTCATGTATACTGTATGAAAAGCACAATACTATAAAAACTACATTTCGTTCTTCCATTACGGTCCTAATGGACTTTTGCCTAACACTTTATTTTGTAACAACTGGCCTTTCTAGCTGGAAGCCAACATGTCTGGGTCATATTAGAACCTGTGCTCCTGCATTTTTCCTTTTATGTCTTGGACACATCCTAATATTGGGAGTACAGTATATTGCCAATGTACTGTGTTAACGTTTCCAAACTGCTGGATCAAAGATAGTCAGGACAGGCTTTGGATGAGAGAATCCCATTTATTCTTGAATGGGAAACCTAGAGAATTGAATTTATAAAGAGTAATGCAGTGCTGCACGCTGTTCTTCCACTTATTTTAAGTTCTGACTTAGCCACTGAATTGTTGTTTTTGCTCTGCGTAATAGGTTTTCAGTGTGTGGCAATACCTCTCCAATTGCCGTACCACCAGGGAAGGAGAGGCAGTCTGCTTTTGTAACGTTGCTCTATCTATCCCATTCTGTTGTCTCGGTTTTCTGCTTGTTGATGTTTACAAATAGCTTAGTGAATGAGTAAAAGAAAAAAAAACAGAATTCCTGGAATTGTACAAAATGGAATACTGAATGAGTGATGCGACAGTAGTTAAAATGCCATATCTGGCACATGTTGGGTCAAGTAAACAGTGCAATATATCAGTCATATTTGCATTTTACTAAACCTTGAATTCACTTGAGCGCATGTGACTGAACAAGAAAAGAGCATGGCTGGGCTGCTTAATGTGCAAGAAGAAACAAACTGAATATAGAAGTCCATTGAAGATAATCACATGATTTTGCAATGCCTCTTATGAATTCACATGTGTTAGCTAATCCTTCATTCAACAGCGGCCCCTATTTTTCAGTGAAGAACCTCTATTAATTTTGAACAGTTCTATTCTTAGCAAACCTTTTGCAATCTCTTGTTCACATTCAGAATAAATAACAAGGAATAGGGGAATGCAGCATTAACCTGTTAGGACTTCAACTAAATGGAGGTGCTCAGTGCATGAATCACCCAATATTGTTTTTTCAGGAAACAAAAAAAAAATGATAAGCCACATTCACCATTTGTAAGCTAGTAAATCTACATAACAGAATTCAAACACATGTCCTAAAAGGACCATTTTCCTTTATTAGCCAAATTGTATTACTGATAAGTACCGGACTGCTGCGAATGTTCCTTTTGTTTGTTGTGACAGATAATAAAATAAGAGGCCAAATGTTTTTCTGTAAAAGTGATTTGCAGAAAAATGTAAAGATAAAAATGTACTGCCAGAGCCTGCCATTTCTTGTTTAGAAAGGCAGCCTGTACAGACTGGCCTGATGTAGCACTGTCCCAATCCTACTGTCGGGAGGTAACCAGTGTGCTTCCATCATTGGTGAGGGCTGCTATTTTATTTTAAAATCAGTCTCTGATTCCATTGATCATCACTCCACTCTTGTATTTTATGTTTGCACAGTATATAATGCTATATTTGCATTGTGTCATATACTTTGCCGGACAGTTCCACTTCAATCAGATTTATCTCAATCACCATTCAGTTACACACTATTTATGCCCATGTGTGGACCTAAGTGACATGTATTTAAACAAACGCACATTCCAAAGTTAATAATTATACCATTAGAGTACCAGATAGCCTTTGGGTGTAGCGGTGCGATGTTTAACTATACTAATGGACAGAGTAGTCGGCGGGATTTAAACCACAGAGAACAGGGGGAGACAGCTGGTGCAGGGGATTACTGAGGTCAGGAGGCAGATATAGAGGATCACTAAGAGACGGACAGCACAGCACAGAAGCAGCAGGGAAGGAATTCCTTGGGGGGGGGGAACAAGGAAACCTGAAGGGGTAACTATCCTTACTTTCATGCATGCTAATATGCAGTGTACCCAGCAAAACGGGTGAAAGCATGGGCCTGACACACTTTGTACAACAAAAAGGTCTGACATTGAGCAGAAAATGACCGAGACACTAGGATAAAGGGATACAGACTGTTCTAAAGAGACAGGCCAGACAGGAAAGGGAGTGGGTGGGTTTCCTCTGTAAGGTAGGGAGTCCTGTGAAGAACAAGAACAACATTGGGGAAAACAGTGTCACAGAGTCTGTCTAGGTCGTAGGCAATAGTCACTTGGGGGCGCTAGGCCCCAAAATTGCTCAAACAAGCATGACGCTGAGCTGAATGGGGCAATAATCAGAGCCACCACATTGGAAACAGTGATGATCCTGGGGACTCACTCTGTTTAGCACAGACAGGCATCACGAGACACTCACATCAGGGCTGAGCTCAATTCCTGTCCACATTCGAGGACCGCTTCCTAAAATCAACAGGGGACTACGTTTGAGGCTACCCATGACCCTGTTCCCAGCAGTGGGGAACGGGCTCATCTCCAGTAAGAATGTCAAGGAACTGGTGGAAGTCAGTTACCACAACTTACTAACCTTCTCCCTGGAGACAGGAAAGACTAGCACGATCTCAACCATTCGGAGCCAGAATTTAAAAAAAAAAAAGGCAAGCTTAGACAAAATGAAGGGCCTGGTGTCCCAGAGTTAGGATCAGCTGCATCACGCCGATAATACAGAGCACATGTGGAATCCCCTGAAGAAGGTGCTGGAAGCAGCCACGGAAGTCTGCATTCCTGTAAGCAATAAGATAAAAGGGATAAGAAAAGGCCCTGGTCACCTGGCTTTACAGGAACCTGCTGTATGGTAACTGATCCTGAACAAAAGGGTCAATGACTACTGGAGACAAGTTGTCTTCAGGCCGGAGTGCAATACAGAGCAGCACCAAAAGACTGCAAGACTACAGCATAATTAAGAAAACCAAGAAGAGTCTAGAAGCCCGGATAGCAGTGGCAGCTGCATTGACACCAGTATCTTTGACCAGTATATAAACTAAAGGAAGAATGTTAGAGGCAGCATAAGCCAATATAAAAAGGAAATGGGGACCTATAAGGGTACCTTGCATAGGTATTGTGACAACTGCTGACACATCACAAATGGAGCCCTTGGCTGCTGCAAAACTGGTCACTAGTGAGGTCACAGTGACAATGTGGTATGAAGTTAGAGTCGAACTAGAATGCCAGCCTCCACGTAAGTGCTACTCTTTACATCAAAGCTTATGCTATCTGGTAGAAAACATTCTAATGAAGAAAAGGAAAAGAAAAATCAGTAAAGAATAAAAACTAAACAGACTTCTACTGTACCCCACTTCAGTGTTCAGTAAAGAGCCCCCAAGGCAGAGCAGGGTTCATTGGGAGGGCCCAGGAATGGGGTAGCATAAAATCTAACATCCACTTAAATATACTACTGTTTTAATTGTATGGCATGTCTAGACCGGAGGTATTTACAAACCTAATTTTTTAAAGTATGAAGTTAACCACTGCCAACTATAAAGTAACCAGTATTTAAAGTATAAATTCATACATGGTTAATCTAAGCTGCATACCTGCAAAATATATATAATCATAATATACCAGAATTCTCAAATTTAACACAATAAAAAGAAAACATAATCCCCCTCCAACTCTCGAACAGTCACTACATCACTGAATGTCAGTCCTTTCCAACTAGACAGAGCAGCTGAACCTTGATCATCATGTTGCCAACATTTTTATAATTTCCTCTTCGGATGTTGTTGGACATTCTGTCTCACCTTTACTTTCTTGCTCATATTGTACTCTGATAAATGCCGTTGCCTGATCTATATCATAGAAATGTCTTGTGTCCCTTTAAATTTTATTTGGAGTTTCGAAGGGGCAGAAGTTGGAATTCTGCACCCATTTCAAGTAGCTATTGTGTATAACCTAAAAGTGGCAACATCTCTGCTGAGTTGAGAAAGAATAGTCCGGGTAAATGAAGAACTTGTTTAATTTGCATGTGATGTGAGCTTTAATTCTTGAAAGCCTCATAATAAAGTCCCAATCAGGGGCTTTCAGCCCGACATCAGTGCTGGGCAAGGTCCTGAACACCATCATCAAGGAAAGAATAATGGGGCATTGGATATAGAAACATAGAATTTGATGGCAGATAAGGACCGCTTGGCCCACCCAGTCTGCCCATTTCCCTACCTGATGGATAAGCTGCAGGTCCTAGTTAACCAGCAGCCTACTTCTTCCTACCCCCAACCCCTAGAATTGCCTTATGACTGTCCCATGCATGCTTGAATTCCACCACTGTTTTTGACTCCACAACCTCCTCTGGAAGGCCGTTCCATACATCCACAACCCTCTCTGTGAAAAAATACTTCCTTAAATTACCTCTGAGCCCCTTCTATCTTCAAATTGTGCCCCCTTGTTCTTGCACACCTCTTTTTTTGAAAGATGCTACCCTCTTGGACTTTGTTGATTCCCTTGAGGTACTTGAAAGTTTCTATCATGTCTCCCTCTCCCTCCTTTCCTCGAGGCTATACATATTAAGCTCCTTAAGTCTCTCTTCATATGTCTTCCGGTGCAGACCCTGCACCATTTTAGTTGCCCTCCTCTGGACAGCTTCCATCCTGTCTATGTCTTTACGGAGATTGGGTCTCAGAACTGCATGCAGTACTCCAGATGGGGTCTCACTAGCTGTCTGTACAGAGGGATAATAACTTCCTGTTTTCTACTGGTGATGCCTCTTCCTATGCATCCCAGTATCCCCCCAGCCCTCCTTGCTGCCCTCTCACATTGCTTGCCCACCTTTAGGCCATCTGATATGACTACCCCCAGGTCCCTTTCCATTTTTGTTGTTGTTAGTATCTCACCCCCCATTGTGTACTCTTCCCCTGGGTTTTTGTTTCCCAGGTGCATTACCTGGGCATATGGCTTCATGAGGGTCAGATTAGCCAACCCAACCTGAGCACCTTCCTCCAGAGGAACATGGTGATGGACAGGGCAAGGGTCATACACTAGGGATGGACACAATTTGTCCACTATGCTTTACATAGTCTTTGTGGTGAAGGAAAAAAAATACTCTTTTTTTTCTGCACAGTCTCCACCTCAAAGTGAATGAACTGGGATTTCAATTGGTATCAGGATGGCAAAACCCTACCAGCAAGGTGCAGGATACAGAAGAGCAGGTCACATTAATTATTTCATGGTTAAAAAAACATGTCATATAATACACACTCCATTTGAAAAGTGAAAAAGATTTTAAGGGAAAAAGAGTGTGTCTTTCTTTAGTTAGGCTGTTGCTAGGTATATGGTGGTACATTTGTTATGGACTATGCATTTTCTCTAAGCAATAAGCCATGATGGGGTGTGGGTTGTTTGATAAATGCACAACCCAGGGTGCATAGTGAGGCATGAGGCACTTGTGCTATGTGCGTTCTGCACATGGGGAGTGCGTTCAGACATACAACCACACCCCAAAGCAGCTTACTGCACTTTGTCACAAAAAAAAAAGATGTTAAAAAAATAAATAAATTGAAAAAATTGTATATTTTCTAAACTGATGTTTTGGTTTTGCATTTAGTTGGCAATGCAGTCCCAGGTTCTGTAGCTGTTCGGCTCTAGTGGTGTCATTTGCCTGCTGTTCTCACCCTCTCCCAAAGCACATTATGTTTATTTATGTTTTCTCGTCATCCCCCACCCCAGCTCCACCACCACAGCCCGCTGCAGTATTTAAAATAAAAAGCAACAAGTATTGTAATTAGCTCCATGAATGAGGAGCTCCTGGCTGCTTTGCAGCCGACACTGATAAGCATGCAAGAAATGACAGCTGTACGTTTGAAAAGGTTGTTTCTATATGAAATAATGCTCGTTTTCACAACATGGATACTTTGCTGAGTTCAGTGAGACAGAGACATTTACATTCTTATTGTAACTCATGGGGCTACAAAAAATAATGTACCCACTCATCAGGGATCGACAAATTTCAAAATAAAGTACTTGTCCAGGACAACTGGCCTTACCAAAAATGGTAGTCCCATTGGTAGGAGTGGTAGTCCATGGTCAGAAGGTTATATTTTGAGGGAAATTACAAAAACAATGTAGCAACAAAAGACAGTGTGGGGATTGTATTATTAATACTAAGCAGATATAGAACATTAAGAAACAGGAGAAATAATTTATGAATTAAATGTTTTAATATATTCTTTTTCCCTGGTTTCCTTTAGGGGGTAGTATAGCGTAGTGGGTTAAGGCTCTGAGCTGCGGACCTGGGTTTGAATCCCAAAGTGTGTACTGTGTTCCTGAGCAAGTCACTTAACTTCCTTGTGCTCCCAGGTTGCATCTGGGAACAAGCTTCGGCTTAGTGTGCTAGTCCTGGTTAAATAATGTTCCCTTTCCCTTCTCTCTCACTCACCATAATACGCAATCCATCCTACGCCATGTCCCACACCCTTTTCCAGAGATAGCAGTGAAGTAAGTAGGTTTTTACATAGTATGTATTTACAATTATTTTTTTTTTCAATTATCAACTGTGCCTCATTCTATATGGTTGAATTGATCCGATATGACCCTACAGCCTGACCCTCTTCCCCAAGATCTCCTCTTAGAGTCACTTTTCCTTTTTAAATTAAACCCATTTGATTTAGCTTCCTTTTTACGTTCTGTTACTAGGTGTCACTGAGGACAGACTGAAATAAAGGCAGATATCTGCTCCCTAAATGCACCTTTCTGGCTTAACAATTTAATTAGTCACCTCAGCTGTGCTGTGCGAGACAAGTTTGCTCTCTACACGACCACCCACTGACAAGCTGTCTTCATGTGTGCCACTCACACAGAGTGCAGTTCCACCCGCCCACTGCTCACCGCCACGACCAACTGCCATGAAATTGGCAAAAATACCCTTAAGTGACTGGCAGCCTGTAATACACAGACTGATCTGTCACTCCAAGTGGCGCAGCTGCTGCGATGGTTGGGTGGGAGGTACTGGGAATGCTGCAACACTGTCTAAACTGCGCTCACTCCCAGTACTGCTTCCTGAATGGCAGCTCCCTGAAAAAACATGTGGTGCGTCTCTTCTCCAGCTTGCTCTCTCATGTGAACTCCGTGGCAGCAAGCAATCTGACTACATACCCAACGGCACCTAGTGGCAACAATTGAACACTGCAGGACCTGCAGATAAAAACAAACAAACAAAAAAAACAGACAGCCTAAATTAATTTGGTTGTCCATGGGACAACCTCTGGTTCAGTTGATGCTTGTCCCTGTCAGTAGACTAGTAGCCCGGGACAACAGACTACTGGATTTATTAATCCCTGCCGCTCATTCATAAGTGTCCCAGTACTGGCGGCACCATTTTCACTCTAGGACATGCAAGAGTGGCAGGCCACAGGAGAAAGTCTGTGCTCAGTAAAGAGCAATTTTTTTATGAACACACAAAATTACTGGCACCAGGATGTTAATCGTGGACCAGACATGCCATCAATAGTTATATAGATAGCAAGAGGCACCAGTTGGCAACAGGTAAAAAAAAGGACAAAAAAAATGACAGTGTCTCTTTAAATTCAGCAGTTCTTCACCAACTAATCTGGGACCTAACCACAGAATATTTGTTTTTTGTTCAGGGACAGTTTACATCAGCATAAAACCCACAAGCAAAACAAGAAGCCATTTTGAAACTCAAAATCATGATGACTCTTCTCTAGGAGCCAAGAAAAATATTTCTCTGCTTTTGCCTGCCATTGTAAACATTAGATAAATAAAGTCTCTTTAAAAGTGAGGCCAACACAGCAGCTCAGTTCCCCAGTGTCACATACAGTCACTGACCTCCCCCTTCCCCATACATGTTCAACATAACTGATGTAGAATGCTAGGCATTTGAACAAGTGTGGGGGCTGAAGGTGTTTTAAATACAAAATGTAGCTTGTAAGACCTGTCAATGAGTATGCAAAGCATACTCCATAATCACTGCTTATGAAGCAGGTGGGGAACCTACAGTAGAGTCCCTCCTGACTTTAAATTACTACGTTACTATGAGGTTTAACTTTATATTCTACTTTACGCATGTGTACCAGCGTAGTATCATGTGTACTATCAAGTGATGGCCAAGGTATAAGAGAGATCTGTTCACTCGCAGAATGTGGAGTACATGTAAAAAACACAACATTCTGAGTTTGAACCAGCATGAACTCAGAAGAGGGCATGGGGCAAATACTGCCTTGGGCACGTTCATGGATCGGGTGTAGAATGTGAAGGAGTTTTAAGGCAAATTAACAGGAGTAGTCTTTGTGGACCTGACCAAGGCATTTGGTCTCATTGACCACTCTGTCTTTCCATATACTGTATACTTTCTCCTGACCAGTAGCTCGTCTTTTACAGGGATATGCCCTGATAGCATGCATATACCGTAATTTGAGCAAGGATCCCCAGCCATCATATAGATGGCTACTGGGTTCCTTTCCTCCCTCCACCAACGAGGATGATGTCCATCAGCACACACAAAACACACACACACACACAGCTTCCCTTGCAGCAGGAACTAGAAACATAGAAACTGTCGCCAGATAAGGACCGAAGCCCATCTAGTCTGCCCGTTATCCCTATACTTGACCTATCTAGTCAATGACTTCCCTCCCTCTGCCCCTACCTCCAAGATTCCCATATGCCTGTCCCAGGCATATTTAAATCTCTCCACCATGCTTGCTCCACCACCTCCTGTGGCAGATCATTCCATCGTCCACCACCCTCTCCATGAAGAAGAACTTCCTCATATTCCCTCTCAACCTGCCACCTTCCAATTTCACATCATGACCCTCATTCTGTACTCCTGTACTGGAAGGTGTCCCCTCCTGCACTTTGTTTATGCCCTTTAAGTACTTAAATGTTTCTATCATGCCCCCCCCCCCCATCTCCAGTGAGTACATGTTGAGGTCCTTCAATCTCTTCTCATAAGTTTTGTTGTGCAAGCACTGTATCATCTTAGTCACCCTTCTTTGGACCGTCTCAACCCTGTCAATGTCCTTCCAAAGGTGCGACCTCCAGAACTGCACACAGCACTCCAGGTGAGCCCTGACTAGTGTTTTATACAAAGGCATCACTACCTCCTGCCTTCTGCTAGTGATACCCCTGCCTATGCACCCCAGCATGCCACTGGCCCTCCCTGCAGCCTTGGCACACTGCTTTGACACCACAATGACCTGTGAGGCTGGTCCAGGGAGCTCCCAGGGAACTAGATCCCTGGCCCAGCCTCACAGGTCACTGTGGTGGCAGAACCCACTGCAAACCCACCCCAGTTGAAACACACTGCCGAGTGGCAGCTGTCTTGGCCTGGCCCACTTCCTGGCATGACGCTTCAGATTTGCTCTTGAACCTGGGTCATCTGCACAGTAGCGTGATGTGCTGCCACTAGACCATAGGGGTGGTACTGGCCACTCTATCTTAATAACCAAATTAGATGCATGGGGATGGGGAAGTCAATCCTTGATTGGTTCTCGGTCTCTCTCACAGAGTACAAATGATTAAAACTGATGTCAGTTTTCTAGTTAGAGATTGGTTGCACAAGGTGTCCCACAGGGGATCAATTCTCAGTCCCCATTTGTTCACTTTATTTATAGACCCTATCTCAAAAATGTTTTCTAATTCCAAAATGACCCTATATGTGGATGATCCAGTCTTGTATTATAGGTCTGCATCAGTTGATCTTATTAATAACAATATAGGGCTGATTTTGCCAAAATGCAGTATTGGAGGCAATGAAATAAGCTGTCTTACACAAAGACTAGACAAAGGTTATGTTGTACGAGACAACGTCCAGATAGATTACAGAAGGGGAACTAATTAAATCATCTAGACCCTTTAGGGCCAGAACCTGGATTGTGTATCCTCCTTAAAATGTCTTGGCATGCTCTTAAACCTTTGCTACAAATAATTTTATTCCCATTTTAAATTTTGGAAGGATTGATATCGATAGGGGCCTATCACAATCGGAAAAAATAAATAAAAGTGCAGTGGATGGAATAATCTGAAACTTGGCATGCATGTAGTTGGTTCAGGGATATCTGAGCCTATACATTTGGTAAAGGCCAGTGTAAAGTTCTAGAAGCTTGAAAATAGAAGTCATCTTATTTGCTCAACGATAGCACAGACACAGCTGTGAGTATTAAAGTGCAAACATCGAGGTCTAACATAGAAGTGCATACTCAACCCTAAGATACAGCAGGTACACTACTGTGCCACTATTAATACTGTACATATCTTACTATTTCGATATTTATGCAGAATGGGAAATTATAATGTAAGATTCTGGGGAGTGCTAGTTAATGTTTTTGAATCACTCTATCTCACTGAAAATCATAGAAAAGTATGCATCAAAAGCAAGCCTTGGAATGTTTTACAGTTGGGAAAGACATTAGTATTTTTTCTCAGGAATGTTCTGCCAGCGGTTAAAGGGGTAGGTCAGCTTCTAAGCAGATGGTTAAAAAAAAAAACAATCTTGGACTTAATCATTCCCTGGAGAACAAGTGAACACAGTCGTAAGCAATGTATCAAAATAGTCTGCTCTTCAAAGTCAACAAATATACTACTTGTATCCTTGCTGTAATGCTGATTATTATGTATAGCATAAAGAAAGTGTGAAGCAATCTACTGTATACAGGATGCCAGTTTACTAAATACAGGTGCACCTGTGTTTTTCTGGTTTAGGTACCACCGCTAACTCCTGAAACAAAAATTAATTCTATAAAATACATTCTATATGCCCACCTCCATTTTTCTTGCTGATGCATAACTGGGCAACTAAGAGTTATGTTATCCAGCAAAGTGAGCCCATCAGATTGCTGATTACAGTTGTTGGAGGAGCGGAATTAAAGAACAACATTCATCTACAAGCCTGCACTTTCTGGATTTTCAAATTCTGGTTCACATTCTGTCACTGTTCTATCTTCACTGGCTTTTTAGTAAATATGGTGGGTGTTTTGGTTTTACACACTGCTGGTGAGGATCATTTCAAAACTCTATGATGCGGTACAGGCCCTGTCCACACTACCCCACTGTAACGTTACAGAGTGCCAAAACCGTTACTGCAACGGTTTGCGTTTACACCTGTAATGTTACAGAAGGCGTTTTCGTAACCGTTGTTGAAACCACCTCATATGTGGTTTCAACAACGGTTATGAAACTGGTTACGCCTCAGTAACGTTACTGGGCATAGTGTGGACGCGTGGCACTGGTCCCATAGCGCAGTGCGAGCTGCAGTGTGGGATCGGGTGCCACAGTAATGGTCGCCTGGCTCCTGAAGTGTGGACCGGTGGTGCTGGTCCCGTAACGGACACCGCGGCAGTGTGGACACACTGCACCACTCCCTGGTTGTAACAGTTTCTATCCGTTACGGGGTATGAGCGGTGCCGTGTGGACGGGGCCTTATAGTGTGTCCTTGCACAACCCTTCCATTGCTGGCACAGTGCATCCATCGTCTATGAAAGAATTCTGTGCCTGGAAGGGACATACTAAACTACATCTCACAGTACTATAAGAGTACGTACCATCAATGCCAATCAGGAATACCTGCTGTGTTTATGAAAAGTCCAGCAAAGATGACACAGTAACAGACTAGGAGCCACAATAAAAACTGCAGTGCCTTCTACAGGAAAATTACTTATAACGTAGTTCCCCTTCAAAAGGAGTGATTATATCATCTGGATATGTTCAGATTAGAGAACAGGCGGGCAAGGGGGAGACAGGTGACTGTATTCAAGATCATAAAGGCTGCTAATAATGTTAAGCAGGATTATCTATTTCCAGTTACTAAAGATAGAAAGCTCAGGGGTATAATCTTAGACTAAAGGGAGGGAGGGAGGAGGGAGTATATGGGGCAACTCAAGGAAACAGTATTTTTGTTCAGAGAATAGTGACTGGCATTAAATAAAATTAAGGAGAAGCACATGATAAAGAGACATCTAAAGTAAATGTATGCAGGATCCTAAAGGGGCGATTTGCCCCAAGCTGAATACCAAAAGGTTTAGCATTTTAAAATTACATTGCCATCATTAACCTTCCCCTTCATGCAACCCCGGTTCTATTCTCACATTGTGCAAAGGAGTGCCCGGACTGAATGGAAGCTTTGACATGGCGCCCTTTCTCAAGTAACTAATTTGTTCTTTCTACCTGTTCTCTACTTGTGGTCACAAGTTTTCCCAAAGTTCCAGTATGCCCACTATTTATGCATGCATATGGCCATTTTAGGCCATGTAGCTGCTTACCACTAGTACATTTGAAACTCGTTTGCATGAAAGTTAAGGCATTAATGAATAAGTAATGTACCATAGTATCTACTGGCCATTCATGTTTCTCATTTTGGCTAGTTATTCCTGAATATATATATTTTTAATTAAGCCCTTGCACGTGGTCACTTTTTGTAACATTGGGTATTTCCAAATACTGTGAGTTCTATCACTGGTTCCACCTGATCAGCCGTACTGCATTAGTGTCTCTTTAAAACATCTCTGTTGAAAATGACAGTGTGACCATGTGCCAGTGCCTTTGATAAAGCTACTGTGAAATGCATCACGCCAACAGGTACTGCAGCAGCCTGTTCTCTTTTTATGCCCACGTGGTACAGCAATAACAATATTTCTTTATAAATCCTGCAGTATGTGGCCCGTGGTGGAGGTGCGCGGTCTTATTTTACTTTTAGTATGCAGTCTCAGACCTTGTGCACTCGATTCCGGTGTGGTTTTCCTCCGACTCTTCTATGACATGAGAACTTTAAACTCTTTAGATTTTATTGTGTGTAAATGTGTGGGATACATACCTTTAAAGGAATATAGTTTAAGTAATGCAAAATGAACACACTAAATCTTTCAGATTTAAAGGTGTTAATGTGTGGAATAAATATCTTTAAAGCAGTTATAATTTACTGTACTGTATGTATTAATAATTTCCATATAAAATGGGCAAGGAAATCTCCGTGTCCTGAATGGCTGAGACTTGGTTCTTAGTCACTGCCTTAGAGAGCCCTACCAATGGCTAACAACAAGTCCCTGCCAACTGGGGCAACTCACAGAATTCATAAGCCACTTGCTCCCTAATCTCCATCGAAACATGATTGCATCCTTTACTCATATACAAAACCTTCAACTAGGCCCTAGAAATGAAAGTCCATTGAAATTAAAGGAAAACTGCACCCTCATATCTTCTGAATGTTATGTGTTTCCTTGTCAACAGACAACTCTTTTTATGTAGCTGTTAAAGATGTATGCAACTGCTTCAGTTAGTTTTCACACTTCATACTAGGCCCAGTCACTCTCCTTGGAGGGTCCATTTTGTGGTTGTTTAAATCTCATTGTCCCTGAGAGCTGCATTAGCGTATGAAAACTTGATGTCAGATCAACCATTTATATCATGTATCTCTATGCTAAAATAACAAACACCTTGCAAAAACTCTCTGGAAACTTATAAACCGAATGGAGTTTTAAGGGGGGGAAAAAACTGCATTACAACTCAGATAGCTTGTAAAACTCACTGAAGGTAAATGAGGTATTTCACAGCTTCTTGCAGCTTGGTTCTTTTAAAACTACTTAAGCAGACAGGCATACTGGGGAGTTTAAAGGTTGATTACGCATCTCATTCTCATATGTTAATGCTGTTCTCAGGGACAATGAGATTTCAACAGCCATGAAATGGACCCTCCCAGGAGAGTGACAGGGCCTAGTATGAAGTGTGAAAACTAACAGAAGCAATTGCATACATCTTTAACAGCTACATGAAAAGAGCTGCCTGTTGACATGGAAGCAAATCACATTTAGAAGATATGAGGGTGCAGTTTTCCTTTAACTAAAGTAAGTAAATAATCAAATGTTATTTTCACTCAAGAGCCCCTCCTTACACACATACACAAATTTAGAACATCAAGTACTATCCCCACCAGTTTGCCAGAGAACTCCCTGCTCCTTACCTGGTAACATATAAAACTGAGATTCTGGCTCCACTTGAGGCCTATGTTTGTGTATGCAAGTGGAACTCTGAAGAATTTTGAATTCATGTATTCCATGTTAACATTCTGTGTGTGTGTGTGTGGAGGTGAGGGGGGGCATTCTACTACTGGAATAATGCACAGCTTTGACTTCTTCTGTTCCATGGTAAACAATCACACAATGTACTGAAAATTAAGAAAGACAGATGACTGACAGATGAAAAACATCTGTAGAGGGACTATTGTACATTATTTAGCAAAAAGGTTATATTTTTTGTGGGTCTGAAAAGTTTTAGAATGTTTGTTTTTAAAAGTCGCCTCTGGGTCCATTTACATAAGCAATAAGGCACTTCAGGGATGCTGATTGTACTAAGTTTACCCTACAGTAATGGGCTGAAGGCTGACTGTGGGGTAAACTTTGTACAACCAACACCCTGTCATGCTATATTAGCTTAAATATCAGATGCTCCTAATAAGATTATACTTGTTTTGCAAGCTTCTTGCAACCAATGCCCAGACAGGAGATTGTTCAGAAAAGGATCCTCCCTATCTTCGACTATGGTGACATTGTCTATGGTGCTCCTTCAAAGACCCTGTTAGCAAGACTGAACTCCCTGTACCATGCTTTCTGTCAGTTTGCCCTCAACTGCCAACTTCGCACTCACCATTATGACCGCTACTCTGCCCTCTGGTGGCCCTCCCTTGAGAGTTGCTGTCACTTACCCTTGCACTTCTACTGTGTATGCAATGGTATAACAGCCTCTTCAAATGCCTCTCTCTCGGACTCTCACCCCACCTACAGCATACCCCTAGACACTCCAACCAATGCTCCTTCTTACCCCCAAATGTTGTAGATCCTTTGGAAAGGAGCTTTCTCTTGGATGCCTTCCTCCTTAAGGAACTCCCTTTCTCCCTCCTTTAAACATCCTTCTCCTCATGTTCATCACTGAAGAGGCAGTTAAGGGACCGTTCCTCTTATCCTGTGTCTGCTTCTGCTCATTAGTAATCTTCCACTTGCTTGGCTTCTGTTCCCAATATTTGTCAAGTCAAATTTTATTTTAAAGCACTTTCCACAGACCAATGCGCATATACAATATAAGACATCAGTTCTAATAAAAATATAAAATAATGGGAGCAATCCCAGATCAAAAGATTATCCCTAAAGCTTTTTCAAATAAATAGGATTTTAACAGAGATTTAAAAGTCTCGTGGAAAGACACGCTCTAATCCGATGAGGTAGAGAGTTCCACAGGGTCGGGCTACAAAGAAAAAGCCCTAGCACCTGAAGTCAGCAAACGGACCCTGGGAACCTCTAGCAATCCCTCATCAGTGGAGTGGAGAGAGCAGAGAGGGCAGTAGGGTCGAAGGAGGTCTTGCAAGTAACCCGGTCCCTGACCATGCAGGGTCTTATAGGTCAGCAACACGACCTTGAAGGTGATCCTCCATTGCACCAGCAGCCAGTGCAGTTCGTGCAGCACAGATGTGATATGGCAAGTTCTTGACAACCCTGTCAACAACCTGGCTGCAATGGTCTTCTTTAGGGTGTTTGTTTCTTCGGCTGGAAACATTCCCTTGATGGTGTTTGATCCATGGATCTTCTTTTTGTTTTTATTCTTTGCCAAGTGTTTATTTATTTATTGAATTTTGTTGACCCGGTAAGCCCACTGAGCCTAGAAGTCCCTTTTTTAGGGGTGACTGGGGGGGAGGGGGATACAGATGGTAACCAACTGAAATTGAACCAGATTAAGCTGTTGGTGGTATTTTTAGTGAATAGGGGAAATTTGGCCAGGACACTGGGGAAATTCCCCTACTTTCTTCAATAAGTGCCATGAGATCTTTAACATCCACCTGAACTACCACCAGTCCAGGCAGATGGGACCTCAGTTTAACGTCTCATCCGAAAGATGGCAGTTTGCTCACCTTATAGGTTTACTATTATTGTTATTTGTTATATTTTCTTGGGTGTTTGTATTATTCCATTGTCCCTTCCCCAGAATGCACCTGGAAATAAGCTGTACAGCTCAGTGTGTGGGAGGAAGGAAGGAAGGAAGGAAGGAAAGAAGAGAGAGAGAGAACAAGAGAGAAAGAAAGAAAGCTAGCTTAAGGTTATTTCTTTTAAACTCCTCTCCCAGCACTAAGGGAGCAGTTATATCAAGAAAGTAATCTCCATGATGTAGATACCTGGCCTCAGATAGTTTTTGACTGTAGAGTCCCCAAACACACACACTTCATTGGGCATGAAGGTACATTGTCAATACTTACCTAGTCATACCTTAATGCCTTATAAAGGTATATGTAGGTATATACAAGTAGATATATATTTCTATATACTGTGTGTGTGTATATATATATATATATATATATATATACACACACATATACATATATACATATACACACACACACATATATATACATACACGTACAGACACACATACATACATACATACATACACACACACACACACACACACACACACACACACCTTAATGCCTTCTAAAGCTCATTAGTACACAACATGATTCATCAGTTACTTAATTTCACAGAGGAACTGCTACCTTAGAAAACTATCTTGGTACCTGTTTGAAAGTAAATCCATTTTTTATTCACTGTTTTTCCTCCTACATACAGTACATGGGCTGTTCTTTGGGACCTGTTTCCATCACCTGTTATCTGTTCATTTGAGAAGACCTAGGTGGCTCCCCGGTCACAATTCCTATGACATGCCCCCACCATAAGGCAGCCAGCTCAACTGGCATCCTCCTCAGTCAATTCAAAATCCAGTGAGGTGGGACATGGGAGGGCTAAACAAAAACCCTTAGTAAGCTTGAAGCAGTGAATTCATAGCTCCATTCTGCTACAGCAATCCCTCTCCTCCCCAACAATAAGCCAATGCCACATTACATGTTGCAGTCAGGCTCCTGGATGTCCCTCCCTCTCCCCCACCTCCTTCTCAAGGAGAGACTGTGCCAGAAAAAAGACCTCCCTTGAATGCTAGGGGTGCTCCAGTAATGCAACTGACAGGCCTCCCCATGAAGCTGGACAGACTTTAATGGAATGCTACCTCCCCTCCTGTTGATCAGACGTGGAATTCCTGGGGTTAGCCATAAACACAAGTCATCAATATGGCAAGCAGCTCCCCAGTCATTGAACAATCAGACTGACCGAATCCCATTTTTAATGAGTCAAGGATGCCATGGAAGATGGATACACAGACAGACGGATCATCTTATTTATACAGCAGCCCATCTCGAAGGCTCAATGTACTGTACATGAAACCAGAAACAACAATTAACCGACAGAAATGTATGTACCAAATACAGGACATAACTACCTAAAATTTATCATTAAAAACAGGGCAAAAGAACTTCTCAGAGCCTTCTAGAGCCTCCACAGGAGCTAGTGTGAACATGGAGGTAGGGAGTTCCACAACCAAGTGGGGGCTTCAAGCATGCATGGGATAGACAAGGGTTGTAATTCTGATTACCTAATGAATAAAATAAATAGGGAAATATTAATAAATAGCCAAGGAGGAGGGAGAGTCACCAGAGACCAGTTAGGGCCTGAAGAGATAGACTAGGCAGGGAATATCTGGGCAGACTGGGTGAGCCAAGTGGTCCTTTTCTAAAGAAAAATTCTACGGTATGTCTCGGGTGTCACCACAGCAAAAGCCCTTTCATCCGACAATTTAAGGCTGGCTTGGGTGATCTCCAGCAACCTCCTCCAGGCAGAGCACAGAGATCGGCAAGGAGTATATGGACATAGGACATCTGTGATGTAGCCAGGACTAAGTATTCACCTTAGTGTGGCCAAGTGAACTTTCTGCAGGAAGACAAAAAACAAACAAACAAACAGAATGCTCTTACTACACTCAAACACAACATAGTTTTGTAATGTACAAAAATATTCCTAGCCCCTGAAAAGTGTTAAGGGTGACAATACTACATTTCAGTGTGCTACTATAACAGAGAACACACCAAGAGTACTGCCCAGCTGAAATGTTACTGAGCAAAATAATCATCTTTAACTCAACATACTGTACATTATTTAGTAGTGCCATGTTCTCTTACAAGTGCGTTAAATTGTCAGAGTAGGAGACGCTAGCCTAACAGTTTAACGAGGCTAGCTAGCAGATGCTGCAGAGCTCTCTAGAATGCTGAGGCTTCTCTTCCTCCATGGCCATCTCTCTCTTACAAGGGAACATTCAGTTTGAGGTCTCACAATGTATAAAAGTTTTACTTTTATCAAGACAAGGAATTTCTTTTGGGAGGGTTGGGGAGGTCCCGTTTGCTGACCCAGCCAGAAATGATCAAATGTGCTCAGTATGTGCCAGTTTGGTCAGGCAGCTGTTCCTTTTTTTTTCAACCCAATGGCCAGCACAGCAGGCAAAATCCCTGGTTGCCACAAGGCGGGGGATGTTGTGCCTTGTGGTATAAGACTTGTGTAGGTGGGCTTGATGAGGTAGAGGTGGTGGAAGGTTGGGTCTTGCAGGATCAGTTGTATAACTGGCCTATGCAGGGGATGGAGTTCGGCCTTGACAGATCAATTGTGTAGATGGGCTGGGCAGGGGGTGTGGTAGGGCCCTGCAGGATCAGTTGTGTAAATGACCCACCTGGCCTAGGAAAGAATGTCACGCACATGATGTGGTATTCATTGCGTGGTGCCTCCTATAGTCACATAGATGACCAGAAGATGCACACATGCAGGAGAGCTAGTGTGGAATTTAACGCAGGCCCAGGTCAGGGTACCAATTGCAACTGAATATTCCTCAATTCTGTAGTCCAGTTCCCCAAGTGCAGTCTGTTCATGTTATCACCTGTAAGATAACTTTCCTACTTTTCTGAGTTGTAATTCATTTCTCTATCACACATATCACTTTCTATCCCATTAGTTTCAGCTTTCACTGTAAAACATACCAGATGAAGACAGACAGGTACTTTTAAGGTGCCCTTCTGAAAAGGATCACAGGAATGAAGGAAACTCACTTGGAATCATTTGAGTTCATTGACCTGGTGTGATTTGAAGTTATACTGCATTTGATGTCTGTAAAATGACACAGACGTCATAATGAAGTTCACGGGTTTTATTTATTCACTATTAGGTGATATGACAGCACAATGAGCCAGGGCTTGTTTCCAGGGGCAACCAGGAGGGGATGCAGCAGGGAGTGAAACAGCAATAACGAAGTGAAAACAACAGGTGCATGAAGATGAACAATTAAATTAAAACACATGTAGTGAATTTCAGAGAAAGAAACAAAACTGTAAAAAGCTGGTTCAGCACTACCACCCTGGACAACCAGGATGGTTCAAGTTCAAGTTTACTGTGAGGGGATAAAATCCATTGAAAAGCCCATTTGCAAGGAGGTCCCTTATACAACATGACATAACAAAACTCCAAAATACATGGGATAAAAAACAAACGCATACAAGATACAACAGTACACAGCATATGCTATGACAGTCATATAACATACAAATAGTGACAATAACATATGGGGCAAAGGAATTGAAAAGTAAAAAGAATTAACAACGTACAGTACAAAGAGAAAAAAGGGAGAGAGAGTTCCCGTTAGTCGAGTGGTCCCTTTGATTTATTAAAATCTCAATTCTAAGTGTTAATAAATTGTAGGGAAAAGCCAGCCCCATTGTAATCAATGGGGCATGCACACGCAGCCTTCGTTTTATGACATCACAAAAAAGGGCTGTGTGTGCCTGTGTAGGGGCCTGTCGGTGGCTTGTGGAACTGGCTCCATTTTTAACTGCGATGTTCGTTTTGGGATTTACAAGTGATATATCTACTTATATGGCCAGAAAACAAAGGAATTCTTTATGCCAATCAACTTCGGGGCAGGTGAGTTACTGCATATATTGCGGTGAGGAGCAACTAGGAAGCTGCTCCTTAACCAGGTCCAGGGAGGCTGGCATTCCACTGAACAAGCACTGATATTAGAAAGAGGTGGATTCTAAAAAGAAAAGTGCTGGAAAAGGGTCCCCTACCCCAAAATGTATGCCAACTATTTCCTGGTTTCCTCGATGAAAATGTAGCCTTTCTAATACTATGACTTGAGAGAACCTTTCACTACCCCAAACCCTGCTTTACACACACACACACACACACACACACACAGAATGGCCCATAAAGTTGAATCAAAGTATAACCACTTGCAAAAGTGAAATTTCAGAGCTAGCACTTTTGATTCAAATTTAGAGCCGCCTAGTTCACCTCACCCAGGGGAAGCGTCCAGCATAGCAGCTTATAGCGATCACAGTCATCCGCTGATGAAGATCTGCCTAATTGTTCCAGCAATCTGTAAACAAGTATTTCAAAAAGCATTTATCAGATGAACAGAGAGCACTGCCAGAAGTCTTCTGTAGGCAACATGCACTTTTCCACGTTAAGGCAACCTTGCCAACAGCTGATATTCCTGAACACTGAGGAAGTATTAAACAATATTAAAAAGACCCCGTAGCTGTTAGCCTTTATAAGCACACTTCAAAAACACTTGACCAAAGAAATAAAAGCTTGTCCTTCGTGAGTTTACAGAAAATTATGTTATTCTCAACACAGATGAGGCCTGAATTGTCAAAACACTCACTTTTTCATAACAACTAACAAGACATTTGGACATAGACTGAAAAAATAACTGGGAAACTAAGCTTCCCATGCCATTCCCAACCAATCCAAATTCTGTAGGTCATTTTAGTATGTCAGAAAAAATTGGCACAGACAACAAACAACTCCAGACGATTTTGGTTTATGAATGTACCTACTTTATAAGTGCTTAAGACGATCTCAAAACCTATATAAAATATGCTCTAGAGAAGAAAAGGCGATAATTAAAACAACCCTATCGTGACAACTTAGACTGGAACTTTATTATTTCCTTGTACAGTTTGCACAGAAGTAATAATTAAAACATATAAAAGAATGCTCTGTTCTCACCCAGAATTCTTCAGTGTGTGACAAGTGCAGTATGCCTGCCTGGTCCAGCTGCCCTGGAGGAGATTATGCTAATGACTACTGTCATCAGCCAATCAGACAGCAGAAAGAGGGTGCTGCCTGAGCTAGAGTGGGAGGTCACTCAGATTAATTTCTCCTCTGACTGGACAACACTGCCCTCCGAGCTCTCTCTCTTGACACTTTACTTAAAAGAGTTATTTTCAGTGGTCAAGCTGAAAATTAATTTCTTTGAGCTGCCTTAGTGATTTTTTATTACAAAATATTTACTGTTTGTGGTTTTCAGTTTGTAGTTTCTCTGGTTCCCAGGAACGCTGATTTTGCCTCCTCAGGGTTCTGCACGGTTCCACTCTTTCCTGAGGTAAACAATTTTAAAATAAACATTCCACTTCCTTAGTTTATTCAGTTCCCTTTTCTTTTGGGAACCACGATTTTACATACAGCTCTTTATTTTTAGCACCCTGAGAACCGTTTTCTGCATTTCCATAGCGATTAGGAACCAATAGTTTTTATTCAATTTTTCCCATTCTGGGATAACTTTTTGATATCTGTGACAAACTGGCATGCCAGACAGGCCCAAAAGAAATCAAGTCATATTTCTTAAAAAAAACTGTGTTAAGTGTAACTGTTTGCTTCAGAAACATACAAACAGTGAAAATGATGGCAGAAGGGGACCTGTGGTCCACCAGTCTGCCCAAACCTGGTACACGGGACCTACTGTCACACAGAGCTTTCTGACCATAACTGTGAATTGTGCTCTAATCCTTCTGGTAAAACAGTTAAAAATAGAGCCAAAGGCTGCAGATTATGGCTATTCAGTCTGCTTCCCCCTCTAATAAAAATTCTAAAGAGGGGTCTGCCTATCATAAAACTAAGGGAAAATCTGAAGAAGACTTTCTACAGAACAAAACAGACAAAAATAATTCTGACCAAGCCAAAAGGAGACATAATGAAGAGGTCACTGATGAAGTGCCTACTAAAAAGAAACAAAAAGAAAAATATATCACTGTCCCTCCCTCTGAGAAGCAAAAGGAGACAACAGCAATGCAAAAATATATGCCCTCTGATGACGAGTTGGCTAAAGCTTGGCATTTATATCAAACAGTGCAGGCTATGGGCAATATTTTTTAACACCCCTCCTGACCCTACTACTCCTCACACATCAAACCCTGGTCACATCCATGGTTTTAAATATGAAGGTGATAATAATGATGATGGATTGGGTGATGAACCCTTAGATCCACAGGCCCCTCCTGACCCAGACTTTGGAGGTCTCTCTAATGGGCAAGAGGATTTTTTCTCTAATTTTACCTTCATCCAACGTATGGTGGACACCCTTGATCTCAATATATAAGAAACTACTGATCAGGAGATGGAGAAAACTTTTTAGAAATGATGGGTCTCCCTCCTTCCAGAAGTTGCTGTTGCCTATACATAAATCACTTTGCAGGGCAACCTTTAAAGTACTTGAAAACATCACTTCCAGCTCAGCAGTGGACAAGAAAATTGAGAAAAAGTATCAACTTGAAAGAGGTAATGTAGAGTTCGTGTATACACACTATACACACTCACTGGTCATGAAGGGGTCGTGCAGGCTGCTGCTTATGACAAGGCTAAAGCACCCCTTTCTTCACAGCCTCCTGAAAAAGAATCTAAGAGTCTTGATTTTATGGGGAAAAATCTTACACAACAGCTTCTCTGTTGCTTCACCTATCTACTTACATGGCCTATGCAGCCCAGTATCAGAACGCTCTCTGGAACTCGGTGCTAGCTATTACCCAGCAGGTCCCACACAGAATAGCTCAGGACCTCACAGAAACTATTAACATGGCCCTGGAAGCTAAAAAGTACCAGTTTCATATGGCAGTGGATACCAATGACACTGCCTACAGAGCCATGGCCCAGGCAATCTTCCTAAGACGTCATGTCTGGCTAGGTGTAACTATTCTCGTAGGGAGACTCAGAAAAAAGCTACAGATTTCCGTGACAATAATTTATTATTTGGAGGCAAAACTGAAGTTTATATGAAAAAGGTGGAAGAATATATAAACACCTACCAGAATAATACTGTAAAGGAAGAAGCCTTTACTCCCAGAGGCCTCAGAGCAGAGGGAATAAAGGCAGAGGCTACTACCCAGGGTCTTCTACCCTGTGCCAGTGCTCATGCCCCTAGACCACTCTCAGGTGAGAGGTTACTTCAGGTGTAGAGGTAGGAGAGGCCAGAGATGAGCTGGCTCCTTTCCTCCCTCTAATACTCAGTCCAAACAAATCTCCCGACTACAAAAGACAAGTTGCCTCCCTTCCCGGTGGGAGGAAGGCTGCCCACTACCTCCCCACTGGCACCTCATTAAAAGACAAATGGGTACTCAGTGAGTCAAGGTCTTATTCTGCAGTTCAAAAGTTCTCCTTCCACAGAGTCAGAAATTCCAAAATCTCTAACTCCTACAGAAAAGATACTGTCAGAGATAGAAGTAAATTCCCTCATGTCTGCTAAAAGCAGGGAGAGAGTTTCCTTCTTAATGGGGAAAGGGTCTCTACTCCAGATACTTTCTAACTCAAAAATAAACCGGGGATTGGTGACTCATTTTAGACCTCGGGTACCTAAAACAGACGCCTTGACAGTCCCAAATTCAAGATGGTCACCCTGGCTGTGGTGATTCCATCTCTGCAAAAGGGAGACTGGCTAGCTTCCCCAGACTTGAAGGAGCCTATTTCCACATTCCAGTCAGGCATTCTCACAGGAAATTTCTCAGGTTCAGTTTGCAGCAATGCTCTTCTGCCTTTTTTTCAGCACACAGTGTCTTCACAAAGTGCCTGGCAGTAGTGGCAGCCCATTTCAGGAGACAACAGGTGTTTGTCTTCCCTTACCTGGACAATTGGTTAATAGTGGCATGTCTCAACAGGAAGTCAGGAGACTCTCTCAGATCAACTCAGACTACCCTGGAATCCCTAGGGTTCCTAATCAATTCTCAGAAATCCCACTTTCAACCAGTTCACCTATTGGAATTCATTGGGGCAGAACTGGACACACAAAAGAAAAGGGTCCTGCTCCTCCTCGACAGGGCACACTACCTGCAGAACCTGGCAAACTCTTTCATCCTGGGTCAGCCAAGACCAACCAGACACTTCCTGAGGCTTCTAGGCCACATGGCTTCTACCACAGCTGTGGTACTAGGTGCCAGATTTCAAATGAGGGACATTCAGTATCACCCTAAGGGCTCATTGGTCTCAGAAAAAGGACTATGTCAAAACTTATTCCAGTCACAAGGACTTTGCTCCAAGCCCTAGACTGGCGGCAGAACATATAGAATCTCAGGGAAGGGGTTCCCTTTCAGCAAAAGGAACCATCCAGAATACTTACTACAGATGCCTCCCTCTTAGGCCAGGGAGCACATTTGGCAGACCAGTCCATAAGCAGAACATGGTCTCCCAAGGAATCCATTCACCATATAAACCAGCTCAAACTCAGTGCTGTTTATCTGGCAATAAAAGTTTTGCTCCTCTCCTAAAGGCCAATCTGTTCAGATCAGAACAGACAATACAACAGTTATGTTCTACATCAACAAGCAAGGGGGTACCAGGTCCACAGAGCTCTGCACAGAAGCCATGAATCTCTGGTTTCTGGCTTACTACCTGGAAATTCAGCTATCAGCCATTCACATGCCAGGCAAGGACAATGTACTGGCAGATGCTAGTCGTGATCAGTCAAGACCACCATGTGGGCCCTGAACAGACAAGTACTGGCCATGGTTTTCAGAAGGTAGAGCACTCCAGAGATGGATCTCTTTGCCTCCAGTCTGAATCACCAACTACCCCTGTACTGCTGCAGGCTTCCGACCCTGGGCACAGTAACAGTGGATGCCCTAAATCTGGATTAGACAGGGAAGTATCTGTGCACTTTCCCTCCTTTTCCACGGATTCTCAGTGTCCTTCTGAAGCTCAGAACCCAACCTGCCACCATGATGCTAGTGGCACCAGACTAGGCAAGACAACCCTGGTATTCTCTACTCCTGGCCCTAGCAGCCAGGCAGCCAATTCGACTACCATCGAGGCACAGTTTCCTCATTCCACCTCCGATGGGGGCAACATACTCCAACATAGTCTTTTTACCTCAAAGCCTGGTATTTTTGAAGAGCTAGAGTACCCAGACTCTCAGTACTCAGAGCAGGGCCTAAGGATTCTTCGCCTGGCTAAGAAGCCTAGAAATAAAAAGACCTAGGCCTCAAAATGGAAAAGGTTTTCCTTGTGGTACAAGGACAGGCATATTCACTCACTGAAAGCTTCTCTTTCTTCAGTGCTTGACTATTTGGTACACTTACAGGGGCCTATGTGCCTCATCTCTGAAAGTTCATTTGGCTGCTATGTCTGCCTCATTTTGGCTGGGAAGGAAAAATCTTTAATTTTCCATCCCATCTTTAAGATATTTTCTCAAGGGTCGTGTCACACTTTCAACCCCTCGAGAGAACCTATCCTCCATGGGACTTGAACCTCTGCATAGCCAAGCTCATGGAGCCTTCTTTTGAGCCTATGGCCTCAGCTGAGCTAACGTACATCACTTGGAAAACTGTCTTTTTGGTGGCAATCACCTCAGCCAGAAAAATTTCAGAGCTGCAGGCCCTCTGCACTGAACCTTACTACATTATCTCTCACAAGGATAAGGTGGTTTTAAGGACAAATAAGAAATTCCTCCCTAAGGTGGTGTCAGAGTTCCACCTGAACCAGTCCATAACACTTCCTGTCTCTTTCACAGACAAATCCACTCCTGGTAAGTGAAACTTCCATAGTTTAAATGTGAGAAGAACACGACCTACTATCTGGAGCACACGCCAGGACTTTGCATCCTCAGCTTTGCCTTACCTATGGGAGGTAAGGAAAGGCAAGTCTGCCTCTAAAGAACTCTCTCTCTGCTGGATAGTCTCTTGTGTTCATTTCTGTTACAGTAATGGCAGCAAGTGGCCTCAAGGCCTCAGGGCCCACTCCACTAGAGGCACAGTAGCCTTGATTGCAGCTGCAAGGGACATACCTTGCTGGATATCTTCAAAGCAGCTACATGGAGGACTGTATACACTTTCACAAAATATTACTGTTTAGATGTACAGTCCAGATCAGATGCCAGATTTGGCATATCAGTACTGCAGAATCTCTTTCCAAACTAGGTTTTGTAACCGCCTCCCAGCTGTACTGCTTTGTAGTCTGCACTTGTCAAGCATACTGAAGAATTCCTGGGGTGAGAAGAACAAATTACTCATCACAGTAATATTGTTTCTTCCAAGGTATTCTTCAGTATGCTTGACCTCCCACACATCCTCCCCTACATAACCTGACTAAATAGCTCTGCAGACCATACGTTGGGCCAAATTTCACTGTTGAGCTTAATAATTAGAGCTTTCACCGTTATGGGTGTTTTTATGGTTGTTACACATTGTTCTTGTGCATATTTTTCAATGGTTCTGATAAATATTTTTGGAGCCTTTTGCCCTCTCGCTTCAAAAAGAATCTGACTTACCTCCTACTCTAGCTCAGGTAGCACTCCCTCTTTCTGCTCTCTGACTGGCTGATGCCAACAGTCATTAGCATAAACTCCTCCTTGGGGCAGTTTAAAGAATACCTTGGAAGAAGCACTATTACTACAGTGAGTAATTTTTTTCTTGTCCTTTGTGTTTAGGTCAAGAGTACAGCATAGCTGTAGGGAAAAAAAAAAAAAAAAAACATGCATGAAACCATATACTGGTCCTTAGAAAAGTAGACTTCTTAGATAGCGTAATATGTGTTATTGGACAAGCATAACTACTGTTCATAACATGTTGCAGTATGCTGGTTTTCAAGGTCACATATGTCCCTTTATCAGGTGCCTTGGCAACAGGGTGGGACAAATCAGCTTGTGAGCTGGTAGTCTGTTTGGCCACTAGCTTTCAAAATATGGTAGCAAGAAATCAAAATTTTTAGTAACCTGCATGTTTTATGGCTCAAAATCACTTTGTGGGCAGGTAGCTAGTTGGCCAGTAACTTTTAAGATCTGGTAGCCAAACAACTTTTTAGTGGCCATTAACCACCTGGCTACTTGTGTTATACCCTGCTTGGCAATATCAGAGGGTAACCTGTATACCTAAAGGCTACATAATCACATATAAATATGTGATATGTATTATGAAATCTTATGTATGCAGGAGATAGTCAGCAGTTGATCTTTTTCCTCTGCAGTACCAGCAATCCAGAATAGCGCTCCAACCTTCTTCTGAATTCTTGATTCTGCCATCTATTCAAATTTTAGCTGAAAACTTACTCACACGCGTATGTAACACACTTTCTTCCTTAGTACCTTATTTTAATTCTTTATTTTTGTTTGCAGGTAGCAACTGAACCAATATTTTTATTAATAATAGTTCATGTGAGGTATTTTGGGATACTTTCTTATAATACATGCTAAATAAAAATAAATATATTGTATTTTAAGTACCAGGGTTAGAGTGAATGGTAACTGACTTTACACTTACAGGTCATTGTGAGATGTTCTGGTTCACAGGTATTGCCACAAGGACCTGATACACTGTCTAGTACGTCCACACTACAGCACACCATTCCAAGAGACAGTGCTGGCCTGGTCAGCAATGGAGGATGCTGGTTTTGCCCTTACAAAGGCTTCCACATGAACAAAAGCAGGCAGGGAGCACCACAATAAACTGCCTGCTATGTTTTGGCTCCCAGCCACGAGGGTAGTTCAGTGTCAGCAGCCCTGAAAAGCTGCAGAAAGATGAATATAAACACATATGATATGTACGATCAGAGAATAGTGAGGGGCTAATGATAGAGGTACAGTGAAGCAGTACATGGCTGAAGCAAAGCAGAAATGGATAAATGTCTGTGAAGTAACAACAGCAGTAAACAATCATTTGTCATTGCTGAATGTTGTCTTGCTGGCACTGGCATTGGTAGTGCAGGAGTTAAGAGATGCATAATAGGAATGGCAGTGAAGTATTGAACTGATGCCAACCCACCCACCCTGCAGAGACTGACAGGCGTTGGGGTGTGCCTTTCAGGTCTTGACCATAATCCTATACGGCATTTCACCTCCTCTACCCTGCAGACACTGAAAAGTGCCACGGTGTGCTCTTGGGGTCTTTGGGCCTACTGCTTACCCATTCCATAAGGAAATACGCTGAGATGGGTGCAGTATAGGAGAATGGGATGAACTTTGGGGCTGAAGACCTAAGGCACATCTCGATGCCTGTCACTGGCTGCAGGGTGGGGTGGAATGGCATGAACATTACAGTCGATGATCCCAAGTCACATCCCTGACGCCTGTCAGTCTCTACAGAGCGGGCAATAGGGTTGGAAACCTTAACGCCCTGGGCGTTTGTTGTTATTTCCTCCAAATTTTCAACATGTGCTTTTTGACCCCACCTCATGAACAGTGGCACTATCAGTTCATTAGCTGAAAGGTGATTTTGCACAGCGACTGTGCCATTTGGCACTACAGGTGTGAAAACACATTTCAAGCAGGATGTGAAAAATAACAGCTGTACTGTTCATTAGGAGGTTTAAAAAATGGCAAAGTTGAAAATCTGGGTGAAAATATTAAAATTGGTGAAGTCACTGGCGGTGAGAAACTGCAAGACGATGTCCGTAATGCAATTATTTGGGGATTTTTTAATCACATTTTCAACATAGGCATTTTGGGACTTCTCCTCATGAACAGTGGCACTGTGATTTTGTTAATCTTTCCCAAAAGTTGATTTTCCACAGCAACCACGTCAGGTGCAAACACACATTTTGGGCAGGATATGAAAAATAACAGCTGTACTGTTCATAAGAAGGTGTAAAAAATGGCAATGTTGAAAATCTGGAATGAAAATATTAAAAACTGTCGAAGTTATGAGCGTGTGTGGAAACTGCGCAATGCACACTCATAACGTAGTCATTTTATTGAATTTTTTTCACCAGATTTGCAACATGGGCTTTTTGGGACCCCACCTCATCAGCAGTTGCACAGTCGTTTCGTTACTTGGTCCCGAAAGGTGATTCCACGCAGTGACCACGAAATCACCTTTCAGGACCGAGTAATGAGATGACAGTGTATGTGCTCATGAGGTGGGGTCCCAAGAACCCCATGTTGAAAATATGGTACCAAAATTCCCAAAAATGGCTGAGATATCTACCTAAGTTGAAACCCCCCATTGCCTGCCATTATAAAGCTTACCACATTTTGTTCAGTTCCCGGTCGGCTTTTGAAGAGTTCAGACGTGTTCCCACTCCACAGAAGATCACAGCACTGGCCCTCTGGAGGCAAGTATGGGATGGGGCAGGGAGGTAGTGTGTACAGAGGGTGGTGCGGGTTGGGGAGGAGGCGCAGTGGGACGAGGGACTTTTTTTATATAGGTAAAAAAAAATAAACAGACTTTGGGGGATGGTTTTCTTTATTTACAGGTAAAAAAAATTATTTTGGGCACACTGGGGTGGGCTCCCAGTGTGCCACGAGTTTGGGGGGAACATGATGCCAACGGGGATTGGGCACCCCCATCGGCAAACAAACTGAACTGGGGAGGGAAGATATGCCGACATGAGGATTGGGCATCCCCGATGTCGGCTTTGTGAGGATTGTGTGGTAGGCAGCAGGAGCCGCCATATTTATTGAAATGTTTCACCAGGAAAGGCACATAATGGAGCCTTGTCATCTGATGCTGCAATGATGAAACTTGGAGTTTTCTTAGCGCCTCAAGGAACAGACAGAGGTGCCCTGGAGGCACAAAAGACTTTACTGGAGAATATTTTAAGGTCACTGCTCTTAGAAAGCATCTGATGTGTGAGTGGAATCCCAGTGATTCACCAGATTCCAGCAGTAGAACTGCTCCCAAGGTGAAGACTTGCATTCTTAATGATGCTGGTTGCAGCCCCGTGTTGAAACCTTCCTTGAGGAATTTGACAGAGTACTGGCAAGAAGACAGGCTGACTGCCTGTATTCCTGGATCAGAGCCAGAATAAAAAGCCTTTGCCAGATTCTGCACTACATGTTGAGGTTGAATGGCATATGGAGTGCATCATCATCTCAATTACCTCCAGGGAATATCCAAAGTGTTCTAGAGTTTCCCGCTCAATCTCCAGGCCGAGAGGGACAGACTGCAGAGATTCAAATGGGTCCTTGGTGAAGAAGGTCCGACTCCAGGCCGATCTAATATTTTAGTGGTAGGTCCTTTGACATGTGGATTAGATGCAGAAACCATGGATGGCGGGGCCAACAGCAGCAGACCCAGTGTAGCTCCCTTTTATCCAGCACTGCTTTGTGGAATGCTCTGGACAGAATGGGTGTGGAGGAAAGACACAGAAGTCTACATTGACCAGTGGAGAGAGATGTCTCTTGCCAATGCCTGATCCTCCCTTGTGAGAGAACTGAACAGCTGGACTCTGGTGTTTTGTCTGGAAGGCAAGAGATTGACCTTAGGGGTTCCCAACATTGACTTAGTACTTACAAAGTGCAGTCTTTCAGTTCCATTCTCCAGGTAGAATGTGTTTGCAGCTGAGCCAGTCCACCATGGAGTTCATTTCCTTCCATTTTTCATTGTTATTGGTTATACTGAAAGGCATGTGAGCATTGCTGCCTGCTTACACAAGTGTCTAGTTACATACAACAATCACGAGACATGACATAGGCTAAAACATTTAACAACGAGGTAAATACAATGGTACATAAAATCAGAATACTATAGATTAAATGGCAAACCACTAACTAGCCTTGGTGAATTAACAAATACAAGGTGACATTAGGTATCTAGTGAGGGTTTAACTATAATATAACAGTGGAAACAAAACATTTAAGTGCAATCTATAAACTAGCCTAGGTGGATTAATAACTATTACAAATGTTAGAAAGAAAGGGTAAATGCCAGAGGTGGAAAACTAGAGAGTGAGGGGAAAAGAGTGCAGAAGGAGAGCCAGATTAGGACTGCGAGCAGGTGCAAGTGGGAGAGAAATGTCTCCTAATATTGTGTTTGAAGGCATTAGTGGAGGGACAGAGTTTTAGTTCCGGAGGGAGAGAGTTGAAGAGCTTGGGTCCCATAAAAGAGAGTGTTTTCTGACCTTGAGTGGTCCGGCAGAAAGGAACAGTGAAAGAGAGAGTGGAAGACAGTCTAGTGGTCCTGGTGGTGGTGGCTGTCTGGAAGAGAGTGGTAAGGCAATCAGGGAGCAGTCCACGGGAGAGTTTGAAGAAGAAAGTGGCCATCTTGTAGTTGAGGCAGGCCTCAAGGGAGGGCCGACTGGTGAGATTATAAAGGTCACAATGGTGTGTGAGTTTAAGGAGACCAGAGGCAAAGCGGATAGCGTTGTGGTAGGAGCTTCGAAGTCTGGAGAACTTTTTGATGGAGAGGCGGGGGAGGGAGACAAGTGAACCATAGTCAAAGACAAGAAGAAGGAAGCTGGAGACTAAGAAGGATTTGGAGTCCCTGTTAAGGTAATGCTTGATTCTGTGCAGGATACTGAGGCATTGGTGGGCTTTTTTGATAGTGAGGCTAGTGTGAGCATCGAAATTGAGGTGGCTATCCAGGTAAAGCCAAGGTACTTGAATTCACTGACTCTTTCAATGGAGTTACCAAGGTTGTCATAGGAGAGGTCAAAGCCAAAGGGTTTGCAGGGCTGGAGAAAACCATGAACTTAGTTTTTCTGGAGTTGAGTACAAGACCTTGGATGCGAACCAGGTGAAAGTCTGTTGAAATCAAATTGTAGTTTGTTAATAAGAGCGTTGGAGTTTTTGTCCTGACAGAAAGGGCTGGATCATCAGCACAGAGAATGAGTTCGGAGGTGGTGCAGATGTCAGGCAGGGAGTTAACGACCAGAGAGAAGAGAAGAGAAGAGAAGAGAAGAGGACCCAGGATAGACCCTTGGGGGACACCATATTCGATGGGACAGGATTCAGAGAGGACACCACCAATAATGGTGCGATGGGATCTGCCATTAGGTAATCCTTGAACCTGAGGCAGACCTCAGGTGAGAAATGGAGGCCAGCCAGGGTACAGAGGAGGACTTCATGATCAACGAGGTCAAAGGCTTTGGTGAGGTCTACGAACGCAGCACCAGTGTAGAAGCCTTTGTTGTTAGCTTTGTCAATGGAGGGGATGAACTTGACGAGGGCAGTTTCAGTATTGTGTCGAACATGGAACCCATGCTGGGCCTCTGTGAGCAGGCTGTATTTGGAGAGGAATTCCATGGTTTGCCTGTGGATCACTTTCTCTAAAATTCTGTAGAGAGGGGCAAAGAGGGAGATGGGATGGTAGCTGGATACTAGATCCCTGGAACCAGACTTGTGGAGAGGTCTAATAATGGTGCACTTCCAAGCTTTCAGGAAGGACCCCGTGCAAAGGGAGTGGTGGAGGATGTTAGTAAGAGGGATGGCCAGGGAGTCACAGACAAGACGGAGAACTCTGAAGTCAATGTTGTTGGTGCCCTTGGATGGTCTTGGGTCGTTTGTTCTGATTAACTTGACCACTTCACCAGGGTTAGGTACCTGAAATGGAACTTAGGGTGGAAGACTGGGAGGGGTATGGGGGTAAACTGGGTAGGTGGAGCTGGGCTTGTACAGGTCGAGGTCACCAAAGTATTTATTGAAACAGGAGACTATTTCACTTGGCTTGGTGATGGTTGTCCCTTCAGAGGCAAGACAAATATGTTCTTTGGAAATTCCCCTACCAATAAGGTTGTTAAGAATGTTCCAGGTCCTCCTAAGATTCCCCTGGGCAGCACGTTGTTTTTCTAGGATGAAGGAGGATTTAGCAGATCTTGCGGAAGATTTGCATCTGTTCCTGAGGGTTTTGAAGTCCTGGAGGAGCTGGGTTTTTTTGTGTTTTCTGTACAATTTCCAGGCTTGGGCCCTATCCCTCATTAGTTTGCGAAGCTTGGGGGTGACCCATTCTTGGCTAGAACCCCTAACCCAGATTTTTTTTAAGTGGATCAGTCCCAGGATGTAAGCTGCAGAGAGGTTTGACAGGTGATCTCGATCCAGTGGAATAAATGCAGAGTTTTCTGGAGTATGCAGCTGCTTCTGGAACCCCTTGCCAGCTAATGTATGCTGTTTTGGTCCTGCTGTCCATGAGGATCAGGACATCTGGTGGAAAATGGTGCCCTTGAACCTCTAGAGAGCTAGGCGCTCCACTCATATTTCCAGCACAATGATGCTGAGGCATGACTCCATGAATGACCACTTACCTTGAGCCAGAGTTGATTCAGACAGGCACCCCACTATCTGAGACCGTGTCAGTGGTGATTCGCACCTGCTGTTGATGGTTCTATGTCAAAACAGTGACGTCGAACTGCGATCACCGCTAAGGCAAGTGAGCTTCATCAAAAACCAACATGGCAACGCACACCTTAGCGAGGAGTAAAACAACATGGGTGAAAAGCATCAAGTTTATTTATGTGGGCGGGGGCCTTGGCCCCCCCCCCAACTATAGATTGTCAGCTCCAGGGGGTTGCATGTCGGGGAAGGGGAAGACAGTTCTTAAAAAAAAAAAAAAAAAAATTCCCACCCGTGAAACACACAAAATGTGGACCCATCCCCAACCCCTACACCTACTACACTGTAGTCGGCCACCCTCATCACCACACCACATGGCCAGCTCAGCAGCACCATGCCGTACTACCTCCTACACACTTGCTTTCTTATCCCTCCACTCCAGCTGCCGCCCCATATCATCGCCTTCTTCTCTCACTACCCTACATCCTCAAGATTTCTTTCTCCGTTGCTACCCTTTCAGGGAAGCTCACATTAATGGGCGAGAAACTGAGTTGCCTATCTGAGTCGCTTCAGTTTCAGTTGCCCATATCACAGGATAAAGCTTTTGATGCCCACAGCGCTGTCCTTCATTATGTTCAACCACACAATCAACTTGAAATTTGTGAAAATTTTGTAAATCCAGAAATGTTGTCATGGTTGGGAAGACCTGGCCCTGGCAAGTTCAGAAGTCTGCCCTAGATGACACAGTGTTTGTTCTGGTATCAGGAACCCTTGTGATGGTTGATGACAAAGCTGTGAGTGGTCAGGCACTGGATGACCGAGGCAACTGCTTGCTGAGCCAACTGATGCTGCGTGGAGCTCAGATTAAGATCTTGTCAAAATAAGGAACAGCTCAGTCCCTTGACTTCTGAGGAGTGCAATGATGGCCATTAGGACCTCTGAGAAGACTCGGGATCTGATGGAAGCCTAAATGGAAGTGTTTTGAACTGGAAGTGATGGTCATGGACACTGAACCTCAGATACTGCCTGTGAGACTCCTGATTGAGAATGTGAGAGTAGGTGTCCTGCAAGTCTATGGAGGCCAGTAAGTGTTCCCGATGAACGCCCTGATGATGATGTGAGGATCTCCATCTCAAGGACCTGCTGTAGATAAAGTGACTCAGCAATGTTTAAGTCCAGTACTGGACAGAAAAACCCTGGATGTACTGGAATGATAGAGAATAGGTAATATACACCTCTGCTGAATTCCTGAAGGGTACTGGTTCTATGCCCTTCAGAAATAAATTGTTACTGTTTGAAGCATCGCAAGTCACATGGCGGTGTTGAAGACAGGGTAAATGAACAACATGGAAGTGGAGGCTTTGGGTTGAGCTCAATGAAGTACCACTTGTTTCAGAATGCCCAGGACCCATCTGTCCATTGTCAAACTAACCCATTCCCCAAGGAAAGGGAAAGTCTGCTTCTTATTCAGGGATGTGCCTGGACAGTTGCACTGTAAATCATTTTTTGCTCGAGTTTCTGGAATCACGGTTGCCTCTGCCTCCACCCCGTTGTTGTGCTGCTTCCAGGACGGAACCATGCTCGCTTGTCATTTACGCCCCTGTTTTAGTTTGTCCAATCTGCTGTAAGAAGACTGGCCATGAAAAGGTTTCTGGCAGCAACCAAACCAAATTTTGTCTCTGGAGTAAAGACTCCCAGGATCGACTCCAACAATTTTGTCTTTGGATTTCGACTCATGCAAGTGGACTCAGCAGTCTCCATGGAGTCCTTTATTGCTTCCATAAGGGCTTTTCAAACAAAAGGCCTCATTCATATGGAGCACTGACCTGGTGGATTTTGGATTAAGAATCTGCTGCCATGTCCCTATCAGAGGTTTCATCTCACTGAGGTTCAGCAGAACAATGTCCTGGCAAGTTAACTGACAGCATCCTCTGAGACATCTTCTGAGTAAGCTGAAACAAAGCCCATGAACTGCAATTCCTGAATAAGATCTTCTTGAAGTCCTCTGCTAGCTTAAATGTAGCCCTTGGTCAAACAGCATAGCTGCTGTTGCCTTCGTGGAAGCTGCAGAGGCATGGAAAGGCCTTTTTAAAGAGATGTTTACTTTCCGGTCCACTGTATCCCTGAATCTGGCACCACCATCTGCTGGAATGATGATGTTTCCAGTTCAAGAGGAGACCATGGAGTTGATCTGGATTAGCCAGGTGTCAGATTGTTGTTTGTCAAGCCTCAGTTTGTTGACATTGCTTGGCACTGAGTACATGTGTTTCAGGCCCTGTCGCACCTACTTAAGCAGATCCTCAATGGTCAGTGGTATAATGAGGTCGTCATCTTAGCTGATCTGGATAACTTGAAAGATGGTTTGTCCTCTTTCAACCAGGAAGCTGGGGCTAAGGTGCATCTCCAATAAGACTTTACTGATGAAGTTGAGATTATCCAGATCAAAGTGTGTGTTGATTTACGCTTCTACATCCGAGAGAACTACTGCACACTTTGCCTTTTTCCTTCCTCCATAGACAACAAATTTGAGTTGGTAGATAAAGGAGAGCTCACCTGGGCTTCCTTTTATAACAACGATAGTGGTTGTCTTCCTCGCCTGAACAATGTGGTGAGCTTGAAACATTTTCTTTTTCTTGTTGTGACAACGATTCGATTGTTCTCTTTGTCTGAGAAAAGTGATGAATTTCTCTTCTAGAGGCTTTTGTGCATAGGGCCTTGAAGAGAGGCAGGAGGTTGCTGATCAAAACACACTGGGTCCAAGGTAAAGGCTCTGTTCAGCTTTGCAATGAAGTATGGGGCCAACTGCAGCTGTGGTTGCTTCTCCATCTTCCATCAACTAGTTAAGGTGGTGTCCCCTTCTGCAGAGTGACTAGTAAGTGTTGATTCCACTCCTGTCTAGCATTTAAGGCAGAGTGAGCCCACAAACATGGCTAGCTAGGGGTGAAATTTATTTTGAACACGTTTTCCACCTGGGCAACTTGGATTCAGAGAACTTGTTGTCCGATTTTTCCACAGACAGCATGGCCCTGGAAAGACTCCAAGGAATAAAAAGGCACACCCACCTTTAACGCAGAATCACCTTTCGGGGGAAGGGGCCTGCTGCCATGGGAAGGGGGGAGCAGCAAATAGCCTCTTTAAAGCAGAGTCACCTTTCAAGGGGAAGGGGTCTGCTGCTGTAGGATTCGGGACTACCCAATAGCCTCCAACAGGAGATCACTTAGGTGGTCCAATCTGAAATAAAGCCTGTGGCAGAGACAAACCAACCAGTCCTTAATATCTCTGCCTTTTCTCCTGTGGATGCAGGCTTACTCACTTGGGTGCTTGAGGGTCCAATACTTAGTCCCCTAGTTCACTGCTGATTCTCCTGGATGCCAATACAAAGATTGGGTTGATTACAGGACTTACGGGGTAGTCAATACAAAACCCTGACTGCGCCAAAATGAAGCCGCCAACCCCAGCAATCAATGCTGTTGATAGTATCAGAAGTAATTTGGCCTGTATCAAAGGTAGCCCCATTGTAGTGTTGCCATCTGCATACCTAACCAACAGTCAAATGCAATATGGAGACCCACTGAGGTAAATGGAACAGCAGAAAGTGAAAGGCTGCCTGCCCTGGAGAGGTACTCAACTGCATCCAGTGCTGAGTGATGTACAGCAGCTCTGTTCCTGGCCACATCACACCAGCTGCTTCTCGGACCCATGGGTGATATTTTCCAACCTCCCAGCACCACGGAGGTGAAAAGAAGTCAGTTTTCGCCACTCTCTCGCCACAGAGTCCTAAACTACTGAGAGAGTGGCAGAAACATCGCGAGAGTTCATGCAGTGACCTCTGGGAGTGCTTAACTGTGCATATCACAGTCACTGGCACCCACATGACCACAGTAAGTTGGAGACTGGCACCCACATGATCGGAGTCTTGGTGCGGAGGAGAGTTGTGCCCGATTGGTGCAGTTACATAGACATCTCCCCTCCCGCCAATTGGAAGGGCTGCTCGCAGGACTTGGGAGGGCTCGCAGTGGAAAACTACTCACTCGGGCAGCGGTGGTGATAGGGAACAGACGCACATTAGCTCTGCTCTCCCCCCGACCACTGAAAAAAAAAATGTTTCTATCATTTAAGGCAGCCAGACAGTAGAGCAGTGTTTATGGTAGGCAGGGAATGCAGAAAACATTGAAGATTTTTTTTTTTTTTTTTAAACGGGAGGACGGCTGTGGGCACAGCGCTATGGGGAAAAGCATGATTATTTCATAATGATCACGACAGCAGGCAGGCTGATGATTTAAACAGAATGGAGACTCAGAGGGGTACTGCTTAATGCAAAACAAGACAGAAAAGCTGGAAAAAGAAAATAAATGAGAGAAGCAGCAAAAGCTGAAGGCAACAGAATTAGCCTGATGAAACTTAAAGACAGGGAATACTTTAGAAAAGAATGAAAATAAAACGTGCTACAGAGTGAATATAACATGAGTAAAAGGCAGAACAAGCAAAGTACCTGAATATAAAAGGGACAAGACAGATAGTCAGAGAAAAGTCATCAGTGTGGTTTTATAACAAAGCAAGCAAGCCAGGCATTGAGAAAACCTGAAATAAGGGATATAAGGCAAGGGGAGATCATATTGGGTAGTGCTTAATGCAAAACAACTAGATAGAAAAGAAATGAGAGAAGCAAGCTGAAGGCAACAGAATTTACAGATAGAAGCCTGATAGTCAGTGAAGCTGCCTCTGAGAGAGAACAAGCAAAGCTCCTGAATTATAAAGGAAGACAAGACAGATTTATAGTCAGTGGTTTTATTACAAAGCAAGCAGGCTGGGCATATGAGCTGCACTGAGAAAACCTGAGAAATAAAGGGAGACAGATCAATTCAGTACATGTTGCAAGTAATAAGAGATATAAGACAAGGGGAGATCATATTAAGGCAACATGCGGCATAGCATTTGAAAAGTAAAGCAAGAATAAAGCAAAGAAGTCTTGAGTAATTAAGAGATATAAAACAAGTACTAAGAGATACAAGACAAGTAATAAGAGATATAAGACAAGTGGAGATCATATTAAGGCAGCAACATGAGGCATAGCATTTGAAAAGTAAAGCAAGAATAAAGCAAAGAAGTCTTGAGTGAAATAGAAAGCATTGAGAAAAGTAAAGCACGGAACCAAAGAAGTCTTGAGTGACCTAGAAAACAAGGAAGACCACACAAAGAAGTGAAGTTTTATGCAACACACAGCCCCTGAAATAAAGGGGGAGGGAGAAGTGAAGTAAAAGCCAGGATAGAAGCACAAAGTCAGAAGTATTATAGGAGACAGGGCACTGTAGAATCGAGCCTAAGATTGTGAACACAAGACAGGAGAGAGAGAAAAGGTAAATAAGCAGAGCAGACAAAGGAGACAGGGAAGCAGGTGTTTTGTGCAACACACAGCCCTGAAATAAAGGGGAGGAGAAGTGAGTAAAAGCCAGGATAGAAGTCAGAAGTATAGGAGACAAGGCACTCATGTAGAAGCAAGCCTGAGATTGTGAATTCAAGACAGGAGAGAAAAAGAAAATAAGGAGCAGACAAAGGAAAGGAGACAAGAGACAGGGAAGCAGGGAGATATATAAAGAAAGACAAGGCATCCAAGTTAAATGTGTGATCCCCTGTGTAAAACAAAAGAAAACCCAGTGTGACTGCTGGCAGCAAAAAACTGCTTATTTACTGAGAATCTTGTGTAAAACAAGTGTAAATGGTGCTAAGCATACTCCACAACCTTCTGCCATAATAAAATGTGCCCCCCCCAAAACACACACACACAAAGAAACAGATAGACCCTGAAATCTGTGTGTCATTTAACTTACTTCTATCATATAAAATAAAACTCTCAGACACGGTCATGCAGTTTCAACTTGAACTTTATTAACGTGTGCATCTCGAGACATCCCAATATGTACACAATACTTTAATGTATAACTGAAATGTTCATGTCCCCAATATTTATTGCTGCCTGAAACTTAAGTATTTAATTGCTGAGAACTTATATTCTCCCAAATAAGCAAAGGTGTGCACAGCGTACAGAAATTATGTTGCAGTACATCTTGTAATTGTCTCTGCAATTTTGAGTTACTATTTCAAGAGCTTTTATTCATAAAAAAGTAAGAAAGTGCATCTCCTCGAATTTACACAGTAAAGTAATGCTACAGTGAATTGTGATTTATTAGTACAAAAGGGCAAAAAAATGTCGGAGACAGCAAATATTGCCACTGATAAACAGAGTGCCAGCAGGACGGCCACAGTAAAACAAAGAAAAATAACAGATATTTTCAAAAGAGCCAGATCATGAAGTACCGCTGAAACTGAGCAATCTGTACACACTAATCCCGAAATGTGTAGCGCCGCCAGCACCTCTGTAGCCAGTCTCAAACTGCAATCAAGAAAGCCAGAATTTATGACAGAGACAGCCACAGAGAAATAAAGGATTCCTGGTTTAAAACATACACATGGCTCATCCATGACAAAGCAGCAGCAGTATTCTATTGCAGAATTTGCAAAGCAACTGGCCGGAGAAATATTTTCACTGAAGGAAAATCAACCAGTAAGCCAAAGGCTGATGACTTCAATAAACATCAGATGTCCAAAGATCACAAGTGAGTTTATTAATTATGCCCCCGGCAGCCAGGCTTCTGTAATTTTTTGTCTTCTGACTTCAATTTATCATGATAAATTTTTTTTGATTTTAAAACTATTTCTCTTTCTTTTTGTGAGGCTTGCAACGGAGGCAGAAAGAGGGAAAAAAGGAATGACGAATGCAGTGAGCACAGCTTATTCATCTGTGAAAAGTGCTATTATAGCAGAAATGAGAAGCGTTTACTACATGGGAAAAACTCTGACTGCCACTCATAGCCTCCAGAAACTTTTGGAACTGCAAGTTCACAACGTACTACTTTTGACTTGCAATTTCTATCCAGAATTGTAAATTGTAAAGAGATTGTAAAAAAAAAAAAAAATACACAGCACCTGCTTCCATGCCTCTCATTTGGTCATGTTTCTGACTTGCATGGGTGGAGACAGCATACTCTTGCAGTTACTCAAAATTTATTTTTTCTTTTTCCACACAGGATTGCACTGAGCTAGCACCTATCAAGCAATCCATTCTCCAAGACACAGGCATCTATACGCATTCTGAATCGATTAATGACTTTACAAAGCGATATCTAGACTGTCAGGATGCTTTTTAAAGGAATTGGAGAATGCTCCATATAAATTATTTTCCTTACAAACTGATGAGGGAACAGATGTGGCTAACAAGAGTATACTAATGGTTAACATCAGATTCACGGACAGCAAGGGTTTCGTTCAGTCAAAATTTTTAGGTGCACTGAGCTTGCAGAATGTAAATCAGAAGAAGTATACAATTTGTCAAGAACATGATCTGTGATCAAAATCTAGGACATTTACAGCTTATAGGACTTGTGACAGGTGGGACCTCTATAATGACAGGATACAAAAGGGTGTGACCACTCTAGCCAAAATAGATCACCCATATTTAGTTGCCACTCACTGTCTTGCACAGACTCGCTTAGCATCAGAGAAAGCAGCCAACCAACAGTAGTATCTGGTCAGTTTTATGTCAACAGTAAATCAGCTTGGGAAACTGATAAATACTACCAAATTCTGTCGAATACTTGATCAGAGCACAGAGCTACACCAGGAGCATGCTGTGAAGCTTAAACAGATTTTCTTCACTAGATGGCTTTCATTCTCCGATTCTGTACAGGCATTACAAGCCTGCATTGCATCACTTATGTCTGCTTTGACACAAATGGCAGAGGATAACTATCAGAGAACTCTTGCTATGGGATGCCTTAAAAAATGGGCACATTCAAATGTGTTGCCACTGTTTTCTTCTGGCAGATGCTGTAGGTCTTCTTGCAATTCTTTCTAAACTTCTCCAGAAATGTGCGGTCATATTCTCCGAGGCAAGGCAGCAGCTGGTCAGCACCATTGATGCACTCCGTGCACTCCCTGAAAATCCAGGACCACATTTCAAAGGTTTTCTATCCGAGATGCCAAGTGAACCACCAGAGGAGGGTAAATCTATATTTAGATCACATACACTGAAAGATACATGGGATCAAAGAGAACAGCTTAAGAATCTACAAACTCTTACATACACTCTACAGCTGAGCAACTAGAAAGTTACTTTCCAGAAGGGACATTGTTGGACAACTGTAAAGTTTTAGACCCATGCAATGCACCTGAGGATAAGAACATTGTGCTTGGAGAAGAGGAGATTGAGAACATACTTATCCACTATGGTGTCCCTAAAGAAGCCAGTGTCCTCAAGTTAATAACATCCTGCCAGTTAACCCAGATGAAACCAGACTTGAATGGTCTTTAATATGTAGACTATTCTCAGTGCACTATCAGTGCACTATTGAAGAATTCAATGTCAAAGTTGTGGTCCCAAACAAGGAATCGTGGCCAAACATGTCCAAACTATATTCAATATGTCTGGCAACCCAGTCAACTTCAGTGGAGTGTGAACGTGGGTTTAGTGCATACAACAACATTAAAACTGCTGAGAGGAATCATCTTAAAGTGTGGAATGTGAACTATCTAAAGACTCTTTTGGTCGAGGCTCCAGATGACATTGGAAACTTTGATTTTGAAAGTGCATTCCAGATCTGGGCATCCAAGTAGGACAGGTGTGGTTTCCTACAAACTGTCAAGGCAACTGATGCACCTCCAAGTTCCTCTGAAGATGATCTGCAGCACTGCATAGACCTAACAGAAAAAGACAAAGAATCTCAGACAGACACTGGGCTGGTTGCTTGTTCTACGATGCATTAATAGTCACTGGTATTTGGTAACCTAAACCAAAATTGTTTGGCCTTTTCTCCACATGCACTGCTTTAATCTTGTGTGGACTGGTCATGATTTAGTATGAAGCTCAAACATGCATTAAGAGAAAACAAATCACAGCTGTTGGTGGTTGCAGAATCATTGGGATTCAAAGTTACTGGGTTTGCTGATTTTTGAAATAGGCTCGTTGCCATGTGGTTTTCAATACTTGCAGAGCTGCAATAATGTCATACAAAAAACAGTAACTTACTGCTTTTCTTATGATTTAATAGCCGGAATCAATGAGTTTGTGCCTAATGTTTTTCAAACAACGAGGGTTTACAATATAAAAACACTTTTTCTGCTTTTAATAATTGTTTAAAACTGTTGCTTAATTTCTTATGTGAAAATTATTTCTGATTGCCTTGCTAGTGCCTTGAGTTTCAGGCTTACACATGACCCTGTGTGTGCTATGGCAGCTGGGGGGGGGGATTAAAACAGTTACTGTTATGGCACTACTGGCCTTGACGTTTCACACAGAAATTACTTAAAACTTTTATAGAGTCTAATGCTGCTTTTCCCACTTTAAAAATATGTGGTGCCTTGCCTTTTACCAATGTCTCAACATTGTCTTGTCAGACTCACTGTTTGCCTGAACTGTCCACAAATTAAAGTATTTTTTTTTTTCAAAATTGGCTGGGCGCCTGCTGTATGGCCACTGGCACTTCTCAATCTTAATGACCTGTATGCATTTATTTTGTATGCTTTTCTTATTATACATTACAGTTCAGTCTGAACCTGACAAAGATTTTATTTCAAATTTAGGCTCATTAATTGTGTTCAACCACTACAAAAGTGCTGTAAACATGTTTAAGTACTTAAAAGAATGTGATCTGCAGTTAATACAAGTCTGTATAAATTTTACCATTACTTGGCATGTGTGGCTAGGGGTCTCATGCGGTGGCTAAAAAAAATTGGGTCTGATTAGCCACAGTGGCTAATAATTTTTGAAACACTAGGGGAACGGAGAGCAGGCACGCACTGGCCTGTCCCACAAGGTGACTCTTGGTTGTACTCACTGTGTTCAGCACAGTGTGAACTGGTGTGATGTAGAGGAGGTGGCACCAGCCTGTCCCCCTCAAAGAGCCTCTCTCAGTGTGACAGACACCCCTGCTGTTCTTCAGTCCTTGAGCTGCGTGATGACTGGCAATCCCAAAGTGCTGTTGAGTCCTGGAGTACTGCGGGCTGGAGCACTGCTGAGGCCTGAACTGCTGATGTTGAGCAGGCAATGGGTGGGTACCAGACCATGCAACTTGGCTCCGCCTGTTGAGACCTACCAACATTGGGTCAGAAAGCAGGCCCACTGCAGGGAGGTACAATCAAGGAGGGCTCCCTAGCACAAGGTGCCAAATCCAAGAAGTCTCTGGTAGAAGTAAAGAAAACATAATAGAAGATGAATTTTTGTTTCTGTCACAGAGTGACAGTCTTGTGCTAAGCTGCCTGCATTCATGGAGACAGCAAGAAGACTGGAACTATTCACAATGGGTGGGACCTGTGTCCACTGTGCTAAAAGTCTACTTCCTGCCTCCACAGAAGCTCAGGAGGGAAGATCCCAGTGGTTCAGACACCCTACAAGCAGCATGAGAAGGCAAAATATAAAATGTATTCGTACTGGAACTCACAGTAGTGCATCAGCTATTTGCAGGTACAGGCCTCAGGGCAAGGAAACAGCAAGCACTGAAAAAGCCCATAGATTTACTGGGTGCTCGAAAGGTCCTTTGGTAAAAGACTTCATCTATCAGGACCGAATCTACGCGAGCAGGCACAGTGAGTATAATGTGCTAGTTTAGATCACAAATATTTAACACAAGGGCTGGAAAAGTAACAACATCCTGGCTTGTCCTTGTAAAGTGCAGACATAGTAAGCGATCCTTTTAAACTGCTGAATACAGAAAATATCAGTTATAGTGCAGGAATGCCTCTTATCAGCCTATAAAACAGACGCACAGAATTTTACTCCATCCAGAGAACCATGTGAACATCCAGTAAATCTGGAGGCTTTTCCCACATTTGGTATTGTTCTCTAGCCCTGATGCCTGTACCTACAAATAGCTGATACACTACTGTCAGTGCCTGCGCAAATACATTCTGTATGTCTCACCATGGGTGGGTGAATGGTGTTTTTTATCTGGGTGCTGGTTGCACCAGGGCTGCAGTTATGTGGTCATTGTGTTTGTGTAACTTGTACTATTCCTGTAAACGGACACTGCTGCATCCTTGTAACACTTTTTTTTTATCCATTTGGCTAAGCTGGGACCCCATCTCTGTACTTACAGTATAAAGGTTACACAGATACACGGTCACCCATGACCTAGAGTCGTGATATATGCACATGCCCAGCAGTGGAAAACTTTCTTTAAAAACACTGCATAAAATGTAATAGTCCTTTTAAAAAAAAAATACCCATGTGCTTAAGTTGAAAGAAGGCAATTACACAAGAATATGATCCTAGCTATGACACAGTCACTCAGAGAAAGTGAAATAGAGCCCCCAATATGACATTAATTCTCTGCTGATTATTTAAAACCCAGAACAAACCATGCAGCTGCATTAACAGAGGGAGCCTTAAATTCTTCTCAACAGTCTTGACATCAGCACAGTGGCCTGAAGCACACAAGAATAAGGGTGCATTCTGTACAGTCATGGTGCATGTCTGAACTGTAAATAAGCAAGCTGCTCAAAACACACTCATTCCAACTGTTACTCAATCCTAAATAACAAACAAAAGAGCGAAGAAGGTTGGATGTATGTGACCACCACAAGCTTTAACAGCTACTTCCCAATGGCTGCTGCACATGTTCAGAGAAACAGCGAGTTAGGACTGTAAGTTCTGATGTAACAGTAAACCAATCATATAATTCTCTTCAAAAAGATACTGCAGAACTAATAAAAATAACATGACAGTGAATACACCTTAACCTGCATGGTGCACTTATAACACAAAAAAAAACAAAAAAAAAACTGCAGCAGTAAATTTTCCTATAATGCCTTTATTTCATCACTCTAGAAGAAGCTGCTTGTAGCACTCACTTAAAGTACTCTAGTTTAAAAAAAGAAAAATATTTTCTCAGTTATGAAGAGAATTCATTACAATAAATGTAGTCCCATATAGCCCTCTCTAGTTTAAAAAACAAAACAAAAAAAAAACATTCTTGGTCTCTGTCTCGAGCAAAGAATTCAAAACAGAATTCTGACAATCATGGACTTGTGCATGAGCATCAGGGATTTTAGCTGCTTAGACAGTCCTGTCTCCATATGCTTAGCTTGTGGAAGGTTCCTGCTACCCGCTGTGCAGGATTTGTATTTTAAAGGGGAAGAGTCAGTACTAATCCACGCCCAAACATGGGGCTGGTCCCAATTCACTGTGTGTGTGTAGAAAAAGAATGTTCTTTTACTTACTGCTCGCTGCAGTATAGTAGGGCTGTATCAAACTGAGTCTGCTGACTCCCAAGCTGACATTTGCTGTAACCAGAAATGTCAATCTCTTGCAGATGATGTCAGAGCTGGGCTGTAGCAGTGGGAGATTCAAACAGTTGAGAATAAACAGTGGGTATTTATCGGGGGGGGGCATCCTTGTTCTTCATAACATTTACTGGTATGTAATATATGGCAGAAGAATTTATGTTATAAACTACAGCATCGTACTGCTGCTCATCCAGTAATTCTCAAGATGGTTATTGTTCCAGTCCGGGGGGGGGGGGACTTGTGGATGACAGCTGATTTTTCTTTGATATGTGACTTGAAGTGATACACAAAAGAAAATCACTGGCCAAGGTGCACGAGCAGAACTGAGACCTGGTGCCCGCTACCAAACCCGATGACGTTAACTTGTTTTGCACCAGTCTGCTCCATTGTTCACTGGGAGTATGGAACAAGACAGACTTCTGTTTCATCCATACTGATCACAAGCTCAGGAGGATTAGTTCCTGTCTTGCAGCCTTTGGCACCCTGTTAAGAAATTTGGCTTAGTGTACTAAAATCATCTGGGAACAGGGCTGTTCTGCTCTGGTGCCTTTCAATTTACAACACCTCATACAACTAAAGAACTACCATGCCCACAGGCATGTAAATGACAGATTAGCCCATACTGTTCCAAAAGCTGCTGACTGCCCTCTTGACAACACATGTTGCCACAGCGACCACAATCGTTTTTTTATTAACTTTTATAAAATGTCAGGGTAAAATCGTGTAATCTGATTGGCTCTTATTTACGTGTAAAATACAGTTTACACACAGGTTAAAAAAAAAAAAAAAGACTGCTCAGCAGTGAAGAGTCTGCAACACCGATAAATGGGCATTTAGAACACAGGCATTTCAGTTAGCCCCCTACTGCCAGAGCTGATCTTCCTCCACAAACATGGCTGCTACCCTTACACTGTAAAAAACACTTCAACTATGCCCTAAAAATAAAACTTCCTTAAATAAAAAATAAAATAAATGAATTAAATGTTTCCCTGATTATCACACTCTCATTACATACATAAACAAATTAGAAACAATAAGTATTGTTTATAGTTTTCACTACAACGGTTTCTTTGCTGACAGTCAAAAATCCCCCTTCTATCTAACTGCTTATCAAGGAACTCTCTTCTTCTTGCCCTGACAGTGAGATAACCGAGTCTCTGGCTGTAAAAAAGGCCTTTCAAACAACATGAAGTCTTGCTGTATTCAGACATAATACAGTTAGCCCCAGCACTTGAACTGCCCCGGAGACGAAAGAGTTAACTCTATGCAGCAGCACAGAACGTTGAGCTCGAGCTCGGTTTTCAAACCTCTGTCTGTGGTACTTCCCAGTGTAACCGTCAGATTCTTTACTCCACCTAACAGTGAAGTCGCTCCGGAGATTTCCTCTGCTCAGTTCAGTAAAAGTAAAGCGTTTGGTGTAAACCGTATAATTTTTTGTTATTTTCAGATTTCCAGCCTCCGTCTATGGTACAGGTAGTGTGTAGATAGGTAGTGACTGTGTTTTATTCTGTGAAAAGTTAGAAATTGTTCTTTCTTCGTTTCTTTCCGTTGGTCCGGTTTGGAACCGACCCATTCTGTTTAAATTTATTTCTGGGATTAGAGTGGTGTTCGGTATCGATCGGTTTCAAAAGAACCGAGGTGTTTTGCAGTTCTTTTAAAAGCCTGTGAGACAGTTTGTAACTGATCGGTTATTGTATTACCTGGCTTGAAAGCTGCAATAGGGTAATTTGTTAGGTTGGCCATGTCTGAGAAACCCAAGAAGAAAACCGGTCCCACTGGGTTTCAACACTGTACTGAGTGTGGGGAGGCCTTTGCTGAGGCTGACCCCCACCTCATCTGTGTTTATTGTCTGGGGTTTGACCACCTCAGGTCAGTCTGCCAAATCTGTAAAAACTTTCCTAAATCCACTCTAGACAAAAGACTGAGTAGGCTGAAGGAAAGGGAGGCCGAGAAGTCCGTAGATCCAGATGGCCAGCCCGGTTCGGTTGCGACTGAACCTGAGGAGGTGCCTACTGACCTAGGAGATACCTCCTCGGGCAAAAGGAGAGCCGACCCTGAGGGGTCGGTTCCATCCAAAAAGAAGCACAAGTCTGCCAGTTCGGATCCGGTATCACACTCTCCAACCGCGGACGAAATAGCCAAAGCGATTAGCACTGTTCAATCGCTTAGACGGTTCCATCCGAACCGGCACCGTTAGGCGGTCAGTTCGATTGGATCCATCTCCTCTGGATTATGATCCAGACGCTTTTTATGAGGAGTGGAGGGCGACAAAGACTATCCTGAGGATGATGATGGTGACGCGATGACCGGGGGTCTGGATGTGTCCATTTAACCGGACATCTCCCAGACAGGCCCTCAGGTGTCTCTCCTCCCAGGCTCTCGAGTCCCCTCATTTTTGTTCTACAAAGGTGGAGAAACCCTGCAGCTTCCTTGGTTGAAGCTGCAGAGGAGGAGAATGAAGAGCCTGATTTTGTGGAAATGATGGACATCCCAGAGTCCAAAAGACTGTCTATCCCTTTTCATAAATCCTTGGGGAAACAGACACACAAAATTTTACAAACCCCTAATTCAATACCTCCTGTGGATAAGAGAATGGACAGGAGGTATTTGTTATCAGGCTCAGCTGCGGAGTTCCTTTATAGTCATTGCAGCCATGTTGGGGTAGCGCAGGCTGTAGCCTGTGACAGGGCTAACATTCCTTTGGCTTCACACCCCTTGGAAAAGGACTCCAGGAAAGTGGATGCCATTGTCAAAAAACAGTATTTGGCATCCTCTTTGGGACTCAGGCAGGCTACTTTTATGGACTACACAGCCAGGTACCAGAAATCCAGATGGGATACGGTTCTGGAACTGGCTAAACAGGCCTCTCCCCAGCTAGCCAAGGAGCTGGAGGAGGTGGCTGCTAATGGAATTGAGATATCCAACATGCAATTTCATGCTGCTGTGACTCCAATGATGTGGCATCTAGAGTCATGGCTACATCTGTGTCTCTCAGAAGACATGCTTGGCTCAGATGTACTAGCCTTTCACAGGATACCCAGACTAAGGCTATGGATTTTCCTGTAGTAGGTAACTCTCTGTTTGGGGAGCAGACAGAGGATTGCATGAAGAAAATGGATGAATGGGACCACGTAAGGAGTGCACAGGCCAAAAGAAAGGCAAGCCACTCCGCTGAAAAAGCAGCAGTCTAGCGGCAGGAGCAGGCCCTTTCAAAGGCCTTTTACCAAGCCCAGGCCTCCTCTCCCTTCCCACAGAGGGGTTCTTCAGAGGGAGGGCAGGAGGGGATGAGCAGAGCTGCTCCTCCTCCTCTCAGTCTAAGGCTCCTGCCAAGCAGACACCCCTGATGTGTCAGCCCGGGTCGACTCCCCATTTCCAGTAGGAGGCAGGCTGGCTTACTACTTCCAGGCCTGGAAGTCTGTGACCTCAGACAAGTGGGACCTGGAAGTAGTAAGCCAGGGACTGGCCCTCAGCTTCAGAAAATTTCCAAAAAAGAGGGCCAAGTCTTTTCCACCTGCATCACTCTCAGAAACCACTGCCGTAGAGGCAGAGGTTTCCTCTCTTCTAGCTCTCAGAGCTATAGAGAAGGTTCCTATTCAGCACAGAGGAAAAGGACTGTACTCCAGGTACTTCCTTACCCCAAAGAAAACGGGGAGTGGCGACCCATCCGAGACCTAAGGTATTTGAACAAACACATTTCAAAACCCAAATTCAAAATGGTAACTCTGGGAATAATCCTTCCCTCTCTAAGGCCAGGGGATTGGCTAGCATCTCTGGACCTCAAGGATGCCTACTTCCATATTCCTACCAGGTGCTCCCACAAAAAATACCTCAGGTTCGAGTTGCCTTCAGGCCATTACCAATTCAGAGCTACGCCATTCGGCCCAACATCAGCTCCAAGGGTGTTCACAAAGTGCCTTGCAGTAGTGGTGGCTTACCTCAGAAGACAGGGTATCACCATCTTCCCGGATCTGGAAGACTAGCTCTTTATTGGGTCAGTCACCTTTACAGGTCAAGTCAGCTCTTCAAACTACCCAGGACCTACTCAGCTCCTTGGGGTTCCTTCTCAATCTTCCAAAGTCTGTCCTTGAACCAGTTCAGCTTCTCACCTTTATAGGCATAGAGTTGGACACTGTACATGCAAAAGCCTTCCTTCCCCTGGCAAGGGTGAAGGCCCTAGTGGATCTCGCTTCCTCCTTTCAACTTCAGGTCTCCCGTCCAGCAAGACATTTCCTCTGGCTCCTGGGCCACATGGTAGCTTCCATGGCAGTGATGCAGGAAGCAAGGTTCCAGATGAGGGACATTCAGTTTCATCTAAGGTCTTTTCCGTCTCAAAAGAAGGATTCACCTACCAAACTGATACCAGTGACTCAGACTCTAGTCCAAGCTCTCCAGTGGTGGCTGGACCAGGACAACCTCAGACAAGGGGTTCCATTTCTCCCTTAAGTCCCATCAGTAGTTCTAACTACGGATGCTTCTCTCCTAGGGTTGGGAGCCCACCTGGGAGCCCTGACAGCTCAAGGGGTCTGGTTCCCACAAGAGTCTCTCCTTCATATCAATCTCCTGGAACTCAGGGCAGTTTTCCTAGCCCTGCAGAGCTTCTTGGATTCAGTCACGGGCAAGATGGTCCAAGTCAGGACAGACAACACCACCACAATGTGGTACATCAACAAACAGGGAGGCACTCGGTCCTCTGCCTTGTGCACAGAGGCCATGAAGCTGTGGTCTCTGGCCTGTTCTCCTCAGACTTCACTGGTAGCAGTTCACCTTCCAGGGAAGGACAACATACTAGCAGATGCTCTGAGCAGAATTTCACAGGGACATCACGTTTGGTCCATGGATCCTCACATCCTGAAGGTCATCTTCTCCAGGTGGGGCATTCCAGAGATAGATCTCTTTGCAGCACCGGACAATCAACAACTTCCTCTGTTTTGTTGCAGACCTCCAGTCCTGGGGACAGTTCCCCATGATGCTCTCTTTTTGGACTGGAAGGGCAGATTTCTCTATGTCTTCCCTCCCTTCCCTCTGCTGTTCAGAGTTCTGATCAAGATCAGGACTCAACCCCGCACAGTGATGGTGGCTCCAGATTGGGCCAGACAGCCATGGTATCTTCTACTGCTGTCCTTGTCCGTGTCACGTCCCCTGTCTCTGCCCAGGACATACAATCTCCTGTCCTCCTCCGAGGGGCGGATCTGGTATGCCAATCTCCAGTCTCTCAATCTCAAGGCCTGGCTCTTGAATAATTAGAATATGCAGCACTACATCTTTCTCAGGGAGTTCTGGATATTCTGAAGGTCTCCAGGAAGCCTTCCACTAGAAAAACGTACAACTCCAAATGGAAAAGGTTCAGTATTTGGTGCTCTCAGAAAGGCATCCTGCCTGATTCTGCAGACATTTTCACAACCTTAGACTATCTAGTTCATCTGAATAGTCTAGGCCTTAGGCCTGCTACTCTGAAGGTTCAGCTAGTAGCTGTCTCTGCATTCCTCTCAGCAGGGAAGGGCTCTTCCCTGGCATCTCATCCTGTTTTCAGAAAGTTTTTCAAAGGTGGTTCACATTAACTCCCTTTAGGAGCCCACTCCATCTTGGGATCGTAATGTCTGCATAGTTCAGCTTATGCAGCTATCCTCTGAACCTCTGGCTTTGACGAATTGAAGTACTTGACCTAGAAAATTGTGTTCCTGGTAGCTATTACTTCTGCCAGGTGGATTAGTGAGTTACAGGCTCTGTCAGTTGAACCGGACTCCTTGCATAGGGACAAAGTGGTCCTAAGAACCAATAGGAGGTTCTTGCCCAAAGTGGTATCGGATTTTCATCTGAACCAGTCTATATCTCTCCCTGTGTTTTTCACTGATCATTCTTCTTGAGGTGAAAGAAGGTTACACAGTCTGGATGTTAAGAGGGCCCTTAGCTACTACATTGAGCATACTAAGGCACATAGAAATGACTGTCTTCAGTTGTTTCTCACTTATGGTGAAGTGGGGAAAGGTAAGCCTGCCACTAAAAGAACTATTGCCAGGTAGATTGTTTCTTGTATACAATTCTGTTATGACAAGTTGGGTAGAACGCCCCCTTCCTGCCTGAGGGCTCATTCGACTAGGGGTACAGCTGCTTCTCTAGCTGCGGCCAGAGATATACCTTTGTTAGAGATCTGTAAAGCAGCCACCTGGTAAACAGTATATACTTTTACCAAGCATTACTCCCTGGACATCCAGGCGAGGAGCGATGCTAGGTTTGGCACAGCAGTATTGCAGAGCTTCTTCCCAAAGTAGGTTCTGCATTCCCTCCTCCATAGGGAACTGCTTGGTAGTCTGCATTATGTCTGAATACAGCAAGACTTCATGTTGTTCGAAGAAAATATTACTCACCACAGTAATGTTGTTTATTCTAATGGAGTCTTGCTGTATTCAGACCTCCCCGCCTCCTCTCAGAACCTGTTTTTGGGAAGTGGGCTGGCTTGGTACAGTGTTGCACCTCCAGGTGTACCTTGTCCTCTCTCTTGGGTGGGTGGATGTTGTTATTTTTCTGGTGTTTTATACTTAAACATTGTCACTACCTTTCCTTCTTGGGTTCTCGACTTGAGTCTTTTGGGCCCAAAAATAATTTTTTGCCCTTTGGCTATACGTTGAACAATTTCAATACTATAGTATGTTAGTTAGTGTGCTCATAAGAATCTGACGGGTACACTGGGAAGTACCAAAGACAGAGGTTTGAAAACCGAGCTCGAGCTCAACGTTCTATGCTTCTGCATAGCGTTAACTCTTTCCTCTCCGGAGCAGTTCAAGTGCTGGGGCTAACTGCATTATGTCTGAATACAGCAAGACTCCATTAGAAGAAACAACATTACTATGATGAGTACTTTTTTCTTGTTGTCTCTGTGTATAGCGTGTTGGAGAGAAACATTCTGCCAGTGGAACTGAGCAGAATTTGAGTCCATAAATTCGTGATAAACATTCTATGACAAACATTCCATATTCCATATCTTGAATGTGGGAAACTACAGAAAAAAAACAGGAAGAAAGTAGGCAATAATGACATCACTTGCAGTGGGCAGAAGGATTATTTTATCACAAATGCACAAAATAAATCTATTTTCTACATATAAACATGCTTTTCCCAATAGTTAAAAAATTACAAAGGAGTCAATTTTATAAGCGCAATAAGGTACTCAGGGGTGTGTGTAAACCATATTTTACAGCATGACCAGCAGTTGAAGTCACTCAGCCATTGGCCTCGTGCCTTACTACGCCCCTCGCCGTGCTGTAAAATATGGTTTACACACACCCCTTTGTGCCTTATTGCTTACGTACAACCAGTGCAGAAGCTGCCGGATGGTGTACAGTACATGACAGTCAATTTTACTGGGTTCCACAAAAGCAGTGATGTTCTATTTCACAGTGTGGGAGACCTGGATTTCTTTCCTAATCCCACCATGAGTCCGCAAGGTTAACCATAATCACAAAGGTGACTTTCCCCTGGAAGCAACCTCCTCCATCTCTCCACATTATGAGTGACATTCCTCATTTACTGTCCAAAAGCCCTATATACCCACACTGTTCACCAAGACCGTAAGCAGAACTTTATACCAACCCTTGTTTTTCCATCATCAAAAACTTAATGAACAAGAAAGCACTTATGTTGTCCTTGGCTCAGCTCCTATTTCTATTATAGTTTGTCCTACATATTAACAGCTTTCCTCCCACCCACATAACCCACATTTGGGGTAAATAAAGGTTGAGAAGTATGGTATGGTCATCTAACAAAGGGTGCAGGCTACAGCCAACAAGGATGTTATTAAAGGGGTGGTAGGGGCAGGCTGCCCTCATGAGAAAGAGGAATGAGTGAACCTTTTCCAGTTCTATGGAGAACCTGCAATGGTTCTGGTTTGAACTCTCCCCTTCAGTCAGTACTTTGCATACATTTCCCATGTTAATTTTAATACACATTTTAGGCTGGAGCACAGCGCAACAAAAGCCAAGTACTGTAGCACGGAGGAGGCTTTTAAGCAAATCTAGACAAGTTGCCATTGGATAAATAACATGCGGGGGCCAGAGTAAGGATTTCTGCCTGCTGGAGCACAAAATAGCTCCTGGGTACAAGATCAGCAAGATCTACAGGGTCAGACCAGTGACTGCATGTTCTGTGCACTGTGAATGCAGCCTGTTTATTGTCAGATCCAAACAGACACAGGTGAACTCTGACAGCATGCCTCTATCAGATCCTGCAGGAAGTGGCAACGATAAAAGCAGGCTCTATATACGAGTATAATGTAAATAACATTCTTTACCCTTTTTGATGGGGTGAGGTAACGCTTCTGTATACAGGTATCTGTTATGCAGAACAAATATACAAGTCTTTTTATCTCTACTTTTATCAATATTGTGCTAATCTAATCCTAATCTGTATATAATAACAACAATACTAATCTGTATATAATAATAATACTAATCTGTATATAAGAATGTTGTTATCAACGCTGGTCATATGAATGTATCAAAATGTTTTGTAATATGTATCCTCCTATCCCACACCCCCAGGGCGCATCTGGAATCGGTAGTACCCTGCTCAGTAGGCTTTCCTGGTAAAACTCTTAAATAAATAAATAAATATTGTGGTATTTGATGTGACAAGTTATTATGCAAGTTTATATATTTTGTTATACAATATTATGTGTTTTCATTAGGACTGTGTGAATACCTTTTTCAAATATTCGTATTCAGTGCCATGTGTCCCAATATTCAGCAGAATATTCGGTATTCAGTTACTTTTCTTTATTTGTTACACAGAAGCAAAGAGCTCCAACCCCTCACTGCTTCTCAGTCTAAATCCTGCAAGAATAGAGAAACAGTTTATCCCCCAACTCATATAGCACTCCAACCCCTTCCTCCCCAACCACTTCATCGACGCGTTGTAATTTTTTTGTAAAATATGTAAAATTAATTAGAGCTGGCACACATTACTTCGTTGCCACCGTTTCATACTGTGCTATACACACTGTAATCAGGCAGTAGTTCCTCACTTCACTCAAGATTCAGCACGTAAAGATACATTTGTGGGTAGGGCACAAGAGCCATTTCTTCAGCCAGTTGCCTTCTTAGAATGAAATCAATAGCTTGCTTGTGCTTATACAGTAGAAAGAGCTGATCACGTGAGCAGCCTCGTCTCTACTATACAAGCACAAGCAAGCTATTGATTTAATTCCAAGAAGGCAGCTGGCTGAGGAGGAGAGAGGGCTGCGCCGGCTGCCTTTTAAAAAAATGTATTTTAGCCGTGGGGTGCGTGTTGAGGTGGGGGCCATGCTACTGGCTACCAGGGTGTGTGTGCATGGGGGACCCACAGTATTGAAACTTGGTGGTCAGCGTGGAGGAGGGGTTATGCCAGTTGCCCATTGAATTTACGTAGGTTTTCTTTTTTCTTTAAATATAATTTGCATGAAGTGGTTGGGGAGGAAGGGTTTGGTGCCGAGGGTGGGGAGGGAGGTCCTCTCAATTCTTGCCGGATCTGGGCTAGGGATGATGGTGGGGGCTCTTAGCTTTTTATAAGTGCTTCCCGAATACTGGGCGAATAGTGCACTATTCATTATTCAGAATCCAAATAATGAATAGCTCATTATTCGTGGTATTTGGGAAATGATATTCATTATTTGCACAGCCCTAGTTTGCATTCACCTCTGTCTTAATGTCTGTATCTGTTCGGTAACGAAGGGCACCACTGGAAATGTGCCTGTGTGCCTCAACGGTTATGTTCCTCGATGAACTTGTTATCAAGCAATCAATATACATCATGCTCTGCCAGCTTCAAATATTTTACATGTATCTGAATAAGAAGGGCAACAGAACAGAACATGAAGGAGGGGGGGTTTCCACCTGGTTCAGATGACGTGAACTGAAATTTATTTTCTCTTCTAATTCCCTAATACTGCAACTCCCTTACGTGACAGCAGATTTCAAGGTCTTAAATTAAATGGCTGAGAAGTCCTTTCTTTCCTTTAGATCTTTCATTGGAAATAAATATGATTCAATCCCAATTTGAGTTTCATTCTGTGCTAACCAAGGTGAGATCTTCTGGGAGCTTACATCTTCTAGGTCTCTCTCTGATTAGCTATTTGGGGGAAACAGATGTAGAAAGAAGAGTCCGTGAAACCCTCCTCCTCCTCCTCCTCCTCCTCACTGTTGCCATTCTCCAGTTACAGAAGCTATACCTGTCAATATACACCCTTAGTAACTGGCACCATCTGGCGCTGCTAGAAAACACTGCACCAGTAGAAAAAAGCAAGTACTCCTGTCTTAGCATGACCTGTTACTGGAGATAATCTGGGATCTACAGACGTCTGAAAATGGAACCCTTATCCAAACACAACCAGTACCATGCCCCATTTAGCATTTCTCATGTCCCATTCTCTAGGTTTCTAGATGTGTTACTCAGATTAAATTAAATCTAAAAGTCCTCTACAGCTAAGGCAGCAGCCCTAGTGGTTAGAAAGGCCACTCTGGTGCCCAACCATGGATCTGAGTACACAAACAATATGTTTCAGCAGCTTAATTCCAGTATTTTAACTAAATGCACAAAAGTTGGGAGGCTTTTGATAACTTGGCCAAATGAAGTAATCTGGCCAAACAAAGCAGGATGACATTCAGATAATCAGTTTCAATTCCACAGCATTAATATCTGCAATCTGAATTTGTTTTTTTGTTTTACACAGCACTTAGTTTGAACTTAAGTTTTGGAGGTCCTTCTATTATTTGCTATTGCAAGGACTACCTAGGAATATGTTTCAGTTAAAGGGGAACAGTTAGCAGAAACAGCCTCACGCCCAAGTATCTAGTCCTTGTGCACTTTGTGTGCAAAACCTATTTTTTTCATTTATTGTTTACTGCAGTATAATAGATTCTATCAAGCTTATTTTGCTGACTTCTAAGGTAATATTTTCCGTAACTACAAATCCCAGAATCCACTGCAGCTGACATGAAGAGGAGGACTGCAGCAGTGGGAGATACAATAACCTGCAGTGCATTTTTGAGATTTTACAAGCTCACATCAGATGTTTGCCAGTCCCCTTGTTCTCCCAGGGCTAAAAACAGCAGGCCCAGTATAAAAACAGATCAAAGCTTATAACAATTCTTAGGGTGCATTGCAGGCTATTGACTCTCCCATTGCTGCAGCCTGCTGGGCATCGCATCTCCTGCCATGTTGGCAACCCTGGCTCGGAAACAGATGCGAGTCACTAAGGGGTTAGCCTGGGAAGGGAGGATGGAGTGTCCCAAGGACAGCTTTCCTCCCTCGGGGGAAGGGAGAGCTAGGGTGGGTCTGTGCTTCCTGGTAGGTGGCTGCCAGCTGCAGGGTTCTGGAGATGGCAGCTCAGCAGCCCACCAGGGATAGTGTCCCACACGTTTGATGCTGGTGGGGTCTCCGTGGAACACAGCTCACATAATGCATCATGGCACGCACAGTGAAACCGAGAGACAATGGAGGAAAGAACCCTGACCAGCAGGATGCTGCCAGCCTCCGCAGGCCCCACACCAGTGACTGGGCTCCCTGGTCCTCTGGTAGAGAACGGCTGGACAAAATGGTAAATCCCAGAGAAGGTTGGTGATGGGGCAGGGGGGACCGGACCAGAATGGGTCTGGTTAGGAAGACAGGAGATAAAATACTAACTGAAAAACAGTCTCTAGCCCTAACAGTTCCAAAGTTATAATATTTAAAATGTATATCTCTTTTGAAAGGACTAACTCTGAAACTGCTGGCGCTAGAAATTTAAATTTAAATTAAAACCCGGAGTCCAGCCGTTAAGTAACAGTGCTGTTATTATATCGGTGTCATGTAAAGTAACAGTAATAAGTATGTTACCAATATAAAAACAGGCAGTTTTTTTTCTAGCTGCTTCAGTTTATATATTTACATCACAATAAAACTGTTTCTTTACTTTATAAGATAAATATTATTGACTTTTTTTAATATCGACATGGAAAATTTCATGACAGTTTAAAACAAAACGTTAAACATAATTTTTTGGACTTTTAAAAATGTTGGCATTAATCCTCATAATTTAATATCTACTGTGAATAAGTGTAATACTCAAACATTCATCTTATGCCTTAAATTGTGTGAACATTCCAGTCTTTTCTCCCACAGCAGTACTAAATATTCCATGCTTAAAAGCATCTGAAGATAATCAATCAAGCAATACATGAATAAAAGTTATAATCACAAAAAGGGTGTCTACTGAGCCACGCTCACTAGTTCATTTGGGTAATTTTTTAGGCAGCATCTGAACCACTGCCTAACGTATACAGAGAAAAATTGAAAATTATTTACGCCAAATCATTTCAACCACAGCACTGCATAAAGTACAAGAACATTCATAACACCTAAAGGTGAGATTTAACTGAGACCTTGGGTCCCTGGAACAGTAAGTTCAGGAAGTAGTACTACTAGCTAACATATACTGTAGGATGGTATCTAGTAACTAAACAAAGTAGTGGTGCTGCTGCCACAGTGGGTATCTGTGGATTGGGGGAGACCATGCAGCGGTACAAGGATAGATAGCGACTCATTTTGCAGCTTCCCCAGCTCAAGATGAAGGGTAGCATGGCTGATGTTTCAAAACTGTTTGGTCTTGCTATCAATGGTAGCAGTGCACAAACCCAGACAAAATGAATTTCATTAACTCATGAACACTGGGTATGTTCAAAACGGTTCACGACATCCATCAAAGCTGACCAAATATTCTTCAACTCAGTTCACGAAATAAGTTCATAAATTGTTCACTGACACAAAGTTTGTGGGCTGTCAATATAGCCTAGAGGTTAGAGTAATGAACTGTGAATGAGCTTGGTACATCCAGCAGACCTGGGTTTGATTGCCACGACCTCCACTTGCATGCTGTGTGACTCTAAGCAAGTCACTTAACTTCCCCAGTTCTCCTGAGTCGCCCTTGAAAACAGGCACTTGTGCACAGTGGTCCTTACTCAGTTACCACAGAAATACAGGTTACTCACCTGTAAGAGGAGTTCTAGGAATGGTATATGTTGTTCATCCACACTTACTGGCAGATTCCTTGCCGCTTTAAATCTTGCCGGAAGGTCTTCAAGCTGGCTCCTCCCACCCACCGGGTGGTAAAACTCTCGGATCCGCCCCATGACGCCAGATCTAGCCCGCTGGAAGCCAGGTTGCGCGTCGAAGCTGAGGAGGTCGGTTGGGTTGTGTGGATGAACAACATATACCATTCCTAGGACTCCTGTTACAGGTGAGTAACCTGTATTTCTAGGGACATGGATGTGTTATTCAATCCACACTTATTGGCAGATTCCTAGCAGTTCTCTGGGAGGAAGGAGGCAAGGCGCGCACCCCTACTTGGGAAATAAGAACTGGAGAACAGAGGTCCCAAAACCAGCATCCCGGCGTGACTAAACATCGATGTGGTAGTGGATAATGAAGGTGTGTGCTGACTTCCAGGTAGCAGCCCTGCAGATTTCCTGGATAGGGACATCCCTGGAAGCAGCCACCGATGCAGCGGTATGGCGGGTAGAATGAGCTCTTATCCCTTTGGGAGGCTCCATGCCCGCCATCCTGTTGCAGAGATCTATGCAGGAGGTGACCCACCTGAATATCGTCCGCTTGGCTGCAGGTCTGCCAGGTGCGGCTTCAGCGTAGGTGACAAACAGCTGGTGAACCTCTCCCCGAACTTCAAGCTGTCCGCCTGTAATAAGAGAGAGCTCTTCTATGGAGCCTATATTTGGCCTCCCGAGGTGTGATTGGGGTAGAACACTGGCAGAGTCAACACCTAATAAAGGTGAAACTCCGACATCACCTTCGGAAGGAATTTCAGGTGGGGCGAGGGACAACCTTTGTCCCTGTGGAAGACCAGACAAGGAGACTCGATGGAAAGTGCCTGGAGCTCTCCCATCCTTCTGGCTGACATGATAGCCACCAAGATCATGGTCTTCCACAACAGGTGAGAAATACCACACCTGTGCATCGGTTCAAATGGCTTGCCCATGAGCTTAGCCAGTACCAGCAGTAGATCCCATGGAGGTGGAGGTCTCACACGGAGGGATATGTGATCAAGGCCTTTGAAAAGTGCCCGACCACCTTCTCCTGTGCCACAGACTGCTTGCTGCCCGCATCAGTAAGCGATGATGTGTGCACCCCTATGGGGTCATCGATCAAGCCCTAGCTGAGAAAGAGACCACAGGTAGTCAAGAATGCTGGCCAAGGAACAGAAGGAAGGGTCCAACCCCTTATCCTGACACTAAATGGAGAATCTCTTCCATTTAAAGGCATAGCGTTTTCTGGTTGACTCCTTACGGGATGCCTCAACAACGTTGAGGACCTCGTCGGAAAGACCCAAGGCCTGGAACTCTAGCCACTCCGGAACCAGGCCATCAGGTGCAGGGATTGAAGGTCCGGGTGGAGTGCCTTCCCCCTGTTGACTGAGATCAGGTCTGGGCAGGCTGGAAGCCGCCTCAGGAGCCTGAAGCTGAGGCTGAGGAGATCTGGATACCAGAACTGGCGTGGCCAGTCTGGGGCTACCAGAATCACCTGCGCCTTGTCCCTCCTCACCTTGAGAAGCACCTTGTGGATCAAGGGAAATGGGGGAAAGGCGTAGAAGAGGCCCAGGGTCCACGGCCTTGAGAAGGCATCCCCTGCAGCGAGCCCTGCTGAGGTGATGAAACAGCCTCAGCTTCAGATTCTCCTGAGGCAAACAGGTCCACCTGAGGAATGCCCCAGTGGGAAAATAGATCTTGTACTACCTCTGGCAGGAGAGACCACTCGTAAGATGCTGCACCTATCTGGCTAAGGGCATCGGCCAGAGTGTTGGAGGCTCCTGCCACATGGATGGCTAGGAGATCTGCCTCCAGTCTGCTCATGAGAGACCATGTGCAGAGAGCTTCCTTGCACAGAGGCAAGGAGCGCATCCTGCCCTGGTGGTTTAGGTAGTACATGGTTGTGGTGTTGTCCGTCTGGACCTGGACCACTTGACCCCATACAAGCAGACTGAAGGCGGTGAGGGCTAGTCGGACTGCTCGAAGCTCCAGCAGGTTGATGTGACATCGAGATTCCTAAGGGAACCAGAGGCTGCGCGCTCTGAGCTCCCCCAGATGGGCATCCCAACCCATCAGAGAGGCGTCGGTCGTTAGAGTGACTGTCAGCTCTGGGCGGACAAACGGGATACCCTCCTGCAGATGAGCTGGAACGAGCCACCACTGGAGAGCGTTCCATATCTCCTGGGTCACTATCACTGGCTGGTCCAGAGGACCGGAGCGCTGTGACCATTAGCAGGCCAGCCCCCACTGAAGGGGACGCATGTGTCAGCGGGCCCAATGGACCACGCTGGTGCAGGCCGCCATGAGGCCCAGGAGGCACAGGAAGTCCTGGGCAGGGTGCAATTGCCCAACCAGAAATGATTGGGCAAAGGAGGAAAGAACCTCAGCCCTGTCCACCGGGAGCCGTGCACTGGCTCGAAGAGAGTCAAGCTCTGCCCCCATGAACTGAATCACCTGCACTGGCACGAGTTCCGATTTGGCCTCGTTGATGAGGAGGCCAATCTGAGAGCAGACCTGGAGGGCCAGATCCCTGGACTGCTCCAACTCCGGCTTAGAGGAGGCTGCAATTAGCCAGTTCTCCAGGTAAGGGTACACCCGGACCCTTCGGCACCGCAGGAATGCTGTCACCACTGCCATGCATTTGTTGAAGACCCTGGGAGCTGGAGAGAGGCCGAAGGGCATGGCCTGGAACTCGTAAAGGGATCCCTCCGCTCTGAAATGGAGAAATCGCTGGTGGGGCGGACGGATTGGGACGTGAAAGAACGCATCCTGAAGGTCCAGAGAACAGAATCACACACCTTGTTCCAAGGATGGGATGATCTGAGCCAGAGTGACCATCCTGAAGGTTCGAGACCTTAGGAATTTGTTCAGGTTGTGTAGGTCTAGAATGGGGAGCCAGCCCCCTGTCCGTTTTGGGACCAGGAAGTACCTGGACACAAACCCTGGGTCTGATGGAGGATCCACCACCTCCCTGATCACCTCCTTCTGGAGGAGCATGGCAATGTCGGCTCAACGAGCCGACAGAGGCTGCGGACCCCGTAGCCCCCCCCCCCGTGGGGAAATGGCTCGAAGGGTGGGGACTGCTCGAATTCCAGAGGCAGACCCTTTCCTATCACTTCCAGCACCCAGCGGCCCGTGGTGATATTGGACCAGGCAGAAAGGAAGTGGCGGAGCTGTCTCCCCACAGGGGATCCTGGGAGGAGGACGAGGTTGGAGGCGACACCCTCAACCCGTCACTGGGCAGGCTTGGAGGAAGGACCAGCCAAGGAGCCCCTGGACTTTTCCCTCCCGTTTCCTACTGGAGGAAGCAGCAGGCTTGGCTTTGGAGTGCTAGCGCAGCCTGCTGGCCCTGATGCTGGTGTTGTTGGCGGATGTGCCGTGAGGAGCTGAAGGTCAGAAGGGTTTACTGCTGCTGACGGCCTTTGTTCTTCTGGGCAGACGGACCGAGTCCAAGGTGGCATTGGACTTCGATCCTTCAGATGACCCTCCACCCCAGACTGAACAAGTCGGTACCCAAGAAGGAACGCCTGCCAGCTTGTGCTGGGTATCTGCTGTAAAGGTAGAGATCCGCAGCAAAGCTCTGCGGCGCATGGCTACTGCGGCCACTACTGACTGGGCACACAAGTTAGTGATGTCCAGGGAGTCTGGAGCTGCTGTTTGGCCACCACCCTTCCCTGATCCCACACCTGCTTGACCATCGTCTGAACGTCAGCTGGGAGATAAGGAATCACCTCATCCAGGGAGCCCAAAAGGGTGTGTGAAAAGTGTGCCATCAGAACGGCCGAGCTGGCCTGATGAAGGCCTAGCAAGGAAGCCACACAGACTTTCCGCCCGGAGTAGTCCAGTTTCTTGGACTCCTTATCGGGTGGCTTTTCCACATCCCAAGCGTCCCCAGAACGCCGGAAAACGCTGTCGGTCACTAGCCCCTCCGCGGAGGGGTGTTCTGAGAAACCAGAGAGTGAACCAGTAAGAACAGCATACTTCTCGAGCCATCCTGGCCGAAGGTGTTGGACAAGAAGCTGGCCGCTGCCATAGCTCCAGAGCCGGGCCAACAATGGCTTCGGCCACCGGGAAGGCCTCTGTGGGGGAATCCTCCGGTATCTCCATGAGGGAATACTTGGCCCATTTTGAAACGGGTTTGAGCTTCATCCCAGTGGACTCTGAGATGAGCTGAAGCATTCCAAGAAACGAGGATGGGCTCTCGTCCACCGACTGACCCCCGGTGGACTCCAGGTCAAGTGGCCTGGAGAACAAGGAGGAGTCGTTGTCAGACTCTGAGGAGTCTGTAAACAGCTGCCAAGGGTCGGAGCCACCCTCCACTTGCCGAGGTCGATTGGGAGAGAGGGTGACCGACAACTGATGGGGCAAGCCCTGACCCGACCGAGAATTCTTGGTTGGGGCCCCAGTTTTAGGTTGTGGAGGCGGAGGTTCCACCACAATGGGTGGCGCAGCCGGTTTTGGCTGAACAACCAGTGCAGGCTTCAGCTCCTCAACTACAACGAGGGGTTGTTTCGGCTGCTCCGGTGACAGCCACTTAATGGCCAGGGAAGGCGACAGAGTTGGCTTATTCCTGGTCAAAAGGAGCTGCTGTCACATTAGATCCTCATAGCACCGACACAATTTGCGTCGGAGCCTATCCTTCGAAGAGAATGAAGACGAGGATGAGCGGCGCCGCCGCTTCCACAGTGCTGAGACCGAGACCGCTGATGTCGGCAGGATCGGCTGGACCTGGAAGAGGTCTGAGACCTCGGTGTGTCTGAGAGGGGCAGGGGAAACCCGCCTTCTCGGTTCAGGGACCTTAACCGGGACTCGCACAGGAGGCACAGGCAAGTCTCGGTTTCACCAGGGGAGCCGGTGAAGAAGGGTTGTCGGCTTCTCCAGTCGACAGCCGTCAGGAATCAAGAAAATCTTGACCTCTAGATGGGTGTCTCAACCGGCTGACCTGGCGGGGACACCGTGAAGCCAGCGCCTTAGCCGCAACCTTGACTGGAAGCCCAGTTGTCTACCGTCCGGGAAGGAGACCTTCCTCCCGCTCCCACGAATGTCGACGTGAGACTTTACCCCTTAGAGTCCTTCTTTCTGACTGAGAGGAATGTCCTAAGGATGAAGCTGTGTAGGAGAAGCCCAAGGAGAGCAGGATAAATGCCGCAACCGATGAAGATGATGCTGCGGCCTGGGCCGCTTCCTCCTCGAGGGCGATCATCTGCTCGAGCTGTTCAGCTGAGCCCGCAGCCATGGACACCGCCCAACGGGCCTCCTTCGACTTGACCGGAGGATAACATTTCTCAGGGCACCCAAGTTGCAGTCAGCAGTGCGATCCTCTAAGACCGTGGCCGAAAAGGACTTGTACAAGTCGCAGGCCTGCAAATCGTGTTCAAGCCCCAGGCAGTAGACGCACGTGGAGTGCAGATCGGTCCGGGACATCTTCTGCCCACAGGGGCACCGACGAAATCCGGGAGTCGATTTGTCCATTGCAGCTGCGAGGGAAGATAAAGACCGAAGTCTTGTAAATTTTAAAATTAGTTTCGGGTTAACCGAAGAGTTTGGATCCAGGCCTAAAACGCAGAGCGCAAAGGAGGGAACCTGAGCTTCCAAGCGGTAAGGATGATCTTGAGTCATGGGGCGGAGCTGAGAGTTTTACTACCCGTGGGTGGGAGGAGCCAGCTTGAAGACCTTCCGGCAAGATTTAAAGCGGCAAGGAACCTGCCAGTAAGTATGTATTGAACAACATATCCATGTCCCTAGAATTAATAATAATGAACAATAATGTTCTGAAACTTTTATACAGCATGATAAACAGACAAAAATAAACCTGCATAACTAATATGCAAATGAGAACACAGTGCTTACCACTGTAAGAAATACAAAAAAGATGTCACAACATCAGAACTATTTAAGGCCCTGTCCACACTTCACTCGTTCAGCTGAATATGTTATCAATAACGTTACAGGCCTTACCATGTTGGGGCATCCACACTGAAATTCCGTCTGAAGAAATGTTTTTGTTTTGAGCCTTGATCATGTCCACATTACAGTTAGCAAATGTGTACAGCACAGACAGTTGCAAAGTGTGTTTACAGTGTTAGGAGGCCTGACTAACAGCAGCAGGACAAACACGCTACCATACCCCTGTCCACACTTCAAAAGGTAAGTGCGTTGGCAATGGCACAGTGTTGAAAACCATGCTAAAACCCTGAAACTATCAGGATTCAAACACGTAAATATTTTCGACAGTAATGTTACGGGACCCCAGTGTGGACAGGGCCTTAGTTAGGAGTACAAGTTTTAAATCTAAATGTCTGATTAAGAAAGTCATTAGAAGATGCTGAATTTATTAAAAGAATCCAATTGTCATGATTATTCACTATGGTTGTATAATGACACAACCAAGGGTTAAATATGTCTGCTTCCATTCTGCACCTAGGACAACAACTTTTATGCGACTAGGGCCCATCATGTTAAAATGTATTACTTATGAATTATCCATTATTATAAAGGCAGGGTAAAGTGGTCACCAAAAATCATTGGTGAAATGCTACCATGAAAGTTCACTGGAGGGGTTTCAGAAACTTTCATGGGCTTTTATTGTATTTATTTCATTTCAGTAACTGGGTAAGCCCACTGGGACCAAAGGTTCCTTTTTCGCGGGGACCCGGGATTAATTACATGTAGGAACAAGCAAAGTGAAATGTACATCAAAGATACAATAAAAGAGCTGTCTGGACAGCAATTGTTGATCACAAATGACGTTTTCCCTCTTGGATCCTAGCCACGAGGAATGCTTAAACAGGTACAATTGTTTTCATAAAATGGCCATGAACATGAGTAACATTTACTGTTCATGCACAATTTAAGAACATTCATTAACAAAGTGCTGTACGTTTGATGCACGTTAATGGGTGTCGAGATCATGAGCCATTTCGGAATAATTCCTAAAATTTCACAACAGGTTCATGCACTTTTCGACTGGGAACTGGCTAGATTTGCCTGGGAACACCAGGCTGTTGTGTCTCTTCTTCTGAGAGCAGGTTAGCTGAAGTCCTATCCCAGTAATCCAGATTTTCCCCTGTGGTACATCTTCTCAGCATACATCGCTTGCATATCAGTGGTCTACAGACGACCCAGAAGGGAAAACTAGTGGGAGCTGGAAGTGACTGCACCATAGGCTGGATTTAGACGGGGTGGGGCCAAGTGGTGCCAGTAGCTCCCTCGATCATGGAGCTCCTATTAGTAACACACTACTGTGCTGCATTCTTAAATCAGTATGCACTAATGCATCCATGAAAGCCATCTGAGCCACACGGCTCTCATCTGTCCTCCAGTGTTCTGGTAGTGCTGTAAACAACCAACCCCACCCACATTACATAGTTGATGCCCCCTCAGAAAAGCTGGTCTCCAACATGAATTTTCTTACTAACTTTCATCCTGCGCCATGTGGTCAGGTCCCAGCACTGCGGCAGCAGCTGGTCTTGCCTTGGTGAGTCTGATCATTCATTCTCTACTTTTGCAGGTTTGGTGCAGTTCCTTTGCATGCGCGGGGGGAGGGTTTGTGCATGGGGGGGGGACAGCTGCAGCAAAGTGGAGTGGACCTTAACAATACAAATCTCAACCAGGTCGCCTGGTGCTCACTACTCCTGATTTGCTGTTGTGTCCAGTAGTGGATGTGGCTAGCAAGGGGCACCTTCTTTATATGTCTGGGCTGCCGAAACAAGAGTGAGCTGTAATTCATTCACTCAGAAGATTAACGATGGAGCAAGAGTGAGTGTACTACTGAGGAGCAGACAGAGAGAGAGAGAGCGGAGACCACAAGTGAAGAGCAGAACCCGGGGTTTCAGGCAGCAGCAGTCCAGTAATGCAGGGTCAGCGTGGCCTTGATAAATCCACACAAGGAGTTGGAGTGAGGTTCAGGCCATCTCGTAGTCAAGCAAGTTGTAGCTGAGAGCTCTGCTCATTAGAGTCATAGGGTCAGTGTGTGCTGTCTAGAGAGAAAGAGTTTGGTGGCCAGGTGACTGGAGACAGTACTCAACTAGGGGCACATAGACTTCAGCCTGCTGAAAATGGATCAAGTCTTCATTTAATCAGATACTTTTGCTTTTAAAAGAGAGACTTTCACAGTCTCAAACAATGGTGGGTGGAGGTGGCTGCTGGGATGGGACAGGACATTAGTGTTTTTGTGCCATTTATTTACTCCTACTTGCAATGTTTTCCCATCCTTGAAAAACTGTCAAATTTATGTTAATGACATGATGTATTGTTATCTTGCCTCTTATGCTTTGTTTATGTTTTGTTCTGTACCCTCCGTCGGGTTTAAAAATAGTCATTTCCATGGCTAGTGCACCTTACCCAGTCAACAAAAACTAAATAAATAAAACTGGTGTAATAAATGTAGAACTAGTGTTTTTAATTTCTAGCATGGGGAGCTTAAATTCATGACATTAAAATAGTTTAAGGTCATTGCTGGTTTTGTCCAATATGGCAAACTGATTTTGGTGTGGAGTTGCAGGAGAGAGAGTTGAGGGTAGTGCCCTCGGTAGCATGCTAGGAATGGTACAAAACTAATGTTGGGCAGGTCTGGTCTCAGCAACAGCATGAGCCAGGAGAGGCAAAACGGGTACACTAGACCTCTGAACTGAGATAAAAACTTCAGGATGTACTGTATGTCTAATCTGTGTGGTCTTTTCAGTCGTGGTTATACAGTGTGAATGAGCACAGAGGGAATTAATTTAGAGACATAGGGGTTTTGGAGGTGTTCTGCTGTATATTATGGCACGTGCAGGAGTTTCTGCTTGCTTGGAGAGCAAAATTAGCAACAGAAGTCATAAGACCTTGTTTGGCACACTGACACCCCAGGCAGTTACAAAATCGAAGAAAAAAGTCATAGAATCAAATATTTAGTTTATGTAGTTATGTGTTAAATGGGGGATGGATGCAAGCAAGTGCTGTCGCTAATAAAAAAAAAAATATGCATTTTTATATTTGTTTAATAACTGTGTTCTGCTGTCTGCTTACTGACTTCTTGGGCCTATCATAGAAATGAGATGCCTCATGCCATAGGTTATCTCAGTAAAGAATATTTTAAAACAATAAAAAATATTTTAATTATTTAAAAATGTATTTTCTTTGGAATAAGCTGCTCTATAGAATAAAATCTGTTTTGCAAAAATAGCAAGCAAACTTGAAACTATATTTTCAGAAACTAGATAGCAAAGTAACTTTGTTCCTATATTTCTATAGTTATTGTATTTATTTTTTTACTGCGGTAAGGTTAAGGGATAGGTTAATCTGTACTGCAGGACAAACTGGGATAGGTTGGCTCTATGGTAATGTCATAACGTGCTTGAGTGAGTGACATTTGTGAACTTGTTTACTTGGATTTAATCATTTAATTTGTCTGCAATTTGTCTATCACCAAGTCTCTCTCAACTTATCTCATTTTTATGTGCTTCGGATGTGCTGCAGTCTTTTGGTATTTTGTTTTATTTCTGGGGTGGGAGGGTATTTTGGGCAACATAATGTCATGTGGATTGTGGGGACTCTGGGGATGGTGCTAGGTACAACTCTCTCAAAGCGAGGAGAGGAGAAAATGGGTAGAATTGCATTAGAATACCTTCCAAAATGCACCAAAATGTTAAAAAATGTATGGAGCCTAGGCAGCCCACCAGACCCCCAGCCTATTATTTTTCTTTTTTTATCTGACTTGAGCTCCCCCATCTATTGGACTCCTGGATCCGCCCTGGACTGCACAACACACAACATAACTCCGAGGAAGACACACACGATTAACATTACACAAGCAGACTTGCTTCACAAATTTCCTTCCAGTTATCTGCTTTGGCTAGTATAGGGAGGCAAGAGACATTAAAGTGTATCCTCGTGTCCTTCTAAAATGGATTTTAAGCATACCTCAGTTTGGTAGCTTGCTTTAGTGCTTGGGCAGTGACCAGGCCAAATGCACAATTATATAATAAGCAAGGAAATACTATGCAAGACCACAGGAAGTTAGAGGAGACAGCTTTCTGGGCAGGCCTGGCAAAAAGTCTGTGTGAACCTCAGCTAACAAGAAAAGCCTGGTCACTGGGGCCAAATTCAGCAGAAACTGTTCCCAATGCTACAAGGGTAACACTCAACATACTCCTGCCAGTGGGAACCGCTCCAAGACTTTGTGTACCTGATGGAAAGCAGATAAACACAAGGATTTATGTGGTGAAATCAGTTCTCCTGTTCATTTGTTCAGTACTCGGTGAACAGGTCTTAAAACAAAATAGATCACTTTGTTTTTATGCATACTGTGCAGATACCACGTGCCAAAGCATCTGTTTATTCATGTTGTTTTGCTTTTTGAGGCATGAGGCCATAGGCTGCATGACTTCAGCCACTTAGAGTGACAATAGCCCATGAAACTGCATGCCTTGTAGTGTATTACTGTGATTATGAAATAAATAGAATATAAATTAAGCTTAGAAAATATTTTGTAATAATTTTGTTGACTGATGACATGACCAACTTTTAGAAAGGGATTACATACCGAGATATCATGCCAGCTATATGTGGTCTCGAATAATCAGATTTCAGGATTTTGACCATCCATTTCCTAAATATATATGCTTTATATCACAGTTGTATATCTGGACATCAGAAAAATGTTAGCTAGTGTCCCACACAAGGCTCTAGTTCAAGAACCAGAGAAGCTAGGTACTGCATAATTGAAGGGTGCAGCCCGTAGTTATGTGGAGGAAGAGCTCCTCCCCCACATCCTATTTAAGTCAAGCAACAGACTTCCACTCTGCTTAGAGCGAGTCGCACTCACTGTGCTCGCTGGCGTGCTTGGGGCTGTGGTTGTTTTGTGTTCCCCCCTTCTGCTCATTCTCTTGTCTTGTTCTCCGTCTCGTCTCCCCTCCCTCCATTTAGTACATTGCCCTGCTTGTTTGTTTGTGTTTGCTTTTGAGGGGGGTTATGCCTTGCTCCTGCCTCCTCAGCTTTCTTCATTCCTCTACCTGGGCCGTTTGTTAGCACATCCTTTCTTTCTCCTGCTGCTTTCGGCTGATTTCTTTGTCCTGCAACCGCCACCTTGCCGCCTCTTAGTTAGGTCCGTCAGATTCTCCTCCTGCTCCAGCTGCCGCTGCCAGATCGACCTCACTTACCCCCATCAAGCTGCTTCCCTGCTTAGCACAAAGCGACCTCTGCAACCTCGCTCTATACTCCTAGGTCCTACCTAGCTCGTTCTTCCAGACTCCATTGAACTGTAAGCATTTCTGTACCCATAGCTCGAGACAGCTTGAGTGCGTTTGTGCAGTGCAGGGTTCTGGTTTTACTCACTCTGACAAACTACTGATCAGCTCCTGCACTACTACTTCCTGGTTTTGTATTCATAGCTCCTCACTTGTCAGCCATGTCAGACTCTAATGGAATCACCCCATCTGCTAATTTGCTTGCTCTGCTTCCTAGCTTATAGATTCGCACTACTGTGAATTTAACCGGAAGACTTTGCCCTGGCTCAGGTGCTTTCCAGATCTACCTTTACACAGGAATCAGACTGTTTCCTGCATAGCACAGTATTCTGCATCCAACTGCAGCATTACTCCTATTTCCATTTTATTGTGGGCCATCGCCGCATGGGTATTCTACTTTTCTTCGCTAGATGACACTGTAGTTCAGCTGAGCTTCCAGCTCAGCGGGTCATTCCAACTCCTCTTATTGGGCTATGGGATGTTATACATGTATACTACTACTGACATTCTGCCACATTGGAATCCTTCCAACTGCTACTAGCACTCGGTATTGGATATGTTTTGTTTAGGATAGAACTGTGTCTTCTGCATTGCCTTTTGACCGCAGGTGGCAGTTAGCACTTTCCAATATCACCCTGCAATCAACTGTGCCATAGCTGCTTTCATGCTCTGTAAACTAATTAGTCCCTGATTACTTGTTCCTGCCTTCATCCACACACCTATGCCATCCTGCGTTCTACTGACCTCCATGCAAGTCCACTGATTTACTACTTCTTGCTGACCTGCATGACATCTACACTTGCTTACGCAACCATTGCTTCTCGCCTGTGCACAAACATCGCTTTATGCCTACTGCCATCACCGGCCGGTCTCCAGGTTACTGCACTCATTCTGCACTCGGCCTTGCACAGCCTCAGCACTCACTGCTCATTTCAATGTTCAGGATGACCATGGACTTACTCCTGGATTTCGAACCACCGCACTCAAATCTTCCAATTCTTTGGACTTTGCCCTGCTTCCCTGCCAACACGTCTGCATCATACAGCATGCTTACTACTACAACTTATGAGCAGGTTCACTTCTTTACCTTACTTGCTCTTACACATGACTGCGCCTCCCAGGACTTGAAGGTCCTCATGATTAACCTGCCATTATAATTCCGCTCCTACTGAGCTGGCATACATCTAACAACCCATGTTTCCTTATTTGCTGAGATCCCTATCTACCAGGACATGAACCTCTGCATTGCACATGCAGCCCCGACATTCAGCTATCGCATTGCCAGGGCCTGTGCTCCTACGGGCCCGGAGGTACTCTGTTCCTATATATTCCATTGATCACCTGCTTTTACGATCCAAGCCTTTCACCCATCGGGCTGGGAGGTTTACATAATAATCACCTGCTTCTATCACCTGCCCCGCCCATCGGGCTGGGAGGATCATCACTAATTGCATGCTTCTATGACCTGCCTTCCCCATCAGGCTGGGAGGTTTACCTACTAATCATCTGCTTCTACCTTCGCCCATCGGGCTGGGGGGTTTCCTCCTTCTGCTCTACTTCTGCCTCATCCAGCTCGGGGCCTGGGGATTCGCACATTCTACTATACGCCTACATGCTGCTGTGTCAGCCAGTCGGACGCTCTTTTCCTTTGATTTCGCATATGGCCGTTTCTTCGATCATCATCTATTCTTGGATGCTTTGCCATGCCGCTTTCGCCATATGGAATTACTGCTGCTTAGCCCTTTCCAGGACACTTAGTTGAGCTTCTCCTGAGGAACTTCCTTATCCTGATTGTGCTCTACCGCTTCTTGGATCCTGTGACAACGCTTCTCATTTTGACTCAGCCTCTTGATTATCTTCTTCTAGGACTCTTATGCTCTACTATGGGGTCTCATCAGATTATTGCTGCCTCAAACATGTGAACACCTACAGTTTCAGATGTTCTTCCTCTCAGATCAGGTTGCCATATCTCTGCCCACGGTCTCTTCCTGCGTACCCTGCAGTCCTTGATCCTACTGGATACGTCAGTCCTCTGCACCATTCCATTCTAAGTCTGCTTTGCCAATGCACGGTATTACTCTGCTCTAACCTGACTCAAGATACATCTCCTGGAGGCTGACACACACTTAGTCCCTACTGGCTGTCCTCCAGTAGGTCTGGCTGCATTTCCTGTTACCTGAGCTAGTGCCTCTCTACTTACTTCCACCAGCTGATGGATTTGCTGCACATCTCGTCGAGGGACTAACTGCTATGCTCTATGTCTACAGCAGACCTCCATAGGGTCTGGCTGCACTTTCCACATACCTGGAATTAGTCTCCTCTTTCCTACCTCACCAGCACCGGTTAAGCTGCGCTTTCGCAGAGGGCTGGTTGCCATATCCCATTCCTTCTCAACCTACCTCGTTGGTGCATTACTTACACCCTACCTCTCTCTTCAAATTAGAGACATTAAGCCTTGCTTTCTTTTGGGCTGCAATATTCTACTACTTGGATGCTTCCTAACCTCGCACTAATGACTCCGATTAATCCTCTACAGCCACCATTATTCCAGCTCAGCTATACAGCCATTGCCTTTATAATTAATTCCTAAGACTATACTCTACTCCTATCACATTGACAGGGTGGATTAGTCAATTAATAGCCTGGCTTCAAGCCTTCTCCCATTCCACATACTATACAAGCCCTCTATTAGTAGTAGAAACCTGCTGTACTACTTATCATCCTGCCTCATTTGGACAAAGCTTGGATGCAACTGTCTTCATCTGGCCACCTGTATTGGTTGGTCAGTCACCAACTTCATCTCCACCATCATACAATTCCCTGGATTCTCATGCCTTCCTATCAACTGAAGTCTGGAAGACTGTCCTTTCAATATATCCACTCTCCATCATTCTGAATTGTCATGGATTCTCGTACTTGGAGTTTACTACTGAGGAGTTGCTTCACTAGACATATTACAATTCAGTACTTTCTTAAACTCCGTTTCTCCGGACTAAATTCTACAATTTAGAATTCAGATTACCTGATTAATTTAGTTGTTAATTAGGATTTCTCTCCTTTAGAATTCCCAAAGGATGGCAGGTCAGTAGCCATGGGTCCTCAGAGGGTTCCCCAAGGGGGTTTTTCCTCTCCTGTGTGCTACTGGTCACACTCTCTGGAGTTGGAGGAGGTGATCGTCTATTCTTATCATTATTAGGTGTATTCCTGCATGACTCCTTTATCAGTCAGTTACAGAACAATCATTATCATATTCTTTTTTGAGGTCTCATTACACTAAACCAAGCTTCCTCCCTACAGGTGGGATACAGAGAAAAGCCAAAACCATCAAATATTATCAAATGACTCAATTCAAGCAGCTAAGCACATTGCTCAGAATATCCGATTCATATGTACTATATTCATTGACTCTATTATGCTCATGCTGAAGTACCTAAGCACAAATCATTCTATACTACTAGTACCTAATAAACATTGTCCTCTTACTGCTGGCCTCTGTATCCAACAACCATCTACATCATCCAGCTACAATATGTTACATAAGCACTGAGCTATGAACCACACATAACTGAGCACATGATAAAACTGTCCAAAACTGGTTGCAGGATAGGAAACAAAATCAGGTTCCCACACGTTACTCTCCTGAGACCTACACTTTTTTCCTTAAAACAGTGGATATGCTCCCTTATGTCCTCACTAGTAAGCCTACGGTCACGGTAAATTCCTACTATCCAACTGCAGAGGCCAGACTTATGTTTCCTTTTCCTGGGGTTCTGGACATTCCTGGTACCCCCTGAACTTGTCCCCTGAGGTTCAGCTCCAGGCATTAACCCTGCCAGAGGTAGGGCATCCCACCCAATCTGACACAAGGACAGGAGGTATGCAAACTGTCTCTGGCCAGCAACATATTTAACCTGGAGGAGCCCTGGAGAGTGTTCCAGTCGCAGGGACATGAGCCCATCAGAGGTCATAGGAGTGGGGCTGGACATCAACCAACTAATCAGAGGTCACTGTCCTTTATTTCTGCCCATCCCACCCCTGGCTATGTATAAGGAAGTCCGCAGCACCCACACCCTTGGGCATGCTAACATCTGTACCTTTCCCACCCTTATGGTCCATAGGTTCCGCTGCACCACCATCTGTGGTCAGTCAGGGGTCTGTGTGGCAGCACAGCATAACCCTTCTCCCAGGACAGCATCCATTGGGATGCTCCATCTTCCTTCTCCAGCCAGCTGGATGGCCCAGGCATAGTCCTGAACCCACGTCCACAAGTGTTGGAGGCGGATGCCTGCCACTGGGCTGACAAGCCAGCAGACCAACACTGTGCTATGTCCGTTCTCCAGATAAGGTGAGTAACGGGCTATTGTAAGAAATGCTCCTCAGAAACTTTTTAATGAGTATCAGTACTCATCCCAACACTTGGAAATGCTCCACACCAAATGGAATAATGCTTTATTACCACTGTTGGTGCTTCAAAAGGAACAATGTGGTATGCACCCAAATTTTATTTTACTCACCCTATTTCCTGGGAGAAGGGTTATGCTGCTTGCTGCTACACAGACCTCTGCCTGACCACAGATCATGGTGCAGCAGAACCTATGGACCATAAGGGGTGGGACAGGTACAGGGGAAGGGTTCTGGAAGCAAAATCCAGTGCAGTGAGAATATCTGGAACTGGGAAGGGAGAAGCCAGAGAGGGCGAGGGGGGCAGCAAGGTCAGCTCCCAGGGTGGGGGCTGACCAAACAAGAAGACACGAAAGACCGTTAGGCCTATTCTGCTGGCATGTTAGTATGTATTTAAAAAATAGGGTGAGTAAATTACTCTTATGTGCAGGCGTTACCCAAAACACTGTCTAAGTCTACGTATTTGTAAATTACCTGGATGCTGGCTCCAACAGCTGCAATGCAGAGTTAGCTTAGCTCACCAAGATGAGAAAAAAAAAGACCTGGGAACAGCTTTGCAAATGGCCAAGGGACTAAGTCCCTTGCGGCAGTCTACCGGTGCAGGAAAAAAAATCTCTGCACCGGTGGACAGTCATAATTTCAGACCATGTTCTGCACAGACAGCAGGCACAGCTGCGGAGGATGTTAGGCCTGGTCCAACCGGCCTAACATTTTGGTGCAGCTGCGATAAAAATGATTACATGCTGCCGTAAAGTATGGGGCAGGCTGTAAAATGGTTCATCTTTTGAAAATGCGCACATGCAGGAAAACTGAGACTCGCAAGTGAAGACACACTTGTGCAAGTTTTTCCTGCACCTGCGCCAGTTCTTCGGGTTCTGAAAATCCAGCCCTGGTGTACTGATCAGCAGCAACTTTAAAGGAATGTTCTTAGATAATGAGGTGGGAGAAAGTTTTTAACTCAGACTGACTTACCTTACTCTAGCCTTAAGCATTCTGTGGCAAAAGTGCAATTCTTACTGAACCCCCTCCCCGGAGGAGAAAGGGATTATAAAGTGACCCAAGCAAGCAGCCAGCTGATCGATCCCTTCCACTTCCTGGTCTGCCAGCCCCATCCATGTGCTCAGATGTTTAGTGCGTCTAGGAGGAGTAGGGGCACCCATATAAGTCAATGGGACTACTTTAAAATACTGATTTCTATATATAACTACAGCATTACACACATATAACACTAGCATGGCCCTGATTAGTAAAGCTGTAGTGTTAATATATGTATAACGCTGCAGTTACATATCAAAATCTGTATTTTAAAACAGCCCCACAAACTTATATGGGGCACACCCCCACGCTCTCCCTAGTAAGATGTCACAAAATGTTTAAGCACAGGGGCAGGGACGGCAGACTGGGAGTGGAAGGGACTGGCTGACTGCTTGCTTGGGCCAGTATATGATCCATTCCCAAAGGGTCAGGTATACAACAAAGATTTAATTTTTGCCACAGAACACTTAACGCTAGAATAAGGTATGCCAGCCTAGGTTTTAAAAACCCCCAATTTTTCCATGTCATTATCTTAGAACATTCATTTAAACTGGAAAAAGTGTAGAGCAAGCCATTATCAAGGCAAACAAAATCACAGCATAAGCAAAGTGAAACTTCAAAACCAAGTCAAGAGATATTATAATGCCTCTACACAGATCCTTAGTCAGGCTCCTAACAGAATACAGTGTGACGTTCTGGTCCCTATTTCTGAGGAATGATTATTGAAATGATTGCAAAAGTACAGGGAGTGCAACTTAAGTGATATGAGTAATAAGACCTGAAAGGGTGAGGGGTACTGGTGGATACCCATACGCCCAGGGCGTGATGAGGTCCAACGCCACAGACACAAGGCCTTACAGCCCCTAGAAGTGTGGGTATCCACCAGTACCCCACACCCTGAAGGGTCTTACTGCAGTTAGAAAATGGGCTGAGCAAATTTAAAAACAAAGGGCTGGATTCACAGAGCCCCCCCCCAAAAACCCCGTAGCTGTGGGAAAAATCCGGCGCAAGTGGGTTGCCACTTGTGGAGCCACAATTTTTCCCCACAGCAGCAGTATTCACAAAGGTGGAGCTGGTTCATCACCGGCACCACGATTTCTGGCAGCTTGCGGGTGCTTTTCCCCCACAGCTGTGGAAAAATGTTACACCCAATGGGATCAGGAATAACATCTCCCGCAGGGGCAGCGGACTGAAAATACAACTCTCCGTGGCTGTGGAGATTTCTGTCCACAACTGGAGTTGTGGAGTGGGGCTAAGTCCCCCGTTGTTTTGTGAATCTGGCCCAAAATCTCAAAGTTCAAAAGACACAAAAAATACAGTACAATATTGCTTAGAAAATGTAAATAGTCCCTCCACAGATAGTTTCTACTGGTGGTCATTGTCTTTCTACTAAGTGCAGTAGAGGCTCGTTTGCTTACCAAGAAATTAAAGAATTCAATATTTTGCAATATACCTCTAACAAAATGCTCCCCACAAAGCAAGAATGTTAACATGTAATGAATGAATTCAGAATTCTGTAAAATTCATCTGGCATACACACACACACACACACACACACACACACACACACACACACACACGCGCCTCTTATAGAGCCAGAGGCTCAATTTTGCCTGAGCAGGGTTAGCAGCAGAGATTGCTCTGTCAGGCTCGTTAGTCTAGGAGGATTTTTCATGGTCAAAGTAACACAGAAATTGAAAACAAATTAATAGTGCTTGATTTGTTTCTTTAATTATGTGTATAATAGACCATAGTAGAAAAACATTCATTTATTTATTTATTTAGCTTTTATTGACCAGGTAAGTACACTAGACAAGTATTATGCCCATTTTCAGGAACGACCAGGAGAATACAACACAGTGATACAGAATAGTGCAGAGAAAAATGCAAGTACATCATGACAGCATAACAACATGTAGAAGTAGTAACATTATACAAGGAGCAGTAAGTCATAATACAACTATAACTTCATAGTTAAGACACCACCAGGGTGACAACAGATCATACATACATTAGAGACATATAAATTAGGGCATGACCAGAGTATGGAGATGTAGCCAGTTATGCCCACAGTGCGAAGTATCTGGACAAGTGATAGAATCATGGGAACAGCGAGAAGTTTCAGGCAACCTGTTAGAGGCAGCATGGGTCAGATTGACAGCAGTGGACATTGCTCTAGGGAGGCTTAGGGCAGTCACACACTGAGGTGAGTTTTAAGAAGCCCCACGAGGTTTGCGAAAACTCTGATGGGAGGGCCAATCTAACATGCTCTGGAAGGAGTTCCAGAGTCTGGGAGCACATACGGCAAAGTCCCTGTCCCCATGAGGGTCCGGGTGGAGGGACTTTGAGCATCCCACAAACCTGGGACCTAAGAGGGTAGGGAGAAGTGTCAGTTGGTGGTAGCCGCTGGGCCAGCCGGGGGTGCCAGTTTGAATCACTTTGCCCGGAGGCATCTCTACCCGAAGTCGAGGTACCTGGCTGGAGAGAGCCAGCAGAGTTTATCGTAAAGCTCAGGCGATGGTGAGACGGGGGCAGCCAAGGCAAAACAACGAATGTTGTTGCATGTAGAGTATGCCACGGGAAGGTGAGTCATGGAGGAGTGAGCGAATTGATGCAGACCATAGCTAAGGGAGGGAAGGAGTACACCTCTCGCAAGGGCAAGTCTGGCTGCAGGTAAGAGGCTATACTTGGCTCTGTAGGCCGGGCCCAGCTTACAGTTCACCACTCTGCAGACGTTTAAGATGTGACTCCCCATGTCAAGTTGGGGATCAAGTGTGACCCCTAGGTATTTGACAGAGTTCACTACTGGGAGGGAGGAACCATCAGGACTGGTAATATTTAGCAGGGCTGACGAGGCTTTGATTTTGGCTACTGAGCCGAATAGCATAGCCTGTGTGTTTTTCAGGTTCAAGACCAGCTTATGGTTAGTAACCCAGTCAGGACATTGTTGAAGTCCTCAGACATGCACTGGTTAAGAGTAGCACTGCAGTAAACAAGCATTTGTCAATGCCAGACGTTTGATGCTTGTTTAACATTTATTTTATTCTGACCACAACTTTTGAATTGGACAGAGTAGAGGAATTGTGAATTAGTAGACAGCCAAACTGTAATGCAGGGACATCTGAAAAATAATAAACAGTCCAGAATAGTTTTTACATCATTTTGTGATACTTTCCACAAGTAAAGAGGATAATTCTGAAGAATCAAGGAGTCTCAGAAGCTGCACCAGGGTGACAGTATTTTTAAGGAGAAACCATTAACAGTGGCTAAGAAGAGACTGACTTGTGCATGCTTCACCTAAAACTCCTACTAATGAATTTGATGACCTTACCACCTTAGGTCACCAGTTAAGGGTAATTTCTCTCGTGGTCACTGTTCTGCTTGTTCTGCTATGCATAGAACAAACAGCATTCATAATTTATCAGGAAAAGAAAATGTGAAAATTCTAAAATTCATCACTTGCCAGACTACTATACTTATATAGTTTACATACTGAAATGTCCCAGTGACAAAGTTTATATTGGACAGACCACAACGGCATGTTTTCTTGAGCACGAGTGCTACTGTATATCAGATGGAAGGACCTAAGATCAGCAGTGGCTCATCATTTCATCGTGGAAAGACACAGCATCCCCTCACTTCATTTCTATGACTTGGAACATGTCCCACAGCTGAAAAGAAGAGATGATACAGAGAAAAACACTTTTACTATATGAAGCCTTTTGGATTGACCATTTTAAGGCCACCAATCCACAGTACAGCATAAATGAGAAACTGGACTAGGCATCATCGTTGTGACATTCTCTGACTTTTCTCTGAAGATTTGGATTGACTTGAACAGGCTCTGCCTGTTATTCACCATCTGTTTGAACTGCTGTTCAGCTTTGGACTGGTGATTTCTGACAGATCATTCTTGAACTCTCCTACACCCTGTTTCAGTTATATGCTGTTAATATAAATGCTGGTGTGCAGAGTCCACTAGTACAGGTTTTGTGAGAGGTGTGAGACCCATTATGACAGAATGGGTTCCAAAACTTCAAACTGGATGATCAGAAGACAATAAAAGAGACATTTGTTTGCTTACTTTTTAAGTTGGAACCATATTATAAAGTACAGGATGGTTCTTATTGGCCTGAACTTAGTTTAAAGGAATGCAGTACAATATTCCTTATGTTGGTCCTTTAACCCCTCCTCTTTTCTCATTTTTGGCACCATCAAGTGCATTTTTGAATACCTGTGGTGGTTAATAACAGGATTACATAATTAATCACATTTCCAAGATCGTTAACAGTAGGATTGGTGTCCTCTACAGACACAGGCACTATCTCACACCTGTGGCATTAAGATTCGCTGTCACCAGCTGGCTCTACGATGCTGGTTTGACAACAGTTTTGTTGACTGGCATCTCATCGACAGGAATTATGTCGACTGCAGGTTGCAGTCGTCATAATTCCAGTATGTCTCCCAGTCCATTTTTCATTGGGGGGCTTCGGCCCCACACCCCCCATATTTAGGATTGTCAACTCCAGTCAGAGTTGGCTTAGGGAGAGGGTGCAGGACTGGGAGACAGTGTGCCCCTGTGTCGGGTGCACCAACACAGCAACCTGTCAGCAACCTGCTGATTTTGTTGATGAGTTGGTAGGTCACTGTGTTGGTGTCACTGTCGGGGGGGCACACCGTCACCAGCTCCATACTGTCTGTGATAGACTATGGCCTGATAATTTACAGTGCTGCATCTGATACCACACTCAAACAGCTGGCAATCTTGCTTAATAAAGCCTGCAGACTAATCACTGGTGTAGACAAATGGACACACACCTGCGACATCTATCGTCAAACCAAATGGCTTCCCCTTCTTGGTAGAATAAGATACCAAACCTGCCTCTTTGCAAAAAAAAATATACACCTTTGCTTAACTCCTACATTCACCCAGTCACTACTACCCCCCTCAACTAACCTAAGCAATACTTATAGTTCAACAAAGGTTGATTTCCACATCCCACGCTGCTGGACTTCTCAAGCTCAATGGACCTTCAACTGTAGAGCTCCTTCCTGGTTGAACATCCTTCCCCCTGAAGTCCTCTCAGCACCCAAACATGGCATGTTCAAAGACAAACTTCGGGGTCACCTTGCAACCCTAAGTACATGTGACTGTGCCCTTTAGACCTATTCCCTGCCACTTGTCTCTTTCCTTCCCTCTTTAGTGGTCTACTGCTCCTTACTAACATGGTGCCTCCCTTCCCACCCCCACCCCTCCCTACCCCTCCTTATACCTACCCTTTCTCCTCCTGCATGTTCACTGTAGCGCCTAGCTTGACAATGTCTGCTTTGTATTTGACTGCATACTAGTTTGACAAAGTCTACTATGTATTTGACTGCATATGTGTGTTGCTGTTATTGCTCCTCACTGGTAACTCCCAGCCTCCCACTGTTCTCACCAGATATATCACCTATGTCATTTTCTACCCATTGTTTTCTCTCCTATGTAATTTATTCTGATTGTATCAATCCCGTCCCATGTAATTTATTCTGAGTGTATCAATTGTGTCCTTCTCCCATATTGTCTCTACTGTTTTTCTTACTTGACGTGGAACCTTTGTAAAAGAACCCCTGGTTCAAAGGTACACGTAATCCTAGTATCGAATAAATAAATAAATCATTGTTTCACAGTCCCTCCTCTATGTGCTCTTTCTCATTTGGTGGGTCTAGTTATCTGGGGCAGGACAGGTAGGGGCATATGGAGTTTTCCACATGTCTCTACTGAGATGCTGCTCAGACCTGGTCTACTGTTTACTGTACGTTCAGTTGAACCAAAAAGAAGACAACAAACATTTAATAAAGCATAACTTGAAATGAATAATGTGGAATTACTATAAGTCTGTTTTTGTATCTTTTTAGCAAGAGGTTCTTGTGTTTTCCACATCATCGTAAAATAAGTAAGGCTGGACAAGTATGAGGTTTTCAACATGTGATGTATACTGTTTTCCTTATCTACACCGTGTGAATACACTGATTCCAAAGGGCATTTGGGGTGTCAGACTAGAACTAAGAAGGTAATACAGTATTCCTTTTTTTGTGAATAAGATGCTATATTGTAAGTAGCCCTGTCAGCTGATTATAAGTATGATTTAAAAGTGGGGGCGGGCAGCTTCTGAGATACAGCACCTGCTAACAGTGGTGGTGTTCCATCTGCGATACACACTGCTTTAAACTCAGAGATATAAATGAATAGAACATACCTTCACTTCATCTCATAAAGTGCTTCACTTTATTTTGTGCTAGAGGTGCTGCATATAACAAAAACACTTGCACTAAAAATGGATCATGTAAACCAAAAGCTCTGACAGACTGAAATACATCAGGTGACATTTACTGGATTCAGTGAGAGGAGGGGGAACAGCATTTGGAAGGGGCTCCTTGTGCCTTGTGTCTAGTGTATGGTTTACATGGTCCATTTTTACTGCAAGTGTTTTTGTTATATGCAGCACCTCTAGCACGAAATAAAGTGAAACACTTTATGGGATCAAGTGAAGGTATTCTCTCTTCATTTATATCTTTGAGTTTAAAGAAGTGTGTATCGCTAATGCAATGCCACAACTGTTAGCAGGTGCCAGTTATCTAAAATTCCATTCCACTGACTCATACAAGCGCAGCACTGTGTTCCCAGGTGCGACTCTTCAGCAGCCTCCCTAGCTTTTGAGATATCTCCATTTGGTATTAATTTAGTTTCCATTGATTAGAAGCAATGGTCGAGTTTTTACTGTAGCTATTTTGATCAGTTATATTATATAATGGAAGTAGTACAAACTATAAGTGGCTCTGTGTATGTTTTTACTTTAAAAAAAGTTTATTTTAAGTAATAATGTGAACCTTTGTTCATCATTAATCTTGTTGAGGTACCATAACTTAGCAACCATGATCAAGTTTTAAGAGTTGATATTTTGATCCAGTACAATATATATGGGACAGCTACCCACTAGAAGAGTGTTCTCAAACAGCGATCAAGAAGGGAATATGGTATTCCATTTTTTCAGTGAGTAATTTGGTGTATAAGTAGACATGTCAGCAGATTGTCAGTACAGTTTAGACATGGGATTTGGCAACTTCTGAGCCACCTTCGTTTGTCACTAATTTAGGTTATTTTCCATTGCTTAGCAACAATTATCATTCAGTGTACAGCAGCTATTCTAATCAGTTACATTACAGCATACAGAATCAGTACACACGAGAATGGGCTCTATGTATGTTTTACTTTTAAAAAAGTATGACTGAAGTGCAGTAACCCAGCTGACAGTGTCCCTGACATTGAAAGCTGATCAGATGTTTGCTGATGGCTTCATGCAAATCAAAGGACTGAAGCCCTCTCTGATTGGAGAGGCTTTGGCCTTTGAAATACACAAATGTTCAGCCCACCAAGCAGAGAGTGATGTCAAGACCACAGCCTGTGGTCATTGGTGTTGACTGCCAAGCTCTTGCTTTTGTGAACTGCAATGGGCTCGGCAGTGTCACCTCCTCTCCCCGAAATCCCCTTTCACTATAGCAAAACATTTGGTGCGCAGTCACATCCAATGAAAAAAGGGCTTAACTCCCATTGAATTATGCTGTTCCTTGCAGCACACTGCACCATTTTGTGATTAAATATATATATATATATCTTCTGTGCAAAAAACTTTATTAAAGCACCAGTTAGGGTTCATGTTAACATCACAAAAGTGGGAAAAAGTGGCATTAGGGTTTCCAACCCTAACTCCCCATCCCATCCCTCAAGTAGCAAAAGGAGAAGACATTAGGGTTTTGGGTCTCTGGAATCTTGGTGAATGAGTGGTATGGTCTTCCTTGGGGTTGTCAACCCTAATGCTCCCCCCTCCCCACAGAGCATAGCCTTCTTTCTGAAGCACAAGGTACAGCTCCAAGTCAGTGCCTCATTCATCAAGACTCCGGAGACCCAAAACCTTAATGTTTTTTCCTTTTGCTGACTGGAGGCTGGGAAGTTAGGGCTGGGCTAGAAAGGGAGTATTACAATTAGAGATGCAGCGAATTTAAAATCCGCTGGCAAAGTGCATGCGAAGTGGTCACTTCACGTTAGCACTTCACTACATGGAGTGCCCCACTGGAAAGGCTCAATTCACCTTGTTATTATTACTTCGCATTGTCATTCCGCCTTAACCGCGAAGTAAGGCGGAATGACAACAATATTGGCAACATCCCATCCACACAGTCACCAGAATGAATGTGCATCCCCAAAGTGCTACTGTCTTGTGTCCAGAAAACTTTGCAGTGCTGATGAAGTGCAATGAGAGTGTAACAAGAAATGCAAAGTCTCCCAGAATTAATGGCACAGACAGTCGTACACTCAGTGGTCAGGTCACACACAGTCACCAGAATTAATGTGCATCCCCAAAATGCTACTGTCTTGTGCCCAGAAAATTCCCCAGTGCTGATGAAGTGAAATGAGAGCGTAACAAGAAATGCAGTCTCCCAGAATTAATGGTGCCATGCAAATGCACAGACAGATTAAGATTGCTCTGCACACTCAAAGGATGCATACGAAAAGGCACAACAACACCTAACCAGTGCTCACAAGTCACAAATCCAAATCTGGAAAGGAATACATTTTGCCAGTTGGAGTGTTAGTGCACAGCAGTAACAATCCACTACCAGTAAAGATACCACAAAGCAGGATAAAAATTCATGCAAACACGGTGGATTGCAGGTTTACATTGCTGCAATTACTCTGTGACACAATAAAAGGTGTCTGATTTAATGGCACGCATCGCACACACACTCACATGCACATTCAAGTAATGCGTAGCAAATTGAAAACCTTTAGTAATATAACCAAATGTTTTAAACAAATTGTACACAGCTGCACCACAACAATCAGCAAAAAAATGTCAAGAATTACTGAAAATATTACTGTGTGTACATTAACAGTTATACAAGAAAATACAATCAAAACAGAAAGACTGCCTTTTTCTCCCAGTTAATCTACCTATACCACAAATACAACCCTCCCCCAAAGCACACTTTACAGTACACTGACTGTTCTAAATTAACATTCAAAATCCACACACAACAATAAACACTTGATGATATGAGCACAGAAGGGTTTCCTACAATCGATATACTAAATTTTGAGCAAAAAATATAACTCAAAAAGGCATTTTAAACAGCTTTTAGAGGTTTTGAATCGCAGAGCTCTGCGAGCAAACTGTCTCCAGCTACCACTGCACACACACTACCCAGGCCAGAACTGAGGCTGCGCTGAACAATCTAGAGCCCATGTGACCTGTAATCCCATGAATAACTGCAGAATTTCATTTGGAGCTCAATTACAGGGCAAAGTGAGGCAAATTGCATTGATTTAAATGTACTTCACCTTAAAATTTGTGGAAAAGTGGTTTGGGTAAGGCGGAATAATACAAAGTCATTGGTTTCAATGGACTTTGCGTTTCTCATTATGAAGTGAAGTACTCCATTTCACATTGCGGAGTTCTCCACGGATTCAGCGTCACTCAGTGAATCACTTCACGGAGCAAATTGGGGCCACTTTGCCCACCACTAGAGATACAGCGAATTATAAATCCGCCCGCGAAGTGGACGTGAAGTGTCGACTTTGCGTCCGTGGAGCACAGCGTGAAATTGACCTTGTAAAGTGCTCACTTTGCATTATCATTACCACGTCACGTTCTCATTATGCCTTAACGTGAAGTAAGGCAAAGTGAGAAGAAAATAGGCACATCACATGGCCTGCAGTACTGTAAGTCACATGCTTTAGCCAGGCAGGAAGGAAGTGAGTCAGAGAAGCAGTTTCACTTTCTCCTTTGCATTTGTACAGGGAGAAAGCAAATTGTGAGAGGAGAGGAGTTTTCTTGGCTCTCAGAGTCATTTCTTGTTACTGCCATAACAATCAAACAGCTTTTTTAAAAGCTATTTTATTTAGTGTTCGTATTGTCTTAGTGTTTTTTTGGTTAGTGAATTTTTTTGTCTAAGTTTTGTTTTTGTTTTGTGTGTGTGACTGACTCTGTGTGTGTGTGTGTGTGTGTGTGTCCACTGTCTATGTGTGTGTGTGTCATCCCATGGACCCAGGAGGATGGATGGTCACGTTGGAGTTGGAGAAGGCGAGTCGCTGGCACGTGGGAGCGTTAGGAGGGGAGGAGTGCGGACCCATGGGAGGCGGGGCAGTTGTGTTATGTTGGACCGCTCCAGACTCCTGGCCAGTGTTGCTTCCCCCACAGAAGCAACAGAAGCAGCAGCAGCACCAATGCCACCAGTGGCTGTTGCTCGTCCACCTTCTCCGTCACCACCACTAGCAGAAGCTGTTGGGGCTCCAGAAGCACCCCCTCCACCACCTCCACAGCCACAGGAGGTGGCCCTGGCAATTGTGGGTGGTGGTGGGACTCATGCCCGACAAGTGCGTACTGTGTCAGGTCCCCCCCTCAGCTCCCCAGTGTGGGAGTTTTTTAATTGTGTGAGGGGAGACAGCACAGTGGTGCAGTGCCATGTGTGTGGTGTGGTGCGCTAGTGTGCCGTGGGCCCCCTGGGACACATTTGGAGACCAGTGGCCAGCGCACCCACATGATGAATCACCACAGGGAAGAGTGGCAGGCTGCCATGGAAGGGGCCAGGCATCCACCTGCTGGCTCTTCCATGGCAGTGGTCGAGGGTGCTCCTGGGGTGGGAGATGTGCCTTGCAGCAGTCACCACCACAGCAGGAGGAGGAGGAGGAGGGCTACGTCAGGTGCTCCACCACCACCACCATCACCGCCACCATAGCCACCAGCACCACCCTGTCCACCACCAGCCCCACTACCTGGATTACTCGCTGCAGTGGACCCCGGCACAGTCACTGTTAGCCAGTCTGACCTCTTCCTAGTATGGGCAGCACTGGAGGAAAACAACAAGCATTTCAGTGCTTTGGAGCAACAGGTTACCAGAGTGGAAGCCCAGCAGCAGCAAATACTTTCAGTGCTGCACCTGCTGCTGGACCACCATGGCATCACATGGCCACAGTAAGTCCGGGTATTGTTTTCTGCCCCCACCCACCCCACCTCCTGACCCCACCCCACTACTGTGTTGTACTTTTGTTGTGTGTTTTTGTTTGTTATTATTAAAACACACACATTTTCCCTACAGGGAATCTTTCTTGCACCACATAGTGCAATACATTTTGAAAACCAATTGTAAATGCATTACAGTGAGTCATGTAACAGAGGCATTCCTATTCTGAAAATCTGCCCACGTTCTGCCTCCCTTCTCAGCAACATTAGGACATGATGGCAGGGAGAGCGCGTGTGCGTGCTCCTTACAGTGAATATCCGATTGTGCAGGTTTGCGAATGTTTCTTTATGTAAACGGTCAGTTTGTTGTGAAATGTGTGGCCACGTTTCCAGTAAGAAGAGCCTTGGTAGTGGAAACATCCCACATTTCACCACAAAGTGAACCTTATAACATTAGGAAACATTGCTTGGGATAGCTGCTGGACATTCAGTATAGTGGAGCATGCACCTTCGCTCCCCCTGCCATCACGTATTAAAGTTGCTGAGGAAGTGTGGCACAAATGTGGGTTGCTTTTCAGATTGTTAATTCCTTCATCATGTGACTCACTGTAATGAAATTATGGGTGGTTTTCACAGACATACTGTATATTGCACTCTGTGGAGCAAGAAATATTCCAGGGGTAGTAATGCCCCCACATATTAGTTTATGTGCATCACCATAACTATGTAATGTGGTGACTGTCTGTAAAGCAGCAGCGCAACAATCTGTTGATAACTCTGACCTATATTTTTTAATGCTATGTCACAACTTCCTTTACTTACATTCTGACTAACTGGAATGATACGATAATTTGCAGTAGTTGAGTGTGCTGTACTACCCTTTTTCATGTGTGAAATAATGAAAGGAGCATTCCTTTTAAATTGGTGCTGCTGACAGTGAGTGTGACCAGGTCTTTGTCACTGTTTTCCTCTGCTTTTCTCCATCACATCAAGAAGTTGTCATATATCACTTCTGTTGTTAATTAACAGTTATGCGTCAGTCAGTGTTTTATATGACACCACGGAACAATAGTTATTGAAAAGCAGCTGCAAATAAATACAAAGCTGGTCGGAACAATATTGGAGGATGTGCTCATTTTGTTTTCATACATGAAAAAAAGTAGGAGTAAGAGAAGTAGACACAAATTGTGAGAAGAATTATATCATTCAAGTCACTGATGACTCGGACATAAGTAGTGGTTACTGTGGCAATTTAAAGTAGCATAAAAAAGTACAGTTCAGAACTGTGAAGACAATCTTGCAATGCTGCTTTAATTATAAAACTGTCACTATGACATCATGACTATGAGCTCACAGCAACAATCACAGAACACACAAAAGTGGCACAGAGTCCACAGATTTTTTCTGCAGGCCCACAAAGCATCCTCCTTGTGTGCAGAAAATTGACAAGTGGTAGCAAAGTGAAGAGACTGTTTTAGCACATACAAAGTCCCCCAGAATTAATGGCACACTCAGTCATGCGCGCAGTGGTGGCAAAGAGTCCCCAGATTTTTTCTGCAAGCCCACAATGCGTACTTCTTGTGTGTAGAAAATTGGCAAGTGGTAACGAAGTGAAAAGAGACTGTTTCAGCACATACCCCAGTATAAAATGATGACTGTGAGGTTCGTGTTGCTGGTCCAATGTGTTGTGCGAGACAATTCCACCAAATGAAATGGGATCATCTCAACTGGATTGAAAGGTGCCCTTTGGATGTACACTAATAGTAGCCTTGGTGAGTAGATATATATATAGATATATGGTTGTGTATTTTGTAGGTGATGATGAGGGCGTTGAACTTGACATGGACATGTACTCATTCTAATGTTCTGCATCACACAGGTGACTCATAAACTGTTGGTGTGCACATTCCAGTGCTCAATGAGAATTTTTTGCACTTAATTGGAAATGGGTAACTGTCAAGCACATGAAGGTAAGTATTTCCTTTTTTTTTGGGGAGGTGGGGGGAATCATATTTTCAGTTTTGTCTGTAATGGTTTCTTATTTTTTTACTTCTTCACAGATTTCATCAGCATCCTTCTGGAGTCCGGTTGTTAATGATGATCATGGTCGTCTAATGAAACGACTTCTGTGTGTTGCATGTGTGCCCAAGCTCGGGGGAGGGGTGTGCCTGATGTTGAAAAACTTTTTTGGATAAGACCACTTTGACAGAACAACAAAGCATCTTGAAGTTTCCTAAAAAAGAAATGAATGACTTCTTATAAGTTACAACTACATTGTTATGTGTCCCTCCCTGGTTCTCAAATCTCAATCCTTATTGTCAAGTTACATTTCAGAGACACATCTTGTCAACTGCTAAGACAACCTGTTGTGTGCAATATTTGCAGCAGTCTTTACAAAGCAATGAAATGGATGAAATAAAATCTTCATACTTACCAGAATGGATTTCACATGGACATTACATCGGTTCCTCTCTGTACGGTATAGCTACAGCATCTTTCCCAACGAGTAATAGTGATGGAGCCTGTTTTTGTTCTCCTGTAAAAGAAACAAAAAAAGTGTACTGTATGTGTTTTGCCACTGCGACTCTGAAAAGCTACAGAAAGCAAAACATACAACTTAAGGAAGTGAGGCAGCATAACAAACATGAGTGCACATACTCACTTTATGGTTTAAATATTAAGAAGCTGGTGATGGTGGTGCACTGGTGGACTGATGGTCCGTGGGGGGCAGAGAGACTCATGGTGGCAAACTTGCATAACATCAGTCCCGGTGGTGGTGGTGGTTCGTGGGGAGCAGACAGACTCATGGTGGTGGCAGACTTGCATAACATCAGTCCCGGTAGTGGTGGTGGTGGTCCGGGGTGGGGAAGGGGCACACTGCCTTTTAAATACTGCAGTTAAAACCTGCCAACATTAACCACCTCATCATCCTCATAAAGAAAACTGCCCTCACAATCATCGCTATCTGAAGTCTGACCACTGGGAAATTCTTTCTCCATTGTGTCATCATCTGCAGCAGTGGTGGTCCGTTTCAGGCAGCCACTGCCAGTGCCACCAGGATGCTCCATTTCCACATCAGCAAGACCACCATGACTAGGCCAGGGTAAGAATACCGAGGTTGCAGTCTGTGCTAGTATGTGACTCTCATTCATTTTAATGAATGTTAGCAAACAACATTTGCAGGAGACAGGTTTGTCCACGATCCTGACTATTGCACCTGCTGAGCTGAATACCCTCTCAACACTTACACTGGAGGGTGGGCATGTGAGGTACTTCAGTGCCACTGCAGTCAGCTCTGGCCATTCACTGACCTTTCCACTCCAGTACAAAGAGGATCTTCACTTATTGTCAGATGCCTGTTTTCAGACAAATATGACTCAACCATTCTCTGTGCACACTAAGTCCAATTGTTGATCGTCAGCCTGTTCTCCGGAATCATTTATTTCACAAATACCCACTTGGGACAAAGCCTCCCAAAGCGGGTTGACACCACCCACTTTGGATGACAGATCACCTGGAACTACAGTCGCCTTACCTTTGCATGATATGCTTGCTGGTCCTCCAGCTACACCTTCAGCTGGATTATGCTGCTGAGGTTTGCACACCTTGGCATGTGACTTCTGTGCCCCATGAACCAAGCGAACCAGTTGACCACTGATATTTTTTACCTGTTCAGGCCCTCCCTCCAGTACTGATGCAATTCCATGATTGTATCATGGGTCCAGCATTGTTGCCATGGCAAAGTTGTCACTACGCTGAATGCTCACAATGTGATGATTCTGGTCGAATACTGTCAGCATGTGTTGCAGCAACATACTGCTACCACCGTCTCTGGCAACATCAAGACTATGCTGTACATTCACCAATGTCTGCCTCAGCACCTGCAGCAGTGGAATTGATTGGCTAATGGAGGCAGACTTGCCACTCACTGCCTGTGTGGCATGTTTAAAAGGCCACAAAATTGTTATTACAGAGTCCATGAGGCACCACTGTCACGGCTAGTGTGCATAACAAGATATTCTGAGATGGCTTTGTATTGTTCATACAACCTCTCTGCCAGGTATAACGTGGAGTTCCATCAGGTGACAACTTCCAGCTTCAAGCGGTGCTGAGGCAGGCTGTTTTGTGTCTGCAACTGCCGCAGTTGGTCACGGGCCTTTCCAGATCTTGAAAAGTGAGAGCAGATACGTCGTGCAATGGTCAACATTTCCTTTAAGTCAAGGTGCTGCAGAAATTCCTGAACCACAAGATTTAAACAGTGGGCCATGCATGGAACACGAAAAAAATCACCATTCATGATGCATTTCACCACATTTGACCCATTGTCACTTGGTATGAACCCAGCTCTCAGGGACAGAGGGTTTAGCCATCTATCAATTTCAGTCAGTACCATGTGCAACATGTTCTCACCAGTGTGTGAACAGGTCACACTGCGTATAGCAATTGTTGTATGCTGGCGAATTCCAGGAAGATTGCTACTGCGACAATCCACCTTACTGCACTGATTATTCACACTACCAACATCACAAACAACCCCCGGCACCTGCGCCCAGTGTGCAGTTATACACAGATATAAACTCCCCGCTGTTTTGCCACTTTTCCACATATCCACACTTAAATGTAAGAATAGAGAGGAGGAATGTTGAAGGGCATGTCTTACTGAGTCTGAGACAGTGCGGAACAACTTGGGAACAGCACGGGTAGAATAGTATGTCCTGGATGGGACTTTCCATTTTGGACAGGCACGGGCAGCAAACTGCCGGAACCCAGAATTCTCCACAAAGGAGAAGGGCAAAGATCAATTGCCAGCATTTCCGCTACAGCAGCATTAAGTTCATGTGACACTGTATGATTGGGGGACTTCGGCTTATCGCTAAAACACTCTGTAACATGGACTGACTTAAACGTTTACACAGGGTGTGTTGGTCACAAATGGTTGTGCTCTGAGATGAATGGCATTGGCAGGGGTGGAGTGTGGACATTTGATGAAGATGGTTGCACAGGTGATGATGACAAACCTAGAAATGATGTTATTTTGCCAGATTTTCCAACCGGGGTGATGTACCACTTGCACTAGACATACTGCATTCCACCACCACCACCACCACCAAAAACTGCTACTCTCACCAGCACTGGACAACATTTCAAAGTCATTATGGTCCTCCACCTCATCATGCCTGTAGTAATCCTCTGCTCTTATTACCACACTACTGCACACGTTTAATTTCCTACTGGGTTTAACAGTCACGGAAGGGGATAACATGCTGGCTATGGTTGCTGGTGATACAGGTGAATGCCCCAGTCTGGTATTAGTTTCCAGCTTGTGCTGGGTCCACAGAGCCAAGTGCCTATTCTTAAGATGCATGCTGTCCTCCTGTCTCAAGATGGCTCCCTTTATACCTCGACTCACATGCATGCAAGCCTGGCAGATTGCAACTGAATCATTTGCATCTTGGAAAAATAAATCCCAAACAAGGACTGTGATGCTCTGCTTTTAACATGTCCATGATGATGTAGCTTATTTAAGTCTGTTATTTTAAGCACTGAAGTGGGGGGCACGTGATGTTTCTGGCACTGCACACCTGGACTGCAACTCAACCACGACTACCTATCATAATGATTACTGGGTCATCATCATCATCATCAACTAAAACCGGTACATCACACGTTTTACAGTGAGGATTCCTGAAAACAGACTCAGACACAACCACTTTTAATTTCTTTTCTCCGGTTCCCATCTGGGTCAGTTACATCATCATCACATTCATCAACATCACTGTCACACATCCACATCTTCTGCTTGGATGCTAACATTGGACTGCATGTTGCAACAACAACAACATCATCATCATCAGCATCATCACATTCATCATCAGCATCTACATCACCATCACCTGATATTTTTTCACCACACTGTGAATCACTGTTGCATGGAAAATGAGTGATGTTAAGTGCCACGGTGGATGGAATATCACATTGTATGCTATCATTGACATGATCATCAGAATCAGGTTCAGTTAATGGGATGTTACTGTGAAGTATGACATCATCTATGCTGTCACTCACTTGCACTGCTTCACACTCAGTATGTTTGGATACGGTACACTGGTCAGAATTAGAACTTGACGCAACAATGCTAATACTACCTCCACCACCACTAACACCAGTAACACTAATACCACCGGCTGGGAAAACATCATCTCCTCCAACTATCAGTGAAGCTATTGATTGGGCTATAAAAAAACATTGCAGGAGAAATACCTTTCCTCACATCAGCAATGCACTTCTCCATCTGCGTACTACTACCATGCCCACAGACCCTCTTGTTGCCAAAAAGTGCCATGGCCAGAAACAGCTTTACTTGCACGTCTCTTTGCAGGCATTTCTTTTTAAGGGATCAACCACAAATATTATTACCAAATTCAGATTTTGATATATTCACTTTCTGACTGGAGGGACACTGGCTGGATGTGAAGCAAAATAAACAACTGTGGCTTCAGCAACAGATAAGAAACTACTGTGTTGTGACACTGTCATGAATTTAAAACAACTTCAGTAACCAGTGGTGCTGATGGGGTCACAAGAACAATCCAGTCTGGTAAAAAATACCTTTTCAACGTGGGGGGGGGCACTGAATACAAATAGTGCTGATTTTTATGGCACTACAAGCAGCAAAACTAAGAACAGAGAACACAATTGCAGTACAAAGTCAGGCAGCTGCAGTGGATAGCAGGTTCACACTGCTGCGCTTAGTTGCACTTACACTAGTCTATGTCACAAATTTTAAAAGGTGTATTATATTTGATGCACGCAACACTGCACACACAACACAGAACAGTTTGTGTACAATGCTGAATGAGGAATGCGACGCAAATGCAAAAGTTCAGTGTACTGCTACGTAATGTAAATTTGTAATTTAAACAACCTGACCTTATGAAATGCTGCACCACATTCACACAACAAACAGCAATTATTGCTGTCTAACGACAACAATAATGGAAAGGGATCTGGGTGTAGTCATATCAGATGACCTAAAGGTGGGTAAGCAATGTGAGAAGTCAGTAAGGAGAGCCAGGGGGACACTGGGATGCATAGGGAGGGGCATCACAAGTAGAAAAAGGGAAGTGGTTATCCCTCTATACAGACAGTTGGTGAGACCCCATCTGGAGTACTGCATGCAGTTTTGGAGACCTCATCTCACAAGGACATAGACAGGATGGAAGCAGTCCAGAGGAGGACAACTAAAATGGTGCAGGGTCTACATCAGAAATCATATGAAGAGAGACTAAGAGAGCTTAATATGTATACCCTTGATGAAAGGAGGGACGGGGGGACATGATAGAAACTTTTAAGTACCTCAAGGGAATCAACAAAGTCCAGGAGGGTAGCATCTTTCAGAAAAAGAGATGTGTAAGAACAAGGGGCACAATTTAAAGTTAGAGGTGGGACGGCTCAGGGGTAATGTGAGGAAATTCTTTTTCACGGAGAGAGTGGTGGACGCATGGAACCACCTTCCTGGAGAGGTTGTGGGGTCTAAAACAGTGGGGGAATTCAAACATGCATGGGACAGACATAAGGCAATTATAGTGGGGGGGTTGCAGGAAGTAGGCTGTTGGTTAACTAGAATCTGTAGCTTATCCAATAGGTAGGAAATGGGCAGACTGGGTGGGCCAAGTGGTCCTTATCTGCCATCAAAGTCTATGTTTCTATGTAAGATTTGTACTATACTGACAATTTTACTATGTGTACAGTAACACAGTCAGTTATATAACAAAAATATAACCAAAACACAAAGAAATCACTAGTTCTCCAACTTAAATCTACCTACACACAGATCGCCCCTCCCCACACAGCTCACTTCACTGTCTTTCACCACACACACACTCAATGTTGTAAATTAACATTCAAAATCCACACAAAACCAAAAACGCTCGATGATGTGAGCACAGGAGGGTTTCCTACAATCGATGAACTACAGTTGCATCCCCCCAAAAAAGCAAAAATGCTTTTCGAACAGCTTTTAAAAGATTCCTACAGACAGCTATCAGAGCACACTGTCTCCTACTCCTTCCTACTCATACTACCCGAACTGAGGCTGTGCAGATCAATATAGAGCCCATGTGACCTGAACTCCCATGAATCACTGCAAAATCTGCCTTCAGAGCTCAGAAACAAGGTGAAGTGAGGTGAAGTGAACTGCCACCAATATACTTTGCCTTAAAAATTGAAAGAGTAGTGACCAGTGGAGGCGGAGTAACGTGAAGTCGCTGTTTCTAATGCACTTTGCATTCCTCATTATAACAAGAAGTACTCCACTTCGCATTGCGGAACACTCCTTGAATCCACCTGTGCCCACGAAATGCTTCAAGAGAGGATTGAGCTAACACTTCTACCACTACTCACCACCACTACTTACAGTACTGTAACTCACATGCTGTACGGGAAGGAACGCAAATGCCTATGGCTGTACTCTTTCCCGATGAGCTGTAGCACAAAACTCCGAACTTAAAAACACTTATTAATAGGTACAATGGTGGAGTGGTGAAGCCTGGAGAAATACTGCAAAACATGCTTACAATACATCCAAGTAACTAGTAAAAACTTAATGTTGTGATTTGTGGCGTGATCATGAATCGTGATTTGTGACTGCATTTGTGACCGTGATGATGAAAAGCGTGATTCGATTATCGTGATTGTGAGATAACCAATATGGAACTGTATAGGAATGCGAACGCCTCATGGCTGTATTTCCCTCAATGAGCTGTAGCACAAACTCCCGACTTAAAAACGTCATTAATGAGTACAATGGCAGGGTGCTGAAGCCTGGAAAGATACTACAAAACATGCTTACAATTCATCCAAGTAATTAGTCAAAAAATTAGTGTTGTGATTCGTGACATGATCATGAATCATGATTTGTGACTGCATTTGTGATCATGATGATGAAGAATATGATTCGGTGTCGATGGTGTGAGATAAACAATATGGAACTGTATTGGGAATGCGAATGCCTATGGCTGTACTTCCCCGATGAGCTATAACACAAACTCCCTGACTTAAAAATGCTCATTATTGAGTACAATGGTGGGGTGGTGAAGCCTGGAGAGATACTACAAAACATGCTTACAATACATCCAAGTAACTAGTCAAAAAATTAGTGTTGTGATTTGTGACGTGATCGTGAATCATAAGTTGTGACTGCATTTGTGACTGTGATGATGAAGAACGTGATGTGTATCACGAGTGACTCGTGATGATGGCCCTGACTTAAAAACCCATATTAATGAGTACAATGTTCATGTAGAATTATGCACTACACCTGTCCAGTACCGTGAAGGAAGCCAAAGAAACAACTGTGACTTAAGTTACAGATGGAATTGGTCCCTAACATAGAAACATAGAAGTTGACGGCAGATAAGGACCACAAGGCCCATCCAGTCTGCCCATTTCTTTTTCTACCTTATAAATGTGCCATCGGCCTTTGCTCTGTCAGTGGCCTATCTATTCATACTCATCTGTATTGCTCCCTTATGCCTATACCATGCCTGTTTGAAGCCCTGCACTGTATTCATAGCTACCACTTCCTGAGGTAGGCCGTTCCATGCATCCATCACCCTTTCTGTGAAAAAGAACTTCCTCACATTATCCCTTAATCGGCCTCCCTCTAATCTCATGCTGTGTCCTCTTGTCCTGCTATTTTTCTTAAATTTAAACATGTTAGACTCTTTCACCTTGTTAATGCCCTTAAGGTGTTTGAATGTCTCGATCATATCACCTCTCTCCCTCCTTTGCTCAAGGGTATACATATTGAGCTCCGTTAATCTGTCCCTGCACCATTTTGGTTGCCCTTCTCTGGACTGCCTCAATTTGGTTAATGTTCTTGTGAAGGTGTGGCCTCCAGTACTGCATGCAGCACTCCAGATGGGGCCTAACCAGTGTCTTGTAAAGAGGGGATTATTACCTCCCTCTTACGACTTGTGATACCCCTACTAATACACCCTAACATCCCCCTAGCCTTACCTACTGCTTTAGAGGTCTGCTTGGATGATTTCAGGTCATCGGTGATGATGATGCCCAAGTCTTGTTCTTCCTTTGTGACTGCCAGCAACTCCCCTCCCAGCCTATAGGTGGCTTCAGAGTTTCTCTTCCCTATGTGCATGATCTTGCATTTCTTTGCATTAAATCTCAGTTCCCACCCTTCTGACCATTTTGCTAGTTTATCCAGATCTTTTCTCATTCTGCCCACCCCATCTGGATCATCTACTCTGTTGCAGATCTTGGTGTCCTCTGCAAACAGATAAGCCTTACCCTCTACTCCATCTGCAATGTCACTAATGAAAATATTGACGAGGACTGGCCCCAGGACTGATCCCTGAGGTACCCCCACTTGTGACTTGCATCTCTTCTGACTGTATACCATTTACCACCACTCTCTGTTTTCTGCCCGTCAACCAGTTTGCCACCCAGTTGACTAACTTCTGACCCACCCAAGCCTACCCAGCTTATTTATCAATCTTCTACGTGGAACAGTGTCGAAAGCTTTGCTGAAGTCAAGGTAGGAGACATCAACTGCTCCCCCTTGGTCCACCAATCTGGTTACCCAGTCAATGAAATCTATGAGATTAGTTTGACAGGACCCTCCTTTTGTAAACCCATGCTGTCTTGGATCCTGTGCCCCTATGGATTCCAGCTGTTGTCCTATCCTTTCCTTAAGGGTGCCTCCATAATCTTGCCCACTGCTGAGGTAAGACTGACTGGTCTGTAGTTCCTGCTGACCACTCTTGTGAGACAGGGATCACATGAGCCCTTCTCCAGTCTTCTGGGAACTCTCCTGTGCTCAGAGACTCACTAAACAGTTCTGCTAATGGCTCTGCTAGTTCCACCCTTAGCTCCTTAAGTACCCTGGGATGTATGCCATCAGGTCCCATTGTCTTGTCCACCCTGAGCTTAGCGAGCTCTTGTAGGACCCTTTCTTTTGTGAAGAGAGTAGTGCTCACCTCCCTCCCTCCCTCTCCCCTGTGTCCATCGTGCTGATCTGTGGGCCCTGCCCTACCTTCTCTTCAGTAAATACTGAGCAAAAGTATCTCTTTAGGATAGATGCTTTTACAGGGTCCTCCTCCTCACATGCCCCCTTTTCTCCATTGAGCTTAGCAATACCCCCTCTGGACTTTCTCCTTTCACTAATGTATCTATAGAAAGTCTTGTCACCTTCTTTTACTGTTCGTGCTAGTGTTTCCTCAGTTTGGGACTTTGCCTGCCTTACTGCCTTCCCTGCTTCCCTTAGGGCAGTTTGGTATGCCGGCAAAGAGATGCAAATGCACAAACAGATTAAGATTGTGCTGCACACTGAAGAGATGCAGATGCAAAGGCACAACACCTAACCAGTGCTCACCATCAGAAATTCAAATCTGGAAAAGAATACCTTTGCCGGTTGGGGCGGCTGCGGGAGGGAGGGCAGCGTACTGCACTGCTGCAGTAATAGTCACTAGTACTAGTACCAGTAAAGATACCACAAAGAAGTACAAAAATCACACAGCTGCAGTGGATAGCAGGTTCACATTGTTGAAATTATTATGTGGCACAATAAAAGGCATCTGATTTGATGACACGCATCACACACATACTCACACACACACTAAGTGATGCGTAGCAAATTGAAAACTTCAGTAATGTAACCACATATTTTAAACAAACTAAAATTATGCACTGCTGCACCACAACAATCAGCAAAAAAATGGCAAGAATTATTGAAAATATTACTGTGTGTACATTAACACAGTCATACAAGAAAAATATCACCAAAACAGAAATGTCTTTTTCTCCAAGTTAATCTCTACCTACAAGATATGCCCCTCCCCAAAGCACACTTCCATTGTCTCTCAGTACACAGACTGAATGTTGTACATTAACATTAAAATCACACATAAACAATAAGCGCTCGCTGATATGAGCACATGAGGGTTTCTATAATCGATGAACTAATGTTTTAGCAAAAATGACTCAAAAGGCTTTTTAACAACTTTTAGAAGGTTTGAATCGCAGAGAGCTCTCAGAACAGATTGCCTCCTACAGCTTCCTACACACTACCCAAACTGAGGCTGTGCAGAACAACCTAGAGCCCATGTGACCTGAAATCCCATGAATCACTGCAAAATTCACCTTTGGAGCTTAAAACAAAGGCGAAGTGGTGATACATTGTTTTCAATGTACTTGCTTAGGAATAGTGGAGTAGTGGTTTTGGGAAGGCTGAATACTTGAAGACATTGTTTTCAATGGACTTTAGCGTTACCTATTATAATGATACTCAGCTTCGCGTTGTGGAACACTCCACAAATTCACCTTCACTCTGTGAATCACTTCACGGAGTGAATTGGGGCCACTTCACCCATCTCTAATTACGATATCCCAGCAGTCAATTTCCCAACACCCTGAATCCTGATACCACTTGCCCGAAACCCGTTTGCCTGACATCTAGATTTTGCCTGCAGCGAAGTTAGTTATTAAAAGTAGTGGGGTGCGGGGGGCAAAGCCCCCGAAACATGAAAGAAACCCTGCCATAGGCAAAATCTAAATGTCGGGCAAACAGGTTTCGGGTAAGTGGTATCAGGATTCAGGGTGTTGGGGAACTGACTGTCAGGATATCATAGTAGATCCATTGGAAACACTAATGCCAAATATTCCTATTTTTGTGGCATTAACTTGAACTCCAACTGGTACATTAATGAAGTTTTTATCAAAGAATTTCCTTTCTTTTTCAAATAGTGGACTCATATCCTCATTCACACAGGCTCCATCAGGACCTGCATGAACAGATGCAAACATGCATGGCCCTTTGGGCTCTCCAAGAGAAGACTCTGACTATGGAAGTAAGGAATTCATGGGGCTGTCTGGTGAGCTGCGGAAGCCAGGGCCCTCTGGTCCTGGCACTCCATGTGGCCACAGATACAGGTGCACAGGGCAAAGAGTCCATGTGTCAGCCAATGCACAGAGCCCTCTGGCATCCACCAGGTGCGAAGGTAAAGGTCCTATGCCAAAAAAGTTGTCTTCACTGTATGGTAGCTGGGTCCATGCAGGCAATCCTGCAGCTTTTAGTCCCTGTCTGAGGGGTGCCTCATATCACCACCATCCCCACCCTCACCCCATGCAGCTGGGTCACTGAGCTTGCCTCCGAACTAAGCTCACTGACATGGAATCATGAAGCATATCTGCTGGGGTGAAGACTGGCACAGAAGGTTTCTTAATAATTTTTTTTTTTTTTATTTTGAGCCCCAATTTTCAAGATAGTCATTTTATGACTCCCCTAATAAACATGACACATGGTCTTTACAGTATATTGTCTGAAATGTCATTTTGCACCACAAGTGTGAAAACACATCTTGTCTAGGATTTAAAAAATGACACCTGCCACATTAATAAGGTGATGTAGAAAAATGGCTATGTAGAAACTTTGGAGTTATAATATTAAAAATTAGCGAAGTTATGTGTAAATGTTGAAATATTGCAATGTTCACTCATAACCTGGGTATTTTACCATATTTGTACACCAAAATTCCAGCATAGCTTTCTTATGACCCCCACTTCATAACCCCCAGTGGGTGAAAATTTTCAAATCCCTGCTGAAATGTAATTCTGCATCACATGTGCAAAAACACATCTTGGTCAGGATTTGAAAAATGACAGCTTTCATGTTAATGAGGTGGTGTGAGAAAATGACTATGATAAAAATTTGAGGTCAAAATATAAAACATTACCAAAGTTATGAGTGAGCATGGAAAAAGTTCTATGTATGCTCATAACGTTGTCATTTTTACATATTTTGACCTCAGATTTTCAATATAGCCTTCTTATGACCCCACCTCATGAGCAAGTATAGTAAAGATTTTCAAATTCCACCCAAAACAACTGCAAAATCACCTCTCAGGCCATATTTGCATTAATTCCACCACCACTGGACATGTGGTGGGATCCCAAAAAGGCCTTGTTGAAAATTTGGTCTTAAAAGATGCAAAAATGTCAAAGTTATGAATAAAAGTTCAAACTCCACAGAAATACATTAAACCAGACTTACCTTACTTTCTCATATCGCAGTCAACAGTTCCAGCAGCAAGATGTATCTTCAGTCGGAGAGTGAATCTGTGCCATGGGCCATGTTCAGGACAGTAAGAGTGTGTGGGAGGTGGGGGTTTGAAGGTATGTGGGGTGGTGAATGCTGATTGTGAGGTCGAGGTGGGATGGGTCATGTGTGTATGGGGGGTCCGATCGGTGAGTGACCATTTTCTTTGTTGCAGGTTAAACAAATCAATGAGGCCAGTTTTCTTTATTTCAGGATCCACATTGACATTCCGACACCAGGGATTGGGCACCCTGGTTCTGGGATATTAATAGGTGAATGAGGACAGGTAACTTTGGGAGGGTCAAGAAGTGGTACCAGTGGTGGGCACCTGGTTCACTTACATGATTTAAAAAAAAAATACATACAGGGAAGGCTGGGCAGGCGAACTGGAGGGAAGGGGGAGAAAGAAGCAATACCAAGGGTGGGCACTCTGATCCGCTTAAATATTTAAGATAGATAGATAGATAGATAGATAGATAGATAGATAGATAGATAGGAAAAAGAAGAAGAAGAATCAGAATTTATATAGCGCTTTTCATACACATTGTATTCCAAAGCACTTTACAAGCAATGCTAGACTGGTAGTGAAGTGACTGAATGTGTAGTGGTAGTCATTTTGCACACCAAAACCCACACACATCCTTGGACAATTGCATAAACTGATTTTATGGCAAAGGGGAACACTGGCCAGGACACCATAGAAATTACCCTACTCTAAGGTATGGGGCACTGCTGTCCACCTGTGATGGTGTCCATTGGTGCCAGTCAGGCACGAGCACCAGAGGAGAAGGGGGTGGGAGCACCAGTCTTCCAGGCTGATGGAGAACAGCAAGCAACTCATACAGTGCTTACCGGGGTAGCCCCATTTCTCAAGAAGAAGTTATGATGGAGGTTGTTGCATCTGTATGCCATTCGGTACAGGACTTGGAGGAATATTTGTTCCTGGAGCAGAAGGGGTGCAGAAGGCAGCTTGCAGCAGTAATTCAACAGCAGGAATGACTGTTGCAGAGGAAGTGGATGAATGAGGAGGGCGGCGGACCACGACATTTATACAGAAAGAGTCACTTGCTCCCAGGCAATGCAGGATCAGATGGATGTGGACTCGGCGAGTGGATGTGCTCCAATCAGGGGAGTTGGGTGCTACTTGCTGCAGTTGCGTGGATGCTGCTGAGGCTGTTTTCCTTCAGGGTGCAGTGCATGGTGGGACGGGTTGTGCCAGTCCTTGCCATTTCCAAGTGCAGGGACTGCAACAGCAGGTAAGGGACGTTTACTTTTTGCCTGTTCTGGGGACTTGGTGGGAGTTTCACCTTTTACTGGTTCTATGGTGGTGAGGGACAGTGCACAATCTCTGTGGGGAAAGGAACATGCTTTTCAAGCCCTGCTAAAGAGGAGATTGTATTCCGGGGAACTTGCTGTCAATGTCAGTGGTACAGGTGTGTCACTTCCTGGGGAATCCCAGGGCAGTCCATGAGGGGCTCTGGGGGTAGGGTTGGACTCTGACGGGGAAGATTTTGTGACTGTATCAGCAGAGACAGACACTTTTCTATCATATGGGGGGGGGCAGGCTCCTTTGCTCTTTGACAATAATGTTTCTGCTTCAGGTTGGACAATTACTGAGGCCCTCTCACAGGCGGGGTAGGTTTGGTCTTTAGCCCAGGAGACCTGGTAGTCTCCAGGCGTTGTGCCAGCTTGTAACTAGGGTTCTCCTGCTCCCATGGATTTTTCTGAGAACCTCAGCCCCTTGCATATGCTTTCTTCTTTCAAACTGACCCAGAATCTGCACTTGTGTTTTACCACTGCACCTGTTGTGGGGCCGAATGGCACCTCTGAAGGCTGTAATGAACAACTCAGTCAGGACTCACTTTCAGTCTGCCTGCTACAGAATGTGTCTGACAAACTAGGGGAAGAGGTTAACCCCCTTCCCCCACAGCAGCCCCGGTCTTCCTCATCCAGGGCTAATTTTTCTGGTTATGAGCCAAGACCTTCACCGTCCAGAATGTATGCCAGCCTGTTTCGTGCTCCCCCTGAACCTGCAAAGTGTAGGAATGCTGTTTGCATTAAATATAGAGGAGGACTGGAAGCCTTCCTGGATAGACTGTATGTGGGAAAGCAACTATTGAAAACCAGCCTAAAATTTCATGCTAGTGATACCTATGCTCTGATCCACATATCTGGTGACCCAATATTTGATGTGAGTTTTAAAACTGCCAGTGGCCTAAATAACTTTTGGCTTCATTATCAACAGGTCAAGTACACATATGATCCCCATTTATTGGGTTTCCTCTGACTAAATCTGCTTTCATGGTCATCACTGTCCTGTTCAAAAATGAGGGGGTTGTGATTTCTGACATTTTACATTGGCTGAAATCCAAATGTATGATTATGACCAATCCGGATCCCATTATGGACTCTGAACAGCTCTGGATTGGGGGCTGGAAAATATGGGTATGGCTGCCTCAAGTGAATGGATCCATCCAGCACCTGCCGAGTTGTTTTTATTTGGGTCAAGACAGGGGTTTTATTTTTTATGTGGGGCAGCCTAAGTTGTGTTTTCATTGTGGGGTAGATACACATTTAAGTTATGCCTGCGATTGAATGAAATGTTTCTATGTGGGGGCATAGGGCATCTCAGAACAGAATGTCCTAATCCACTGAACTGTAATATGTGCCTGGAATCAGGCCATTCATTTTGTGACTGTCCCTGAGCCTCACACAACTCATGTAAGGGACCCAATGAACAGGAAGAGGCTGTATCTCGCTCTCAAGACAGTCGGGCTCTGGCCACTTCATGCATCTGAACCAGCCTCTGAAGGGGACTCCAGACTCTTTCCTGGCACAGTTGACTCACCCCAGGAAGGAAGCGACAGCTCTGTTACCAGGACTGCAGAACTTGGCACCATCTGTCAGACAGCATGATTCTAGTGATACTAACCCCAAAGAACAGGAAGATGGTGACATGGCCAAGGCTGCCTTACAGCTCATGACAGATGATGGTGCAGTAGGAGAACCCCTCTAAAGGCAGAAAAAGTGGTTGGCGTGCTCCTGGCACCACCCTCAGAGGATGGGTAGATGCCCCTCCACTCCTTCAGCGGCACCACCATCTTGCCTAGATGAAATGCATGAAATTTACCTCGGGATGACCTCCCTCGGACAAGAATGGATCAACAGAATGGTATTCCTCTTGACAATCGATATGCAGCCTTGGCAAAGAGGAAGACATGGGGAGATACAGATGATGATTCTGATACTTTGTCTATAGTTTCGTCTCAACAGGAGATGACCACTGATACAGACTTGGCTTCAACTGACCTGGCACTGACTAAAAGAAGAAACCAAAATGAAGAAATTGGTCAAGAAAGATGGCTAACTCTTTTTCAATGGACCCTGGATGACCGCTGCTTTGACTTTTGCCTCACTAAATACTAAGGGCAGGATTCACAAAGAAGTTGCGCTGGGCGCATCACAAATGCACTGAGCACAGACAGAGCAATTCACAGAGGCATGTGCAATGGGATGCGCCAAGCACAGCCCCTCTGTGAATCGCTCTGAAACAGTACAGCACAACTGGAGATGTGCTGGTGCAACTGGAGATGCACCAGGGCATGCTGGATGCCCTGAGTCACACATGGAAGCCATTCAAAGCAAGTGGAGCAAGCTAGCAGAGCACGACAGAGCAACCACATAGCTGGAACAATGAAACCCACAGACACAAGTGCTGAGAACAACATGTTTATAAAAGTATAACATCAGATAAAAAATTATACAACAGAAAAGTAGAACAACAAACAACTAGAACAACACCAAAAGGAGAAAGGGAATGGCAGGGATTGGAAGGAGGGCAGGAAGGGGACAGTAACAGTGGGCTATGTACAACAACTATATACACAGGACAGCCCCAGTAAGAGGCAGGGGGCCACTAGCAATGCCGTGCCCTGCCACACAACACCCTGGCACGGCCATGGAATGGAAGCTGCAGCAGAATGCCCTGCAGAGCAGCTGACAGGTGCTGAACAGTGGGCGCAGGGCTTTCTGGATGGCCACACGGATCCGTCGGTCCACGTCCAGAAGGGCACCACCCCCAGCCACAGCATGGCGATCCTGGAGACCTACAGCAACTACTGAGAGAACACACACTGAGGGCCTGTATGTGGACAACACCCCCACCCAGCTGTAACCCACAGCAACTGAAATGCAGCAATAGCGGAATGCAGTGCTCACCTGCCCCTTGAAGAGCACTAGGAAAGGCACCCATGATCCTCCTCCTCCTCACCTCAATGGTGTCCGTGGCCCTCTGCCTGGCATCTGGTTCTGCAAAACACAACAGACAGCACCATGAGCCACCACAGTGGTGCAAACACACACCACAACACCGACATGCAGAGGTGAGGTATGGACAGCCAGACACTGCCACTGTGCAGGATGCACTGCCACAGTGCCTCCCCTTGCTGGCCTGTGTCCATGCAGCAGACAGTGGTAACCAGCTATGCAGCCCCAGCAGCCTGCATGCAGACACAGCACAGCCCAGTGCCCCCATGGCACACATGATACGGCAGCACTGGATAGGTGCAGCCACTGCCATGTGCAGGACACCTGAGACCCATGTGGGTGCCCCATGAGGTGCCCCACATACACACACCCAACATGCGCCACAAAAGGAGCCAGATGATCAACACTTACCTGGCCTTGGCAGTACCCTGCATGCACAGAGATGCAGCTGCTGCAGTCTCTCTGGGTCCCACCTCTGGAAGTTGTCAAACCGATGCCTGCACTACTCCCAGTGTGTTGGCATCCCTGTCCGCACAAGCCTATAGCAATGGAGGCTCACACCCTGGGCCCTGGGCTCATGTGAGGTCTTCCTGCCCAAACAGCTGCCCCTCCACAGACAGGACAAGAGCCACTAGATGCAGCAGCTCCAACTGGGACCAGTTCATGGCCCTAGGTGTCTGTCTCCCTGCCCTAGGCATACTGCAATAACAAGATACAGTGTCAAGGTGGAACATGGCAATGCACAGCCGAGTGGTCGAAATGCACCATGTGAAACACCGAAGCACGTGCAGCACAGCGTACACTGTGCGTGAAGCACGATAGATCAAAGGCAACACAAGCGCATGCACAATGGAGACCGCAATGGTGTGGCAAGGCCATGACCTGATCGCGCATGCGTGATGTGCGTGCGGACGCCATGCTGTGCATGGCACACACTACACTACCGGTCAAAAGTTTTAGAACACCCCATTTTTCCAGCTTTTATTGAAATTTAAGCAATTCCAGTCCAGTGAATAACCTGAAATGGTACAAAGGTAAGCGGTAAACTGCTAGAGGTTAAAAAAAAGTTTACGTTAGCAAAAACTGCTTTAGAGAAATTGCAAAGAAAGCCAAGGTGTCAGTGAGTACAGTTTCCTACACCATCAAAAGGCACTTGGAAACTGGAGGAAACTCTGACAGGAAGAGGTCTGGCAGACCCAAAGCCACAACAGAATCAGAAGACAAGTTTCTGAGAGTCAACAGCTTGCATGATAGGGCTCACAGGACAACAGCACAGAGTGACTGGCACCCTGAACCAAAGGGGCTACCACAGCATTTTGCAGCACCATGCAATACCCTCTGGTATCGTCTAGTTGGTCAGGGTTCATCCTACAACAAGATAATGACCCAAAACATACCTTCAGGCTATGTCAGAACTACCTTCTAGGAAAAGAACAAAGGCGGTGGCTTCAAATCATGGAATAGCCAGCACAGTCTCCAGACTTAAACCCCATGGAGCTGGTTTGGGATGAACTGGACAGAAGGGTGAAAGCAAAGCAACCTACAAGTGCAACACATTTGTGGGAACTTCTGCAATAGTGTTGGGAAGAACTTTCCGAACAATATTTGATGTCCATTGTAGGAAGAATGCCATGAGTGTGTTCGGCAGTTACAGTATATCTGCAAAAGGTGGCTACTTTGATGAGTCAAAAATTTAGATTAAATTTTGTTAAACAAAATGATTCTATGATTTCTATTTTATCTCCAATTGTTTATTTGTTCTATGCTTTAATTTCAGAGTACATTGAGACATTAACCTGCGTAAATTTCAATAAAAACTGGTAAAATGGGGGTGTTCTAAAACTTTTGACCGGTAGTGTCGTACACCTACCACGCACCATGCGATCCATGGGCACTACAAACACAGTGCAGCATGGACTGCGCATATGGGATCACACTGTGTGATAGAGAACACAGCGTCATGGACAGCAGGCCTGCAACAGTGCATCGGGTAGGCAGTGTAACAGCGCAACATGGAAGATCTTATCAGACATGGTGACTGCGCATGCATGACAAAGTGCCGTGTAGACTGCCCCAGACACAGGAACATGCGCCCAATGATACGCGCATGCACCAGAGATGCACTGTTCTGCCATTGGCACAACCCTGAGATGCTGCTTGTAAAGTTAGATAAGCTGGGGGCAATTGTACAATTCACAGATAATGCACCCAAAATAGCCTCATCCCACATGCATGGGCATCTCAGCTGATTGGCATCTCATTACCAGGGGCTCAGGCCTCATTTGCATGCCCGGAGACATAAATGCTCCCAATTCAGCAGGCTGAGACCAGGTGACTGAGAGGAGTCAGTGCCTTGAAGGTGAGTACACAGTTATATTTACAGGGTCTACAGAACATACTGGGGGAACTGAATATGAGCATGCATACCTCCCAATGATTAATGCCCCCATATGTGGAACAATGCCACCCAATATGTGGAACAAATGGTCATAACGTGGAATACTCCAGCAGGGCAATACAGAAGGTGCACAGATCACCAATAGACCATTCCCTGTCATGTCTAGAATGGCTGTTTGTGAACCAGGATGTACACATCTTAGCATGTACGATACAGTCCTGCTAAATGATGATACGGTCATCAGTGGACCTAAGCCTTGCAATGTGGAACAGGGAGGTCATGCGATGTAAACAGAGGACCTGTTCCTGTATAGTGGGACACATAGGAGATACATGTGACTGGGTGGCACTGGCAGTGTGTGGTGGACACAGCACAGTGCCACAGGTCATTCCGAGGCACAAAGTGGCACCTGTGCAGGCACAGTGGCAGTGTCACCATGCCACACACTGCAGCAAGCTGCACCATGGCTGTACCCACATGTCCTGTGCCCCCCACCCACAGGCATAGCAAGGGTGCTTTCGGGACAAATGGGGTACTACGGAGCAGCACACACACTGCAGAGGTATCAGGACATGACCATGGCAGACTGCATAGTGTGCCCCCCCAGGGCAGATGCACTGTTGCCCCAGCCATAGACCGGTGGTCATACATGGCATGTGCAGCATCCCCAGTGGACTATGTACCATGGGGCATGGCCACCAGCGCCTAGACGACCACCTGCAGACCACCGCCATGAACATCGGCATCACAGAACATGAGGGGGCAACAGACAGAGGCAGACGGGTGCGGGACCATGTGTACTCACAGGCGTGACTAACACCTGGATGCTTCCCCCCACAGTAGCCAGTATGTCAGAGGATACAGGTGCGGCCACAAGGCAGCAACCAAACTTCAGCAAGGATGAGGAGAGGGCGTTCATAGAGGCATGCCACCTACGACTGGACATCCTCACAGGCAGGGGAGGAAGCCAGATGATGTGGGCAGCAGACTGGGAGGAGGTGGCCCAGCAGGTGAGTGCTGTGGCACTGTACAATTGCATGGTCCAAGAGTGCTGTAAGCACTGGAATGATGGTCACAGGAGGGCCAAGGAGAAGGTGGCCAACATCTAGGCATCCCTGCAGTGGACAGGGGTGGACCACCTGCAGGTGGAACAGCTCAGTCCAAACAAGGCCTCCCTGGCAGCCAGTGTGTCCTTGATAGCCATGCATGGTGTCCCAGGTGTTGGATTCCAGACTGGTGGCAGCCATTGCAGCATGGTGAGTAGCTGTGTGTCCTAGACATGCTTGCCCACCCATGTGCCACGGTTGTCATGCCTGTCCCTGCATGGCATGCACTGTCACTGTACACCCAGGCACAGATTCCCAGGGATGGTTGTCCCTGGCCTGTCGTGACATGCCCCGTGGTGTTGTGGGTGCTATGCCGCGGCCCCGGAGAGCACGTGTCCACTGTGCATCTGTGTGGCATGTGAGGCCGCTGCCACGCAGTGTGCACAATGGGACAGTGACAGGCTCAACCACTTCATGGCCTGCATAGTGCTGTCACGCCCTAGCCCTGGGGTGGTCAGGCCTGAGGACCTGGCACTGTGTGGACAGCTGTGTTCTGTTGTGCATTACCAATGTGACATATGTGTACTGTGCATTATCCATGGTCTCCCTTCCTCTCTCTACAGCACCATCATGCCTCCAGGGTGCAGCCATGGCCATGGCTAAATGTGATGCCCTCATGGGCAATGGCGGCGCGCTCGTCACAGGGCCGATGACACCACCTGATGACTCTCCACCTGCACCATCCATATCCCAAGCAACACCAGTCATGGCCCTGGTGCAGGCGGGCCCTGCGGGCCCCTCAGCCAGCACTGGCAGGACGTCCAGCGGGTACATCTCTTGGTTGGTAAGCCTGTCCGGGTTGTCTGATGCCGATCCAGATGATGCGGTGGACATTGCTGATGCCCTCCTTGTGTTCACCAGTGGCGTGCAGGGGGAGGGCCTTGGTACCACTGCATACATCACCGACACCACCTACACAGACATGGCTAACAGCAGTGCCCACATCATGGGGTTGCCTGTGCACATGACCCTGGGTGCCACTGATGTTCTCACTGTGCTGGGTTCAGGTGCAGATGCAGCACAGCTGCCCACAGCTGAGGGTGCTGTGCTCTCTGCACCACTGCGCAGTGCAGTGCCGGCAATGTCAGTGTCATTTGGGCAGGGTGCCTCTGTGCATGCACCTGCTCCAGTGCCCTGGAGGACACCACCCATGGGCAGTCAGTGGCAGTGCCCAGCCAAGCCCCGCCCATGTTGCAGCCAGCCAGGATGCATCCACTGCCTGTGGCTGCACCGGGACAGGCTGATACATCCCCTGCCCATCAGTGATGCCACCATGATGCATCACCCACTGAAGAAATGGGGCCTACTTTGACCTCCTGTGGGTGATTGTGGAGGGCAGAGGCCCTCCATGCAGCGTTCTGGAGCCACAGGGCTGTGATGGTCCAGGAGCATGGGTCGAGGCTGCGTGGCATGCACAGATGCTGGCAGAGACATGCATCATGTGGGTTGGCATGACGCAGCTCTGGAGTTGATTGCAGCAGCTGTGGAGGTGGTGGCTGCATTCATAATATGCCATGGACATCGTGCATCCAGTCAGATGCCCAGGAGCATGTCCGTGCAGCCCTGGCAGTGGAGCCAGGTGAACTCCCTGCTGCTGACTCCATCGCCACTGGCCTCCACGTCCACCGTCCATGGCTCAGCCAGTGGGTGTGGGATGGCCACTCCACTGTGCACCTGTTCATGGTCTAGATGTAGCACCCCTGCAGGGTCACAGGGAATGCCCCCTTTGGCCGGTGGTGGCACTCCTGCCACCACCAGCCATGGCAGAGGCCACCCTGTGATGCCCATGTCCCTGGGCCTGTGTTGGCAGGATGGCACACCCGTGTGTAACGGATGCCCTGCAGGTGGTGCCAGTGGTGGTGTGTGTGGCGGTCGCCTGCCCCACAGCCATCCTGACACCACTCAGTGCTACCTGCGCAGGATGTCCTGCATTTCTGTGTGCAGCACTGTTGTGCCATGTGTCATGGGAATGATGAATGTTTTCCAGTGCCTGCAGTGCCCGTGTGCAGGCTGCAGTGGACACTGATCTGTGACATGGCCTGAGTGGTGCATGGTTGATGCATGCCTGGTGTGTGTGTGTCTTCCACTGTGTGTGTGCACCATGTGTACGCCACTGTGCACCGTCCGGTGTCCACTGTGCCCACAACATGTAGTCCCTACACCGTGGTGCACACACCTGCACGCATACATATCTGCATACTCACCTGCATGGCCCAAAGTGTTCCTCCACCACATGCATGCGGTAGTCCGTGCCCTCTCCACCAGCTTCAGATCTCTGTGGCCCTGCAGCTTCACCTTCCTGGCCCTCAGGGGTGCCCTGTCCGCCCCCTACCCCACCCCTCCTCCTCCCGGAACTGTCACTCACCGGCCTCGACAGGTATCCCATGGTCTAGGGCCATGTTGGCAGCACAGCAGGCCAGGAATATTCACAGGCCTTCTCAGGGCTATATTGTAGGGGCACATCCTGACCAACACAGGCACCAAATTGCATCTTCAACATGCCGAAGACACGCTTTATGATGGCACATGTCATGATGTGTGCCTCATTGTAGCATTCCTCTGCCTCTGTTCTGGGTTGTCGGAAGGGGTGAGGAGCCAGGGCCTCAGTGGATATGCGGTGTATCCTGTGGGGGTAGACGTGTGTCCGTTAGTACATTGGGTTACACTGTGGCATGTGCCCTGTCCTCATCCCTGCCCTCAGTGGTGTGTGCACCTGTCCTGCTCTACCGCCCGTGCATCCCCATAACTGGCAGTCCTGCATCCCTACCACAGCTGCACCTGCATGCTCCCATCTGTTGTGTGGTGCACAATGCTTGCATGTCACCCTGTGTCCACCTTTGTATCCTTGCACACCCCTTCTGTCGCAGGGCACATGTGCCTGCTTCACACTGCCTATGGCCCACCCCATTTATCCCAGCCTTGGTGCTCTCCTGTGCTGCTGGTGCCCTGTCACATGTACCTATCAGATGGCCTCTTGGTAGGTCCCCATCCTCGAACCTCTTGCAGAGTGCTGACTGGTGCCTTTTGTAGGCATCATGTGCGCTCCCAGGATGTGTGGCGCAGACATTGGTGATGCGTCGTGTGACATCGCACACCACCTGGCAATTCACAGAATGGTACCCCTTCTGGTTGATGTATGTGATGGCATCATCACCAGGTGGTGTGTGGATCACCACATGGGTGCAGTCAATGGCCCCTATGAAACCTGGCATGCGTGCCACCCTGTGGAACCGCTGCATGGCTTCTGTCCACTCTGTCTGCATGCTGGGGGATTGGATGTATTCCAAAGCATGTGGTAGCAGTGCGGTGATGGATTGTGTGAGGAGGCGGGACATAGAGGCCTGTGATATGCCAGTGGTGTCCCCAGTGGGCCTCTGGAAGGTTCCTGTGGTGAGCAAGCACATGACCGTTGTCACCTTGGTCTCCACTGAGATGGAGTGACCTCCTGCAGTGGGTGCCTACATCTCATCATGGCACAGCTCACAGAGCTGCCTCAGCATAGCCCTGTTGGGGGTATCACCCTACTGTCTCCACCTCTGTGAGGCTGCTCGAAGGACAGCTGGGTGATACCGCCATGCGACTGGCTGCCTCACGGTGCCTTCAGCACCCTGCCTCCTCCTCCTTATTTGTGCACCTGCTGATGGCAACTGCTGCTGGGTTCATTTGGGTTGTCTGTGTGGCCCTCTGGCTTGATGTGCTGCCTGGCTTGCTTGTTGGCTGTCTGTCTGTGTGTGTGTGTCTCTCTCTCTCTATCTTCCTCTCCCCCTCTGGCTCTGGCAGTGTGCTGCTGAGGCTGTTCCATTCACAATCTGCAGGTGGGCTAGACATAAACCTCCTTCTTTATTACTTATCTTTCTATGGCGCATCTTAGCTTTGTGCTGGAGTTGCCCCATAGATGTGCCATGGATATGCACTGTGAATCGAGTTAGCTGTGTATGCATGGGTACGCCCCCTGTATATGCGCTGCATGTCATTACATTGTGCCTATGGTGCATGTCGTTCGGCACAGGGCATCTTGGTTGGCTGGTGCATTTCACCCTGTTTCTAAATTGGCTTAAGGTGCATTTCTGGCTTGCGCTGGCACATCTGAGTTGCGCTGGGCGCATCTCTTTTGTGAATCCTGCCCAAACAGTATTAAGAATATGAAGAGGAGGCAAACCATTTTTGCCATCATACGGGACTTTAAGTGCCATATTTGCTTCTTGCCAGACACTCACTTGCATTCATTGAGGGATGCTGCCATGACCTCCTCAGCTTGGTTTGGCTGTCCCTCCTTTTGGTCAATGGGAGAGGACCCTTGCTCTGGTGTGGGGATATTTATTTATTTAGTTTTTCTTAACTGGGTAGGTGTGCTATTTATATAGATGACTATATTCAGGCATGACCCGGGAGGTTATACAGTAAACATTACAGATATAACAAACAGCAGGTTACAGCAAGATGCAAAACAAGGTGTTGCACACTAGTTGTGCAGCATAAAACAAAATACAAGGTGTTGAGAGCAGGGTACAGAACAATAGTTCCAATCATAGCATCAGGATAAAGCAATTAGGCTAGTTAGCAAAGCAGTAAAGTCATAACTTGCAGGGAAGCACACCAGAAATATTAAGCAAAAATACATTAAAAAAATCATACAGCAGGTATAACCCTGGGGAAATCCATTTTAAGCAGATCTAAAAAATATGAGACAATAACTGATAAGTGCAAAGGGGGATCTGAAGCTGAGGATAGGAAGGTTGAGACAGCTGTGGTTTGGGACAAGGCAAGGTTTAGAGATAAGGTCAGGCATGGGGATAAGAGCAGGCACAGTGAGAAAAGGGATATTTAGGGGTTTTGGGTATAGTGGTAAATAGATTGGTGGATGTGGTCCCAGGTTGTGGTTGTTGCTGGACATTTATGTTAGCCACCAGGAATATCAGCTGATAAACATATATGCCCCTCAAACAAAGACACAACATATTGACCTGTTTAATGTTCAGCTTTATTTGTTCACCACCAAATCTGTAGTGTTTGTAGTTGATTTTAACTGTATTTTGTCTTTACAGGATAAGGCAGGGCTAACTCAGAAATTATACACTGATTCTAATTTTTTGAGATCTTTAATTGCAATGGCTAATTTAAAAGACGGGGTACAGTCTGCCATGCAGCCTCTGGGCCACACCTTTTTTAAAAGACGTCTGTCCTCCAGGATAGAGTTTCTTTTATTATCACACTGGGTGCTGGTTGCATGGAATAGGACAATGGGGATTGAAATTACTTGTCATGGGCTCATAGCAATCCAGATAGGGGCTACGATCAATAAGCCTGAGACACATCATATGTGGAGGTTGAACATCTCTGTCCTTGAGGAGCACGATACATGGTTTTCCTTATTGGAGTTAATTGAAACTAGGAAATCAGTATATGATTTATATGATAGTACCATGCAGTGGTGGGTGGATACCAAGTATGACTTGAAAAGTATTTTTCATTACTGGGTTAAACGACATCACACTGCTTGATATGTTCAGTATCTTGAACTGCGGCAGCAATTGCAGACATCACTTTCTAGGGCCATTGAAACAGGGTTTGACTTTATGGATAAAATTAAAAATGTCAAAAGGGAAATGTTCCTGGTGCAGTATGATAGGGCATCCTCTTTGTTGGAGGTGCAAAAATATGGGACCCAGAGTACCAGCGATAAGCTGAACCCCTATGACTGCTGTGAAGACCGCATTAAGGCCAACTACATGGAACACATCCAAAAGCCGGATGGTACCTTAGCTTCCCATAAATTAGAAATGGCACAACTAGTTTATGCCCACACTCTACTGTTGTTTGGGTCTGACAGCAAGTTCAAGAACCTGCTGCAGATTTTCTTCAAGATATCCCTATTACAAAGCTTCAGAGATTAATGAGCAGCGTCTTGCTTCAGTCTCACCTGGAGAGATAGGTTATGCCTTAGTGGCCATGAAGGAGATACAGCACCAGGTTTGGATGGACTATCAGTAGACTTATTCAAGAAACTCCTGGACCACCTTGCACCTGGTGGCTCTTTTTAATGACATTTTGCAGGAACCATGGACATTCCCCAGGTCTTGTCAGGAAGTTTTAATTTATCTATTTAAAAGGGGACAGGCCTGACTTGTCAAACTGGAGATCTATCAGTCTGATTAATATGGACTGGAAACTCTAGAGTAAAATACTGACCAACAGATTGGCTAAAGCATCTCAAATCTTGATTGCTCTGACCCAGATGTGTACAGTTCCACAGTATAAGACTCATGGCAATCTGTTTCTCCACAGAGAAATTTGTGAAGGATCAGATTGGGAGGGTTTTATTATTAGTTTGGATCAGGCAAAAGCATATGATGCAGTAGACAACCAGTTTCTCTTTTTCGTCTTACGAAAATATGGCCTACCCCCTACATTTATCTCATGAATAAGATGGTTATACAAAATGGCTTCCACTAGACTGGCGGTGAATGGTCTACCTGGAGCACATGTTAGCATATGCAGGGGTGTCCAACAAGGTTGCATCCTCAGTCCGTTGCTGTATGTTTTCAGTATTGACCCTTTGATTCAGAACATTTAGAACAATCCATGGATTAAACATATAACAGGAAATCCTGGTGTAATGTATCCTAGTGTAATGGCCTATGCAGATGACCTTTGCCTGATGTTTGCTGATGAACATTTAGGGACTGCCACATTGGACGTGATACAGGACTTTTCTGCCAGGTGTGGGTCTGCCCTTAACAAAGAGATGTGTCTGGGTATTGCCTGAATGGAACAGGGCAATGATGACTAGTATAGGGAATTAGGATTATATCAGGCCCTAGTAAGGTCTTGGGAATTCTGTTTGGGGGTGTCGATCCAGTGTTGGAAAACTGGATGGCAGGGGCTCAGGAGGCCGAGATAAAAGTAGAAAGATGGAAAGCCTGGCCCATGATGAAGCAGAAAAGGGTGTGTCTGTTGAAAACTCTTATTTTACCACTATTTCTATATATGAGTTATGTGTATGCCCTCCTTCTCCAGTTGGAACCTAACATTTATAGTATTTTCTTTCGACTTTTATGGGGAGTTGTTTGAATCTGGTTAAGAGGGTGGTAACGTATAGACCTATCAAGCAAGATGGTCTTCAGATGATTCATTCGATAGTATTTTCTTTTCTATTTATGTATATTCTAATTTTATTTCGTAATTCAGGCCTGTGGTAATGTATGGGTTCCATTATTACATAACTGAGGGCTTTACTTATTTGATAAATGGGTCACTGGAGTACGGGAGTGTTTAGAAAACAGGACTGCACCGCTATGACTGATTTGGCTGGGTGTTTTAAAAAGTTAAAACAATGGGGGATTAGCATGGAGTGTGTCTTACATAAAACTTGGAAGGAGTTTTACTATCATGTGCTACATGCCAACATTTTCATGACACCATGGTTTCAGTATCTGGTGGAAATCTCAGAGAGGTGTCTTACTAGCCAGTTGATAGAAAAACGTATCCCACAAAAGATGTGGGATATGGTATGGTTTTGTTGCCATGACAGGTTAAATGTTTGTGGCAATGGTTCCATGTCATAATAGCAAATGCAAAACAGTGATCGCTGTTATGGCAAGAGTATATCGCTGGAAAGCAAATCGGCAATATACACTTCAAGGCGACCCAATATCCGGATTTTAAAAAAGTGTTTTTGTGGGGGCTGTGCCTCCCCACACCCTCCTCATGGGGGCCTTTTCCCCCCTCTGCACCACCCTAAAATAGGATTCTCAACTCCGGGGGGGGTGCATGTTGGGAAGGGGGCAAAATCCAGATTTTGGGCAAAATTCAAGTGTCACAGCTTGGAGCTTCAGCAAAATGCACATGCCCCTGGTCCTGAGCACAGTACCTGCTTCACCAGCACTAGCCACCCACACCACCACCCCACACAGCTAGCTCAGAAGCAGCAGATACACCAGTGCCTGAAAACCCCTTCCTGTGCTTTCCTATCCCTCCCTTCCCTCGGCTATTCCTCCTTCTGTTCGGCCCTTTCCCATGGTTGCTATCTCATGCCCTCGCTATTCTACAGGGTAGCCCACAATAATAGCTCTCAAAATGAGTTGCTATATTTCTAGTCGCTCATTTTGGGTCACTATCATGACATGATACCGTGGCAACCATCATCATTAACATCTGGAAGAGAGACATTGCTTGAGAAGTTCCTATGAGCTGCAAGTGGAGTCCATGGACCATTTATTTTTTTCTTGTACATATATAACAGCTTTGTGGCCACTACTTGCTGCTACCTGGCGATTACCAATTTTTAGTAAAATTACTTATGTTTTGGTTTACGGCATTTTTATAGTTGGGTGGGAAAGTTTCCATCCTGGGACTCTTCGGGTGGTTCTTGCCTGTATCAAATGGGCTATTTAGCAAATGCGTTTTCAATTTATTTTGAACAGAAATTTATCCCTGTGGAAAGTTTGGTGGCCTTCATAGATAAAGAAATGTCTTATTTCAGTAAAGGAGGAAGGTATTCTACCCCTCAGAGTCATGGAATCTTGGTGGAGACTTTTCCCATGGCGGCCCCCATGAGTGTGGTTGCATTTAGGGTATGAGTGGCTGTTGGTGGAGGGTTTGAACTGTGATTTTGGGTGTTAAGTGGTGTGTATTGGTGATGGTTACTACGAGTATGGGCATTTTGGTATTTGAGAATGGTGGGGCATATCAGTAACCTGTTTCTGGATTTCTTTAGTTGTTGAGTTTCATCTCCTCTGTTTTGTTGTATTTAGTTTCTTTTGTTAATAAAAATGCCCCTACTCTTTCTGTAGATGATGTGTTCTGCTTCCTATGGGAGACTAGGGTCCTGGTGAGGAGCCTGATGGAGGTGAAGATGCTGGAGTGTCAAGGACTGGGGTTGCAGATACTGCCCTAGCCCTGTCAAAATCCCTGTGACAGATATTGTGCTTGAGGATATCCTGGACAAAGACTTTCTTGCAGCTGAGAGAAAGATTTAGGAGGACCTCATGGAGAAAAAATGCCAAATTCTGAAAATGATGACAGGCTGAATTACAATTCTGTAAAGAGCTACTGGCACCAAAAAGAAAACTGAAAAATATAATTATTTGGTACAATTCAGCTTGTATTCCATATGTATTCTATATAGTTCTCTTCCTTGCTATTTATTACTGAATTAATTTGCATGAGTTCATGATATTTATCCTTTGATTTCCTTTAGAGTTTACTCGCATCTGTAGCTTACTCCCCTATCAGTCATAATGCTCTGTTGTGACATCACAATCTATTGCCTTGGGAGTAACTGTGATGTCACTTGCACTGCATTATGAATTCAGGTAGGAGAAAGCAACAGAAATAAATGAACTCTTCAGGAGCAAATATCCTGTTTTCACGCAAATGACCTCAGTAATAAATAAGGGAGAGGAAGAATACAAAACTAATATGACATACAAGCTGAGCTGTGTCTAAACGTTATGTTTTGTTAAAGTTCTCCTGAAGTTGTCAGCTGCTCTTAAAGAGAAATACAAATTAGACGACATTAAAGAAAAACAAAAGACAACTCTGTAGTCCTACATGTTTGTCGGAAAGAACTTTCAGCAACATACCCCAACTCTGACTGCTAACAACAGGACTGAGAGCCCCAGTGCTTCATGTTCAGAGGATATACATTTCACTACCATGCCTGATACACTGGGTTCACTGAGGGTAGCCTTAGAAAAAGCTGGATAGTTACAGATGGATACTGGTGCCTGGATCCCGAACCCTGCTATTTTCTTGCCTGACTCTAACATGGCTAATTTATCTGCAACAGATGCCACTGACAGTCCAGTTGTGCTGCCTACTCTTCCTGGACCACTGCTGCAGGCTGCTGCAACCATGCCCCGTCCACTAGTTTTGTTAATGCCCCCCCACGTCAGTCTTTGCCACTGCTGCTGCCAGCTTGAAACCTCCTAGCTTTGCTAGTCTTTTTCATCCTCTGGTAGAGCCAGCTAAACGAAGACATGCAGTTCATCTCTGGTATAAGGTGGGGATGGAACTTCCTCTTGACAGATGTTATGTCAGCAAACAATTGATTAAACCGTCTTTGCCTTTTTCCCTATCAAATGTCTATGCCTTTATTCCTGTACCAAGGGACCAGTCTTTTTGGACTGCTTTGCTACTGGACCGTTTTTAGACTTTATATTATATGCTCGAAGACATTGCCCTCTGGACCACTGTTTTGGTCATACCTCTTGCCAAACCCTCATTTAAAACTGTGACCATTCTTTTTCATCATGAAGGGGTGAATGTTACGAACAACATTTTTTGGTTGGAGAAAAATGCAAAATCCAGGGCATGCCAGATCCTATCATGGACAATGAACAATTCTGGACGGGGGACGGTGTTTCCATGTAAAGCTCCATTACACGGAATCCGGTTTACAGCATTTACCTAGTTGCTCCATTTTGGGGAGGGACAGAGTTGTCTTGTTTACTCAGGTCAACCCAAGTCCTGCTACAAATGTGGTTCTCTCCAACATCTTTGTAATGCCTGCAACCAGGTCAAATGTACATTGTGTGGAGTTCTTGGTCACTCTGGTTTCCATTGCACTTAGCCCCAGTGTAATCTGTGTGATGAAGAGGGACATATTTTAGATCAAGCCCTGGGCTGCCCACAATATGAACAACTATGATTATATGGAGCATGATTTCTACATCCATAAAGTGACAAAGTTGACCGCTTCTACCCAGCCTGCTACTTACATCCCCACCCAGTACTAATCTTGCTATACCTCCACAGCTTTCCTTGATACCTGCTGCTGTATCAGCGATCTCCAGTTACTCTGCTTTGCTTAGTACTACTTCTACTGATGCCCAAAAACAGCCACCGGAGATATCTACAGTGAAGCCGACCAGGATGAAGCGCAGCACTGCAGAATTCTGCAGTAGAGTTATTGCAGGAAACAATACAGTTTCAATGGGAGTTAATCCCTTTTGTCATGCAATAAACCTGTGACACTGCGGTTTATCCTGGCGGGCTTCACTGTACCTCCCAACTTTTTGTTTCCCCCTCAGACTTTGTAGCTACACCGATGGAGGTCACACCTCACATGCCTCCTTCACCTGTTCCCACTACCGAACATTTTCAGACTGTGGGGAAAGGCAAAGACAAAAGGAAGAACAAAGTGCCTCTGCTTGATCCAATTCCATTAGAGAATAGACATGAGACTTTGAAATGGGGCAACATCAAGGTGGGTAAAAATGCTGATGCCTCCTCAGTACAATCATCGCAGAGGGATCTTTCATCCGATATCAAGAAAGCTTCTCATCTTGTCCATGGCCTCTGAGAAAGAAATGGGGCATGCAATCTGATACCAAGCTTTCTGCTGTACAAAGATTCCTTCACATCTGCTCCCATGGCACATTTTTTCTGCCTTGGCTCTGGCTTTGTAGAATGCTAACACCATCGCCTGTTCTAAGATGATTTCTTATGGACTTAGTTTGATTTCTTTCTTCTGTTTTATGTTTTGAATTAAAATTGTTGTTATCAGTGTTTCTCAATTATTTTTTTTGTTTGTGACTTTATTGTATATCTTTTTAGTTCTTTGCTTACTAAATATTCCCCCACTCATGTTAGATACCCTATGTAGCATTCAGTTAAAGGGGGAAGGAAATGTGTGCTAATTGGCAGCGGTTAGTAATGTCCCTAGTAAGAGAAATGAAAGGCTTGCCTCAAAATGAGCCAAATTTAACTGTAGCTTAATAAACCTAATGTGAAAAACTGTTTTCAATGGTTTTCTTTTTATGGACAAAATAATACAGTGTTCTCTTCATAAAACCAGTAATTTGGAGTCTTTACTATGTCACAGTTTGTGTACGGAATGCTAACATGAGCTATTGTCCTATCAGACCCACGCTTAGAATTCTGTGATCAAACCATGACAAAGTTAAAACTCCAGATCACTGGTTCCATTGAAAGAACTGTAACAGAATGCTGCCCATAAAAACAATACAAAATATAGTTTTTACATCACTTTTTATTCAGGCACAGTCATGTATGGATCATTTAGGCTTACGGAAATTATTTCTGTAAATGGGAACATTATAAACAGCTACCAATTAGAAATAATTTCTCATCCTCTTTAAGTGCCAAGAGGATTCCGTTAGTTCTTTTCCTGTTTCCTTTATGATTTGTAATTTTTTTTTTTGCTGCCACTGTATATATGTACTGGCTTTGTACTGTCTGTGATATAAGTGTTCTTTCTTTGATTATTTAATAAAATTCCCCTACTCTTGCAAAAGTGCCTTGGGTTCTTTTACTCCACCTTGACACCCAGCAGGACAGCACCAAGATGGGTAGAAGAGACTTCAGTTTAATGTCTCATCTGAAGGACAGGATACCTAACAGTACAGCATCCCCTATTACTGCACTTGGGTGCCAGCATTTGAGGTATGAGCCCAATCCTTGTGTGGACTAGAATCCACAATCTTCTGGCCCAGAGAGTGATGTGCTACCAACTGAGCTATGCTGACACCAAATAGATAGATAGATACAGTAGCTAGATAGATAGTAGACACACACACACACACACGCACACAGACACACAGACACACACACACACACACACACACACACACACACACACACCAGGGGACTGCCATCTCACTGCTTCAACTGAAGCCAGCAGTACAACTGCAGCTGTGGCTTCAGCATTCAACAAAGTCCCACAAATCTAATACAGAGAATGCGGGTGAATGGTTCCTCTCACTAAGCTGAGCACCCTGGATTTTGGGTGCCCAGAACAGGTATTTCTGGACATTAGTTTAAAAAAAATCACAATCTAGCTAAAAGGGTCCAGTTTAGCTAGATTCGGTTTTTTTTTAATTATACAATTTCTATATATTTTCCATGTTTTTTAATTCGGGGGGGGGAAGCAAGATGGTGGCTCTAACCTCTCACAGCACAAACAAACATTAGTGCTGTGAGAAGCTAGTGGTGAGAAACCAAAAATGGTCCTGCGAGACAGAATTTTTGGTGTTATGTCCAAACATTATCCAAAAACCTTACTAAGCATGCTCAGATCAGCAAACAAAAATGTTAAGCTTTGTAACTCTGGAACCCTTTAATATTTTTTTGTCAAACCTTCCAAAGGAACTACCTTGGCACAGCACACTTCTACCCTGAAAGTTTTGGAAAAAAATTCCTTTCGATGTAGGCTGTACATGAGAACACAACCAAAAATCCATGTTAAGTATAGGAGAAAATTAGACATCTACAGGAAAATGACATACATGGATCTCAAAAACCACACAAGCTGTCATGACAAACTTTTCCAAATATTTAAAACTTGCATACTAGACAATGCATGCAAAATTTCAGCTAATTTTATCAAACGCTGCCAAAGCTATTAAGGTGCAGAATTAAGGATTTAACATAGACCTCTCACTCAACCCTTAGTGCCAGTATATATATATATATATATATATATATATATATATATTATAGTGGCATGGTAGTGCCACTATAGTTAGGGTTGAGTACTCCATTTAAGGTTAAAGTGTGAAATTTTGCAGCTTAATAACTTTGCCACTGTATGACAGAAATTTGGCAGGCACAGAGTAATACCACAGATCTCAGGATCTGCCAAGTTTCATACCGGTCGGATATACTGTATGGTTGTGGAGCTATAAAGTGCCGCTCTGTGTCACATTTACGCTTTTTTGTGCATTCTTTACTCATGCCTACAGGTTGCACGGTTTGTGCGACCGGTCCGAAACCTTCAGGGAACATGCAGCCAGGGTCCCCAATGTGTCTTTTGAAGATTTTGTGAAAAAATATTAAACGGTTCAAAAGTTATTCAAAAACAAGTTTCCCATTATAGTCAATGGAAAAAGTTAAAATATTCTGACAGTGTTGCAAATACAGCTTTTAGTGTCTAAATTACCCTGTAGTGTCACAAATCTGCCATTTTGTTTTCAGTTACTGGTCACAGAAATGCTTGGCATTTAAATTAGGGATCCTCTAGGGATGCAATTATTTTTGTGTTCACCAAGTCAAGCCCTGAGGATGCTAGCCATGTCTTTTTTTGGGGGGTTAAACACCCCAGAAATATGTTTTTGTAATTTTTGTAAACTGCAGTGTTGCAAAGTAGTGTCGCACCTGTGACACTTTTGTGATTTTTTTTTGCGAAAGTGTCGTGATTTGCAACACTACTTTGCAACTCTATGCCCAAAATAACAGGAATTCTTTGTTATCCTGCTGCAAAAGTCACCATGTGCCTTAAAATTTGCATTTGCGTACGTGCTTCCATTGCATTTGCGTTTGCATTTGTGTTTCCTTTGGTCTCATCATTGCTGTTACCGTTAGCATTTGCATTTGTATTTCCAGTTCGGTACCATGTCCATTCGTTATCATTTGTGTTTCCATACGCCTTGCATTTCCATTTCTTTGTGTTACTGTTCACTTTGGCATCATCATTGCTGGTACTGTAACTGTTTGCATTTTCAATTGCATTACCGTTACTGTCTGCGTCTTCGTCACCGTTTGCGTTTCTATTGCCCTTAGTGTTTTGCATTTCGGTTGCATTTCCATTGTCGATTGCATTACTGTTTCCTTCTGCGGTGCTGTTACCTGAACCATTTGCATTTCAGTTTCCGTTTCTGTTACCATTTGTATTTTTCTTACGTTTCTGTTGGCGTTATCGTTCACGTTACTGTTTCATAAACATTTGCATTTCTGTTGCCGTTAGCATTTGAGTTACCGCTTGCATTACCATTTACTTGTGCATCACCATGTGTGTTACCATTTGCTCTTGTGTTTACGTTACCGTTAGCATTACTATGTGACAAAAATTCACTATTTATAGTGCTCATTCTCAAAAGAAGGAAAATATGTAGCAAAAAATCCATTTAATGCATCAGTTGGGTTCTTCCACAGTGACAAAAGTGAGGAAATTCGATGTTAGGGTTCCCACCCCTTGCACACCACCCCCACCTCCCTCATAACAGGCTCAGAGATTAAGACGTCGGGTCCTAATCTCCCTCACCCCATTCTCCTATACTGCACCGACTCAGCTTGTTTACACATGAAATGGGGTGAGATTAGGGACTGACCACCCCACACACCCCATGCCTGTTGGTGGGGACAGAGTAGGCTTGGGTGCAAGGGGGGAACCCTAACATCAAATTTCTCACTTTTGTTGCTTGTGGAAGAACCATTAAATGGAGTGTTTTGCCATGAAGATATATATTAGCTGCTCATTAATAGGGATCATTAATATTAATGAGCAGTTCATCAATATTAATGAGCAGACCATTGATATTCATAAGTAACTCATTAATATTCTTGAGCAGCTTATGTTGTTGTATATATTCAGTCTCAGAGCAGCCACATTAGTGCTCTTTAAACAAATAGTTTTGCAGCTTCAACTCCAGAAGCACACCTTTCATAGAGAGTAAATGGATGCGCACCAACAGGCATGCACAGACCATCATCTCGCACATTCTTGGTTTGGCTGCAAGTGGTTCTGCGTCTCTCCTCTGGTCCCTCTCTACATGGAGAAATGTTATGTGTGGCCAGACAGAGACTGAGACACCTTCAGGGATTTGAGCCAATGTGGCAATGAGGAAACAGTGCAAACTGACTTGCAGCCACACTGAGAATGTGCACACTGGTGGTCTGCACATGTGTGTTGGTTTGCATCCTTTTTCCTGCTGGAATAGAGGTGCATCAGGAGCTCCCCTGTAGCTCCCAGACTCCAAATTTACTAAGTTAGAGTCCAGAGACACGAGGGCGGTGGTGCAGAAGTGGCAAAAGGATTTCTTTAAAGTGCTCCAAAGACCCGCTCTGAGACTGAATATATAATTACAAAAAACTCTGTTAATGCATCAGTTAGAGTTAACAGTACAGTGACAACAGTTGGTAAATGTGTATTAGGGTTCAAAACCCTAACTCCGCATTCCCCCACCCCCCACCCCACACATGCAAGCAGGGAAGGGCCAAGGCAACACAACCAATCAGCATCAACCAGCATCAGGTAACAGGAGTAATGTACAACTCTCTAAATGTACTGCAAGACACATCCATCATCATGGGTCACCAACTGTGTGAGTTCTGTCACCATCATAGTGCCTTGGGGTAGACACGCATGCTGGGCAATCATAGGTGATGCCCCACAGTATGCATTTTTTGTTGCAAATAGCAATAACAAGATTTAAGCAAATGCCTGTATTTCAATAGTGGAGAAGTGATATAACACACAGTATGTTATCCACAGATAGTTTCTTGAAAATGAAAGCTAGTATAAGCCTACCAACAGACATTGTACTGTATGTTTGCATTTATTTTCTGATAGAGTGAGTCAGTCCTAATAACAAACTATAGTAATAAAAGTAATTATTTGTAGTATAGTTTACAAGTAACATGTGAAAGCAACAGTTGTAACATCCAAAGCTAAGGTGTAGTGGGGTGGGGTGGGCGGAATGCAGAGTTAGGGTTTTGAACCCTAACAACACATTTCCAAACGTTTGTTGCTGTACTATTAACCCTAACTGATGCAACAGCACATTTTCAAACTTTTGTTGCTGTTCTATTAACCCTAACTGATGAATTAACAGAGTTTTTTGCAATGAATTTCACTTCTTTTTGAGAAAGTGTAATGTAAGTGGTGTGTGTTAGATGGAGCGCAGGCCCTCCAGGCCCTGTGCTCCCTTCACATTGTCCATTATTTGGCATAATGGTATGCACATGTGGGAGCGTGTGCCGTCCAGGTCCTGCGCTCCCACTTATACATAACTATGGAGCCATGCAGCAGCCCTATAGGGCAATGAACCCTTGTAACAATAAATTGCTAATATCTCAGCAACCGTAGCAGCTAGGAAAACAATCCCAGTGCTGGTGTAATCATGACAGTGAGTACTTCATGCAATATACATCAACTGAATCCATATCTTGCATTGCTTCTGAGATATGGGCACTGAAATGCACTGAAAAGGCACCTTTGGAACCCTTGGAACATGTTTTGCCAATATCTCTGTAACCGTAGCAAGTAGGAAAAAAATTCCACTGCAGGTGTCTTCTATGATTTCCAAATGTGTTTCTGCAGGTTAGCTCACCTACAGGTGAGCTAAACTGCTAGTAGCAAAAACTCCATATCTAGCTTTGTTTTCGAGATACAGGCACTGAAAGGCATCACTGGCACCGCAATGTTATCCTATGGAAATTTCACAACTTTGGAACACTGTAACTTTTGCCCTTGAATGTTTTGCCACCAAGCCATGAAAAGGTATATCTGTGTGACCAGGGCTTGCCGTCCTGCAAATTTCAGCCCCAAAGACCAAACCATTTTGTTGCAGGAGGATGGCAAAGATTTGCAGTTTTTTTTATATATATATTTTCGCAAATCACGAAAGTTTCACAAAAAGTATGATGAAACTTTTGCATTTGCAAAAGTATTTCAGCCGTTTCTTTCTTGATTTGTGAAATTATTTTTTCTCTGATGTTTAAATAGGCATTTCTGGGGGGTTTTACCCCCCAAAAAAGATAGGGCTGGCATCCTCAGGACCCAACTAGGTAAACCCAACAGTCAGTGTTTACCTAGAGGGTTCCAAATTTAAATGCCAGGCATTTTTCTCTCTCACTAACTGAAAACAAGATGGCTGAAGCACAAAAGTAAAAGGGCCATTTGGGAAAGGTAAAATGCATTTGCGAAATTTTTGTGATGCACATATATTTTCCCCCATTGACTATAATGGCAAATTTGTTTTTTGAATAACTTTTAAATGGTTTAATATTTTTACACCAAATCTTCCCTGAGGATTTTGGACCAAATGGACAAATCATGTGGGCTGTGGGTGCTAGCAAAGAAACACACGCAAAGTCTTTTCTTTTGCATTTTTTGACATTCTGTAGCTCCGCAACCGTACATCTGACCATAACAACTTGCCATATCCAGAGATCTATGGCACCAGACCAGGCAAATCTATCATACGGTGGCAAAGTTATTAAGGTGCAAAATTTGAGGTTTAACATTAGAGTGCTTACTCTACCCTAACTATACTGGCGTTTTATATATATATATATATATATATATATATATATATATAGTGTATAAAATACATGGTTGGGCCCTTGTCCTCATAGAAAAAGCCATCACATATTTCCCCATATAAGATGGTAGCCAGTTAGCATACTATGATATCAGTTAGTTAATTATAATGTACTAAATATAGAATCATATATATGGTGGTGTGCTTAACAAGAATTTTACACACACCTGAGGTGTTGGATGCTACATAAACCCCAAGAGTAAACTTGAGGAGTTTATTAAAGCATCCAGCACTGAGTTATAATGTAAATATCAGTTTACACACAACCCTATGTTTTATTTTATATTATTGCTGGGTATTGGTTTTCACCACAGCAATTATATAAAATAACTTGACGTCTCTGTGCAGTTGCAGTTCAACTGGGTTTCAGCAGGGTCCACAGTCAGACGCTGCTGCTGAAAGAAGTTCATATTTTTTCTCTTTTTTTTGTTTAAAGTAGCCCCATTTCAGCATTTTTAGCCCAGCTAATTTTTCTTTTTATATGGACGTACCACTGAGTTGGAGTGATGGTGTAGTCTCTGGCGGTAAGCCAAGGCATCCAGCAATGCGGGAAGGAAGAGCGATGGCTGGCGCATGTGCGGACAAGGGAAGCGCTTGGCCGCGTGCTTGCCATTATAAAACACTCCTTTATGTGGCAAATGGGAAAAAATGCTAGACAGTTATTATTGCGTTATTAATACCTAAATAACACATTAATACCTAACAAGCACTATATGTAATATACTACTTATGTTTATTATAAATACTACCACTGTATTAATGTGTTTTAACACCTTAATAACTTATTACTACCCAACACATTACAAACAACTCCAATAACACATGTAACAAGCCTCTTAATAATGCAGGTAACAATCCCTTTAGAACACATGTAACAGTAACTCTACCCCACCCCCAACACTATGGTAAAACATAGGACACAGCAAAAAGTGCACAGCCTAATGCATTGCATAAAATAAAAAGACAAAAAGTCTTGCATACTCATGAAATATACCAGCTCAATGTCAAACAAGCTCATAAAGGCCACTTGCCCTTTGGGCTAGTGGCTTTATGGTTTGTTTGACCCCTTAATGATAGTATATACTTGTACAGTATAACATTGTAAGCGTGTGGGTTCAATAACAGACACCAGTCCTTAAATCAAGTGCATAAAAAATCCTGGAGTAGCGTTAATCATTTTATTTTCCAAAAATGATAATAAAAATTAACTGTTCAAAAAATATTTGCAGAAAAGAAATGGGTGTTTAAACTTTCACACCAAAATAACAACAAACAAACAAAAAATAATCAGGCTAGTCTTTCCTCAGACTCCCTGCTCTTCTCTGTATATTCAATATTTTTCTCCACTCTGTTGTGTAGGCACTCACACCTCCTCTCCCTTGCTTGGTCAGAAGAAATGACCAGCACACCTGAATTAGCCTCCTGGAGGGGAGGTTAATATAGTACAATAATCATGACATCATTGACGTGTGATTATCAATTATACCAAAAAAACTTATTCCTCTACTCTGGAACTTAAGATTAGGCTTCAAATTCTCTAAATCTAAAGCTTATTATGTCTTTTTCAACATAATATTAGTAATGCTCTATAGGTACTCATTTTAACTTAGAGGAACCTTAATTAGTGGTGAAAGCATCATCAAGGACCTTTTAGCCCTCCCCATTAAATGACATCGCCACATCACTTGTATCAGCAGCCATTTTCTGGGCTGCCAGCTCTATAGAAGCCATCTCTTGCTACCTGCCACCATTTCAGGTAAAGAAACCAAGAAAATCAAACTTGTTTATAGGACTTTAACCTTCCCAGATAAAACAGAGTTGGGGCGTCCCCTCTATTTATTCTGTAGCCAGAGTAGCTCTATCACTATTCAGCCTTGTTTACTTATCCCTTAAATTTGTTACTTGGTTTAGTTTTTCTACTTATACCTTTACTTCATTTGAACACATTTTATTCTCTGCATACATTCCAAAAGAGTCTAGTATTATTATTTTCCTTAATTTACTGTACTAGAACTGTATTTAAACATATTTTTATGTTTACATTTCCCCACCCCCACCCCACGACAGCTCTGCCATTCTGCAGTCAGCAAACATTGCACTATTTCACTCCCCATACTGTACTTCACTTCTGGTAGCTCTAAACAACACAATAACAAGTCAAACACCCCAAATCATGTTTTTATACACAGGAACAGTCTGCACTAACGCTGCAGTACTTATTTTAACTTTTTATTTAATCTCTTTGTTTTTCAGGCAGCAGAGCAAGATCTACAGTGAGCGGCTACAGGGAAAGTTTACTTTCTCCCTTGCAACAGCCTGCTTGCTCATCATCCAGTCTTGCAGAGACTCGCTTTAAAATGGGGCTATATGGCAATCTGCTCTGGTGTTGGAAACACTCTTGTTTCTTGGGGGATTCAAAATCTTCCACAGAATTTACATAGCAGGAGGCTTTAAACAGGACCTGCTTTTAACTTCATGTGGCAGTTTTGATGGCTAGAATGACAACAGATTAAAGGTATAGCACAGATGGGAGAACAGAATTGTCAGGTTGGCCACCCTGACAAGAAATTAAGGATAGACAGAAAAGTTTAAGAGAATAGAACAGAGTGAAAAGAATAAATTTTTTTTTTTTTAATTTTATGTTGACATTCTCATCCTGTCACAAACATACATTGACATCATTTATTCTCTGTCTGTCTGTCTGTCGGTCTATCTATCTATCTGTCTATCAATCTTGTTATTATAGGGGCGTGATGCCACATGGTTAGGATTGAGTAGGGTTTTTCAATTTAAACTCAAAGTTTTACACTTTAAAAACTTTGCAACTGTTCAATGGAATTGCACAAAATTGGCATGCACCATCCTCCAGGGTTGATCTCTGGATGTGGCAAGTTACATCCAGGATGGATGTGGGTTTCTGACATCCAGAGAGGAGAAAAGGCATTTTTGCTTATTGAGTTTGCTTGATTTTTCTTTGAACTTGCCTAAAGCCCAGATGGTTTTGAATTTTGGTCTAAAAATTTTAGGGCAGAAAGGGACTAGCCCACAGATGTGCCTTTTGCTAGTCTGGTGAAAAGTAATATGCCTTCTACAAGTTATTGGATTTTAAAAATTAGACAAAACTGTTTCTGAGCATGTTCAGTAAGCACTAAAAGATAGCTGTATGAAATGAAAAAGGAGCCTTGCTTTGTAAAGGAAAATTAATTTTTCATTTGCCGCCATCTTGTTTCCATTTTTACAAAACAAAATTTCAAAAGCCACAAAAATGACATCCTGAAGAGAGCCCCGCACATCTGTCTGGCTCATCGGGACCCCCCTTAGGTGGATTCTGCACTTAAATATTTAAAACATTATTGCCACATTTGTTTCTTGTTCCATTCTGGATCCTTTTTCATGACCGTGTGATATGAAAATAAACCTTTTCATATCACAGTCATGAAAAATTATCCTTTTGTGACTCAAGAACCTTGCCACCTTACTGTTATGTTTCTCCCTGGTGTCTAGTTGCACCCCCACCCCACCTTCCAATACCCATGCCCCTTCACTTCCTTGGTGTCTAGTTGCACCCCCCACCCCCCAGTCATGGTCCCATTTGCTGTACAGTACCCTGGTGGCTAGTCACACCCCACTCACAGATCATCGCCCCACGATTTCTGAATTTCTTGGTGTCTAGTGGAACCCTGCCCATCCACAGATTTGTAAAAAGAAAACCATCCTCAATGTTTTTTAACAGATAAAATGTTCACTCACCGATCAGCCCCCACCTCACACTCAGCACCCACCACTCCAGTACACCCCACACACCATCACTCATCTGAACAGGTCCCATATTTGAGATCCACTTCTTTGATTAAAGAAATGTCTTGCTGCTGGAACCGCAACTGCAATATGAGAAACTAAGGCAAATGCAGTTCAATGTATCTCAATGGGGTTCCAACTGTTATGCATAACTAGCCATTTTGACATTTTGACCCCAAATTTTCCAACATGCCCTTTAAGGGGACCTCACCTTTGGATAATATGACTGTCATTATGCAACCCTGCCTGAAAGGTGATTTTGTGGTTGCTTTGGAGAATTCACCTTTCAGGCATAGTTTGCATAATGACAGTCATATTGTTCATAAGGTGGGGTCATAAGAAGGCTATGTTGAAAGTTTGGGGTCAAATTATGTAAAAAAGGCAATGCTATGACCATTCATTGCAATTTCACTATACATGCTTGTAATTTTGGCCATTTTCAGCCTAGACTTCTTGTTACCCCAACCTCATGTATGTCACAGCTGTAGTTTTTCAAATCCTGACAAAATGTATTTTTGCACCTGGGGTGCAGAATGGCATTGTAGTTGTGCCGAATTATGTTTTGGTGGGGATTAAAACATTTTCTGTAACAGGTACATGAGGTGGGGTAATAAGATGGCTTGGCTGCCAATTTGGTCACTGTTGTCCTATAAATGGAAGTGCAGGGCCCTTCCACAGTGACATACATATACACATCTATGGAGAGATGGAGTGCAGGGCCTGAAGGGCTCTGCTCCACAGGCAAATAAGGTAATGATTATGCTATCTCAAAAAGTAAGGAAATTCTTTGCAAAGAACTATATTAATATATCAGTTAGGGATGATATCAAACCATAAAAAGGAGGGAAATACAATGTTAGGGTTTTCAACCCTAACACCCCACTGTGCACACACCAGTAGGTGTAATTTTTCAAATCCTGCCAAAAATTTGGTTTTGCACCTGGGGTGCAGAATGGCATTGTAGTTCTGCAGAATTACGTTTTGATGGGGATTCAAACATTTTCTGTACCAGGTAACATAAGGTGGGGTAATAAGATGGCTATGCTGCCAATTTAGTCACTGTTGTCCTATAAATGGAAGTGCAGGGCCCTTCCACAGTGATATACATATATACATCTATGGAGGGATGGGATTGCAGGGCACGGAGGGCTCTGTGCTCCCACAGGCAAATAAGGTAATGATTACGCTATCTCAAAAAGTAAGGACATTCTTTGCAAAGAACTATGTTAATATGTCAGTTAGGGATGATATCAAACCATAAAATGGAGGGAAATATGATGTTAGGGTTTTTAACCTTAACACCCTACCCTGCACATGCCAATAGGTGTAGAGGGTGGGCACTGGGGTCATCAGCCTTAACACTCACCCCATTCTCCTATACTGTGCTCATCTCAACTTCTTTACTTATGAAATGGGGTGAGTGCTACTGGTTATGACTCCAAGGCACACCCCAACACCTGTTGATGTGTGCAGGGTGGGGTTAGTTGTTAGAGTTGAACACCCTAATGTCACATTTCCTCTTTTTATGGTTTGATAACAACCCTAAGTGATGTACTAACATATTTTTTGCAAAGAATATATATGTATATGTGTAGAGTGTAGATATATATATATACTGTATATTATATATATATATATATATATATATATATATACAGTTATAGATATAGATATTATTGTGGCATGGTAGTGCTACTGTAGTTAGGGTTGAGTAGCCACTTTAATGCAAAACCTCAAATTTTGCACCTTGATAACTTTGCCACCATAAAATGGATTTGCCTGACATTTTGCATGCACAGTCTGGTATCATAGATCTCTTGATCTGCCAAGTTACATTATGGTCGGATATTTGGTTGCGGAGCTACAGAACACCAAAAAAAAAATGCAAAAAAACCCAGACTTTTTGCACGTTTCTTTGCTCGCACCCACAGCCCGCATGGTTTGTCCATTTAATCTGAAAACTTTAGGAAGATGCAGCCTTGGTCAACGATGTGCCTTTCAAAAATTTGGTGAAAAAATATTAAACCGTTCAAAAGTTATTAAAAAAACTAATTTACTATTATCGTCAATGGAAAAAGTTAGCAAAAATCACAAAACTTTCCCTTTTTACTGTTGCAAATGGCCCTTTTACTTTCATGAGGTGGCCATCTTGTTTACAGTTAGTGACACAGAAAAATGAGTGGTGTTTAAATTTGGGACCCTCTAGGTAAACACTGATCGTTGTGTTTACCTAGTCGGGTCCTGAGGATGCTAGCCATATCTTTTTTGGAGTGTTAAACACCCCAGAAATGCATTTTTTTAAATTTTTGAAAAATACTTTCACAAAATACTTTCTCAAATGTGAAAGTTTCATGAGGTTTTCTCACAAAACTTTCGTAATTTGCAAAAGTAATTTGCAAAAATAAGTCCAAATAAATGCAAATAATTAGCACCCTCCTGCAGCCAAACAGTTGGGTCCTTTGGGTTGAAATTTACAGGGTAGCAAGCCATGGTCCCACAGATGTGTCTTTTGGTGGTTTGGTGGCAAAACATTCAAGGTCCCAGAGTTACAGCATTCTGAAGTTGAGCAATTTCCCATAGGATAACATTGCAGTGTCCGCTATGCCTTTCGGTGCCCTTATCTCAAAAACAAAGCTAAATATGGAGTTTTTGCTACTGACAGCTTAGTAATCTTCTGAAACAAGTTCGGAAGCAGTACATGACACCTGAAGTTCATTTTTGTTCCTACTTGCTATGGTTACAGAGATAATGACAAAAACATATTCCAAGGGTGCGAGGGATGCCTTCTCAGTGCATTTCGGTGCCCATATCTGAGAAACGATGTAAAATACGCATTCAGCTGACTTGCATTAAATGAAGTACTCACTGTCATTATTACAACAACACTTTAAATTTTTTTCTACTTACTACGGTTCCCAAGATATTGCCAAATTACTGCTCCAAGGGTTCCTTGCCTTATACGGCTGCTGTATGGCTCCATACTTATGTGTAACTGGGAGCGCAGGGCCCAGAGGGCCTGCACTCCCATACACATATCATTATGAAGAAATGGGCAGCTTGGTGGGAGCACGGGGCCCTTCACCAACACATACCATTTACTACTTATATTACACTTTTTCAAATAGAAGGGAAACTCATTGCAAAAACTCCATTAATGCATCAGTTAGGTTGTTTCCACAGTGGCAAAAGTGAGGAAATGCAATTTAGGGTTCAAAAACCTAACTCTGCATCCCCCCCCACACACACACTTATGTAGTTTTAACCAGATAATATCAGACAGCATTTTCACCACCCTTTAGTTTATATTAATGCCTCCTGATGTTATCCTGACATAAACAAATAGTCTTGCCCCCATGCTGCCACTTATGTAATTATGACAGATTATATCAGACAGCATTTTCACCACCCTTTACTATATGTTAATATCCCCTGATGTCACCCCGACATAACTAAATTGTTTTGGGCCATCACATGTTGTTATACTGCTGCATTACCTACACATACTCATTAGGAACATAAGATAGTTAACTGTATCTGTAACACACAAATGCTTACTGTAGTCCATCATCCATGGTTGCCCAGCATGCCTGTATACGCCCAAAGCACTCCGGTGGCAGCAAAACTCATACAGTTGGTGGACCATGATGCTGGGTGTGTCGTGTAGTATGTTTAGAGAGTTGTATGTTATTTCAATTACCTGCTGCTGGTTGTCTCTGATTTGTTGTGTTGCCTTGGTCCTTCCCCTACTTGCATGTGTGTGTGTGTGTGGGGGGGGATGCTGAGTTAGGTTTTTGAACCCTAACATCACATTTCCACACTTTTGTCACTGTGGAAATAACCCTAACTGATGCATTAACAGAGGTTTTTGCAATGAATATATATATATATATATATATATATATATATATATATATATAAAATGGTGCCATGGCTTCATAGTATGGGGTTGTATGGCCACTTCTATGTAACACCAAAATTTTGCACTGTAATAACTTTGCAACCATTCATCCGATTTGTCTGATATTTGGCATGTGCCATCTTGCACCATAGATAACACGATCTAGCAAGTTTTGTTCCGGGTGGATGTGTGGAGCTGCAGAGTGCCAAAAAGTGAAAACGAAAATCAGAGACATTTATATAACATGACACTTCCTCAAAAACAAGGGAAATTCATTGCAAAGAATTCTGTTAATGCATCAGTTACAGTTTCTATTACAGTGACAAAAGATTGGAAATTTAATGTTAGGGTTACCAACCCTACCACTCCACCACCACCGTCACTCTCTACACACCAACAGGCATCAGGATGTGCCGTGGGGTCATAGGGCCTAACTCCCACCCAATTCTCCTATGCTGTACCCACTCAAGCTTCCCTACAAATGAAATGGGGTGAGAGTTAGGGTCAATGATCCTAAAATTAGGGGCCACTATAGTTAGGGTTGAGTAGGCAGTTTAATGTTAAACCTCAAATTTTGCACTTTTAATAACTTTGCAACCATTTAACAGATTTGCACAAAATTTGGTATGTGCTGTGCTGAGGGGTAGATCTCTTGATATATCAAGTTTCATTTCAATCGAATTTTCAAATGTCATGCTGCGAATAGTGAAAAAAGTGTCAAAGTTGCTTTTTACTCCTTCTTTGGCTGTTTTTTCCTCATTGCACTGCAGCCAAACCGTTTAGAATTTTAGTGTGAAATTTTCAGAGTAGAAAGAGTGTGCACCAGAGAACAAGGCAATATTGGTTTGGTGAACAAATACTAATATGTTCCAAACTTATTAGGTTTTGAAATTTCAGATTCTGAGCATGCTCGGTTCAGTCTTTTGGATAGCTGCATGGTACGAAAAGGGATTTAGGGCTCATGAAAAGGGATTTTGACACCTCACAAAAAGGGAATTGGCTCATGAAATGGGATTATTATAGCTCACTAAAAGGGATTTTTAAAGTTTACTGTTTTTTTTTTTTGTCATTTTACTGTAAAGAAACTGTTAGGACGTTCTGGCTGAAATTTTGAGGGTAGAAAGGACTTGCCCCACAGATGTGACTTTTGCTGGTTTGGTGATAAAATGTATATTTTAACATTTAGAAGTTTAGAAAGGTCTCATAGGATAAAAATTGTTGTGGACACAGTACCTTTCGGCACCTATATCTCAAGAACGGTTTGAAATAGGGATTTTAAAAACATTGCACATTGCCAGTCTGTGATTACAGCTGCTGTGGATTTTTTTCCAATGTTCCTACAGTTACTGAGATATTGCACCATTCACAGCACAAGAGTTAAATGGAATGTCTCTAAGACTGTGCTATATCTCTACAATTATAGGTAGATAGGAGCATGGGCCCTGCGCTTCCACATATGGATACCATTATGCAGCAATGGGATTGCAGGGCCCCCCATTATGCAATAGTGGGAGTGCAGTGCTGGAGATGACAGCTCATTGCAATTTCTCTACACTTATGAATAGATGTTAGCACAGGGCGTTTATGGGCCCTGTGCTCCCACAAATGGATGCCATTATGGAGTGATTTGAGCACAGGGTGCAGAGGGCCATGCACTCCCACAGGGAGATGATGGTTACTGCAATGTCTATACACTTATAGTTACATAGGAGTGCAAGGCCCTGAGTGCCCCAGCGCTGCACAACATGCTATAGACTGATGGGAGCGCAGGGCCCCAAGGCATGGCCCTTCCATAAACAAAGAAGGGTAAGATTACACTTTCTGAAAAAGTAAGTGAAATTCATTGTAAACATCTTTAATGCATCAGTTAGAGTTGAAGCAACAAATATGAGAAATGAGGCATTAAGGTCTCTAACCCCAACAGACTCCCACCCTCATACTCAGGCTCATCTTCATTACTATAGAAAGTCAGGTGTGCCTTAAGTTGTTGAGCCTAACTCTCACCCAGTTCTCTTATACTGTACCATCTCAGCTTCCTTACATAAAGAATGGGTGAGAGTTAGGCCCGATGACCCCAAGGCACCCAGACACCTGTTGGTATGTGGAGGGTGGTGGGGGGATGTTAGGGTTGTAAACCCTAATGCCTCATTTCCTACTTTGTTGCTTCAACCCTAACTGATGCATTAACAAAGGTTTTTGCAATGACACAATATCATTTATCATTCACAATTTACTGTTTGAACAGTAAATGTTTGAATGGTAAAAGCCAATTACCATTCGCATTTTACTGTTTGCAGTTTCAGTTTTCAGTTCCTATTCCCACAATCTTGTTTTCAGTTAGTGAGGGTGGAAAATGTAATTATTTAAAAAAAATACTTCTCCTAGGTAAACACTAACAGTTGTGATTACCTAATCAGGGCCTGAGAAACATGCTCCTGGCATTAGTTTTTGTGCTGGAGGTCCCCAAATATGTTTTTAGGGTGGCAGTGTGTGCCACAAATTGTGGCTGAATGCTAACAATGCCTTGTGCATTATGGTAGGGTGCAGAGAATTTGCTGTCAATAGCCACTCATCCTTTTGGGGGCAAACAGACCCCAGAATTGGATTACTTGGCCTAAATAGGTAAACACATAAGTGTTTACCTAATAAGTTTCAACCCTTTACTTCTTCTAAGGGGATGGGGGATGGAGAAATATTAATATACTGTATGACATCTTTGCTGACTGATCGCAACCTGCATCAAACTACCATTCTTTAACAACAGCATGGCAGTTGGATGCAGGATTCTGCATCAGTGTTTTTCTGACATGTGGTGCCCAATCCCCTGTCCAGCAGAGCCCCTCCCTGACAGTGTGGGACACTAGGTAGCCCACTCCCAGTGTCCCCACCAGCCCATTATTGTAGAACACTGGGTAACCCACTCCCACTGTCTCCAGTATGTTCTCCCTCTTTGTGTCCATCAGACCATTATTGTGGGACACTGGGTAGCCCACTCCCAGTGTCCCCAGTAAGATCTCTCTCCCCTCAGAGTGTGCCATTTCCCTTGAGTTAGCTGACAGCGGGTGCCCAATCCCACGCCGGCAGTAACCCTCAAATATAACATTTATCTCAAAAGAAACAGTCCCCAGTGTGTTTTTTTTTTATTACATCTGGAAGAAGGAAATGGTCCTTGTCATCTCCCCATCCCCTCCCCACCACCACCCTTCCTCTGCACCCACCTTGCTGCATCCCCTCTTACCCCATACTTACCTCAGAGGTCAGTGGCTGCAGTCTTCTCTGTACCGGACATGACTGCACTTCTTCAAAGATGAACCGCAAACTGAAGAATAAAGGCAAGAACCTTATAATGGCTGTCAATTTGGTTTTTAACTTATGTTGATATCTCAGCCATTTTTGAGATTTTGCACCAAATTTTCAACATGGGGTTCTTGGAACCCACCTCATGAACACATAGAAACATAGAAACATAGACATTGATGGCAGATAAGGACCGCAAGGCTCATCCAGTCTGCCCACTGTCACTGTCGGTTCATTAATCTGCCCCATAAGGTGATTTCGTGGTCACTGTGCAGAATCACCTTTAGGACTGATTAATGAAATGATAGTGCCAGTGTTAATGAGGCGGTCCCGAAAGCCCATGTTGCAATTTGGTGCAAAATTCCAAAATGACTGCCATACGAGCAGTAGCATGGTGCAGTTTCTACACACACTTGTAACTTCTCCAATTTGTAATATTTTAACTCCAGATTTTCAACATAACCATGTTTTCACACCAGCTGTTTAACAGTATAGCTGTAATGTTTCACATCCTGCCTGAAATGTGTTTTCGCACCTGTGGTGCAAAATCAATTTTTGGGATGAATTAATGAAATCACAGTGCCAGTGTTCATTAGGGGAGGTCATAAAAAGCCCTTGTTGAAAATGTGGTAAAATAATTCCAAAAAATGACTGTGTTACAAGTGTGCATTGTGCAGGTTCTATGCACGCCCTAACTTTGACAATTTTTCATATTTCCACTCAGATTTTCAACATTGCCATTTTCACACCTCCTCATGAACAGTATACAGCTGCCATTTTTCACATCCTGCCCAAAACATGTTTTCCACCTGTGGCAGAATGGCATGGTCACTTTGCAAAATCAACTTTTGGGACAGATTAACAAAATGATAGTGCAGTGTTCATGATGTGGGGTCTCCAAAATGTCATGTTGAAAATTTGGTGAAAAAACTCCAGAAAACGCCCAAGTTACTTGAGTCCATTGAATTTATTCTATGCACGACATAACTTTGTGGGATTGGAGCACAGGGTCTGAAACATAAGGATATTATTATACTATCTAAAAAAGAATGGAAATTTATTGCAAAAAAATATGTTACTGCATCAGTTAGGGTTTTTATTAAAGCATCAAAAGATGGGAAATTCAACATTAGGGTTACCAACCCTACCACCCCACCCCAACCCCTCCACACACCAACCGGTGTCAGGGTGTACCTTGGGGTCATTGGGCCTAACTCTTACCCCATTCTCATATATTGTACCATATCATTTTGTTTACAAATGGAATGGGGTGAGAGCTTTTGACACTTTAATAAAACCCCTAACTGATGGGTTGAATAAGCAGTTTAATGATAAACCCCACATTTTGCACTTTAATAACTTTGCAACTGTTCAATGGATTTGCACAAAATTTGGTATGTGCTGTCCTGTGGGGTAGATATTTTGATTGGATGTGCAGATTTTGTGCAGCGCATAGTGAAAAAAGTGTGTTTTTTGCTTTTTTCATCCATTTTTCTGATGTTTCCTGATCATGCTGCACACATACCATTTGGAATTTTGGCCTAAAAGCTTCAGGGTAAAAAGAGCTTGCCCCAAAGAACAAGCCAGCATTGGTTTGGTGAAACAATATTAATCTGTTTCAAAGTTATTCCATTTTGATATTTCAGGTTCTGAGTATGCTCATTTCAGCCTTTTGGATAGCTGCAGTTGCGAACAAGGATTTGGCCTCACAAATGGGGATTTTAACAGCTCATGAATGGAGATCCTTGTTCATATGAAAAATCTCTGTTCACGAGCTGCCATCTTGTTTTCAGTTTTCTTCAAAAACTAAACATTGTAACTTACCACACGGATGTCTTCTGTAGAGATTGAAGTATGGGTTTTGATCAGGGTGACACCCTCTACAAACCCACGGCTTTGGTTCTGTTTAGTTTATTAAAAAAATGGCAGTTTTTAAGTTTGAAAATCCTTGTTTATGACTTGCTTCCGATCCCCGTTTGTGAGGTGTCAAACTCCTCATTCGCGAGCCAGCCCCCGTTCATAAGCTATTAAAATCCCAGTTCATGAGATGATGACCAGATGGTCCTCTCTCATGAACAGGAATTGACTCATGAACTGGGATTCTGACACCTCACGAATGGGGATTCAGCTTATAAACGGGGATTTTGAAAGCTCACGAACAAGGATTATAAAAAAAAAATCTTTGTTCGTGAGCTGTCAAAATCCCTGATCATGCGGTCAAAATCCTTGCTTGTGAGAAATCCTTGTTCATGAACTGTCAAAATTCTTGTTCATGAGGTGATGACCAGATGGCCAAATCTCTCGAACAAGGATTTCTCACGAACAGGAATTTTGACAGCTCACAAACCAGGATTCGGCTCGTGAAAAGGGATTTTGACAGCTCACAAACAAGGATTATAAAACAAATCCTTATTTGTGAGCTGTCAGAATCCCCGTTTATGAGTCAATCCCCATTTGTGAGCTGTCAAAATCCCTGTTTGTGAGATGATGACCAGATGGCCCTATTGCACAAACAAGAAACTGGCTCACAAACTGGGATTTTGACAGCTCACGAACAAGGATTCTAAAAACTTTGCCAGTTCACTGCTAAGAAACAATTAGGACTTTTGGCTTGACATTTGCAGGGTACTAAAGGGGTGTCCACAGATGTAACTTATGCTGGTTTGGTGTAAAATTTGCATTGATTCTATAGTTATGCCATTCTGAAGTTGAGAAATTTTCCATTAGGATAACACTGTAGCAAACACTGTGCCTTTTGGTATCTACATCTTGAGAGCGCTTCAAGATATTGATTTTTAGCAAATGCAGCTTGTACTAAGCATGCAAGCAGGTTACTAGTCGACGATTACAACTGCAGTGAACTTTTTCCAAAATTGCTACGGTTACTGAAACGTTGTGCCATTTGCAGCACAGTGGTTACTTGGAATGTGTCCAGGCCTGTGCTACATCTCTATAATTACAGGTAGCTGGGGCCCTGCACTCCCACATATGGATGACACTATGCAGTAATCAGACTGCTGGGCCATCCCTTGTGCAATAATGGGTAAGATTACACTTTCTCAAAAAGTAGGAAATTCATTACAAAAAACTTTGTTAATGCACCAGTGAAGGTTGAAGTGATAAAAGTAGGGAAATGAAGCATTAGGGTTGAGGCCCTATCCACCCCATTCTACAACCCCACCTCACCCCCACCCTCCACAGACCAACAGGGCATGGGGTGTGCCTTGGGGTCATTGGGCCTAACTCTCACCCCATTCTCCAGTACTCCACCATGTCAGCCTTCTTGCATATGCAATGGGTGAGAGTTAGGCCTAACAACCCAAGGCACACACCATGCCCTGTTGGTCTGGGAGGTGGGGTGGGTGGTAGAGTGGAGGAGGTTAGGGTCTCAACCCTAATGCCTCATTTCCCTACTTTTGTCCCTTCAACCCTAACTGATGCATTAATGACTTTTTTTGCACAGAATAAATATATATGGGTATGTTCATGAAAATGTTGTACCAAACTGTGACATGAAGGGTCATTTTTCAAATGCAGGGCAGACCATTTTTTTTTAAGCATTTCAACACACTGTCACCCCACTGTGAACTATACACTGTGTTGTGAGATAACTCACTTTCAAATGACCAAGAAAAACACGTGTCAGTGTTCTGAATGTACCAGCGGACACCAAGCCTGCGTTCTGAATGTAACGGCGGACACCAAGCATGCGTTCTCAATGTACCAGTGGACACCAAATAGGGACAAAGAGAACAAACAACAGTGTAAGTTCATAAATGTTTGCTAATTGTGTTCAGTATTGTGGACAGGGAATTACATATTCATGTGTTAAGAGAAACAGCAAGAAAAAATCAAAAGAAAAAGAAATAAACCTCGAAAAGTATGCATCAACAAGTGATAGTGTCCAACAGTTTACAATGTCTCAATCCCAGCGCTTCCGGAGCTTTTCGTATTTGGTTGCAATCTTTTGCAGTTCGTCCGGTGCAATTTGAAACATTCCATCTCCCGACAGATGTATAGGTCCATGAAAAAGTCTGATCTGTCTGACCATGTCAGTGTCCTGGTATCGTGGCCATGTGAAGCACCCATTTGCAAGCTGATGAAGGAATTGCACAGCGAAGGTACATTGCAGCTCATTGAATGAAAGAACTCATCCAAGAAAAAATTGTTTTGAGTAGTATACTGTGCAGAATTTGTCCAGCTGTACATTGGCAGGATTTAATTTCTTTTTAACCGGTGCACAGCCAGTGTGCACAATGGGGGCAGAAGTGGTAGAGGCCATTACTGAAGTGCAGGGAGCAGAAGGTGGCTGCACAGTGTCTGGAGCAGAAACGGGGTCCTCTGCTGAAGTGCAGGGAGCAGAAGAAGGCTGCACAGTGTCTGGAGCACAAACGGGGTCCATTGCTGAAGTGAAGGGAGAAGAAGAAGGCTGCACAGTGTCTGGAGCACAAATGGGGTCCGTTGCTGAAGTGTAGGGAGCAGAAGAAGGCTGCACAGTGTCTGGAGCAGAACCGGGGTCCACTGCTGAAGTGCAGGGAGTAGAAGAGGGGTCTATCACTATAGTACCTGGGACAGATGAGGGATCAGTAGTGCTGCAAACAGTGGGGGTGTCCATCTCTGCGGTGTAGTGATCAGCAGAGTGGTCAGTCTTTTTTGTGCATGGAGCATCATAGGGTTCAGTCACTGGTGTTGCGTGAACAATGTTCACATGGGCAGGTATCTGCTCAGTCTGATCAGTGCAGCGGTATGAGAATTTGAGCTCCCGTGTTGTCCACGGGCCCACATGCTCAAAGTTCTCATATGGGCCATCATTATTTTGGCAATGTTCACAGAAACATGATAAGTCTCTGCTGGCAACAACACCTTCAGCCACAGATCTCACACTCTGGATCCATCTTGTTCCAGGAACCGCTCGGACATCTGGTCCTTTTGGCCTTCGTATGCTTCTTGCAGATACCCAGAAGAAAGTCCTTTTTTTGTGTAGGCACATGTCACTTGTATTTTCCATTGTAAGATTATCACGGCAGAATATGAAAAGCTCATATGCTGTCAAAATTACTGCGAGTCGTGCTTGCACTGCTCTGGCTGCCTTTGATTTGACAATGGCACTCTCACCATCGGAGGGGCCTTTCCCATGACGTGAGCCAAAGTAGGCACGCTCAATGTTGAAGTCAAACTCTGATGGAGCCATTGAAATGCCATAAAATGACCATTTGATTTATATTGGCTAGCACAGCCATCTGAAAATGTACCTCCTTTGTAATGTTTAGGTGCCGAGGTTCATGAGGTGTGCATTGGCCATCTTCATGAAGTGATGAACAGCATGGTGATCATGTGTAAGGTCCTCGGAGATGAATACAATTGTTTCTTTGATGCTGTTGGTGCAATGAGAACAGTTGTAATAGGTTACTATTGGGTGCACTGTAGCCTGCTCATGGTGCCAGTGGCAGGACTGGATTTCATCTTGGTACTTGCAGGCGTAGTTTTCCACAATGTCTAGCACCATTATGACCCAGCCTTGTGGTATGTCTGACTTAATTAACCTGAATTGTTGTTGTTGCCATGCTGCCACATGTAGGTGATGACCCAGAAACTGTATGTCTTCCTTGAGGCTCTCAACTAGCTCTCGTAAGCTTGTCTTTTTGCTATTCAGCACTTTCCTGGTCGTTTTGGTTTCAATGCCATCAGTTGTTTTTTTCAGAGCGATACTTTCCCACTGGTACCATCTCACTAGGTCTGCCCCATGTAGCATCAACAGTTCCTCTACCTTCTTTTCTATTCCATGTACTGAGCAGTTGTCACACACCTTTGCCACACAGTCTCTCCTGAAGAACATTTGACCGCATTCTCCTTCCTTCGGACACATTGCCAGCTCCACAGCATCATATATATTTGGTATTTTGCACTCAGTAATTCTGTAACGATCAGCCGTGCAGCTTATTGTGCATATCTTTAATGTGGCATTTTCAGATACTTAAAGGCACTGGACAAGGTTTGTTCGCAGGCCAGTTTAATATGGGGTGTTCTCAGAGTGTTAAATTTAGTTACCCCGATGTTACAGTCTGGATTTTCTTTACGAAATTGAGCATGCAGTGCATTGAGTAGTTTTGCTAGGTAGGCTTTGGCACACTGTATTTGTTTCAGAAATGCCTTCTTGTGAGGCATAGGGGTTGCAGAGTCTTCATAAAAGTTTTTTACTTTGGTGACTGTTTCCAAAGGCAGTGCTGCTTTGTGTGTAGGTTTCATACTTTTCTTCTCCGTGCGTGCTAAATTCATGAGTGCTGTCCAGCTGATCCCAAAAGCTGTGCTGGCCTTGCATAGCATTCTATATTTTTTCAACACAAGAACTGCTCCAACCCATTCGCGTTTTTTCTTTGGACCACTCTTGGCCTTTTCCTTAAGGTCTTCCACCAGCTTCTGTTCCAAATTTCCACGGCATATTAAGTTTTCTCATCTTTTTGCCAGTGCATCCTGCTTTGCTGGTGAGCACAAGGATATCAGGGTATCGATAGTACATGCAAAATGGGTGGGTGACCTTGGTAGGGTGTATCGTGCCCTCTGAAGTGCCTTCCGGGCAGCACTCTCTGAGCGTGGGTCCAGAACAGTGGCTGTATCAGTAGTAGCACTTAATTTTGCTTGCACTTCTGAAGTGGCGCTTATTGTGGTTGTCTGTAATTTTTCTTGTTGCTTCTTGTATTTTTGTTGTCTGCTTTCATTAATCCTCCATTTCTTCTGTGCTGACAGTGATTGACGTTGCTGTCTTTTTTGTTCCCGCCACTTCTCTCTTTTCTGCTGCTTTTTTTGTTCATCTCCTCTGGTAGTTGGTTTATTGGGTGCTGTATGCTTATTGTTTTGCTCCTCCAATTTCTTTAGTTTTTGACTTTCCCTGTACAGCTGCATTCTCGCCCTGGACTTTGCATTGTAGTCTTGGCGCTTCTCCTCATCCAGGTTATCCCGGTAGGCCTGTGATCGAGCTCTGTAGGTTTCCAGATATGCTGCATAACGTTCAGGATCTTTTTTAATCCTATCTCGGAATTGTTTGCTTCTCTCCATTCCAGAAATGGGATTGGGCAAGCTTCTCTGTCCAGCATTGATCAAAGATTCTGCAGACCCACATGGTCTTCGTCTGGTGCGATATTCCATTATTCAAACCTTAATAAATAGAATTAGAATGTTTTAGGCATTGGTCAGACAATGACATCCTCTTATTAGCCAATATGGGCTGTATTACAGTGGGCACCATTTCCTCAATCCAGAGGAGAGAAAAAGGAAAGCATGCATCAGTTGCTTCACAACACTTGAAACAACTGAACGAAGGAACTACATCCACAGTCTACAAGGTGAAGTGGTGGAATGAGAGAACACATCAGTTTATAAGATGACGAGATGAAACCAGAAAACACATCAGAGTGTACAAGATGAAGTGACGGAATGAGAGAACACATCAGTTTATAAGATGACGAGATGAAACCAGTGAACACATCAGAGTGTACAAGATGAAGTGACGGAACGAGAACACATCAGTTTATAAGATGATGAGATGAAACCAGAAAACACATCAGGAGTGTACAAGATGAAGTGATGGAACGAGAGAACACATCAGTTTATAAGATGAGATGAAACCAGAAAACACATCAGGAGTGTACAAGATGAAGTGACAGAACGAGAGAACACATCAGGAGTGTACAAGATAAACAATGACTAATACTGAGATAATTTTATTATGTCAAGCACCATTATAAAATGGGTCAAAAATGCCTTAAATTGATTGGATGAAAGGACCTAAAGTCGTGTCCTTATCATCCGACATGCCAGTCAGCAAGCAATTTGGCCACCGCTGACTACACACTGCATGGTCACAAAATGGCTGAAGGTGAGCCAGCAGACAAAGGCCTGCTCAGCATCCAGCCATGTTAACCCCATGCGGTGGGTGGTTTTAGCAAACAACATTTTTGTAGCAGGCAGACCGAGCTATACTTCTCCCCCCCAACCACACACTGCATGGTCACAAAATGGCTGAAGGTGAGCCAGCAGACAAAGGCCTGCTCAGCATCTAGCCATGTTGAGACCATGTCTGACATCAGCACCAAAACCATATAAATTAACAATGAAGCAAGCCACGTTTAAAATTTAAAACATTTCTTGCTGATGTCAGCACCTAAAATCAGATATACACAGCAAACAATACATTTTTGTAGCAGGCAATACTTCTTTATCCTCCCCCCCAACCACACACTGCATGGTCACAAAATGACCGAAGGTGAGCCCCGCTCAGCACCCAGCCATGTTGAGACCATGCGGTCGGTGATGTAAAAATTGTACTGATGTCAGCATCCAGCCATGCAGTGGTACAAAACTGCACCGAAAGCAAACCAGCTCATAAAAATGTATATGTCTAACTACGAATGCCAGCACATAAACCACACAAACCACAAAAACTCCAAACAATACAAAATGTAGCTAACAAAATGGATGCCAACACACACACACACACACACACCTACACCCACACCATGGGACCCCACAAAAACAAGGGACACATATTTCTCCCCAAATCCCACACCTGCAAACACCCACAGAAAGCTTACCTTGTGCAGTCAGCTCCCCTTTCATTGCCCAGGTCTCCATTTAACCAGCAACCAAAGTCAGGAGCATTTCCCCCCCAAAAAAGTAAGCTGCCAAAACAGAAATGCAGAAAAACAAACGTTTTGCCCAGTACTCTGATCAGTCAGGGATTCTAAATAAGCACTGTACTGTACCTCACTATGGAAAGCAGGAGCCCCATTAAATCAAAAGTGCACCACAGGTTTAATGTAGGGGGCATAATTTAAAACTGCACCTCAGGCTGCAACTACAGTAGGAGCCCAATTAATTAAGAACTGCACCTCAGGCTGGAAATAAGGGCTCCATTAAACCACACTTTGGGGAACAACACAGAACAACTCTGCCATTAGGAGCGTACCTGGATGCCAGATTCAAACCTCCACGCTGTTCTAAATGTACTCGGATGCCAAAAACAGAGTTAGAAACGTACCATGGACACCACACACGCCCGACTCTGAACGTACCAAGACGGGGCTTGCAGTGGTGTCCGCGGAGCACTAAATCACATTTTAAGCTGCCAGAAATAGAAGTGGGCATCATTTCTCTCTGTGTCCATGCTGCTTCAACATATACTTACACAGCAAGCCGATCTCCTGGCCAGAAAACACACGGAGAAGAATACCCCTTACCTTACAAGCGTTCTGAGCACACTTTGCTTTGTTTTGTTCTGAGCGCACCAAGGCTGCTGAAGCATAGACACGAACGCTGTCTTCAGATAAAAAATTACTGACAAGAGCCAGAAGCCTTGAAGGAGCAGATTTTATACCCCCTCCCCCCCAAAAGTCACGTTTCCACTGGGAAAAACGAGAGCACCAAGGGGATCAGGTGACCAATGGGGTGGTAGGGGGCTGTTCTGAATGTACTCAGCTAGAGGATGGACACGATTGGTTGGGGGCTTGGGACAGATGACATCACAGAAAAGGGCAAACAACAGGCAAGATGTTGCATCTGGCATTAAAGCAAGGGCAGCAATGGTAACACACAGGGACGAAAAGAACCAGGATACAACATACATAGTATATGATTATTGGATCATGTTCTGAATGTACCACCTGAGGATACCAGGTGATACATTCAGAACACATTTTGGAGGTACTTCAAACCATAAAATAATGGGGAAAACAACAAAGGGAGATAAAAAAAAAGAGACAGGACAGCATCTAGACTGTATAAAGCAAACTTTATTTAAAGTGAACCATGGCAGAAATGTCAGAAAACCCACAACCCAAACCTATAGGGTTTCCATGTCACAATTTAGTACAGGAAAAATAGCAAGAAAATGGGGTTAGACAATAAAAAATACACTTTTTGAGCAGCTGCAGACCACACATTTATTATATGTATCTCTACATACAGCAAGACATAAAACAGCATTGTATACATTATTTCTTCTTTTTTTTCCTCACTTTATATCATACTATCCACATTTCAGTGGCACTGGTACAAGGTTTTCATGAACACACCCATATATATATATATATATATATATAGAGAGAGAGAGAGAGAGAGAGAGAGAGAGAGAGACATTATAGTGACACAGTACTACCACTTTAGTTAGTGTTGCAATCAATTTCCATGTTAAACCCAAACATTTGCACTTTATTAACTTTGCAAACCATTTGTCTGATTTGCCTGAAATTTTGCATGCGCTGTTTGGTACCATAGATCTCCGGACATGGCAATTTGCTTTCCAGTCAGATGTGCAGTTGCAGAGCTGTGGAGTGCCAAAAGTGAACAATACCCACTTTCTGGCAAATTTATGCTTGGGGCTACAGCCCAAATGGTTGGTGGTACTGGTCTGAAATTTTCAGAGTATATGGGGTCTGGTTCACTGATGTGTCTTTTGAAGGTTTGGTGAAAAAATATTAATCCGTTCCAAAGCTAATAAAGTTTAAAATTTCCCTTCACAGCTTATGAGAAAAAATATATGTCAGGCACGAAAGCTTTGGAGAAGCATTTTTTACTGCCACAAATGGGTTTTGTACTTTTGTGCTGCTATCACCTTGTTGTCAGTAAGCGATGGCTAAAAACACTGTAATTCAAAAAATACTGCCCCTTGGTAAACAGCAACAGTTGTGTTTACCTAATTGGGGACCGAGGAATATAATCCTGATATTAGTTTTGAAAATAATGCCTGGAAATACTTTTTCTCAATTTTTCTGTTGGAACATTTGCAAATTTGTGAAAGTACTTTCGTGAAATTGCAGAAGCTTTCACGAAACTTTTGCAAAATTATTGTGAAACTTTCACAAATTTGAAAAGTGCCCTCCCAAAAACTGTTTCCTTGCCACTTCATAGCAAAAATTATTAGGAGTTTTAGGCTGACATTTGCAGGATAGGAAGGGCTTGCCCACAGATGTGCCTTTGCTGGTTTGGTGAAAGAATTTATATCAGTTCCATAGTTATAGCATTCGAATTTTCAAAATCTCCCATAGGATAACATTGTGGTGGCCATGCTACCTTTCGGTGCCTATATCTTGAAAACGATTCAAGATACAGATTTTTTGCTAAACGCAGTTTAGTACACCTTTACTAAACACACATGCAGGTTGCAAGGTCGTGATTGCAACTGCAGTGGAATGTTTTCCAAAGTTCCTATGGTTACTGAGATATAGTCATTTTTGAGCACAAGGGGTACTTGGAATGTCTGTAGGCCTGCGCTATGTCTCTATACGTATAGATAGATGGGAGTAGAGGGCTCCAACATATGGATACCATTATGCAATAATGGGACTACAGAGCCCTCCACTATGCATTACTGGGAGTCCAGGAGAGGAAAGTGACAATTCATTACAATGTCCCTACAGTTTTTTATAGATGGAAGTACAGGGCCTGGAGTGCTTTGCGACCCTTTATAAAAATCAGAGACAATTACAGAACATGACACTTTCTCAAAAAGAAGGGAAATTTATTGCAAAAAACTCTGTTAATGCATCAGTTAGCATTTCTATTACAGTGACAAAAGATTGAAATTTTATGTTAGGGTTATTAATCTCTACCCCTACTCTCTATACACCAACAGGCATCGGAGTGTGGCTTGAGTTGTCGGGCCTAACTTTACCCAATTTTCCTATACTGTACCCGCTCAGTTCCTTACAAATGGAATGGGTGAGAGTTAGGGTCCACTATAGTTAGGGATGAGTAGGCAGTTTAATGTTCAACCTTAACATTTTTCACTTTAATAACATTGCAACCGCTTAATGGATTTGCATGAAATTTGTATGTTCTGTCCCATGGGATAGATCTCTTGATGTAGCAATTTTCATTTCAATCAATTTTCAGATATCATGTTGCAAATAGTGAAAAACAGCAACAGTTGTTTTTTTGCTTTTTGTCTGTTTTTTCCTCAACACATTGCAGCCACGCCATTTGGAATTTTGGTCTGAAATTTTCAGGGTAGAAAGAGCGTGCCCAAACAAAAAAGGAAGCATTGGTTTGGTGAAAAAAATATTAACTCTTTCCAAAGTTATTAAATTTTGAAATTTCGGGTTCTGAGCATGCTCAGTTCAGTCTTTTGGATAGTTGCATGGTATGAAAAGAGATTTAGGGCTCATGAAAAGGGATTTTGATAGCTCTCAAAAAGGGAACTGGCTCATGAAAAGGGATTTTGACAGCCCACGAAAAGGGATTTTTTAAAGTTTACTGTTTCTTTGTCACTTTACTGCAAAGAAATGGATTGGACGTTCTGGCAGAAATTTTCAGGGTAGAAAGGGCTTGCCACATAGATGTAACTTTTACTGGTTTGGTGATAAAATGTACATTGCTTCCATACTTATAACATTACAAAGTTTAGAAATTTCCCATAGGATAACATTGTTGCAGACACAGTACCTTTTGGCACCTAAATCTCAAAAATGATTTGAGAAAGGGATTTTAAACAATGTTGCACATTGCTAGTCCATGAGTACAATTGCTGTGGAATTTTTTCCAATGTTCCTACAGTTACTGAGATTTGGTGGCATTCACAGCACAAGGGTTACTTGGAATGTCTCTAGGCCTGTGCTTCGTCTCTACAGTTATAGGTAGATAGGAGCATGGACCCTGCACTTCCACATATGGATACCATTATGCAGCAGTAGGATTGCAGAGGCCTCCATTATGCAGCAGTGGATGCACAGGGCCCAGAGGACCCTGCACTCCCAGAGGGAGGTGACAGTTCATTACAATATCTCTACATTTATGGATACATGGCTGCACAGGGCCTTTACGGGCCCTGTGCTCCCACAGATGGATGCCATTATGGAGTGATGGGAGCATGATGGGAGCACAGGGCCTGAAGGGTGCCATGTTCCCACAGGAAAATTAGGTTAATTACAATGTCTATATACTTATAATTACATAGGAGTGCATGAATGTGAAATTTACCACTTTATGCAAATTCTTTGCTCGGGCATAGGTCCAAAATGATTTGGTGGTCTGGTCTGAAATTGTTAGGGTATATGTAGTCTGGGTCACCAATGTGCCTTTTGAAGGTTTGGACACAAATATTAATCTGTTCGAAAGTTATTAAAGCTTAAAGTTTCCCATTATAGCCTATGAGAAAAAATATATATACACCTCAAAAGTATTTTTTACTTTCTCAAATGGGTTTTGTAATGTCGCAAATTTGCCATCTTGTTTTCAGTTAGCGACGTTGAAAAAATGCTGTAATTAAAAAAATACTGCCTCTTGGTAAACACCAATAGCTCCCTCAGAACATGATCCTGACATTAGTTTTTAAAAATAATGTTCAGAAATATGTTGTTTCAACTTTTTCGTTGGAAGTGTCTGGAAATTTGCAAAAGTACGTTTGTGAAACTTTCACAAATTTGTGAAAGTTTGCAATCCTATTTCACAAAATTTGAGAAGTTTCACAAATTTACAAAAGTACTTTGAAAAAATTAAATTGCTGTTTCTATGCCACTTCATAGCAAAAAAATGGTTAGGATGTTTGGGTTGAAATTTGAAGGGTAGGAGGGGCTTGCACCACAGATGTGCATTTTGCTGGTTTGGTGCAAAAATTTACATCAGTTCAATAGTTATAACATTCCAAAGTTTAGAAATTTCCCATAGGGATAACATTGTGGAGAATGCAGTACCTTCTGATGCCTATATCTCGAAAACGGTTTGAGATACAGATTTTTCACTAAATACAACTTAGTACACTTTCAGGTGTACTAAGCATGCATGCAGCTTACCAGGCCATGATTACAACTGCAGTGGAAGTTTTCCACTGTTCATATGGTTACCGAGATATTGTCCCATTTTCAGCATAAGGGTTACTTGGAATGTTTCTAGGCCTGCTCTATGGTCTGTGCTATGTCTCTATATTTATGCATAGATAGCAGTGCAGGGCTCAGAGGGCCCTTCACTCCCACATATTGATACCATTATGCAACACTGGAAGTGCAGGGACCTCCATTATGCAATACTGGGAGTGCAGGGCCCATAGGGCTCTATGCTTCCAAAGGGAGATGACAGTTCATTACAATGTTTCTACACTTATGTATAGATGGGAGTATAGGGCCCAGATGTCCCTGGGCTCCATGAAAATCAGAGACAATTACAATATGCATTCGGACCCTGTGCTGTCATAACCACATATGGGTAACATTACACTTTCTCAAGAAGAATGGAAATTCATTGCAAAAAAACTCTATTAATGTATCAGTTAGGGTTTCTATTACAGTGACAAAAGCTTGAAAATTTCAAGTTAGGTTACCAACCCTCCCTCCTCCACACCAACAACAGTCATGGGGGTGCTTTGGGGTTAGCTTCCTTACAAATGGAATGGGGTGAGAGGTAGGGCCAATGACCCCAAGGCACACCCTGATGCATGTTAAGTGTGTAGAGTGGGGATGGGTGGGGTGGTAGGTTGGTAACCTTAACACCAAATTTTCTAACTTTTGTTGCTTTAATAGAAACCTTAACTGATGCATTAACAGAGTTTTTTGCAATGAATATATATATATATATATATATATATATACATACTGTATATGTATATATATATGTGTGTATATATATACTGTATATATATATATATATATATATATATATATATATATATATATATAAGACAAAGAACTCTGTGCTCAAACGGTGAAGCAATGGTTACCCTAAAGGGCATTTGGCTGGGAAGCCAAGTTTCAAGGAAATACAAAATGACACATGCCCACACAATGCAAAGCATCATGGGCTGCATATGCAAATTACCACAGAATATTATGCTGGTTCAACTTTAAGCAGAATTGCATGGTGCCAAAGGCCTCTGGCCACAATTAGCAAAGGGTGCTAACAGATATATTCATTGCAAAAAACTTCACTAATGCATCAGTTAGGGTTTATTTACACACCAACAAAAGTGTAGAATTCGATGTTAGGGTTTCCACCCTACTACCCCCGCCACCCTCCACATAGCAACAGTCATCAGGGTGTGTGTTCGGGTTGTCAGACTTAACTCTCACCCCATTCCATTTGTAAACAAGCTGAGCTGGCACAGTATAGGAGAATGGGGTGAGAGTTAGGCCTGACGACCCCAACACACAAAGGCACATCTGTGATGCAAGGGCTTGCCACTCTGCAAATTTCAGACAAAAAGTCCAAACTGTGTAGTGGCAGTGAGGTGGCAAAGAAAGTTTTGTGATAGATGTAGGACAGGCAGTGTGAACTGTATTTTGTAAATACAGCGTTAATGGTAATTAGAAAAACCATTCACACAGTATTTAGACAATACAGTGAGAATGATTTTCTAATTACTGTTCGCACTGTGTTTACAAAACACAGTGCAAATGTTTTCTAATTACCATTAGCACTGTTTTTACAAAATACAGTTTGCACTGCCTGTCCTGCTCTATCACAAAACTTCCCACAGTTACCACATGTCTACACTACTAATTACAAGCCTTATGTACAGCAGGAGAACATTTTAAACTGAAAGGTAATTAAAAATATTGTTTGAACTGTATTTGCAAAATACAGTTCGAATAGTTTTTCTACTTACCATTTGCACTGTATTTTGAAAATACAGTGTGAATAATTTTTCTAATTACCATTCACACTGTATTTCAAAATACAGTGCAAATGGTTTTTCTAATTACCGTTCACACTGTGTTTACAAAATTGAGTTCACACTGCCTGTCCTGCATCTATCACAAAAATTGTTATAATTCAAAATGGTAATATATTTTTTACCAAACTATCCAAAGCACACCTTGGCACACACCCCACCATCCATGAAAATATAAGAGACAAACTTAATTCTGTGTGTGCTGTACATGAGAGCAAAAATTCCCATGTCATCCTATGGGAAAAACATTCTCTTTTGCATTTTTGATCACTTTATATCTCCGAAATCGTAAAAGCTGCCATCATGAAACTTTATACATCTTGTGATACTGGCAACATGACAGCACATGCCAATTTTTGGGTCTTTTGGTTGTAAAATGACAACGTTATTAAGGCGCAAAAATTTGGATTTAACATTGAAAGGCTGTACCAACTCTAAGGGTGCTATCGTGCCTATATATATATATATATATAGAGAGAGAGAAAGAGAGAGAGAGTTCCCCCACTTTATTGACCCCGTTCACATACTCGAATGTCTCTATCATGTCCCCCCCCCGATCTCCAGTAGGTACAAATTCAACTCCCTCAACCTCTCTTCAGATGGCTTCCCACTTAGCACATGCACCATCGGTACTCTTTCCATGCCATCCATATCCTTTCATAAGTGATGCCTCCAGAACTGAACCCTGCAGTCCAGGTGGGGCCTCACCATAGATTTGTAGAGTGGCATCAGCACCTCCTGTCTTCTACTAGTTATCCTTCTCCCTATGCATGCCAGCATTCTGTTCACTTTGTCCACTGCCTTGCTGCATTGTGTCCTGACGATGCTCAAAGTCACACAGTATTTTTATTTATTTATTTTATTTATTTGAAAGCTGGTAATCAAGAGAAGCACACTGAGCAAGCTTGTTTCAGGTGCAACCTGGGGAAGGGAAGAGGAGGCAAAACATACAAAATATTCAGACAGTTATCAATGGTATGCATCTAGAGCTTAGGAATCAAACCCAGGTCTACTGAATGTACCAAACTCATTCACAGCTTGTTACTCTAACCTCTAGGCTATATTGCCAGCCCAAAATAATAATAAATAATAAAACTGTAGGCTGAAGCACTTTATATAGAGTCTGATTCCCTTTAGCAATGCCAATAAAACTGCAGAGATCTGAGTAATTTTGAAGAGTTGGTTAATATCACAGCAGTAGGTGTAAAGACACTACAGTACAATCTCAAGTATCCAGACTGCTTGGAAGGCATGACATTAGTTCACATACTAGGAGTCTATAAAACTGGGATTATAATGTTCAGCGTGTATTCACTAGAGAGACAAACTACCTGTCCATTAGATAGGGATGTCCATATAATGGGGTTCATTTACACTCTAGATGGGCCTACAGGCACATAAGGTAAAACACCTTTAGGACAAGCATGAAACTTGCCAATTGGGTGTTCATGAGGAGGAGTACTAATTGCTGCCTCTCTCGGATCTGGTGAAAAATATTAAATATAAAACGATGTGTAAGAAACCTCTGATAAGAAAAACTAGGTCAGAAAAACAAAGTCCTTGCATATGTGCACTGCACATATCATAGGACTAAGGGTTTTAAGGTAACACCCATAAAATTTTATTTTTACCAAATTTGGAGGTTGAGATTCTTCCACTGCCCTTCCTCTCACAAACACCCAACAGGCAACTCTCCAAAATGTCCCCAAGTCCATTTTCATTATTTCTTTTCCCTTAAAAAATCTAAGCTCTGGCTTCAGGACTAATGTTTCTTTCTCTTTGTTTTCTCCTAACTGGAGGAAGAGGAGCATGTCAAGAGACAGCTGACAATTGCATTGTGGGACATTGAGGAATCATGATGTGAGACACTGAAAAATTGCAATAATGGACTTTAAATAATCACAATGAGGGACAGACATCGAAGGCAGCTGTGGGAGAAAGGAGGGTGGCCTGGGTGCTAGAAGGTGGGGGCGCTTTTTTACTACATGGGATGTGTGTGGTAAAGAGGGCAGGTAGGGTAACTTGTCCAGTGGGCGGGGGAAATGGTTTTGTACTTAGTTTGGGGCAAGGAAATACTGGTGGCAGGGTGGGGCACCTGCCACCGACTTTTTTCTTAATTTTAGGCAGGCGGGAGGGGGATACCCACAGTGGTTGGGCACCCTCGCCAGTTCTTGATGGACCTTGGCTTGGAGCAGAGGTGGGATTGGCTATCCACTGCTGATTCTTTCAGAATGGGGGAGGGGGGTACTGGCGGTGTGGTTGAGCATCCACTACCAGTTAATTTTAGAGCTCTGTTTCACAGGCAGGAATGGCAGTGGCAGAAATGCTCTCCTGACTTGCTAGACGAACTTGGGGGAAGCTGCCTGGTGCCAGCAGCAAGATAGGCTCTCAACTGTCTGCCATCAAAGGAAACCGGAGGGCCATTTTGGTACTGGAACAGACATGAAAATGGCAGTTTCGAGTCACAAAATTAGCACCCCTCAAAAAACTCACATATATCAGTTTTGTAAAAAAATTAACTTATTCTTAGAACATGGAAAAAATATTCTTCCCATATGCCAAAATAAGATCTTATTTTCTTAATAATTTAATAAAACTACACCTTTTGAGTACTACATCTTTTCAGTAAACTCACCTATCAAAGAATCATCCGTGGTCCAAACTCTAACACACCTGAATGTTTCAGGTTTCAACTCCCAGCTGTTTTTATACTATTGGGGAGCAAAATAAAGGGCATGATTTTCTCATGTTTAGGGGTTTTCGACCTTCTAGAACTTTTAAATAACCAAACTCACCATTACTAAATTTACCAGATGTATAGATCCTGGTCCCAACTCCATGCATGCCATATTTCAGGTTATTTTATCCAGGAAGGTGATTTGTGACAAACTTGGTACAAATCCAATCAGGCTGTTTGTACCATCTGCTACTTTGGTCTGTACAGACATGTTTCCTTAAACTGTTTTTGACTAATACAAGTTTAAAAGACTTTACAACAGTGTTTTGTGCTGGTCTGTATTGCCAGCTACTGCTCTTTTTGTCTTTGCATTTGAGTTCTTCACTTGCTTATAAGTAATGCACACAGTACTCCAGAAAATAACATAACCTAGCACAAAACAATCAGTAATCTTGCAGAAATTACATTAGCAGTAGTTGTAGTAGTAACAGTTTTATTTATTTTTGGTGCCCTTTCCTGGAGGCCCAGGGCACCATTACAATAATACAACATCACAATACATAGTAATTAGCAATAAAATCATAATATTAAATAGAATAAAATTAGTTAGACCCCTATATACCAGTATAGCACTGAAAACTAAATTAAATAGCCATTAACAAACATTTAAAAAACCAATTTGAACACCAAGGCTGGGTTATTCAAAGCTTTGCACCGCACACAAACAGGTTGCACCGGGTTAGCACTGGGTTAACGATGGACTGCAATATTCAAAACTAGAAATAGCACCGGCACAATGTGTTAGCGTTGGCACAGGGTGATAAAGTAGGCAAGGGGACAAGTAACGGGCAGAGACCTGCATAAAGGTGCAATGGTATATTCAAAGGTATAGCGCAGCACTAGGCCACTTTGCACCACACATAGCTGGGCATTATCTACCTCCTATAAAAGGCTGGTCTTAACCCAGGGCAATCTATGTGGGGGGAGGCCAGTGCTGCAAAAACAAGATGGCATTCATCAGCAATGCTGTGTTGTTCTATGTGATGGAGGAGGTAGTCCAGGAAGAGAGAGGACCAGGCCCACCTTGGCCCCACACTGCAGGCCAAGGAGAAGATACACTGTGCACAGGTTGTGCTGGCCCAGAGTCTCCTTTGAGACCTTGACTGATGAACACATCATTGGCCAGCACAGAATGAACAGGAACATGTTGAGGCAGTTATGCAAACTCTTGCATGAGCAGCTGCAGCCCAGCACCAGACACAGCCATGCCATGACAGTTGAGGAGAAGGTGACAGCAATGATGTGTTTTCTAGCCACAGGGACATTCCAAACCCCTGAAGGTGACACCATCGGTATATCGCAGTCCACCATCTCATGCCTCCTGACCCCGTTCCTTGAGGCTTTCCTGCTGCACGCTACCAAATTCATAGCATTCCCCAGCACAGCAGCAGAATGCAGAGCAACCAGGCAGCAATTCTATCAAATTGTGCACCTCCCAGCTGTACTCGGTGCCACTGAGTGCACCCACCTCGCCATCCGTGCACTGCCTGGCAATGGCAGTGATGTATACTTCAACCGGAGGGGTTTCCACTCCATCAATTGCCAGGTGCTGTGCGATGCAACAGAGCACATCAGCAATGTCTTTGCACAGTACCCCGGCAATAGAAACATAGAAGCTGACTGCAGATAAGGACCACAAGGCCCATCCAGTCTGCCCATTTTTTCTTCCTTATCAATGTGCCATAGGTCTTTACTTTGTCAATGGTCTATCTATTCATACTCATCTGCATTGCTCCCTTATGCCTATCCCATGCCTGTTTGAAGCCTTGCACAGTATTCATATCCACCACTTACTGAGGTAGGCCATTCCATGTATCCATCACCCTTTCTGTGAAAAGAACTTCCTCACATTACCCTTAATCGGTCACCCTCTAATCTCATGCTGTGTCCTCTTGTCCTGTTATTTTTCTCTATTGAAACATGTTAAACTCTTTCACCTTGTTAATGCCCTTAAGATGTTTGAATGTTTCAATCATATCACTCTCTCCTCCCTCCTTTGCTCTAGGGTATACATATTGAGCTCCATTAATCTGTCCTCATATGTTTTCTGATGCAGTACCTGCACCATTTTGGTTGCCCTTCTCTTGACTGCCTCCATTTTGTTAATGTCCTTGTGCAGGTGTGGCCTCCAGTACCGCAGTACTAGATGAGGCCTAACCAGTGTCTTGTAAAGAGGATTATTACCTCCTTCTTATGACTTGTGATACCCCTACTAATATACCCCAACATCCCTCTAGCCTTACCTACTACTTTAGTGGTCTGCGGGGATGGTTTCAGGTCATCGGTGATGATGATGCCCAAGTCTCTTTCTTCCCTTGTGATTGCCAGCAACTCCCCTCCCAACCTATAGGTAGCTTCAGGGTTTCTCTTCCCTATGTGCATGATCTTGTACTTCTTTGCATTAAACACCAGTTGCCACTCATCTGACCATTTTGCCAGTTTTTTCAGATCTCTTCTCATTCTGCCCACCCCATCTGGATCATCTACACTGCTGTAGATCTTGGTGTCATCTGAAAACAGGCAAACCTTACCCTCCAGTCTATCTGCAATGTCAATGATGAAGATATTGAAGAGGATTGGCCCTAGCACTGATCCTTGAGGTACCCCACTTGTGACTTGCACCTCTTCTGACTGTATACCATTTACCACCACTCTCTGTTTTCTGCCCACCAACCAGTTTGCCACTCAGTTGACCAATCTCTGACCCACCCCGACCTTACACAGCTTATTCATCAATCTTGTACATGAAACAGTATGAAAAACTTGGCTGAAGTCAAGGTAGGCAACATCAACTGCACCCCCTTGGTCCACCATTCCGGTTACCCAGTCAAAGAAATCTATAAGGTTAGTTTGACAGGACCTTCCTGTTGTAAACCCATGCTGTCTTGGAGCCTGTGCTCCTATGGATTCCAAGGTGTTGCACTATCCTTTCCTTAAGGAGTGTCTCCATAATCTTGCCCACTACTGAGGTAAGACTGACTGGTCTGTAGTTCCCTACCTCCTCCCTGCTGCCACTCTTTTGGAGTGGGATCACATGAGCACTTCTCCAGTCTTCTGGGACCTCTCCTGTGCTCAGAGACACACTAAACAGTTCTGCTAATGGCTCTTCTAGTTCCACCCTTAGCTCCTTTAGTACCCTGGGATGTATGCCATTAGGTCCTATTGCATTGTCCACCCAGAGCTTAGCAAGCTCTGGTAGGACCCTTTCTTTTGTGAAGGGACTTGTGCACACCTCCCCCCTGTGTCCATGGTGCTGAGCTGTGGGCCCTGCCCTACTTTCTCCTCAGTAAATACTGAGCAGAAGTATCTGTTTAGGATAGATGTTTTCCTTGGTCCTCCTCCACACACTCCCCCTTATCCCCTTTGATCTTTGCAATACCCCCTCTGGACTTTCTCCTTTCACTAATGTATCTATTGAAAGTCTTGTCCCCTCCTTTTACTGTTCGTGCTAGTGTTTCCTTGGTTTGGGCCTTTGCCTGCCTTACTGCCTTCCCTGCTTCTCTTAGGGAAGTTTGGCATGCCTCCCTATCTTTGTCCCTCTGCGTTCCCATATATTTCCTGAAGGACTACCTTTTGGCTCTGATCCTTCTGCTACTGTTTTTGGGAACCAAAGTGGTTTCCTCCTTCTTTTGTTCTTGCCTTTCTCCCTAACACAATGGGATGTTGCTTCAAGTATTGCATCCTTAATGCTTGCCCACTTTGCCTGTACTCCCTCACCTGTATTTCTTCTTGCCAGGGCTAGCTTAACTCTGTTGGCCATCTTATTAAAGTCAGCCCATCTGAAGTCCCTCATTGTTGCTTTGGGATGGGATGAATTTGTTCTAGTGGCCAAATTGAACCACACCATATGATGGTCACTGGCCCCCAGGTGACCTTCTACCTGGAGTCTGTGATGCTTTCTCTGTTAGTCAGTGCTAGATCCAGGATAGCCCTGTCTCTTGTGGGTTGTTGTACCAACTGTTTGAGGCCCTCCCTCTGCATGAAATCCACTATGTGTCTAGTTCTGGCAGATGTTCCTACTTGTATTGACCAATCTGTATCTGGCATGTTGAAGTCTCCCATTATCAGAACCTCCCCTTTAGCTGTTATGTTTTATATATCTTCTAACAGTAATGCGTCTATGTCCTCTCCCTGGTCTGGAGGCCACGATGCCTTCATATGGCATCAATCAAGGCTGTGTCAGGCCTTTGAGGATGGCAGGATATCCAGTGGGCTTATTGTTGGTGAGTAGCAGCAGTCATACCAATAATATCACCAAAGTGGGGGACAGTGCCTAGCAACAGTAGAGAAGGTGGGGGGGTGTGGACAGGGGGCAAGGGGGCAACAACAGAAGTGACACAAACAGGCAATGACCATTAAATGTGAAAGAGCAGCTAACATGTCCATGTATGTTCACAGGGGACAGTACCTATCCCTTGAGACCCCGGCTCCTAACACCAGTCCCCTGGCCAACCACATTGGCCAAGGAGGGATACAATGAGGCACACACCACAACTAGAAACATCATAGAGGGGGTTTTTGGCATGCTGAAGATGTGGTTCCACTGCCTTGACTGTTCAGGTGGTGCTGTACAGTATAGCCCTCGGAAGGTATGTCATATATTTCTAGCATGTTGCATGCTACACAACAAGGCACTAAACTGTGGTATACATGCACCTGAACCCGAGGAACAGTCAGACAATGACCAGGAGCCAGAGGTCCAGAGGATAGTAAAGCAACTCAAGAGACAGACCTCGAATGGCCGGAGGTCCCTGGAACACTGGAGCCACATAATGGAAACACTGGCACAGATGGGAAGGTTATTGAACACAACACAGACAACCAACATGTCAGGAAGGCGCCTTAATATGAATGACATACATTGAACAGTACAGAACAGTGACAACATTGCAAACTTGTGTTGTAGCACACTACGTAACTGTGCACAAGTGATGAGTGCAGAAGAAGACAGTGTGAAGTGCGTTGCTGTCATGGGTGAATAAATGAAGGGTGTGCAGTGTTCAGGGTGTAGGTGTGAGGGTGTGCATAGTCAGAATGTGTAGTGTGGATGGTGTACATGTGGGTGGTGAGAGTGTGTGTGTGTGTAGGTGTGTGAGAAAATGGCTCAGGGTTCATGGCAGCTGACAGCATCACTGGTGCCTACCACCATGCACATGACATGTCCCTTGGAGTCGGGCCACAGAGGTGGGGGTGCTGTGTGCCGATGACACAGTAGGTGAGGACTGTGGTGATGCCTGTCCTGCAGCACATCTGTGCCCATGTTGTGTCATACCCCCAACCAGGGAATCCGGGTATCCATGATGCCATGCCTGGCATGTAGAAGACTGCAATGCAGTGGTTGATGACCATGAGCCCACATCCCGTGTGCATGATGCATGCCAGGGGTACTCATGGACTGCCTGTGCTGTGTGGTATTGGTGCTCTGCTGACCCTCCATGGCTGCAGGCAGCACCGCCACCATTTGCTCCCTCATGGCCACAGTTAGGTCACTGAAACACCGGTCCACGGTGGTCAATATGCGTGTCATGCACTCCTCTGCCCGCTGCTCCGCATGAAGCAAGACTGAACTGACTGTCTCCCGTAAATGGGAGAGTTCATGGGGAACCTCTCACTGGAAGTCATGCAAGTCCTGCTGGATGGCAGTCTGGGACTCCAGGGCAGCCAGGAGCATAGGCTGGGAACCCTGGCAATCTGGGCCCTGGGGTGGCATCCTACTCTGGACTACAGGTGGGGGTGGTGGCAGTTGATGCTGTAGGTGTTGTTGTTGTCATTGCCACTTCTCTGGCCTGGCAGGGGGCTGCATGTGTTGCTGGCTCTGTACTGCACCTTCTGGTCTACAGTGCATATCCAGTGGCACCAGCTGGACAGTTGCCTGGCCAACATCTTGATGCTGCACCAAGGGACCATGGCCCTCTGCCAGCCATGCACCTGTGTGTGCAGTCCCTGTAGTTCCCTGGTCACTGCAGCCATCCCCAATGTCGCCCACCGCCTGATCATCATTTGATGGAGAGTTCCCCCAACCAAGATCACTGCCCAGATGGAATGTGAGCATAGGGTCATATGTGAGCTCCTTGACCTGAGCGTCCTCAAGGTCTTCATCATCCACGTCTCCATCATCCACAATGGCACACCCGGCCTAACAGTTAGCCTGTCCCAGAGCCCCTTGATGTTGTGCGGCCAATGTATGTCCAATAGTCACAACCATACCTGATGTTGACGGGACCAGTTCCATGTCATAAAGCGATCGTGGAAAGCGATCTCTTGACAGTGTACATCGCAAAAATCAGTTTTGGCGATGCACATCAAAGCACGGAAAAAGACCCCCGCTTATGGATTCTCAGCTCCAGGGAGTGCATGTTGGGGGCTTCAAAATACTGTACATAAAGCTGTCACCGGCAAAAAATGCAATCACAACAACCCAGACCCTGTACCCTGCGCCCCATCTGACCCCTCTCCACCACGCTAGCAGACCAGCTTTGCAGCTGCCTGCCACACCCGCTCCCACATACCATCCCTGCCCTGCCTCTTCCCCCCCGCATGTGTACCCGCTACTTCCTGTCATGGTATTTCACCCACTCCAGTATCCAGTTGGCCCCCCCGCTTGGTAGCCATGAACACAGGCACTGTAATTGAGTCACGGTTTTTGTAGGTGCCCAATTTAATTCGCCTTGTTCACTGGATACCAATGGGACTGCATGTGTGACATCATCATCCTCATCCGCATGTCCCTGCTCCTGTTGTGCCATGTTTGGATGCCTACTCTGCACTGTGAAGCAAATAGAACAGTATTAGAGGCCTGTACTGCACACAGGTATCCAAAGCCACCACCAAAACATGCAACACCCAACAGTGAAGAACATTCATACAGCCCATGCATGCCCCTTGTGCTGACCGTGCATATAATGCTGCAGCCAATGTTAGCATCCCCAACCAGGGCACACAGCAAACAGTGTACCTGTACACCACTGACTGCTGTGCACTACCAACACATGCACACAGATATTAGCATGCCACCAGACAAGCGATGGCCATGCACCGTGTAATGACGGATGTGCCTAGCCATTCCACCTGCCATATGCCTGTGTGACTGGCCACACAGGCTGTCCACCGGACACTTGGCAGGTGCACATGAGGCAGTCCATAGGTGAGTGTGGCCCCACACAAGGGGTGCATGTGGCAGACACTTGTCCACACAATATGGTTGTGCAGTCCCATCCAGGCACCATGATGCACCACAATGCACCACAACAAGCCCATGGGTGTGTGTGTTTGGCAAATGCAATTGGGCCACAACAGTGGAAAGGTGACAAATACCCCCTGTAGGTGACATACAGACAATGGTGCAGTAGTGTCAGGTATGTACATGTCCTGGGGGCTGACAGTTGTGTCTCACATCACCCACCCTTGACACCCTCCACCACCACTAGCCTCAATGTTGATAACACCAATGCTAAGATGGGGTTCCAATCATGCTGGTCAATGGGCTGTGGTCCTCCCCCTGTCCACAGGTGGTCCCTGAGCCATTGTGCCTCCTTCTCCTCCTTTGCTCTTCGTAGAAGGTCATTCCACCTCTTTCTCACTGCCTCAATGCTGTGGCCATGGTCACCCACAGCATTGACCTCGGCTGTTATTTCGGCCCACATCTGGTGGACAATGTTATCAGATGGCTTGTTATGCCACATCACCTGCTCCCTCGCCTTATAACCATGGACAAGGGCCTTCAGCTCATTGCCAGAGAACTTATCTGCACATAGACATGCCTGCACCTCTGCATCACCTGTATGGACCAGAAGGAATGGTAGTGGTGAGTTACAGGCAGTTACATTGTGCATGTGTGTGAGTATGTACCTGATGGACATGTCACCTGACAGATTGGACAGACCATGCCAGTCTCTGTGTACCTGAGGTGCCTGACTGTAGCGACACACAATGTTACACACAGTCCGTACATTGCTACAGTGTACTGTATCAACACCTCCCATGGCCGTGCCTGTGTGCAATACAGCGCCACTCACATGCTGCCACTGCATATGCAGCTTTGGAATCCCTGTATGCCATACAGGCAACCAGCTGGGTAAGTGTGGTACTCAGCACATGGTAGCAATGTAGGTGCACAGAATATTGGCCCCATGGGGTCTGTGAGGCTGTCATGTTGTGCATGCACACATTGCTGGGTACATGGGGCATGTGGCAGGATATTGCGGCCTTCCACCATGGCACAGCACATGCCGTGGTGAACACATGTCCCTGCAGCAGACTGCCCTCCCGTCCCCCACCTTCAATGCATTCTGCACCTCACCCAGCTGCCAATGATGGACATAAACCACTCACACCGGCACTGTTTCCTGCAACACCATGCTGCGGTGATGCTTGCAACCTGCAATCAGCTGCACCAGTCTCGCCCTGCTCTGACTGAGAACAAAGCGGCACCCCATGTACTGCAGTGGGGGTATATGTGGTGCAGCAATGCTGAGGCACTCCCCTCCACCTCACACCCTGTTGTGGCAGTGATATTGGCAGTGTGCAGGCATCCATGTCGCACAGTGTGGTGTAACAGGGACACACACTGACCACATGGCATGCACCATGTGTACAGTGAACACTGTTTCAGCATGGCAATTGCTGCAGGCCTGCAGCATGTCGGCCCACAGTGCAGTGTATAGGAAGTCCCACTGACATCACAGCAACATGCCACAACATTCCCATGTGCATTTCCAACTACCCATCTCTATTGTTTTGACACTCCAAGCAGCAGCATGGTCTGTGGGTGTTACTGACCTGTTTCAGCCTGTTGTAGCTCCTGGAACATCCTGCGATCTGTGTCTCACAGCTACCTCCTCCACAGCAGTGCAGTTCCTGTCAGCTACAGAGGTAGAACACTGTATGCCCTTAAATAACCCAGCTGGGCAATCCACCTAGTTATCCATGCAAATCAGGCTGTAATGATATGTTAATGTGTTTAGATTGCTCGTCAACTACACAAGTATCCTTATTAGTATACATTTACATACAACCTTTGAATATGAGCAAACTTTAGCACTGGGCAAATGGCTAGCACCGGGCAATCATGACCATCATATGCACAGTGCTATTGCATTAGCGCCACGCTACAGGGTAATTGCACGGTGTATTGGCACATGCACACTAATGCCTCCTGTCATGGGGGTCATGGTAGGGTCACACATGTGCAGTGCAGTAACTTCTGGGTAGCACTGCACTAACGTGATTGTGCAGCCTTGGACACACTCAGCATCATGCAAAGCTGAACGAACAGCACTTTGCAGGGAAGCAGAGCAGGGTGTGGCAGCTGTGCTAGGGAGTTGCCCTTCTCAGCCTGTTCCAGCTTTCTTGGGGACCATGTCATCACGCAGGAAGGTGAGGGCAGTTGTCCACAGGGACAAGAGATGAGGGGATGTGGAGACTGCCAACCTTGTGGAGTTGGTCCAGCAGCATGACACGCAACTGCTTGGGGAGGTAGGGAGGACAGGCCCTGTGACAGGTCTAGGCATCCATTGCCCATCACCTGGACAGTCAAACTGGGATTGACAGGGATGGGGAGAAGTGCCACCATAGGTACCTCAATCTAAAGCGGAGGCAGCCCCGAAGCTGGAGTGCTTCAGCGCATCATCCAGGGTGGGACTGTGCCTTTGACAGGTAAGTGTATTGCAGTTGCCACGGTTATGCATGCCGCCTGTGAGTGTGCGGTGCGTGTGTGTGTGTGTGTCTGTCTGTCCACGTGTCAGTGTGTGTGTTTAGGTTTGTATGTGTGTGCGTGTGTGTCCCGTTCCATCTGCCGTCACTCATGCGTTCTGCCCTTGGTTGCCAGCATTTGCCACAATGTGCATCCTATGACCATGCAGCCGCGGTTGGTGTGCACTTTGTCTACACAGCAGGGCATTGGTGCTTCCAACATCCCTATGTCCAGGATTGTGCATGTCAAGCATGCCACAGTGTGTCTGCACACTGCTCCGGAGGGCACGCACTGGCATGGTCTGTGCCATGCCACATGAGGCGAGGGTGGGCCATGGTTTTGGGTACTGTGTACCATGGGCATTAGTGGGGCATACTGTGACATTACCACAGGTACTTACAGTGATGTACCCTATTCTCCTGCAGAATGCAGCAGCAGGAGCGGAGACGGTGGCAGGTCCCAGGAAGATTGCGGGGAGCCAGGAGCCATGGTGATGGGTGGAGGTGCCAGCCATGCCCCAGTGAGCAGAGGAGAGCAATGATGGGCAGCAGAGCATGTTGTGTAAGTATCATGGTTGGTAACACACTTTCCTACATGTGCAGTGGGAGGGGTATGTCCACATTTTGCTGTTGTGTCCTTGGAGTTCACACAGCTGTGTACATGGTACACTGTGTTGTGACACGTGGATGGGACTGGGATGTTGTTTTGGCATGGGGTACTATGGGTCTAGATGGGTGGATAGTGTAGTGCCATCCTGCTGAGGGGGGTGAGCTGTATGGGGCTGTGGTACTGTACCAGCCTGTGTTTCTGTGTCCATCATATGTGCATATGGGGTACAGCTTTCTCAGTCAGGGGGAAATGGGGCTGTGGTCCTATATTGGCTTGTGTTCCTGGGTCCTTGCAGTGGCTCCTTTGTGTATCCCTGTCATGCGGAGGGGGGAATGGATGGGGCTGGGCTACTATATTGGCATGGGGTACTGTGATTCTGGATGGGTGGATGGCGTAGTACCATCCTGCTGTGGGGGGTGGGCTGTTTGGGGCTGTGGTATTATACCAGCCTGTGCTACACTGTGCTTGGCATGGGTGGTTGGCCTACTGCTGTCCAGCTGCGGGGGGGGGTAGCCCTGGGCTATGTCCCTTCATTACATGGGGTTGACTGTACACTGCACATCCACACTGTGTACCGCTGCCATGGTTGTGCTGTTGTTGTGGGTGGGGGCCCCACCACATACCCGGCACCTCTCTAGTGCAGGCCACATTCCATTGTACAGTGGTGTGGCTGTGGCCATTCCTGTGGTGGGTGTGCTCTGCTGTGTGACTTATTGCTCTGTTTCTTTGGGCAGCATGTCCCAACCAGTATGTCATTCCATGGCTTTTCTGTGCCCTGGGCCACTGTCCTGGTCACTTTAGGGTTGCCTGTGTGGTTGCACTGTGTCACTGTGTGCTCCACTGGGCTATGTGGATTGCTCTTGTTTGTGGTGTTGCCATTGGCCTTCCATTCCTGTCCATCTGCTTTGGCTGGGTGGGTGGGGCCTGTGTGGTCATGCTACAGCATACAGGTGCATGTCAGGTTGTGTGGAAAGTTCTCCATTGTATCGCCACATGGGCATGGTTGTTGGGACATGCTGTCCACCCCAGGCCATCAGCCTGGGGTGTGCATTGTACTTCCTGTCGGTGTTGTACCATCCTGACAAGGTCCCCTTCCTCCTCTAGGTCCATGTCAGAGCTCACTATGGCCACACGGCCTGAGGAGGCCGAGGGAGGGATGACCTTCTACATCACATGGTCCCCAGCAGAGGACTATCATCGAGCAGCAGGCAGTCCTCATAGCAGAGACCACGGCATGTGGCTGCAATCATGGAGGCCAGGCTGCCGCACCCATCAAGCGAGCAGCATTAGGACTGTTCCCTTGTTCATTTGCTTTGATACCCCCCTTGTTGGACTGCTAGTTTTGTTGCTGCATTGTGTTCCTTTTTGTTTTCTGTGTCCCTTTCCCCTGTCATTTCTAGTAGTAGTACTAGTGGTAGTTGTAGTAGTATTAGTAGTAGTTTTTTCTGGTATTAGTCGTAGTGATAGTAGTGTTAGTAGTGTTAGTGTTAGCAATGGTAGTAGTAGTAGTTTTCGCGGTAGTTTTATTAATGGTTGTGTATATTGTTGTTCTTGTTGCTGCTATTCTGGTGTTTTTGTTGTTACCTTTTTTTCTCTTTATTAATTAATACATTCCACTTACATGACTTTACTGTGTTTGGTATCATTTTTGGGAGCATGGGGTTTTTTCATGGGTTTATAATATGCTTTGGTTTCCATTCTTGCATCCTGGGTGTTACTGACCATTGCCATGGCTGAGTGTGTGTCATATTCTGGGTTGTGCACTGCTGTCTGCTCTTGAGGTCACATTCAGGGCTGTACCTCTTTGCATGTGCTCCAGGGTACAGCAGGCTCACCTCTGCACTGTGCTCCTGTGGGTGTTTGCACTGCCTGACTGAGTGCTATATTCAGAGCTGTCTTATTTGCTATGTTCAGTGCTGTCTTACTTCCTGGCTAATTTAGCACTGCACTCCCAGCCCAGTTTGCTTGGCTTCCTTTGCACACTATACTGTATTCAGCAGGTTTAGCATCGGGTTATTCCTTTTGAATATGGCAGGCTATTGGTTCTGGACTAATTTAGCATGCCGGGCAGTGCTAATTTAGCACCGGACAAAGTTTTCAATATCTGGCCCTCAATATCTGAACAAACAAAAAAGTTTTAAGTCTTTTTAAAAAAAAACTTCTACTAAAGAGGCCTCCCTCAGAGCCTTCAGTAATGAATTCTGTAATAACAGATGTACCGCTTCAAAGGCCCTGTCCCTCACCCGGACCGGTGGCACTGAGGGTTGAGGCGTTGGACACCACTCCTCACACCACTCCAGCAACCCAGGTTTGGGAACAAGCCTGGGCTGTCGGGGGTCAGCAGGGGGGAGAGAGGATTGAGCATCCAGAGGACAGCTGTCCTCTTCGGGAGGGATCCAGGGTTAGCCGGCATTGCAGCAGCCTCTGGTGGAAGCTGGAGGCACTGCCACACCATAGGGTTCAGCAGGGACTTCACAGAGCTGCAGCAGACATCATCAAGATGTCATTGCACATCCAGGCGCTGAAGGGAGGGTTGGAGAGGCGTAAACAAAAACATACCCTTCCTCCCAGTGATGGAGGCGCCTCCTCACTCAGTCCACACTCCCATAAGTTGGGTGCTCCTCTCGCTTCTCCTCTCCGGCCTGGAGCTCAATACTATATAAAAGTGCCCTGGGTGGATAGGGAGGCCCTTCCTCAGAGGGTTCAGACACAGGGATGTGCCAGGCCGAGGTGTGGAGCAGGTAAATGCCACGATGGGAGGTAGAGACCAGGAGTCTGGAGGTCGCCGGAGAGAGCTCACCGAGCTGGAGGAGATATATAGAGTTAAAAAAAAGGCCCTGTCCCTCGACATTTTAAGTCTGGTCCTGGGGACAACCAAGTGGCCCTGTTTGGCAGAATGGAGGGAATGAACTGGAAGATAAGGATGTAGAAGTTCATGCTGGTAGCCTGTACTCGCCCATGTAGGGCCTTATAGGTTAGCAGACCAACCTTATAGGAGATACACCACTCAACCAGCAACTGGTGCAGTTCCCACAGTAGAGGAGTGATGTGATCTATCCTACAAAGGTCAGTCAACAACCTAACAACCACATTCTGCACTAGTTACAGGTGTCACAGCATACCTCTACTGAACCCAAGGTAGAGGGCATTGTAGTAACTGAGGCAAGAAGTCAAAGGCATGTGCTAGAGATGGTAAGTCCTCAGGGGGAATAAGGGAACAAATCTCACTGATATTTTTAAGATGGTATAAGCCATTCTGGATAACTGCCAACACCTGAGCGTCAAATGTCAGCCATTCATCCAGAATGACACCTAGATTCTTCACCCTTTGAGCAGTGTTGAGCCTAGAAGTACCAAGACGGAGGATCAGTACTCTTTCAGACACTGCCAATCTCCCTTGAGCAGGGTGACACACTTAGTGCTGCATGGGTATGTTCCAGTCAATCTGGTCCACTAGAGATGGCGAATGACACCATGCTCTGACTGAAAAGCAGCAGAAGCAGGGTTGTGTAAAGGCTTGCCTTTATTAGGAACAGGTACGACACACTATTGCCTGTGAATTTTACACAATCTTTCCAGAAGATCTTGTACAGCCTTATTCATATGGGAGGTTTTGCTCAGCCGTGTCCTCTCTCCCACTAGCAGGAAGGTTACTGGACAGTGTGGGAAGCTGGAGTGGTGGTTTTGGGACAGGGAGCCCTTTGGGCAGGCTGAAAAGGTCAGAACATTACCTACACCAGTCTGACCTACAATGAAAATAAAAGAAGGAACAATTAGAATAAGTGGCGGGCAGATTTGAAAGCTAGAAATAAGAAATACAGAAAGAAACATATGTTAAAAGAATAAATGAGCAGAGCTGAATGAAGCAAAGTGGAGAAATTAAAGAGACATTTGAAAGAGAAATAGTTAAAGGGAGTATTGGAAGTCATTTATTTATTTATTTATTAAAACTGCTGTTTGCCTTGTGGGCGCATCTGCGTTTTGTGCCTTTGTGCGCTGTTGTGGCATTTGCGTCTCACTTGGTATCGCACTCCCTTGTTTTTGCAGAGCATGTCATTTATAGCTATTGGAATACGGAGACTATACTCCATTGTGCAAAATCAATGAGATCACTGTGTACATTTTTTTTTATGTATTTTAAAATGCTGTAATCTGGAGTATCTTTATAAAGTGTCCTATATACTCTTGTTAATATATACACTAAGTACAGTAAATGCTTTTTTGAAATTTCACACCACACAGATCACGTGTTGCGCTGACATAAAGGGTGCATGCATGGATGTACTGAAACTTCAGATGCCATTATTGCTGTTAACCCATCAGACGAAGGCAAAAGTTACTGACATGTTGTTTTTGATTTTGCTGAAAAAGGAGTTCATTTGCTGTCAGCTTCAAGAAAAAGTGAAACACCAGTATGGGTAGGCTGGTTTAAAGTGCCTTAAATGTATTTTAATGCTTTCAGTGTTATGTATTTTTTGTATCCAGCTGTCTTTATGAAAAACAAGTGAGTTATTTTTATTGCAGTAATGTCTCTTCACTGTATACTTAGGATAATCAGATCCTTCTATTTTATATACCAGAGATGGGGTGTAGTTCAAGTTCCTAAGAAAGTATAAACCTTACGATGGTATGGAAACTTATAATTGAGTACATACAGTATAAGTAAAACACTTGTAACAGCCCAAATTAATTTTGAGGTAGACATTAAATCTAGGTTAATTTTAACTTGTCAGAGAATATCTATGAGTGTGTGGACTCATTAGAAACCAGACTTGAAGACTTCTAAAGGAGCTTTGCAGGAGTTCCAAAATAAAGCTGACTGTTAAAAGCTAGGCTTGAGCAATTAATACAGTGGAGACAACTAATTATATAGTGTCCCACTATCAAGTAAGAAACCAAGGACAGAGGGAGCCTTATAAATCAGGAAGGGCGTGGCTTGCAAGTTTCTAAAACTCAGGAGTCAGAAAGGAAAGTCAAAGAGAGGGGGGATAAAAACTTAAAACAGTTAAAATAATAATGCTGAGTATCTGAACTGGTGAAGCATCTGAACTGAACTGAAGAAGTATTTGGATAAGTATTCTATGAATTCTGCACTTCTCAATTTGTACTTTCACTTCTTTAAACCACGTTACAATTTTGCATTTTTACCTCATTAAAGCACTTTGAAGAACTAAGCAAGATCAAGACTCTGCAAAGTACAGTGCACATTTTAGAACTTGAACTTCTCATCAGCACATGCACTTACTTTCTGATATACCTGAAGTATTTTCTAGCTATAGGCACTTACACACATTCCTCAGAGATTAGTGCAAACTGATTCCAAAGACTATATTGGGCTATTTATCTTATAGGCAATTTCCTTCATTATTGTGTATTGTGTACAGGATATTGTGTACTTAACATCTAATTTATTGTTCCGAGTCAGAATATATTTGCAACTATTTACAAATATTTTGGGAGCAACTATTTATAGCTATCTACAACTATTTGGGTATTTATCTAATTTATTTTTCCAAGTCTTAACACACTTACAACTATTTACAGATATATATACATATGTATCATTTTTGCAACTATTTATAGCTATCGATGACCAGTTACAACCGTTAATAATAATATTTATGATAGTTTCTGCTGGTATTAATTGGAATTTGGTGCGGAAGTAAGGACATGGATTTGATTAGGTATTAGGCACATTTAGTAGATGCATTTTTCATTTAAAATGTTGATAGTGAGCATATGTGTAATGCATGCTCTGTCCCAGGATTGTATTGGCTGTTTTATGTATTTATATGTAAGTGTTTTAGTAGAAGTCTCTGATATATTAGTGTATAATGTCTGTATTATTTTGTATGTAAAGGTATCAATTATTCACTGGCACCACTGGCACTTTGCCATTTAGTATTTATATAGTTTTATTTATAACAGGTGTATTATTACACCTGATCTTCATCAATACTCTAGCATCCACAGGAAATATCAAGGTATTTTCCTGCTTAGTATTTTTCAGACTCATAAGTTCTTATAGGTCATCAAGTTGTTATATATTGCTAATTGCTGTTGATAAATCTTACCTTTTGGATCATCTGGAAGTTGGCAGGGGAGGTGGGTAAGTTTATCAGTTTACCTTATTGTATGTACTTAACCTTTAAATACAAATTTAAATCTGTGTTAGTGACTAGAAATCTAAGTTTTGTGACCTTTAGATTGTTTTCTGGGAACAAACATGGTGGTCACAAGGAGAAAGATTCAGGAGATGCTAGCTCTGGCCCCAGAGCTGGCTATGGTTATCCCTAATAACAATAGCTTTTCAGATGTGGCCATAAAAAGAGAAAAAGGTTCTAAAAAATAAAGCAATCAAGCTTGAAAAAAACACTTGCAAAACCTAAAAAAAAAACAAAATATGAAAAATGTAATAATTGCTGATAACATCTCTCAACCAAAAAATTACTAAACATCTAATTAATAATTTTAAAAGTGCCTTTAATGAGTCCCTTTTATATACAATAATGTCTCTGATCCAGATCATGTTGGAGTAGATTATAATTTACTAACTTCAATTCCAAGATTAAGTCCAGTGGAGATGGGCCTTGTGGATCAGAAAGCTAATACAAAACTAAATAAGCTCGATGAGTCGTTACTTAAATCTCATGTTTTGGTTTCGGTGTCGGCTACATCCGACTCTAGTTGTTTGCTAAGTAACAATTTTTATAAGTCTCCAGATAAGGTGAGTCCCTTGGCAAATACCTTCTTGCAGCTGCCAAGCTCCTCACTTTCTGAAGGAGCTGAAGTAGGGAACGTGGTGGGTTCTGAGAGTAACTGTCCTAATATTATCATGGCTGAAGTCATCTCTGATCTTCGTAATTCCATCACTGGTCTGAAAAAACTAGAGTTGTCTAAACTAATCCAAACCAATACTGGAAATGTTCAGGTGCCACAGTGTAGTCCATGTTACAATATTAATAAACAAAATTTAAGTGATAACATGGAGGCATTGGGGGGTCTCACTACTATTTGCCAGCAAAATTGAACCATTTCCATACTTCTATCTTATCTGAGTGAAAAGATTATTAATTAATGAGTAACCCCTATGCTGCAATTCTCATGCTGATGGAGCAACTGCTTATAGTGCGCGTAATGAACTGGATACAGTTAGAGAAGACCTAGCTGTCAATGGAACCAGAATAGATGACCTACTGAGAGAATTTCAGCAGAAATATTCAACAGAAGAATCATCTGTTGTAGCCATTATGGATGATATAGAGTTGGCTCCTAAGTCTGTATTGAGACCAAACTTTAGTGCTATTGTTGTGCCAGACTTGAGCCCCCTTAAAAGACCCTCTGAGAAAAAAACAGAAGGAATAAAAATTAAAGAACAGGGTGAAAAGGAAGTCATAGGATAGCACTAGATGCTCCTCCTGAGGAGTTGAATATGAGGGCAGAGGGGCCCAGTCATTTTTCAGGGGGTATATCTAATAACCAAATTTTTGAGGAGGTGAATGCTACAGAGTTCTTGTTACCTTCCACCAGGAAAAAGGGTTCCCTGATTTGAAAGCTTCAGGCAACTTGTGCTGATATTGCTGTAATTAAAGACGACTGTGAGATACTAATAAAAAAAGGTTATGGATGGGGGAATGTGGTACATATTCCAAAGTACTTTCTCTGAATGACCATGTCCTAAAAACAGTGCACCCACAGGATGATAGTCAGGCCTCACATCACAAAGGGGAAGATCTCCAGGAGAATGTAGCAAGGAACAAGGTGGCAACTCGTGCCCTCCCAGGTGAGGCCTTGGAGTCTGGGGGAAGGTTTTTGTCTTCAGACTTTAGTGAGTCTCAGGATTATGGCATCCTGCAGCTGTATGGTCACTTAATGAAGGATTTGGCAGGTGGAATTAATTTGCTAGCTACTATTGTCTTCTTTTCACTGTCCAAAGCGGAAGTCAGATTGAGGTGGGTGATATTGTGAAAGTCTGTCATCCTGGTGTAAAGTTTGGGATGGAGTGCATCTAGATTTATTGTGTTAGTCACGGGACTGCAAACTTCCTGTGAAATAATGGGTATTTGACAGATAAGTTTAACATATTTTAATTTATGTTAACTGGGAAGAGGCATCTACCTCAGCAGCTCCCAAACCTCAAATTTGGAACCCTTGTCTCTCAGTATTTTTCATCTCAGGAAACTATGAGGAAACAGATGCTAAATCAACTAGATCACTATGTTCATTTTTGTAAACTATCTTCAAATTTCATTGGGTTTGGGGGCATAATAAAAGCCAAAGAAGGAGGATCATGATGGTGCTCAGGTTGATGTGTTGTTTAAATCTAGATTAATTACTGAAAGAGTTCTGGAGAAATGCTCCATTTTCGATATTTTAGGCATCTTTGTAGGAAGGAGTTCTAGCTGTGTCCCCCACATAGTAGTGCAACCTTGCCCCATGTCACAGCAATAATCAGTTCCTGGTGAGATGCCTCTTACTAACAGATATCAAATCCTGGCAGGATATAAATGGCCCAAGGCAAAAATCTGCCATTTTGCCTCTGGTAAATGTTTCTGGTAATTCATATGTTGAACCATTTCTAAATCATGTACTCTCATGGAATTTTGCTGGCCTTGGTTCTAAATGGGCTGACTAAGAATGGTTGGAATTTGTTACTGCTTATGCATTGTTATAGTTCCAGGATATGTGGCACCTTCAAGATCAGGTGATACATATAAATCATTTTGAACTTTTCCAAATACCCACAAAAAAAAGACCACAGGTCAGGTAGGGTCTTGGGGGTCTAGCATGTAATGTTAAGATAAATAAGTCACTGTCTCTGTCTTGGGCTGGTTAATAGTATACCTTTTGTATAGTCTTGTTATTAAGGCCTATAATTTTTATTGTTTTGCTTCTGAATTTATGCATGCCTCTGTTTCGTCTAGGTTTGTCATAGATGATCCTTGGGACACTCTAGTGGCTCTCTTTGAGGAGTTGTATCAGAAATATATGAATACCCTATTTTGATTGTGGGAGATTTCAATGGAAGAATAAGTGAATTTTGATGGCTTGCTAGACAATTCAGCTGTAGGTTAATTTGTATTATACACACCCTACTGGGTAGGAATACTAGAGATTATAAGACAAATGGTACAGGCCTAAATGTCATTAGATTTATGCAGGAATACAACTTCTATCCACTTAATGGTAGATTACCCAGTGATGAGGAAGGCGGCTATCTTATTTTCTCCTGGTGCATCTGCTTTTGACTATGCTATTTGGGATGGACCAGTGGAGGCTTGGTCTTCTCTTACCTTAGTCAACAGAACTAAGAGTGACCATTTACCATTGGACATTGGGTTGGCATTGAGTTGTTCTAATTTACCCTCTTCCATATCATTATCTCAGAGGCATGGTACACCTAGAACTGAAGTCAGGAATAGAAAGAGAATCTGATGGACAGACAAATGTTGGTGGACATTTGCCATCTAACTCTATCTGTTTGGATGTTTGTTTACATCCTGACCCTGAACACTTTTCAGTGATAGTCATATATGAATCCTTAAATCTTCTTTATGTTTGTTTGCATCATATTCTTTATTCAATTAACAGGCATAATATCAAATGTGATAAAGGGTGGTTTGATCAGGCTTGTCCTCGTGAAAAATCTAAATTGATAGTTCTGATTAAGGCCACCATTTGATAGTGAAAAGTGTGACTATTACTAGAAACAGTGATAGTCTATGCTTAATATTATTAGTAAAATGGCACAAGAGCACTTTGGTCATTAGTTGCCAAGGAACCTCTAATCTGATGAATACACTGGATAACTATATATCAGCAGAAGTTTAGGTAGATCATTTCACCTCTTTATTTTATGATCCATCTTACAAGTGTGACTGTGACTTTGATTCACTACCCGACTGATTCCTTTTCAATATGTGAAGTATTGTCTGCCATTTCCTCTCTAAAATGTAAAAAAGTTCCATGGCCTAATTTTATTCCTGTAGAGGTTTATTTACAGTCACCTTTAATTTGGGCAGATGTCCTCCTTTATTTTCCAATAAACGTCTAAACAAGTTTTTTTTTCCATACTCCTGAAAGGGTGTGGAAATTGTTCCAATTTTTAAAAAGGGGAACAAGTCAGATCCTAAAATGTATCATCCTATCAACTTGTTGGATATCTCTAAGAAAATGTTTTCAAGAATTATTCTCACCCATCTGCAGGAACAACTTGATGTACTGGGTTCTCCCCTACAGTTTGTTTTCAGAAAAAAATTGACCATGGATAATTGTTTTATCTTAAGATATCTCTGGGAAGTGCTGTTTGATTCGTGGTCAGAAGCTGTACGTGGCTTTTGTAGACTTTTCCTCTGCATTTGATTCAGTTATAAGACATAAATGATGGCAAATGATGTTGGATTTAGGTATTGACTACTCTCTTATTTCTGTTATCTTTATGGTATATAGTGAAAATTGGGTAAGGGTGAGAATACGGCCCGACAGTGATACTTCTAAGGAATTTAAGATTAACAAAGGGTTCATCCAGGGTGTTTGCTGGCCCCACCCTTTTTAATATCTATATGGATAGTCTCTTAGCATCGTTGGAGCTTATTCCTTCTGATTCTCCTAAAATTGGATCACTTGTTATATTGGCTTTAGCATATTCAGATGATTTACTTCTTTTTTTTTCTTACACAATCCAGTTTACAAAAGAAATGTAACTGTTTGGTGAAAGAATCACAAACATTATCTTTCTATTAATTGTAATAAGAGCCAGGTGATAAGTTTTAGTAAAGGAAACTTTTGTATAAAAAAATGAAGCTTGGGGACTTAGCTATTCACACAGTAAACAAATATGTTTATCTAGGGGTAACTGTTACGTTGAACTGTTCTTGGTTTGCTCATATTTCTAGTGCTAAGAGTAAAGCAAAGAGAACTTTGCTGAGATTAAAAAAAAAATGTAATTACTGCCAGCCAAGTGGTGCAGAGGTCTGAGGAGCTGGACGCCTTACCTCAGGCTATGCCGCAACCCATGTTTGGAAGCAAGCGTGGGCCACCGAAGGTTGGCAGGGGAGGAGGGCACAGAGCTAGATCAAGCTGCCCAGAGGAAGCTCTCTTCTCCTGGGAGGGATGAGGGTTTCCTTCAGCTCTTGCCTGCCTTGTGGTAGAGGCTTGGGGGAAGTGCAGGCTGAGAAGGAGCCAGGCATTAGGCTGGGAGGGAGAGAGGAAGGGTCTGTCATTGGGGTGGCAGGGTGCATGTGCACCTCCGCGCATATGCACCTCTGTGCTTAAGGCCCCAGGAGTACGAGGAAAGAAAACAAAAATGCCTCCCCTGACGGGATGACGGCTGGCCCCTTGAAGGCTCCTACTGGTGACTGGGCACCTGCACACACACACAAGAGATGGTGGAAGGTAAGTCCCAAGTCACCACGTTCTGGAAAAGGGTGGCCCAAATGAGTCGGGGAGGCGTATAAACAGATAGTAAAACAAAATATAATTACAAATATGGAGGACAAAATATAAGACCCTTGATTCAACTAATCTCTTCAAAATCCACAAGCTCTTTTTGTAGTTGAAATTATATGATCCCTGAGTTGGAGAGAATTCCAATTCAACTAGTCAACTCTCCCTTGTGCTTACATAGGTCTATCCACACTCCATATATAAGAGTAGAACTTGAATTGGACAGTTATAAAACATTATTCAACTCCTTAATATTGGGCTATTGGATTAAGTGTACAAGAACCTCCATAAGGACATAGACAGAGTAGAGAGTCAGAGGAGCAACAAAAATGGTGCAAGGACCACACAGAAACCATATGAGGAGAGACTGAAGGACCTCAATATGTATACGCTGGAGGAAAGGAGGGAGAGGGATATGATAGAGACATTCAAGTACCTCAAGGGGATAAACAAAGTTCAAGGGGGCAGCATCTTTCAGAAAAAGAGATGTGCAAGAACAAGGGGTCACAATATGAGGCTGGGGGGGAGGACTCGGGGGCAACGTGAGGAAGCATTTTTTCACAGAAAGAGTGGTGGATTCATGGAACAGCCTCCCTGCAGAATTCAAGAATGCATGGGACAGACAGAAGGCAACCCTAATGGCAGGAAGGAGATGGTAAGCTGCAGATCAATTAGGATCTGGAGTTTATGCAGTAGGTAGGGAAAAGGGCAGACTGGGTGGGCCAAGCAGTCCTTATCTGCCATCAAATTCTATGCTTCTATATTTCTATGTTTCTAAGAACTCCCACTGGAGGAATTGTGAGGGCCTGTCTTGAGGAAATGAGTACTGGGGGCAGCTGGGCTGTGGAGGCTCGACATGGTTAATTTATGTGTATTTCCTGTTAAAACAATATCAACTATCCTATTTGTCCATGTACTTTAAAATGGGAATCACTATTAGTATGAAATATAAGAGGTATGTGAAGAACAAATTAGAATGCATAATCAGGCGTGACCTGAATGCAATTGTAAAATACAGGTTCTTGCAATGGTATGCTGCTAATGAGGCCTGGTCCGGCTTCATATTTTATTCGGACCACATTTTGGACCCTAAAGTAAGAACTGCTTTTATGAGCTACAAATTTGAGACTTTCCCCAGTAACATGTTTCTAGTTAGATTTGCTCACTGGCATAATGCCTCTGAGGCTCACTGCTCATGTTCAGTCGGAGGAAAATAAAATTTAGACCATGTTGTGTTTAAATGTGCATGGTATGATAAACTATGTGCTACATGGATGCACAGTATTTTTTCTGAATTTAGTGGCATTCCAGATGATCCTCTTAATTTTCTTTTCACTGTGAATGTTCCAACCATTATCAATAAACTTGCAAATTATTTTTTTATTATCAAAAGAATCAGGAAGGGGAAACCTTTCATAAGTTAAAGATAATTCTTGCATAAAATGGGTTTTAAGCTTTTATCTATGTGTTTATTTGTATTAATGTATTAAGCTGTAATGGCATAGACTGACCTGGTGGTGTAGAGGGCTGAGGTGCCTAATGCCTTACCTCTTTCCATGCCAGTGATCCGGGGTCAGGAGCGAGATAGGGTCACCAGGGGTTGGCCAGGGAGGAAGGATGGGAGCATCTGATGACAGCTCTTCTCTCCTATGTTGGGGTGGGTGATGGCTCCCAGTTAAGCAGTGACTCCCAGCGCAGATTGAGAGTTCACACAAGCCGGGGTCATGCAAGGCTAGGGGAGGTCAGGGCAGACATCTGTGGGTCAGGAGCAGGAGCACGCATGCTGGACATCACTGCACGTCCATGCCTCTGAGAGGGGGAGGGGTTCATGATAATGATCACACAACACAAGAAGGAAAACCCCGGCACCTGAAGAAGATGATGAAGTGCCTGCCCAATGCCCACTGTCAGACCTCGCCTTCTCCTGATCCCGATATCCCTTGGCTCTGCATCCAGCCCACCAGACTAGATTGAGGAGTGCCCAAGGTAAGTGGAAGGCCCCACCTGAGAGGCACAAGTCAGGGGGTTCCTGGTGGGACAGAGGATGCTAGGGTCAGGGTTGCAGAGGATCTAGGGCAAAGGGGGCTCAGGCCAGGTGTGACAAGCAGGTGACTCCAGAGGGATGCCTCAGGAACCGGTGACTGGAGGGAAAGAAAGTGTAAAAAAAAAGGTAATGGCATGTTACCACTCAAAAAAGCTTGTTTTAAACTGGAAACTAAACAATAACCCCCCCTACCAGGCTCAATCACCAGTACTTCAGTTTTATCCAGGTTGAGCTTCAGCCAGCTTGAAGACATCCAGCCCTGGATCTTGGCCAAACCTTTGTTCATCACATCTAACGCTCACTGGTCCTGGGGTGCAAAAGACAGATACAGCTGGGTATCATCTGCATAACAGTGAAACCCAAATGATCTTGCCCAAAAGCAGCATGTACACTGAGACCAACAGAGGTGAAAGGACTGACTCTTGGGGTACCCCACAGTGCAGGTCCCTTGGACGCAATGAGAAATTACCCATCACAACCTGCTGAGACCTGCCCCTGAGGTAGGATACAAACCAGCTGCTGACTTTGCCAATGAATCGCACGTACTTCCTGAGATGGTCCAGTAACAGCCCATGGTCAATGCTGTTGAATGCTGAAGAGAGGTCCAGGAGAACAAGAATTGATCGCTCTCCCTTTATCCCTTGCCCTGAGCAAATCATTGTCCACCCTGCCCAGTGCAGTCTTAGTGTTGAACTCTGTCCAAAACCCCCAACTGGAGGCTTATATATGTCACAGGTCACCAGGTGAGTCTCCAGCTGCAACACAATAACCTTCTCGATAACCTTACTTAAAGAGACTTACCAGCTTCAGCAGGTGTACCCCAATATATGGGTGCCTTACCTCAGGAAAATACTGTAACTGCATAGATGCCACCAAATAATCCAGTAGAAGAAATTCTGTAATGCTCATAAAAATAGTTATACGGGTGCCAGGACTTCCGGTGTGAAGAGCCATCCACGCTCCACCCCTGTACTCAGCCAAGTTATGAAGCGATATTAGAGAGAGCACTGTAATGGTCACTTGGTGATGAAATGCAGGCACTGATCGATTAACAAGGGCCTTTTTAGTTGACCAGTGCCCACATTTCATCACCAAGTGACCATTACAGTATAAAAAATGATTGGAAAGCTGCCACCCATTGACTATAATGGACGCATCCCCGCTCTTTCCCTAGTGTCACGTCATATAACCTGGCTGAGCACGGGGTTGGAGCATGGGCGGCTCTTCAGACTGGGAAGTCCTCGGCACCCGGTATAACTATTTTTATAAGGCGTTACAGCATTTGTCTACTAGATTATTTGAGGGCATCTAAGCGGTTACAGTATTCTCCCTAGGAGTAAGACACCCATATATTGGAATTGCACATGCTTTAATTTAACTTGGTGGATCTCTTTAAAAGGCAGGTTATAGACAGGCCTGCAGTTTACCAGTACATATGAGTTCAACGTCAAGTTTTATCAAAGGGGCTAACTGCTACATGTTTTAGTTCTGCAGGAAGACCCCCTCCGACAAGGAACACCAAATAATCCCAGTGAACACTGGGCCCAACTGCTCAGTGCAATCCACCAGAAGTTGTGGCCCTGAGATCACCTTAACAACCTCCTCAGTTGTCACTGGCCGAAACTCACCCCATGACCAATGTCCACTGTCGCAACATCCAGTCCCAACACTGCTGGATGATGACTGTCGAGTAGAAGAGATCCCACACCTAATAGAGGACACTCTGTCCAAGAAGAACTGAGAAAACTCCTTGCATGTCTTGGATGATGCAGCCTTCATGGGCTCTAGGTAGGCCAGATGTAAAAACCTGTCCACTGCCTGAAAAAGCTGAGCTGGTTGGTTCTTCCCAGCCACAATCTCTCTGGACAGGAATGTTGCCTTCATTCAAGACATTGCCCTTTGATACTCACTGTAGTGAGTATTCAAATACAGTTTGTCCACCTGGGTCCTGGACCTCCTCCAACACCATTCTAACCGCCACCCCATAGCTTTCATCACCCTCAGCTCACCATCAAATCACGGCGAGCTGAGGCAACAAACCAGAGGGTGAACATGGAGTGGTGCTATCAGGTCGAAGGCCACACCAATGGCTCTATTATAGGCCACCACAGCTTCCTCCATACCCTCAGCACAAGCAGTCATCAATACCCGATGTATCCAGTACCGCTTAAAGTCCATCAGGCCTTAGCCCTCTCCAAGGGTGGTATCTGACCACCTCCACAGATGGTGGACTACAGAGTGGTGCCCTGAACTCAAAACTGATGGTGCAAGGATCCAACTAGATGATTGGATAAGGTCCGGCATGTGTTTGTGTTGGTGATTCACAGTAGCAACTGCTTGTGCCATGCCCAGAGCTGTCATACTCTGAAGGAACTCTTGACCACAACATGAGAGCCTGTCATCAACCCAGGCATTGAAATCACTGAGACTAATTCATCTCAGGGATTCCAGCACCCTGTCAGCAACAAACTCCATGATCTGCTGCAGGAAATCCCCCTTTTGCCTAGGTGGCTGATATGTGAGAAGGATCCTGCAGCCGGCACCTGGACCCCCACACATGGACACATACTCAAAGGAAGAGGTGTCCCCCACAGGGTGCTCCATCACGTTCAGCTGTTATTCCTCATCATGCATTCCTCATTAAAATTATGTTTTGCATACTACCAAATTACATTTTTAAGGCCCTGTTTTTTAATGACCCATTTCTGAGTATGGCATAGTTGTGATTTTCTCCCTGCAATTTCTTCTGTACTTCTATAAGAATCATGCAACAATGCCATTGTGACAGGGCAATTATGTAAACTGGGCTTTTAGCCCTAGTAGTTATATCTTGTATAAAAATATATTGTATAAAAATAAAGGTCGTTACTACTACTACTACTTATCTTAACTGGAACTTAGAGATTTAAAAAGTTAGATGGTTGGGGGCTTTATGGGAGGGATTTGATTTTATGTCTTATTCCTTTGTGCTTGTCTTGGTTTCTTTTTTTGCTTTTATGGTTGTATTGAAACTTTCAATAAAGTATACTAAGTTGCAAAAAAAAAGTTAGATGGTAGGTGATTTTGTTGTCTACCATCTTTGTCCTTTTCTGACCATTAACAGGATGTTTGTCCCAGAACAAAAGTCAAGGGGTTAGAAACTCCATGACTTAGACGATTCTGTTATAATCACTCAGTATTTTTTTTTTGGCGGGGTGGGGAATATTTGTGGACAGTAAAGGCCGCAAATCTTGCCCTTCCAGCTAGAGATAGTGGAAATGGTGTCTGGTTGAAAATCTGGAGGGGGGGTGTATTTGTAGACAGTAAAAGATGCAAATCTTTCCCTTCCAGCTAGAGATAGTGGAAAGGGTGTCTGGTTGAAAATCCCTGCTTTATAGTTTTAGTGGTTTAAAAATGCTTTAAAATTTGTTTGAAGACATTTTGTTCCCAGTACCACAGCACAGTGAGACAATTTGGGTAAACATGTGTGCAAGGAAGAGACTGCCAGCACAATGATAACCATCTTACAACTGTTAGAAGGCAGCCCTAATCTCCCATTGACACCCAGCAGTTAGTGTATCAGATGGAATGAATCAAATGTTAAGTAAATTTCCTGATGTGAGCAGCACCAGTGTAGACGGCTGCATTCCAAATTAATTTTATTTTAACAAGTGATACACAGTAATACATCTGCTTTTCTGTGTGAATTTCCTGACTTTGTGAAGATCAGAAAAAATTACTTCTCTACTAAATTAAGATCAGCCCACGGTAACAGTTACTGGCCTATCCTGTTGCTTCAGTAACTTCAGAACTTCTTTAAAGGTTGATCCATGACCAACTCACCACTTACATAAATCAGTTTAATGCGCTGAATCTGTTACAGTGTTTATTTTGTCCACTCTATGGTTCTTTTTGTTGTGTTCTTTGTTATGTCCGAGGAGATACTACTTCCAGCCATTTCCTGTGACTGCAGTGCAGATGACACTCAATCCATGGTCCTGACATTGTCTTTAATGGGCCTGCAAAACTGATTATAAAAGTTTTCCAGAATGTACAGAAATGGATATGTAAAACACATTTAAGCCTGAATAGTGATGATACTGGATTTTCTATTGTGGGTTCTGCAAAATAATTAGGAATTTAGGTCCTTTCTCCCATTCTTTAAAAACTACTCAGCTGCGCTAAAAGCGTGGCATTCACTTTAGGGTCTTGTCTGCTCTTTGAAGTAACATACAAGCGCTATTGCTAGCAATGCTTTTCTTAATTGAAAAAAATTGACTTAATTTTTTTAAAACCATTCATTTCATTCAGTTAACATACACACATAGAATAAAATATAACAAGTAATAAAATGTAAAGCTGAATACATAGTGAAATAAGTACAAAATGAAGGTGTCAAACTACAAAAGCTAAATAATAAACAGAATACAGTAGTCCACCTCCACATAAATATGTAAATGCAGTTTCCTGTAAAACAATCAAATTAAATTCAGACAATAAATATATAAAACACTGACGAAATAAGGTTCCATCATCTACAAGCACACATGTAAACATTTGAAAACAGGAACTATAGTAGTCCTTATTGAATTCTTTCCCCACCTGATAAAATGATAATATATTCATTCAGTACTTGATGGTGGAAGGGACTTTGAGCCACCTTGTCTGCCCTTCTGCTACATGGCAGTGACTGTAACACATTTGAGTATGGACAAATACCCAGGATTAACAGCCAGACTGTTACCCTTATTCTTCTTCAGAAATCTGCCGAGCCCTGCTTGGAGGACATGAGCCATGCTAGCTGTGTCCATATACTGATTAGTACAATGAGCCACCTGCCAGCCCAATCAGTATTAACTGTTGTAAAATCCTTCCTCACTTTATGGCACACTATAATTTGGTTTGTGGTAACTGTAATTAAAGAGTTGACTTAACCACATGGAAACCTGGTCTTCTCTCTGAGCTCTCTCACTCCCTCTTTTATAGTACGATTGACAGTTGTAATACCTTCTGCAACCTCACTGGATTTGGATTGGCTGTTTCACATGTTAACAACCTTCTGTGGGAAGCAATGCTTTCTAATGTTTACACTTGTAAATGATCCTTCCACCTCAGCTTCAGAGCATGCTCACTAGTTCTTCTTGTACTCACCAGCTCAAACATCTACATGTACTCCACCCTTGTGTATCCCCTTTAATATTCAGAAAACTGGGGCCGTGTCTCCCCATAGCTTCTCTTTAGAAATTCTAGTCTAAATAATTTGAGTACTATATGTCTAGTCTGTCCTTGTAGCCTTGCCTGCCAAGCCACTAATTTGCTTGGTGGTATTGTGGTGGACCCTCTCGATAACTTCAATGCCCTTCCTGTATTGGGGTGACTAGAACTGGACACAGTACTCTGACTGTGGTCTAAGGAAGGCCTTGCACAGGGGAGTATCCCTACCCCTGAACTGCTCCTTATCCCTCTCCTAATGCATCCTGACATTCCATTTGCTTGCCTGATTGAAGGAACACACTGCCTGTCTGCCTTCAACTTGCTGTTCATAATAACCCCTAAACCCTTTCTTTGACTGGGCTGTCAACTTTCACACATCACCAGATGTATATGCAAACCAGATTCCTTATCACCCCTAGGTGTAGCACCCTGCCATTCCTCACAATAAAGCCAAGCTACAGTATTATCTGTTTGCTCATGCCACTAATGTGTGTGTAGGGCCCCTGTAGTACATACCTCTCCTCTGCTGTATCCACTTTTTTCCAAGTTTTGTGACCTCCGTAAACTTTAACAGCCTGCTGATGACCTCCTTCCCCACGTCATTAAAAAATATGCAAACAGTAACGGATGCAGCACTGACCCCTTGGGGTATTAACTCATCACAGCCCTTTACTCTGAATGGGGGTTTTCTACCACTACTTGTTGCTTCCTACTTGTTAGCCAATTTGCTATCCGCATCCTCTACACTGTGTTGACTCCCTGTTGTTCTACTTTCTAGTTGCATTTTCCATGTCAAAGGGTTTCCTTATGTCCAGATAGACTACATCCACCACACAGCCTCCATTCTCCTCCCTAGTTACATTCTCAAAGAAGGCCATCAGGTTGATTTGGCAAGACTTACCTTTTGTGTCACCATGTCATGGGCCAGAAAACAACCCATTTTCATTTATAAGTTGAACCATGACATTTCACTTGCTTATTATTTTTATTGAATTTTATCCCTGTTGGTGCCCATGTTTCACCACAAACTGACCATTATAACATAAAAAATTTGGAAGGCTGCTGGACATTCACTATAGTGGAGAAACACCCTGTACTCTCTGGCATCATGTCATAATGTTGTTGGAGGGGGCGGGCAGGGTGGCTCTTGGAACAGGAAGTCCTCCAGAACCTGGTGCACCAAAATTACGAATGTTTTTGCCAGAAAAGTATTGCTATGTAAGGATATGTGGAGCAACAAAGATTCCCCTGGAGGTTAGGCACCCATATATTGGGTGCAATACCATAGCTACGTAACTTGGTGAATCTCTTTAAAGCAGCAGTGCAACAATCTGTTGAAAATTTTGACCTATACTTTTGTATGCTATTTTACATTGCCACTTTACCTACATCCTGACTTGTATGATACTATTCTTTCCAGTATTTGAGTCTGCTTTAGTACTTTTGTTCATGTTTGAAATAATAAAAGGAGCACTCCTTTTAATATGGTGCAGACCATGTCTTCATCAGTATTTTCTGCTGTTTTTCTCCATCAGTTGTTATACATTACTTCTGCTGTAAAATTAACAATTATGCAGCAGGCAGTGTTTTAGGACTTCACAGAACAATATTTATTCAAAAACAGCTGCAAATTGTGATGGAAACCTGGTCAGAGCCATATTAAAAGGCATGCTCCTTTTTTTTTCAGACATGAGAAAAAGTAGTAAAGACACAAATTGTGAAAAGAAGGGTATCATACAAGTCAGGAGGTAAGAAGTAGCTGGCAATGTAAAATAGCATAAAAAAGTATAGGTCAAAATGTTCACCACAATGTTGCACTGCTGCTTTAATTAATAATTTAAGTATGACATTATGTGCTCACAATCACAACACCCAAAATGCATCTGTCTTGTGTCCAGAAAATTGCCAAGTGCTGAGGAAGTGAAATGAGATGTTACACCACATAAAGTCCCCAGAATTTATTGTACAGTCACTCATGCGCGCAGTGGTCATACAGAGTCCCCAAATTTTCTGCATCCCCAAAATGCATCTGTCTTGTGTCCAGAAAGTTTATATACTCTGTGATGATGATGATGTACTCATGATGCACAGTGTCTTGCCAAACTGTGTGAAGGAGGCATAACATGACATGAATCCATTCAGTGTTCCATCAGAAATGATGACCGTGAGAGAACTGTTGCTGGTCCAAAGTGTGCTGTGATTCCAGCAAATACGATGAGATCACCTCAACCAGAAGAAAGGGTGCCCTTTGTGTGTACACTAATAGCAGCCTTGCTGAGTTGAGATATATATATATATTAGAGGCAAAAAACTCTGTTTAATGCATCAGTTAGGGTTGTTCCACAGCGACAAAAGCAAGGAAATTTGATGTTAGGGTTGAAACCCCCTTTGCACCCTTCCAGCCCACCCCCCCAACTGGAATTGGGATGCGCATTGGGGTCATCAGCCCTAACTGTCAACCCATCACATGTGGAAAGAAGCTGAGGAATAGCAGAATGGGGCGACAGTTAGGACCGATGACCCCAATGCGAACCCGATTCCAGTTGGTGGGGTGGGCTGGAGGGGTGCAAAGGGGGGTTTCAACCCTAACATCGAATTTCCTCATTTTTGTCGCTGTGGAACAACCCTAACTGATGCATTAAACAGAGTTTTTTGCCTCTAATTTTCCTTCTTTTTGAGAATGAGAATGAGAAATAGTGAATATAATGCGGGCGGAGTGCGGGGTTCCGCCACGTGATGTCTTGTCACATAGTAACATTGTGCCCGCAAACGCAAATCATAATGCGATGGTGACACAAAGCGAAACAGAAAGAGAAATAGTACTGTAGACAGAAATGTTAAAAACAATGGAGCACGCAACCACAAATGAAAATGCAAAGGTAGCATGCACATGGTGGCGTAAATGTGAGCAGTAAGTTAAAGGTACGGAACCGAAACAGAAACAGTAATGGTAACAGTCAAGTAAGCGCACAGGCTGGTTTTCCCCAAAAGCTGTATACAGAGAAAGACAGCGAGTAGAAAGAATGTATGCAAAATAATGACTCTCGGAACACAAAAATCAGGAGTTGGAATAGTAAATTGCTTATATCTCAGTAACCGTATGACATAGAAAAAAAATTTAAAAGTCATATGTATTATCACTTTCCTGGCTAGTTTTGCACTTAGCCCCATGAGGAGGCTAAGAATTTTTTGACAAAAACTCCATATCTTGCACCGTTTTTGAGATACAGGCCCTCAAAGGTGCGGCGAACGACGTAATGTTATCCTATGGGAAAAAAACAGAAGTTCAGAGTGCCATAACTTTGCCTCCCTGTAGTATTTTTTCACCAAACCACTGAAAAGCACATCTGTGGGATGTTGGCTGTATCCCCTGCTAATTTCAGCCCAAAAGTACAAACCGTTAGTTTGCAACAGGGCACCAAACGATTGATGCAATGCGTCGGCTGCCGTAATGTTATCCTATGGGAAAAAGCATCAAATTTGGAGTGCCGTAACTTTGCCGCTGTGTAATATTTTTTCAACACAACACTGAAAGGCACATCTGTGAGATTCGGTGGCGTTCCTCAAATTTCAGCCAAAACTCCAAACCATTCTTTTGCGAGAGGTGCCAAAAATTAGCTGTCATTCCCACAGCCTGAAAAGTACTATCGCAATTTGCAAAGCTTTCATAAAAATTTGTAACACTTTTGTAAAACAAAGTACTTTAAAGTACTTTTTCAGAAATTTGAAAACATATATTTCTGGGGTGTTTACTCAAAATAAAGACATGGCTAGCATCCTCAGGCTTTGTCTAGGTGAATACAAAAAGAATTAGGTTGCTAGAGGGTCTCAATTTTAAATGCCAAGCATTTTTCTGATCACAAACTGAAAACAAAATGGTGGATTTGCGAAAGTAAGAGGGCCATTTGCGAAAGTAAAAATGCATTTGCGACACTGTCGAACTTTTTGTTAACTTTTCCCATTGACTTATAATGGGAAATTGTTTTTTGAATAACTTTTGAACCGTGTAATATTTTTTCACAAAATCTTCGAAAGGCACATCGGGGACCCCAGCCACACATTCCCTGAAGATTTCGGGCTGGTCGTGCAAACCGTGCGACCTGTAGGCACGACCGTAGAATTCCAGAAAAAGCATAAATGCACGCGCAAATCACGCTTAATAACTCCACAGCTGTGTATCCGACCAGTACGAAACTTGGCAGATCCCAAGGCATATGGGTCTTGATCACGTATTCCAAATTTCAGGCAAATCTGTCAAATGGTTGCAAAGTTATTAAGATGCAAAAGTTTGGCTTTAACATGTAAATGGCTCCTCAACCTAACTATGGTAGCACTACTGTGCTACCACAATATATATATATATATATATATATATATATATATATATAGAGCAAAAACTCTGTTTAATGCATTAGTTAGGGTTGTTCCACAGTGACAAAAGTGAGGAAATTAGCTGTTGGGGTTGAAAGCCCCCTTGGACCCCTGCCACCCCCAACTGGCATTGGGGTGTGCAGTGGGGTCATCAGCTAACTCTCACCCCATTACATGTGTAAAGCAGCAGAAGTATAGGAGAATGGGGTGAGAGTTGGGACCGATGACAATGCACGTAATGCTGAGTTGAGGGGTGGCTGAGAGGTCAGGGATTTCAACAACAGAATTCCTCACTTTGTAGCTGTAAACAACCCTAACTAATGCATTAAACAGGTTTTGCCTCTAATTTCCTTCTTTTTGAGAATGATAGCGAGAAATAGTGAATGTAATGCGGCGGGGCCCAGCGGTCCCGCCATGTCAGTCTTGAGGCATAGCAATAGGAACAGCAGCGCCAAACAGAAGCACTAACAGTGGCACACATGGTAACACAAGTGCGAATGAGAACAGAAAGTAGCATACGATGGCATAGGCGAGCGGTCTGCCACATGATGTGTTGTCACATAGTAACATGGTGCCTACAAGCGGAAATTTCAATGGGCATGGTGAGCACAAACTAAAACAGAAGAGAAACAGTACTGTAGACACAAATGGCAAAAATAACAGGAATGCAACCAGAAAATGGAAGCCAAGGATAAGCACATGGTGGCGCAGACGTCAACAGTAAGTAAGCAGATGCAGGACATAAGCAGAAAGAGGCAACAGTAACAGTAATGTAGTAGCATGAGCTGGTTTTCCCAAAAGCTGCATAGAGAAAGACAGTGAGTACAAAGAATATATGCATAATAATGGATATCAGAGCAGAAAATGAGGACTTGGAATACTAAATAGGTTATATCTCAGGAACTGTACGACATAGAAAAAAAAATTAAAACTCATATTATTTACAACTGTCCTAGCTAATTTTGTACTTAGCCCCATTAGGGGGCTTAGCATTTTTCCGATGAAAAGTCCGTATCTCGCACCGTTTCCAAGATATGAGCCCTGAAAGGCACGTTGAATGCCGTAATGTTATCCTATGGGAAAAAAAGAGAAGTTTGGAGCACAATAACGTTGCCTCCCTGTAATATGTTTTCACCAAACTACTGAAATGCACATCTGTGGGCTGTTGGCTGTCTTCCCTCCAAATTTCAGGAAAAAAGACCAAACCGTTATTTTGCAGCAGGGGGCCAAAGGATTCCTGTAATGCGTCAGGCACCATAATGTTATCCTATGGGAAAAACGTCAACTTTGGAGTGCCGTAACTTTGCCGCTCGTGTAATATTTTTCAATACAACAACTGAAAGCACATCTGTGAGATGTCTCTGCGTTCCCTCAAATTTCAGCCCAAAACTCCCAACCGTTCTTTTGCAGCGCAGTGCAAAGAATAAGCTGTCCTTTCACAGGTAGAAAACTACTGTAGCAATTTGCGAAAACTTTGCAAAAAGTTCGACACTTTCGTGAAACACAAAGTAATTTAATAATACTTTTCCAGAAATTTGAAAAACATATTTCTGGGGTGTTTTACACAAAATAAAGACATAGCAAGCATCCTCAGGGTCCGACTAGGTGAATACAAAAGAATTAGGTTGCTAGAGGGTCCCAAATTTAAATGCCAACCATTTTTCTGATCACCAACTGAAAACAAAATGGTGGATTTGCGAAAGTAAGAGGGCCATTTGCGAAAGTAAAAATGCATTTGCGACACTGTCGAACTTTTTGTTAACTTTTCCCATTGAACTATAATGGGAAATTGATTTTTGAATAACTTTTGAACCGTGTAATATTTTTTCACAAAATCTTTGAAAGGCACATCGGGGACCCCAGTCACACATTTCCTGAAGCTTTTGGGCTGATCGTGCAAACCGTACGACCTGTAGAAGCGACCGTAGAATTCAGAAAAAGCATAAATGCCTTGTAAATCACGGCTTAATAACTCCACAGCTGTGTATCTGACCAATACGAAACTAGCAGATCCCAAAGGCGTATGGGTCTTGATCATGTATTCCAAAATTCAGGCAAATCTGTCAAATGGTTGCAAAGTTATTAAGATGCAAAGTTTGGCTTTAACATGTAAATAGCTCCTCAACCTAACTATGGTAGCACTACTGTGCTACCATAATATATATATATATATATATATATATATATATAAGAGGCAAAAAATCTGTTTAATGCACTAGTTAGGGTTGTTCCACAGTGACAAAAAGTGAGGAAATTCGCTGTTAGGGTTGAAAACCCCTTGGACACCTGCCACCCCCAACTGGCATTGGGGTGTGCATGGGGTCATGACTAACTCTCACCCCATTACATGTGTAAAGCAGCAGAAGTATAGGAGAATGGGGTGAGAGAGTTAGGACCGATGACCCCTAATGCACACCCTAATGCTGGTTGGGGGTGGGAAGGGTCCAAGGGGGGTTTTCAACCCTAACAGCGAATTTCCTCACTTTGTCGCTGTGGAACAACCCTAACTAATGCATTAAACAGAGTTTTTTGCCTCTAATTTCCCTTCTTTTTTGAGAATGATAACGAGAAATAGTGAATGTAATGCGGCGGCGGGAGAGCGAGGCCCTTTGGGCCCCGCCACGTGATGTCTTGAGGCATAGTAATAGGAACAGCAATGCAAACAGAAGCACTAACAGTGGCACACATGGTAACGCAAGCGCGAATGAGAACAGAAAGGGTAACGCACACGATGGCGCAGACGGGAACGGTCTGCCACATGATGTGTTGTCACATAGTAACATGGTGCCTGCAAACGGAAATTTCAAAGGGCATGGTGATGCAAACTAAAACAGAAAGAGAAACAGTACTGTAGACACAAATGGCAAAAAATAACAGGAGCAACCGAAATGAAAACGCAAGGATAACGCATATGGTGGTGCAGAACATCAACAGTAAGTAAGCAATTATGGGACCACAAGCAGAAAGGGCAACAGTAACAGTAATGTAAGTGCACAGGCTGGTTTCCCCAAAAGCTGCATAGAGAAAGACAGTGAGTACAAAGAATATATGCATAATAATGGATATCAGAGCAGAAAATGAGGACTTGGAATACTAAATAGGTTATATCTCAGGAACTGTACGACATAGAAAAAAAAATTAAAACTCATATTATTTACAACTGTCCTAGCTAATTTTGTACTTAGGGGGCTAAGCATTTTTCCGATGAAAAGTCCGTATCTCGCACCGTTTCCAGATATGATCCCAGAAAAGCGCGTCGAACGCTGTAATGTTATCCTATGGGAAAAAAAGAGAAGTTCGGAGCACCAGCATTGCCTCCTGTAATATGTTTTCACCAAACTACTGAAACGCATCTGTGGGCTGTTGGCTGTCTTCCTCCAAATTTCAGGAAAAAGACCAAACCGTTATTTTGCAGCAGGGAGCCAAAGGATTCCTGTAATCGTCAGGCACCATAATGTTATCCAATGGAAACGTCAACTTTGGGTGCCATAACTTTGCCTGTAATAGATTTTCAATACAACACTGAAAGGCACATTTGTGAGATGTCTGCTGTGTTCCCTCAAATTTCAGCCCAAAACTCCCAACCGTTCTTTTTGCAGCGCAGTGCCAAAGAATCGCTGTCACTTCCCACAGGTAGAAAACTACTGTCGCAATTACAAAAAGCTCGCAAAAAGTTCGACACTTTCGTGAGCATATGAAAGTAATTTGAAAGTACTTTTCCAGAAATTTGAAAACATATTTCTGGGTGTTTTATACAAAATAAAGACATGACAAGCATCCTTAGGGACTGACTAGCTGAATACAAAAGAATTAGGTTGCTAGAGGGTCCCAAATTTAAATGCCGACCATTTTCTGATCACCAACTGAAACAAAATGGCTGATTTGTGAAAGTAACAGCCCATTTGCGAAAAGTAAAATTCCAGAAAAGCGTGAACAGCGCATACAAATATGCCGAATAACTCTGCATGTGTATCCAACTGGTACGAAAACTTGGCAGATGCCAAGGCCTATAGTGTTTTGATGTATTCCAAAATTCAGCCAAACCATCAAACGTTGCAAAGTTATAAGAGTGCAAAGTTTTGGGGTTTAACATAGAAATGACTCCTCAACCCTAATATATCTATATATTCGATGTTAGGGTTGAAACCCCTTGCACCCTCCAGCCCACCCCAACTGGAATCGTTGTTTTTGGGTTTTTCTTTTTCTGTAGTTTTGTTTTACTTTTTCTTTCTTCTGGAATTTCAGTTTTATTTCTGTTTCAATTTGTGTTCATAGTTTATTAAGCTTTGGTTTTAGATGCTGGTGACTTCCTGCTGTTGTTGCCTTTCTCTGGCACTTCAGTCTTGCTAAGTCATCCTTTACTGGATCAGATATTGCATTGGCCACTGGCCCCTTCATGCCCAAGATTTGGTCCTTTACAGTCACAGTCTGTGACTCGATGCTCTGGGCATCTGCTGCCATTGGGGCATCCACAAGGTTCTGCTTGATAGCTCTCACCTCGTGCAGGACTGCTCGGTCCTGGCACAACTGTCTCAAGTAGTCTGCAGTGTGGCCACTGTAGTTGGAAGCCATCTCCTTCCCTAACTATGGCTACTCTGACTTGCACATTAGAAAAAAAATTAAACAGGTAGGAACTTGACTGTAAGCAAAATGATATAGTTGTTTCTTTTTTTTGTAGTATGCTTTTACCCCTTCTCTACACCCCTGGTCGGCCACTCCTTCAGGTTTTTCCTCATGATCCTTCCTGCCTGCTCACACATCCTCACACTGGCCACTAGCCTCATATCATGCCTCCGGAATCCTCAGCGTATACTGCTGGGTGGGTCCCTCCTAGAGGAAGGCACCAGTCAGGCACAGCCAGCACACTATTTTACATTAGCCTGGTTGCTACTGAGGGAGTGCCAGCAATCATGGCCTGATAGCAGGGAAACCAGAGGAACAGTCATCTGCCAGCCAGGGCAGTTTCCTGAGTTTTCCTCAGCTTAGGCTACTGTGCTGTACTCCCAGCCTCTGCCAGGAGTCAGCAGGTGCCAAGATGCATTTCTCCCTTTGAGAAGGCGAGCCATCCAGGGATGCTCGCTTTCCTTCTCCCTCAGTTACTTCTCCAGCGACCCGAGTCCATTCCCCGAACCCGGTCACATGCCATAGAGGAAATCCAACTGCTGTGCCAATAGGCTGGCATGTTTCCTTTTTTAAAAAATAAATCACTGCCTTATTTTCTAAGCGAGCTGTACAGTATTAAGCTGACACGCTGAACAGTTAAAACTTGTGTTACCAATTCTATCGCACTGCTGCTAACTAAATCTGTCACAGACGCACTCAGCAGGTCAGGCCCTCTGCTCCCACAGTGCCAACCTCTAAGCACAATAGTGTGAACAGGTAACAGACAGGGTAACCCTCCTGTCTGCTTTTGGGTCTGAATCACCTTTAGTCTCAAGTTCTGGGGGGATTCAAACTGTGAACCTTATGCTAGCGTACCCAATGCATAGGCGCAGATACGAACCCTCTTCGGCGTTTACGGTACAATCTTTTACCAGGGGCACCAAGCCAGGCTTCCAAATGAACCCTTAAAACTATAAAAAGACCTTAGGTATATTCTTACCTTTTCCCAGTTTAGTAACACCATCAAGCTGTTGAACGCTTTTGTCAGACTTAATCTTCTATACATCACATGCAAAAAGAACTGAGAGACACAGGCAGTTCTTAAAATAAAAGGTATTTTACTAAAAATGATAAAAATATGAAAATGTAAATGCAGAATATATCAAAGAGAGCATACAGTCACTTAAAAGAAAAGCAAAGAACAAAACAAAACTCCTACCACAATATATTTAGACTTTTTCTATCTAATGTATCATCTCTGTACAGTGCTTAGTTAGATCACAGAGCTCTGTCTTTGAGTCCCAAAATTAATATATCTGACTAAACAGTTCAGGCACAGTATAGCTTAAACTGTCTCTCCACACCCCTTCTGTGAGTCATCTAGCTCCTCCTTTTAGAATATAAAAAATACAAACAGGAAGTAGTATATTAAATAAGGTGACATCGCAAAACTCCACTTCCTAAATATGACTCTAACCCATTTTACCTCATTAGTGCCATATGCGCCAGAACTATCCATTACTTAACCTGACCCAAAATGGTAACATCAGATAGAATGAGTTAATTATACATTTTCTTTGATCTGGTGTAGTTTCTATTCCCAAGGCATATCAAAGGGTTTTACAGCTTTAGCACCAGGTTGGTATAAAATGTTCTTCCTGTAGGAATCATAAAACTTTATGAGCCCTATATCCTGGCAGCTGGGTCATGTTCTAATTAAGACAGAAAACAGGAGACCCTTAATTAAGTCTCTGGTATTTTAATTACCTCCTAGTTTCAGGTTAATATATCCTGTAGCTTCTGACACCTGGGGGGGGGGGCACCCACAAGCACAGCCTGTCTCATGTGACTCAATCACCTACTATATTTTTATATTACAAATATCATACAACAATCAACCTGCAAGCTAAGCATCACAATCACTATTTTGTACAGTGAAAACTAAAGTGAACCCAACACTGAGCTTTGGGAGACCACCTACTGAAGAACAACAAGTCATGGTAGCCAATTACCTCATATGAGCTTGCAAGAATTACTTTAAGAAGAAAGTCCCTGTAAACAAAAAGAAGGTGATGGTCTATCAATTATGCTGTTTCATCAAAGTCAGTGGACACATCAAGGGTAGAATAATGGTTTTGGTACAACATGCCCCATTTAAACTGCCATAGAACATTTTCCTAAATGTTGGTATGCTATAGAACTTGATGAACTTTGGTAGCAGACCAAATTCCAATTTGTCTAAGATGTAAAACTCAAAATTGCAGTTTTGTATGAAAAACTGGTGGCAAACACACCAAAGAATGACTAATATTGCTCTATAATAAGGTTTTAAATACTGTCATAAGCACCCTGGCCTATGGTAATTGTTAGCATTATATTCCAATACATTGTAGTTGAAGAATTGTAATTGCATTATACACTAAGTGATAATCACATGTGCATCAGTGATCTGCAACAATAGGTACTGTTCAAATACAGTAGCAGTTTGCCAGATCAGTAACCATTTTCCATAAACCTAATTTCTCTTTGAGAGTGTGTGGGTGGGCTGTCTCCCCCATGCACTCACTCTCCTGAACCTCCTGAGTAGTCTCATGAAGATTGCCATCTGTGGCAGGCCCAGGAGAGGAGGGCCATCCCCACTGGTATTGCAAACCCAGATTTCCTGTGGTCAGTCAGTGACATGGGCCAAGTAAAGATGGGCATGGCTTCATTAGCCAGCATGACCCTCTTTTCCATTTTCAGTTTTTTTTGTCCCCCCTGCTGTGGATAGGCAGTGGTGCATGCCATATGGAGGAACACACGCACACACGCCAAACTGGTGGCCCCTCTCTATTACGTGCCACTCCAGCCTGCACTACCACCAGGCCTCCACCTGGTAGTCAATGTGGGACAAACAAGGCCTTCCTCCCCAGTAGAAGGACAGCAGTCCATCAGACACTTGATCCTGTCCCCCCATTGGCCCTGAGCAACTTGAGTCCACTTCTGAACCTGGGTTGCCAGCATAGTGGGCAGCACCGCTACCACAATGTCACTAGGCTGGCCAGTTTAATAGCCATCTTTAAGAGTTCACTTACGTAGTCTTCATCCTTTCCACAGTCAGAGAGGAGTCCTACCCTACAGCCTGAACAATAATAAAAAATCTAATATCAATAAGATATGAGAATATGAGATGCCAGCAACAAATAAATCCTAAATGCAAAGCTGGGGAGGGGAGAATTGAACTAAACATGTTGTGACTACAGTCTGTAATCTCTGAACTGGTTTTGCTTGCTTCTCATTTTCTATACAGTAGAAATCTTTTAATGGTGGCCTGAGTGCACACTTTCTGCTTTGTTAGTTGACCGAAGAGTCTGTATGACAGCTGCTGCAAAATTGTCTGCATTGTTGGACCTTTTCAGCAGAATATGAGGCCTGCACAAATTCTTCATGGGTGGTCTTGGTTTTCTCTCTGCCAGTGCTGGCTTCCTGGTATGCCAGTAGGCTACAGTTATTTCCTTCTGGGATTTCTGTTTTGTATCAGCCTTGGGAGAGCTGCCTTGGATTTCCTGCCATAGTAATAGTTCAAGCTTTAGTTTGCAATGCTTTCTTCAGTAGTATTTTTTCATTTACGGTCCTGTTTCTTTATGATCATCATGCAGTGTCATTGACTTAAAAACACACAGGCTAGGAAATTTGAAGATCTCTATTTGTGCTTGCAAAATGTTTGTCCAGGAGTAACTATACCCAGAGCAAGCTGGTTGTATACTGGAACATACCCAAACACATAGTGAGCACTACTGGCATGCCCCCATCCCAGTGAGCCAGGCACTATTCTGATTGCTCCACTAACCACAACACCCACTGATTGTGCTTCTCTGAATATTTTCTGGCTGTTTAGTGGTTCTCCCTCCCCAATCACCTCCTCATGCTACCAGCAATATTCCTTGCAGTCTAGTGGTCCCCTCACCAATCCCTGTCCATGCTTCATTTAACATTCCCTGGAAGTTTAGCAGCCCCTGCACATCCCTGATCACCCATTTGTGCTTCTCAATATTCTATGGCAGTCTAGTGGACCCCTGCCTCCTGGTTGCTTGCTAGCCACAGAATACCTCCACCCCATTGCCGATACCAAAATATATCAGATATACTTCTCACTCTCATTTGCCTATCTGTAGAATGCACCCCACACCCCGATAGTCCAGTGCCCCCCAACTAAGACTTGTGAGATAGTCCCCCAGATGGAAGCCAGTACCCCCCACCTCTCACCATCACCACCAGCCATCATCTGCCTCACACAGCAAATGCACAGTAATGTGCATTGACTGTGTGAGGCAGACAGCATCTGGTTATGGTGGTGAGAGGTGGGGGAGTGACACCCTCATTGAAGGGGGAGCTGCATTGCATCAGGGTGGAGGTCACTGGACTACTTGGGTTGTGTGGTGCACTCTATGGAGGGGTGATCAGGGGTAAGGCTTATGTATTATACGTACCGATATTGGCAATGAGGGGTCTATTATACAGCTTGCAGGGGGGGGTAGGGGAACCATTACACTTCCAGGAAATATTAAGGGAAGCATAGACCAGTAATCAGGGGGCTTTGGTGACCATTAGATTGCCAGGGATTATTGAGGGAAGCATGTATGGGCAATTGGGGTGGGGAACCACTGAAATGCCAGAAAATGTTGAGCAAAGCACAAATGGGTGATTAGGGAAGGGGGGAAAGCAGTGGAATAAAACCAGATTTGAGAAGGTGTTACATAACACAACACTAATGACTGTGTAACACCTCCACAAACATTTGGATATCACAGTGCTCCTATATACAAGTTCAGTCAGCTGCTTTGCATCAGTAGGTGCAATGGGATCAGTTAATGTCACTCAATAACAGGTTAGTGCCTTGCTAACTTTGCCTTTCAATATGGTGAATTTAGCGAGTCCCCTGCTTTTGGGGTGCTAATCACTGTAAACAAGGAAGTAACCCAGTTTGTGCCCACTAAATGTCTTCCAATTCATTGTCTTTTTACGGTCCTAGACTACTAAATGAGATACTTAAGACGGGGGTTAGATGTTCAATCTAAAACACATACAGTATGTTCAAAAGAAATGTAAAATGTCATCTAAATGCACTGTCAACGTGATTGTTTTGTTGATACTTAAGGAGGTTTCACATTGTGCTCATCTGTTCATCTATTGTACATATGTATATACTGAACATTTTTATGCTCTTACTGCATGACTTTAAGTCAATGTTAAGTAAGTTGTAATTTAGTATTGTCACAACTATTGTATACTCCTCTTCCCAGGCATGGCTAAAATGAGTCTGCAATCCAGACCACCTCCTTGGTAAATCAAGTTAACTAACTAACTCAAGTGAAGTTACTCTGTAGGCCTATGCTGATAACACTAACTTATTTTTTTTCTCTTTTAGATATTTCCTGAAGAAGACCTAAGGTCGAAACATAGATTTTTAACTCTATTTTCTATTTTCAGCGTGCATTTAATATAACCATTTTGCTATGCTGATAGTTACTTACAGTACCTTTATAGTTTGGGCAGATTCTGAATCTGGCTGTTACTGCACTAAAGGTTTTATTTTCAGTAATCTTTATAGAACAAATACAAGACCAAGTAGCTTAGAAAATATTTACAGGCAAAATGAAACTACAGGACAAGTCCTACCTAATGGTCACTTTTCTGTTTGACTAGGCTACCAAATAATTGGACAAACCTTAATGAGGTGTTTTGCAATACACTAGCACAGTTCTATTGTACTGTACTTACACTGAATGATGCCACTGCCTGTACTGCAGGAGACCAGTGTAAGGGAACCTTGGTCATTTATTCAGCATATTCTCTGTTAACAGCGGAAGATAAATTCCACCCTTTGGACCACATGGTACCCCCCTGCTGTGGCAAAAATGGAGAACATGCTTAATTGTTCAGCATTATGGGAGCTTGCTGATGGAGACTGGTATAAATCATCATTATTGCTGTACCACACACTCTAGCTGTTGTCCATGGTTTTCAGTAGGGAGTTTAAGATGGGGACTGTGGTGTCCTGTTATGCAGCCCAAAGCCTAAAAAAGCTTGGGGTACCTGTGACATATGTCTGCACCTGCTGAAAAGCAGATCTAATTTATATACTGCCTTTGGAAAAAGTAAAAAAAAAAAAAAAAAAAATATATGTATAAAATACCTGCACAGTCACGTCTATGTTAAACCCTAAAGTTTGCACTTTAATAACTTTACACCTGCTTGTCCAATTTGCCTGAACATTTGCATGTGTAGTGTCCAACCATAGATATCTGGATCTGGAAAGTTTCACTCCAGTCGGATGTATGGTTGTGGAACTATAGAGTGTCCAAAAAGGGAAAATTACCCAACTTTTGTGCATTTTTTGGTCAGGCATAATGGACTGAAGAATCCATCTGAGTGGAATCAGATTTGCTTTGTCTATATGTGACCTGTTAAACTGGTGCCTTTTGAATGTTTGGTGAAAAATATTAATCCATTCAAAAGTCACACACGTTTTCATGTCTCATTTTAGCCTATGGGAATGTTTTTGGTTTTTGTATTGCCCTCATCTTGTTTTCAGTTAGCGAGAGACAAAAAAAAAAGTTGTAAATCAAAAAACAGTGACTCTTGCTAAACACTAACATTTGTGTTTAGCTAATCGGGTCCTGAGGAACATGACCGTGGCATCAGTTTTTGTGTAGGGAGCCTGGAAATATATTTTTCAAAATGTTTCTGCCATTTTGCCATTTTGTTGCTTCGTAAACATTTTTTGTGTGCGCGGTAATGACCTCACACACACAAAAAGGTAGTGCGGCAACATATTTTGTGCTGAAAGCATTCCCATTATAGAGATAGGAGTGCCGTGAACACATTAAAGTTATTGCGAAACCATCTTCCCATGTGTTGTTTTCTTTATCACTTCATTGTGCCAAGGTGGATTATGCTTTTGGGCTGAAATTTGTAGGGTGGCAGGCCCTGGTCCCACATATGCATACCATTACACAAAAAATGGGCAACATGAAGGGAGTACAGGGCCTGAAGGGCCTGCTCTACCACAAACACATACCACTAACCACTTCAATTACAGTTTCTCAAAAAGAAGGGATATTGATTGCAGCAAAATCCATTAATGCATCAGTTTAGTTGATAGCACAGCAACAGAAGTTTGGAAATGTGATGTTAGGTTTGTCTCTCCCCTTCCCCCCACACCACTGCCATCACCCCCCAGGCCTATGTTCCTGTCAACCACTTAAACTATGCATAGTAATATTCACAAGTGGGAGCACAGGGCCTGCCCTCCCACTTGTACATACTGCTGAGTATTGGCATGGTGGCTGATGGGAGCACAGGGTGTGGATGGCCCATGCTCCCATAAAGCACCAACATTTTATGTACTAATATGCACAAGTGGTACTACGGGCCTTCTGGGAGAATGTGTTCTTCCACTAGTGCATATTAGAATGTATGGGTGTGGTGGTTGAGAGGAGTGCAGGGCCCTGAGGAACCGTTCCCTCTTCAACCACCTAGCAGTATGCAAAGATATGGACAACACGAAAGGAGTGCAGGGCCTGGAGGGCCAACAGTCCCACAAATGCATACCACTAACCACTTACATAACACTTTCTGAAAAAGAAGGGAAATAGATTGCAACAAAATCTGTTAATGCATCAGTTTGGGTTGATAGCACAGCAACAGAAGTTTGGAAATGTGATGTTAGGGTTACCTTCCCCCCACCCCACTACCACCATTCCCCCAGGTCCATGTTACCATCAGCCCTTAACCTGTGCATAGTAATATGCACAAGTAGGAGCACAGGGCCCATAGAGGCCCGTCACTCCCATACATATTGCTAAGTACTGCTTCAGTGGTTGATGAGAGCACAGGGTGGATGGCCTGTGTTCCCTAAAACACCAAAATTTTATGCATTAATATGCACAAGTGGTACTGGCCTTCTTGAAAGAACATGTTCTTCCACTTGTGCATATTAGTATGTATGAGTGTGGTGGTTGAGGGGAGTGCAGTGCCCCGAAGGAGTGCGCTCCCCTCAACCACCTGAATTGTACATAGTAATATGCAGAAGTTGTAGCACAGAGCCTAGAGGTCCCTTGCTCCTACTCATGTAGATTACTATGTATAGTTTCAGTGGTTGATGGTTATGCAGGGCCTGGATGGCCTGTGTTCTCCTGAAACACTGCAATTGTATGTACTAATATGCAGAAGTGGTAGTGTGGGTGGCCCATGCTCCTTTCAAGCACCTAAACTGTATATACTAATATGATTAGGGTAGCACAGGGCCTGAAGTTCCTGTGTTCCCACTTGTGTATATTATTATTCATAGTGTAGGTGCTTATGGGGTTGTTAGTCCTGATGACTTGTACTCTCCTGAAACACTGTAACTGCATGCACTAATATACTCTACTTTGTACTCTATGTGGAATTTAGATAGGATGTGTTTACATGAAACATAAATGAGCAACAAACACTCTTTGGGTGGTTCACTGTTTTATGTGATCAAAATTATTAAACATGTTTTGTTGGGGATGTGGCCAGCAGCTAGCTAGAGAAGAGGTGTCTTCAAAGAGCTCCATCTATCTGCAAATATAAAAGTATTAAAAACTCAACAGAACTACTAAACTACTTAGATGTAACCTTAGCAATACATCTTCTAAACTGTGATGTATCATTTGCTGCTCCCAAAAATTATTCTAATGCTGAATAGAATGATGGGAGAACAAAGCATGTGGCCATGGTCGAGTCGGGAAGGAGCAAGATCAGCAACCTGGAGAGCACTAGCATTAACATCAAAACTGCAGCAGGAGGAGCCCCGAACCTACCAACAGTGCTTTGTTGTAAGCGGTCAGGGCTCTCAAGAAAGCTGAGACCTTGGTGGAACCAGTTTACAAGTATGGAGACCAGAATGGATGTGCTGACCACAGAAGCGAAAATGTCTACTGATTCAGTGAACAAATCAGCAGCAGCAGTCGCTGGTATTCTTACTGAAAACTGTTGAGGCTGCAATTGGAAAACTTAGAGAATGGTGCAAGGTCAGCCAATATTTGCTTACTGGTATCCTGGAAGACTTGGAGGGCTCTGACCTCTTCGGTATGTGGTATGACTTTTCTCTAAATAGCTTGACTTGGACATTCAATTACAGCTGGTTAGAACCTACTGCATTACTTCATGGAGAGCACAACCACAGAATATCCCCTGAACTGTTATGATCATCACAGGCAGTTCACATATTCAGGACCAAATCTTGGAGGCAGCTAAAATGAATGCTCTATTAAAATTTATGGATGGTACCCCGATACATCTCTTTCCTGACCTGACAGTGTAGGAAGGCCTTTGATGGTGTTTGAGCAGGCCTCAGAGCACTAGGAGTCATGCATGTGTTACAGCAACCAGCGTGGCTGAGGATTTACTATGGGCGAAGACTTTTGTTTTCTGACCCTTTGGAAGCTGGAAAGAAGTTGGATTTAATAAAACAGGACTTCCACCATACAAGATCTGAGCACTCTTCTAATGAAGAAGATTGATATGGCTAAATGGCTGTAGCACTGAAGTGCTCCAGTGTTTTTGGGGAACGATATAGCTTCAGACAAACAAACTGCAGCATTGGGACTGAACTGTAACAGTTGTCTTTACCTATGAAGTACATTTAATTTGCCATATATTTTTACTGTCCTTGCTTGCTATTCGATTTTGGTGTTTCAGATGACATAAAAGTAGCCTCATAACTAAGTAGAGTGTAATGCTTAGTAAATGAGAAGCTATGTCTAGCCCAATTGTAGAATATAGTGAGATGATCTGTTGAAAAAGTTTGATGTGAGCTATAATAATTTCAATAGTTGGAGTTCAAGAGTTTTATATGGACCGATTGTCTGATCTGACTCCTCCCACTTTAAAGCTGATTATTATTGAATGTTTGTTTAATGGTCTGTAAACTGCCTTTTGGCAGTATATGGTGAGTTCTTCACATGGGATAACATTTATTTTATATGATTATCACATTAGACCATTAGTATGCTGCAATAGGCTACATGGTGATTATATTTCTAACTAAATTGTATATTGTTTTAGATATACAGGTTACCACCTTATGAGGTAACACAGGATGTCAAATACTGTATCCTGTCATTACATGATGTGTAAGATGCTTATTCCTATATTTGTAACCAAGGAATATTAATTTACAATATACTACATTGCAAATAATAAAAATAAAGTATAAAAAGTTTTGTTACGTGATGTAAAAAAAATAGATATTTTTATAAAAAACTTTCCCTCAGCGTTTAAACTACATAAAAATAAAATATATAGTCATATTTATACTTTTATTACATTTCAAATTTGAAAATATACATTTATAAAGATTCTAAAATATAAATTTTCTTTTAAATGCTAAAATAAATATTGCAAAAATATATATTCCCCCAACTCCACCCAGTTTTGTTAACTTAAAAACAATACTGATTTATTCACCAGTAATGATATAATGAAAATATTTATGGAATAATAGGTCTTACAAAAAACATTAATAGTGCAGGCAGTGGGGTAATTACAGTTGCCTCATCTGCTGGAGGCTGTGAGAAGGTGAGACCAGGAAGGGGGAGGCCAGGTAGGAGGGTGCACGAGAAAGTGGAAGCTGGTTCCTGGATTGGGGAAAGTGCACTAGAGGGCAGAAAAGAAAACAGATGTTGTGGTCACTGGAGACCAGGACCTTGCTGTGGTGCTGCAGGTTCTGGTGCTGGAGCCCTTTCTTCTCCTCTGACCTTTTGCAAGCTCTTTGTGAGTACCTGGGCAGGCTGATATTGGTATTTAATTTGATTTGTGTTTGATTGTATTAGTTTTTCAATCTGTATTAGTTTAGTACTTATGGTTTTTTGATTTTTGTTTTGTGTTGCCACTAGTTTTATTAGGGTTTGAATTCCTTCATTTGTTTCTCTCTGTGCCTGAATCAGACTGTCCAGGCACTCACAAATTCTTGGTTGTGGGTCCTTGGTGCTTCTGTGAAAAAAGAAAACAGAAAAACACATCCTAAGTACTGGTGTATTTGTTGGTTTATAGTTGTCACAACTGTCACTTTATGTTACCAGTTTTCATGGCACTTAAATATGTTTCTATCCAAGTTGTGCTTACTGCAATTGAGACAACAAATAACTGACTGAGCTATTGAGGAGATATGCTAGCTGTATCGATCTGAAATACAACACTAACATTTTTTTCGTAACAGTCTTAGTCTGTGTGTTATCAGCTACTGATTACTCTATTCCTCTAGGTTACTTGATGCAGTCTGCCAATATGAGTATGCTCCCCCCCATAGTAACCTTGTTTGTAGACTGGTATATTGTATGGTAACAGTGCCATATTTTAGATAGTATAAATTTGGAACCGATGTTCAACAGGGAAAGAGTACACTGTGATTGACTAAAGAATTGAGTTAAAAATGTTATTACCTTTTTTGAAAAATACAGTGCCGTAAGTTATTTGAAAAAAAAAAATAGGTCATACTGTCTGTGACATTTTGTTAACTTTAGGAAGAGGTAAATCTTTAATACTATTGGCAGAGTTTAGCTTCAGTATACATACGGTGAGATGGTCTGGGCTTTGGCTCTTCCTGTTTAATGTCACACAAGGTGCTGGTCTCCAGTGGTTCTATAATACAAAATAAAAATAAAAAAGGAGTTTGTATGATGACAAGAAAGAATCATGTCCTCTGATTGACTTGTTGCCCATCACAATGAGAATGTTACATTCTTGCTGTTTTGGCACCCCATGGCACAAGTGCAGTCAGGAGTGAGCTGCATCAGATGATAATAAACTGTGAAATCACTCTGAATGTTCTTGAACAATTACATGGCATGTTGAATCACTATCTCCAGTACACAGTGTCTGTAAGAATTTCCCCTACAAATAGTTGCCACTATGTCTTAAGAAGTTGGAGAATTCACATGAGAACCCACATGACAGACAAAGCAGTATTACTGTACCACTAGGCTTGCCTTTCAAGCATTTTATTTTACTGTGCTCTTTCACTGTCTAAACCATATGATCTCTGTAGCTCACTACGTCACTTACATAAAATGGAGCGGTTATCGCTGTAACAAATCTGATACATGTCTCACCATAGTGATGAAAGTGTGCACGTATTTTAAAACTAATGAGAGTTTACTGCTGTAGAAGGTGGTTTAAAAAATACCTGATGATGTCTAAACATAGAAACATAGAATTTGATGGCAGATAAGGACCACTTGGCCCACCTAGTCTGCCCATTTCCCTACCTAATGGATAAGCTGCAGATCCTAGTTTAACCAACAGCCTACTTCCTCCTACCCCCCACTAGAATTGCCTTATGTCTGTCCCATGAATTCTTGAATTCCCCCACTGTTTTTGACTCTATGACCTCCTCAGGAAGGCTGTTCCATGCATCTACAACCCTCTCTGTGAAGAAATACTTCCTCACATTACCTATGAGCCGTCCCCCATCTTCAAATTATGCCTCCTTGTTCTTGCATATCTCTTTTTTTGAAAGCTACTACCCTCTTAGACTTTGTTGATTCTCTTGAGGTATTTGAAAGTTTCAATCATGTCCCCCCCCCTTTCCTTGAGGCTATACATCTTAAGCTCCTTTAGTCTTTCTTCATAGGTCTTCTGGTGCAGACCCTACCATTTTAGTTGCCCTCTCTGGACAGCCTCCACCCTGTCTATGTCTTTGAGGAATAGGGTCTCCAGAACTGCACACAGTACTCAGATGTGGTCTTCAACTGTCTGTACAGAGGGCCAACAATTTCCTGTTTTCTACTGGTGATGCCTCTCCCTATGCATCCCAGTATCCCCCAAGCCCTCCTTACTGCCTTCTCACATTGCTGGCCCAGCTTTAGGTTATCTGATATGACTACCCCGAGGTCACTTTCCATTTTTGTTGTTATCAGTATCTCACCCCCCATTGTGTACTCTTGCCCTGGGTTTTTGTTTCCCAGGTGCATTACTTTGCACTTCTTTGCATTGAATCTAAGCTGCCATACATTTGACCATTCCTCCAATCTTGCCAAGTCCCTTTCATCCTTTCCACCCCACCTTGTGTATCAACTCTGTTGCAGACATACCTTCCCTCCAGTCCCTCCAAATAATGTCACTTATAAAGACATTAAAAGGACCTGCCCTAGTACTGAACCCTGTGGTACCCCACTAATAACCATCCTTTCTTCACTGTGGACTCTTATTTACTATTACCCACTGTGTCCTGTTGTCCAGACAGCGTTTTACCCAGGCTACCACCCTGGGACCCACTCCCAGGCTGGCTAATTTGTTTATTAATCTTTTGTGCGGGACTGTGTCAAATGCCTTGCTAAAGTCTAGGTAGGCCATGTCCACAGCCCCTCCCTGGTCTACTACTTTGGTCACCCAGTCAAAGAAACCAATTAGATTTGTTTGACATGACCTTCCTGCTGTGAATCCATGCTGCCTTGGGTCCTGTGCCCCACTGGCTTCTAGCTACTCAACAATTCTTTCCTTCAGAAGTGATTCCATCGTTTTCCCTACCACTGAGGTCAAACTGACAGGTCTGTAGTTTTCTGCCTCTGTCTTGCTCCCACTTTTGTGAAGGGGAATCACATCTGCCCTTCTCCAGTCTTCAGGTACCACACCATCCTCCCATGATTTATTAAAAGGGTAGTCAGTGGTGTTACTAGTTCTTCCTTAGTTCTTTTTAAATTCTGGGGTGAATCCCATCAGGCCCCATTGCTTTATCCACCTTCAGTTTTAAGAGTTCTTTCAGAACCCTTTCTTCTGTGAAAGGACTAATATCCTCAATACCCTCCTATCCAGAGTGCTTCTATTGACTGGATTCGGTCTCTCCCCCTGCTTTTCCATTGAATACTGAGCAGAGATATTAGTTCAGTATCACTGCTTTTTCACTGTCGCTCTCTGCCCAACCACCTTCCTCCTTATTCAGCCTCAGTATCCCTGCCTTCATCTTTCTTTGCTCCCTAATGTGCCTATAAAAGGTTTTATCCCCCTTTTAAACTGAGTTGGCTATCTTTTCCTCAGTTTGGGCCTTTGCTAGTCTGACTGCCTTCCCCACTTCCTTCCACTTTAACTGGTACAGTTCTCTGTCCTGCTCCTTCTGTGTTTCCTTATACTTCCTGAATGCTGTATTTTCTCCCTTACCTTCCTGCCACTTCTTTGAGAACCATAGTGGTTTTGCTTTCATTTTGATTTGTTTATTTGCTTCACACAAGGCTTGTTGCCTCTATGATGGAAGTTTTGATGTTTCCCCATTGTTGCTCCACCCCACCTTCTTGCCCATTTGCTAATGCTTTTCTGAGGCACTCTCCCATTTTGACAAAATCAGCCCTCCTGAAGTCCAGTACCTTCACTTTTGTGTGACTTGACTCTACAGCTAAATTTATCGTGAACCACACTGTTTGGTGGTCGCTTGTTCCCAGATGGCTACCCACTTCAGGATCAGAGATCCTCTGTCCTTCCCCATTTGGGAGAGCCAGGTCTAAGATTGCTCCCTCCTGAGTGGGTTCCAAAACTAGCTGTTCAAGGCATGCCCCCTGTAGGGCATTGAGAATGGCCCTGCTCTTGGATGTGGCTGCAGCAAAGGTGCTTCAGTTAACATCTGGCATATTCAGGTCCCCTATCAGCAATATCTCCCCTTTCTCTGCCATCCCAAGGATGCCTTCTATCATTCTGGGTCCATTTCCTCTCCCTGAGACGGGGGTCTGTATACAACCCCATGTGGATTGTGGAGCCATTTCCAGTCTCCAGGGTGACCCACAGTGCCTCAATTACCCTTTAGTTCTCTTGCTTTGATCCTTTCCCTTACATAGAGAGCTACTCCTCCTCCTCCTCCTCTTCCCTCTCTGTCCCTCCTGTAGATTGAGTACCCTGGTATGTTGACATCCCAGTCATGGTTCTCTGTGTACCATGTTTCTGTGACTGCCATGATATCCAGGCATCCCTCTTCCATCAAGGCCACCATTTCAGGGAGCTTTTACCTAGACTATGGGCATTGATACTCATTACCCTTCATTTTTTTCTGGCTTTATTTCTTTTTGCCCCATCCCTGTCCTTACTGCCTTTATCTTTTTCTCTATTTACCACTGCCCTTATCCCTATCAACTGCTCTATCTTGGTGTTTACCTCACTAACTACCCTCACTTTGGGAGGGGCTAGGATTTCCCTTCTCCTTTTCAGTGCCCCCCCCCCTTGGCTAGTTTAAATGCTTGCCAATGAAGCATTTAAACCTATCACCTTGGATCCTGGTTCCCCTCCAGGATAGATGCAGAACATCATGCTTGTATAGGCCTGTATCCCTCCAGGTGGAGCCCTGGTCCCCAATGAAGCCAAATCCCTGAGCTCTGCACCAGTTTTTCAACCAGTCATTGAATTCCATGGTGTGGAGTAATTTAGCTCATCCATGCCATAGACAGGTAGCACTTTCAAGAAAGTTACCATGTGTGCTACTGGTCTAAGGCCCCTCCCCAACTCCACAAACTCCTGTTGCACTGCTCTGATCCCATTCTCAACCAGGTCATTCATCCCTAGGTGGATAATGACATCCAGCTCATTCCCCCTTGCAGCTGCTCCCATGATCCTGAGGATTAATTTCCTGTCTCTCCAAGCCATGGTGCTGGGAAGATACCTTACCTCCCTTTCCCTTCCCTCCCCCAGTTCTACCCCCCTAATAATTGGTCCCCACCAGGAGTTGTTTCCTTCCCTGTGGGCTCCTGTACCCTCCTGTGGCTCTCCATTGTGCAGGTTCCCAGCATCCTCCTTTGTCTCCACTGTGGGTGCCTCCATGGAGGAACCATGCTCTGCCAGGTGGCGAATGAAATGTGGAGAGGCACAACTGGAGGGATGCACCTCTGTTCCACCATCCTCATCCTCCCGGAGCCCACTGCGGTCCAACCACTCCTCTTTCTTGGCAACCTCTGAGGTAATGGCAGTGGCCTGGGTGGTCCCTGGGTGGGGGAGCAGGTTTTCTGAATCATTGCCAGATCAACATGGAGCCGAGCAACCTCCTCCCTCAGACCCGAGAGGTGCCTGCAAATAGGGCAGCAATGCAGTTTCTAGAATGTCTCCTGGAAGATTGCCGCGCCACAGCCAGTACATTGCACCACTCCCCACATGTCTGTGTCCCTTCCTGTTACAGATGATTTTCTTTTGTTGTTTTTTTGTTCTTGTTTTAGTGTGTGCAAGCTTGTGAGTGTCTCTACCCTCTATTCAGTGTGCTGTGCCTTTAAGGATATGAACAGGTGAATGTTGTTAGCAGTTTTGAGGAAGTGATGTCAGAACCCCTGCTATAAAGGAAGTTATGTGCTTGGGGTTAGTGGGGTGTGGGGAAGGGTGGGAGTGAGTAAACCTATGCCATCCAGAAACAATCCACTACAACTCTGACCCTCAACCCCAGGGAGTGCCTACCTTCCTTTCAGACACCTGTTTCACAGAGGTCAAGTACTAGTCACAAATGTCTGTAAATATTCCCCAGCTACAGTTCCTCCCTGGCAAATTAAAAGTTAAATCTAAGACAAGTCAACCCCCAAAACAGAATCAATACTAGTTACTTACACAGGTCCAAAAAGTAATAATTCTGTTCAGTGTAGTCTAGAAAATAACCTCCTTGATTTAAGGAATCTCTGGCTGCTTACTCTCTCGCTGTGTCTCAGCAGACAGAGACCACAAACAACTCCTGTTTTAAGTCCACAGTTCAACTAGGCCCCTTTCAGCTCCTCCCCTTAACAAACACCTATTTCACAGAGGTCAAGTACCAGGTCTAGTCAAAAATGACTGCAAATATCTCCTAGCTACAGTTCCTCCCTGGCAAATTTAAGTTAAAACTAAGACAAGTCAACCCCAAAAACAAAATCAATACTAGTTACTTACACAGGTCCAAAAAGTAATAATTCAGTTCAGTGTAGTCTAGAAAATAACCTCCTTGATTTAAGAAATATCTGGCTGCTTTCTCTCTCTCTCTCTCTCTCCGTCTCAGCAGTCTAGAACTGTTACAAATCACTGATGAAATGTGTATCTGATTATTCCACACATGAGTATGCATCCACTGATATGTATATACATAAGTGTGGCACCAGTGTTCTGCTCTGGTTTTAACCATGATTTCTAAAACTTTAGCCTTTTTAAAAAAAACTTTTTTATTGTTGCAAGAAATTAAGACCACAGTATAAAGCAGAATGTACTAAGTTAATATCACATTACATAGTGCTCTAAGTGTGCATTTGGTGGTAGTTATATTTCTATTGTGATGATGATGATGTCATCATCATTCATCATCTGCTGCTGTCCCCTCCTTTGCAGGGACCAGGCCTGTGGTAGTTGTTGTTTCCTCAGCTGTGGCTCCAGGTGCTGTTGTGAAATAAAAGTGGGCATGATGAATAATTTTCATTTTGTTCTGTGCTAAGATATTTTTTTAACACTGTGCAAGATTTTTTCTACAAAGCACTACACAGTACAGTAGTTAGTTAAGATTCTTATGCTATCCATTTTTAAAACTAGCAGTGATATCATGTCTTTAGTTTGCATTACATTATGTCGCTATATTGTGTTGCACTGTATGACACAACTGTTGCTGACATTGCTTGTGGACAGGCATACACATTATACGTAGTTAAGGATATTGATTAAAGTTATAATAGTCTATTGTGGAATGCTGTTATGCATGGAATTCCATGCTTGGAATATGCTTGTTTTGCTGCAGTACTGACATCATTATGTTGTTCTGTTGCAGTAGTGATGTCAATAATGCAGCAGAACAACTTAGAATGCTGCCACTGTTGCTTTTCCTCTATACAATTGTTTGGTAGAACATTCTAGAAACTCTAGAGACATCACAAGTCAATTTCATTGTGAAACTGAAAAGAAAATCCACAATGCACATACTTCATATAATACTATACACTATAAAAATATAGAATGAGCAACTTTATGCAAAACCATTGTTCTGTCACCTTGGGGGCCTGATTCCAATGGACCTCTCAAGCTTCACTCTCAAGGTCACAGGGAATCAGAACCCCTCTGTGGCAGAACACATAGAGGTAGTTGCCCATCCAGTATTCTCTATATCACACAAAACCTCAGAGCCAGTCATTTTTAGATTGAGAAGTGGATGGATGGGGTGACCTTGGTTGTGCCATGGGACTCACTGTGCCCCCAGTTGGTTGTTAATGTCTAGAAATGACTGCCTCTGAGGTCATTATTAATTCATAAGGTTCTAACAGCCTTATGGTAATGTTTTATTGACATACATGTAGAGCTTAACCAGATTCTAAAGGTTTAACACTGTTTAAAAACATTTTATTATAATAGCAATAAGGCACTCCCACTTATTGTCAGTTAATCACCCTCTAGGGGCATGTGGCAGTCGGCTATGCCTTGCGCCACATTACACCCATACAGGGTGATTAACAGACCATTAACATAACCCCTGGTCATGCCTTATTGCTTAATTAACATAAGGCTGTTAGAATGTTCACAGCCAATCAGAAAGCTCAATTTCTCAGAGCCTTTTTATAATGGTACATAGTGCTGTTTCATGTTATTATGACATTTTATTTACGATGAAGAACTCGTTCTCCAAAAGCAGGTTTCCCTGCCTGGAGCCACAGCTGATATGCCTGGTTGTACCAGACCTGGTCCCTCTCTGGCACCTTCTTCAGATCCTTAAGTTTATAATACTTCTGCCAGACCAGCTTCCACTTCCCCCTGCAGTTCCTCCATCTCTTGTTCTCCAACCTCTTCTCGTGCCTGAGGTACCTGGCCACCCTCTTCTAGGTCTCCTCAAGTGGCATGTTAGTGCCATACATGACTGTTTTGGGGTCAGCTATTTTGCTCACAGCCTTCAGCAGCAGAAGCAGCTGTTTGTTTGTCCAGTACTTGGTCATCTTCTGAAAGAGAACCAGACATAAGAAAAGGAATTCAAATACGTATATGTATATATATTATATATATATATATATCTTGGTGTGTATGGCATAGACATCAAGAATGACATGTTGTTTTACGCAAAGCAGCATAATAGTATGCTATGTATGTTTAAGTAAACCCTACAGTGCATGTTGTGATTCTAGTTGCATGATTCAAAATTCTAACGTATGTTGTAACAGTGAGTAGATGAATACAGTAAAAGTGGTACAATAAGTAACATATAGTAGAAATATACTGCAACACTACTGTTTTGCATGGTATCACTGTGTGTTTTCCCTATTCTCCACAATGAGCTAGGAACAACAGTAACCACTGGATGATGAAGTACTACAAATTATTCATGTGAGTCTGTGCTGATTAACAGTGTACTTTCATGAATGGGACCTCTGATGTGTTACTATGTGGTTAACTTCTAAGTTTGACAGTGAGAAATTGTCTGCCCCTCCACACAAAAAATGAACACCGCACAAAAAAAAAAAATAAAAGACAAAAACTGAGGTGGTGGTTAGATTTGAGTATTGCTAAGTTATGCAAACAGTGTGTAGTGTGCAATAGTATGCCTTTGCATGATCATTGTTAGATAAGGACCCCCCTTCCCCCTCCACCCCCCACGTGGTGTAGGAAGTGTGTGCCTGTGTGTTGACAATAATAACTCTAGTAAGCATATTATGTTCATGATTGTGTTTGCTATAGAATGTTTTTCTTTGCTGTGTGTATTTATTTCTATTTTTTTACCAGAACAGGTGGCCTTTTAGAAGAGCCTTTTTTCCTGAACACCTGGCCAAAACACACTGTCCTTCAGATCATGGAGAGTATGCCATGTTGGAGGTCTCCCAAGAAGATTGCCAGCATCTGAGAAGTACCACTCTCTTAGGTATAGCCAATCTTTAAAATACTTAATTTAAGGGTGATGAATTGTGTTCACACCCAGATCACGTAAAATGCAGAGATGTGTATATTTTTTCCTTGTCTTGTCAAGCAGATACGTGTGGTGATCTGCATGCCAGACCATATGCATTGTAATGTCTGAGTAGACAATCTTACAGGCTGGTAACATCTCTGAAAGTGAAGCTAGGTCCAATTTAGCTTCAGCTACTAAATCTATCCACCTTTTGTCTCCTAAATCATTCCCTCCAAGATGGATCAGCAGTATGTCTGGTGCAGAGTTTGCTCAAGAGGTGTAGCATGGTTGGCATGAGCTGCTCCCATCTCATACCTCCCTTGCCAAACCAGTAAACCTTGCAATTGGGAAGGTTCAAGTCACTACCAAATTGACTTTTACGAGCATATTCACCCCCTCGACAAATTAAACTGCTGCCTACAATCCACACTGTGATTCTGGAGTTTTCTGCCATGTTGAGTGTTCCTTAGAAAACAGAGTGACAGAGAGCTCAAAAAGTCAATCTGTGTCTCTTGGTATCTAGTCCACTGTATCACCCCCCCAGTCCAATATCCCTGGTGGTCCAGTGGACCGCATGGAGCCTGATTGTGGGCAGCATTTTCACCCCAAGTCCGATATCCCTGGTGATCAGTGGACCCCTCACCCCACCCGCCCACTGGGCCCCATCACCCCACTCCCCCATCAGCGGTGGGCGGCAGCACCCACCACCTGCCACCCGCTGCCCACCGACTGACAGCTCGATGGGGCTGCCGCCCGATGGTTCAGAGCATGAACCAATGGGCATCCAACCATACCGTACTAGTCAGTCCACATATGTAAATGAATTCATTCACATATCTGGACTAACTAGTATTAGAGTCTGCATGCCCATTGGCTCATGCTCTGAACCAATGGGCATGCAGCCCTACCAAGCTGTCAGTCGGTGGGTGGCGGGCGCAGGTGGGCGAGGAGCTGCCACCCACCAGCGATGAGCGGGGTGGTGGGGCTCAGTGGGCAGGTGGGTGTGGGTCCACTAGATCACCAGGGATATCGGACTTGGGGTGATGAATGCTGCCCGCGATCGGGCTTCGTGAGGTCCACTGGACCACCAGGGATATTGGACTTTGGGGGGGATGAATGCTGCCCATGATTGGGCTCCATGCAGTCCACTGGACCACCATAGATAATGGACATTCTTTGTCCCTTATGGACGTCCCACGATCGGGCTGCAGGGGGCATTGTTCCCCGACGGCTGCTGCCTGGCAGGGCGCCAGGCGCAAGTCATTAGGAATCAGCGCACCTGCATGCTAATGGCATGCAAATGGGGCCATAACCAGATGCAAATGGCCCCCTGTGCGCCTTGCATAAATTATGGCCACATTTGCACGTCCCCCTTTGAATATCACAGGTGCTGTGCATGGCGCAATGGCACTTGTGCCACTGCATCTCAATGCTCCACTCTGACCACTTGCACTGGCACAGTGCCACTATACCATGCACAGTGGGGGTGGCCAGGGTGCGATATTCAAAGCAGTTGCGCCATGGCGCTGACTCCATTGAATATCACCCTGGCCACACCCCTGCTGGCAAAGTTGAGCTGCGCCCAGGCTTTGCCCCACAGCCTGGCACAGTTTGAATATCTGGGCCACTATGTTTTGGTGGGAATATGAAAGTTTCTGATAGGATCATTTGAAAGAACACAGCACAAGGGCCATTCTGATTTGCTGTTAGCTTGCAACATATACACATGCCTACTGTGATCTCCTCCTTTTGAGCTGACATTTGTGGTGGTGAGGGACTGCTTCAAGCTCTGTCTTAAATTGCTAAACTTTGCTATAAAATAAATCATTTTACAGGGTTAGCCTTATACTAAGCTATGTAGAAAATAAAATGCTTTTAAACAAGCCTATTTTAAGTAGGAAAGAATAAGTAAAAGTAAAGTTTTAAAAGTAATTGTAATGTGACGTACTTATTGTTAATGTAGTCAGTCTCTCTAGGTTGCTCAGAATGGAGCTATTTCCTTCTTTTTTTATGAATTTTATTGTATGATTGGCTGGATTGAAGAATTTCCTGTGATGCATAACAATATCTTAAAAAGTATTAAAATTGTATAAATTAGTGGTGTGTTGTCATTTGCTACTGTGGACTGTCAATCTTGTTTCTCTGGGCTGTGATTGGTCAAGTGTGGTTTGTGGGTGTTTTTTTTTTTCAGAAAAAAAAAACATGGCTGCTCTTAGTGTGCTTAGTTAATAATTAGTTACATTATAACTTATTATTTCTTAATGAATATGTTGATTTTGTGTGTTTTGACAATATCATCAGGGTCTGTAACTTTTATTCATGGCCTGTACATTGTTTTGTGGTCGCTAGCATTTTTGGGAGCCAATTTGAGCCACGTCCTGGTTGCAAAGCATCATGGGAAGCAAAGGTAAAGGGCCAAAGCAACTCGACAGCAAATTCATGGCACAGCAACATTTAATGTTATCACACACAGATTCTAATATAATGTATATGGTGAGCTCGGGCATGTTATTTGTGGTGAGGCAAAATAAAATTACATTGTGAAAACAACATTGCTTTCAGTGGGGGCACATTCACATACCTCTAAAACTTTCATGGCAGCTTTTTGTCACCTTGACAACATAGTTCACTTCACTGGAGCTCGCTCACGTACCTTGAAAACTTTTGTGGTTATTTTTTTAACCTCAACAACATAATTTATTTCAATGGAGCGCATTCACGTGCCTCAAAAACTCTTGCAGTTACAATTTTTGCCTCAAAAGCATAATTCCTTCAAATGAAGTGCAGTCACACAGCTTGAAAACTTTCGTGGTTTCATTTTTTGGCCTCGAAAACATAGTTCCTTTCAATGGAGCTCGTTCTCGTACCACAAAAACTTGCAGGGTTCCTTTTTTAAACCTCAACAACATCATTGATTTTAATGGGGCACAGTCATGTACCTCAAATACTTTTGTGGCAACATTTTATTTCCTCACAAACATGATTCATTTGAATGAGGCCTCCTCACGAAGCATGAAAACTTTCACACACATAAAAATATTACCTTGAAAACATAATTTTTTATTAAGTATATACATTTTAAAGTTTTTCTTGGAAGAAACTGTAACAGTAAAAATTTATTAGTTTACATATGAAAGCTTCTTTAATATGTTTTAATTATTACAGGCATTACAAACATGATAGCATTTATTGGTGTGTTGAATCTGTAGGGAAATCGGCTGTGCATAGTGATATTTTTATTTCATTGCTCTCTGATCTGAATGTCTCATAGTAAATGAATAGTTTCAGGAAAGTAATTATTGTTTTCTTTCTTTTATAGGTGTGTGATCCTGTATTATTACATTATGTGAAACCTGTTGTTTGTAACCTGCTAGAATGCCTAGAAGAGATAGACAAGTGAATAAACATAGGAGGGATAAGTACTGTAGTAATGTTAAGTTGATGGAGAGTAATGGAGGTAGTAAAAATGCCACAAGGAAAGCAAAGGACACTGGAAGGTCTGCATGTAGGAAAAGGTTGTCTGCTGCTTGTAAGATGTCTGCATCCATCAGTTATTCAGCAACAACTGCAAAGTGCACAGTTCCTGACCATGCTGTTGGCAGTGTGGAGCAGAGGAGAGCTGTTCAGGTTGCAGGCATTGCCAATGTAACCCGTAAACAAAAACACACTTCTGTGATTAGTGGCAATCTTAGCAAATTGAAATATTTCCAGAAATTAGCTTCAAAGGCTAAAGTTAATCGGATTATTTCTGCTATGATGAGATGCCAAGGGAAATGACTCGAGTCAACTTGCTTTGATGAAACTACGCCTTAGGGTTCATAGTTTTGTGAAGATGGCACTTACTGTCCTAGCATGTTTGTGGAGACAAATGAAGAAGGAGATTGAATGGTTCAGTGGTGCTCTGAACTCTGTTCATACTAGGCAGCAAAATGTTGTTACTCTGAACAGGAGGAACATTTGTGAAGTCTTTAAAGAAACATGATTACATAAACAACACCTTTTTCTGGCAGGAGTCTCATCATGCAGTTTCTAAGGATCTCACAATTTCTGTTGATGAGGGTGGTAAGGCTTGTAATGTGTTGAGTATCACATACACTGATGAAATAAGTGTCAGATGATGACACAGACTCAACTAATGAGACACACAGGAAAAGCTGTGTATCATGGAGATGTGATGAGACCTGTAATCTCAGGCAAGCATCCATTGATGCTGTTGCATAGTTCATGAAGCACTTTACTGCCACAAAGATGAAACAGAGATACAACTTATTATACAAGATTGATCCCTGTGAAATTCACAAGCATAAAGGATTGTTGGAGCATTCCTTGGCTTGCTTAGATAGCGGTTTGTGCAACAGTGTGTTTCGTCATATGCTCATGGTTGCTGTACACAGTCTTACAATGATCAGCTTTGTGCATAAAACATACCAGGTAAGAAAAACTGTGTCAGTATATGAACAGCTTGACAAGTCATTGAAAGCAGGAGATATGCAAGCTACAAAAATTGTGATAGAGGATGTGCAATGTAATAGTAAACGTTATGATGCACTATGTCATGACACTTCTGCCACTGCACCATGTACTCTCACTCTTCAGGAATCTGACATACTGAAGGCATTTGACAAACCCATCACCAAGTCTGAAATGGCAAAGAGAGAGAAGTTTGACTCTGTGTGTCTCATGTCATAGACTACTTTACAGGCTCCAGGCTATTATTGTTGATCTGGAAAAGATTACATTTTTAATGACATGTGGGCATGACTATTTTCTTACCTAGAGTAAAGCATGACTTTGACCTGGACCCAGTGCTTATCATGTGTCACTACTGTTTGGCAAGGTGAATCATGACACTGTGTCACCGAGGTTTGTATTGAACAACATGGAGGCAGATGTGATACCTACTGAGATTGCTGCACTGAATATGTTTGAGTGGATCCTCATACAAATGATGACATTGTTTCAGACTATTCTGTGCTTAAATACTAAGACATGGAAATTGCCCCAGAAAGAGCTTGTGAAGTCTCTGAAAGGGTCTGTCATGTATTTGCCACTGCCTCTGAAAGAGAATGTGGAGACAATCTCAAAGGAAAATAGTGTTGTCATACTAGTAATGGTGTCCCAATAAAGTCAAAGGTCATTTGGCAAGATGTCGCCAATGTACAGAAAGTGAAAAGTGCTCTACACTACCTGAAGAGCAATAATCTTTTCTATGCTGACTTTGACGTTGATGAACTCTCTAATATGACTGCTCAGTTTGGAGTGGTGAACATTAGGAAGCCAGTGATTGAGAAGGTCGATGTTACAACTCATGAAGATGTGTTTGAGCAGTATGCAATTCACCCTCTGCATGGCAGGGATCCAATTGTTGATAATATTGACCTGTACCAGATGTAACAGGTTGAAGGTAGTTCTATTAGCATATGGGAGGAAACACTGGAAACACGTTGCTTCCCAGATTTATTCCTTCAAGGTACAGGAGGTCATCTGGATGCACATGAGGTGTATGTTCAAGGTGCTGAATGTCATACATAGAGAGTCTTAAACAAGGATAGTAAATTCCATAGGAACATACAGTATTTGTGGGAGAGTGAGCTTAGTATCCTCTCTGCATCCATTGCACATACTGTGAAGTTGACTACTCCACTAGATAAAATCACAGCAGTTGAGTTTCTTCAAAAACTCAAAGAAAAGAATGAAACACTGCAGATGAATTTGACATCTATACTTTCGAGTTTGCATGGCACATAAAGGATTGTGTATGAGCAGTCATACATAACAGGGATATTCTTGTATCAAGAGTTTTCCTTGGTAACAGATGACCTTGAGAGCACAACTCGAGAGGTACTCTGTTACCAAGGAAACCTCAAGATACAAGAATTTCCTTGTTTGTATATGATGCTCATACATAATCTTTTATAGTGTATGGGCAGTCACAGCATAGAAAACCACACAAAACCAGCTGGAGAAGACAACAGAGAATAGAAATTTTAGCATTTTCTTTTTTTAAACCGACAGTGTGTTGCAGATGTTTCTGTAAGTTCAAGTTAAAAAACAGCAACTTCAAGCTTAACTGGATTGAGGAAAGCAACTATGTGGCAGCTTTCCAAGTTGTTATGCTGCAGTAGTGACATAGCTAGTGCAGTATAACAGCTGTGATATGACATAGCTACTGCAGCATAACAACTCCATTATAGTTATGGATTTCTATCCATAATAACATTCTACCATACACTATAAAAGAGTATTGGTATCGCAGACACTCAGAGGTCGTGACTGTAGTGCGTGAGTATGGTGCAGCTGCTTGGTTCATTACTCTGAGCTGTGCAGAGTATAGCTGGATGAGTTAGTTGAACTGCTGAGGTGAGTCAATGCTGATGTCAATGGTATTTCATCAGTGACACTTGGTGAGATGTGCTACTGGATCCAGTTTCTGTGTCCCAACATTTTCACCATCACTTCCATGAGATATTGACATTCATATTGTCAAAGGACAATCCACCTCTTAGATTAGTCGAGCACTACTTTCAGAGGATGGAATACCAGGCAAAAGGTGCCACACATCCATATGTTGTTGTGGATTAAAGATGCTCCTCATATTGGTGAGAATGAAGCAGCTGAAGTTCTGAACTTCATTCAGCGTTACATCACTTGTCACATCCCTGACAAGTATGACAGTCCAACACTGTGGAAGCTGGTGCAGAAGTTTCAGTGGCATCTTTGTGGGAAGTACTGCGCCAATCAGTCAAGTGTCATAATGAGTGGTACACCAGGTGTCGATTTGATTTCTCTAGACATGTCTGCCAGCAAAGACATATGAATGACTTGTTCTCAGCCATGCATCACCATCTCAAGGCAAAGTCTACTAAAAGGGTTTATGAGTTACCCAGACAGGAGAATGAGATGTTCATCAATGACTACAACCCTACACTTCTTCTGATGTGGCAGGCAAACATTGATGTGCAGTGTGTTGCTGATAACTCTGTCTCTTGTTCAATACGTCACATCTTATGTTACGAAACATGAGCAGACCAGTTTGCTTGAGCTTTGGGAAGATATTTCAACTTCAGATGATCATTGATGTCACAGCTCTGGTCACTGGGATTAAAAATATTGGGCCTGATTCTAGAAGGGTGGCGCAGTTGCCGCCGACGCAACTTGCGCTACCCGCAAATCGCGACAATGACTCTGTGCCCTCTTCTAGAAGGCAGGGTCTCCTCAACAAAGACCAGCAACTTGAGACATGCGGCTAGGTACGCCGTACAGAGGGTGTACCTGGCCAGCATGTCTCAACCCTGTTGCAGGTCACAAGTGCACCCCACCTGTGCCCCGACCCCCGGGTTGTCCGCCGCAAAGGCAGAACGTTACCCACCCTGGTAGTCTAGTCCCCCCAACAGAGTTAAATAAATGAATATCTCCCTCATAACCCTGGTAGTCTAGTGGCCCCCCATCTGTATAATAAATGAATAGATCTCCATATTCCTGGTAGTCTAGTGCCCCTGAACAATACAATAATTAATAATGAGTTCCCGTTTTCCTAGTAGTCTACGGCCCCACTACCCCGCCCAGCCATGCCCCCCCACCCATCCCCAGCCAGCAACTGGCACAGCCACCCCTCACCTCCACAGCCAGCCACTGACTGAGTGCAGTAGTGCTACTGCACAGACGCACTCAGAAATTAATTTCTGAGCACATCTGTGCAGTAGCGCTAATACTGCACTCAGTCGGCAGCTGGCCATGGAGATGAGGGGTGGGCTGTGCCAGTCGCCAGCTGGGGACAGGTGGGGGGCTGCTGTGTGGGATGGCATGGCTGGATGGGGTGGGGGGCCACTAGACTACCAAGGAAGCAGTGATCTCTTTAATTATTGTATAGTTCGGGGGAGCACCGGACTACCAGGGATATGGGATCTATTCATTTATTATACAGATCGGGGCCTCTAGACTACCAGGAAATGGGGAGCTCATTATTAATTATTTTACAGTTTGGGGCACTATACTACCAGGACTGGCTTATTGCAGCATATGTGGCCAGCAACTCGTGGTTTGGGGCACAGGTGGGGGATGGCAGTGCCGCCCTGTGGGGCTTCTGCCAACAGGTGTTTCGGGGGCCGGGGGTATTGGTAGCCCTGTGGGGCCCCACTGGGGTGTACTGGGCATGGGGGGAGGGTAACCGTATACTGTCCACTGGACAGCCGATGGGTCTACAGGACCCCGGGGGTATCCGTAAATTATACCAGCTAAATGCTGGCATAACTTACATTGCCAGATCTCCTCCGGGGGTTCTTGTAGAATCTCTATGTGAGCACTTTGTGGCTGCCCTTCTAGAATGGGGTGCAACTGCTGCCATAACCCCCCTAGAGCCATGTCGCAGGGGGTTTATGCGGCGTAACAGCTGTCCAGCGCAAGTGTCCTGTGAGATAGAATAACACATGTCACAACTGCTGGCACAAGTTGCTACATGCACCATTCTGCTTGGTGCAACTGCTGTTACGCAAGGAATAACCCTTCTAGATTCAGGCCCATTGTCTCACAGGGAATGTGGAGCATATGAGGCCAGTGATCATTTGATTGGAACACATATGTACGGCAAGTCTGATGCTGTACAATTTCTCAGTGTTAATTACAAAGAGAAACAAAGGGATGTCTTGAAGTCTCATGATGAGATTGAAGAACTGGCTTTGCACCATCCTTCATCTAAGAACATTTTGAAGATCAACCTGATTGACGTGTACTACCCATACTGGGATAGTATGATGGATAATACGTGCCTCTACCATGTTGCCAAGTGGTACAACTACAAGACTGATGTAGCACCTGACCAAACACGAGAGATTTACAAGGTCAGAGGCTTTGAGGTGTGCCTTGCTAAAAGGAACAAACCCTGGCTAATTGACCACTGTAAACTGAGTCTGTCTACAACTGACAGTAAGGAACATTACTACTTTGCTTTAATGTTCCTCTCTAAGACATGGAGGGATGACACTACACTTAAAGGAGACTGTGAAACATATGAAGAACAGTTCTACCTTTCATATGAGACTTTCAAGAGTGAACAGTCTGAATCATGTGATGTCTGCAGCCTGAAAGCAGCTTATCTGTGGGGTTCCCGTCTCTCCACTGCCTATGTGCTAATTATTTGGGTTCCTTGGCCTCATCTTTACACCAAATCTACTAGATCTGATCCAGAGGCTGACTGCAACTGATATTCTGTGTTTCTCCTGTCAACATTGGCCCTCAGCAGCCACGATGGAGGCTGATATGAAGCAGACCCCATTCCGCCACACTCCGCCCACATCCCCAGAGAAACTACCAAAGAAATCTAAGAAGCAAGGCTCATCTACTGCTAAATCTTTGAGTCCTACTGCTCCAGGGATCCCTCTCATAGTGGATCACTTCTTACAAGAACTCCTTCCTTCAGAAACCCTCTCTGAAATTTCAACGGAATTAAAATCTCTGCACAGCCGGATAATGTAATCATGCACAGTAGATCTTGTAATCATGCATAGAAGATAGTGTAATAATGCCCTCGGTAGATAGTGTAATCATGCACAGAGTAGATAGTGTAATCATGCACATAGTAGATAGTGTAAACCTGCACAGTGGATAGTGTAATCATCCACAGTAGATAGTGTAATCATACACAGAGTAAGTAGTATAATCAGTACAGTAGATAGTGTAATCATGCACAGAGTAGATAGTGTAATCAGTATAGAGGATAGTGTAATCATGCACAGAGCAAATAGTGTAATCAGTACAGTAGATAGTGCAATCATGCAAAGTAGATAATGTAATTATGCACAGAGTAAACAGTATAATCATTCACAGTGGATAATGTAATCATGCACAGTAGATAGAGTAATCATGCACAGAGTAGATAGTGTAATCAGTACAGTAGATAGTGTAATCATGCATAGTATATAATGTGATTATGCACAGAGTAAACAGTATAATCATGCACAGTGGATAATGAAACCATCTACAGTAGATAGTGTAATCATGCACATAGTAGATAGTTTAAACATGCATAGTAGATAGTATAATCTTGCACAGTACATAGTGTAATCATGCACAGTAGATAATATAATCATGCACAGTAGATAGTGTAATCATGCAGGGAGTAGATAGTGTAATCAGTACAGTAGATAGTGAAATCATGCACAGAGCAGATAGTGTAATCAGAAGAGTAGTTAGTGTAATCATGCACAGAGCAGATAGTGTAATCAGTACAGTAGATAGTGTAATCATGCATAGTACATAATGCAATTAAGCACAGAGTAAAAAGTATAATTATGCACAGTGGATAATGTAATCATGCACAGTAGATAGAGTAATCATGCACAGAGTAGATAGTGTAATCATGCACAAAGCAGATAGTGTAATCAGTACAGTATATAGTGTAATCATGCATAGTAGATAATGTAATTATGCAAAGAGTAAACAGTATAATAATGCACAGTGGATAATGTAATCATGCACAGAGCAAATAGTGTAATCAGTACAGTAGATAGTGTAATCATGCACAGAGCAGATATTTAATCAGTACAGTAGATAGTGTAATCATGCATAGTAGATAATGTAATTATACAGAGAGTAAACAGCATAATCATGCACAGTGGATAATGTAATCAGGCACAGTAGATAGAGTAATCATGCAAATAGTAGATAGTGCAAAAATGCACAGTAGACAGTGTAAACATGCACAGTAGATAGTGTAATCATGAACAGTAGATAGTGTAAACATGCACAGTAGATAATGTAATCATGAACAGTAGATAGTGTAATCATGCACAGAGTAGATAGAGTAATCAGTACAGTAGATAGTGTAATCATGCATAGAGTAGATAGTGTAATCAGTACAGTAGATAACGTAATCATGCACAGAGCAGATGGTGTAATCAGTACAGTAGATAGTGTAATCATGCATAGTAGATAATGTAATTATGCAAAGAGTAAACAGTATAATCATGCACAGCGGATTATGTAAACATGCACAGTAGTTAGAGTAATCATGCACAGAGCAGATAGTGTAATCAGTAAAGTAGATAGTGTAATCATGCATAGTAGATAATGTAATTTTGCAAAGAGGAAACAGTATAATCATGCACAATGGATAATGAAATCATGCACAGTAGATAGTGTAATCATGCACAGTAGATAGTGTAAACATGCACAGAAGATAATGTAATCATGCACAGTAGATAGTGTAAATCATGCACAGAGTAGATAGTGTTATCAGTACAGTAGATAGTGTAATCATGCAGAGAGTAGATAGTGTAATCAGTACAGTAGATAGAGTAATCATGCACAGAGCAGATCGTATAATCAGTAGAGTTGATAGTGTAATCATGCACAAAGCAGATAGTGTAATCAGTACAGTAGATAGTGTAATCATGCATAGTAGATAATGTAGTTATGCACAGAGTAAACAGTATAATCTTGCACAGTGGATAATGTAATCATGCACAGAGCAAATAGTGTAATCAGTACAGCAGATAGTGTAATCATGCAGAGAGCGGATAGTTTAATCAGTACAGTAGATAGTGTAATCATGCACAGTAGATAATGTAATTATGCACAGAGTAAACAGCATAATCATGCACAGTGGATAATGTAATCTTGCACAGCAGATAGAGTAACCATGCACATAGTACATAGTGCAAAAATGCACAGTAGACAGAGTAAACATGCACAGTAGATAGTGTAATCATGCACAGTAGATAGTGTAAACATGCACAGTAGATAATATAATCATGCACAGTAGATAGTGTAATCATGTACAGAGTAGATAGTGTAATCAGTACAGTAGATAGTGTAATCATGCATAGAGTAGATAGAGTAATCAGTACAATAGATAGCGTAATCATGCACAGAGCAGATGGTGTAATCAGTACAGTAGATAGTGTAATCATGCATAGTAGATAATGTAATTATGCAAAGAGTAAACAGTATAATCATGCACAGCGGATAATGTAATCATGCACAGTAGTTAGAGTAATCATACACAGAGCAGATAGTGTAATCAGTACAGTAGATAGTGTAATCATGCACAGCAGATAATGTAATTATGCACAGAGTAAACAGTATAATCATGCACAGTGGATAATGTAATCATGCAGAGTAGATTGTGTAATCAGGCACATAGTAGAGAGTGTAAACATGCATAATAGATAATGTAATCATGCACAGTTCATAATGTAATCATGCACAGTAGATCTCGCAGTCATGCATAGAGCATATAGTGTAATAATGCAAGGTAGATAGTGCAATCATGCACAGAGTAGATAGTGTAATCATGCACACAGTAGATAGTGGAAAACTGCACAGTGGATTGTGTAATCATGCACAGTAGATAATGTAATCATGCACAGTAGATAGTGTAAACATGCACAGTAGATAATATAATCATGCACAGTAGATAGTGTAATCATGCACAGAGTAGACAGTGTAATCAGTACAGCAGATAATGAAATCATGCACAGAGTAGCTAGTGTAATCAGTACAGTGGATAGTGTAATCATGCACAGAGCAGATAGTGTAATCAGTACAGTAGGCAGTGTAATCATGCCTAGTAGATAATGTAATTATCGCACAGAGTAAACAGAATAATCTTGCACAGTTTATAATGTAATCATGCACAGTAGAAAGTGTAATCATGCACCGAGCAGATAGTGTAATCAGTACAGTAGGTAGTGTAATCATGCACAGAAGATAATGTAATTATGCACAGAGTAAACAGTATAATCATGCACAGTGGATAATGTAATCATGCACAGTAGATAGCGTAATCATGCACATAGTAGATAGTGTAAACATGCTTAGTAGATAATGTAATCATGCACAGTACATAATGTACTCAAGCACAGCAGATCTTGTAACAATGCATGGAGCAGATAGTGTAATCATGAACGGCAGATAGTGTAATCATGCACAGAGTAGATAGTGTAATCAGTACAGTAGATTGTGTAATCATGCACAGAATTGATATTGTAATCAGTACACCAGATAATGTAATCATGCACAGTAGATAGTGTAATCATCCCCAGACTAGATATTGCAATCATGCACAGTAGATAGTGTAATCATGTACAGTAGATAATGTAATCAGGCACAGTAGATAGTATAATCAAGCACAGTAGATAATGTAATCATGCACAGACTAGATAGTGCAATTATGCACAGTAGATAGTATAATCATGCAAAGTACATAGTGTAATCATGCAGAGCAGATAGTGTAATCATGCACAGTAGATAATGTAATCATGCACACTAGATAGTGTAGTCATGCACAGACTAGGTAGTGTAATCATGCACAGTAGATAGTGTAATCAGTACAGTAGATAACGTAATCATGTACAGAGCGGATAGTTTAATCAGTACAGTAGATAGTGTAATCATGCATAGTAGATAATGTAATTATGCACAGAGTAAACAGCACAATGATGCACAGTGGATAATGTAATCATACACAGTAGATAGAGTAATCATGCACATATTAGATAGTGCAAAAATGCACAATAGACAGTGTAAACATGCACAGTAGATAGTGTAATCATGCACAGTAGATAGTGTAAACATGCACAGTAGATAATGTAATCATGAACAGTAGATAGTGTTGTCATGCACAGAGTAGATAGTGTAATCAGTACAGTAGATAGTGAAATCATTCATACAGTAGATAGTGTAATCAGTACAGTAGAGAGCGTAATCATGCACAGAGCAGATGGTGTAATCAGTACAGTAGATAGTGTAATCATGCACAGTAGATAATGTAATTATGCAAAGAGTAAACAGTATAATCATGCACAGCGGATAATGTAATCATGCACAGTAGTTAGAGTAATCATGCACAGAGCAGATAGTGTAATCAGTAAAGTAGATAGTGTAATCATGCACAGTAGATAATGTAATTATGCAAAGAGTAAACAGTATAATCATGCACAGTGGATAATGAAATCATGCACAGTAGATAGTGTAATCATGCACAGTAGATAGTGTAAACATGCACAGTAGATAATGTAATCATGCACAGTAGATAGTGTAATCATGCATAGAGTAGATAGTGTTATCAGTTCAGTAGATAGTGTAATCATGCAGAGAGTAGATAGTGTAATCAGTACAGTAGATAGAGTAATCATACACAGAGCAGATAGTGTAATCAGTAGAGTTGATAGTGTAATCATGCACAAAGCAGATAGTGTAATCAGTACAGTAGATAGTGAACATGCAAGTAATAATTAATCATGCACAGTAAGATAATGTAATCTTGCACAGTAGATAGTGTAATCATGCATAGAGCATATGGTATAATGCAGCAGTAGACAGAGTAATCATGCAGTAGATAGTGTAATCATGCACAGTAGATAGTGTAAACATGCACAGTAGATAATGTAATCATGCACAGTAGATAGTGTAATCATGCACAGAGTAGATAGTGTAATCAGTACAGTAGATAGTGTAATCATGCATAGAGTAGATAGAGTAATCAGTACAATAGATAGCGTAATCATGCACAGAGCAGATGGTGTAATCAGTACAGTAGATAGTGTAATCATGCATAGTAGATAATGTAATTATGCAAAGAGTAAACAGTATAATCATGCACAGCGGATAATGTAATCATGCACAGTAGTTAGAGTAATCATACACAGAGCAGATAGTGTAATCAGTACAGTAGATAGTGTAATCATGCACAGCAGATAATGTAATTATGCACAGAGTAAACAGTATAATCATGCACAGTGGATAATGTAATCATGCAGAGTAGATTGTGTAATCAGGCACATAGTAGAGAGTGTAAACATGCATAATAGATAATGTAATCATGCACAGTTCATAATGTAATCATGCACAGTAGATCTCGCAGTCATGCATAGAGCATATAGTGTAATAATGCAAGGTAGATAGTGCAATCATGCACAGAGTAGATAGTGTAATCATGCACACAGTAGATAGTGGAAAACTGCACAGTGGATTGTGTAATCATGCACAGTAGATAATGTAATCATGCACAGTAGATAGTGTAAACATGCACAGTAGATAATATAATCATGCACAGTAGATAGTGTAATCATGCACATAGTAGACAGTGTAATCAGTACAGCAGATAATGAAATCATGCACAGAGTAGCTAGTGTAATCAGTACAGTGGATAGTGTAATCATGCACAGAGCAGATAGTGTAATCAGTACAGTAGGCAGTGTAATCATGCCTAGTAGATAATGTAATTATGCACAGAGTAAACAGAATAATCTTGCACAGTTTATAATGTAATCATGCACAGTAGAAAGTGTAATCATGCACCAAGCAGATAGTGTAATCAGTACAGTAGGTAGTGTAATCAAGCACAGAAGATAATGTAATTATGCACAGAGTAAACAGTATAATCATGCACAGTGGATAATGTAATCATGCACAGTAGATAGCGTAATCATGCACATAGTAGATAGTGTAAACATGCTTAGTAGATAATGTAATCATGCACAGTACATAATGTACTCAAGCACAGCAGATCTTGTAACAATGCATGGAGCAGATAGTGTAATCATGAACGGCAGATAGTGTAATCATGCACAGAGTAGATAGTGTAATCAGTACAGTAGATTGTGTAATCATGCACAGAATTGATATTGTAATCAGTACACCAGATAATGTAATCATGCACAGTAGATAGTGTAATCATCCCCAGACTAGATATTGCAATCATGCACAGTAGATAGTGTAATCATGTACAGTAGATAATGTAATCAGGCACAGTAGATAGTATAATCAAGCACAGTAGATAATGTAATCATGCACAGACTAGATAGTGCAATTATGCACAGTAGATAGTATAATCATGCAAAGTACATAGTGTAATCATGCAGAGCAGATAGTGTAATCATGCACAGTAGATAATGTAATCATGCACACTAGATAGTGTAGTCATGCACAGACTAGGTAGTGTAATCATGCACAGTAGATAGTGTAATCATGCACAGTAGATAGTGTAATCAGTACAGTAGATAATGTAATCATGTACAGAGCGGATAGTTTAATCAGTACAGTAGATAGTGTAATCATGCATAGTAGATAATGTAATTATGCACAGAGTAAACAGCACAATGATGCACAGTGGATAATGTAATCATACACAGTAGATAGAGTAATCATGCACATAGTACATAGTGAAAAAATGCACACTAAACAGTGTAAACATGCACAGTAGATCGTGTAATCATGCACAGTAGATAGTGTAAACATGCACAGTAGATAATGTAATCATGCACAGTAGATAGTGCAATCATGCATAGAGTAGATAGTGTAATCAGTACAGCACATAGTGTAATCATGCACAGAGCAGATAGTGTAATTAGTACAGTAGAGAGTGTAATAATGCATAGTAGATAATGTATTTATGCAGAGAGTAAACAGTATAATCATGCACAGCGGATAATGTAATCATGCACTGTACATAATGTAATCATGCACAGTAGATCTTGTAATCATGCATAGAGCAGATAGTGTAATAATGCTCGGTAGATAGTGTAATCATGCACAGAGTAGATAGTGTAATCATGCACATAGTAGATAGTGTAAACCTGCACAGTGGATAGTGTAATCATCCACAGTAGATAGTGTAATCATACACAGAGTAAGTAGTATAATCAGTACAGTAGATAGTGTAATCATGCACAGTAGATAGTGTAATCAGTATAGAGGATAGTGTAATCATGCACAGAGCAAATAGTGTAATCAGTACAGTAGATAGTGCAATCATGCAAAGTAGATAATGTAATTATGCACAGAGTAAACAGTATAATCATTCACAGTGGATAATGTAATCATGCACAGTAGATAGAGTAATCATGCACAGAGTAGATAGTGTAATCAGTACAGTAGATAGTGTAATCATGCATAGTATATAATGTGATTATGCACAGAGTAAACAGTATAATCATGCTCAGTGGATAATGAAACCATCTACAGTAGATAGTGTAATCATGCACATAGTATATAGTTTAAACATGCATAGTAGATAGTATAATCTTGCACAGTACATAGTGTAATCATGCACAGTAGATAATATAATCATGCACAGTAGATAGTGTAATCATGCAGGGAGTAGATAGTGTAATCAGAACAGTAGATAGTGAAATCATGCACAGAGCAGATAGTGTAATCAGAAGAGTAGTTAGTGTAATCATGCACAGAGCAGATAGTGTAATCAGTACAGTAGATAGTGCAATCATGCACAGTAGATAATGTCATTATGCACAGAGTAAACAGTATAATCATTCACAGTGGATAATGTCATCATGCACGGTAGATAGTGTAATCATGCACAGAGTAGATAGTGTAATCAGTACAGTAGATAGTGTAATCATGCGTAGTAGATAATGTAATTATGCACAGTATAATCAGTAAACAGTATAATCATGCACAGTGGATGCTGAAATCATCTACAGAAGATAGTGTAATCATGCACATAGTAGATAGTGTAAACATGCACAGTAGATAGTGTAATCATGCACAGAGTAGATAGTGTAATCAGTACGGTAGATAGTGTAATCATGCAGAGAGTAGATACTGTAATCAGTACAGTAGATAGTGTAATCATGCACAGAGCAGAAAGTGTAATCAGTAGAGTAGATAGTGTAATCATGCACAGAGCAGATAGTGTAATCAGTACAGTAGATAGCGTAATAATGCATGGTAGATAACGTAATTATGCACAGAGTAAACAGTATAATCATGCACAGTGGATAATGTAATCATGCACAGACCAGATAGTGCAATCAGTACAGTAGATAGCGTAATCATGCACAGAGCAGATAGTTTAATCAGTACAGTAGATAGTGTAATCATGCATAGTATATAATGTGATTATGCACAGAGTAAACAGTATAATCATGCACAGTGGATAATGAAACCATCTACAGTAGATAGTGTAATCATGCACATAGTAGATAGTTTAAACATGCATAGTAGATAGTATAATCTTGCACAGTACATAGTGTAATCATGCACAGTAGATAATATAATCATGCACAGTAGATAGTGTAATCATGCAGGGAGTAGATAGTGTAATCAGTACAGTAGATAGTGAAATCATGCACAAAGCAGATAGTGTAATCAGAAGAGTAGTTAGTGTAATCATGCACAGAGCAGATAGTGTAATCAGTACAGTAGATAGTGTAATCATGCATAGTACATAATGCAATTAAGCACAGAGTAAAAAGTATAATTATGCACAGTGGATAATGTAATCATGCACAGTAGATAGAGTAATCATGCACAGAGTAGATAGTGTAATCATGCACAAAGCAGATAGTGTAATCAGTACAGTATATAGTGTAATCATGCATAGTAGATAATGTAATTATGCAAAGAGTAAACAGTATAATAATGCACAGTGGATAATGTAATCATGCACAGAGCAAATAGTGTAATCAGTACAGTAGATAGTGTAATCATGCACAGAGCAGATAGTTTAATCAGTACAGTAGATAGTGTAATCATGCATAGAAGATAATGTAATTATACAGAGAGTAAACAGCATAATCATGCACAGTGGATAATGTAATCAGGCACAGTAGATAGAGTAATCATGCAAATAGTAGATAGTGCAAAAATGCACAGTAGACAGTGTAAACATGCACAGTAGATAGTGTAATCATGAACAGTAGATAGTGTAAACATGCACAGTAGATAATGTAATCATGAACAGTAGATAGTGTAATCATGCACAGAGTAGATAGAGTAATCAGTACAGTAGATAGTGTAATCATGCATAGAGTAGATAGTGTAATCAGTACAGTAGATAACGTAATCATGCACAGAGCAGATGGTGTAATCAGTACAGTAGATAGTGTAATCATGCATAGTAGATAATGTAATTATGCAAAGAGTAAACAGTATAATCATGCACAGCGGATTATGTAAACATGCACAGTAGTTAGAGTAATCATGCACAGAGCAGATAGTGTAATCAGTACAGTAGATAGTGTAATCATGCATAGTAGATAATGTAATTATGCACAGAGTAAACAGTATAATCATGCACAGTGGATAATGAAATCATGCACAGTAGATAGTGTAATCATGCACAGTAGATAGTGTAAACATGCACAGTAGATAATGTAATCATGCACAGTAGATAGTGTAAATCATGCACAGAGTAGATAGTGTAATCAGTACAGTAGATAGTGTAATCATGCAGAGAGTAGATAGTGTAATCAGTACAGTAGATAGAGTAATCATGCACAGAGCAGATAGTGTAATCAGTAGAGTTGATAGTGTAATCATGCACAAAGCAGATAGTGTAATCAGTACAGTAGATAGTGTAATCATGCATAGTAGATAATGTAGTTATGCACAGAGTAAACAGTATAATCTTGCACAGTGGATAATGTAATCATGCACAGAGCAAATAGTGTAATCAGTACAGCAGATAGTGTAATCATGCACAGAGCGGATAGTTTAATCAGTACAGCAGATAGTGTAATCATGCACAGTAGATAATGTAATTATGCACAGAGTAAACAGCATAATCATGCACAGTGGATAATGTAATCTTGCACGGCAGATAGAGTAACCATGCACATAGTACATAGTGCAAAAATGCACAGTAGACAGAGTAAACATGCACAGTAGATAGTGTAATCATGCACAGTAGTTAGTGTAAACATGCACAGTAGATAATATAATCATGCACAGTAGATGGTGTAATCATGTACAGGAGTAGATAGTGTAATAATCAGTACAGTGATGAGTGTAATCATGCATAGAGTAGATAGAGTAATCAGTACAATAGATGGCGTAATCATGCAAGAGCAGATGGTGTAATCAGTACAGTAGATGGTGTAATCATGCATAGTAGATAATGTAATTATGCAAAGAGTAAACAGTATAATCATGCACAGCGGATAATGTAATCATGCACAGTAGTTAGAGTAATCATACACAGAGCAGATAGTGTAATCAGTACAGTAGATAGTGTAATCATGCACAGCAGATAATGTAATTATGCACAGAGTAAACAGTATAATCATGCACAGTGGATAATGTAATCATGCAGAGTAGATTGTGTAATCAGGCACATAGTAGAGAGTGTAAACATGCATAATAGATAATGTAATCATGCACAGTTCATAATGTAATCATGCACAGTAGATCTCGCGGTCATGCATAGAGCATATGGTGTAATAATGCAAGGAGTAGATGTGCAATCATGCACAGAGTAGATAGTGTAATCATGCACACAGTAGATAGTGGAAAACTGCACAGTGGATTGTGTAATCATGCACAGTAGATAATGTAATCATGCACAGTAGATAGTGTAAAACATGCAGTAGTAGATAATATAATCATGCACAGTAGATAGTGTAATCATGCACATAGTAGACAGTGTAATCAGTACAGCAGATAATGAAATCATGCACAGAGTAGCTAGTGTAATCAGTACAGTGGATAGTGTAATCATGCACAGAGCAGATAGTGTAATCAGTACAGTAGGCAGTGTAATCATGCCTAGTAGATAATGTAATTATGCACAGAGTAAACAGAATAATCTTGCACAGTTTATAATGTAATCATGCACAGTAGAAAGGTAATCAACCAAGCAGATAGTGTAATCAGTACAGTAGGTGGTGTAATCATGCACAGAAGATAATGTAATTATGCACAGAGTAAACAGTATAATCATGCACAGTGGATAATGTAATCATGCACAGTAGATAGCAATCATGCAATATAGTAGATAGTGTAAACATGCTTAGTAGATAATGTAATCATGCACAGTACATAATGTACTCAAGCACATGAATCTTGTAACAATGCATGGAGCAGATAGTGTAATCATGAACGGCAGATAGTGTAATCATGCACAGAGTAGATAGTGTAATCAGTACAGTAGATTGTGTAATCATGCACAGAATTGATATTGTAATCAGTACACCAGATAATGTAATCATGCACAGTAGATAGTGTAATCATCCCAGACTAGATATTGCAATCATGCACAGTAGATAGTGTAATCATGTACAGTAGATAATGTAATCATGCACAGTAGATAGTATAATCAAGCACAGTAGATAATGTAATCATGCACAGACTAGATAGTGCAATTATGCACAGTAGATAGTATAATCATGCAAAGTACATAGTGTAATCATGCAGAGCAGATAGTGTAATCATGCACAGTAGATAATGTAATCATGCACACTAGATGGTGTAGTCATGCACAGACTAGGTAGTGTAATCATGTCACAGTAGATGGTGTAATCATGCACAGTAGATAGTGTATTCAGTACAGTAGCTGACAGTTTAACCAGTACAGTAGATGTGCAATCATGCATAGTAGATAATGTAATTATGCACAGAGTAAACAGCACAATGATGCACAGTGGATAATGTAATCATACACAGTGATAGAATAATCATGCACATATTAGATAGTGCAAAAATGCACAATAGACAGTGTAAACATGCACAGTAGATAGTGTAATCGTAAAGCTATACAGGATGACCAACACATTAGGGGCTGCCAAGTGGACAGGGTGAGCTACACAGTAAACATGTGTTAACATTTGGTAATGTTTCCTACAGGGAGTAGTGCCTATTCCTTGTGACCCTGGCTCCTTAACCCAGTCCTTCAGCAAGTAAATGTGGCAGAGGAGGCATACAATGAGACACACGGCACAGCATGTAACATCATTGAGCTTGTCATTGGCATATTCAAAATGCACTTCAGATGCTCGGACTGTTCAGGTGGTGCCCTACGATGTACTCTGCAGAAGGCATGTTGTATATTCTTAGCCTGCTGTATGTTATACAACATGGTGCTCAACTGTGGAATATGCCTGCCAGAACCTGAGGAAGGTGCTGACCGTGACATGGAGCCAGAGGTGCATGGGATAGTGGAGCAGCTCAATAGGCGTGACCCATGCATGGCCAGAAGGTCCCAGGAACATCGCCAGAACATCATCAGAAGATTGACAGAAATGGGCAGGTGAGTGAAAACATGGACAACAGTCATGCTTGTAATAGTGTATTGTCATAATTTCTACAAACAAACAATGTAAAAGAATGCACACAACCAAAGACAGAAACACAAGATGCTACAGAGGAGATACAGGGATATTGGTGGGATGTGGGCGTGTAAAACAGGGTGCATGGGAAGGGTGCATGTGAGAAAGGTTATTGTGAGGTGCAGCACCCAACATCAGTGCCTGCTCCTGTCATGAGTCTGGATTGATAACCTACCAGGAGGACATGTAGTAGGGGTCATGTGTATTGAGGAGCTGTAGGGTGATGTTTGAGGGGATGGTGACACCCTGGGATGGTCATGACCATGCCTTGGGCTAGGTGATGCCAAGCCCAGGGATCACCCAGTGGTTCGGTGAATGCCAATGGAAGATGCTATTGCAGCTGTGCTGGCTGACCCCAACCTGCCATGATGTGCTGATGATGCATGCTGGGGGATACTACCCACATGCTGAGGGCATGCACCAGTGTGGTGCTGCTGCCTGGCCAGACCACTCTCCCTCACCATGGCACCAAGCTCCCTCACTGCCCCAGTTAGTTCACCATAAACCTGGTAACAGGCATCCAGGAACCATGCCTCATGCTCCTTCGCATGCTGTTCTGCATGCTACAAGTTGGCATGCATGGTATCCTGAAGGTGGGCCAATTCCTGCCACATTTCCCTTTGGAATGTGTGCAGCTCCCTTTGTGCAGTGGACTGGGAGTCCACTGCAGACCAGGGCAGCTGCTGAGCCTCTGAGTGATCCTTTCTTGGGAGGGGGGCATTGTCATCCAAGACAGTATGTGTACATGGGTGTCGGCGGCTAGTAGGGTGTGTGCGCCCCACACCCTATGTGGATGGTGGTGGTGGCAGTGCCTCGCTGGCTGTGGGGCCATGCATGTCCTGGGAGTGGAAAGGTGGGACAACATGTTGGCAGCCCATAGACACCAGTGGCTCAGGCCATGTGGCATGGGAGCTGGAAGGTGTGGAGATCATACCTGTGGTAGTGGTGAAGGGGGTGGCGGTGGTAGCAGTTGAGGTAGTGGTGGCATGACCCTCCAGGGACCTTGCCAGCACAGAAGGAACTGTATGCCTGGCAGGTGACTGTCTGGTGGCCATGATAGCCCCCTGGTGTTCACCCCTGCCTAGTTGAGGCTATCGAGGGACACCTCTGATGGGGAGAACCCTCCCAGTGCAGCAATGGCAGCTAGATAATCCCCAGGGGGAATGTAGGTGTCTTCATCTCTGTCACAGAGGTCATCCACTATGGTGTCCAAGGACTCCCACTTCTCTTCATGTGAAGCCTTCAGCTGGACAGGTGACGTGGATGGCCCTGTGTCCTCCTCCAGATCAACCTCTTTGGTGGTGCAATTTCCCTCCACTGTGGACAGAGAAGAACACTGTCAGGGTGATGCACAGTACACAGTGGTCCTGTACCAGTGCCAGCACATGCATACCACACCATTGCTGTATATATCACCCAGTGCCAGCATTAAACAAGTGACTACAGCCTACAGACACACATTCAGGGTGCATGCACATCTATTGGTGGAATATGGACCCTTCAGGCATGCCCACATCTAGCACCAATGTATCCCACACACCCCACACACCTGAAGACAGTGACACACAGGGATGGCTAAGGTAACACACCCAGTGATACACTTGTCAGCATGCAACACTGCACGTGGAAAGAACACCTGCAGCTGTGACACACACTATGTCCATAGGCACAGGGTATCTGTGTTCAGAGGACTACAAGACAGTGTTAATGTGGCTCATGCAGCTAGGCAAGTAGTATGGTAAACACAGCAGCAGACAGTTCCATACCGCACACAGGCCATCTCAATGAACACATGTGTGCACTGCCCAGGGCTGCATTGTGCCACAGCATAAGCAGAGCTGCACGTATACCCATGTACACCTAGGCGCACCATACTGGTGCACAGCCATGAGGCACCTGTTGGGGGATGGAAATGTTCCAGTGGTCAGTGGCTGTTCCATAAGTGTGTGTGTGTGTGTGTGTGTGTGTGTGTGTGTGTGTGTGTGTGTGTGTGTGACTCTGCACAACCAATAGGCCACACCATGGCATTGGTTGTGGGCATGCATCACAGGAATGTAGGGGCTGGGCCCCCCCAGGCTGTCCAAGCCCATTAATGACTCTCACATGTCCATCCTTGGGTGACGGACACCTAGCAGTGTTTAAGTGCCACATACACACCAGTAGGAGCATCCATTGTGCTGGCTGCAACAGGCCCTGTGTTGTGTCACAACACCAACAGGTGTGGGACATGTGGTGGATGCACAGACCTGTGTTGTTGGCTGTGTAATTACAGTATCCTGGTCTTTGCACAGGATAGCATGGGGTACACATCCACATGATGGTTTTACAGAGATCTGTCATAGGAACAGTATGCCTGTGATATCTGTTGTGACAGCCCCCCCGCCCTCGGGGCATGCACAGCATTCCGTAGATGCACAAGGGCATCCATTTATTTATCATACTGTGCGCCTCCAGTGCCACTGTCACAGTGTATACATGTGATAGGACAGTGCGACAGTGCAGCGCAGAGTTAATACACATCTTCCAGCTGGGTCCGGTGTATGTGTGACAGTAACATTCAGCAGTACCTGACACAAAACACTGCACATTTGTTCCCCATCCAATACTATAGCCCCAGGTCACTGTAGCAGAATACACACGCTGCAGCAGACCATGATAACTGTGTATTGCCTGAAGACACCTACCTGTTCCTGTGGAACTTGTCTCCTGGGACATGTTCAGGCCTTCTGTTGCAATCGCAGATGTCAGACTACTGCTTGCAGCTCCAGTGAGCTGTGTAGGTGATGCTGTGTTCACACTCAAATAGTCCGGGCAATTCACACATGGTAATGCATACAAATCAGGACATAATGACATGCTAATGTGGTGATTTGCACTCTGACTGCCTAAGTAGGCTCATTTGCATAGAACTTCTGAATATTGCATGTAATTGTGGCAGGCAAACGTGTTTGTACCAGGCAAATGGTTAACGCAGCAGTGCAGCGCTATATAAATGGTGTGGTGTAAACTGAATTTGCGCCACTCTAAACATGCATGCACGATGATGTCATTACTAGTAAGTTCATGCAAGGGTCACGCATGCTCAGTGAGGCCATTTCACATTAGCATGGCACTGTAGTGTTTTACGTGCCCTCTTCCTTTGCTAGCCCCATGTTAAATCACGTGCATTTCCAGTTGTGTTCTGGACACCTTTACGGGCACATTGGTGTTAAGGTGGAGTTTCTCTCAATGACTGCATGAGTATGGCAGCCAGAAGAAGGCTCATGGCAGTGGATCAGAGGGACCAGTGGTGGGGGAAGTGGAGCTGACCAACATGGTGCAGCTGGTGATGACCAGGAAGCACCAGCTCTTTGGAGTTGTGCATAAGTGGGATAGGCCAAGGCATGAGATATGGGCATCTGTGGTGCGCCACCTCACTGCACACACAGGCATCCACCACACAGGGGAGCAGTGCAGGCATCATTTTGTGTACCTCCAGTGGTGAGAGAGCCAGATGCTGGACAGAATCCAGCACACGGTGTGTGATGATACTGTGCCTGTGCCAGGTAAGTGGACACCTTTATAATAGACCAGCATTATGCATGTCAAAGGGTGTAGGCAGGCTTAATAACAGTACACATGTGGTTACATATTTGTTTGACAGGTCACTGCACACATACCAATTATGCTACAGTGTTATCCTCATGCAGTGCTGTGTGTAGACCACTATGGGAACAGTGGTGTCCGTGTGTGGGTCAACAGTGCCTGTGTATGTGGTAGTGCATGTGACGTGCACAGAGGTATCATGTGACATGTATCAGTGTGCATTATCATTGGTAGTGTAGCACATGTTGCACATGTGCACATATCTGTTACATAGATTGTGCCGTTGGATGGTGTTTGTATGACAATGAATTGTCCAGCCACACTTCTGTACATTGACATGGTCTGCCATGGGAGGGCCTATTCTTCACACACTGTCCGGACGTGTGTAGGTTGCAGACACACTGCTGCTTGTGTTACTGGCATGGTGGCCATGTACCCTCCCTGCAGGTGAACATGGTGCATACTATGTGACAGGGCCAGAACTGTTGCTAACCACTGCATCATATGTCGATAACATTTTCCCGGTGTGTGCGAACCTCTGCCTGTGAGTGATGGATGGCTGCTGATTATATTCCATGGGCTCACTGTGCTGTGTCAATGTGCTCCTCAGGCCACATTATATTGGCCTCTGCTGGGTCCAGTGGTCAGCCAACACACATGTCAGTCACAGTAATGGGCACTGTAGTGACACTGTCTGTGTGGGGTGTGCTAGCCACAGCTGTGCCACTGTATGCCCTGTCTACCATAGTCTCGCATTGTATGCAGCATATGGGCTCATCAATATGCCCCCCCCACCAGTACATATTGTCAATGTGGTATGATCCATGGGGGGGGCACAGGTGTGGGCAATCCATGCTGTGCATTAGGCATATACTGTCGGGGTGACAACTGGTTGTACGTCACCTGCAGGACATATGTGCTGGGTGCATACAGCTCTGTACACATCTGTCCCACTTTTGTCTGTACATTGCTTCTCCTGATGATGTCAGTTGGCCTAGCATGTGTGATGTACATGGACCACTACTGTACAATGTGCCAACATTGCTCATGTGTCCTATATACCATATGTTGGTTGGGAAGGGACACCATATACTGTTTGACAGTTGTGCACAATGTCACTGGCACAGTTTTGGAGGGGGGGTTATTGGTGTCCATTAGGGTACTGACACTGTTCTAGTCCCTTCACTTTGCAGACCAAACCACCAGGGGATGTCAGCAGCAGAGGCACAGTCAGGGTACTGTGGCTTATGGCCAGCAGGTCAGGGATGGCAGAGATGGGTAGCAGGATACCACATGAGTATGTCCCCTTGTAGATTACATATGTTGCATTCCTTGCTAGGTGGGACATGCATGGTACCCCTTTATAGCACAGTGTTGCAACCTTACGTGCATTTGTATTGTGTCATGGCGCTGGTCCCAGTGGCATGTGGCCATGGTGCACCCATGCAGCTGTGCTGCTGGACATGGCATTGCACCACACAGCCTGTGGACTTGTGTTGTGACTGCACATGGCTGTTCACAGTCCTGCACTGCTGCATCATGATGTGTCATGCATGCCTGGACCATACAGTGGTTGTACTCTGCATGTAGAACTCGCCTACATGGGCACATGCCCTCCTTGGTGCTGCTGTCCTTCTGTCCTTCATCTGCACCTGGGGTGTTACATGTCAGCCATTAGGTGGCCCTGTCTCACATATGTGACTGCAACATGCTTGCATAGGTGTATCTGCCTCCCTGCATCTTGTGCATCGGTCTACACATGGTGGCCTATGGTCCACCGTGGGCACGTCCATTCAACACCCATTGGCCATGTAGGTGGCAGTGTTCTCCCACTGTGTTCTCCATACCTACTGTGCATGGTTCATCTGCTACTATTCCACAGTTGCATTCTACTATTGATTGCAGCTGTCTCCTCCTGTGGCTTGAAGTGTACTACTCCCATACATATGCCGTGGGCATGTTTGCATTGTATACATTGTACACAGTGCATGTGGTGTGTGGTCTTCATGACTGTGTCATGATGGGTGGGTGTATTGTCTGGTTTCTGTGGTTGTGCGTATGCCCACAGCATGCATACTTCCCATGCCATGCTTATGGCCTGGACATGGACTCCTCAGACATTGTGTGCTCACAGTGGTGTGGGCATGTGTGTGCCATCCACATCAAGCATGCATTCTGGTCACATTGCACTGTGATGTTCTGGTGTGCCACCACTACAGGGCTGTGCTGCACACTGTGGCCTATTGTATGACCAATGAGTGGTGTTGCTACTGCTGTATAGCTCAGTGGTGTGTCATGACCAAGGGTACTGTGTCCATTGCATGACCACATGACACACATATGACATGGACAGTGGATATGGCTGTCTTGGGGAGTTTGGGTACACTTGCACTGGATCTGCAACATAGCTGTGTGGTTTGACACTACAGGCCACAGTATGTTGCCCTGTGGACTGGGGGCATGGGGTTTCTGATAGTGCTGTCACAATGCTTCATAGGGCTACATTATGTCCCGTTGGGCAGCATGTCCTGGTCCTTATGTTGCTACAATAGATTTGATTGTACTATGGAGCTGACTGGGGGTTACCTCAGGGGGGCTGTGTGGCAGTACTTTGTCATGGGAAACATTGGGAATGCATGGGGCAGCATCCCATTGGAGGAGGAGGTGGTGATGGTGGTAATGGCCATACCAGCCATCATGTTTGTGTGGGATGGGCTTGAGGGTACCATGAGTTTATGTGATCCTGCAGACTGGCACATGTCAGGTGGTTTCTGCACTGTTTCCATTGTTGGGTACATCGGCATATCAGTTGCGGTATGCTGTCCTTCTCTGGGGCCACATTTCGGGTGCTACATTACTCCACAGTATCAGCTCACCATCCTTACATGGACATCTTTCTCCCCATGGGTATAAATCGCACACAGTGGCATAGATTATGGTGGGGGGGGGGCATGCTGCCTCCCCCCACAGCTGTTATGGCCACTCAGAGCAGGACTTTTTGAAGCTCTGTGTTTTTTTTATGGAATATTTATTGTGCTTCCCGGGCTGTGCCTGAAGATTTATCCTGACTCCTGAACTGGCTGGTCTGGTCTGGGGCCAGCTTCCAATCTGTCTACAGTAGCTCCATCTATTGGTTGCTTCTGAGCATCTGAGAGAGGCATAGAATAAGCGAGGTACTGTATCCACACCTACTTAGTTGTGATGCGCGCAGCCAGGTGGGTTCATGCAAGTTGGTGTACATACAAGATCTCGAGTGCTCTCTCTTCCTGCTGCCATGTGCAGTAAAATTTAAATGGCACAGCAGCCTGTATTAATGCTCGCTAAATGGGACTTGGGTGCTGTTTGGATGTCAGTTTTTGCACTGTAACTGTTGCTAGCAGGTCAGGCAAAAGAGAAGGGCAAACGAGCAGTGGTTCGGCGACATTTGATACTATTTGACAAAGTGGCAAGCAAGGCAAACATTCAGCATTGTGTCGGTCAAGAGGGTGAGGGAGCATGATGGAGCAAAAATGAAGCGGGCCCCGCCAGACAGCTCCAGGTTGTGACAGACACGCAGCAATAGTTGGATGAAGGACTTCACTGGAGGCAGCAGCAGCAGCAAGGTCTATCACCTGTCTGTCTGTTGTGGGTTCTGCTTCTGTTTGTGGATGAGGGGATGGAGACTGGAAGGGAAGCATTGATTAGACACCAGCCTGCCCAGGTTCAGTCAGACTGATAGAGTCAGTGACAAGGGCACTCTGTGTGTCTGAGGCTGAGTCAAGGGACAGATGGACTGTATTAATGTGACCTTGTGATAACATGTGTGTGATAAAAGAAGTTTTACAAATGCACACATTCTATCACAAGGAGTAGGACACAGTAACACGGTCCACTCTGAGAATGTGTGACACCTCAACTAGTGCTGGAAATTGTAACCCCATGAGTCATTGAGTTATCCCCCCCCACAGGTATGCACTATGCAGCCTCCAATGTTGGAGATCATTAATGGCTTTAAATACTAACAGGAAAATAAACAGAAGTGGGTTGCATTGCACTGAATAAATGTTATAATGTGTACTTTGTGAGGGATTTGCATTTTTTTTAAAAGTTCATGTGTTTATTTGTTAATCCCAGTGTGCAAAGTGTTATGAGGCTTTGTATTCCATATGGTTCTACTTGAAAATAAATTATAAACGAACCTTGTCTCGCCATCTTCTTTGAGGGACCAATACTTTATGTGGAATACCAGCTTGTACCTGGGGGGGTACATTATTCTCTATTGTTTGAATGGATCTGGATGTCATGGTCTCTGGGTGTAGCAGTTGCTATACCAGTCTTTTTTTTTTAACTAGGAGAGACACACTAAGATGAAAGCTCATTTACAGGTGTGACCTGGGAGCACAAGGACGTTAAGTGACTTGCTCAGGGTCACACAGTACTCAAGTGGGGGCTGTGGGATTCCATCCCAGGTCTCCAGGTTTGCGACTTAGAACCTTAAATCACTGCGCTATACTGCCTCCTAATCTTAGTCTGATCAGTATAACAAAATAATGATAAATATGTAAGCAATAACACATGATGAGGTGTGGGTTACATGCTGATAAAACACGCCTAGGGGTGTGCTAAGGCACGAGGCGCTTGCGCCGAGTGCCTTATGCCCCTAGGCGTGCTCTTATCAGCACTTAACCCACACCTCGGAGTGTGTTATTGCACTTATAAAATGGGCTTTTCTGTTGATTATTTAATGAGTAAAAGGAAAAAGTGATAAAGTAAAAAATATATTAAAAAAGAAGGTTTAATAGTTCAAACAGGAAAAATAGTCCCCCTTAGTCCCCTTATGTAGTGACTTTAAAAAAGTGTTTCATTTGAATTACTGGGTTTCTATGTATTTTGAGATCCAGTATGTGTTTTTACTGACAGGTGTCTGTCTATCAGACTTCATCTGTCTGATCAAATATTGGCACAGGTAAATGGCGCGACTGTTTTCTTAGGTGGCCGGTGGGAGTGAGACTGTCCGTTATTAGGTAGCATTGAATTGCGCTTCCGGCGGTAGGGAGTATTAAGTTTTTGTGATTTTTTTTTTTCTACTGAAGTCGAAGAATTGGGAGCAGTGTGTGTTTGCCTTTGTAGACGTTTTTTTTTTCGGTGCTGAAGTCGACGAATTGCGAGCCGTGTCAGCTGTCACGAGTGAGCGTCTTCGTTTTTGGAGGCTAGGAGCGAGCGTGTGTATTTCCGGGTGCCGTACAGTGCTGCTTCAGGGTTTTTTAAATCTCGACGGAGACTGAGAAAAATGTATAATTTAAATTGATAGCGAGAAGTATTCTTCTTTTAATGTTCCCTGTGCTGTATAAGAAGTGGTAAAGTTTGGGAGGGGGAAGTGTGGAGTACGGAGATGTGAGCGAGGATTACTGAGGATCGCTTTGAAGTAGGACGAAGAAAATGTTTGTGAGTAAAAGAAAACTATACTTTTACAGTTTGTGTCAGAAGGGGAATTTTTGTGCCATTTGAGTTACATATGCTGATGGTACTGTGTAAGTGTGCTGCTGCGATGCCGTTGTGCTGGATTTCTGCAGTTTCAGTGAGCTCTGCTAATGAGACTTTGCGTTTAGGTTTGGCAGAGCTCACTGATTTACTGTCGTTATGTGGCATCATTGTGGTCAGTAGTCCCGGTTGGCTACAATATCATCTGATAAGGACACGGCTCAGATGATGTTGTAGCCAATCAGTGCTTTGGGATTTCTTAGCCCATTTTATAAATAATGATAATAAAGGCCAGCAATCAATGATAGCCTTTACTTGGAGTGGCTTCTGACCTTCATTGTGAATATGTATTATTTATATTGCAAGATTTATTTTTTTAGCCAAACAGCTGTGGTCAGTGGTCAGGGACTGTTTGGTTGCTGCTAGATACAATAGTGCTCTCTTTTACTCTGGCTAGGCAGTAACCATAATTTTACTTGAGACAACAGAGTCAGTGAAGGACAAAAATAAAATTATAAATTGCGGAGGCATATCTCATTGCCAAAATGGTCACTTCCCTTATACTATATTTAATTTTAACAGCATTTGTAAACCCTATGTGCAATATGTTTCCCAATGTGAACATTTTACAGCTGAATTTTCTGGATAAGAGACGTATGTGGTTTCTACTCCTTGAAACTGATCAAGACTTTCCTTTAGATTTTACAATTTTTTTTAAGAAAATAAAAATGATGTTTATTTTGATAGGGACACTGGTTGTTTTGCATCGCGTCAAAGAAGGCTTTAAAAGCAGTTAAATAGTATCAAAATGACCCTCAAAATGCAGCAGAATGCATCAACAACCTGATAGCTTCTGGAGGCCTAGGCGGATCCCAGACCCTGGCCTATTGATCTGGGATTCATTAGCAAAAGCAGGACTTTTAGCAGTCTTTTCACCCCCCCCATAAAAGAAGCTAGCTATGCCCCTGGTTGCACGTCTGCATGACCCAGACAGCTGGAGGAGGGAGAGTGCTGGGACAACCTGCTGCAGAGGTTCATATGAGAGCAGTGGGTCATAAATTTCGAACAACAGGCCAAGTTGGTTTAGCTTGGTAGACAGACTGTGGAGCTCCTGGAGGAGCTGGTGCAGGGGCAATGTCCAGCTGTGGCATCATAGACTCTCCCATTCCCCTGTTTATTCCCACTTCCCCATTCCCCCACCTTGTTCTTGGTTTTTGTTCCTGCCTTTTGCCTGTATATAGTTTGTATTGATGTGTTTGGATAATATATTTTTGAATGTTCTGACCCTGTGTCCTGTGTCTTTATTGGTTACCTGTAGTCAGTTTCAATGCTGTACAGTGTTGCACCTACAACACCTGCATCACCCTGGTGGCTGCCATCCTGGCCTATCTTGAGGCGAGGGTTTCCCACTGCTCTCCTTGCAGTGTCTGTGGCTATGGATCTAGCTATCCATTGTTGTGGTCATAGTAGGTGTGTCCTCCTGTCGGCTGACACATCCTGTTCTCTGTGCATACCCTGTATGGCCTGTGTGCATGCCAGATAACATCTGGGTTGTGACTGTCCATGTTCATGGTCCATTCCCTTAAGTGCCCCCCCTGGCTGGGGGGGCCTTGGTCTATTGGCCTGTGTGTGGCTTTGTCCATGTGGCCATGGCTGCCATCCTTCCCCCTGTTTCCTTATGCTGTGTGTCATGGGTTGCTGTACCGTGCTCTGTGTCAGGGATCCATCTCCCCTCCCCCTGTGCACAGTGGGCATGGGCTGGGGTCATACTGGCACACACTGGCACGGTTGGTTCTTTGTGTGGAGCACATCTCTGCAGACCCATCTGCATTCTTTTTCCACAGTTCACATCCGAACAGTGCTGCTACGTTATGGGTTACATGTTTCCCGACATTGCCTTTGGTGTATCTGTTGCTATTATTTGTGTTGTACACTGCTCTTTTGCTCATGAGTCTCATTTGTTGCACCACATGTTTGCTGGCTTCCTCAGTGGCCACATGGTTCACCTGTGCCTGACTCCACCTCTGTGTGCACTGGGCTGCAGTTGCCGTTTTGTGAAATTGGTTCACCTGGTAAATATACAGATATATTGTAAGAATCTCATTTATAATTTATAATTTATCTCATATAACCTTGGGTTAAACTACTTCAGTCTATGAAGGTAACATACAACAGCTTACCCAGATTTTTGCTCCTTTGTTCATTTGATAGATACTAGTACCTATTGTATTGCTAGCTGTTTTGGGATTCTCTGGAGATTAGGAGAAACAAACACTGGGCAGCCATGTTGCATAAAATGATTAACAGTTTGATTCAAGGTAACTTAAATGTAATCGAAAAAAACAACCAAGAACTATTCTATGAGGGAGGTACACTTCTGGGGTTAAGCTCTGTTCGGTGAGAAATCAAATATGGACAAATGGTGCAATAAGTGCAGGGGAGTCTAAGGGAGTGTGGCAGGCTCCTCTCAACCCCCTCTGCACTTTAAAAGCTCAGTGGACCGTGTAGAATATCTGGTCATTATGACAGGAAGAGCCCTATATTCCACATTTCCATCTGGAAGGCTGCTGTATTCCTGGGAGATCTGAGCTGTGTGGCAGTGGGTCTTTGGAGAGACTACAGGAACCATAACTATTATCGCTGCAGTGTGTTCTGTTTTATTCAGAGATTGTGTGAGCTCATGTTACTAGAGTGTGATGCTTCTAAACCCCTTATTGACTTTGGGAATTAACTAAGCCTGCTGGTGTATGACTTGTCACAGCATTTGGGGTGCATTTTAATGCCATGGAAATTTTATTATTTAGCACTGCTGGTTTGACTCTTTGCTGAACTGCTGTTTACAAACTGATTACTTGTGTGCTGCTGAAAAAGGGACCTAAAGTGAACTGTTCAGGGTGTTTGTGCTGTCCTTCCAAGAGTGGAACCGATTAATTAGTACAGCTGCTGCCACTTCAGTAATTGCACCCTGCTCATAGCCCTGTTGCTAGATACTGACTAGCTTCTTCTACCTGTTGCTAGCTGCACCTCCTCCCCCCGATTGCTGGTGGCAGCCCAGTCTGTGGGGTTGAGGTGTTTAAAGATCTCACTTACCAAACACAGTGGCCTTTGTGCGGTGCAGGTGCAGCAAGTGCAATAAGTGCAGGGGAGTCCAAGGGAGTCCGAGGGAGGGAGGTAGGGGAGTGGGAGTGTTTGATTATAATACTGTTGGTGCTGTAAGTATGTTATGGTAATACTGTGAGACACTAAGTGTTTAGCTATTTGGGTGTGTATTCTTTAGGGAGGGTTGGCATATGTGGATCATACTGAATTATAAAGGGTTTGGTGCTGGGAACACTGCCTCATATGAGACAAGTGATTTTTGCTTTTCAAATTGCTTAGTTGTTGATGTTGTTGATACTGATTCACGGCAGTTGTTGTTAAGTAGCCCTATGCCCATCAGACAATGTGGGAATAGGGGTTACTTTACTTGTTTGCACTACGGCATTTTACTGTACTTTGTTCTAAATTGGGCAACTGTGTTTCAACCACCTTTCTGTTGTTAGTTTCTAGTGATGTTGAACTGAATCCAGGGCCTTGCTCTTTGGATTCTATGTCTTCCTCTTAAGCATCGTCTTTGAATAATTGCTTGAAATTCTGTCATGGATTTAAAATTATCCATTTGAATGTTCGTAGTTAAATCCCTAAGATTGCTGAAATCGAACAGCTTATTGCTCTATATCTGCCTGATATTGTTGCTTTATCAGAAACGTGGTTGAACCCGGGGTGCCCGATAATGTGTGTCATATTGGGGGTTATAACATTTTTAGGGTAAACCGTAAAGGTTGAAAAAAGGGTGGTTGGGTCTTGATTTATTATAGGGATCATTTAGAAATTAATTTTTTAAGGTCTAGTGAGGATTTGGATTGTGATACTGATTGGTTGGTTTTGCAATTTGTTCTTAGAGGAAAGAAGAAGTTGAATGTGGGCTGTTTGTATAATCCCCCTCAAGGTGGTCTTCAAGGGCTTAAACATTTATTGGATGTTTGTGAAATTTATTTAAAGCAGCATGATTCTGTTGTTGTTGGAATTTGAATTGGAGGGCTAATGACACCATGGGGCTCGAATCTCTTTTTCTGTCTTATGGACTGACTAAGAGTATAAATGTGCCTACCCATCTTAATCCCATCTCACAGAATCATTCTCTGTTGGATTGGGTCTTGACTAATAGAGTGGGGAAGGTCGGGCCTTTGGTGTCTTGGCAGATTCCATAAGTGACCACATGGCCACCTTTTGGGTCCTTAATTTTCGCTGTCTTAAACCCCCTCTTGTTATATTCTTCTTTGAGGTTAATTGATTGGTCATTTCTTGAATGTATACCAGATGTGGACACAGCACTAGATTTGTTTTGCAGCCAACTTCTTCCCATTCAGGAATCCCTTTTCCCTTTGCGGACCATTCGGTGTAGAGGTTCTCCTACTGGATGGTTTGGTCCCAGCATTAATAAATTAATTAAGGAGTGGGATAGTGCTTGGACTAAATTTAAATTATCTCCCAGTAGAGTTTCAATGGATCTGTACCGTGGACTTCAGAAATATTTTTATACATTGTGAGTGGCAAATTTATGGAACAGATTACCCCTGACTATAATATCTACTCAAAGTAAAAATCAGTTCAAAATTAATCTAGACATGTACACTAACAGCTGTGGAAACCTAGATTACTACATCTTATCTTAATAGGAGCTATATTACGGGCCATGGCCTTCTTTTGCTCCTATATTACATAGTGAATATAGTGAATGTCCCTTTTTAAGTGAGGACATGAGAACTGTACACAGTACTCTAGGAGCGGCCTCACCAAGGAATTGTACAGAGGCAGGATAACCTCTCTTCTCCTCGATGTTATTCCCCTAGCACTTCACCCAAGCATTCTATTAGCCTTTGCAGCCACTCTCCTGCACTGCTCGGAATTGTTCATTTTGTCATCTATTAGCACCCCCAGATCTTTTTCCTCCTTGGAGGTTGACAGCTGTACTCCCCCAAAATGATAGTTATTCCCAGGGTTCCTAACACCCAAATGTAAAATGCTACACTTCCAAGCACTAAATCTCAGCTGCAAAGTGTGATCCCACCTATCAAGCCTCACCAAGTCTTCTTGGAGTGCCCTCCTCCCTCCTCATGATCACCACTGCTCACAGTTTGGAATCATCAGTGAACAAGCTAATTTGCTTTTCCCTCCCTCCTCCCCAATGTCTGCTATGAAAGCATTGAACAGGAGTAGGCCCAGCACTGATCCTTGTGGGACCCCACGGATGACCCTTCTGTGACCCTTCTGTGAGTCAAGGCCTCTCCTCTACCATCATCTTCTGCTGGCAGTTGCTTACTTTATTCTTTGCACTTATCCCTTACTCTATTTTGTGTAAAAATTATTGATATTTTGTCGTTTTTGCTTTTGTACACATGGTACTAAAGTCATCTCTGTTACAGCAGTTTAAACAGGATGACTTTGAAAATAGGGCCCTTAAGGTCCTGTCATATACTCTAAGGCCCAGATATTCAAACTGTGCCACAAAAGTGCACAACAGCAGGAGCAGGTGCAAATCCAGTGCGCCCATGCACAACACACAATATTCAAATACTGCACAGGCAAGATGCACCTGTGCCACACAACTGAATATCGCACCAACTGTGCCATGGCACAACCAGGGATGCACAGTGGCGCAGGTCTGATGTGCAATAGCACAACCAGTGATGCTCAGTGGAGCAGGGTAGCAGCGCATCAGCACAATCAGGGATGCACAGGGACAGGATGCAGGGGTCCACCACCCATGGTAGATATGGGCAGAGGAGCAAACAGCAGAACAGACATCACCCCCCACACCCCATGCACCGCACAACCTGAGGAGAGCTGGAAGATCCACCAGCCTATGGACACCAGCAACAATCCCACAGCCGGGGCATGGTGCCCCAGCACATCCCCTGGTAAACTGTGATCAGCCCACAAGGATGTCCGGCCTCCCCATGCCACACCATCCCACCAATTCAGAGCACACCCTGCACCACAATCCCCAGACACCCTGCCCAGGAGTAGCGCCTAACAGTGCAGGACACCCCATGCATGACACCACCCCCACTGTGACAATGCAACCCTGAGCACCACAGAGCCATGCAAGGCAGCCCTACCATGAGCACCGTGCAACAGGTGGCAGCAGACAGTGATGCAACAACAGTGCCACCCTGCACAGCCCCCTGAGGTACAGCTGAGAGACCAACCATGCGTTGGCACACGAGGTACCCCACACATGACAGAGCATGCCTCAGAGCCCACCACCAGCAGTACAGCACCCTGCACACCCTCCCAAGGACACACCACATCCCAGCACTGGCCACAACAGTCAGCACAGATACCAACAGTGTTGTATGGAAGCATGTGCCACACAGGATGCAACACAGTGCATGGACAAACACCCACCCATACCCAAGGGCACACCAACACAGGGACACAGTAGCGGGTCAATAAAGCCACTGGTGTGTGGCCACGGCAGCCATGTACACACAGCCAGCACCCCTCCATGGTACAGGTGGGCCAGCCACTGTGCGCAGGCACCATGAAGCCGTATGCCACCAGCATGCAGCTGGAGCACAAGTGACAGTCAGTGGATCGCATCCCCTGCAACAGACACAAGTGACAGCATGGAGGGGGGATAACAACAGTGGAGGCCACAGTGCCACCCAAGGCAGATGTGCACCATATTGGTGACAGGAGGCAACCCGGCATTGTGCCTGGTACAGTGGTTGTCTAGAATGGACAGCCACCACTGACATGCCATCAGACCATGCACATCACAGACATGCAAGGGTGTCAGCTGCACAGGCCATGGACGGTCTGACAGGGGCACCATGGACACAGTGCATGCACCATGGACCACTGCACACAGTCATACAGTGCACAGGGAACAACACACAAACCACAGACAGTGACTCATACCTATGACCACACCATAGGCGGTTCCCCTCTGGACACACACAAGCCCATGCCTGCACCACACCTGACGCCATGCACACCACTGCAGCTGAGCACCTGTAGCCCACTGCAAATCAGAGACCACCACAGTAGGTATAACAAAACAAATGTATTCTATAAAGGTTCAAACAACTATATACAAATATTTACATAAGGGAGGGTGAGGGCCATGTACCAGGTTGGCGTGGGTAAGGGAAGGACTGAACAAATGGGAGAGGGAAGAAGGGGTGTGAGGGTGGGTCCCAGGAGATGGGGGAATCCGGGGACATAGAGGGCTTAGTATCTGCCCTGTTCCCCACTCCTGTGGTGCCTCCTTGTCCTCCGTCTTTGGACACTATGCTGCTCCAATCACTGGAGTAACTCCAAGGATGCCCTCACAATCTGCAGGAGCTCCTGCATTGCCCTCTCTAGCTGCATCAGCTGCTGTTCACCTAGGACAAGGGAGCAGAGTCAATATGTGTGAATGTCTATCCCCCTGCAGCCCACCCATTGTGCATGGCATACAACCATGGGCCATGCCCCTGTGATGGTGTGTAACCACCCACAGTGATTGTGTCCACAAGACCCACCTGCCCAGGTGCACACAACCATGTAGATCACTGCACACACCCACCACCCAAGTCCCACACAGCACCACCGTGGCTGTACAGTGACATGGCCATGCGGTGCAAAGGTAGTGGCACAGCCATGTACCCGGTGCATGCATGGACCACCAGCGATGCCCACCCACACATGCAGTGCCACAGGACAGTGCTGAGTGTACCATGTGGTGTGCACGTCAGTGGTGTCAATGGATGGTGTCCATGCCCCGCTGCCTACTCCACAACAGAGCATGCACAGAATATCCTGGAAGGAAGGCACTCACCTGCATTGGCTGGATCTGGGCACTGTTGCTGGATGGGCCCAGCAGCCCATGGCTCTTGCTCTGCATCACCTACCTCCCGGCATTGTCGTGCCTCCCTGGCTCTTTGCCTCTTCTCAGGGTCTATGGTGCAAACATGGAGAGGGGAACATCAGTACAAACCAGTAGCAAAGGTCCCCCTGGTGTGTGTGATCCCACACAGCCCAGCCATGCCACAACCCCACCACCACTACCACCACCACCACCACTGCCCACACTGGACTGGTCTCCCATTGGGTGGACACATGCCCACCGTGATACCCGCACGGACGTAACCAGTGTATGGATGGAGTACCTGCCTGGACGTGGCACTGCACCTCACCTGACATGTGCCCGTAGATGGGCAAGCCTGTCTGGGTCCCTCCAATGGAGGTTCCCATAGTGATGCGACACTGCTCCACTGTTCGGCCGATCCCTGTGGCCTCGTCTAGTGCCACTGCCACCTCCTCCCAAACTGCACTCCTAGCCCTGTCCGGGGGTCATCCCCAAACAGGGCTCCAGCATGGGGCTCCACAATGGCCACCAAATTGGCCAGCTCTAGGGGGCTCCAGACAGCAGATCTCCTTCTTGCCATCACTGATACAGGTAGGATCACAAATGGCCCTCTGTAGCACATCGCCTGCCACGCGGCAGATGCTGCACTTGCTGAAGCGCCAGTGATTTCATTGCGCTGTCACCGAACAGCCGCAATGGGGTACACCCATGTGGATGCATGGTGCATAGGGGGCAAAGGTTGGGCACAGGGTCGAGGGTCTCTTGCACATGGACCGACACAGCGTGATTGGTACTCCCTGCATGTAGCACAGTTGGGTGCCTGTGTGAGATGCCCTGTAGTGGCCTACCGCACTGTGGCTCCATGGTGCCTATGGCGCCCCACAGCAAGAGTGTCATACATGTGAACAGTGCACTAGCACCACTGGCACAGTGGTGGCCATACCCTGCACTGCCTCCCGTGCACAGCACATCAGTAGCATGGCAGGCATTGGCATCAGCACCCTGGGCATGCGCCGTTCAGTGTCTACTTCGCATGTCACAGAGCTGCGCCCTTGCCTGAGCACATTCAACAAACACAATTGTGCAAGGCGCAACAGCGTGATATTCAGCAGGCATATGCAAATCAGCGCATCAGTGATTCAATAGCACAGCTACTGCATTAGCATCCACTTAAAACTGAGCCTCGCCTCATTTGCATGCATTGTGCTATATAAATGCGACATAAGGCTGCAGAGGCCATAGTCTGGTAGTGCAGTCTATTGTGGTGAGTTGCATGCTGTTTGGGAGTGTGGACTGTGGTGTGTGGGAAATGCATGGGACTGTACAGTCAGAGGTAGCACCTGTCATTCCCCCAGGATCAATGATGATGGAACGTGAGGTGGAGGAGGATGAGGAACAAAGATGTGGGAGATGAAGGAGGCCCAGCTTTACCAAGGTAGAATCAGATGCCCTGTTTGAGGCCTACCTTGACCTGGAACCACTGCTCAGTGGACAGTGGGGAACACCACATGCCCATGCTGTGGTATGGGGTGAGGTGGCGTGTGCCGTCAACCAGCATGGCAGCCACTAGCGGTCCATGCAGGAGTGCAAGAAGAAGGTGGGCATGGACAGGAGAAGGATTAAAGATAAGGTGGCTGCCATCGGGGCAGCATGGGCTGCAACTGGTGGGGGACAGCCGGCTGTGCAATGCCTGACATCACAGGAAGAGCGGGTTGCTTGCAGAATGTGGCATTGTGCCATCGAGGGTGTTCCAGGTGGTGGCTTCCAGACGGGTGGTAGCCCGTCACTGCATGGTAGGTCCTGATCTGTCACTGTGGGGGGGGGGAATGCCACAGGGTAGGGCAGATACATTAATGATACTGTGTTCCCTTACAGCTCCTGAGTGACTACATGGGTCAGAGGTGGTGGGCTCATCCACTGAGGGTGATACCCTGGACATAGAAGAGGGCCCATCCACCTCCACTGGTGTCCGAGGGTCAGGATGACAGTGGGCCTGCCTGGCTGTCTGGACTGATGTTGGTGGAGCAGGTGCAGAGGAGGCCCTGCCCATGTCCCAGCATGACAGTGTCCATGGATAATAGTATGCTGAGACTCGGACTGGTGCCGGATCCGTCACTGATGACGATGGAGCTCACATCATGGACAGTGATATGTCTAGGCCGCAGGATGGCCACACAGCAGGTTACAGCATGGGCATAGCTGTGGGTGGTGCTGCCGCAGAGGCCTGCATGACATCACAGTCCTAGTCTGTGCCTGTCTGCACCAGTGGGCAGCACTGGTGTGTGTCCAGGACAGTGGGGCTGTTGCGGCCACTGCGGCAGCACCGTTGAGCCCTGGAGAGCAGTGGCCAGAGGGGCAGTGCCAGCAGTCAGCCAATGGCAAAGGGGGGACAGTGTTGGGGGGCTGCATCAGTGCACCACCTGTGGACATGCTCAGGCATGGCCCTGGTGTACAATGCCCAACCTCAAGGGGTGCTGCCCAGCATGGCCGCGAATACCATGAGGGACAGCATGCCAATCAGGCAGATGACCTCTTAGATGAGCACACCCGCATACTCCATGAATCAGTGGATCAGCAGTTGTGGCTTGTGACAGCAGTGGATGCACTCAGTGTGGTCCTGCACCAGGAAGAGAAGCAGCACAGCAGGGACACCGGTCTGCTCCAGGCAGGGATGGACCAGCTGTGGGAGGTTGTGACCGCTGCCACTGACAGGCAGACACAGGCATTCACAGCTGTCATGGCCACAATGGGCACACAGTTATTTGCCCATGCTTCGCAGACACCATGCAGTGCCATGTCCACCCCCATTCCCGGCATCATGCGACACCCTCCTTGTTGACACCGGGTTCAGCTGTGGGCATCTCGAGCACGCCTGGTGCAGGCATGTTTGGTGAGCTGCAGACCCCTGCTCGAGAATGGTCATGTTCCCATAGCAGCACCCTTGGGGGACCGTCGGTGCCACCCCATGAGGCCATTGGTCAGCCTGTCACTGCTGGTGGGTCTTGGTGGGGCTGCCCACAAATCCATGGTGGCCGTGGCACTCTGCCGTATGACTGACCTGTCTCCCACCATGGCTACTGTTTGACGCTGCCCTGGGGGCACGGCCGTGGAAGGGCCCATCGGTGGTATGCCCCCAACAGGCAGTACCGAGCCCGCACCAGCTTCGAGCACTACAGTGACACCGAGATAATGGTCCGGTACTGCCTGAACCGGGCGATCCTTTTTTTTTTTTCAATTTAAAATTTATTGAAGTTTTACCATACAAGACAGATCTTCCATAACAAATATAGGTCATACATACAGTTTACATAGGTTCAGACCTGCCACCCACCCAATTCCCTCCCCCTAAAATTTCGACGCCCCCCCCAAGGTACAAATACGCAGAAGACCTTTTCACTACAATTTGTATATTACAGCACATATCAAGGAATACTGATAGGTTACCATGAAACAAAGCCTTACTCTGCAGTATATTGAATCGAGAGTAAGGTATGGAAGGGGTCCCACACTTTCTTGAACCTGCTCAGTTTATTGTTGAGACTAGCAATAACCTTTTCTGTTCTGAGATTTGCAAGAAGTTCAGCTAGCCACTCACCATACTTGATTTCAGACTGGTCTTTCCAGTGTTTTAAAACTAGTTTCTTCAGAGACAATGATATCAGGGCCATGTAATATTTTTTGTTTGGAAACCTAATGTTAGAAAAGTCACCTAAAATACAGATTTCGGGCATAAATAGTTCATCCCAGTATGGGATCCAGTTTATTATGGATGCTGGTCCAAAGGGGCTTAATTTTGGAACATGTCCAGAAAATATGAAATAGAGAACCATCCTGATTAGTACATATCACACATTGGGGAGAAGAAGTAAGTCCAAATTTAAACATTTTCTCAGGAGAAAAATATACGTTATGTAGGATGAACATTTGTGTCATCCTTAGTCTATCTTGCGTTATGAATTTATGGCAGTTAGACCAGAGGTTACTCCAGTTGACATCATAACTAGGAAAATAGGAGGACCAGTAGCCTGTGGGGCCGTAATAATCTGGATATACCCTGTCGAACAACAGACTGAAAATCTTGGAAACTGCTTTCTGTTGCCCCACCCATTGAGCCAATTCCGGGGGTAGAGGAGAGTCTACATGTATTGGTGGTTTGAACCCCAGTTCTTTGATCAATAAGTGTCTCAGTTGAGTGACCCTAAAAAAATGTTTAGCAGGAATCTTGTACTTGAGCACTATACTGTGAGAGGGTAACCACGCGTTGTAATCTCCTATTAACGAGTGAAGTGATGAACTGGGCGATCCTGAGGTGGCTCTGTGAGCTGTGCAGTGATGAGATGCAGGCACCCACACGACGAAACCATGCTCTGTCAGTGGAGACAAAGGTGACAGCAGCCATGTGCCTGCTCACCACGGGTACCTTCCAGAGACCAACAGGGGACACAACAGGCACAACCCTGTCAGCTGTGTCATGCCTACTCACACAATTCCTCAGCTCACTGCTGCCACATGCTGTGGGGTACATCCATTTCCCCAGCACACAGGTGGAGCGCACAGCACACATACAAGAGTTCCACAGGGTAGCATGTATGCCTGGCATGCTTGGGGCCTTTGACTGCACCCATGTGGCCATCCGCACGCTACCTGGCCCGGAAGGTGCTACATACATGAATCGGAAGGGCTATGTGAGCATCAACTGCCAGGTGGTGTGCGATGCTAGGGGGCACATAACCAGTATCTGTGCCATGCACCCTGGGGGAGCACATGATTCCTTCATATGGCACCAGTCTGCACTGTGCCACCGATTCGAGAGTGGGGACATCCCCACAGGTCATCTAGTGGGTGAGTATGTATGTAGAACTGACATATTGTGGGCAAGGGGGGTATGGCCAGAGGTGCCATGGGTGTGGCCCACAGGGCTTGGGCAGTCTGAAGCTGAACAAGACACTAACCTCCACTATCTCCACACAGGTGACAGTGGATACCCACTCCATCCCTGGCTGCTCTCACCCTACTGGCGGCCTACGACCCCATCGCAGCAACGCTTCAATGAGGCACATGCCACCACATGCAACATCATTAAGCGGGTGTTTGGGATGCTGAAGGCGCATTTCCGTTGCCTGGACACCTCTGGCGGTGCCCTACAGTAAAGCCCCTCAAAGGCCTGTGGAATATTCCTGGCCTGTTTCATCCTGCACAACATGGCCAAAGACTGTGGGATAGCCGTACAGGTTGAAGAGGGGGACAGCGATGGGGAAGACGGTGGCGCCAGTGACGATCGGGATGGGCAGCCCCCCCTTGGCCGACGAGATCCCCGACTGATCCAGCTGGCACAGCTGCACCAGGACACCATCACAGAGGAGCACTTCAGCCAACACAGGTAAGTCATGGTGCCATGTGCAACCACCAATGGCTACGGCACAACCCACATACACACATGGAAACACACCAGGGGTGCATGCTGGCAAGGGATGAGGCACGTCACAGAAGCACACACATACAATCAGGGAGGGGTGAACAGTAACATGCCACATGGACGGACACACACACAAACGCACACACAATAGGCACAAAGTACACAGGGGTCAGGTGCAAAACCGAGCCAGAACACAAACACTGTCAACACACATGTCCACAGGCCACCACGTCCACTGACTGTCCATGCGCATGTGTCAGAAGCTGGGCACCATCGCACTTTGGTGTACAGTGCAATGCAGGCATCATCATGCACATGTACCTGTGGACAGCAGCCGGGAGGGTGTGCAGGTGGACCGTGTGTCTGCATGCAGGGCCAGGCACCCACCCGTGCACTGCCCACTGAAACACACAATGCACACAGGGCAGCACCAGACAGTGCCCACACTGGGAGACAGGTCAGTCTTGCGGCACAGTGCCACATCCACCTTGGATGTGTGGGCGGCCCCACTGATACCCAGCAGCACTGGCAGGCTGACCACGGGCCTCATGGGGTGGCACCGATGGTCCACCAGGGGTTCCACTGCATGAACGCGACCGTGCCGTGACAGGGGTCTGCAGCACACCGAACATACCTGCACCAGGAGTGCTCGGGATGCCCACAGCTGAACCCGGTGTCAACAGGGTGGGTGTTGCATGATGCCAGGAACAGGGAGTGGATAGCGAACTGCACAGTGTGAGCGATGCATGGGCACCTGACTGTGTGCCCATGGTGGCCAAGACAGCGATGAACGTCTGTGTTTGCCTGTCAATGGCAGGAGTCAAATCCTCCCGCAAATGGTCAGTCCCTGACAGGGTCCTATCAGTATCCCTGTTGTGTTGCTCCTCGGCCCACTCCAGAGCCACACACAGTGCCTCCACGGATGTTGCAAGTCACATCTGCTGCTGTACTGATGCCTGCAGTAGGCGGGTGTGCTTGTCAAAGAGGTCTTCTGCCACCTCGGCATCCCGTCCCTCAGGGTATGTAAGGGCCTGATGTTCAGCACCCCTTGAGAGTGGGCACTGCTCACCAGGACCAGGTATGGGCAAGTCCACAGGCGGTGCACAGACACCACCGCTGAACCCCCAGTCCTGGTGGGCAACTGCTGCTGCTGCCCCTCCGCCTGCTGTGCCCAAGGGATCAGTTGTTCCGCCGCTGTGGCCACAACAGTCCCACTGTCCTGACCAGCCACCGGTGCTGCCCCACTGGTGCTGACAGGCACAGCCTGGGACTGTGCTGACACGCTGGCACACACGTCGGAACCAGCCAGGTCCATGGGCGTGAGCTGGCCTGCTGTGTGTCCATTCCGTGGCACACACATGTCACTTCCCATGACGGTCGTGTCTTCATCATTGGTGCAGGTCTCTGCCACAGCCACAGCCACAGTGTTCTGGCATCCTTGGATGCCAGAACGCTGAGACATAGGAAGGGCTTCCCCCACACCTGTCTCAATGACATCAGTGTGGACAGCCAGGCGGACCCACTGTTGCAATGCTCGACGTATACCTGTGGAGGTGGATGGTCCCTCCTCCAACTCCAGATGACTGTCCACAGTGGACAGGCCCTCCACCGCTGACCCCTGCAGATGTGCAGGATCTGTAACAGAAAGTAAGGTCACGTTACTGCATGTGATCTACCCTGCCCCCCTGACAGACTATGACTTACCATGCAGTGATGGGCTACCACCTGTCTGGAAGCCACCTCCTGGAATGCCCTCTATGGCACTGCACTGCATGCTTGCAGCAAGCCTGTCCTCTGCCGGTATCAGCTGCACCACCTCCAGCTGGCCCCTGCCTGTTGCAGCACATGCCGCCCTGATGGAAGCCACCTTCTCCTTCACCCTCCTCTTGTCAGTACCCATCTTCTTCTTACACTCCTGCACGGAGCGCTGGTGGCTACCGTGCAGGTTGATGGCACATGCCACCTCCACCCATGCAGCAGCACGGGCCTGTGGGGGTGCCCCGCCGTCCACTGAGCAGTGGCTCCTGATCAAGGTAGGCCTCGAAGACAGCCTCCATCTCGGCCTTGGTGAAATTGGGCCTCCTCTTCTACCCACCATCATAGTCCTCCTCACCCAGACCTCGCTCGGTCATTATTCAGCCTGTAAGGATGACAGTGGTTACCTGTGACTGTGCAGTACAAAGAAAGTCCCTGATACCACAGTCCAGACCCCCCACAGAGCATGCAACTCACCAATAAACTGCAGTAACCGAATATGGCCACTGCAGAACATTGTCGCATCTGTATAGCGCAATCCATGCAAATTAGGTGAGGAGCAACTTTAATTAGATGCAAATCATGCTGCTGTGCCATTGAATGGCTGATCGGATGATTAGCATATGACGGCTGAATATCGCGCCATTGCGCTTTGCGCAATTGTGTTGAACGTGCTGAGCCAATGGTGCAGTTCTGTGGTATGCATAGTACACCTCACTGTGCATGCCCAGGTAGCTTACGCAGGCATCTGCCATGCTAATGACATGCTGTGCACTGTAGGCAATGCAAGGCATGGCCACCATTGTGCCAGTGGCGCTATGGCAAGGGTCACTACATGGCACTGTGGCACAACTGCGCATTAGTCCGCTGTAGCACTGGCAGACAGGCAACCAATCGTGCTAGACGCATACACGTCCGATGGTGCTGTGCGTGGCCTTGTGCCAGAGACCCATGACCCTGTGCCCGACCTTTGCCCCCTTGGCGCCATACGTCCAGCATGGCTGCACCTCTATCGCGCTGTTCAGTAACAGCTCAATAGGGAATGGCTGTGCTGTACTGCGAAGCATTTCCATGTGGGTTACCGTGCTGCAGAGCACCATATTGCCTACTATAGCGGTTGAGATGGCATGGAGGAGAGCCCCACAATGAAGTGCCCTTGAGCTGGCCAACCTTGTGGCCATTGTGGAGCCACACTATGGCCTACTGTTTGGAGATGAGGCACTGGACAGGGCCAGGACCCAGGTCTGGCAGGAGGTGGCCACTGACCTGGAGGTGGCCACTGGATGCAGGAGGACATCGGAGCAGTGCAGGCACCGTTATGGGGACCTCAGGAGGAGGGATCCAGAGCTACTTGCCCATCTGCGGTCACGTGCCAGGAGGGGCATGGTGCCTCGTCCAGGTGGGTGATACGTCTACACACTTGTATTGTCCATATGGGTAACACTGTCTTATGTGTCCAGCACATAGGGGAGGGATAGTCTAGGGTTGGCTGTGGCGGTGTTTACAGGGTATGGGGTGGGTGAGTCTGGCTGGGTGGTGGGCACACACATTGGGGCAGGGGACTTTGCTTTGGGATTGTACTGATGTTTTCTCCTTTTTCTCCCACAGGCGTGGATGAGCGGCAGGATGGGGTGCAGTAGAGGGAGGAGGATGCAGCACAGAGGTGTGTCAGGGACCACCACCACCGACAACAACGGCCCAATGAGGGTGAGTGCCATGACACCATGATTACTATTGCATGCTGTGTAACAGGGTGGGAAGCAGGGCATGGCCACCATCCATGGACACAACTGCCATGCACGTGACTTGTGACAGTCAGCACTGTCCAGTGGCACTGCATGTCTGGGAGTGCGTCAATGGTGGTCCATGCGTGCACTGGGCACATGGCTGTGGCACTGCCTGCACACCGCATAACCACGTTACTGTACGGCCTTGGTTGTGCTGTGCTGGACATGGGCGGTGGGTGTGTGCAGTGTTCCACATGGCTGTTGCTGCCTAGTTGGGCATGTCTTGTGGACATGGTCACTGTGGGTGGGCGCACACCATCACAGGAGTGTGGCACGTGGCTGTATGCCATGCTTAATGGATGGGCTGCAGGGGGATAGACAGTCACACCTATTGACTCTGATCCCTCGTCCTAGGTGAATGGCTACTCCTGTGGATCCAGCAGGCTGTGCAAGAGCTGCTGCAGGTGGCACGGGAGTCCCTGAACATCCTGAGGGACATACACCAGCATGGAGTCAGGAGGAGGAGACAGGCCAGACGACAACCCCAAGCAGAGGAGGACCAGGCTGGCCACTAATGTCCACATGCACCTACCTACACCTTCCCCCCTTTGACCAACCCTCACACCCTGCCTTCCCTCTCCCATATGTTCACCCCTGCCCCTTTCCACCCCCACCTTGTTTCTGTCCTCCCCCATTTGTACATAGTTTTCTGTATACAGTTGTGTTTTATATATTGCAATAGAAATATTTTGATATGAATACTGTGGTGGTCTCTGATTTGCAGCTGGCTATAGGTGCTCAGCTGCAGTGGTGTGCATGGCATCTGGGGTGGTTCAGTCATGGGTATGTGTGTGTGTGCGTGGGGCAGTGTCTATGGTGTGGGAGTGGCTATCAGTCGGTGTCTGTGGTGTGTGTGTTGTTCCCTGTGCATTGCATTACTGTGTGCAGTGGACAATGGTGCATGCTCTGTGTCCATTGTGCCCCTGTCAACCCGTCCTTGGCCTGTGCAGCTGACACCCTTGCATGTCTGTGGCCTGCAAGGTCTGCTGCCTTGTCAGTGGTGGCTGTCCATGCAGGTCATCCACTGTAACTGTCACAATGCTGGGTTGCCTCCAGTCACTGGTGTGGTGCATGTTTGCCTCGGGTGACACTGTGGCCTCCGCAGTTGATGTCCCACCTCCATGCTGTGGCTTGTGTGTGTTGCAGGGGCTGTGCACCACTGTCTGTGACTTGTGCTCCAGGCATATGATGGTGGCATACGGGATCACAGTGCATGCACAGGGTGGGTGTCACCCCTGTGCCATGGAGGACTGCAGGCTGTGTGTGCTTAGTTTTCATGGGCCCACACTGGGGGCTTGGTTGCCACACTACTGCGTCCCTGTGTTATTGTCCCCATGGGTATGGGTGTGTGTTTGCCCCTGCACTGTGTTGCATCTGGTGTGATGCATGCTTCCACTCACCACTGTGGGTGTCTGTGCTGGCTGCTGTGGCTAGTGGTGGGTCGGGATGTGTCACTTGTCTACTGTGCAGGGTGCTGTATCAATGGTGGTGATGTCAGGGGCATGCCCTTTCCCATGTGGGGTACCTCTTGTGCCGATGCATGGTCGGTCTCTCAGCTGTGCCTCAGGGAGATTGTGCATGTTGGCACTGTGTCTGCCATTGTTGCATTGCCGTGTGCTGCCACTCACTGCTGGGTGCTCATGGTGGGGCTGGCTTGTATGGTTCTGTGGTACAAGTGGTTGCAGTGTGACAGTGGGGGTGGTGGTATGCATGGGATTTCCTGCAGTGGTGGTCACTGCTCATGGGGGGTGTCTGGGGGTCACAGTGCAGGGTGTGCTGTGCACTGGGGGGGCTGGTGTGGCATGGGGTGATCCACCCTCCTTGTGTGGCAGTCTCAGCTTGCCGGTGGGTGTGTTGGGGCACCATGGCCCAGCTGTGCTTTGTTTGCTTGTCCCCATGGGCCAGTGGATATTCCAGCCTTCCCCCAGTTGTGCTGTGCTTGGGGTTTGGGGGCGCATTGTCAGTTCTGCTGTGTGTTCCTGTGCCCATCTGTGGCATGGGTAGTGGGCCCCTACCTACTTCCCTGGTTGTGCAGTTACATTGCTCTGCTGCTGGGGGGCTCCCTGCTTGTGCTATGGCACCTCTGGGCTGCTCAGCTGGGCAGCCCTTGTTGCGCCATAGCGCATCGTATCTGCTCAGCTTCCCCTTCCTAGTTGCGCTATGGCGCAGGTTGTGCGATATTCAGATGTTAGCTGTTGGCGCAATTTGGCTTGCTCCATTTTTGAATATCGCATCTATTGCGCATGGGCGCAATGGACTTGTGCTTGCTCCTGCTATTGTGCACTTTTTGGGCACAGTTTGAATATCCAGCCCACTGTATTTTAATAGAAAAAACATTAAAAAAACTATATATCATCCTCAGTACATAACTGATTGCAATGTCATCCAATCAGTGAACTACTGTATATTCACTGATGTTGACTGGACTATTCTTTTAATAGTAATAGTGGGTCAGGAATTCAAAGTTATTACAGTTTGTTAGAACAAAACCAATTAGTGAGGTGCAGGATTTTTTAAATTCTGGCAGAACAGAATTTTGCAGAATTCTGTGAATTTCTGATAAAATTATGCTGAATTTCATAGGGAGTGGAACACCTGAATTCCATGGCAGAATAAACAAGAACAGCGTCCTTGCACCTGTACCATGGAATTAAATTCTGAATTCTGTGGAAATGGTGGCAGAATGATTTTCTGCAAGAAAATATTGTTCCACAGAAAATAATTCCAGGGATCACATCAGGCAAAATTCTGCAGAATAAACTTTCAAATTCCGATTGAAATTCTGCTGGCAGAATAGAAATTCCACATTAATTCTCCCAGCAGAATTCTGCATTCTACACAACACAAAAAAAATCATATTTTCTGACTAATTACTGGGTCAGTTCTATATTCAAATTTCCCATTGGAATACCAAGTCACCCACCATTTGTGGAAAAAAGAAACAAACTAGGAGGAGTCTGCTGAGGCTTCAGAAACAAGCCCAATCTGAAATCAAACCAGTCCAGGAGTAAAAGTTTCATTCACAAGATTTATTTTCTCATATGTTTTTATGAGACCAAATGTGCCAGTACTATAAAACAGCTAATGTTTTGAGGAACCAATATGCTCTTTTTAAGGGCTTTACAATTACTGTAAATGTAAACTATAAAAAGTTTTTTTTTTTTCCAGTAACTCCTGAACCATTACTATTCTCAGTAAATCATACATTTTAGTCAAGCCTTAGCCTTCAGTTTTAGAAACAAATAATTTCCTACATATTTCTCAACAACCCCCATGAGATGATTATAAAACCACTTATTTACTTTCAAGGTAATTGATTTTATGATATATTTATTTGAAAACTGTTGACTGGGACAGACACATTAAGCCAAGGTTTGTTTCCTAATGCAACCCGGGGGAAGGTAACAGGCATGGCAAATATAAGCAAGGGCAGAAATACACAGTTAAGTATTATTACATAGCATTGACATAGTTCACAGTTACAGTAAAGTAGAACAGAGAGTATGATTAAAACATGAGTAAGTACAATAACAACAAGCAGCAAAAATCAGGCAATTTAGCCACATCTACACCAGTGTAGGAGGCAAATGTAAGGAGAACGCCAGGTAGAGGGAAAACAGGAGCAGTGGGTAAAGAGATTCAGCTGGTACCAGAGGGAAGCATGGGAGGTAGTGAAATGGTGGGAAGATGGGAATAGGTTCCAGAGTGAATGGAGATGACAGGAAAAGGTTGCTTGCTCAGTATAGGAGCAGGGATTAGGAATTTCAAAAGTGCAACGATCCCTGAAGCGGAGGGAGCAGCGGGCAGAGAAAATGGGAGAGAAAAGTGTTAAGAGTTTAAGGGAAGGGACCCAAACCCATATCTGGATATGAATGAGGCACTGTGGTTCTGGTGACATGAAGGTAGATAAAAAATGGATAAGGAGGAGTAGCATGAACAATGTTAGGTACGAAAGGGGGAGTTGGTGCAAAATGATAGAAGGCATTGCAGAGGTTGTCTAGTCTGGCCAGGGAGGCGGTACAAGTGGTGTCACAGACCACATCCGCATGGTCAAAAACCAGGAACACCATTTCAGTGACAAGCTTACAGCATACCTGTGGTGACAGACAATCTTTTATTGTGGTACAAGACACCAAGTTTAGGATGGAGCTTGGTGTATGGCATCAGTGTGGGCAGAGAAGTCAAGGTTGCTGTCTAGCCACACACAGAGGTATTTGAATGAAAGAACCACTTAAAGAGACCTGGCATCCAAAGTGAAGAATAGGCAGAGTTGCGAGCCTGGCCAGCTTTTGACTGGTGCCACAGGTCATGAACACATTTATTTTGTGTGTTGACCTGGAGCTGGTTAGATTGAAACCAGCACAGGTCATTACAGAAGTCTTGCTGGAGCAGATCTTCTGTGGCTGTAGTGGAGAGACCGGAGATATGAATGACTGTCATCTGCTTACCTGTGGATATGTGAGTTTTTACTTACTATACCTTGTCCATACCTCCCAGAGTACTTACTCCCTCAAGAAGTCTGACTTCGTACATCTAGATGTCCCCAGGACTTGTACTTCCTTTGGCAAAACTGTCATCTCCTATACCCTATCAACTGATTGGGACAATCTACAGTCTATTCTTAAGCTTACCAGCCCCATATCTGTTAACATCTTTAAAACCTTAACCTCGAGAATAGTGAAAGAAATCTGCAACTGTTGTAGGCTGTAAACCTGGCTTCTGCAAATGGTTCCCTAGTCTTTGTTCAGCTCCATCCCCCCCAGGCCTTCCATAATACATACCCCTCCTACCCTCCCATCCCCCAATAGACCTACCCCACAGCCTTCTTTCCTTTCTCCCTCACTCCACTACTTCCCCCCTCCTCCCACCCTCTTGTCTAGTCTCCCTCCCTCCAACCTGATCTTTACTCCATTTTGCACTACCAGTACTCCAGTACTTAATGAATGTTCTCTTGGTCATCTATTTATGCAGCTGTTATCCACCTTAAGGCCTTGCACTGTATTTATTGTTTTAGCTCTGTCACTGATATTTACATGCCTCAGTTCTATTTGTATTCCTGTTGTGCATTTTGCACACTTGTAGCCATTATTATTTACTGTATACCATGTCAGTATCAACTCCATCTTGCTACTGTTGTATATGTTCTTTTATGCATATTTTGCACATTGTATCCACTCTTATTACTTGTATCATGATTGTATGTACACTATGTTACCACCATGATTATGCATGCATGTATGTATGCTATGCTACTACTTTGTTTGTGCTCCTGATACATGTCTCAGGACCTCCTTGTGAATGAACTTGCTCAATGGAGTTATTCCTGCAATAAACTTGAACCTGAGTTGGTGCAAGCTGTGGGTAATCCATTAGGGAAGATGGATAACAAGATAGGCCCCATGATGGAGCCCTGTTGGACCCTGGCCTGGATGGGAAGTGGAAGTGACAGGGCACTACAAACCTGTACCAACTGCAGATAGCCAGAGTGGTAAGAATGGGACCAGTCTACAACAGGAGCTGAGAGGCCAGCAGCACTAAGCTTATCCAGGAGGAGAGTGTGGGACATCAAGTCAAAGGCCTGGGCCAGCTCAATGAAGATGACAGCTGTGATGTGCCCTGATCCAACCCTGAGGAGACAGAATTAGATACAAGCAGCAGGGAGGAGATGGTAGAGTGATGGTTCAGGAGCCAGACTAGAATGTGGAGAGGAAATTGGCGGAGGATAGAAAATCAAAGAGTCTAGTGTAGACAAGCTTCTCTTGCAGTTTGGGAATGGTGGAGGGAGAGTGATTGGAAATTACCCGGGGATGAAGGAACCCCCTTTGTGGAGTGGAAGAACTTTGGCCAACCTCCAGGACTGAGGGACAGCACTGAGGGAGAAGGAGAGATTTAGTAGGTGAGTCAGTGGATGTGGAATGACAGGTGCAGAGATTTGGAGTAGTTTAGGATTCAGTCCAACATGACTGGATTTGCACAGATTGAGGGAGTAAAGTCCTGTAAGGGTTTCTTGGGTGATGACAGAGGGAAAGAGGAAACCAGTGGAAGGGAGATGGGAGGGGATGTGAAGAGGAGCAGAGGAGCCAGGATGGTGAGTGGAAGGATGAGCACAAGTGATAAATAACTCACTGAAATGAGCAGCAACAGTGGAGGGGGCGGTGGCACTGGTGAATCATTTACAAGAAGGAAAGGAGAGATGGACTGTGTGACAGAGGGTCAAAAAGGGAGGGAATTACCTTCCAGAACCTTGAGGGTGTGTTAAGAGTGTTCTAATGGTTGGTCTTGAAATAGCACAGACTGGACAGCTTTAGTACAGGAGTTTCTGATAGTCCTGTATAAGAGGAGGTCAGGAAAGAGTGAGACATGTTTAAAACTTGCCTAGGTGAGGTCATGGGACTTGCACTGGTCAGTGATTTCAGGGGTAATCCAGGGGTGATGGTGATTTTTTTACCCTGAATTTTCTAAATGAGAACAAAAATGGATACATAAGCTCAGTGGGCGCAGAGCCTATATTACAAAGCAGTAACTGGATAATGATGATGTGACATATTGTAAATTACATAATATACTTATGGGGTCAGACACAATGGAAACTTAAAAGACATGATGGGGATGACACATAATGTAATCATAAAACAATTATAATCCAGGATCTATGGGGCCTATCTTGTTATCCATCTTCCCTAATGGGTTCCCCACAGCTTGGGCCAACTCAAGGATCTATGTTTCTATAACCAAAATGGTGGGACTGCATCAGAAAACATATGAGAACAGATTAACTGAACTCAATATGTACACCCTAGAGCAAAGGAGGAGAGAGGTGATATGATTGAAACATTCCAACACCTTAAGGGTATTAACAAGGTGAAAGAGTCTAACATGTTTCAATATAAGAAAAATGGCAGGACAAGAGGACACAGCATGAGATTAGAGGGAGGCCAATTAAGGGGTAATGTGAAGAAGTTATTTTTCACAGAAAGGGTGGTGGATGCATGGAACGGCCTACCTCAGGAAGTGGTGGATATGAATGCAGTGCAGGGCTTCAAACAGGCATGGGATAGGCATAAGGGAGCAATACAGATGAGTATGAATAGATAGGCCATTGACAGAGCAAAGGCCTATGGCACGTTCATAAGGTAGAAAAAGAAATGGGCAGACTGGATGGGCCTTGCGGTCCTTATCTGCCATCAACTTCTATGTTTCTACGAGATGGCTGGAATAAAAATAGGCCATTATAACTTCAACAAGAATAACCTGAAAACAATAAATCATGTTAAATTTACCATCACAGCCATGTTATATTATTGATTACCAGTCCATTTCTTCATTTAGTCCATATTTACTCTCTGTCACTTTAAAGAAATTAATTCAATAGACTTTCTTGTACAGTAGTTTTCTTTCTGTCCCCTCTCCTCCCCTGCACATCAGGGTTATGTGTTCAGTTCCAAAAAATCTACAAGTTAGAATCTAATGCTTTTCCTGCACAAAATGTCTTATCACTGGTAAGTCTCCTTTTGTGACTGTGCTTTTTTGTTCTAAGAATGTCTTTTGCAGTCCCCTGGTTGGCCAATGTACATCAAGCCACAGGGGCATTTGAGCACGTATTCACTATAACTCATTTGACCGGTTATGAAGTCTCTTATCTCTATATTCCAATTTCTGGCAAGATTTCTAAGATTTTTAATATTGTAGGTGCTGGTACATGCACTCCTATGGCAACATGGGAAATTACTCCAGATTTTCAGATGCTATATGTTTTGACTCTTCTGGTATCCTATGTTGGGCAAGGACCACCTTGTTTTCTCTTGTGCTGCTTTGTGGACATCCCAGTGTCTATTCACAGCTCTTTCAATATCTTGGAACCTTGGAACTTATCAGAAAATGTGATAATGCATATGATCTGATTCAGTTCCCTACGGTTTTGTCTCAGTTCCACTGCACTTGTTCTAGGTAGCTATTTAAGCAATAAGACACGACAAGGTGTGTATTATCATGTAATAACATAGAAACATAGACTTTGACAGCAGATAAGGACCGTTAGGCCTATCTAGTCTGCCCATTTCCCTACCTACAGGATAGGCCACAGATCCTAGTTAACCAACAGCCTATATCTTCCTGCCCCCACAAGAATTGCCTTATGTCTGTCCCATGCATTCTTGAATTCTCCCACAGTTTTAGACCCCTAACTTCCTCAGGAAGGCTGTTCCAAGCATCCACTACCCTCTCTGTGAAATAATACTTCCTCACATTGCCCCTGAACTGCCCTCCTTCTATCTTTAAATTGTGTCCCCTTGTTCTTGCAAGTCTCTTTTTCTGAAAGATACTACCCTCTTGGACTTTGTTGATTCCTTGAGGTACTTGAAAGTTTCTATCATGTCCCCCTCTCCTTCTTTCCCTAAGGGTATACATACTAAGCTCCTTTAGTCTCTCCTTATACGACTTCTCTTGCAGACCCTGCACCATTTTAGTTGCCTTCCTCTGACTGCCTCTATCCTGTCTATGTCCTTGCGGAGATGGGGTCTCCAGAACTGGACACAGTATTCAGATGGGGTCTCAGCAACTGTCTGTACAGAGGGATAACAACTTCCTGTTTTCTGCTGCTGATGCCTCTCCCTATACATCCCAGTATACCCCGGCCCTCCCTACTGCCTTCTCACATTGCTTGCAACCTTAAGGTCATCTGATATGATTACCCCCAGGTCCCTTTCCTGTTTTGTTGTTGTTACTACCTCCCCACCCATTGTGTATTCTTCCCCTGGGTTCTTGTTTCCCAGGTGCATTATTTTGCACTTTTTTGCATTGAATCCTAGCTGCCATACGTCTGACCATTCATCCAACCTTGCCAAGTCCCTTTTCATCCTTTCCACGCCCCCTTGTGTATCAACCCTGTTGCAGATCTTTGTGTCATCTGCAAAAAGGCATACTCGGCAAAAGCCGAGTGCTTCCACCATCCCCAGGTGTGACGTTATTGCACGATAACACACACCTTGGAGTGCCTTATTGCAATTATACAATGGCTCGATGTTATATAAAATAAAAATAAAATGTTTTAGTAGATTTTTAGTGAGGCAGTGTATCTTTGTTTCTGAAAAAAATAAGCCATATCAGCCATATGATCATCCAAACAATCAGCACAGTGATGTTATTGTGTAATATCATCACTGTCTCAGGCACACACTGACCAATCAGAGTCCAGGAAATTTTCTTGCCATTGTATAGTTACATTTATCCTCTGGTTCTTTTACTACCCTACTGCTGCATCCCCTTTCCCAACATCTACTACTAAGATCTATACAAGTTCCCTCAATGTTCTTATCTCTTGAACAGTTCCTTCCAACCCTCCTAAACAGTGGGTCTTTCTGACTTTTGAGTCTGCTGGTTTCTTTCTTACCTTGAGGGAATGTCTTAAGCTGTCTAGATAGGTAGTTCCATTTCATCACCACTCCCTATCTGCTCAGGTATCCCTCATGGGTCTGTCCAGGGTCCTAATGTCTTTTCCATAATCTCAAATAACCTCCCCGCTGTCTGTTCATTTGTGTCCATTCATATGTTCATGGAATGCAATTATTTTTGCATCTGGCTCCTCTTCCCATGATCATACCTCACAGCTTCAGCTGGATTTTGACAATATTCAGCTCTGGTTCTAGTCTAATCAACTATCCCTCAATGCCAAGAAAAACAGTCTCCATGATTTTTGACATCCATCAGAGGCTTTCCAGACTCACCCCTCTCCCTTCATTTCACTCACTTGATGGTGTTATTGTTGAGGATGTATCCTCTTTGAAGTACCTAGGGGTCTGACTTGACCATCATCTTGATTTCTTAGTTCATATTGATGCCATACATCAACAACTCCACCCCAAGCTTGATGCATTGTACAGAACAAAGTGAGTATCCTGCCTCCTGTCTGCAGTGAAATTGCTTTCAAGATGATTCTACCTGTATTTTATTATGGTGACATAGTTTATAGTGGAGCTCCCAAATCATCCCTTGCCATTTGCCTTTCTCATTGTGCATCCTTTATATCTAAATTCTGTTTTGATTCCCTTCTCTCCTACCTTATACTACTCTTATCCTCTCCATCATTTTCCTACTACCCTCTACACAATAATACTTCCCATTCCCTCAGTATTCCTTCTAGAAAATCTACTGTTGATCAATCTACTTTCTCTTACCACTTTTTTAAACTATGGTCCTCCCTTGCCTTGTCAATTTGCTCTGCCTCTTCTACTTTCACCTTAAAATCTATCCTTCATGAATATTCTTGTCCCTCCTCCTCAAAGTGAGCTGTCATTCAAAGCATTTGTACAGTATACAGTATGGGCTCATTGACAGCTCAGTCAGTGGCCAGCCATGGTGTTGAGAGAGGAGGGCTGTGCTGGTCACTGGCTCAGGACAGGGGAGTAAGGTGGTGGGGCAATGCCTGCCAGGGTGGGGTGGGGGACCACTAGACTACCAGGTATGTCACTTCCATGGTTTTGAGGTAGGGAGATCGGTGATTGAGGGGGTCCACTAGACTACCAGAGACTATTTGTTATTATGCCTGGGGGAGATCAGAGATTGAGGGAGGTGTCCACTAGACTACCGGGGAATCATTTTATATTGCCTGGGGGAGATGTGGATGCTAGACCACTAGGGAATCATTTTTACATTGTGTGGGGGAGATTGAGAGGGCTCTAGACCACCAAGGCTGATATCTGACCTACTCTGTGTGTGTACAGTTTCTAGACCTACACTGTATATATACAGTATGAAAGGCGCATCTCAATGGATGCCATAATGCCTACTGATGACCCGTAGTCTGCCCAACTCCCTGCTCATATCTCCTGTCCCCTCTATGGCTTGCAGACCACTCTCAGATCCCCTCCCAGTAGTGCAAGCCACTTAGACCACCTCCTGGCTGGTCTAAGTGATGCATCCATGGCAGGACTTTCAGAATCCCCAAAAAGGGGTTGTTGCAGCCTCACCTAGGTGTAGGCCCCCTTGCAACCTGCCACACCCTGATGTAGGTCACAAGGGTGGTGCAGCAGCTACCATTCTGATGCAGACTGTGTTTCAGAATCGGGAATGCTGCATCTTTCAACACAAGGTACCAATTGCATCAGAAATGTTGACATATGCACCTTGTGTCAATCTAAGAGCTTTGAGAATCAAACCCCCACAGCTATAGAAGGGCATAGACAGAATGGAGGTAATCCAGAGGCTTTTACATATTTCACAGAGGTAAAAAAAGTACAGGAGGAAAGTATTTTTCAGGAAAAAAAGTACTCAAAAACAAGGGGACATGCTATGAAACTAAAACAGGGTAGATGAGAGGTGTTAGGAAATACTTCTTCACACAGAAAAAATCAGGGATGCATGGAACAGTCTTCCAGCGGATGTGGTGGAGGCGGAAACAGTGGTGGGGTTTAAGAATGCATGGGATAGACATAAGGGAATCTTGATATCATGCTGTATTTGGTACTTGACTACTGTTTGTACCTGGCTTGAGCTATGCACTGTGCACTTTAAGAAATCAAGCTATACACTGTGCACTTTAAGAAACTGCCATTCTGGCAGACTATGACTGCTGCTTGCTTGCAACAGAATAAACTACATAGACAGAAGCAGATATGGCATATTCTGTGCAGTCTCCTGTTTCTTGAGTGCAGTTTTTTTTTGTGTTGGGTTATAATACAGTATGGGATTAGAAGTGTGCAGGCACTAATGTTAAAGGTACTCTTTGAGTAATTTTTATCAACAACAGCAGCAATTTACTTAGATTGAAAACATAGCTTTGTATTGTATGATCATGACTATTTAAGCAATATGAAGTCTCCATTTTCCTTGTGTACCTTGTGTAAAGTTAATGTTTCCACTGACCCTCCTGATGCTTTGTACCATTTCTTGATGCTAATTGTCAATCTCTTCCATACCATTTTTGCTGATGCTGAATTGTACTGTACGTGGTACAGTATTGTCAGACAGGCACTTTATATGTCTTACTTTTTAAACACTTTTTTGTAAAACATTTGTGTATATAATATGTATATATATATATATATATAGGTGGAAAACTAGGTTTGCTGGCAAAGGCACCTAGCTTCACCTGAGCTCTTTTCTTCTAGGTTTGCATGTAAGGACACAGCAAGGAACATTATCAGAGCAAGGAAAAAGATTAAGGCTTCTTTTGGCTAGGCAGATTTACTGTGTGTTGCTCTTTTGTTTTGTACTCACAGGGTTTGTTACTGTTTTTTGCTAACATTTTACTGCTTTATTATGTTTGCATGCATGCATGTGCAAGAAACATAGTCAGGGACACTGGTTTACCGGGATTCAGAAATGGCATATTCTGTTTTGCACATTGTAAAAAACGGTATTGTCACCGGTGTCTGCTAAGCCAAAATCCGGTTTTACTGTTGTTTGGTTTTGTGTACTTCATTTAACAATTCTTAACTCTGCTAACATGCATTTTAGCAATTTTGACCTCCACTATTACACATCCTTCCATCCTTGTACCAATTAAAAGTTATTTTAGGTACAAGATGTGATGGCAGCAGCAACACTACAGCCCCTATCCCTAAGGTGTGATGAAAACAGCAACAGCACTATGCAAATGTTTTCCTTACCACTAGCCCACTAATTCCGCAACTCCCCTTTCCATCCTGAAGCTCGCCATGTTTCTACCCCTGTCTCTCACTCTTTCCCTATTAACTCTTCCTGCTGCACCCATCTTTCCCTGTCTGCTCCAGCCTGGCTAAATTCCCACCTCATCCATAGTAGTGTCCCAATTATCTACCCCTCCTCCATCATTATCATAATAAACAAGTACACTACAGCCATCGTCACTTTCTGTGGTTTTAGCCCAATTTTTCCCCCAGTCATTGGTAGTATATTCCTCCTCTTCTTTACCTCTCTAACCTGCCACCCCATACACGGCCTCCTTCCCCTATATGTGTAGCTGCTGGCTGTCTCACTCAAAAGATCTCTGCTTATAACCCCTGTATGCCTATGGTTTATTGTACATCTGCTGACTTTTTCAATTGTAAAATAATGCTGTTTTTTTTTTTATATTTATTTCAACCTTGTACTGTACTGTATACACTGTATTTACTTTTTCTTCCTTGTATATTATTGCTTTTTGTATACCTGCTTCTGTACTGTACTTTGATGTATTCATGACCAGGTCCACCTTGCAAATGAGCCTTGCTCAATGGTGCCTGCCTGGATAAATAGATTTTGGTTGATTGATTGACTATGACCTCCCTCCCTCAGGTGTGACAGAAGCAGCAGCACTGTGGCCTTCATCCCTTAGGTGTGATGGCAGCAGTACTATGTTCACCATTCCTCATGTGTGATGGCAGTATTAGCACTATGGCCCCCATCCCTCAGGTGGGACTGCAGCAGTACTACATTCCCCATCCATCAGTGGTGATGGCAGAAGCACTACAGCTCCCACCCCTTCAGTGTGATGGCAGTAGCAACAATGCAGTCAACATCCCTCTGAGGTGATGGCAGTGGTGACAGCACTTGAGCCCCTTTCTTCAACACCCACACCCCACATGCACAAGTTACAAATGACTTGGGCTCTTTGCTTGTTAGAACTCAGATGTGAATTAATCTGAACCATCACCACTAAGTTGGACTATCTTTGTTTTTTCCTATCTATAAATTAACTGCCTGAATTGGATTTCTGCCTGTGACACCTCTGACCAGGGTTAGAGAACAGACTTGGGTGTTGGAGGGCCAGCTGGTGGGTGAAGGCTTGAGTGTCCAATGATCACTCACCTTCTCCTGGGAGGGAGGGTGAGTTCACGCTCAGCATTTGCTGGCCCATAGTGGAGTCCAGAAGCACGACAACATGTTAGTCCTCACTGCAGGAGGGAGCATGATGGATGTCGGCTGGTGCCTTGACATCATGTGGCCTGTCACACTCCCAAGAAAATGGGAAAACACCCGCTGACCAACTGAAGGATGGCTGTTGGTCCTCCATAAGCCAGAAGCCCCAGACATGTGTCTGTTCTGACCCCTACCATGGCCAGGATACACAGGAAGCTCTTTGGGGCGATCTCTCCTGGTAGCCTCCACAGGGGTGGGGCCACTCAATGAAGGGTTACTTTGGGTTACCTGCTAGCACAGCAGTAAGGGTCAGCGGATGGTGGTCGGGACTCAGCAGTGGTGGTAGGGGGCCTTGGCATGCCTGAAGGAGTGGATGGCCAGGGGGTAGGAGGAGCAAAAAAAAACTGTTTGAATTTAATGATCTTAGCTTCAAGCATTGAAGCCTCATTGCAAACAGGCTATAAAGAAAGCCAGTGGGCTGCTGTATTGTATAAGTAGGCACATTAAGAGTAGAGACAGACAAGGGCTGATGCCCCTGTATAAAGCATTGGTTCACCCACACCTGGAGTACTGTGCCCAGTTTTGGTCACCAGGGGGAAAAACAGAAATCAATGCTCTGGAGCATGTACAGAGATGAGCAACCAAGCTAGTATTAGGTTTGGAAGAGCATAGTTACCACCAGAATACCACTGCAGGAACTGGATCTTTATACACTGGATTTCTGTAGACTTAGGGGAGACATGTGCATGGTCCACAGAGCACTCCTAGATGTTGATTTATGGACCCAGCTGGGTTTTGAATTATGGGTCCAGGTTTATGAGACTAGAATACACCCACTTCAATTAAAGATTCCAACCTATTGCACAAAAATTGGGAAGTATTGGTTTAGTACTAGGGTTGCCAAAATATGATATGGCCTTCCGATACAGGTGGTGGCTAGTCGGACTATGTCAGAATTCAAGGCAAGATTGGATAATCATATGATAGCTCAGGGTATTACAGGCTATATTTAAAATTATGGCACACCATTATGGATGTGTAAATGTCCTCTTGGCCCTGTACTAACCTATGAGACCTATTTACTTCTTTGAAATAAAGTGTCTTCACCTACAAAATCCACAAGTGATTAGTGGAGGACCTTCAAATGGATTCATGCATCTCCCAGACATGTGGGTGCTTTTTTTTTTTTTTTACTTGGTGTCCATGAAAAGGGTGTCTCCCAGTTTTTATGTCTTTGTTTAGATGTGAATTGAGCACTACTCTGCCCACCAGCATCATACAGCCCCTGGGGTCTTACCTTCTGTGTGTCATTGACTGTGCTTTCAAAATCCACTGGCCAAATATAAGTACTCTTAAATTCTTAACATTTGCTTTTTGTTGATGCAGTCTATCAGAAAACTTTTTGTTGTCACAGACACTGAAACAGCAGGTGGGGGAAAGGTGCAAATGATCCAGTTCACCTAAATGGGGTGCTAACTGTGAAGTCTTTTCATAAGTAGTAAGGCACTTTCTGCTTTGTGAACATACTTTCATTCAGACTAGTTTTCATTCAAACAACTGAGGATTTTGGATGGCCCTACTAATTATAAACTTGAATAAGTTAGTTGGTAACAGTGATCCTGTGTCTAGCAATCTACAACCTAGATGCTTATATGCAAAGAATACAATAAAACCTGACTACAATCTAAAACAAGCTTATAAAACACATAAAATGTATCTGAACATTTATCTTTATCTATACAAAATCATTGCAGCCCAAGTAAAATGCAGGTAAATTACATAGTACCCTGACTACTATTCTATGATGTCGTAAACATATATTGGTATTTTGTTTTATATTCTTCGTAAAGCAGGTAAGGCCCACTAGGCAGAACTGTCTGTTTTAAGGAGTGACCTAGAAGCACTGGGGAGGTTAAGTGACTTGCTTGGAGTCACACAGTATGCAAGTGGAGGTTGTGGGACTCAAACCAAAGTCTGCTGGATGTACCCAGTTTAATCACTGCTTGTTACGCTAACCACTAGGCATGGGTGGTTAAACTGAATGCTGATTACAACAAAGCAGTGTGGGTGATTTCCTTGCTGACTCTATATTCAGCACAGCAGAAAGAATGCAAAGCACAGCAGCATTCATTTTAAGATGCTGAAATCTGGTCGGCCCACTGGTGCTGTGGTAGCACTATTGCTTGCAATGCCAGCGACCCAGAGTCAGAAGCAAACTCAGGTTGCTGGAGGTCTGGCCAGGGGGGTAGGATCAAGCACCTGGAGGACTGCTCTCCTCTTTTGGGAGGGTGGGCTGCAGGTCCTGCTTCTTTACCACCACCTGTGTGACCATGGGTGGTGGTGCAATGGTGATGCAGAGTGATCAGGAGAGGAGAATGCTAGCCAGGATCTAAAGCAGTGGCATGTCTCTATGTGACCTACCTCCTTGGATCTCTAGTGCCAGTGCCCTCAGGGACAGAGACCAAAAAACCAGGAACAATCACCCCACATCAGCCACTGGTAGAAGGGACCCAGGTTCTCCAGACTTCATAACCAGGCTCCATAAGGGACCCACTAAGGGAGTGTGGAGGGGTGACCTGGGGTACTCTCTCTTCCCACCTGGGGAGGGTACAATCCTGGCAGGATGGGGCAGGCCCACAGGATTTCCTGAGCATTACCTGGGGGTGAAGCTAAGGGATACCCAGCCTAGGGATCTCTGAAAAGTGGAGACTGATGCTGTGAGAAGGGGACATAGGAAGAGAAAATAAAAAAAAAATTAAAAAGATACTGAAATCTTAGAGATTCTGTGCAGTGACATGCAATTTCCATGAGGCACCGGTACAAGAATTCAAAATCCGCAAACCAAGCAGGATTCCGTGATTGTTACCGGTGTTACCAGTAAAAATGGAAAACCAGGGTCCCTGAACATAGTGCCATCATACGAGTTTTCCAGAGGTGTGTCAGCCTCTTCCAATTCAGTCAGTGTATTTGCAGGCGCGGTCGCAGAGTGCCAATCACTGCTCCAGCTGTCTATGACAGGTGAAAATGCAGTGGCATACAGTTGAAAGGGAGAGCTCTGCTTGAGTGAGCAGAGCTCTCCCCCACACACACGCTGCAGCACGCATGCACACCGGCGTGCCTGTGCCTCCCTCCTCCACACTGTATGACTGACGGGGTGCCCAATCCTCCGTCGGCTCCACGCCCCCCCAAAGCAACCAGGTGCCATGCTCGGAGCACACCCCAGCGTGGCAAAATGATGTAATGGCCAATGGGGTGCCCAATCCCCCGTCGGCTTCACTATCTCCCCCCTGAGTACAGGGTGCTACGCTGGGAGCCCACCCCAGCATGGCAACAGATGCCATGGCTGACGGGGGTGCCCAATCCCCCATCAGCTCCACACACCCCCAGCCGTCCTTCTGCTATGCTGGGAGCCCACCCCAGTGTGGCAAATGTCCCACGTCATCTTTTTTCAAAAACCTGTAAAGAAAAAACAGTCCTCACAGTCTCCCTGCCCCCACAACCCGCACCCACCCACTGCACCCTGCCTCCCCACACCCCTGACCCCATATTTACCTCCAGAGTCTGGCGAACGGTCTTCGGTGGACCGAACATGACTGCACTCTTCAAAGCTGACCCGAACTGAGGAAATCCCGTAAGCTGTATAATGGATAGATAGGGGTTTTCAACTTTGTTGCATATCTCAGGCATTTTTAGAATTTTGTACCAAATTTTCAACATGGGTTTTTGGGACCCTCCTCATGAATTCTTGCACTGTCATGGCATTACTCAGGCCTCAAAGAATGATTTTGCAGCCACTGTGCAAAATCACCTTTCCAGAATGATTAATGAAATGACACTGCCAGTGTTCATAAGGTGGGCTCTCAAAAAGCCTATGTTGAAAATTTGGTGGAAAAATTCCTAAAAATGACTATTTTACGAGTGTGCGTTGCCCAGTTCCTATGCACGCTCACAAGTTCATGAATTTTCAATATTTTCCCTACAGATTTTCAACATTGCCATTTTAACACACCTTCTTATGAGCAGTATAGCTGTCATTTTCACATCTCACCCAAAATGTGTTTCTGCCCATGTAGCGCTAAATGGCACAGTCGGTGTGAAATCAATGTACAGGACACATTAAGAAAATCACAGTGACACTGTTCATGAGCAGAGGTCTTAAATGGCTATGTTGAAAATTTGGTGAAAAATTCTAAAATGATGTTTTACTTAGCAGCATTGCAGTTACTATGCACGCAGAAGTTCGCAAATTTTCAATATTTTCCGATAGATTTTCAACATTGCCATTTTAACACACCTTCTTATGAGCAGTATAGCTGTCATTTTCACATCTCACCCAAAATGTGTTTCTGCCCATGTAGCGCACAATGGTGCAGTTGGTGTGCGAAATCAATGTACGGGACATGTTAAGAAAATCACAGTGACACTGGTCATGAGCAGAGGTATTAAAATGGCTATGTTGAAAAATTGGTGAAAAATTCCCAAAAATGACTGTTTTAGGAGCGCACATTGCGCAGTTCCTACGCACGCTGGCAAGTTTGCGAATTTGTAATATTTGCACACCAGATTTTCAACAGTGCCATTTTACCGCACTTCCTTATGAGCAGTGCAGCTACCATTTTTCACATCTTGCCCAAAATGTGTTTCTGCACATGTAGCGCACAATGGTACAGTCGGTTTGCGAAAGCAATGTTTGGGACAGATTAAGAAAATCACAGTGACACTGGTCATGAGCAGAGGTCTTAAAATGGCTATGTTGAAAATTTGGCGACAAAACTCCATAAAATGACTGTGTTACGTGTGAGCATTGCGCAGTTTCCACGCACCCTCATAGGTTCATGAAGTTGTAATATTTTAAGTCCAGATTTTCACCAGTGGCATTTTTCCACACCTCCTTAAGAACAGTACAGCTGTCATTTTCCACAACATGGCCGAAATGTGTTTCCACACTTTCAGTGCAGAGATGCGTGGTCACTGTGGGAAATCATTGTTCGGGACAGATAAAGAAAATCACACTGACACTGTTCATGATCGGAGGTCCCAAAATGCCTGTGTTAACAATCTACTGTAAAAAATCCCCAAACTAGTTGCATTACAGGTGTGCGTTGCACAGTTTCTACGCACGCTCGTGACCTCACCAGTTTTTTTTAAGATTTTCACTGCAGATTTTCAACATTGCCATTTTTTACACCTCCCCATGAACAGTACCGCTGTCATTTTTCACATCCCAATCAGAATGTGTTTTTTGCACCTGTGGTGCCAAATGCCATAGTCGCTGTGCAAAAACAGTTTTCAGCTAACAAACTGATATTGCCACGGTTCATGAGGTGGGGGTCACAAAAAAACCATGGTGAAAATTTGGAATGAAAATACCAATGAATGCCTGAGGCGTTAGGGTTTCCAACCATAACGCCCCACCCTGTAGAGTATGACAGGCATCAGGGGTGTGACTTGGGATTCTTGCCTGTCATGCTCATACCGCTCCACCCCCACCCACACCCTGCAGCCAGTGAGAGGCATCAAGGTGTGCCTTGGACTCTTCGGGCCCAAACTTCACCCCATTCTCCTATACTGCACCCATCCCACCATATTTCCTGATGGAATGGGGTGCGCATAAGGGCCAAAGACCCCAAGGCACACCGTGACACTTGTCAGTGTCTGCAGGGTAGGGTGTGGCGAAATGGCGTGGTCGTTATGCCTGATGACCCAAAGGCACACCCCAATGCCTGCCACTCTCTGCAGGGTGGTGGTGGGGTTGGCTTCAGTTCAATACTTCGTTGCCATGCCTATTATACAGCTCTGTAACTTCTACACTATCAATGCCAGTGCCAGCAAGCAAACATTTGGCATTGACAAATGCTTGTTGTTCTCTGATTCAAATTGCTGTTGCAGGCTATAATTTCTGCTACATTATTACAGGGTGTTCCTACGGGTTTGTTACTGTTTTGTGCTTTCAGATAACTGCTATAATCTTTTCTGGTTCAAATAGTTTTTTGCAAGGTATATCTTCTCTTACTGCTTTATTTTTCTCTGTAGCAAAGTGTGTTTTTCAGGGTACATCTTATGTGAAATTATTACAGGTGGTGCTTTACAGATTTTACAGTTTTATCTATCATTAGGCTAAGCTTTCAGGTCTACTGCATTTGTTGTTGGTTGATTGTTTCTGCTCTTACCTCCTTGTTTTTTGTCCATGGTTCTTCTTTTTCAGCAGGGGAAGGGCCCAACCACCCACCCCCATCCCCAGCCACCCCATGCTACACTCCTTTTATACAGGGGCACAAGTAATTTAACTTGTTATAACAAGTTATACAAAACAAATAAGCAAAACAAAATATTAAACTTTTGCTTTCATATTCCTCCTTCTAATTACTTGGACCAGGTTATAAACCTGGCCACTCATCTGTAATGGATACTATTAACTGCAGGCACTGCAGGACACTTTCAAAAGAGCAGTTATACTGGATTTAGGGCACTGTCCTACATGCTGGACCATTGGAGATCTAAGGCTCAGCTCCAGGCAGCATGGGCAGAGACTGCATGCCCCAAATTGCATATTCAGGAGGAAATATATTATAAAACCACCTGCCATTTCCCCAACATCCAAATGAAGCACCTCTACTGCAGAGGGTAATTGATCCAGGAGACTGGCAGCTGGTTAGGAGGGGAAACTCAGATGCCTCATCACTCAGTGCTCTCCAATGTATCACCTCCACAAATCATATAAAAACCACAAACAGGTATCTGCGTCTATCTCCAAAATCAAACAAAGAGGCAGAGAACACTGCAGCACAGGAGCTAGTGCAACAAAACTCACCCAAAACAGGGACCAGAACAAAAAAGCAAAAAGGAAATCCAAAACACTTCTGATCCTAGGAGACCCAATGATTCAGGGAGTTAATACCTACCTCCACCCTGGGGTAATGGTCAGATGTCTCTCAGGTACATCAGTATGGAGAGACACTGACTGCATTGCTAAAATCATGCAGGAAGCAGGAGAAATCATCTATGTCCTGGTACACATAGGGACTACAATTTCACCAGCTGGTCAGTTGAGGAGACCAAGGAACACCTGACCAGGCTGGAGACAAAGTGTCATCCATTTCATTTGGCATCTCCTTTCTGAGATCCCACTGGTCTGGAAGAGGGGTCAGATGGACAGAAGGTCAGAGAAGGGAGATAGGGAGATAAACATGTAGCTCAAGGGCTAGTGCCAGGAAAAGGACACACATTTGTAGGTAATTGGCAACAGTCTTGCGAGCAAAAGTTCTTTCAATTCAATGGACTGCATCTGACTAAGGAGAGAGTCAGTGCATTCGGGCAGAAGTTTGATGTCTTTGCAGAATATTTAAACTAGCAGATGAGGAGAGGGGTGTAGCACCCGATACATTGAACTGGAAGAACACCCCTCCCCCCTCAGCTAGTGATCAAACAGGAGTTCAGCATGTTCGTAGTTCATTTGCATCACCAGATAAGGAAAAAGGTCGAGCTCCCCATATGACACGCAGGGGAAATGCCAGACCTCATGCAACAACTAATGCACCTAAATCTGGCCAATGGAAAATCATGTATTCAAATGCCTGCAGTCTGGGAAACAAGATCCCAGACCGGCAGACAATAATGACAGAGGGTAAACTGGACATATTAGCCAATAGTGAGACATGGTTCACCAGTAACCACTCTTGGGAGACTTCAGTACCCAGCTATGTACTGTTCAGAAGAGACCGAGGTACAAAAGGGGGGAAGTGGCCCTTTATGTCAATAAAAATATCAAAGTTACAGAAATTCAGAATACACATATCTTGAAATAATCATTTAAACTGATAGGAATGGGGGAGATTGGGACACCCCCTATCTCTTGTAAAGATAGTCCATGCTCACCCTACTGGACAAATCTCAATATTCTTTCACTAAATGCCCAAACACTAACAATCACCACACTTGCAGAACTTGAAATTTTAGCTAAAACTTTAAATTTAGCTTTAATAGCAATTACTGATACCTGGGGTAACACAGATAAAAAGTTGAGAGCAGAAATCCCTGGTTTCAAGCACTACTTTAAAAATAGAGTGGATTAAAAAAAAGGAAGTGGGGCCAGTCTATACATTCGAGATGATATTCCATCATATGAGTCAACAACTACTGTACAATCTGAAAGTGTTTGGGTCCATATTCGACCTACCAGTATCCACCAATTTCTTATAGGTACCTGTTATCGTCCTCCTTCTTCTGATATTGACCAAACTAAACAACTTTGTAATGAAATCATTCAAATAGCTAGTAAAGACCCACTTCTCATTTTGGGGGACTTTAATCTTCCCACTATAAATTGGGATGCACTCTCGGTATTAATAAACACGTATGAACAATTCTTTGTCAGTTATAATCAATATTGACTCATTCAATGTGTAAGAGAATCAACAAGGGGAATAAATATATTGGACTCAGTTATAACAAAGACACATATATCTGACATCGAACTACTCAATCCCTTGGGAAATAGAGACCATTTGTCCCTTTTTTTCTCCATCCAGTTGCCCTTATTACCAAAAATAAACAAACTGAAAATAAAACAATATAATAGGGCTAATTTTGAAACCATTAATCATCAGATAAAATCCCTTAATCCCTTAATTGGGAACACATGATGTATCCAATGAATACTGAGATGGCCTAGGGCTTTTTAAAAACAAAGATACTGGAACTTGAAAAAAAATATGTCCCAGATAAACTTAAGTATAATAACAAAGGGAAAACCCCCCTTGGTTCAATGGTAATATTAAAATATTAATCAAACACAAAAACAAACTATTCTTAGCCTTAAAAAAATGTCCATCTGACCAGAAAAATGACATCCTGCTTAAATATAGAGAGGTGGTTAGACAATTAAAGAAAACTATCATATTGGCAAAACATAATTTTGAATTTAAAATTGTTCATACCAAGGACTGTCATAAGGCATTATATACTTACCTAAATGGTAAGAAAAGTAATAACAATATGATAGGTCCCTTAGTCTGTAATAACATCACTATAACATCCAATATAGAAACAGCTTCAGAGTTAAACAAATATTTTCATCTGTTTTTACTCCAGAATCAACTAATATTGCACCTATTGTAGCAGGTTCTAAACTTGAGCCATATGAAACTCTTTTCCAGGATATTCAGTGGGTCTTTGACACTCTAAAACATCATACTAGTTCTGGCCCTGATAACATTAGTTCTAGATTTCTTATAGAGACAAAGGATGTGATAATCCCCCCCTTTGATTATTATTTTTTAAAAATCACTTTATGAATCTTCAGTTCCAGTTGATTGGTGTACAGCCATTGTCACCCCCATCTTTAAACAAGGCTCCCATTCTAAAATTGAAAACTATAGGCCTATTAGTCTTATGTCGATACCATGTAAACTCATGGAGAAAATAATTAAACATCAACTTGAAAACAAATGTCCACATTAAAATTAATGATGACTATCAACATGGTTTTAGAACAGGACTTCATGTACTACAAATTTGATCACTTTTTACAACTATATTAGTTCTAGCCTTGACTGTTAAATACCAACGGAAGTCATTCTTTTAGATTATAGCAAGGCTTTCAATAAAGTATCACACAGTATCTTGGTTAATAAACGTAACCGTTTAGGTTTCTCAGCACCTATTATATCCTGGATAAATAACTGGCTGAGTGGCAGAACACAGAGAGTTAGGGTGAACAGTGTACTATCAGAGGTGGGTGTGGTGGCTAGTGGCGTGCCACAGGGAACCATCCTGGGCCCGGTGCTGTTTAATCTGTTTATTAGTGATATGTATATTTCACCAAATAACATAATGGTTAAATTTGCAGATGATACTAAACTTGGAAGAAAGGTTAATACCCCTGTAAACTGTCATAACTTAACATTAGATCTTGCACTAATTGAACAATGGGCTTGTATTAATAAAAATGCACTTTAATACAGCTAAATGTGCAGTACTTCATTTTGGGAAAGATAACCCCAAACAAAAATATTACCTGAATAACAGCATTATTAGAACATCTTCTTTGGAAAAGGATCTGGGTATTATGGTTAATGACAAACTATCATCTTCCTCACATCGTTCTAAAATTGCAAATCAAACTAATGCATTGCTATGTAAAATAAATAAAACATTCATTTCTAAAACATAAGAATACCTTTTAACTTTGTATAGGTCACACATAAGGCCCTATCTTAATTATGGATCTCCATTTTGGAGCCCTTACTTAAAGTCAGACATAAATAAAATTGAACAAGTTCAACACAGAGTTACTAAGCTCGTACTCCATCTTACTCACTTAGACTATGATGCTAGATTAAAAAAACAGGACTACATTCTCTTGAGCAGGACGAACTAGAGGTGATCTTCTGCAACTGTTTAAAATACTTAAATCACCAGATAAAAATGGAACAATGTGGTATTGTTTATTCAGTAAGAAAATTGTGCCAAGACTTCACAATAGACAACTGGAAGTTAAAAAGTAAACAATAATAAGAGATTAAATTTCTTTACCCTTAGATCACCCAGACTATGGAATAAATTACTCCAGGATATTGTCGACTCAACAAATATCACAATTTTCAAGAATAAACTAGATAAATGGATGAATGAATGGGACATGGGTAAATGATCCATCAATATGGAGGACAATCTCAATGGGCTCACAGCCTTCTTTTGTCCTAAAAACCAAGTAACCAAGTAACATAAGGAGTCAGAAAAAACAGTGGGTCACCTTGGAAACAGGAAATGGGACAGCCATAAAAAGTGGAGTTGTCTACAGGCCTCCAGAACAGGGGGAGGACATAGACACATTACTGTTAGAAGATATACAAAACATGACAGCTAAAGTGGAGGTTCTGATAATGGGAGACTTCAACATGCCAGATACAGATTGGTCAATACCAGCAGGAACGTCTGCCAGAACTAGACACATAGTGGATTCCCTGCAGGGGGAGGGCCTCAAACAGTACAAATACCCACAAGAGACAGGGCTATCCTAGATCTAGTACTGACTAACAGGGAAAGGATCACAGATCTCCAGGTAGAAGGTCACCTGGGGACCAGTGACCATCACATGGTATGGTTCAATTTGGACACTAGAACTAAATCATCCCATTCCAAGGCAAAAATATAAGAGACTTCAGAGGAGATGACTTTGATAAGATAGCCAACAGAGTAAAGCTAGTCTGGCGAGAAGATACAAGTAGAGTGGGTACAGACAAAGTGGGCAAGCATTAGGGATGCAATACTTGAAGCAACATCCCATTGTGTTAGAGAGAAAAGCAAGAGCAAAAGAAGGAGGAAACCACTTTGATTCTCAAAAACAGTAACAGAAAAGGCAGGAGCCAAAATGATGGCCTTCAGAAAATATAACAGAGCACAGCGGGATGAAGATATGGAGGCATACCATACTTCCCTAAGGGAAGCAGGGAAGGCAGTAAGGCAGACAAGGCCCAACCTGTGGAAACACTAGCATGGACAGTAAAAGAAGGGGGCAAGACTTTCTATAGATACATTAGTGAAAGGAGAAAGTCCAGAGGTGATATTGCTAAGACAAAGGGGACGAGGGGAGTGTGAGGCGGAGGACCAAGGAAATGCATCTATCCTAAATAGATACTTCTGCACAATATTTTCTGAGGAGGAGGTAGGGCAGGGCCCAAAGCTCAGCACCATGGACACACAGGAAGGGAGGTGTCATGTTCCTTCACAAAGGAAAGGGTCCTACAAGAGCTCGCTAAGCTCAGGGTGGACAAGGCAATAGGACATGATGGCATACATCCCAGGGTACTAAAGGAGCTAAGGGTAGAACTAGCAGAGCCATTACCAGAACTGTTTTGTGAGTCTCTGAGCACAGGAGAGGTCCCAGAAGACTGAAGAAGGGCTCATGTGATCCTGCTCCACAAGAGTAGTAGCAGGAAGGAGGCAGGGAACTACAGACCAGCCAGTCTTACCTCAGTAGTGGGCAAGATTATGGAGGCACTCCTTAAGGAAAGGATAGTGCAACACCTGAAATCCATAGGAGCACAGGATCCAAGACAGCATGGGATTACAAAAGAAAGGTCCTGTCAAACTAATTACATAGATTTCTTTGACTGGGTAACCAGAGTGGTGGACCAAGGGGGTACAGTTGATGTTGCCTACCTTGACTTCAGCAAAGCTTTCAATACTGTTCCACATAGATGATTGATTAATAAGCTGTGTAGGCTCAGGGTGGGTTAGAAGTTGGTCAACTGGATGTCAAAATGGTTGGCAGGCAGAAAACAGAGAGTGGTGGTAAATGGTATACAGTCAGAAGAGATGCAAGTCACAAGTGGGGTACCTCAGGGATCAGTCCTGGGACCAGTCCTCTTCAATATCTTCATCAGTGACATTAGCGGATGGACTGGAGGGTAAGGTTTGTCTGTTTGCAGATGACACCAAGTTCTGCAACAGAGTAGATTATCCAAATGGGGTGGGCAGAATAAGAAGAGATCTGGATAAACTGGCAAAATGATTGGAAGAGTGGCAACTGGGGTTTAACGCAAAGAAGTGTGAGATCATGCACTTTGGGAAGAATAACCCTGAAGCCACCTATAGGTTGGGAGGGGAGTTGCTGGCAATCACAAGAGAAGAAAGAGACTTGGGCATCATCATCACAGATTACCTGAAATCATTCAAGCAGACCACTAAAGCAGTAGGTAAGGCTAGAGGGATGTTGGGGTGTATTAGTAGGGGTATCACAAGTCATAAGAGGGAGGTAATAATCCCTCTTTACAAGACACTGGTTAGGCCCCATCTGTAATACTGTGTGCAGTACTGGAAGCTGCACCTGCACAAGGACATTAACAGAATGGAGGCAGTCCAGAGAAGGGCAACCAAAATGGTGCAGGGACTGCATCAGAAAACATATGAGGACAGATTAACAGAGCTCAATATGTATACCCTAGACCAAAGGAGGGAGAGAAGTGATATGATCGAAACATTCAAACATCTTAAGGGCATTAATAAAGTGAAGAGTTTAACATATTTCAATATAAGAAAATAGCAGGACAAGTGGACACAGCATGAGATTATATGGAGGCTGATCAAGGGTAATGTGAGGAAGTTCTTTTCACAGAAAGGGTGGTGGATGCATGGAACAGCCTACCTCAGGAAATGGTGGATATGAATACAGTGCAGGGTTTCAAAACAAGCATGGGATAGGCATAAGGGAGCACTACATATGAGTGTGAATAGATAGGCCATTGACAGAGTACAGGCCTATGGCAAATTCATAAGGTAGAAAAAAAATGAACAGACTGGATGGGCCTTGCGGTCCTTATCTGCCGTCAAATTCTATGTTTCTGTGTTTCTATGTTTCTATCTCCCAGGTCATGCCTGAAAAGAGGCGTTCAATTACCTAATGCATTTATCTGGTCAAAATAAATAAATAAATAAATAATCACCAATAATTATGGGCAAATCCAAGTCTTACTAACAGCTCAGAGCTAAGAATTTATGAAGGATGTCTAATGGAAACCCTAGTAGAAACCCAATAAATTCAAGCAAGGCAAATAAGCAGTCCAGGGGAGTATTACACTGCGCAACGATATTAAAATGCATACCATTGAAAAGTTTATGGTATAAGAGATACTCTCACAGTCGCCATTTACTTTTTTATTATACATGTCATTGTTTTCAGAATGATGCATGAAAGAGAACTGAATGGAAAAATGACACTCCCTCTGCTACCTCTGCGCTGTCTAATCATTCATTCAGCTAATTTTTCTAGTACGATTTTCAGCTGACTAACAGTGACATAGAATAAAGCAACATACAGACACGTACTGACAGAAAATGCTACAAAAGTGAACAAAAACCAACTACTGTGCATCTTCACCCCCCAAAACCACCACCCTCCACCTTCAGTAGATAAACACAGTCAATCCTTGTAAAATATATATTTTTAGCGTTTGGACAGCACAGATGACAATTTTGTGCTGGAAACAAAGCTGAGAAATGCAATTCACTGAATCAATGAGTGAGACTGCCATTGGCTTTTATTTTTATTATACTTACATTTAAGTGACTGATAACTACTTACTGTATATTAGTAAATCTAGAGCATTATGCTACATTTTGTAATCTGACAGCTGCTGTGTAGGTGAAGACTGGACGAGCTGATCATTCAGAAACTAAATGATCCATGCAGAATCACACTTCTGATTTTGAAAATCTTGGCTGAATGTCACATAAAATTCATGGCAAGTGATATGAAGAAGAAGACAGCCATTGCAGTCTAGAAAGAAAAGCATTTGGGGAGAGTCAGCAGTATTACTGAAATGGCTACTTGGTTCCGCAGCTATCTTTATAACAGGTCCCAGTCCATCATCATAGGTAAAGCATCCTCCACTGCCATGTCTGTACACACTGGTGTCACCCAGGGTTCCATACTTGGCCCTCTCCTCTTTTCCATGTTCATTAATGCAACTCCCCAGTGATAGCCTCAATTGTAAGGCCCTCCTCTACATGGATGATCTAGTCCTCTACCATAGCGACAAATCTATTGATTCCATCTCCCACCCTCACTCAAAACTATCTCTTTGCTCAACAATGGTTCCTCTCAAACAAGCTCCTAGTTAGTGAAAAAAAGACCAAAGCTATGCTCTTTGGCTCAAGACAGTTCCTCTCCAAAACCACCAAAGCAAAATCCTCCCTCCTCGTACTTACTCCAACAGGACCTCCCCCTCAAAAATGTCCCATCTTTCAAGTACCTTGGTGTTACCCTCGACCCGTGCCTCTCCTTCTCTGAGCACATCAACACCACCATGTGGAAGATACACCAGAAGCTAGGTTCTGCATACTAATTTAAGCACCTACTATCTGCCGACGCAGGCCTTGCCATTGCATGTGGTAACCTGCTACCCCTCCATGACTATTGTTACCCTGTCTACTCCCTCATGTCCTCTACCCTACACTCATGACTAAACTCAGCATACAACTCCATCTGTTGTTTTGTCCTACAAGCTCCTCACCGTACCCATCACTACACATTCTACCAGTCCCTAGGGTGGATCCCACTATAAGGGTGTTTAGATTATGCAGTGGGCTGCCTAGTGGACAATTCACTCAGAAACCAACACTTGTCCCCCTACTCATCCCACCTAACAAGTAAAGTAGTTCCAAGGACTCTTAGAGCGTCCCCTGTCCTCCACTAGAAGTCCCGTGTGTAGCCACCACTATGGGAACCCAAGCTTTCTCCATCTCCGCATCCTCCCTATGGAAGAAACTTTCATTGTCCATCTGCTCATCCCCCTCCCACCAGTCTTTCAAACAGAATCTAAAAGCCTGGCTGCTGACTGCTGCCTCTTGTCACTGTACCCCACTACAACACTGGAGCCTACCTCACTGCCCATGCCACATAATGTACAGGCATCACTGCTTGCCTCTACCTCATCCCCCTTTTCACACCACCTTCCTTTTCATACTTCTGTCTTCTTTGCCATACCATCCCTCACACTATTATAATCTTTCACACCTGCCTCTGATCCTCTAGTAAACCATGAAACATTGTCTGAGCCTGCACAGTTGTCACTGCTGGCACCTGATGTACAGTTTTTGGAAGCTAGTGCCTGATGTGTATATGGAAACCAACTGTAAATGGACCACTTGCTGTAATCCCATGTGCTCTTGGCCAACTATGGTTGTCATTGTATACTCCAGTTATCAACTGTTTCTTTCTCTGTTTCTTATACTTTTGTCATTGTATAATCTAGTTATCTGCTGAACAGCACTTTCATATTCTTGTAACTTGTACAAATGTATTGTATTGTTGCCACTCTATGGCCCAGGCCATGACTAAAAGCTAATGATCCTTGGATCAAGTGCACATACCAAGTTATCAAAGACATAATAAAAAGAAAAGAAAAATACAAATTATGCAGAGGGAAGAAGCTAAGGGATGCATGTTGCTTATGGCCCAATAATTTGGCCAACTAATGAGGGCAAGGTTTTACATAATATGAACTGTCAAGAAGAACAATCTTTGCATTCACACTGTGGAGGTGTAGGGATATGATTTAGTGAAAAGTCATTATGTCCTCAGAGGACCTTTTGATGGTGCTGGACCTATCAGGTGTTGGAGCAGCTTGTGTGATGGGGTCGGAAGAGGCAGTAGTGGCCTATAATGGGTGGCTGGTACAGCGTTGACTCAATCGCACCTTGTGTGTCCGTCCCCTGTCTACTCATCATAGATCTTCCTAGTATGATGAGAATCTCTGAGGTTTAAAACTGGGGGCTGGAGGTTAGAGAGGCATTGGAGGAGATCTGGTCTGTTGGGGACAAACTGGCCCTAAGATCACATTATGTGGACTATCAGGGAAATCTCCCATAAAAAGGTGGAGTTTCTGTCTAGGGAGATTGCTACAGTGGGAAATAGGCCAGCTCAGCTCTTCCATACAGTGGACAGACTTTTACATCCAGAATGTCACGTATGGGGGGGGAGCAGGGTCTAATGTAAGGTATGAAGAACTGGCTCTGGTTTCTGAGTGGGGAATAGTACAGAGACAACCCTGGTGAGGGTGCTTAATGACCTCCTGATGGTGAGGGATAGTATGGACTATACCATCTTGGTTCTTTTAGACCTCTCTGTGGTGTTTGACACCGTGGATCATGAGGTGTTACTGGACTGCCTGCGGTTATGGTGTGATCTGTCTGGAAATGTCATCAACTGGTTCAGATCATACCTCACAGAGAGAGTGCAGCAGGTGACCATTGGAATTTTCCCATCAAATCCTAAGCCTCTGCACTGTGTTGTTTCACAGGGGTCAGTCTTGTCTCCTTTGCTGTTCACGATGTATATGCTGCCTCTGGAGGACATTATCAGGAAGTATGGGCTAGATTTTCACTGCTATGCAAATGATACCCAGCTGTACTTTTGCTGTGTACCCAATAGCCAGGTGTCAGACTTTGTATTTAACAGCTGCCTCGAGGAGATCCAGATGTGGATGACCCACAATTGGCTTAAGCTTAACCCTGACAAGACGGAGGTACTGGTGGTGGAGCCAGGTTGTCAGGGTGGAGGGGGTGTGGGGCGTTACACCCTGACCTTGTGCTGGGTGGTGTGCCCCTAGCCCCCTCTAGGCAGGTGAAGAGTTTGGGAGTATTTCTGGATGGCGGCCTGACACTTGATACTCAGGTGTTGGCCGTGGTGAGAAGTGGATTTAATCATCTCAGGAATATCTCCCGAATTCGAGCCCTAATCCCACCAGAAGACCCGCCCACACTACTGAATGCTTTTTTCACTTCCAGGTTGGACTACTACAATGCCCTGTACTTAGGGTTATCTAGAGGCAACCTCCGCAGACTGCAACTGGTGCAGAACGTGGCAGCAAGACTACTGTTAGGGGTGAAAAGATGTGAGCATATCACCCCAGCGCTCTGCGAACTGCACTGGTTGCCAGTTCAGTGGAGAGCTGTCTTCAAGATAGGGAGTTGACCTATAAGACCCTGCATGGGAGGGATCCAGTCTATCTGCAAGAGCTCTTTGTGCCCTACTGTCTGGACCGGGCCCTCCTTTCTACCAGGGGTGGCCTTCTTGGGGTTCCCAGGGTTAGGCTGCAGCACTCAGGATATAGAGCATTTGCAGTGGCCGTGGCTATCCTGTGAAACTCCTTGCCTGGTTATCTGAGGGAGGCTCCCTAGGTGGAAGCCTTTCATATATATTTGCTCATGCTTTTAACTGAATTTTATGTAAAGTGGTCAGCATTTTTTAAGTAGAGAAGAGGTTTATGTTATCAGTAAATATTTTATTGTTGTTGTTTTAAATTTGGTTGTTGTATTTTAAATGTTTTGAATCTGTTCTTATTGTGCAGCACCCAGAGTCCGAATGGAGATGGGTGCTATATAAATAAATATTGATTGATTATGATTTCATAGCTGAGCATGGAGCATGAACAACACATAGTCATGGGAGGGGAATGCCCTAATATACCTTGCAACCACCTAACTAAATGACAATAAAACCTTTTCCACTATAGTAAGAACTTTTCCACTCTTAAAAAACAAAAACCCACAACAGAGCATAGGTTTCTTTAAACAACATGCAGTTCCTGGGTTCATTCAAAGGCACTAGGCCTTTGTTACCAAACTAACATATTCTACTTAACAACAACCTAACTAAAGGAAAATAAAACCTTTTTTCAATTTTATAAATACAATAACTCACTCCAGGGCATGGGTTTCTTGAGAATTAATGCACTGCATGGGCATGTTGAAAGCTACTTAGTCATTAACCTTGTGCCATCCAATCCACCAGGGGCATGCATTTATTTGCCAGAAATGCATGCCTTGTTGCAGGTTATTGTTACTTATGTAAATGAGTTCTGCCTCATGTTAAAAGTGCATGCCTTTTATGGTACAAGTTTACGACTAATAAGTGCTCTACTAAGAAGAGGCTGCTTAACATGAACAGTTAGCATCAGGGGCCATGTGGCAGAATAACCAATCGTCCCAAACAAGCAATTGTCTGGCTATAGTAGTGGTCATTTTCTATTATTTAAGTATGTGTTTCTATGCTGTTCATTTCCACTTTTTAGTCAATCTGATCTACTCTGTCTACACTAGACCAGTCCCTAACACAACCCACACTACTTCTGGGCCTTATACTTTCAGATGTTTGCATTCATTAGACCTTTGTGAGTAGAGATGTACAAAGTTCTCAAACTTCACTTAGCAAATAAAACTTTGTGAAGTGCAGACTTCACAATGTTTTTGGCAGGTGACGTGGCACATTTTCAAGTGAAGTCATGTAAATTAACTGGTGAAGTCTCCACATTGCCATGACTTTGCCAAAAGAAAGGCCATTTCCCCGAGAAAACTCACTGCACGTGGTGAAGCAGAAACTCTGTGAAATCTTTGTGAAGGCCAATTTCGCAACTTGGCAACATCTCAATTTGTGAGAGTGAATGGGCGGAACCAACACCATGATGTAATGCCTGAGAGAGTGTCCTTAATCCTTTTTCTGTGCTGGGGTTCCTTGTACTACATGTATGGACAAGTACAGCATGCCTTTATTGAGCCCATTGTTATCTTTCCACCTACCAGCATCATCCATGTCACTGCCACTTGTGCTGGTTACTCAGGTGGCAGTAGTGTATCAGCCACCAACCCTCCCTTCCTGGATGAGGAGGAGAGTGGAGATACAGAGTCAAGCTGTCAGATACTCAGAAATGCTCAGTCCCTCTTTCCCTGCAATTGCTATGAGCACTCTAGATTTGGTGCCCTAACCCATGTCAACACTATTGCAAGCAATAATATTGTGTTGCAAAGCAGATCCGTCGTTGTTGCATTTTTGATGTGCTAGCCATGTTCATTTTGCTTTGAGTCACCACTCACACACAAAATAGCAGGGCTACAGTACTTTACAGTAAACACCATCCTGAACTTCTCCCTTATGCAGTATCCTCAAGGTACTTTGTTAGCTGCTGTGTCACCTAACTGAGCTTAAAGATGAACAAAGTGGGTGATTTGGTACCTTTTCTTGACCAACAAGAGGTTTACAGAATATAAGCTTACAGGCTACACAGAGCTCTTCGTCAGATAAAATGACAGACTATACAGAGAAATAACATTAAAAACATTGTGTAGAACTGATTAAAATAAAAAAAAAAACTTTTTCACATACTGTTGATGTGACCACTCTGTTGATAAGAAAGTAATAGGATATGGGCAGCAACAACAAAAAAAATCTGTTCAGAGCCAATAGGGCTGCAGGAGAGGAATCTGGGTTTAAAATATTGAAAATTATTATTTTTTTTTAAATATTTTTAGACAAAATTTTCAATACAGCCTTGTGATGAACCTGCTTCATAAAGAAGGGCAGAGAAAATGTTTAACTCCTGGCCTAAAGGTGATGTTGTGCAGGGACTGCAAAACCAGATTTTGGGCTGCAAACACACATATTGGCATGAGTTGAAAAATGACAGCTGTCACATTTATGAGTCACTGTTTCAAAATGGCTATGTTGAAATGTGGTGATAAAAATATTGAATATTACCAAAGTTATGAGCCTGCATTTGCAAAATTCATAATAGCCTCATAATTTAACAGGTGAACATACTAGAATCATAGAATACAAAAATGCACAAAGTATAATACCACCCCGTATTACATTTATTCAAAGCCATGGAATGCACTGCTAGTCTTTTTTCAGCATTGAAAAGGTTTAACTTGCTCCATGGGGAGGAATTTTGGAAACAGTTTGACTTAATCAAGCCCTAAATATCATGATGTCAGGGCAGAAAGTGGGTCAGGGTGCATTCATATGGAAGTGAGGCTAAGGTAAAGAAAATGTATTGTGGTACTGTACTCTATAAAGACCCTGCAGAAAGAATGCATCATAGAGCTTGGCATAGATGCTAAATTCTTTAGTGGTCTTATAGTGCAGCAAGTTAAGTGGTCGGTATTCTTTTTGAGTGGGGTATTGTAAAAATGTCAGATAGTTATCAATTCCAACCCACCTTTCTTCTTCTTTGATGACAAAATTGCTGGATTAAGAAAATGGGCTATGTAGATCATTGTGATCCATCTTATTTTCAATAACCTCAACCTTTTACACCCTGTGGTCACTGTTCCACGTAGGAAAACTGATCTTCTCACCTCTCTGAGTGCAAACCAAGCCCCTTTGTACTGACAAATCCCACCACCACCACACACCACCATCTGCCATTTACTTAGTGGCAGTGAATTTATGTAGCATTTTTTAGTTCTGCATATTTATGCAGTCCCATATAGTAAAATGCCAACTGACATGATCTGAAAGCTTCCTCTATCAGTTTCTTCATATTTCCTCCAGTGTTTACATTTACTGCAGTAGTAAAGAGAATGTGTTCAGTACTAAAAGGAAAAATAAATTTGCTGGTGGGCTTTCTGTTTGGATACCTTTGTTAAGGGGAAACTGCATTTTCAAAACAGGAATACCTGGAAGGGTCTAACAGATAATATCCACATTTATGTTTACTAGTATTTATTACTGTTCTCTCCATGTGAAACAAAGCAAAAATGGATCTGGAGTGGTAGAACAAGTAATATGGTGCTCAGAAATGAAAAAATTGTAACAAGTAAAAGGATGAGGAGTACCCACATATGCAGAAAGCACTAGGATCACAAAAATATGGCAAGACCCCCCCCCCGTAAAACCATATTGCCTCAGATCCTGTAGACCATTGGCAATGAGGTATTCCCCATTGTTTCCTTCAGCAATGATTCCATTACCTTGCCCACCACTGATGTGAGGCTGACGGCCTGTAATTTCCCTGACTCTTCGCTATTCCCACTTTTGAGTAGTGGGACTACATCTTCCTCCTCCAGTCCCCGGCACCTCCCTGATAAGGTTGAGGGATTACTTTTGGGCATTCCAAAGATAACTGCTGCCCAGACAGGGACTTGAGCCCTGAATCCTCAGATTAAAAGTCCAGTGCTTTACTGACTGAGCTATCCAGATCATGAAACTAAGATCCACATTCATTCCATTATTTACTGTATTAAGAAAACAAATACACTTGACTTCATAAGTTTGACTTTCTTCTATATTTCTGAAGTGTCATATGAGAACCAGGACAGAGAGATCAGAGATGGAGTGATCAGGTTACGAGAAATGCTATCCCTTCCTCCATTTTTTCAATCTTTTTCACTTTTATTCTTCTTGACTTCTCTTTTTGAATTCAGTCTGAGTCGTGTGATGTTGTTATTAATTGGGTCAGCATCATCTTACAGAATTGGAATTTTGTGTCATCTAATGTATTTTGATAATTTCATTTGTGGGTTTCCATTCATGATTAAGTTTGGTCAAAGAATTGTATTTGTGTTCCCCAACCCCCAATTGATTTATATAGTAATGGGATGGATTTCAGCTGAATCTTTTTGTTATTGTTCAGAAAAGTATTTACTTGTCATTATTGGTGACTGGGACATTAGATCAAACAGGTTGCATGTGCATATATAAAGGAAGCATTGTAACTTACATGATTCCGCCCCCTGACAAAGACCAATTGCTGGTTGAAGCTCTGGGACAGTTTTTCCCAGTCTGGCTAGCTACATTAGTTGGTATAACATAGTATAACTTTAAAACAGGAGTATAACCTAGCATAACTTCATTGGGATATGGGGGGACATGAGTGGGCATTGCTTTGGGGAACATAATTGCCCTATATAGTGACTGAGGCAGTCTAAGAAGGGGAGAGGGGAGGAGGGTGGAGGAAAAGGGATTATCAGGGGGAGGAAAATAAGTGGTAGAGTTAATAAAGATGTTCTTTGTTGGGAAATAGGTGTCCAGGGACATTGTTGGGGAGGCTGTGGGGCTGGAAAGGTTGAGCCAGGGGTCATGATCTATCAGTGGTTGCAGCAGTGTGAGGCAAAGAGGTGGTTTCTGAGTGTAACTTTGAAGGGACTATTCTAGGTATGCTGGTAATAGTGGCGGGGAGGGAGTTGTTCCATAGAGGGGCCCTATATGGGAAGGACCATTGTGAAGCGAGGTCTTGACTCTGGGTACCATGAGGGTGGGTTTGTAGGTATTGTGGGTTGATACTATGGGGAGGTGGCACTGAGGGAGGAGGAGGTCACCTCTAGGGAGAGACCCAGAGTGTTTTCTTTACCAACAGACAGGATTGGTAAATGAGCCTCTCCTCAAAATTGAGTATGTTGGTGAGCAAGTAGAAAGCAGGTGTAGGTGCACCTGTTGGCACCTGACAGGAGCTCAGGCCTTAGTGATGGCTATTTGTACTCTGTTGAGGGCAGTTTTGTCAGCAGCAGTAGATAAGGAGGCCATAATCTACCAGGGAAAGGACTGATGAGGCGACTGCCGCACGGAGTGCCTCGGGGAGCAGGCAGTCCCTGTGGCGGTAGAGGAGACCAATCTGTATGTTTATGGCTGATGAGAGGGCTGCAATATGGTGAGTGGAAGGTGAGGGCAGGCTCAAAGGTGATGCCCAGGTATTTGTACTAGTCACCTGTTCAAGGGGTACTTGGGTGCTGGGGAGGATCTGGAGAGGTGTTTCTGGTTTCATTCTGATGGTGGGCAAGAGCATGGATTTAGTTTTTTGAGGTTGATGACCAACCTGTGGTCAATGAACCATTGTTTGGCCTTGGTGAAGGAGTTCTGGAGGGTGTTTTGCAGGGTGGTGGGGTAGGAGTGTGAGACAAGGAGGACTGCATTGTCCACATAGAGAAGGATTTTTCAGAGCAGAGTGTGGGAGTGTGTTTAGGTAGAGGCTGAAGATGAGTGGGCTTAATATGGAACCTTGGGGGACTCTGGAGTGGGCAGGTTGGGCGTTGGACAGGGTGCTACTGATTTTTGCTCACTAGGACCTGGATGACAAATAGCTGTCAAACCAGGAGAAGGGCCCCTGAGAGAGACCAATATTCCAGAGGGAGTTGAGAGGGAGAGGGTGACAGACCATATCAAAGGCATTGGAGAGGTCAATAAAGACTGTTCCAGCCAGGTGTCCAGTGTCCAGTGCTGTGTGGAGGAAATTGGAGAATTCCAGCAGGGCAGTGGTGGTACTGTGCCCTGCATGGAAGCCATGCTTCTCCCTGCACATGATGCTGTGGTTGGTAAGGTAGTCAGATAGCTGGTCTGCTACAATTTTTTCCAGCACCTTGGAGAGTGGGGTAGAATAGAAATTGGGCGATAAATACTGGGGGTGGTGTGGTCCCCACCTTTGTGAATTGGGGTGATGATTGCCATTTTCCAGGCAAGAGGGAACTGACCTAGGCATAATGAGCGATTAAGCAGGTGAGTGAGGGGGGTGAGCACTGTGTCCAGTACTCGCTGAAGTAGCCTGGTGTCCAGAGGGTCATTGCAGGGGCTGGTGCTGTTGAGAGCTTTTTGCAGGTATGGTTTGGCTTCTAGCAAGGTTATGGTCCAAAGGTGGAAGGGTGGAGTGGCAGAGGTTGGGTGTGGGAGATGGGGGAACTGGGTTGAAGAAATTCTGGGGCAGGACCTTTCTCAATTTAATGATTTTTTCTACAGCCATATGCACAAAATCTTAAGCCTCATACAAGAAACACCATGCACATCTTGAATAAATTTAAAGATGTGACATTGGGTGAGGACTATTACTGGTTAACAATAGATGTTCAAAGCATATATACATGCATTAAGCATCATGAGGGAAATCAAAGCAGTACAACATTATTTCAGCTTACCACATCAGGGAGATGATATACCTACACACTTCATCATACAGGCCATAGAGTTTGTGTTTTTCAAAAATGATTTTACCTTTAATGGTGACTTTTATAGACAGAAATGTGGGACAGCCATGGGGCAACCATGGCCCCCAGTTATGCAAATTTAGTCAAGGAGTTATGGGATGAGAAGTTTGTGTATTCAGATACAAATATGTTTGTTAACAACATATTAACTTGGGACCAATAAACAGTATAGATGATATCGTTTGTATATAGGAAGGAAATGAACAACACATTTCACAATTTATGGAGTATCTTAACAGCACTTCAGAAAGCTTTAAATTCACATATTAATATCATAGGTCCCATTGCCATTTTCTTGATGTTACGCTGACAGGTGTCCCAGGACATACTGTCCCTACTGCTTGCTATAGAAATCCCACAGCTGCAAATACCACTTTACAAGCGGATAGTTCTCATCCCAGGTATCTTGTTGAGTCCATACCCTATAGCCAGCTCCTTAGAATAAGAAGAAATTGTTCAGAAAACCTGGAGGTTGAAAAACAAGCTTCTGAGATGCTTGAAAGATTTAGGGAGAGAGTGTACTATGATCAAGTACTGGAACTGGACTATGAAAAGGTTAAAATATAGATAGATGGAACTTCTTAATCCCTAGACAAAAAGCATCTACTGACAATTCTGTGGTGACATTTTCTACCATATACAATGATTTAGCAGGCCAAGTGGGCAGCTTAATACGTTAGTACCGGCCGATCTTTCTAACTGACAAAATACTTGCTCAGAAAATAGGAGCTCCTACAGTGACTTCTAAAAAAGACAAACATTTGGGCGACATTCTGACCCCCAGTCATTTTGTCCCTACTAGAAAAAAATAGTCATATCTTAATTGGTTACCAATTAAACCTGAAGGTTTTATCACTGTGGCAACTGTATGATATGTGACAATGCTCAAAATTCTATTTTTTGAGCACCCTATAACTAACAGGAGGGTAAATGTCAGGCAATTAAATAATGTGCCACAACTTTTGTTGTATATGTGTTCTGGTGCCCTTGTAACCAATTATACATAGGACAACGGTATGACAAATGAAGGTGCATTTCTAGGAGCATGTAAGAGCCATCATACAATGTGATGTCACTAATGCCCTGGGTGTGCATTTATGGCTGATCACAACCAAAATTCCTCATTGTTAACCTTCATGGGGCTTGAGCACATCTCTTCTAGAAGGGGAGGAGGGTGACAAAGTAAATTGCTCAGGCAGGAAACTAGATGGATAGTTTCATTGAATGCTGAACAACTAGATAGGTTTGAATGAGGAAGTAGAGTATGCACCCCACATAAAGTGAAACTCCAGATTCTTAACTGACTTTTTACCTTCCAAGGCTCCTATTATTTTATTGCTTTCTCTCTCTCTCTTACAGGTTTAGACTCTTCTTGACTTCTCTTCTTTTGAATTTATTTTGAGTCAGGAGATATTGAGCTTAGCGAAAGTTTTCTCCTGCATACCCAGTACGTCAATGTGTGTGATTCTACATACAGTACAAGTACATTTACTGTATTTCACTTAAAAAAAAATTACAATTATTTATTTGGGTCAGCATCATGTACCCGCAATAGAATTTTGTGTCATATGATGTATTTTGATATTTTATTTTCATTTGTGTTTTTCATTCATGATTAAATTTGGCCACAGAAATGTATTTGTGTTCCCATCCCCAATTGATTTATATGGTCAAGTCATGGATTTCAGATTAATCTTTTGTAATTGTTCAGAAAAGTATTTACTTGTCATTATTAGTAATTAGGACACTAGATTTATTTGTTTTATTTATTTATTTCAGATTGAGATTAGTACCTTTGAGCCCTGGGCTCGTTTACAAAACTCCCAGTCGGCAAACAAAAACACATGACATAATAGGTCATAAACTGGTACATACAAGTGAAACACAAATTAACATCATGGTTATAAGTGCAGTTACATCACATACAGGAATACAAGGTCAACAAGTAATAGTACATGCCTACATTTATGAATTATCATCAAAAAGCAATACAACAAGAGTGTGGTCCAAAACTTTGTAGAGATCAGAGAGCATCCAGAGACAAGACAGCCCCAGGCTGCTGGGGAGAAAGGCACTGAGGTGCAACCAGGCATGGCTTTATCTACAATAAGAGAGTGGAGAAAGTGAGGTGGAGAGGTAGAAGGTGAAAAGGGAGGAAGGAAGGACCAGAAGAAAGAGGTCTTAAATGCAGAAAAACAAGAAGTAAGAAAAGACAAAGGAAAGAACAGAGGAAATGAAAGAAAAGGAAAGCAAAGTAAACAAGTAAAACAAGAATATAAGAAAAATAGAAGTAGAATAATAAATTACATGAATAAAAGGCAAGACATATCATAAATATATCTAATACTATAATAACAAACATTTTATTATAAACATAATATAACCCTATTTAACTAACCAAACCTTACATTTAACTAAAACATGGCCAGTATTAAAACCACCAAATCCCCTCTATGAGAAAAAGATCTCTAATCACTTACTCACCAACTATACCTAATACTGATAGTAAATTTGTAATTTCAAAAAGTAAGAAAGCAAACTCCAAGCATAACCTCAACATAACACACTAGCAAGCAAGCCTAATGTATATCCCTAGGAATAAAAAGAAACAATCCAATTTCATTCTATAAATACACATATAAAAAATCAAAATACATTAACTCCCCAGAACCATGCACCAATGGGCGGCAGCCCTACCGACAGTCAGTCGGCGGGCGGCGGGTGGCAGGCGGTGGATGCTGCCGCCTGCTGCCGGGGAGCGGGGTGGAGGGGCTTGTGGGTGGGTGGGGGACAGTAGACACCAGGGAGATGTTTGGGGGTTGTAATCTGACATTCTGCCCGCGATCGGGCATTACGTCCACTGGACCACCAGGGAGATATTCGGTTGGGGGCTTTTACATTCTGCCCGCGATCGGGCACTGGGGGTTGATATATGTTCTGCCCGCGATCGGGCTTTGGGAGATGTGTGGGGGCATGTTACTGCATGCCCGCGATTGGGCTTTGGAGATGTGTGGGGGTATAGTTACTGTATGCCCCGCGATCGGGCTTTGGGGAGATGTGTGGGCGGGGGTTGTTTTTACTGCTCTGCCCATGATCAGGCTGGTGGGGGGCACAGGGACCGAGTTGAGGCCAGCCAGGGGTGGCAGCTGCTGTGTTGTGCCCTGCAATACAGCAGCTCACCTGTGGGTGGCGCTCAACTTGATCCTTTTTTTTTGGCTCAAGGTTGTGCAGGCGCAGGTTGGGGGTTGCGCATGCACAACTCTGCACAACCCGACTGAATATTGGGTTGCACAGTTTATGCATGGTTCCTCCCCCTCCTGTTGAGCATGCATTCATTTGCATTGCGCTGTTGCACAACCTGTTGTCAGTGGCGTAACTGCCTCCTGCTGAATATCGCAGAATGGCGCATTTTTGGACTTACGCATGCGCAACCCTTTTGAATATCTGGGCCTAAGTTTTATGTTGAAAGATATAGCCTTTCTAGTCACCCTGAGTGGGACAGGACAAACCGAAAAGTTACTTGCTTAGCTTAGTATCGCAATGAAGATCCAGTGTTACAAACAATTACCATTTGTTGTTAACTGTCTTACAGTTCTGAAGTGAGCAATGTAAGGTGGCTAAACCAATCAATCAATCAATCTATCTTTATTTAACCAGGAGAAACATCATTGAGAAAAACTCATTTGCAAGATGGTCCTGGGTGGACAAGGTACAAAATTAACACTCAACAGGAACAATATAATGAAATAAAAGTAGAAGAAAAGGATACATGGATGCTAATATACAATAAAAGGCAAAATACAATGGAATAATATGTACAATATCTACAATCAAGGAAGGTGGATAAGCAACAGGGGAATAGGAAGGAAGATGAGCAGACGTTTTATGGGGAGAAGGAGTGGAGAAGAGAGGGGAAGAAGGAAGGGTGGGTAGCAGAGGTTTTGTGGGGAAGAGGAGAAGAGAGGAGAGAAAGTAAATAAGGACACTCAGCAAATAAGAAGTGCTAGAGGCAGGGGAGGCAAGGAGTGTAGGGATGGGGAGGGAGCAAGGGAGCGGGAAGGGGAGATAACCCTCATGAGGAGCTCAAGTCCTACTTAATGGATTAGGGGAGGAAGGGCTAAAGCAATGCTACAAAAGGGGAAAAGAAGGATAATGACGGAAGGGAGAGGGAGATTGGGCTTAAGTACTAAGGCTTGTGGAAACAGTTGCAAGCTTCTATCAAGAGGAGGGAAAGTTGTGGTTTGAAGGTAGCCATATTGACAAGTTGTGAAAGTTTTAGGAATTTTTGGAAACTATTCCAAAAGGAAGGGAGAGAGGAAGAGATACCATGCAGAGTTCTGACCCTGGGAATGTCGAATGAAAGGCAAGAGTATCTTCTAAGAGAATAGGATCCCTTGGTGCAAACGAGGTGATTAAAAATATACTGGGGGAGCTTACCCATTATACTTCTATAGATCCAGATGAACACGTTTCTCGTTCTCTTCATATTTAGAGAATTCCAGCCAAGTTGCGCATAGAGGGAGAAATGATGTGTGTTGTATGGTGCATTAGTGATGAATCTGAAGGCTCTGTGGTACAGGGTATCTAGTTTGGAAAGTGAGGTGACAGAGCAATGACTGTAGAGAAAATCAGCGTAGTCCAAGAGTGGAAGGAAAGTTGATTGGACTAGCCTTGTTTTAGCCTCACAGGTGAGGAGGTGCTTGATAAGGTAAAAAATGCCTAATCTTTGTCTAAGCTTTTTAGCCAATTCTTCAACATGGGAAGTGAAAGACAGCCTACTATTTAACCAGAAACCTAGGTATTTGAATTTATCTATGGGCTCTAAGGGTTCACGAAGGGGGGTCGTGATTTGGGGGCTATCACCTTGGGAGTGAATCGGTGCAAGATTGGCCTGGGGGAAAGGAACATGACTTTCATTTTTTTGGCATTAAGCAGTAGTTTGAGATGCAAAAGGTTGTGCTGCAGCAGGCAAAATTCTTGTTGTGAGCTTGAACAGGCCAGCTCTAGGGATGGTTTGGCAGTATAAAGTATGGTGTCATCTGTGAAAAGGTGTATATTAGCTGAGGTGATATTGAGGTCAGTGTCATTTATGTAGATCTTGAATAGGGTGGGTCCAAGAATGGAACCCTGGGGGACTCCTCTCATGAGAGTTTTTAGAGGGAAACTTCACACTGGGCTTTAACTTGTTGCTGACGACCACCTAGGTAGGAAATAAACCATTTTAGGGAAGTGTCATTTAGGCCAATATTTTGCAGCATGCGCAGGAGGAGTTCATGGTCTACCATGTCAAATGCTTTACTTAAGTCTAAAAATAGAGCACAGATATGGTTCTTGGTGTTGAGCGCTGTTTGCCAATCATTGGTTACTTTGGCTAATGCAGTTATGGTGCTGTGTTTGGGTCTAAAGCCGGACTGCAAGGGATTCAGCATATTGTATGTTTCAAGGTAGTCTCTAATTTGGGAATTAAATCATTTTTCTAATAGTTTGGACAGGGTTGGTAATAGAGATTTTGGCCTATAATTATTCAGATCACTTAGGTTACTGGATTTAAAAAGTGAGACAACATACAGTAGGCTACTTTCCATTCCTGGGAGAGGACTCCTTCGGTGAGAGATTTATTAAAAAGGTGAGTGATGGGGTGGTCAGCAAGAGGTAGCCGAGTTTCAGGAAACAGAGGTCAATTTGATAAACCCCGGCACTCTTAGTAATGTTGAGGGCTAGCAATAGGTCTTCCACCTGTTTAAAGGTGACTGGACTAAAACAGAAGGAGTTTGCATATGACGGGGCCCTAATAGGGGGAGGTGAGTTGTCAGAGCTAAGAAGAGAAGAACATCATGTACTCACAGGGGATGAATTGAAGGCAAGATCCACCATAGCAAAATGGTTATTTAGGAGGTTGAGGATATCCTTTTTGCAAGTGGTTGTGATGCTGTCGATGGAGATCTTTACGGGGAGAGAAGGGGGAGAGTTGTGGCCTTGTATTTCTCACAGCGTCTTCCAAAATTTATTCCGATCATTAGAGCTTTGCTCTAGAGCAGTCTGAAAGTATTTGGATTTTTCTGCTCTGATTAACTTTGTACAGTGGTTCCTGGAGGCTCTAAAAGCTGCCCAGTTGGCCGGTGAACAAACATGTACTGAGCCAAGTGAAAGCAAAATTACTCACTGTACCAAAAAACTTAGCTTCCCAGTCACCAAAGACAGTCGAAGGCAATCCATTGCTGTTCAAACCTTGACAAAGCACGAAAGGAGTGAAAACATTTGGTTGATTTCTGAGGAAGGGGGTGTTTCTACGCATCTGCTGCACTTTTGTATGTCTGGACTTTTTAGCTGCTTCCAATAAATGGTGTTTATACTGCAGCAATGGAGTTCCTTGGACTGTCTGTGGTGACTAGAAAGATGAGTTTTTTTGTACCGTGAGTTGTCTTACAGTCCTAACAGCTACAAGGAATGAACCACCCTATGCCATGGTGCTGCGTCTCACTGTGAGATCTGGACTGCATGAGGGAACTGCTTGGCTATGTACTAAGTGGTTAAATGGTACCAGGTCAAAACAGCGCACCAGGAACAGCACTGCAAGAACTGTGCTGTGTAAAGCATGAAAGGATTGAGAGTGACAGGGGTATAATAGCAGCAGTGCATTATTGCTGCCCCTGTCACTCTGTGAATTGCCAGTAGAGGGATCAAGCTGCCATGTGCTGGGGTGCTTGGCTGAGCCGCTCCTGTGGTGGAGTGGATAGGGTACCAGCACACGGTGAAGCTGGAGACCTGAGAACATGGTTTGGTTCCTGCCAGGTCTCCTCCTGCTGAAACTTTTTTTAGTGAAAAAAAGAAATAAAGTTTTCCCCCTTCCAATTCACTCCCCATCCCTGAAGTCCATGATCCCCTGGAGTTGATTATTTTAAGTCTGGGGTGTGTAGGGGCAAAACCCCTATGTCAGGGAGTACGAGGGTCAGAGCTCCCCACAAAAAAAAAAAATCCCATTGTTTCCAATGGGGCTGTACTCTTTTTGTCGGGTAGCTGCTTTTGTACCAGATGGTGTTTACGAGGGTGCTGTTTTCCGTGCAGCATTTTTTTTGTTTGCGGTGACATGACCCTGTGCTGTACCAAGTAGTTGTGACTGACATCCAAGTATGAATATCATCTTTATGCATCAGAAAGGTAAGTTTGGCATGAAATTAAAAAAGACTGATTATTCAAATATTTAAAAACTATCAAAATAATTAAAACAGTCAAAATATTATAGCTAGACTAGAAAGCTCTCAGCCAAGAAAACCAACTTTAAGCCCTCCCTTTTACCTTCAACTCCACTTTCACTTCCAATCAAACGAAACGGAAGAAATTAAAAGAAAAGAGCTTCACTATTTAGTACCCTCTGTTTCACCTCTGATCATAAATTAGTTTTCTGGGTCTGTGCTTAACAATTCTGTGATTTTCTTTTAATTTTGTAACACTAATCACCACCCTAAGCTTCACCCTGATTGGCTGTGCCATTAATTGCTTTCTTCAGCTCTCCCCAGTTCCTTTTCCATGCACATTATAACACTATTTCCTGCTGACTCTCATGTCTCTCAGGTAATCACTAACTCCGATCTCCAATCTTCTGGACTCCCAATCTTCCATTTTTACAAGTTGTGCTCAGCTCCTGTCAGCTCTCACGTCCCATAGTTCTCATCTCCCATAACTCTGTACCTCCTGTCTCTTCACTCAAATCCGCTCCAGCTTCAGGCACCAATATTCAAGCTCCAGATTCCTGATTCATTTTTCAGGGGCTTCTATAGGGAAACAATAAAACAGAAAGTGCTTTGCTAAGTGCAGTGAATCCTGCAACAAGCACAGCTCTAAAAACCCTCCACATAAAAGCCTTCAAAATGTGCCAGTATCTGATATTAGATATAGTCAAGCATAGCAGAGTGGCTACTCCCCAGTGTCTCCACCATCAGTCAGCATCAAAGAGGCTACTGTCCAGTCTCTCTACACTCTAAGGTACAACTCCTGGCTGAACTTGGAGCAGTGTTGTATCAATCATATCCTGAGGGACTGAGACGTGTGGCCTTTACGAGCAGATGCTTGACACCATCTGAATGCAACTGTCCAGTTCACAAGTTAGAATTTTTGGCACTGAAATGGGCAATTGTGGACCAGTTTCATGAGTACCTGTATGGTGTGTGCATCACAGTAAGAAGTGATAACAGTCCACTAACTTATGTAAAAACAACAGCTAAAGTTGATGCCTCTGATCATTGTTGGCTTTCAGCATTATCCACATACAGTTACCATGCAGAATATTTCCCTGGACTGAAACACATTGATGCCAATGCTCTAGCAAGATGACCGTATGTGATACCTAAAGTGAGGACTGGGTCAGAATTCCTAAATCAGCTGTGCAAGCCGTGTGTAAAAAGTACAATACTGATGAGCAACCATCACCTGCAAATCCAAACTGATTTGTCCATAGTCTGGGCACCACAGCTAAATGTTTGCCTGTAGCCTGTTGAAGTTATACAGCTTTTGACAAACCTTCTTTGGTGCACTGGAACCAAAAAGACTTTTAGACTGAAAGTGTCGAGACCCATGCTTTAGAGATATTAGACCTGTGCTTCAGAAAGGGGAACCAGCTGATCAAGTAACCGTTGTATACATAATACTCTTTGTTGCTATTCTAATTATCCTAGATAGCACACATATGGCTAGATAGACTGTATGATGCTGAAAAGTGAATTACTTGGCTCAGAATTGAGAATTTTGAAGGGGATCCGGTGTGTATATGAAAAGTATATATGCATTGCCAGTTAGGATCAGGTGTCTAGATAGAAATGTGTATATATATATGCGTGATACCTGATTTATCGATACAAGTGCTGTTTGACCTCGGGTAACCTCTTGAGTGGTGTAAGCTACAAGTGAGGTGGCCAAGAGTAAACAGCACAAGTATAGATAAATTGGGTATCACACAAGCTCCCACCTGCATTTTTCATTTATGCAATAGGCTGTATACTTTTTTTTTGAAATATCATTTTTATTGAGAGTGCATGGTTGTCTTTTTGATGTGGCGGCAAACATAAATAATTTATTTTAAAACTTTGCAATACGAAAACTGTTCAGGTCATAAGTTCGATCCATACTACCACAGACTCCTTAGCTATCTCTGAGACTTTAATCATAAAGTAAGACTCGTAGAAGGTCTTCATTTCCATTTTTGGTTTAGACTTTTCTTTCTATTCTTTTTTCTTTCCTTTTTTGTTTTTGTGCAGAGCACAGCCTCATCATGTCCGTCTTCTCCACCAGGCCTAGACAGGATTGGTGAGAGTTATTATGGGCCACGGGGTGCCCGGTTCCCATCCCCATGGTGAAAGAAAGGGCCCCACTTTCTCCCCTACGGAACACAGTTCGGACCTGTTTGTGCATGTAATATATCCATCTTTACGATTTTTCCCTGAAACAAGTTTGTTTGGCATGTATACTCGCTGTTTGACCTTCTAGCTTTTATATGTCCAAGACTATTTGCCTCCAGTCTGATACTGCAGGTGGTGTGATGGACATCCACTTATGGGTAATTGTTTTCTTTGCTAGTTCAGTGCCATGAAGGACTGTGCTCTGGGAAAATCAACAAGACCACCATTTCTGCTGTTAGTTCCACCTGTTCCCCTAGACAATCCCATTGCACTTCCTGTAGAGAACACCATAGAAACATAGAATCTGATGGCAGATAAGGACCGATTGGCCCACCTAGTCTGCCCATTTCCCTACCTAACGGATAAGCTGCAGATCCTAGCTAACCAACAGCCTACTTCCTCCTACCCCCCACTAGAATTACCTTATGTCTATCCCATGAATTCTTGAATCCCCCCACTGTTTTTAACTCTAAAGCCTCCTCAGAAACCTGTTCCATGCATCTGCAACCCTCTCTGTGAAGAAATACTTCCTCACATTACCTCTGAGTTGTCCCCCCATCTTCAGATTGTGCCCACTTGTTCTTGCACATCTCTTTTTCTGAAAGATGCCACCCTCTTGGACTTTGTTGATTCCCTTGAGGTATTTGAAAGTTTCTATCATGTCCCCTCTCTCCCTCCTTTCCTTGAGGCTATACATCTTAAGCTCCTTTAGTCTTTCTTCATACGTCTTCTGGTGCAGACACTGCACCATTTTGGCTGTCCTCCTCTAGACAGCCTCCACCCTGTCTGTCTTTGCAGAGATGGGGTATCCAGAACTGTACACAGTACTCCAGATGTGGTCTTACCAACTGTCTGTGCAGAGGGACAACAACTTCTTGTTTTCTACTGGTGATGCCTCTCCCTATGCATCCCAGTATCCCCCAGCCCTCCTTACTGCCTTCTCACATTGCTGGCCCACCTTTAGGTCATCTGCTATGACTACCCCAAGGTCCCATTCCATTTTTATTGTTGTCAGCATCTCACCCCCCATTGTGTACTCTTCCCCTGGGTTTTTGTTTCCCAGGTATATTACTTTGCACTTCTTTGCGTTGAATCTAAGCTGCCATACATTTGACCATTCCTCCAGCCTTGCCAAGTTCCTTTTCATCCTTTCCACTCCACCTTGCATATCAACCCTGTTGCAGATCTTTGTGTCATCTGCAAAGAGACATACCTTTCCTTCCAGTCCTTCTGCAATGTCACTTATAAAAACAGCAGTACGGCATCAACATGGAGCACAGCCAAAAAAGATGTCCAAGAGCTGCTATTCTGCAATTACGTCCCTTCCAGCACCGTCCATGTACAGCTGGGAGAGATTTAGTTAAAACTCCGGGGGAACAAGAGAATCTAGCATGACATTTCCATGCAAATTCTCTCCATATATTGGAAGAAGTTAATTTTATTGCTTTTAGGGTTGTTTCCTGCCACAGGGTATAGGGGATCGTGAGGGTGAGATCTTTATTCCAATTCTCCAGCACTGTTTGCGTTGTGTCTCCCAAATATTCTCTTAGGATTTTGTAAGGATGGCCTAGTAAATGCCCCCAGGGATGGCCCTCTATTGTATCCCTTGATAATGTCAGAAATGGAGGTAAGGGAGTGGGTATCTTAGATACATCAGCTCGTTGACGTAGTATATAATTTCTAACTTGGAGGTAACGAAAGGAATCCTTATTCGGTATTGCATAGTCCTCCTGTAAATCCGTGAATGATATAATGCAAGTGCTTGTTAAAAACTGATGGATGTAGTTTTGGCTCAGCCTCCTCCAGGAGGCCAAAGTCATGTTGTGACATAATGGGTGGAAGTTTCCATCTTCCGATATTAATGTGTGAAAGAATATTATATCTTTAAAGCAGTTTTTTTTTCTTTGATCTTTTTGCCTCCTTCCTGCCACATCACTTCACTCAATCAGAGCCCCCACATGCCTCGCTATCTTGGCGTCCTGACACAGGAGTCTGCCCCTACAGTGCTTACCCCTCAGTAGCTCCAGGTATCCCTGGATATCCCCCCGGGTGGGGCGAGGAGAGGCCCCCCCTTACCTTCTTCCTGCACAACAGTGGAGCGGGTGTTGCACAGCGGAGTCTGTTCCTGTCTTGGCAGTTGCCAATGTGCTCAGTGAGGGGTCATCACCTAGGAGTGATGGACCACCATTTTTCCATGTTCTGTTCCCTGCAGACGTCGGCACTCTAGTAGAGCCAATTGGGATGTAGGCATGAAGACGCAACTCCTCCCAGGGCTCTCAGCTGATGCTGCCCCGTGCCCCGGCATGACCCGATCTGCACTATCAACCCCGGTTCACCCGAGAGATGGCAGTAAAGCAGTGAGACTTGCACAGAACCCTCCCCAGAGAGGGAGAGCTGCCACTGGGTGCTCAATCCTTCTCTCCCCCTGCCGATCTCTGGTGACCCGAGCTCGTCCCCGAACCTGGGTCGCCAGCATAAAGCGAGGTGTGGCGTCCAGCGCCTCAACCCTCAGTGCCACCGGGCTGGCTAAAACAGGTTGTTTTTTAATACCATGCCATGTTTTCAGTATTTGAGCCATGTATTTAGTAAAGTAGGGAAGACATGGAACCTGTCCCGTTGTAGCGAACACTATCTTTTTTATCTCGTGTAGATCATTTATTGAGAATTCAATGTCTTTCCATGGGGCTGAAAAGGAAGGGAATAACCACAAGAATAAGATTTTTAGGAATGCCACCTTGGCATAGAATGTTACATTTGGTAAATTAACCCATCCCTGGGCTATTGAGAGCTGTAGTATGGAGAGACGTACTTTGGGTCTCTGCCCCCCAGATAAAGTTAAAGATTAATCAATCCCAGGATTTAAAATAAAATCATGAAGGGAAAATGGGGATGTTCTGAAATAAATGTAGAAGTCGGGGGAGGATATTCACACAAATAGCTTCTATCCATTGAAAAAAGTAAGCTTTCATTTCCCCCATTTAGTGAGATCATTTTTAATTTGAATTGGCAATGGTTCGTAATTAAGCACGTCTATAAGGTTCAGATCTTTAGGAATGTGTTACCTAAGTGTTTGAGTTTAATGCAAAGCCACTTCGGGGGAGTAATTGTTTTAGAGAATGGGGTGGGTGAAAATTTAATATCAATACCTCAGTTTTGGTAATATAAAGTTTAAAGTTTGCCACCTCCTCAAACTCTCTAAGTATGTCCCATATAGCCGGTATTGATTGTTCGGGAGAGAGACAGTACAGTTAGGAGAAAGTCATCTGTGAACAAGGAGACCTTGTATGTTTTTTGACCCAGGGGGATCCCTTCAGTCCAATCCTCTTTTCTATGGGCCACTGCTAAGGGTTCCTTGTAGAGAGCAAATAGTAAAGGGGAAGGGGACATCCCTGTTGGGTCCCGCGCTGTAAGGGTATAGGGGAGGAAAGGGCTGCATTTATGTGAATATAGGCCTGGGAAGATGAATATATGTTATGAATCCACTTCAAAAATTATTCAGGAAATGAGAAGAAGGACAGGGTGTCCCAGGAAAAGTCCCAGGATACCTTGTCAAATGCCTTTTTGGTGTCCAAGTTTAGCAGGGCTGCTGGGATTTGCCTAGATTGTACAGTATGTATTCCATTATTAACATGGTGCAGCAGATACTGTTTGTTGTGTTTCTTTGTCTGACGAAGCCAGACTGATCAGTATGGATAAGTGTTGGGAGGATTGTCTCTAATTTAGAAGCCCAAATGGCCATGTAAATTTTATAATCAACATTTAGTATGGAGATTGGGTGGTAAGAGGCCATTTCTGTGGTATGCTTTTCTGGTTTGGGGAGTGGAGGTATGACAGCGTATGCCCAGGAGGGGCCTCTCCCTCCGCTATCGCTTTAAAGGTCAGTGTTAAAATAGGAAGAAGATGTTCAGAGAATTTTCTGTACCATTCGGCTATAAAGCCATCTGAACCTGGGCTTTCTTGGGGTTTTAAGGCTTGGATATGTTTTAATACCTCGTCTGCTCCAATGGCAAGCTCAAGGGACTCTCAGTGTTGCTCGGTAAGTTTGGGCAGAAGCAGATTGGATAGAAAGTCCCTTCGGGTCTCAGGTTGGGCTGGGGCAGTGGAAGCTGTAATAGGCTGTATTCTTAATAGAGCTGTGAGATTTTGTTATTTAATTTTTATTTATTTTTTTTTTTAACTGTTATAAGACTTTTTGTGCTCTAACCTGTAAACCACTGCTTTACTGTGAGGTTGCTAGGAATGCATCTGTGTCCTGATACTCCTGATGTCCTTAGCGTGTGCTGTGATTGATTACAATGAGTTGGTTTTAATAATAACTGGTAAAAAATGATGGCTCTGCTTGGCGAGATGTGAAGCCACCCCTGATTTTTAGCTCTGGTTCCATATGTGAGGAGAGAATGGCTGCAGTTCTATTATTTAAATTAAAAAAACAATAAACAAAAGATTGTGTCTTGAGCTTGGGAGTGTGTGTGAACAAGTAATGAATTCGAGAGTAGCTAAAGAAGTGGTGCATGTGGTAGAATGGAAAAGATTCCGCAGGCATGGTGCAGCTGGGGAAAGCTGGAGTGGGTGGCAAAAGGCAGAGCAGCTGGCAAAAAAAAAAAGCATACTTCTGTCTGCTTGCAAAGGTAAAAGAAGCTGCAGATAAGCTGCTGATGCTGGGAGTGGATATGTTGTATGTACCGGCTGGTGAGCAGGCTAGTGATTTCGAATTCAAACTGAAACTGCTACTTGTATTGCAGTTTGAAAAAGATGCTGGGGGAAAAACTTTAACTTAAGAAAAATGTTTTTTACTTTGTGTGTAGTACCTTTGAAAAGTGCTTTGGATACAACGTTTTGCTTTTGTGGATGTTACAGTCTGGGGCTTTTAATGGGAGCTGTGTGAAAGACAACTGATACATTCAAAGTGGTTCTAGTAATGAAACTGGAACAAGTAGCGCTGGCCAGCTGTTGGGTGGGAGGAGCAGTGTCCTAGTGACGATGAGTTTACTATATGCATAAATCTGTGATGACAAGATTACTAGATTTATAAATCTAATATTTTAGATTTATACATATAGTAGTTCAGATAAACAGTTATAAAAATACTTTTATGTTCACACTTATTGCATAAAGATATATATTATAGGGCATGGTAGCACCCCTATAGTTAGGGTTGAGTAGCCTGTTTAATGTTAAACCTCAAATTTTGCACATTAATATCTTTGGCTCTCTTTGACGAAGTGAGCTGAAATTTTGTATGTGTTGTCCAAGAGGCAAGGACTTGATGTGTGGAAATTTTTGTGATGGCAGCTTATGTGGTTTCTGAGATCCACATGTGTCATTTTAAAAAAAAATTTTCCTACTGTATACTTCACATTATTTTTTTTGCTCTCGCCTACAGCCTACATGGAAAGGATTTTTTGCCTCAAACTTGCAGAGGACATGTGTCATGTCCCAAGGTAGTGCCTTTGACAGATCTGGTGAAAAAATATCAAAGGGTTCCAGAGCTATTAGGCTTTAAATTTTAGTGTTTTCTGACCTGTACATGCGCAGTAGGGTTTTTCAGATAACGTCCGGTAGCGAAAGTAAAAATCTGATGCCGCAAATGCTGGTTTGTGGTTTCGCCACTGAATTGACAGGTCACCAAACATTTTTGGTGCCATGCCAACCGCCATCTTGTTCAGTTTTTCCACGAATTGACAGATGTGGAAAATACATAAAACCGTTGAGAATTTTAAAAACAAACATCAGAACCAAGCTAAACAGGACCCACTTACTGTAGCTAGATTTGGATGTTTGTTTACATTGTGCCCACAAATATATTTTCTGGACACATAAAATTCCGGGTGCCCAACTTAGCGAGAGGAGTGCTTCCCTGCCATCCTCTGTATGAGGACATTGGGAATTTCTTGACTTCTGGAGCTGCAGCTGAAGTCATGCTGCCAGCTTCAGTGTTAGCTGTGAGCCACCCTTTTCCCTGGTGTCTAGTGGCACCCACCACCCACCGATCACTGTCCACATCAAAACAATAACTATATTCACTGGTGTCTAGTGGTCCCCCACACCCTCTGATTGCATCCTCTAATTTTTATTTTAGTCCCTGGTGTCTAGTGGTACCCCTCACCCTCCAATTGCCATCCTCCTTATTCTTATATTAGTTCTTTTTATATAATCTGACACCGAGATGCCCACCCCCAGTGTCAGATGCCCCCTCAGCTCACTGTTTTATTTCTAGTACTGACTTCAGGGGGCCCAATCCTCATGTTAGTATTACAAGTCCCCTCCCCAGCAATGTGGGACACTGGGGAGCCCACCCCCTGTGTCCTGAAACATTTATTTACTGTAATCTTGTAAAAAGAAAACAGTCCCTGACACCTTTTTTTTAAAACCTGAAAAAAAGAAAACAATCCCTCATTGTCCCCACCATCCCCTTCCCCCATGCCGACCCTTCTACTGAGCGCCCATCTCCTCACTCTCCCCTTACACTATATTTACCACTGGAGGTTGTGCACTGTCATATTCTGTGGACTGAGACATGTCTGCACTGTTCAAAGCCAAACCGTCAACTGAGGAATCAAGATAAGTGCTGTATAATGTATTTCAATGGCATTTTGAACTTATGTTCATAACTTCACCATTTTTAGGAATTATTTCACCAAATTTTCAACATGGCCTTTTTGGACCCCTACCTCCTGAACCCTGGCACTGTTATGTTGTAAATCTGGCCCAGAAGGTGATTTTGCAGTCACTGCATGAAATCATCTTTTGGGACTGAATAACAAAATTTCACCACCAGTGTTTATGAGATGGGGTCCCAAAAAGGCCATGTTGAAAATCTGGTGAAAAAATTCCTAAAAATGACTGAGTTATGAGCGTGTGTTAACATTTTTCTATGCACATGCATAACTTTGGTAATTGTAAGTATTGTGACTCCAAATTTTCAACATAACCATTTTTTCACACCACCTCATGAATAGTATAGCTGTCATTTTTAACATCCTATCCAAAATGTGTTTTCACACCTGTGGCATGGAATGGTGTTTTGTCACGTATTTGAACATTTTTATCTATGGGGTTTATGAGGCGAGGTCATAAGAAGACTATGTTGAAAATTTGGGTCAAAATATGACAATAAATGCCAAAGTTATGACCATTCATTGCAGTTTCACTATGCCTACTTGTAACTTTGGAAATTTTAAATATTTTGATCCCAGATTTTCAACATAGTCTTCTTACTACTCTACCTCACGTATGTCACAGCTGTCATTTTTCAAATCCTACCCAAAATGTTTTTTCACAACTGTGGTGTGGAATGGTGTTGCAGTTGCACAGAATTAAGTTTTGGCAGGGATTCGACAGTTTTCTGTACTGGGTACATGAGGTGGGATAATGCGATGACTATGCTGACAATTTGGCCACAATTGTCCTATAAATGGAAGTGCAGGGCCCATAGGGACCTGTGCTTCCACAGCTACATACATATACACATCTATGGAGGGATGGGAGTGCAGGGCCTGGAGAGCCATGCACTCCCACAGGCAAATAAGGATACGATTGATTTATACTATCTCAAAAAGTAAGGAAATAAATTGCAAAAAACTGCATTAATGCTCTAGTCAGGGTTACAGCCACAAAAATACTGAAATGTGGCATTAGGGGTTTCAAACCTAAAACCCCACCTCCATGGGGGGTGCCTTGGGGTTGTCATCCCTAACGTTCACCCCATTCCTCTGTACTATACCTATCTCAGCTTATTTTCTTATGGAATGGGATGAGAGTTAGGGTTGACAACCACAAGGCACACCCCTAATGCCTGTTGGTATGTGCAGCATGGGGTGGGGTGTTAGGTTTGGAAACCCTAATGCCACATTTCCCTACTTTTGTGGCTGTAACCCTAACTAAAGCATTAATGCAGTTTTTCCCAATTTATATAGATATAGATATATGGACTTTTGGACTTTGCCCATCATCCTTTCAACCCTGGATTGACAGGGACACCAGTCTTTCAGCAAGGGGAGGGTATAAATCTTTCAAAGGTGAGGCTTACCTGTCGAGCCCCCTGGAGGCTCAAAGTGGTCCACCTGTGGTGTCTGCATTCTCTGGCTAGAGGCCAGGGGAAGAGAAACTCTTATTCATCCTGTTGTTTTTCATTGTGCACCAATGACAAAAAGGATGACTCTGCACCTGATGACAAACTGGAGGGATCACTGATGTCATTGTAGAGGACCAGACAGTGTTTTGGCTGGATTAAGTTTTGTAAAAAGTTAAATTAGCAGCCAGCAGCAATAGAAACTGTGTAAAACAGCAGCCAGGCATGGAAACGAGTGTAAATTAATGGACGTCATAATCGTGTGATCCTTAACCCCTGCATCTGACCCACTGGAATGCAAGGGGTTCTGGTAAAGACACAGGCTCTTTAGAGGAACAGCAACAGAGTGCTTGGCACCATTTCACTATCACTAAGGGAGCCAGAGTGTGAGTGACAAGCTGTACAGTTAATAAGAGACCGAGATGAACCCCTCCCCAAGTCTAGGAGGAGTTCAGGGCAGTCCTTTCTGGATGGTGGAGAGGACAGAGAGAGAGAGATATGTGCTGAGGAGGAGAGCTGAGGGCCTAGGTAGGCCTCAGAGCCAGAGATCCTGGTGTAGAGATCCATGTAACCCCTAGGTGGTGCTATCCCAAGGGCTACTACCTCTGCCTGCTTGGCTAGTAGCAGGTTAAGGGGCCCGAGTTCTGAAACGGGTGCCTCCACCCAGAGGTCGGGGTTGGTAGTGGTCAAACTAGCCTGGACACAGCCCACTAGGACACTGTAACCCCCTCTTTCCCTGCTAGTGACAGAAACAGTACACAATAATTACTTTCACAATACCCCTGACATACCTTGCAAGTACCCACACAGTTTGCACTTACCACCAGGGCTGGTTTCTCTGGTTCGACCCTGGGGACCCCCTGTAAAACAAGGTTAGATGGAGCAAATGGCAACAGTGCAACACTTCGAGCACAAACTGGAACCATAGTCTGGTTGAATGCAGAAAAAAGTAGATCTGATTTATTCAGGGGATTTGAACAAGGTAGGGGTGTAATCATGTTAATTAGCTTAATGATCTATCAATCACACAGCTGTGCATGCATTCAGGGTCCCTAACACAATCACACTCTCTGGGTACCCAGGTGGAGAAAAGGTGGACTAGCCAGGACCATTGCCTTGGGTAGGCCAGCGTTGCAGCTGGTCGGGGCCCTGTGATGGAAAAAACAACTTGCACAACACACTATTTGTAATCCGGAGCCAGATGGCTCAGTTCAGGAAGGAAGAGAAATAACAAAGCAATCAGATGACACACTTAGATTAAACTGTAGTTGCAGGGAGCTACCCTGATGGTTACTCACAATACCCAAGACTGGACACAGGATGGATGAAAATCGAGACAACAGGTGAATTCTCTGGAGTGCCAGGAGAAGCAGGACCCACACAATTCACTGAGTTGTCATTCCTATTCAAGCATGGAGCAGGGGGCTGATCCCCGGGCAGGTTTCTCATCGATGGCACTTCTCTGTGCAGTAGGGTAGTCTGGCAGGGCCCTCGTGGCAAGGCCTAGCCACATGGAGCTAACTGCAGATTCAATCTGTTTGGGCGGGCTATAGTTTTCAGCAAGCAGAACACAGCACAGTGGGGAAACACAGCACCACCCACTATCATCAAACAGCACATTTATATGCAAAGGGTTCTACGATACCAGGCAAACTGCTGTCTGATCATGATCGCAAAGTCTCTGCTCAGACCAGGAGGTCAGAAGTAGCTGGAGTTCCTGACAGGCCAATCGCATGCAGCAAAATCTTCGGTCTTCTACAGGTTGAGCCAGGTTACACTTCAGTGGCTTACTTCAGTCTCACCACCTCAGATTTAGTCCGAAAGCAATTTTCTTCTCCCTCTCAGGGTAGCAGGCAGCCTTACAGGCCTCATCTCAGGCCTTCCCACAGTTCTTCCGCGTGAACTACGCTGACGGCCGCTTGACTATCTCGCGATCCTTCCCCTTCAGCTTCCAACTCAGATCTGCCCTAAACAGCAGGCAGCTCAAGGATTTCCTTCAGATCCAAAGGTTCGGTTGGCTGATTCGGTTGTCAGTCAAAGCAAGAGCTAACCCTTCAGTTGCAAAAGGTGCCAACAGTCCAAAACTACAATTCCCAAGCTTGTACTCCATATAGCCCTTTCAAACAGGCTCCATTTTAGAGTCCCCAGGTACTGATTAGTCCAAATCGGCAGTTAGTTAAGTGACAGAGAATGGTCCAGTTAATGTATAAATGTGTCTGAATTGTAAGTTGTATTGAAAGAGCCCAAGTGAGCTATTGTGAAACTGTTATTGCCAAGAGCCGGCCAATGAACAGCTGCACCGTCCGTCAGACCTGCATCATTTATGGACTATGGTTACTAGGCACCCAGGTTAAGGTTGGAATTGCGGGAGTCTCATACCAAAGATGGGGACTGGTACCAGTGTGGGTATAATATAACTGTGTTAACTGATTTATTGCAGCCAATTAGATAGCCAGGGCTCTGATTAACACAGAGGTTAGTGAGGTTAATGTAATTGACTGTGATTTAAAATGTAACTGTTTAATGTTGAACCAAACCAAATCAAAACCCATTGATCCAAATATAATTACTGTATATAGCATAACCTTTATTCCTTTCTTCACTCTTCCTAACACTCCCCTTGTAAATAAACTTTTTATTGTTGTTTTTCAGATACCTGTGTCATGAGCATATTATTAGCATCCAGTCATTGAATGGTAAAATGTTTTAAATGTGAGGAAATGTTATTGGGTCATATCTAGGGTGGTTTTATGTTAATGTGGGTGGGTACAGCATCCCAGATATTTGTATCAGTTTTTTTTATAACCCACTTAAAGCTATATGCTGGGTGGAGGTACTGCACAATGTAATAGCTTTGGTAGGAACCAATTTAAAGTTAATTTTGGGAACCCAGGCCCCTCAACCTTGTTGTGGCCAGGCAAGGCAGGGGTAGTAGCCTTAGGAGTAGCACCATCTAGGGGTTACATTTAGAAAAGAGTCTTCTGTGCTACTGACAACAGTCAACAAAGTGCTGTCTTTTCTTATTCCTCTTTCTCTTTTTGTCTGCCATGCCGTTTACGCTCTTCATTTTGCTGCTCAGTAAAGTTCACCTACTCCTCAGTGCCTCACCCACATGCCTGCTTCATCAGAGATATGCTCTAATTTTTATGGTGGATTGCCCTGTGCAGGCTGCACAAGTCAAAGTCTAACTTCTTGGTGACAGGTTTAACAGAAAGGGATTACATTATGTTGGCTGGTCTGTTACACTATAACCAAGGCTATAATTTATTCCATCTGTGTACTGCTGGCAACTCCTAAGAATCCTTGCTTTCCAGCCAGCTGACCCAGTGGCAGGATTGCTGCCTGTGGTGCTAGAAGCCTGGGCTCAAGAACAAGCCTAGAACCCAAAGGACGGCTAGGGTGGGGAAGAAGGATGCCCTACAGGATGCTCTTCTTCTTCTTGGGGGGGAGGGCCATGTGCCAGCTTCTGCAGCAACACTGCCACCTGGGTGACCACAGTTGGCAGTGCAGCTGGGTAACTCCATGCACCTTGGGAGGGAGAACGCCTGTTGACTCTTTGAGACAGAATGCATATTGGACTCCTTGCTGTGGATGTAATAGGAAGGGAGAAAAAACAGGTGAAATCTCCACAGTCTGACAGGATGAAGTTCAGTACACACAGACTCTGCAATCTCCTGTACCTGTCAGATTACCTAAGCTCTGAATGGGGGACCAGCCCCCTTCAGTCCCACTGTGAGGGGTAACCCACAGAGTTAGAATAAGAGCCACAGGCAGGGGTGATGGGATGGGCTGTGGCCTGAGGTAGATGGAGGTCAGACCTATGCAAAGGAGGACAAAAGTACAGATTAAAAAAAATCCTTGCTGGCCTATCATACTGCACATGGGCTGCTGCATGCATGTCATCATCAGTCTTACACAAAATTTTGAATTTTTGGGCAAAGTTGTCTAATTTTATGCTTGTCACTAGATAAATCTTCTTCAAATTTCCTGCATATCACAGATAAGTAAAATGAATTGCAAGAAGAAAAGTAAGCCCACAGTTGGCCTGATGGTTTTACTGGCTATCAGTGTCCCTTTAAATATGATTTCTAAATCAAAGGTGGAGGCAACTCAAGCTATGGCTACAGAAGTGGTGAGCACTGCAAATTGAGCAAATGCAACTCCTGCATAATTGGTCAAAGAAGGCTCCTGTTTGAAGCTGCATCTTAAAAATGTTGAAAATCAGACTAGAGTCACACATGACCAGGTGGCTGGCTTACCTAAAGGGCCAGAGGAATAACTTTATGATCTCTCTATTTTCAGGGAGTCCCCTGATTTTGTCCAATTCTCAACATTTCCCTTGCTTCTTATGGAATCCTTCTGATTCCCTCAAAAGTCATAACAACCAAAGAACAAACTTTTCCTATAATCTTTAAATGGGTCAAGCACTGCCTTTCTGTCATCCTACACTCTGGTCAATGAGTTAGTGCCCAGTGGAAAAAAATCCTTAATAGTAGGGGTGAGAATCAGGAGATCTCCCTTCTTTGAGGTGTTGACTTAGAAGCTTTAAGAGGGGATTGATTTACTGTATTACATGAGGTTGGAGGGTCAGTTCTGTTGGGATCCAGAGATAGCAAGTCCCCCTGCCACACACACAAATATACTTGAGAAGGCTTATTGGATCACTCTCTGACGAGCACTGGGTTCTGAACTGGTACCATATAAGATCCTCCTGGGTCATTGCTGTTATCAAGATGAGAAATTCTTGTTGCATCTCAGCAGCTGGGAGATCTAACCTTTGGTGAGGCTATTGTCTGTTTATTCCTGAACCTTAGTTTCTCAGCAGACCAATGATGGAGTGTTTCATGGGGTGATGAAAGGCTAGCCAATTTGGAGATGCAGTAAGTCCTTACGTTCACCACTAAACTGCATGTGAACAATGGAAGCCATACCTATCTTTTTAGGATCCTGCTGAAGATGGTAAATGTGTTCTGTGGTGGAAAAGGAAAGGTGTAAACAACAAGCTGTGACTGACTCTTCAGCCAAAGAATGACCCCACTGTGAGTCAGTATCCAATTCACATGGGAGTATTTTAATTTACTGCAAGTAGCTGGCAACTAAAATATGACCCTCACTGTCTTTCTATGGGTCAGTATTCAGGTTTACCAGCCATGAGTTCTGTACAACAATATGAGCTGTCTATGGTCATGGTTTGTTTTATCAGGTTTATGCCGAAGTTGCGGGAAAGCGGGTGGCAAAGACAATCCTGATTTTCTGGTATTGGATGATTATTGACTAGATGAATAGCAATCATTTGAACTATGTCTCAAATTGTCTACAGCTGAAGTAGTTGGCCCACTGGACAGATTTCTTATGGTGGCGAATATTTTTTCTGATATTTTCAGTTGTACTTTATTTTTATGCCTCCCAGCCCTACAGACCCTTTGTTCAATCACTACTTGAAAAAGTTCTGGAGTCGAGGAGTATCTTCCCAGTCACGCTAGTAATAATAAAGGAATAATGCCCGACAGGGTGGGAGTTATGCTGGGATAACATCCTGCCTAGGGTGGTTAGCCAAGGGCATCCAACACCTGAGAAGGGATGTTATCCCAAAATAACATCCACCCTGGAGGGCATTATTCCTATTATACAATGTCTTGTTGTTATATACAGAATAAAAAAAATAATTTTAAAGAATATTTTTGTTAGTCTGGAAAAATATTTTTGTTTCTTAGGAGAAGATGATAACGATGGAAATGCAAATCCAATAAACAATCAGCAGGGATGTTATGCCAGGATAACATCCCTGCTGTGGTGGCCAACTGACCAATAGGAAGCCATGATTCTTTCTTGTCATTGTATAATCATTTTTATTTGCATTTGTTTCTAGAAGCTGGCTCAACCACAGTGGTGATGGTACCACATTTTGCCTTTACCTGTTTCCAGCTGTGGATTGTTTGCTTAGTATTCTTTTTATGTTTATTACTAATTTCATCTTCCCCCAGTGTGTAATTATTGCAAGAGGTAGTCTTACAATCTTAACATAATCACTTTGAATGAAATTTATATTACTGAAACATTTAAAATCATGATAATGGCACATCTCTGTCTCTGATCTGATTACCGCAAAAGATCTGAGAAAATAATTATAATTGAAACACCTTTGCATTGTTGCTTTACACTTTGAAGTGTTCATCTGATTGCATGACCATACGCCTTTTTTATATTTTGAATTACTTATTCCTTTGTTGAAAAGAAAGAATATCAGATTAAATGTAAACCTTAATTAGGTTGGAGTTTCCTTTTGAAATGAGGATCCTACGTTATTTCTCAGATGTACCCTACACAGCAGCATACCCCAGTATAGAAGGAATTGCCAGAGAGATTTGTGTGATTAAAAATTGATCGCTTAGAGAGGACAGTGTAGTTGCGGTCCATGTTAACAAAAAAGTATTTCTCTTGGTAATGCCTTCTAAAACAACGGAGGATGCTGCTATTATTTTTAAAATCTGAAAACTCTCTAAAGCAGAATTGAAATGAGAAAAGAGGAAATCTTACTTAAAGGGGTATAGGGTTGATCATATGGGGGACTGAAGCAAATTATGTAAGTGTGAATCGATCAAAACACAAGGAAATTGGACTGCCTGATGGCCTGGGGATACGTATCATTACTTATCATGCAGCTTGCTTGGGCATGCACCCTGTGTCTGGATTGCCACACACTGGGTGTTAGAGACAGCTCCTGGCAGCCACCTCAGATGTCTTTACCTCGTGGAGGGAAGCAGAAGCAGCTGTGTTTCAAGGAATGAGAATCCTACTAGCTACACTGGCCATTGACTAGAAGTTGGGGAGTGACATCATGAGGAGTAGGTTATCTGATGTCCAGTCAGACATCAACATTCTCCCACTCCACTAAACTGTTCTGGGCATTTTTTTCCCTGTCATTCAGGAACAAAGAATAAATGTTTCCTTTAATCCTTTAATGGGTCAATCACTGCCTTTCTACCATCCTATACTCAGGTACATGAATTAGTGTCCACTTGAAGGGGTAGATTAGAGTGGGAGAGTAAAGGATGACATCTGATAGAAGGTGCTGGGGGTTAAATGATAACAAAAATCTAGCAATCTAAAATGGACAAATGCTAAGCCCCAAAACTAATCATTCACACAGTTTTCATGTGCTTTCTCACTTTGTTTTGTGCTACGGCACTTTAAAGCAGTTTCTGCACTTAATTTTTTTTCTCTATCCATCTGGTCTTCTGTGGTGCTCCCTCCCTCCCTGGTCTGGTCCAGCTTCATCCTTCCTGTATCTCTGCTACTCCAGTCCCTAATGACTTATCCCTGTGGTGAGGCCTGGCCACAGCCAGGCAATACTGTCTGCCCCTCCAGAGTACAGGGGCAAAAGAAGCCTGTAGTAGAGGAGCAGCCAGTAGCAGGATGCGGGTCTTGAGTGTATTAGGATCATTCTGCATGCACCATGGTATATTTCCTCAGTTTTCTGTCCTGAGCACTGGGATGCCATCGCTCACAGAGCTCCAAGCACACGCATGCAAGTGTGGCCTGTGCGAAGCTCAGATGAGCACTTTGTCTTTCTGCAATGCCTGTGCTGCACTGCCGTCTATGGTCCCTTGAAACACGAACTGAGCCAGTGCACAACTGTTTTTTTTTTTCTGGGAAAGTGAGAGGACAGCATTTTGAGCATAGAGGGTGCCTGATTTTTGTTTTCATTTAGTTCAAAAGGTCATTAGGCTCCAGAGTACTCGAGGTATGGTTTAGGCGTGAACAGGAGAACTGAGGTAGTATGTGAATGCTTGTGCAACTTGCTGCACTTTGACTTACACTCTGTATCCTTGCTGCAGCCTGCAGGGACTACCATGATATCAGGATGCCATAAAGATGGAGGAACACTCAAGAAAAGGTTTCTAAACCCTTGAGGTTTTGCAGGGACGAGGTCCACAAGATCAAAGGCACCTTAGTGAAGAAGGCATAAAGAACAACAGCGAAAGAGGAACCCATTCTTACAAAGAAGAGGAGAGACATAGCCAAACTGAAACAAACTGAAATGAAAACAAAAGGGGAGTGATCACCATCCTGCTCCAACTCTTTGCAGATAACTAAGCTATTATGACCTCTGGCATAGAGGACAGTGAAAAAAAACCCTGTGTAGGAAATCTCTGGAGAACCAAGATCCAGCTTGCCATCCCTCCAGTTCAAGGGCAGTATTAGTGATGGCTTGGATGCTGCAATTTAGACACTGAATACAGGGGAAAACTTTTTTCCATAATGCTTTTTATTCCCTGCAGTCAGGCAGGCAGCTTTTTCAGCCCCAGCCCTGCTCCTCATGGCCAGCTACTGCCTTCCTTGGTCCCTGACCTTACGTCCTCTGCAAATTTCCCCCAGTGGCAGGGCCAGAGGAGGGAGGACCATCCTCCACCCCTCCAGTACCTAATCCAGAAGTATCCCAGGGACCGAGAAGCAGACTGGGCTGATGGAGAGCAGGTGAGGCTTCATTAAGCCCCCAACTCCATTTTCCATTTCCCCCCATTCCCCTGGCTGCTGCAGCATGTCATTGCATGCATGTGGAGGTGCACATACACAACTGAATTGCGGCCCCTTACACTGAAGTTGCTCAGAACCTGCACTAGCCCAGGCCTCCACCTGATGGCAGTCAAAGGCCAAGACAGCTTGAGACCAGGGTGTAATTGGATTGAGCATATGCTGAACAGAGGCCACCCAACCTGAATGCTGTGAAGGCCTATCCTTGAATGAAAACTAAAAGGAAGGGGAACCGTGAGAGACTAGCCTGCACAGCCAGCCTTGGAAACTGGGCCCTTCTAAGTATATTCATTGTATTGGCTATACAGGTTTTATTTTTGTATTGTGCCATTCTTTGACCTGAAAGCACTTTCTCATAGCAGAGCAGAACAGCACAACAGAAAAAACAAATGAGGTGCACTAGAAACTGTCTCCTAAAGTTGCAGTCCACAGCTTCAAATACTGGAAAATACAAAAACAGACACACACACACACACACACACACACACACACACACACCGAGGCTTGTGCTGAGAGGTTTATTCACCAACAAGTAAAAAGACTACTCCATGCACGTTCACCTTCTGCAAGGTTTCATTGGGGGGGGGGGGGTGAGAGCTTATGACAAACTGTGAACCTTTTATACAGTTCATAATGAGAATTAATAAATAAATCGCAACACCTATTGGTCTTCATCAAATGCAGGGCAGTTTCAACAAATTCACATAACAATAAGTAGTATGAAACAAACATAGTAACTATCACATTTGAAAAGAAAAATGTGCAGTGATAAACTGTGAATGATAACATTGTATTAGTAAAAACTTAGTCCATTGTTTGTGCAGACACAAACAGAATTCAGCCATGGCTACTGCAACCAAACAGAGGAATGTGCAAGCCCTTATGTTACTGTCAGCTCTTCTTTACCAAAAAGAGTTTTTTTTCCAACTAAGACTTTCCCTCACAAATCAAATTACCCATTAATTTCGCAAGCGCTCAATCTTCTCTGTTAAGTGCCAAGATTGAGATAGAGTTATATTGCTATTACTCAATAATTTACAAGACAGGAAAGGAACAGCTAAAGGGAGTGGTAATGTCGGGGGCAAAATCAGGGGCTCCAATTTGAAACACATCCCTAATTCATGGCTGCATTGGGATTCCTTACAACCCTCCTTAATATATTTCCATTTCTGAATTCAAATGTTATCCAACAAAAGCCATAAATCATACACCCAAGAAAGTTTTATATATGTATGTATATGTATATATACAGTATATATATATATATATTTATACAATAGGGGTGTATTGTATCCGATGACAATAAAATCATGTATTCTCACCCCAGTGAAATAAATGATGACATAGCTACAGAGAAAATATTTACATTTACACATGCTCTAGCTATGTCATCAGCCAATATTCTCACTCCAGCAGCATGTCCCCAATGTGGGTTAGAACTTCTTTTAAATGTGAAACTGAAATGTTTGCGGTACCTAATTAAGCAGCAGGTGTGCATTCTTCATTCTTTGCTTGCAGTTTTACAAATGTCAGAAGCCTGCAGCAGTACAGTCCTCACTGCACCAAATGGCACACACCTAAAACAACACATTTCTGTATTACAAGCTGCTGAATGGTCATGCAGTCTCTCACACTGCATCCAAACTGTAAACCTATTGGGTCCCATTTATGATCTCTGCAATAACAAACATAACGAAAATCTGTCTACAGATTCCGACTCTGACTAACATACCAGTGAACTGCAAGGCACACATATTTCCACACCGAAGCCTTCAGTTCGTAATTTTATTTCTTCAACATTACAGCAACCTAAACATGACCTCTCTAAACTGGTATTACTTACTTGATGTATACTGTATTATACAATGGGCACAAAAACAGACCACAAATTCTCCATCCCGATTTGCTAACTGGCACCCCTCTCCCATTGTAAAAGCTACAATCACCCCACGGGAAGAGGTGCCAGCCACTGGTCAACCGCATAAGGATGTCCCCTGAAATCACTCCAACAGTCACCAACACAGCACTCGGAAAGAAGGCAAAATTCCCTGCTTGATAGCGACCAGCAAATTGAGTTACCGAATAGTTACTACAACACAAAACTGCATACCTCAGATTAAATTGAAACCATGGCTTTCTGCCCTGTTCATTGCTAATTCTTTCATACTCTCTTCTGTGTCACACGCATAATTTTCAACATTTCCCAGCCCCTCAAAAACACACTGCAACCGGCAATGCTAACTCAGTACTGTGCATGCACAGTAGCAGCGAGGCTCCAGCAACCAGGGAGTATTTTTTTCCAGTGGAACAATAAACACAGTAAAATATAGCTTAAAATGAGTAAAAAAAACTTTTATGTACTATTTTTCTATGTGCCAAAAATAGGAGGACATTGTATAATTGCAATATGCCACTCGAGGGTGTTAGTGATGCCAGGATTTACCCAGTCCTGGTGTGTTTTGGCCACTTGGCTGTGCCTCGTGACCAAACAGCACACCAGGCGTGGGTTAATCCTGGCATCACCAACACCCTCTCGTGGTATATTGCTTAACTCTGAAACTGTATAATTCTTGCTGTCAGTCTCAGTAAAAAATAAAGCTGAGCATCTCAATGACAACTAAAGCAGCTCGCACAATCAAAACTGCTCTCTTACCTGTAGTTCCCATTGAGCATTTCTCGGACATTCCAAAACAAATGACATATAAGCCAACCACAAATGAAGAAGTTACGCACAGCAGCATACAACAAAAATTAAACACTACACATAATAAAATATAGGGAAAAAGGAAAATCACACACAGTATCTACAGAAAACCTCCCGGACATGTCCAGCCTACCAAAACACATCATCCAACCACGGATCACACTCACCCACTCATCAACCTATTACCATTCACTCACACACACACAACAACCAATCACAGAACACATAAACCCCATTCATACCCATTCACTCACAGCAGCAGCTCACAGCAACAGAACGACAAAAGATACAACAAAACAAATTAATGCTTCCACACCTATTGTATAAATCGCACACATAGATACATAGATACATAGACACTGTCGGCAGATAAGGGCCTGTGGCCCAACCAGTCTGCCCATTTGAGCTTGTAAGTTCAGTTTATGTTTTCCTAGAAGTCTGTTGCCCCTTACCCCTGACCTCCAGAATTCCTTTATGTCTATCCCATGCATTCTTAAATCCTGTGATTGTTTCAGCCCCCACCACTTCCTCTGGCAGGGTGTTCCACTTGTCCACCACCCGTTCTGTGCAGAAATTCTTCCTCACATTTCCTCTGAATCGCCCTCCTTCCAACTTCATCCCATGTCCTCTAGTCCTGGAACATCTTTTTCACTTAAAAATAGTGTATTCCTGCACCTTGTTTCTCCCTGTAAGATACTTGTATGTCTCTATCATATCCCCTCTCTCCTTCCTCTCCTTCAGGAACTACATATTCAGTTCCTTCAACCTGTCCTCATGGGACTTGTGATGCAATCCATGTACCATCTTTGTTACCCTCCTCTGAACCTTCTCTACCCTGTCTATGTCCTTACGTAAGTAAGGTCTCCAGAACTGTACACTGTACTCCAGGTGGGGCCTCACTAGTGTCTTGTATAGTGGAATTATGACCTCCCTTTTCCTGCTGGTGATGCCCTGCTCTATCCATCCCAGCATCCATTTGCTTACCTGCTGCCTTGCTACACTGTTTCCCTACCTTGAGATCATCAGAGATGATAACCCCAAGATCCCTTTCCTGCTTGGTGCATGCTATATCCTCACCCCCAACTGATAAATTGTGCCAGGGTTTTGTGCCCCATATGCATTATCTTGCACTTCTTTGCTTGAATTTCAACTGCCAAACCCTGACCATTCTTCAAGTTTCTGCAGGTCCCTTCTCATTCTGTCTACACCCTCTGGTGTGTCTACTCTGTTATAGAGCTTTGTGTCATCAGCGAACAGTGAAATTCTGCCTTCTAGGTCCTGCGCAATGTCACTGATGAAGGAGTTGAATAGGACCGGTCCCAGCACTGAGATCCCTGTGGTACCCCACTGGTCACTCTTCCCTCTGTGGCGTGACAGCCATTTACCACCACCCTCTGTGTCCTGCCGCCCAGCCAGTTACCTTCCCACTACACTACTGTCCTGCCCACACCCATATTCCCCAGTTTGTGTAATAGTCTTCTATGTGGCACAGTGTCAAAGGCCTTGCTGAAGTCCAGATAGGCCATGTCCACTGCCCTCCCTGATCCACCTCCCTAGTCACCCAGTCAAAAATTCACGAGGTTGGTCTGACATGACCTCCCCTAGTAAAACCATGCTGCCTTGGGTCCTGTAGTCCATTGACAACCAGATGTTCCACCAATCTCTCCTTCAGTAGTGCTTCCATGATCTTCCCACTACCGGGGTGAGGCTGACTGGTCTGTAGTTCCCTTCCTCTTTGTTCCACTTTTGTATAAGGGACTACATCTGCTGTCCTCCAGTCTTTGGGTACCTCCTGCTTCCAGTGATCGGCTAAACAGGATAGCCAGAGGTTCAGCCACCACCTGTCTTAGTTCTTTAAGGACCCTGGGGTGCACCCCATCTGGCCCCATTGCTTTATCAACTCTTATTACTTCCAGTTCCTTCAGGACCCTTTCTCATGATGTGCAGATGGTGGGATATGGCAAATATTCTCACTTCTGCATCATGAGGCATGGATAAGACATCCTTTTACCATCTTAGGAACATCGCCAGGATCAAGCGCCTTATTCCATCCAGCGACCTACCTACGCTGATCCACGCCTTTGTGACCTCTCATCTGGACTACTGCAATTCCCTTTACTTTGGGCTTTCTGGGGTAGATATCCTCCGCCTCCAGCTAGTGCAGAACTCGGCAGCCCGGTTGTTAACGGGGACTTCTCGTTCCTCGCATATCACATCGGTGCTTCAAGATCTGCACTGGCTGCCGACTCAGTGGTGGATCACCTTTAAAGTAGGTCTTCTGACTTACAAAGCCCTACACGGATTGGGCCCTGACTATCTAAAAGAGCTTCTGGTGCCTTACCAACCGACACGTCCACTCCGCTCCACCAACGAGGGGTTGCTAGAGATCCCGAGGGTTAGTTTAAAATCTTCTGGTGCCTGAGCTTTTATGTTTGTGGCACCCACCCTCTGGAATTCTCTACCACGTTGGATTCGAGAGTGCATGACTGTAGAAGGTTTTAAAAAGGGCTTAAAGTCCTTTCTATGGAATAAAGCATTTTTAGATAAGGTTGATGTATTTTAATTGCCCCGCTGTTAATTTTAGTTTATGAAGTATTGTATAGTTTTAGAATGTTTTTATTTGTAATTTATTGTAATGCGCCTTGGTTTTAAGAAAGGCGCAGACAAATAAAGTTTATTATTATTATTATTGTTATATCTCACTCTACTGGAGTGAGAATATTTTCCATATTCCACTCCTGCCCATCATGTATCATATATATATATATGCAGTATATATATATATATATATATATATCTATATATATCTATCTCATAGTGGCACGGTAGTGCCACTATAGTTAGGGTTGAGTAGCCACTTTAAGGTTAAATCTCAGATTGTGCACCTTAATAACTTTGCCATCATATGATGAATGTGCATGAAATGTTGCATGTACGGTCTGGTACCATTGATCTCTGGATCTGCCAAGTTGCATTATGGTCAGATGTACGGTTGCTGAGCTACAAAGCACTGAAAATGCCAAAAAAAATGACTTTTTGCATATTTCTTTGCTTGCACCTATAGCCCTCAAGATTTGCACATTTGTACCGAAAACTTCAGGAAACATGCAGCCAGGGTCCACGATGTGCCTTTCAAAGATTTCATGAAAAAATATTAAACGGTTCAAAAGTTATTTAAAAAAAAACTGTTTCCTATTATAGTCTATGGGAAAAGCTAGCAAAACATGCGAAAGTGTCGCAAATGGCCATTTTTACTTTCGCGAATCACCCTTTTACTTTCACAAATCGGCTATTTTTTTTTTTTCAGTTACAGCTCAGAAAAATGCCTGGCATTTAAAATTGGGACCCTCTAGGGACACAATTCTTGTTGTGTTCACCTAGTCGGGTCCTGAGGATGCTAGGCATATGTTTTTTGGGGGGTTAAACCCCCCAGAAATATGTTTTTAAAATTTTTGAAAAATATACTTTACTTAAAATACTTGCAAATGCAAAAGTGTCGCAATTTTTTTTGCTAAACTTTCATGATTTGCGAAAGTAGTTTGCGAAAGTATGGCCAAAACAACAGGAAATCTTTGCCACCCTTCTGCAGAACAACAGTTTGGTCTTTTGGGCTGAAATTTGCAGGGAAGAAAGCTAACATCATCCCACAGATGTGTCTTTTGGTGGTTTGGTGCCAAAATATTACAGGGCTGCAAAGTCACGGCACTCCGAAGTTGATGATTTTTCCCATAGGATAACATTAAGGCGTCCACCGCGCCTTTTGGGTCCCATTTCTCAAACAGTTGGAGATACGGACTTTTCGTCACAAAAAAATGTTTAGTCCCCCCCACTGGGGAGCTAAGTACAAAACTAGCCTGGAAAGTCATAAATAATATGAAAATTTTTTTTTTCCTACGTCATACGGTTCTTGAGATATTAGCAATATAGTATTCCAAGTGCTCATTTTCCTGTCCGAGGGCCACTATTATGCCCACATTCTTTCTATTTACTGTGCTTCTGGATGCACCTCTTTTGGACACAAAGCATGTGTGTTAACATTACCGTTAGCGTTTGTGTTCACATTTGCGCTTGCGTTTCCGTTATCATTTGCATTTGTGTTTACGTTTGCATTTCCGTTACCGTTTATGTGTTTCCATTTGCATTTACATTTATGTTTGGTTTAACATTACCATTTGCATTTCCATTACCATTATCACTTGCGTTACCATTTGTGTTTGCCTTACCCTTACCGCTAGGGTTACCATTTGTGTTTACACTTGCGTTTGCGTTACCATTTGCATTTACGTTTGCGTTTGTGTCACTGTTGGCATTACCAATAGAGTTAACGTTTACGTTACCATTACTGTTTGTGTTTATGTTACCGTTACTGTTTGCACTTGCGTTACCATTTGTGTTTGAGTTTGTGTTACCGTTACCTTTACCGTTACCATTTATGCTTGCATTTATGTTACCATTTGCATTAACGTTAACGTTTGCATCACTGTTAGCGTTACCATTAGCATTTGTGTTTATGTTACCATTGCCATTTGCGTTTGTGTTTGCACTTGCATTTACATTACTGTTGCCGTTTACATTTACATTACCATTTGTGCTTGTGTTACCATTTGAGTTTGCATTACTGTTAGCATTACCATTACCGTTTGTGTTTGTTCTTACGTTTGTGTTAGCATTTGCATTTGCATCACCACTAGCGTTACCATTAGCGTTTGCATTTACGTTACCATTAACATTACCATTTGCATTTCTGTTCACGTTTGCATTGGCGGTACCGTTACCATCACCGTTTGCATTTCCATCGCCGTTATTGTTTGTGTTAATGTTTGTGTTTGCATTTACATTTCCATCACTGTTACTATTAGTGTTTCTTTTTACTTTACTGTTACCATTTGCATTTGCGCTTGCGTTTGCATTGCCATTTGCATTTACGTTTGTGCCACCGTTACTGTTACTGTTTCTGTTTGTGCTTGCGTTTCCATTACCATTTGCATTTGTGTTACAATGACCATTAGCTTTTGCGTCTGCATTCATGTTTGCATTGGCGTTACCATTACCATTATTGTTTCCATTTGCATCACCATTACTGTTAGTGTTATCCTTACTGTTATGGTTATTATGCACAAATGGTCAGCAAGGTCGGGCCCTGTGCTCCCACTGCCACATACCATTCACTATTTATATTGCACATTCTCAAAAAGAAGGGACATTCATGGCAAAAAACTCTGTTTATGCATCAGTTAGGATTGTTCCACAGTGACAAAAGCAGGGAAATTCAATGTTAGGGGTTACCACCCTTTCACCTACACCACCCCACCCCAACAGGCATCGGGGTGTGCGTTGGGGTCATCGGTCTAACTCTCAGCCCATTCTCCTACCACTGCGCCCTCAGCCTTTACATGGAATGGGGTGAAAGTTGGGCCGACAACCCTAATGCACGCGGTGCCTGGTGGGGCAGGCTGGTGTGGTACGAGAGTGGTAACCCTAACATCAATTTCTGCCTTTGTCAACTAGTGTAACACTTCTATCTGATGCATAAACAGAGTTTTTGCCATGAAAAAAAATTATGTGATACATGATGGGCACGAGTGTGATAGGGAAAATAATTTCTCTCCTCTAGAGTGACCTCTAAATACTCACGAGTGGCGAAGCCACGAGTGAGGTTTCAGAGTTCACTGTACTGGACTGAACATATTTCCCATATCACACGAGTGCACATCATGTATCCTATTTATACAACCGGGGCCTCATTGTTGCAAAAGGTACAATTTGTGCAGTTTTGCGCGGTTTCGCTGCTTTGTGTGGGTTTAGCGCAGGTTTCCGGGGGTGTAATAAATGGCATTTATTTTAACTGTGCTGATGTCATCAGGATTTATTTCACTGCAGTGAATATAACTTGTTTTATCTTACTGGAATTTATCTATACACACATAGATAATAGGGGCACAATCGTGCCCTATAGTTAGGGTTGAGTAGCCTGGTTAATGTTAAACCTCAAATTTAGCACTTCAATAACTTTGCAATCGATCAATGGAGAAGCACAAAATTTGGTATGCTCTGTCCTGTGGGGTAGCTCTCTTGATGTGGCAAGTTTTGTTCATTGTGGATTCTGAGATCTGGATAGTGGAAAAAAAGGTAAAAAGTCACCCTTTTTTGCAGTTTTTTCCTCATTGCCTTGTGCCCAGGCATAGCGGAATTTTAGCACAATATTTTTATAGTAGAAAGAACTTGGGTAACAGAACTGCCACTGTCAGTCTGTTGGAAAAATGTTAAACTATTGCAGAGGTATTCGTTTTTTTAGTTCCCATTATATCCTATGGGAAGTTCATTTTTCAGGATAGATGCAGACACTAACAGGTGTCGGGGGTGTGCCTTGGGGTCGTCGGCCCTAACGCTCACCCCATTCCATAAGTAAATAAGCTGAGATGGGTACTGTAATGAGAATGGGGTGAGCATTATGGCTGATGACCCCAAGGCACACCCCCAACGCCTGTCATTGTCATACAGGGTGGAGATGGTCTGTTAGGGTTGGAAACCCTAACACCACATTTCCCTGCTTTTGTCACTTTAGTAAGAACCCTAACTGACGCATTAACAATGTTTTTTGCAATGAATATATATATATATAATGCAGATTTTAAATATCACTTGGATGTAAAATTCAAAGAAAGCCAAGGATTAAGAGCATTGGTCAGTCACTTGAAGCATGCATATAATAGCACTCATACATTGTCTTAGAAACAGTACTCATAGCCACCAGGAGTGGTTTGAGATCAAAGATCTCATTTAGGCCCATAGGTGCCAGTGAGGACAACCCATATATCCACTCTCTCCTTTTTGTTCAACGTATTAATTCAATCATATTCTCACTGATTTTGGGATATATTCCAATGCTCTGAATTTGAAACGTTTTGGACAGCTATTATGTTTACCTTTAAAATGCTTTCTAAGTGTATTTTGTGTGTCTCCATTACAAATTGCTTAGATAGGTTCTTGGATTCTGCACTTTAAATGTTGTTGGGTTCTGTCTTCATATAAAATCTTGCAATCACACCATCCCACATACAGTATACTACATATGTAAAATTGCAAATCACAGAATGATTGATGGCATAACTCTCCTTTGTTTCTGGATGAACAAAATGAGACCCTGGGACTGCAAACTTACAAATGTTACAGTTCGTGGACCACTTTTTAAAGATATTACGTTCCAAAAACAGAGTCACAGTCGTGATACAGTGCATGTAATTTTGAAACTGTAGAGCACTCACTGGCAGCACCACTTTTGCTGACTGACAATTGATATCTTGTCATTGTTTTGCTGGCTGACCATTGATATTGTGTCATTGTTTTGCTGGCTGACCATTGATATAGTGTAATTGTTTTGCTGGCTGACCATTGATATCATGTCATTGTTTTGCTGGCTGGCCGTTGATATCATGTCATTGTTTTGCTGGCTGACCATTGATATCATGTCATTGTTTTGCTGGCTGACCATTGATATCATGTCATTGTTTTGCTGGCTGACCATTGATGTCATGTTATTATTTTGTTGGCTGACCTTTGACATGGTGTCATTGTTTTGCTGGCTGACCATCAATATTAGGTCATTGTTTTGCTGGCTGATCATCAATATCAGGTCATTGTTTTGCTGGCTGACCATTGATGTTGTGTCATTATTTTGCTGGCTGACCATTGGTATCATGTCATTGTTTCGCTGGCTGACCATCGATATTGTGTCATTGTTTTGCTGGCTGACGATTGATATCGTGTCATTGTTTTGCTGGTTGACCATTGATATCATGTCATTGTTTCACTGGCTGACCATTGATACTGTGTCATTGTTTTGCTGGCTGACCATTGATACCTTGTTATTGTTTTGCTGGCTGACCATCGATATTGTTTGATTGTTTTGCTGGATGATGAATGATACAGTGTCATTGTTTTGTTGGCTGACCATCAATATCAGGTCATTGTTTTGCTGGCTGACTATTGATATTGTGTCATTGTTTTGCTGACTGACCATTGGTATCATATCATTGTTTCACTGGCTGACCATCGATATTGTGTTATTGTTTTGCTGGCTGACCACTGATATCTTTTCATTATTTTGCTGGCTGACCATTGATACCTTGTCATTGTTTTGCTGGCTGACCATCGATATTGTTTCATTGTTTTGCTGGATGATGAGTGCTATAGTGTCATTGTTTTGTTGGCTGACCATTGATATATAGTGTCATTGTTTTGCTGGCTGACCATCAATATCAGGTCATTGTTTTGCTGGCTGACCATTGATATTGTGTCATTGTTTTGCTGGCTGACCATTGGTATCATATCATTGTTTCGCTGGCTGACCATCGATATTGTGTTATTGTTTTGCTGGCTGACCACTGATATCTTGTCATTATTTTGCTGGCTGACCATTAATATTGTGTCATTGTTTTGCTGGCTGACTATTATCGTACCATTGTTTTGCTGGCTGACCATTAATATCGTGTCATTATATGGGTATTTGCCATCAACATGGCATCAGAGCAGCTACATAGTTCTTGGCCAGAGACAATTAATTTAAGTTGGCACCCCAGAATTTCAACTTTGATTTGCTAATTTTTGTGTTGTACCATAACTATTTCTTAATCATTCAAGTGTTTTACTTGCAACTAAGGGCTACAGCCATGGGGGCATCACTTGCTCTATCTTATGCCAACCTGTTTCTTGCTCTTTGGGAAGAATATGTCGTCTCTGTGGATTCCAACCACCACTACAGATGCATAATCTATTGGTACATATTTACTGATGACCTAATTTGTGACTGGGGTATTGGTGTGAGATCCATCCCCCAATTCAATGAATGGTTGAATAATAGCAATCTCAATATTCATTGCACTTTTCATTGTAATTTAAAGAGCACTGAATTGATGGACATATGTTTGGTAAACAAGAGACAATGTGATAATAGTTGAACCTTTCGGAAAACCCATTTTGGGCAATGCACTACTTCAATTGGAGAGTGCTCACTCCAGATCTCTGGTGGACAACATCCCCTATAATCAATTCCTTAGAATGCAAAGCAATTGCACTTCAGCTAAAACCTTTGAAAATGGGAAGGGGGGGTGCTGTTCACCAGCGTTAGAGAAAGGATTCATTCCTGTGGGACAATGAATTAAGCCTACAAGGAAGCAAAAAATAAAGACAATCTCTACTGATTCCCAAAAATATGGATGAAAAACATGATGATGAGAGTATTACTTTTGTTTCTGATTACAACTACAAGTCCAAAAAGGTCAGGCAAATTATTCATGATAGGTGGGAATTTTGACCTCAAGTGGTGGGACTGAAACCTAGAATGTTCTTCAGGAGAGAGCAGTCTATTGCTGACATGGTGACAAACAGTCATTATGTAGACAGAACTGAGAAAACTACTCTCCCCCAAAAAAGTTTCAAAAATGTTACAACTGCAACATTTGTAAGTTTTTGGGGCTGAATTCATGAAATGATTTGGAACTAAGTCCCACATTGCAACTCCAGTTACGGACTGAAATCTCCACAGCTGTAGAGATTGTAATTCACTGCCGTAGTAGTTGCAAGCAATGTTACGGCAGGTCCCTCCAGTCGTAACATATCTCTGCAACTGCAGGTGTTTCTATGACAACACCACCTACAAGACGCTGTAACTCATGAAGCCAGTCATAAACCGGTTCCAGTTTTGAGAATACCCCCAGCTGCAGGAAACATCTGCGGATCTGGAAGTGACAACCCACTTGCACCGCATTTTTCTCGCAGCTATGGGAATTTCAGTACTTTCGTGAATCCAGCTCTTGGTCCCAGGGTTCCATTTCATTCCTCCAGAAACAAAGAAAAGTTATGCCATCAATCATTATGTGACTTGCAAATCTACACGTGTGGTATATGTGGGATGGTGTGATTGCAAGATACTGTTTGTAAACAGAACCCAAAATATGCTCTTGGATTCTGTACTTTAAGTGTCCTTGGGTTCTGTCTTCATATAATATCTTACAATCACACCATCCCACATATGGTATACTACATGTGTAAATTTGCAAATCTCATGTTTGATGGCATAACTCTCCTTTGTTCCTGGATGAATGAAATGGGACCCTGGGACCACAAACTTACAAATGTTACAGTTTGTGGACCACTGTTGAAAGAGATTGGTTCCAAAAACACAGAGTCTCAGTCGTGATACAGTGAATGTAATTGAGAAACTGGAGGGCACTCACTGGCAGCACCACTTTTGCTGGCTGACCATTGATGTCGTGTCATTATTTTGTTGACTGACCAGTGATATCGGGTCATTCTTTTGCTAGCTGACCATCAATATCATGTCATTCTTTTGCTGGCTGACCGTTGATATCGTGTCATTGTTTTGCTGGCTGACCATTGATATTGTGTCATTATTTTGCTGGCTGGCCATTAATATCATGTCATTGTTTTGTTGGCTGACCATTGATATCAGGTCATTGTTTTGCTAGCTGATCATCGATATCACATCTTTCTTTTGCTGGCTGACCATTGATATCATGTCATTGTTGTTTTGCTGACTGACCATTGATATCGTGTCATTGTTTTGCTAGCTGACCATCCATATCATGTCATTGTTTTGCTGACTGACCATTGATATTGGGTCATTATTTTGTTGGCTGACCATTGATATCATGTCATTCTTTTGCTGGCTGACCATTGATATCGGGTCATTGTTTTGCTAGCTGACCATCAATATCATGTCATTGTTTTGCTGACTGACCATTGATATTGGGTCATTATTTTGCTGGCTGACCATTGATATCATGTCATTGTTATTTTTCTGGCTGATCATTGATATCATGTCATAATTTTGCTAGCTGACCATTGATATTGGGTCATTGTTTTGCTAGCTGGCCATCAATATCATGTAATTGTTTTGCTGACTGACCATTGATATTGGGTAGTTATTTTGTTGGCTGACCATTGATATTGTGTCATTGTTTTGCTGACTGACCATTGATATTGGGTCATTATTTTGTTGGCTGACCATTGATATCATGTCATTCTTTTGCTGGCTGACCATTGATATCGGGTCATTGTTTTGCTAGCTGACCATCAATATCATGTCATTGTTTTGCTGACTGACCATTGATATTGGGTCATTATTTTGTTGGCTGACCATTGATATCATGTCATTCTTTTGCTGGCTGACCATTGATATCATGTCATTGTTATTTTTCTGGCTGACCATTGATATCATGTCATAATTTTGCTAGCTGACCATTGATATTGGGTCATTGTTTTGCTAGCTGGCCATCAATATCATGTAATTGTTTTGCTGACTGACCATTGATATTGGGTAGTTATTTTGTTGGCTGACCATTGATATTGTGTCATTGTTTTGCTGGCAGACCATTGATATCGGGTCATTGTTTTGCTGGCTGACCATCGATATCATGTCATTCTTTTGCTGGCTGACCATTGATATCATGTCATTGCTTTGCTGGCTGACCATTGATATCTGGTCATTGTTTTGCTAGCTGACCATCGATATCTTGTCATTCTTTTGCTGGCTGACCATCGATATCATGTCATTCTTTTGCTGGCTGACCATTGATATCATGTCATTGTTTTGCTGACTGACCATTGGTATATCATTGTTTTGCTGACTGACCAGTGACATTGTGTCATTGTTTTGCTGGCTGACCATTAATATCATGTCATTGTTTTGCTGACTGACCACTGATATTGGGTCATTATTTTGTTGGCTGACCATTGATATTGTGTCATTGTTTTGCTGGCTGACCATTGATATCAGGTCATTGTTTTGCTGGCTGACCATCAATATCATGTCATTCTTTTGCTGGCTGACCATTGATATCATGTTATTGCTTTGCTGGCTGTCCATTGATATCGGGTCATTGTTTTTCTAGCTGACCATCGATATCATGTCATTCTTTTGCTGGCTGACCATCAATATCATATAATTATTTTGCTGGATGACCATTGATATCATGTCATTGTTTTGCTGACTGACCATTGGTATATCATTGTTTTGCTGGCTGACCATTGATATTGTCATTGTTTTGCTAGATGACCATTGATATAGTGTCATTGTTTTGCTGACTGACCATTGGTATATCATTGTTTTGCTGGCTGACCATTGACATTGTGTCATTGTTTTGCTGGCTGACCATTGATAGTGTCATTGTTTTGCTGGCTGACCATTAATATCAAGTCATTGTTTTCCTGGCTGGCCATTGGTATCATGTCATTGTTTTGCTGGCTGACTATTGATATCATGTCATTGTTTTCCTGGCTGACCATTGATATCATGTCACTGTTTTGCTGGCTGACCATTAATATCATGACAGAACTGGGAAAATGACTCTCTCCCCAAAAAAGTAAAAAAAAATGTTACAAATGTAATATCTGTAAGATTATGTGGCTGGATTCAAGAAACGATCCCACATTGCAACTCCATTTGTGGACCGAAATCTCCACAGCAGTTTCAGACAATATTACGGCTGGTTCCTCTGTCCATAACATTTCTCTACAGCTACGGGTGGTTCTATGGCAACACCATCCGCGAGCTGCTGTAACTCATGGAGCCGATTGTAAACTGGGTCCACCTTTGTGAATATCCCCAGCTGCAGGAAAACTGTGGACACCTGTGGATCCGCAAGTGGCAACCCACTTGCACTGCATTTTTCCCGCAGCTGTGGGAATTTCAGTACTTTCGTGAATCCAGTCCATTGTCCCAGGGTCCCATTTCATTCATCCAGAAACAAAAAAAGTTATGCCATCAATCATTATGTGAATTGCAAGTCTACATATATTGTATATGTGGGATTGTGTGATTGCAAGATACTATATGTAGACAGAACCCAACAACAGTTAAAGTGCAGAATCCAAGAACATATTCGGGCAATTTGTACTGGTGACACAAAAAATTCACTTGGAAAGCATTTTAAAAGTAAACATAATAGCTGTCCCAATAGTTTCAAATTTAGAGTGTTAGAATATATCCCAAAATCAGAAAGAGGGGCTGATCAAATTAGGAAGTTGGATAGAAAGGGGAAAGAGTGGATATATAGGTTGCCCTCACTGGGACTTGTGGGACTAAATAAGATCTTTGATCTCAAGCCATTCCTGTAGGCTACAAGTACTGTTTCTAAGACAATGTATAAGTGTCATTATATGCATGCATCAAGTGACAGATCAATGTTCTAGATCCTTGGCTTTCTCTGTATGTTCCATCCAAGTGATATTTAAAGTCTGTGTTACATACAGTATATTATTTTTGTGTATCATTTATGGCTTTTGTTGGATAAAATTTGAATTCAGAAATGGAAATATATAATGGGGGGCTTTCAGGAATCCCAATGCAGCCATGAATTAGGGAAGTGTTTTGAACTGGAAGCCCTGGTTTTACCCCCCCCACCCCCCGATGTTCCCACTCCTTTTAGCTGCTCCTTCCCTGCCTTGTAAATCATTGAGTATCAGAAATATAGTTTTATTTCAATCCTGGGACATAAACAGATAATGTTGAGCACTTGTAAAATTAATGGGTAGTAAGTGGATTTGTGAGGGAAAGTCATATTTGAAAAAACAACTTTTTTGGTTAAGAGGAGTTGATAGTAACATAAGGGCTTGCACGTTCCTCTTCATGGTAGCAGTAGCTATGGTTGAATTCTGTTTGAGTCTGGACAAATTGTGGACTAAGTTTTTACTAATACAATTTTATCATTCACAGTTTATCACTGCCCATTCTTTTTTTAAATGTAATTGTTACTGTGTGTGTTTCACATTGTTTATTCTTATGTCAGGTTTTTTAAATTGCCCTGTATTTGATAAAAACCAATGAGTGTTGTGAATTACTAATTAATTCTCATAAATGTTATAAAAGGTTATCAATTTTTCACAAGTACTGTCCCATTGATGAAGCCTTGCAGAAGGTGAATGCGCATGGGGTAGTCTTTTTACTTGTGATATAAACCTCTTGGCACCAGCCTCAGTGTGTACATCTGTTTATGTGTTTTCCAGAAGAGAACAATAGCAGCATTTCAAACAAAACAAAGAAGAAGCTAAAAATACACTATAAGTGCACCCCCCCTTCACTCAAGTTGTGATCGTGCCTGATTGGGGTGGGCAGGCCCAGGGTTCTCCTGTGTCTAGGGGTATTTTTAAGATTTCAGCTTATCAGGAGCCCCTTGCAAACAATCATACATTTTAGACTGGTTCATCCTTTTTTCTCTAACTAGGATCTTCTGAGATAGGCATGACTCTTGGTGGAAATAAATATTCAGACACAGGATATCTAGTCCCTGACTATTCTTTACTGAGGCAGTTAGTACGTGGGGTGCAACAATTAATTAATCTGGTCACAGTCAGTTTAAAATCTATACAATTAATTATGGTACTCCAACGAGTATCCCTTGAGTGCAGCACTGCAGCAGTGGCCTGAGCTGTAACATGAATCCTGAACTTTGCCAGTCCCGGTTTTCCCCCTGTCATAGTTAATTCTTTGGATACTTCCCTGGTCCCTACTTAGCTACTGAAATGGGAATTTTGGCAACTCATGAGCTCTCTAATAATAATATACACATGAAAATGACATGCCAAACAGGGTTCTCAGGACTTTTTTAGTGTAACTCAAACAGCTACCCCATCAAGTGAACACTACCAGAATAACTCCGCACTATACGACGCTAGTCTGATAAGTGCTCACACGGACAGCGAGGGGGGATTTACAGCGCTTGCTGTAAGTGCTACCCTGGTTGCTGTCCATGGTGCCAATAAAATACAAGGGCAACAGAATCCAGGATGCTGGCTGAGCTGCTTCTGTGATGTGGAGAGCTGGGGCATCTAGCAGCAGTGAAGACCAGAGTTCTAATCCTGGTCTACAATCTTTTTAGCACACCTCAGGACTTAGTTTATTTTTCAACATGGGGCTGTAATGGCCCCGCGAATGGTAACTTTCCCCGGGATCCTCTCCCTCTCAGAGTGAGAATCCTAAAGACGAGAGGTTGTAGGGGGCAGAACCGTGTCTGGGGGTGCGGGGAGTGGAGCCCCTCAAAAATCTGTACCGTTTTTACCGTACACTCCTAGGTGACGCTATTGTTGTCGGCACTGTTTGGACCTAGTGCCACTAAAACACAGTGTTCCCTTAACTGCGAGTGTGCTCTCCAGGAACCTCTGATGCCCAGCAACTGGCAACACAAGCAATCAGCCAAGATCCGCTTTCACTAAGACACGTGGTAGCCCTCCCGGTGTTGCCTGTTCATATGGCCTCAAGTGCCCAGCTTTCTTTTATCTCAGCAGCCCTCCCCACATTCACAGAGAAGATCCTAACTGTGTTTCGGAGACTCTTTCCTTATCAATCCAGTGTACAGCCCAGGTATTCAATCACACCCATCTGTTTTCATTACTAGATGGCATGGCTGTCTGGCCTACACAAAACTTGCCCCTCAGTCATATCTTCTACTCCATATCCACCTCTGTTCTCTGGTTCACTGACTCCATGTTGAGTGGAATGGATTGGGGCAGCTAATCTGCATAATCGGTCAACCAGGCCAAGGGTTTCAACATTGTTTCACATGCACTCCTCCAGGACAGGACAGGAAACCATGCTTTCACACACTCTGTTTTCAATGTATCTCAGATGCTGCTGTGAAAAAAAGCCATGACACCAAACAGAACAAAGAAAAACACAGCACAAACTGAGAAATGTGAGATTCAGTTTTTTATTCACATCTCATGTGTAAAATGGGCAAAGCTCCAGGACAAGCTGAAAAGAGTTGGACTCTCTGATCATTCAGTTAGTTGGTTCCATTCCTACCATGAAGGAAGGTCCCAAGCTCTCTGCATAGGTGATACTCTCTCCTCCTCTCTTCCCCTTTGCTTAGGTGTTCCTCGAGGTTCCATCCTTGGCCCCATCCTTTTCTCCATCTTTCCAAATGGCCTCTCCAATGCCTGTATCTCCTTGGCCAGTTACATGTACATGGATAATACTGTGCTCTTTGCTTTGGACTTTTCAGCTACTAGTTGAACAGCCCATGATGGATTTCACTAACATCCAGCTCTTGTTCTGTGCCATCAGCTGTTCCTCAGCTCCATGAAAATGGTATCTATGACTGTCAGCATCAAGCGTCAGCTGACCAGACTATTACCCATGCCCTCTTTCAAACCACTCCATGGTACTGCAGTTGAGGAGGTCCCCTCCTTCAATTACCTTGGGATCTGTTGTACCATCAACTCACCTTCTTTCACCATGTGGATGTCACTCACCAGAAGCTCAACCCCAAATGTGGTACACTGTATAGGAATAAAATGTGCATCCCACTTCCCACTCATAGAGAGATTGTGCTGAAGCTGATCCTCCTGTTCTTGGATCACATTGACACTGTGTACAGTGCTACTGCCAAATCAGCTCTGTATAGACTGAACCTATTTTTCCACTCCACTTTCCACTTCGCCCTTGACTGCACCCCACCACCTCCACACTGTTCCCTTTACTCCAATGCCTCCCCCACTGTGCCTTTTTTACCTCTAAATTCTGGTTTGGCTTCCTCCTCCTTCCTCAAAATACTTTTATTTATTTTATTTATTTAGTTTTTGATTACCGGGTAAGTGCTCTAGACAAAGAAATTGCCTATTTTCAGTCACGACCCAGGAGAGTTACAGACATAGGTAAAAGCACATCACATCCCAGTGGTTACTATTACATAATACAGACTTGGGTCAAACACATTACAGTATAGACATGCACAGTGATACCTACTGTACAGGAGAAATTAGACATTTCACTAGGCTATCCATAGATACAGGGAATACACAATACAGCCATAGATACATCTGCACCACCTCCTCCACTTACTCCCTTCGTAACTCTGACACTCAGTCACTCGCCCTGCCTCTCACTGAATCTTCTGGAGTTCAAGCTGCATTCTTGTTCCATTTCTCCAAGCTTTGGTCAACTTTCCACACAACCCCCGCTATTAACTCTGCTTCCTTTTCTTTTTCTCTCCCCTGTGACTTCATGACTAATTCTTGCAAATGGTCCTGACCCCTCCTTGGCCCCCAGAGCTCTGTAAGAGTTGCCCCCTTCTCAACTGCGCCTTACTACTGACATTACTGTGCAGCTATTAGTCTGCTTCTCCAGTATATTGCTCTAGTCATTTATGCATTATTTATTACATTATTTTGCACATGTTGTGTTTTAGTTATTGTGGTTCTTGCTGTTCTTTTGTGCTGCCCCTCTCACTACTGCACCTTACTGTACTGACTTCACTGTGTTGATATTAATTGCTCCGCACCTATGTACTTCCCTTGACATTTATCGGATCAGCACTTGCCACATAGTTGCTATTGTGATATAATAACTGGAGACCCCCCTATAATGACTGGATATGTACTCCTGATAAAATGCCATAATAACTCGCTAAATTCCATAATAACTAGATAACGAGTTATTACGGTGTTTTCCTCCTCCTGCTCTCACTTCACTGAAGCACAAAAGAAAGCACACTGTATTTGTACGAGTACGGTGGCTGCTCAGTGACACGCTTGCTCACACAAATACAGCTAGTTTTTTCTCTCTGTCGAAACCTTGCACCAGTCATTATAGAAAATAATGCATGTGCAAAGTTTGTTTTATGAGGCTTTTTACACACCCTCTGTGTGATAAATAGAATAATAGATAGGGCACTGTGTATTATAAGGCTATAACACCATCGAGAGTTTCTAGGGACATGGGAACCTCGAAAGGAATGCTCGAATGGTTCCCATGTCCCCAGAACCTTGCTATGGTATTGTAGCCTTGAAATACACAGTCCCCTATTTGTTATTTTTTTGTAATATATGGATCCAAGAAGTTTTCACTGTTCTGTACCAATGTGGTGCTGAGCAGGCAGGGTGTTGCAGTGTGATCACGTCTCTTTAAATGGAGGTGCTTGGCAGGCGTTGCTATGGATGCCAGAATGTCAAGACGCTTCTGAAATACCTAGCATATGTTTCTATTGGTTCTGCTTGAGTTTTTTTAATAATTATATAGGAAAAATGGTGGCAGCTCTATGCGAGTGGTCTGTGGGAATAAGCGGTCTAATCGTCAGAAGGACAGGAAGCATACTGAAGAGAAGGTGGAGGTTAGATGTTTTGCTTTTGCCATTTGTGGCTGCAGGTTCGATTGTTTTGGTTTTGGATGAGTGGGGAGTCAGCTTTTACTGTCCATGACAGTAACACTGAAAGCCAGCTGCCGCTCTTTATGAGGCATTCTTGCACCAGCGTTGTATTGTTTTTGCGATAATACTATCGTTCAGAGCACCAAACGATAGTATTACGGGTTCAGAATGATAGTATTATCACTTTTCAACTGTGGTATTATCACTTTTGGAACCATGCTATTATCGGAAATATTTTATATACCTTTCTGTAGTATTATTAGTGGCTATCCATATATTAAAACCTCATAACCCCTTTAGGTTTACTCTTGGATTTATGTGTGAAAAATTATCATAACATATACCTGCACAGGCATTATTCTTTATTTATAAAATGGCAAGAAGAAAATCTAGAAAAGTAATTGGCTGAAAGATGTCAACTGACCCTGCATTACATCTCTATAAAATGCATGGTCAGGTGCTGACACTCAACCCCCCCCCAAAAAAAAAATACCTAGATCCGTTTTATAAGTGTAATAAGCCCCTTCAGGGTGTGCATCATAGGCTTTTAATGTACTTCCCAGAGGCACAAGAGCACTCGACCTCTGGCCTCATACCTTACTACACCCCTGGGATGTGCATTAAATTGAGAATGATGTCTGTGCAGGTGTGTGTTATGAGGATTTTTCACACAAACGAGGTGTGTGAAACATCCGCAATAACACACACCTGCCACGGGCTTTATTTTTTATAATTACTGGTGCAAGGAAATCACTGTGAAAAAGGCTGTTACTGAAATGCTGAGATATCTGCTGCTACCGAGTCCCCCTTACACACACACACACACACACACACACACACACAGCTTACTCTCCGGCTTTCCCTATTAAGTACATTAATTCATTTCTTTTTACTTTTCTTTATTTATTTGTATTTTTTTTTTAATTGCACTGAGGAGCCACAAGTAAAACTTAAAGCAGTCAGCAGTGGGCTGTTTCCAGTAAAATCTATTTTTGCAGAAGCCACACCCAAAGAGTTGGAACAGCTGCAGGATGTACCAGATAGATTTTTTACATGTAAAGGCAGCATGAACGCGATAAATATTTTAAACCATAGAAAGTTAACTGAACTGACCGTGTCAGGCAAACAATCTGTGTAGGTCCTTGCATATGAAGAAATGCAACCGTCATCTTTGTTGCTGTGTTTGGACCGCCCACTGTCACAGTAAGAGCCAATGAGGTGACGCACAAACTATGAGTGACACAGAATGCTGTAATAACTGGTTCTCCCAGTTATTACAGTGTTTGAAACATAGTTTGGCACAATACATTAAAGGGGGTCACCAGTAATTATAATTATATAATAACTGGACAGCAATTTGTTCAATGGGCTGATCCAGTTATAATTTGACGTTATAACCCATGGGTTATAATGGCGAGCTCACACCGAGTCACTCAAGAGCAACTGCTCCCTGATTGTTTGTTCATCTCCTCCTGGGTGGGCTTTCACACTTTTGCAAACATGGCGGCTTCTTACCCGCGTAGTGAGGAGCCACCAGACTGAGAGTCCTCGTCGTTTTTTCATTTAAAAAAAATAGCATGCATGTCCAGCACATTAAAAAAATCTATCTGGTTGATCCCACCATTCGGAAGCTGCAGCAGGCAACTGCCACCAAGAACAGCTCTGACCTTGCTCATCTAGGTAAGCGTGATCTCGATCATGATCTCTATACACAAATCTGTAAAAACTAAAAGCAAAATTAAATTAAAAAAGAAAACAAAAAAAAGCAACTGTAAAAGAAAAACTACAAAAAAAATAGAGTGGCGGGGAGACTGACAGGCGTGTGTGTGTGTGTGTGTGTGTGTCTCTGCGTGTGTCAGACTGAGTGAGACACAGGGACACTAGACCAAAGCTGGAAAAAATTGCTGACCAACAATTATGAAAAATAAAAGATGGACAAGTGTGTCTCAACTCGAATTTAATGGTTGCCCTCAGTGTGGGATGCTTTAATAAACCCCTGGAGCTTCACCCTCTGGGTTTATGTAGCATTCTACACCTTGGGCAACCATTAAATTCTCATTAAGCACACTTCCCCATTCATTATTGTATATTTAATGCACACCCTGTTGTGATTTACTACTTCCTTATTTTTCTGCTACTGCCAATATGTTTCTACCTCAGTATGTTTAAGTATGTACAGCATGTACCTTGCATTGCTATATTGTTTTGGCACTATTAGTTCATGCTTCCCCACCCCCCCCCAAGAAGCATCTTGAAATGGACTGTTACCAGCTCAGTATGTCTTTCCTAGTAAAACTTTAGAAATGAATACATACATACATACATACCTAACTAAACAAACAAACATACATACCTAACTAAACAAACAAACATACATCAATCAATCAATCAATAATTACCCTCTTTCTGGGAATCCTCTTCAGGCCCAGAGGCGATTAGGCAGCACTGCTTGAGGGTGTACCTCCTGGGATTCTCTGCTCTCCCTGTGATCCCACTAAAACTTTCCTCTGAGGGCCATGGGTTTTACTCTCTCCTTGTGCCAAGGAAAATGCGACTGCATGGGTCCCCTTCTGGCTGAGTCAGGCACCGGATGTACCCTGTGACTCACCCTTTAGGTCACAGGGGTCAGGATCTAATCTCACCACTGGCTGGAGGGTTACACCAATACTTTGGTCCCAGGTGAGAGCCCACATTGAGAACTGCACTCTCCTGGCCTGTAGTCCTGAGCCAACCACACTGATAAGCCTGTCTCCAAGGCCCGTCCAGTGCAGGAGCATGTCAGTACCCCACATATCCAGCTGTAGATCCATACATGCAGAGTATATCCCTCCAGCCTGAACTGTGGCACTGGCCTGTCACCCTTAGAAGTTGTTGGCTGATAAGGACCACCTGGCCCACCCAGTCTGCCCATTTTCCCTGCCTATACAGTCACTGCAGACCCTACTTGATCTCTGGCTACCTCCCCCCTGCTTTCCTACCAAGAGTCCTTTCTGCCTATCCTATGCATGCTTGTAGCACACCATTGTTTCCACCCCCACCACCTTGGCTAGAAGACTGTTCCAGGCATACAACACTCTTTCAGTGAAGTAGTATGTCCTCATATTCTTCCTAAACTCCCCCTTCCAGCTTCATTTGATGCCTCCTTGTTCTCGTGCACCTCTTCCTCTGAAAAATGCTCCCCTCCTGTATCTTATTCACCCCATGAGGTATTTTTTCTTTATCATTCTTTTGGTAACCAGCTATGGCCCACTAGGCACATGTGTCTGTTTTCTGGGGCTACCCGGGCGCACTGGGGAGGTTAAGTGACTTGCTCAGAGTCACATAGTATGCAAGTGGAGTTTGTATGACTCAAACCCAGGTCTGCTGGATGTACCAAGCTCATTCACTGCACATTACTCCAACCTTTAAGCTATACTGCCAGCCCAATTTTAGTATTTATAGGTCTCTATCATGTCCCCTCTCTCTTCCAGGGTGTACATATTGAGATTCATCAGTCTCTTGTCATGGGGCTTTTCATGCAGCCCCAGCACCATTTTAGGTGCCCTCCTCTGGACAGCCTCTCCACTGTCCATGTCCTTCCTGAGATGTGATCTTCAGAAGTGGACACAGCATTCCAGGTCGGGTCTCACCAATGATCTATACAGTGGTAACACCACCTCTCTCCTTCTGTTGGTGATACCTCTCAATATGCACCACAGCATCCCACTGGCCCTACCTACTGCCTTGTTGCATTTCCACACTACCCTGCGGTCATCTGGTAAGATTACCCCAAGGTCCCTTTCCTGTTTAGTGATCATCAATACCAGTTCCCCCATTTTATATTCCTCCTCTGGGTTTCTGAGCGATTTTGCACTTTTTCACATTGGTCCTGTCCACATTGGCAAAGTTTCTTTGGTGGCAGTTTTGAAAACATTACAGCACTTACTATGTTAGCATGTTCACACTGTGTGTTTTTGAACCCTGTTGACAAGCATGCCCCATTTTTGTGTAAACTGTGTTTTGCAGACATGGTTTGGGAAGCATGCTCCATCGCAACTCGCTAGCCATCCCATACTGCATTGCATGACATGCTAGCATCATGCTGAGAGTCCCATCAGCAGCAATGTCTGTTCAAACATGGCTGCACCCACCGATACCTTTGTGCAGGATGCTGAATGAGCAGGTTCAGACAGATATTTTGTGACACTTAAGCATCTTGAGAATAAAAGCAGCACAGCATATTTTTTAAAATGCTAATAAGTGTGTGTATTCACTGATTAATCACAGAATGATGGGAGGGAGGGGATCTGCTGTACTGTGAAAGGAGAGAGAGGGTACAGTAACTCAGCAGATGGCATGACTGGCTGGTACACACGATCATGTGCCATAAGACATCCAATCGTGAGGTTTTACTTTGTTCATGTTTCTTTACCATTGGTGCACATCTCGATCAGGTGATATTGATTTCCAGCATTCACTGGGGTTTTGCCATGCAATAGTTGTTGTAACATGACTGCTCACACGATAGTTTTGATGCTTTTGGTACTGGCTGCCAAGCGTAGGCACAACATAGATGTGTTACAGGCAAAGATAAGAAAAAGGAGAGCTGAACATGACAGGAGAGATAGGATGATGAGTTGCTTGAAGATGAAGCTGTTGGAGACAATTTTTCATTCCTGAATGACATCATGGTGTGTGTCTTTGTGACAAGGTCTGCTCCAAGGAGCATATGGGCTGTGCAGCAAGCAAATGCATGGTGGACTGACATTGTTTTTGGAAGCTGGACCAATGAGCAGTGGCTAGCCAATTTTAGGATGAAAAAAGAGACATTTTACCTTCTATGCAGTGAATTGCCACCACATATTCAATGCAGGGATACACAGCTCAGAAAGGAAGTGCCAGTTGAGGAACGTGTGGACATAGCATTGTGGTATCTTGCCACAAACATCGAATATCATACACTCACTCACCATTGTGATCAAGGTGTGTCAGGCTATTGTGTTGGTGCTATTAACAAAGATAATAAAGGTTCAGAATGTTACCGAAATCACCACTGGCTTTGAGAGAGACTGGGGGTTCCCCAACTGTGGAGGTGCAGTTGGCGGCACACAGTTCCCCATCACTGCCTCCACCTGGCAATGCCACTGAGTATTTCAATCATAAATCGTATTACTCTGTGGTAATGCAGGCAGCTGTCGATCATAAGTACCGATTTATTGATGTAAACACTGTGACATGGCAAAGTGCATGATGCTTAAGTTTTTGAAAATAGCGTCTTATACTGATTAGACCAAAGTAGAAAATTGTTCCCAATTCTGAACCATGACATTTGTGGAGTAAGTGTACCTGCTGTCATCCTAAGAGACCTTGCATACCTGTTATCACTTTGGTTTCTGAAACCTTATCCCGATTACACTGATCCCAAGAAAAGGTACTTTAATTACCAGCTGAGTATAGCAAGGATGGTGGTGGAATGTGCCTCTGAAGGGTAGATGGAGGTGCCTTTTGAAAAGAAACAAATTCAGTATTGATAACGTACCGTATGTGATAGGGGCCTGCTGTACCCTTCACACTGTGTGTGAAATGAAGTCAGAAGAATTCCTGGCTACATGGATGAGTGACTCAGATGACGCAGTGTTTCAGCAGCCTGAGAGTGACACTATTCCCTCAGAGGACCTGTCTTTGGCTACCATGTATCAGTAGGTCAGATCTACAAAGGATACATCTGCTCAGTATTTCCAGGGCCAAGTGTGATATGATACCTGGTCTGTGTGACACATTAATAAAAAAAGTGTACTGTAAGCATATTAAGCGATGCAAGTGCTGAAAGGCCTAAATTAATCATTGTTTGACACATTAGGTAATTAGGACACAAATGTAAAATAAGATAATCTTTATTTCAACATGAATGTCAAAGGTTCAACAGTTGCAGAGATCTATAAAGTTACTGTTCAAACATCATATCTTGGTTGTAATGTTGATGTATACTACTTCAGACAAACTAGATAAGTTGCATGTGGTTCAGTTTGCCTTTAATCACATGTTCACAAAATATTCCCAAACAGTATGTGTCACTTGACACCAGAAACGTAACATAATTCAAACATGTGAATTACACAGCCTACAGGGTTACCGAAGGCCATGTATTAAGTGTTTAAAGTTTCATATTTTTTAACAATAGTCAACTGCAAAAATGAGAAAAAAATTTCAAACATTTATTTTTATTGTCAACACAATTTTTTCGGTTCACTTGTGCAAGAAAACTGGTTTTACTGAATTGTTTATTAATTCATTCATTAAAACATTTTAATGACTTTACTAGTCTTGCCTGCCATTCAGACATATCCAGATAGTAAAACCAACAAGGAGGAGTTGCGCACTGGGACGGTGGTGATTCAAGACAAAAGTTCAGAATACATTGTACCGGGAATGTTGAGCACTCACCACCTCAAATAAACAAGGGCACCAGTCGTCAGTCATAAAAGTTCCAATTTTATTAATACTTAAAAGTAACAAATAATATAGGCTTTTTCTGCCTGACACGTTTCGGATGTGTTCCCATCTTTTATGAAAGGCTAGTGCCAGATATATCCAGATAGTACTATTCTCAATTTCATTGCAGTACTGTGAGAAGCTGAAAACAGCATGGAACAACATTTTTGCACACACACCCCCATCACCTGCAAAATACTTGTGATAACAATGTAATGTCAGAATGGAATGAACAGCAACACAACATGTTTATCCCTTCCCCCTCCACCACACTCAGGAGTTGAGGTATGACATATTAATTTCATGATCAATGGCATTCTGAACCACACCACACAAAAGCAAACAGTCATAATACCACTGCACCCCGTTCATTCAAATCAATTCACTTTTCTTACTTGCTTTTTTCATCACTGGCTTCATTTCTCATATAGTGTGCTCTGTGCTCTGGCCAATACCAGGCTCACAGGTGATCATCGGGGAGCTCACCAATCAGGAGAAGGACACAACTCTCCTACTTACAATTAAAGGTTTAACAAGCTCGACCCTGGCCAATACATAAAGGTTTTTATCAAATGTATTTAATTTTTTTTAAAGTTTACATGATCATGCAAAAACAAACAGTTATAATGTCAGTACTCCCCCACACACACACACATATATACACAGGCAGAGCTGCTTTAAAGCCTGCAATTTATTCAAATCAATTACATTTTTTTACTTTCTTTTTTCATCAGAGCACACTATATAAGAATGATGACACCAAGAACCCCTCTAACATGTTAAAATGATGAAAAAAATCAAGTAAGAAAAGTGAATTGATTTCACTCTGATACTCACTCATTGCTGGCCTCCCTGTGCACTTATCACTCACATCACTAGACCCTGAACTGGCAGCACTAACACTTCAGTGGTCTCTCCCCCCCTTGAATTCCAAGGAGTGAACTAGAGACAAAGTTAAACCTATGGCTCACTTATATTGTGCACATGAATAATTTAATTGCATCCTGCTATGTAATCCATTTTACTGCTATATATCCATGTAGACTGTTGCACGCCAAACAACTTGTATCTGTATGACTGTTTACTGTTGCCTGCCAGACAACCTGTATCTGTATGATTGTTTACCATGTATTTTCCCGTAACGTCCGGGTCACCCCTGAATAAGGGACCTCCGGGGCCCAGTGGGCCTACCCGGTCATCAAAATTCAATAAATAAATAAATATGAACTGCAGGCTTTAAATCAGCTTTGTGGGGAGGGGGGATCACTGTTATTATAATTGTTTGCTTTTGTGTGGTCACACACCAGGTGCACTCCTGTAAACTTTAAAACAAATTAAGCTAAATGTGATAAAAATAAGTGATAGCAGACAAAGGAATGACTTCTAGAAGGAGAGGGGGTATGGCAGGATTGTAGGATGATAAAAAGAGCCACCATCCAGTCTCAGCTCACAGTGGAAATCCTTCTCCTAGGGAAAATGCAACAATATAATGTAAATACTACATTATGCCCTTTGGCACTCAGGGGAGAAAACAAACATGTGGAGGAAATCTCTGGAGATCTACCACCTTGCCCACCATCTCTCCTGGCATGGGTAGTGAGGAGAGTAGTGACTGCTGAAAGGCTAGCACCCTCCCTCAGACTGTTAGGAGCCCTAATCTTGACTGGAAACTAAAGGAAGTGATACAGAATGCGAGTAGGTGGACTTTAGGGAGATGCAGGGAGAACAGCTTTCAGAGGTGCTGCTGATATGGTCTGCACAGCTAAAGGAACCCACGTGGGCTTAGGTCTCCACCCTCTGGCAGCTGAGGTCAGAAATACTACACCATGAGGTGCTTCTGACCGAAGGTTTGCATGAATACAGCTTCTTCCGGAGTGTTGGACCTTACCACCCAGTGGGACTGCTGGGAGGCGGTGTGGGAGACAAGCAGCCCACAGAGAATGACCCATGCCCGAGACGAGGGGCTCAACCTCAAGATGCAGATATCAAGGGGAGCAGTGAGCATGCCTACCCACAGGACAAGCCCTGAGGGCAAGATTCTGGGACTCTGATGATGGCTGGAATGAATGTGTTCATATGGTCTGATGGCATGGAGGCAGACACTGACTGACTGAAGGACTGACTGATATGATTGACAGTGACTGACAGAATGATGTCTGCTGAAAGGAATGATTGATATTGATGGAGAGTGAAATGACTGAAAAAGTACCAAAAATTGAACACGTATTATAGGTCAAAATCATAGGTAAAACCCATCCACAAGCAGGAAAAGCTAGAAACTGTATTACACTAAGTAAGGTGACAAATACTGAAGCAGACTGAGTAAGACTGACTGTGGTGACAGATTAGGAGTGGGAGCAGCTGCCTTGCTAAGGAAGCCAGGTGAAATCAGTTTAGGAGGAATGCAGTGGAGTAAGAGGAGATTTACAAGTGGCTTGGTATGGACACCTGATAGAAAAGTCTGAGACAGCACAAGCCAAAAACAGCAGAATGATATAGGTAGGACATACTGCAGAAACTAGTAAGCATACCAAGAACCAAAACAGAAGGAAGCACAGTAGTTACATGAGAACAAGAGTGCAGCAGGGGTTGCTAAGTGAGAAAAAAGAAGGAAGCACAAGCTACACCCTGGAAAGGCAGAAAGACAAAATACTGTACTAACTCCAAAGCCACTGAAGGCAAAAACTGAACAGAAAGTCCAAAAGGCACTGAGAAAAAGTGGCAGCAGTCATGAGGAGAAAAGTGTTGGGGGGGGGGAGATCCTCAGCAGAGCCTCTGGCTGCAGCAAAGAAACAGCCCTTATGAATGTGGCTGGAGGAAGCTGGCTTATATAGCTCATGGAGAGGGGTGTGGGTGGTTGCTCCCACCCGTCAAACTGTAGGCATAGCCTTTTTAGATAAACATGTTTTTTGTTTTATTGCCGTTTGAAGTCTATGTGCAATGATTTAGTTTGCCTAATATAGTGAATTGAGATTAAGTAGGGCTAAGGGATGCACTGATGATTAGAAGGTAAACTTGGAACTGTTGTTTAGTAAAGTCTAAAGCTAGTCCCCATGCACAAATGCCCAGTCGTACAATAATCGCAGCTGAGGGGCTTGCACCAGATATCCTGCACTCACCGGGGACAGCTACTGTCATGTGCCACTGTACCCATAGTATTAAGTCCAGAGGTGTAGCACCTCTAGGTCCAACCTAAGAAAGGATCCATCTCAGGTGGAGGCACCTCACACCAATTAAACAAGAAAAGTTTACCATCCAGGAAAGCAAAAGAGGTTGCACAGGGCTGGGGTGCTAGGATATAGAAACAACAATGTAAAAAGCAAAATCCTGCACTCACCATCCAATGTAGAAAAGACTGCTTACAAGCTTTTAAAGGTGCTTCACTTTATTTTCAAAAAGTGCAATGTGGCAGTTCCAGATGTGTTTCAGAATGTTAAATTCCTTTTTCAATGGATCCATTGAAAAAGGAATTTAACATTCTGAAATGCGTCTAGAACTGGCACATTGCACTTTTTGAAAATAAAATGAAACACCATTAAAAGTTTGGAAGCAGTCTTTTCTACATTGGGTGGTGAGTGCAGGATTTTGCTTTTTACATAAATGTTATGAACTTAGGGCCTTCTGCTCATGAGAAAGACCCACTAAGTCCCTTATAATGTATACCATTCTAGGGCATAGACTGTCCTTGTGGGCAGGTGAGGCTTGCATTTAGAGGCACTACCAGGATCAATTTTGCATACAACTATGTTGTACAGACACTTAGCACAAATGGGGGACAGTTATTTGGTGAGGGGGACAGTCTGCTAAGCATTGCAAGAGAGAATTTAAAATTATGTTATGACCCCTTGAAGGCCTGTCAGTGAGCGACTAGAAAATTTACATGAATTTTTCCTGAGAAGTAACAGAGGTCAGAACATAACTATTTTTTATTTACCAGCACCTGGCTGTCCCCCTTCTGATGGCCCCCCCTGACCCATCACCCATCATCTCTGGGATTCACCCCACTCATCTCCCATAACTTATGCCTGATGTCAGGACCCTCAGGTCTGTCCAGACCATCAGGTGCAGCACCCAGCTTGTAGGGTGTCCAGTAAAGTCTGTGGTGTGAGGCCTTCAAGGAGCCTACCGTTATTTGGCTCACCCAGGGATTTTCCTCTAGTCTTCTCCTGTGGGATGCCTTGACGTGCAACAATGTGCTGAAGCATGTGCATACAGTATGTGTCCATGCCATGTCAGTCAGCATCCCACCACTGCTGGAGACCTCAACCTTATTGATGCCCGGCCACCACTAGATGTCACTCAGGTGCAATACAGGGGACACATCCTTCCCTCCCTAAGGGAGAAGAGCAGTTCTCAGGATGCTCAGTCCTCCTCCTTCTGGCCAGCCCATGAGCAGGGCCACTGGAAGACTGCAGAAAAGGTCACCCAAAATTGCGGGACATTGCAGAGGTTATACTATAGACCCTGAGTGCTTCACAATAAATCTTTTAATGTTTTCTGCAGCATATATTAGTCAGCATAAATTGCTAAATGAATACACTGACACCTGAATATGTTTAAAACATAAAGAAAAGTTTATGCTCTTAAAAAGAATACTAAACTGATAAGCTATCATAAGCGTTGCCTATCTTCCAAAATTTAAAAGCATCTGCCTCATACAGTGCTAAATAGATTCTGTAAAGTGAGCCACAGCAAATCAATATTAAATAAAGCCAGAAGAAATATATTTTTTTGTTTCTGGCTGTAGAATAATGCAGCCTAATCAACAGCTATTTAAAGTGCTCTGCCAACTATTCACCCACTTTGGTACAAGAAAAAATAAGCAGAGAGAGTGGTGAATAATTGAGTTTCAGTAAAATGTTGTTAAAGTGTTTAATGATCATAATTTGTACTGTAGGTAATGTACACTATTTTTGAAACCACATATTTAAACATTAAATCTGGGGATTATTGGGGCTGGCAGTATAATCTAGAGGATAGTGTAACAAACTGTGAATGAGCTGATGACGTCTAGCAGACCTGGGTTTGATTCCCACAACCTCCACTTGTATACTGTGCGAGTCTGAGCAAGACATTTAACCTCCTGGGTTGTACCTGAAAACAGGCACTTGTGCCTAGTGGGCCTTACGCGGTTACAAAAATTGTAAAAATGAAAATACCGATATATTTTTACTGCATCATACAGTAGACGGGGTACCCTGTAATTTACCTTTGTTTTACTCTGGTTGCAATGATTTTGTTTAGTTAAAGATAAATGTTCAGATACATTTTGTGTTTTATAGTTTTATAAGCTTGTTTTTGGACTTTAGTCAGGTTTTTATTGTAGTCTTTGCATGTGAGCATCTAGGGGGTAGTTGCTAAGAGTGAGATCAGTTAGCAACTAGCTTATTCAAGTTTAAAATCAGCAGGGCCATGCAAAAATCCTCAGCTGTTTGAATCACAACTAGTCTGAATGAAAGTATGCTCACAAGGAAAAGCGTGCCCTGCCACTTACAAAAAGGCTTCATAGTTAGCACCCCATTTAAGTGACTGGGATAATTTGCACCTTTTATCCCATCTTTTGTTTCGGTCTGTGTGGCAACAAAAAGTTTTCTGACAGAGTGCTTCAACACAGAACAAATGTTAAGTGTTTAAGTGTACTTATGCTTGGCCAGTGGATTTTGAAACCAAACAAGACATGGATTCAAAAGAAATCAGTCACATAAAACCCTTGCCCTACCTTGCACAGCATTGTTTCGGCCAAACCCAAGTCTGCATGAAAAATTGTCAATATATTTGAGAGTATTTTATTAGAAATGGTAATACTTTTTACACAGTTCAATATAAAAACTTAAAAATTGCAAGAAATTGCAGACCATGTCAGTTTTTGCAGAGAATGGTGAAAATTTCGGATTCCGCAAAAACAATTGCATGCGCAATTTTCCAGTGGCCCTACCCATGAGTGACTCAAGTCTGGCTGCAGCAGCTATGGACATCTACTTAACCTTCTCTGAGCACATCACTGTTATTTGCAAAAGCATAAACCAGAAACTGGGAGTTGCCTGCTGGCCACACAATTTATGATTGCAAGAGGTAAATTGACCCCACAGATAGACTGTGGTTCAACTATTTCTTTCAAGCTTCCACAAAAAATATAGCATAGCTGATCATAGTTTACAATGATATCTGCAAGTTTGTCTTGCTGGCTCCATTCAGGTCTCATTGCTGCTCTTTATACCAGTATAGCATAGTGGCTAAGAGCACTGAACTTTTTTTTTTTAACTCTTTTTATGGCACTGCCTTACCCTGAACTCTCTCCAGATAGTCGCTTGGCTTGTACCTGATCCCACCCGTCTGAAGCTTCCTACTTGGCTCCTCTCGAGGCCCGAGCTCTCCATCCCCTGTCCTGGCCACCAAACCCCCCCCCCGGTTCTGAGTCCCCCAAAGCGAGACCGCCATTACTCCTTACTGGCGCTCTATCTATAAATTAGAAGAGCGACCAGGCAGGGAGGAGAGAAGCAGAGAAGCCGACACTGGGCGTGCTGGCCAGCCCCTGGACCATCCTATACCTATCAGGAGGCAGGGATTTTTTACTTATTTTTCCCCTCTGGCATGGCATGCAATGGGTGCCAGTGTGGGACCGCCCACAGGCATCCTGCCTTATGCCAGCCCCTCTTCAGTACCTCGCTACTGAGAGATGTACCCAGCCTCCGCTGGGTGCTGCTACTGAGGTTGGTGTTCCCTTGGATCCCACCCCAGGAGAAGAGAGCAGTCCCTCAGATGCTCGATCTTCTCCTACCCCGACGACCCCTGAAGACCGAGACTCGTTCCAGAACCCGGGTCGCCGGCATGGCACAAGGTGTAGCATCCAGTGCCTCAACCCTCAGCACCACCGGGCTGGCCCACACTGAACTTTAAACCTAGAAAACTGGGTATGAATCCCACAGACACCACTTGCATACTGTGTGGCCATCACTAAGTCACTTAAGCCTCAGCTTTCTTTCCTGGCCAAAAATTGTAAAATAAAAGGGGGGGGGGCAGTGTAGCCCGAGCTGAGTGGCAGCAAATTTTAGCAGCTCTGCTTCAAATGCTTTTTAAAGCTTATAATGGTCTATTTGAAGTGCACTGATTAAGGACCTTTGATCAGCTTTGTACAGGTGAGCAAACATTTTACAAGCTGGGTAATCCTTAGAAAGATTGTTGCGATGGAACAGGAGGAAAGTCGAGTGGGACATCTCAGCCCTCGAGGTTGGATCAAATTGCACAGGCCACAATTGTGTTGGAAAATGAGGAAACCATGTCATCTGTCGGGTTAAAACTACAGTGATTAATCTCCTCAGTGTTGGACTTACACACAAAAATGGATTCCTTTGGGGCTAGAGTCATGGCAGTTGAAACCACAGTGGAACATTTACAACTGAGTTTTGCGATGTTAAACACCAAACGGAATCTGTCTCGGCCACCACTGCAATGTTGATCAAGGAGAATGTGCACTTTAGGGCCCAGCTGGAGATGCTAGAGAATCAGGCCCGGGCCTCTCATATTAGCATTCTTGGCCTTCCAGAAGGAATTGAAGGCAATCACCCCATTCTGTTCTTACAAGACTGGCTTACTGAAAAATTAGTACCCAAGGGGCAAGTCATGCAATTTAGCTTGCAGAAAGCTTACTGTATCACTCCCCGGGGGTACCTAGAGCAGACAAATAACCCCCGTACCCTGTTGGTGATCATGGACAGAGTGGGGACTTATGACAAGATCTTAAGGTTGGCAAGGTAAGTAGGATCCCTCACTCAGGAAAACTGCACAGTTTGTTTCCGGACATCAGCTATGTGACCAGGATGCGTTGTAAAAAATTTGATTGGGTATGTCAAAAATTGAGGGAAGCTTCCATACCCCACACAATGTTCTACCCCGCCAGGCTTCGGACTGTATACGATGGCAAGGTTTGGTTATTCTCTGATCCTGTAGAGGCTGTCAAATTGATCTCCTGTTTCCATCCAGGGCCTCTGAGTAAAAGTAAGCTGCCTGGGAATGGAACTGAGAGCTTTGCATTGGAGGACAATGAGGATGATTGAACTGGGCTAAGTGTTGCTCGCTTTTTTTTCTTGAATACTCAAGCCCCTGGTAAGACTGACTCTGGGACGAGTTGAGACTTTCAGTTTGAAAAATTTATTTATTTGTTTTCTTTACAACTTTGAGTCGAGTATAACTGCACAAAGGTTATATTGCAAGATCAGAGAGATGTTAACAGTTTAAATCTCTGATTTTTTTTAGTGCATGCATTCTGTTGGTAATTTCCTACTTTTATATATGATAATGCCTCATTTGGCATTTGGGTTTTTACTTTTTGAACTGTTCTACTAATGTTATAGAGTTTGTTAGGAACCATTTATAAAAGTTTTGCTGTCTTCAATACTTTCTTGTTTAAAGCATGGAAGCTCTTTGACCTTTTCATATTTTATAGCTTGTTTGACTGGCCTATCTGCATTCTGTAAGAATATGCTGCCTTATTATGATATATTTGCTTTTACCTTCTTAAGGGGCATGTGTGACAACATTAGCCCTACTACTAGGGTGTGCAAACGCTGGAAGTATATTATGGAATTAAGTTCTATGAATTAGACATACTTGTGATTTTCGAAACTTGGCTTAGACCCAGCACCACTGATAGAGAAGTAAACATACCCAACTATGCCTTGTTCAGAGCTGATAGGCATGCCAGAGGAGGAGGGGTAGCTATCTACGTTAAAGACAAATTTTCTGCCTCCTGCTTATCCTCGGCATCTGTCGCCAGCGAATTCGAATGCCTAATTCTTAAAGTGGAAATTACACAGACTACTGCACTCTGTGTAATAGGATGCTACAGACCACCGTCTGCTGGCCTACAGCTTGTGTCATATCTAAGTGACAAGTTGGGACAGGGGCTGCCAGAAACTATTATTTTAGGAGACCTCAACTTTGACTGGCTCTCTAACACAGCTGCCCTCCTTGCATCCTTCTGTGATGAACAAGGGCTGACGCAACTTATTACTGAACCAACACGCCCAAATGTGAAGAACCCCAGTAAAGTACACTTTTGGATGTGCTAATGGTGAGCAAACCCTCATCTCGTCTCCCACGCTGATGTCTTCTTCTCTGATGCCAGCGACCATTGTTTTATTGCGGGAGTAAGATCCACCAACAACCCAGCACCCATCAGCAAGTTCTCTATGAAGAGATCCAGGCCAACTTCAATGAACATGCCTACCTAAACGAGCTTAAGTACTCCCTGAGTGGCAAGATTTCTACCTGGCCAAAACGATACGGCCAGCTTGCAATATCTTCCACAACATTCTATCAAGGGCCCTTAATAAGTATGCTCCTTATTAAAGTTCGAACTAGGACCAAAACCTGTAAATGGTTCACCCTCAGATCAAGTCCTTGCTTCTAGAAAGAATAAGCTCTGGAAAAAGCAAGCAGACTGAACACTGCAGAGGACTGGAACCAGTTCAGGAGACTACAATTTATGTACCAAAACAATCAGAGAATCGAAGGCCACCTTCTTCAAATCGAACCGACTCTGCCACAAAGAGCCCAATCAAGCTCTGGAACACAATCACTGATCTGCTAGGCCACTCCCCAGGAAATTCACTCCCGACCAAGATTACCTCTGGCAACTTGACTATAACCAAAAGATGGATATACTTGACGCATTCAATAACCACTTTGCTACTGCAGGCATGGCATTTGATAACTCCCCTGCAAACATACTTCGCTCCCAGACTGCCAGCCAACTGCCTGAAACTCCGATAGCTTCGCCGCCTTTCTCACTTCAACCTGCCACACTGAAAGAGGTAGAGGACCTCCTGCTTCAGTTGGATACTAGAAAAAGTGCTGGGGCCGACTCCCTTGACCCTTACTTCCTAAAAATTGCCTACCACGTACTAGCAATACCCATCACCCACCTTTTTAACTTATCCCTGTCTCAGGGCACCTTACCACCTATATGGAAGACAGCACATGTCATACCACTGTTCAAATCAGGTGACCGTGGTAATCTCAATAACTACAGGCCAATTTCCTCCTTCCGGTCCTGTCCAAGCTCCTAGAGAAATTGTAAATGCACAGCTGAGGACTCACCTTGAGTCTAGGAACTCTAAATCCTATGCAGTCCGGATTCAGAGCTAAACATAGCACTATCTCAGCCTCGCCAAAGTTACTAACGACTGGCAGCGTAATCTTGAGAGCAAAAACTTTATTTGTGCTGTTTTCCTTGATCTAAGCAAGGCTTCGACACCATCGACCATAGTCTGCTCCTCTCCACCCTTCAAACCATAGGTGTGGACCCTCCTCTCTCGTTGGTTCACTGACTATCTTACAGGCGCCTTCAACAAGTTAAAGTCTAAGGAGGCCTGTCCTCCTTAAAAACTCTGCAAAGAGGGGTACCTCAAGGTTCTATATTAGGGCCCTTACTTTTTGCAATCTACATTAATAACATCGACTACTGTATAAAAGAAGCCAACATCCATCTGTTTGCAGATGATACAGTTCTCTACGTGAGTCGCCCAACACCTGAAGCTGCGTGCAATGAACTACAGTCAGAATTCAACCTTTTGCAAAGCCAACTCCTCCAAAAAAAGCTACTCCTTAATGCCAAAAAAACTAAAGCGATGGTCCTCTCTCCTTATCAGCTAACCCTGTGTCCAGTGGGACAGTTCCCCAAATTACCACAGTTGTAGGTGAAAACTAGAATTTGTTACAAAATTCAAGTATCTGGGAGTTTGGATAGACCAAAGACTCTCCTTCATTGAACATATCGAGGACTTGCTAAAACGACTTCGGCAAAGGCTTGGACTGTTTTTTAGAATCAGCCAATTTCTCACCAGAGATGCCAAGAAACAACTGGTCCAATCCATTTTCCTATCATTGGTTGATTACGCTGACTTCCTGTACAGCCAATGCCCCAACTCTTACATGGCTAAACTGGACACACTGTACCATCGAGCACTGAGGTTTATAACGGGACTCCCCTTCGACACACATCACTGCACCCTATATGCGGCAGTGGGATGGACATCACTAAAGTTCAGGCGCCACAGAAACGCCGCTCTCTGGACCTATAGAGCCATCTCTAATAAGCTGCCTTACTATATCTCCTGCTGTCTTCCCCTGAGTATAATTGGGAAATACGCATTAAGAAGTTACTCAGCTATTACACTTAAAGTACCCAAAGCAAAATCCCGCTTCGGCAGGGCAGCCATAAGCTCAGGTTACCTACCTTATGGAACGATCTACAAAACCCTCAAATTAAGCACTCTAATCAGTATAAATGCTTTCAAGATGCTTTATTTCCATACAATCAGAGAAGTATGTAACTGCTTCACCCACTCAGACCCAGTACCGGTGTCTGCACTGGTATATAGCCACGCCTAGACCCAATTTTAAGTACTGACCCCCAGCTTGCTCCTCACCAGCCTAATTGTTCTCTCTCTTATCCCCCTGTCTTATCAACACTAGGCCCGTCCATCCCCTTATTCTTCCTTTCCCAACCTCGGATAGGAGCTCACTACCTAGGTTGTGACATCCTACCATGCCCCATACTTTATAGCATTCAATCCGGGCTCACACATACTCCTTTTCTCCATCCACCTTCTCTACATCCAGCTTTACCAACTCCTTTCTGTGCACTGTGCCTCCTAGCCTTTCTCCCCCTACTCCCTCCTCTCTTCCCCCTACCTTCACCTCTACCTGGTGTATATTTTTATTTTATTTTTTCTTCTGTTACTTCCTCCTGCAACCTTAGATAACCTGCTTTATCTTCCTATAGACACTTCTATGTATGTAAATACCGTGTAATCTGTACAATATCTGTATAATTCTGTGTACATATGAACTTCTTTTTCTTCCTCTCTGTAAAGAGTATTATCTGTATTGCCTTGTAAATACCTGTGTTGACCTGTATATACAATTGTTCATGCTCCACCCAGGTCCATCTTGCAAATGAGCTTCTGCTCAACGATGAACGCCTGGTTAAATAAAGACTTGATTGATTGATTGATTGCTCATGGGCTCTTAGCTGCAGCATTTATTTGGTCTATTTCTATTTATGACCATGTGCATTTACCACCTAGATGTGGTATCATTATGTCTTGGATGCAGCTCTCCTGCGATTAAGGAGACTTTGACCTCCATGAGTTGTATAACAGATGTTTATGTTCTGTCTTAGACATGGAAATGTTTTTTATGATGTAATGTCTGAAACTAATAAAAATAAAGTTTAAAAAAATTGTAGACAAAAAAATTGATAAAAATAAAAACACCAAAATCTAGGCCAAGTCTCTTTCCATGCTCACTGGGCCCTATGCATGACGGGGCTTGGTACACACCAGAAAGGGTGCACACTAAGCCATGCAATTGTGTGCCATATACCTGGCCCCTACCAGACATGCGAGGCTGGGATGCACAATCCCTGGCTGTCTCAATGCGTAGATGCAGAGTCTCTTGCTAGGAGAGGAGCCAGCTGGGGGCCAGACCTGGGCCAGACCGTGGTTTCCAATCAGTAGCCACAGCCAGTCACAAAGTGGATCCCTGCTCAGTACGGGCAGGATATAAGTCCATGGATAGAATTCAATGTCCCGGAGGCACTACTGCAGTATGACAGGTTACTTACAGCTGTGCCCTGCAGCCATGTTTCTTACCACAGCCCTCTGTGCCACAGAGGAGGGCTGGGGTTCATGACAGTGGGGCATTGGTGAGTTTTCCATATACTTGTCTGTGGGGTGGGTGTGCACCTGTTACAGCAGCCCTCCAGTTGGAATAACAAACACCACTCTTGACCACTGCCTGTCAGAGTATAAGGCTTTGCGCATGCAATACTGCACTGGCCAGTTGCTTGCATGCCCACTGTCTGCCCCCTGCCCTGACTAGATGTGCATGGTTGCAACCTGGGAGGGACACATGGTGGGGCACAGATGTTTGTGCATTTACAGGTGTTCTTTGGACATCTGGGATGAGCATATCCCAGCCCTATGTGCCATGTAGGACCATGGATCTTTGATGCATAGGGTCCATTGTGATTATATTTATGTCTGCCTTATAGAAAAATCCTTGACTGAAGTTGACTTCACGCCTTTATCAGAACTCCTGAAGCTGAAACGCTTTCCCTCAAAACCTAAGGTCTATTGCCAAGCAGCTTTTATACCAAGCTCCTGTTTCTACGGTGATGGGTTGGAAGGCCTTTACTGTAGCAGCCCCCAGATTCTGGAATAGTATCCCTGTTATGCCATGTTCCATTTCCTCTAACTCCCTATTTAAAGCTCAATACAGGGGCTGCTTAGCGGCCAGCTTTGTTTGTGTTTCACTTAATGATATTCATTGCTCTTCCCCCAAATTGCTAATCACAGTTCAGGTTGGATCACTGAAGTATTTAATTACTGTAAATATCTGTCACTCCTGTAAATTTTACTCATGAATAAGCAAGCTATATTATGTCTTTACCTTATGTATTTAATTTTGTTATGCATTGGACAGGGCTATAATATTTTACTGTATCTTCTCTGTGCCATTTTCTGGCCCAGGCATTACATGAAAAAGGTTACTGGGACCAGTGCACCCAGGCAGTCAACAAATGAATGAATGAATGAATGAATGAATGAATGAATGAATGAATGAATCAATAAGTGTTCCTAAGCCAACAAGGTGTCACTAAAGATTTTGGGAGAAAAGCAACACTAAGTTGATGGCATAGGAACAAGTTGATAGCTAGAAGGCTCGTTCACATGGAAGCTTGCTACAGTGCTGCCCATCAAGTCGTTCAGTCTGCCAGTTCAGAAATGGTGACCAGCCACCATTCAGATTGCTGCATTGTGCACTGATGTTGAAGGTGCACATTCAAGTTTCGATGAAGTCACTCTGGTTTCCTGTTGCAGTCTGGGTAATTGAGTGGGAGAACGGTTCAGCGATTGCTGGCAGGTCACATGGCCAGTGACACCACCTAAATCACCACATGATCCCAGGTAGGGTTACCACCTGTCCCTATTTCCGCAGGACAGTCCTGATTTGGGCAGCTGTGTCCTGCAAAAAAAACATGAAAAATACTACATGTCCTGATATTATAACAGAAAAAATATTTTCTGACTTTCCTCTAAATACTGCAAAACAATATAATACCTTAACTAAAATAACTTAAAATGATAAGAAAGACAAAAAACAGTTAAAAAACTACAACACTTAGTCTTAATTCTGATTATTTTGAGAAAACAAGTCTGTTGCATTGGTTAAGTTACATATTGTCCTGCGAAAAATCATGTATCAGTAAGAAATGTCCCACTTTGAGCTTTTTAAAAGGTGGTAACTCTAATCCCAGGAAAACAGGGATCGTGCTCACAACACTATGCTATGGAAAACAGAAAAGTGAAAGTGTTCAAACAGGACCAGGTGCAGCACACCAGCAGAACTGGCTCATAAGTGCCTTACCACCACAGGACTCCAAAATTGTGCAGATGTGAAAATATTTTTCAGTAAGAAAAAAGCTAAATCCTCTGTAAAATTCATGAAACCGGGTCCCACAGACTTCCCGGTTATAAGTGCTGCCCACGCTCCACCCCCGCGCTCACTAATGTGATGATGAGATGCCAGTGAGAGTACAGGGGTGAGCTCCATTATAATCAATGGGCAGTGGCTTTTCCATCAGTTTTTCTATATTATCATGGCCACTTAATAATGAAACATGGGCACCGGTCAACTAACAAGGGCCTTGTTAGTCGATCGGTGCCCACGTTTCAATAGCAAGTGGCCATGATAATATAAAAAAAAATAAATAAAAAAAAAATCAATGGAAAAGCCTCCGTCCATTGATTATAATGGAGTGCGTCCCCACACTCTCACTGGCATCTCATCATTACGTTAGTGAGCGTGGGGGCAGAGCGTGGGCAGCACTTATAACCGGGAAGTCTGTGGGACCCAGTTTCATGAATTTTTTGGAGGATATAACTTTCTTCTTACTGAAGAATATTTTCACATCTGCACAATTTTGGAGTCCTGTGGTGGTAAGGCACTTATATTTCAGGTGCAGGGGCTTTTGTTGGTGAATCTCTTTAATGATGAATTATAGAAGCAAAAGAAAAGACCAAGACTGTAAACTGTAAATTCTGCTGTGGACAAAGGACTCTAAACAGAGAACGCTGTTCTCCAGGACTAATTTTGGCTGTTGCAGGCTGAATGTGTTGGCAAGCTCCCTCCTGGCAGTAAAGGGACTGGAATATTTCTAGATAATCTGAACTGATACAGCATGTGTTTGCTATATTCTAGAAACTAGAAAAATGATTTTCAGTGTTACTTTTTTAACGTAGCTTGATTTAAAGAATACTGGTTAGCCCAGAAGGGAGATGTTACGTTGTTTGTTTGTGATACTAACAAATGATTAGCTACCTAATTATTTGGCTTGCTATAGTGATAAGCTATAATAGTAACTGGATAGGTCTGATGTCAATCAGAAATCAGCACTGGTAGTCTCATATTACATGTGTGTGACATCACACCAGTGTAATATGGAGATGTTCCTGTTCCTACACACAAAAGCTGATCTGTGAAGCATGCAACAAGCCATTATAATATCACACAAACCAACAATAGCTGTGATGGTGTAGAATGATTAAACCATGAGCTATAATTACCAAACTAATTGTAAAAGGCAATACATTTTACAGTGCTGACTAAAAATTCACTTTTTTTGCTACGTGAAAATATTCCTTTCTTCAGTCCTTGAAACTTGACATTGTAAGCTGAGGTACAACTGCAGCACATTGAAAACACAGCTTTCCACAAGCAAAGGCCATTTAGGATAGATACTCTTCTCTGACTTCTCTGCTGAAACCCAGTATACTTTTCGAAAGCTGAGGTTTATCAAAGTTAGGCTTTTTTTCTTGTCTTACCTACAGGCAGTGTGTCTGACAACTGATGTTTCATATTAGTTTCTTCAGAAGTCACAGACTTCATACAGATTTCTACTTTAAAAGCAGTTCAAATTTAATGTTAAATCTGACACACTACAATCTAGTATCTATAGTCTAATTAAAAACAGTGTTCTGATTTATCACATCACATGCCAGTAGAACCATTTATTCCTGAATGATCTGCAGTCAGCCACTTTCTACAAAAAAAAAAAAAAAAAGAAAAACAAGTTTTTCTGTGATCTGGTATTGCTGATATTTGTTTGTTTAATTATGCCAATAGTTTCAAACAAGACTTCATCATGCATAGCTTTATAGATCAAACATAGATCACCCCTTAAGCACCTATAGTTCATAGAGTATAGTTTCAGATTTTGTAGTCTTTCGGTATAACTCAGGTCCTTCAAATCTCTGGCCTTTTTTGTAAATTTTGTTTGTATACCTTCAACTGACTTTTGTCCACCTATAGTTAGAGGTGCATAATACTCCATGTGAGGTCTAACAAGACTAGTGTAAAGTGGAAGTAATATCTCAGGTTCCCTACTTTTAATATTCCTGAGGATACATCCCAAAATGCTATTGTGATCCTAGTATGTTCTTCAAACGACAGATTTCATGAAACTATTATGCCTAAGTCCTTCTCACTGTCTGTGGTTTTTAGGACTAAGTTGTTGAGCTGGTATAGGTGACTGACGCAAGTTGCTGTATTCCAAATGCATCACCCTACATTTGTTAGCATTAAAGTGCATCTAATTTTCTACAACTCAAGACTCCAGGTGTAGTAGTGCCGATTGAAATTCTTGAGCTGATTACAAGTTATTGATGATCCCTCCTGTTTTGCAGTCATCTGTGTATTTATTAAGCCATGCATTGTCTGGAGACTGCATGGCTATTAATACAGTATTGAAGAGAGTGGGGCCCAGGACCAAGCCCTGAGGTACTCCACTTGTCACTATACCCATGGATGAAACATACCCACAATAGACACACACACTGGAGCCTGTTATCCAGCCAAGAAATAAGCCAGCTGATGATATTAGGATGTAGGTCTATTTTTATAAGGTGTTCAACCAATACCTTATGAGACATGACAACTGGTAAACCTTTGTCCAACGCTGAGCTAACAGGTTTGAAGAATTGAAGTTGGTTTGTAAGGCAGGACCTACCAGAAAAAAACCCATGTTGTGTGGCATCAAGGTACCCATTTTTAGACAAATGTGCAGTTATATGTAACTGAATCAATTTTCTAGGAATTTACCTATTACAGAAGTCAGACTGATTGGTCTATAACTCTGGACATCACTTCTACTACCTCCTTTGTATATGGGGGTTATAGTTGCAGTCCTCCATTCATTTATTATCTTGCCTTCTATTAATGAGGCATTCAACAGTACAGCTAGTGGACCTGATAACTCAGTTGATAATTCCTTCAGGAATATGGGTACAATACCATCGGGTCCTGGTGCACCATTCCCTTTTATATTTAAAATAACATCAGTGACATCAACTGCTGTGAAGGATAATGGTTTGATGTTTTTATCAACCTTTATCTGATGTAGGCTTTCTTTGTCTTTGAACACACTTAAAAAGTATTTATTTAGTTCATTTACCATATCCGTTTCATTAGTGACTGATTCGTTATTTACCAGCAAGGGCCCTACTCCAGTTTTCTTGCCAGGCAAACTACCAATATAGTTATAAAACTGCTTATTATTATCTGTTACTGAAGTTGCAAGTTTTAATTTCGTGTTTTGTTTAGCATTAATAATCAAACGCTTAGTTTTTTGAGCTGTTTTTGTACTTCCCTGCTGTATTCTGTGATTTCTGTTTGAATTTAGAAGTTTCCTCTTTTTGTTTATATTCTTTTTAATAGAGCGGTTCCAACAAAGTGGAATCCTTCTGTTGTTGCTATACTTCGTACGTTCGGGGACCCAATGCTTAACGCAGTGCTGGATTTTACTGTCTAGCTTGTACAAGAGTTGAGCCATGTCTAAGTTTTGTAATTCGCCATACCAATTCTGGCCCTGCAAATATTTTCTAATTTCATAGTAATTGGGTTTATAAAAATCCCTAAATTTTGATTTGCCACTTAATTGCTTATTTAGTGTAACCTTGATATTAAGAAGGACTATGTTATGGTCACGATCACCTAGAGGTGAAAGAAGTTTAGGTACCTCAGTGCATTGTTCACAGTTAGCAAAAATCAAATCCAATGTGTTTTTGCCTCTAGTGGCTTCCTTTATTCTCTGAACCAAATCATTTTGAATAGTTATCACTAAATTTTCTTTCGAAGGGGCTAGATCCTTTCATAATTTCCCAGTTGATATCAGGGAAATTAAAGTCCCCCATATGTACATAGTCATCATTAATCTCCATGTTGGCTACTTCCACCAAAAAACTATTGTTCTGTTCAGAGTCTAAGTTAGGTGATTTATATCCCAAGCCAATAACAAGGGGCTTTTATTTAGTTCTGATTTTGGCCTGGTATATCCTTGCACCATTCATTGTTAGTGTGCCATGTTTCAGTTACACCACATACATCCAAGGCACGTTTGAATAAGATTTGTTGTAGCTCCTCCATTTTGTTATGCAAGCTGCAGGCATTGACTAACAATAGTGTGAGGTTAGGATTTAGTGTGTCAATGGATTGTTTATCTCTTAAGACTTTATTGTTATTGTCAAGGGTAACTACTTCTATAAAAGCTGCCGAGGCAGGCTTCTCCCCCCTGGGGTTACTAGTTTAAATATTTATTGATTGTACTTAATATTTTCTTGTCAAGGAGGGCGCTGCCCCTGCTGCTGAGATGTAACACATCTAAACAGAACAATTCATTATGGTTTTCAAATTCTTCCCAGTATATTATGCAAGCTGTTTTTTGCCTTAGGCACCATTTCCTCAACCATTCATTAATGTGTTTCTTTTTTAGAATAAATATATTTAGAGGCTCTTGAAGCAGGTAATATCTCTGAGATGACAATATTACAGCTCATTTGGACCAGTTTGTTTGCAAGAGACACATAATCATTTTTAATTTTGTTGGCAGGTACATGGCTTCCTCTAGCCCCTCTAGGACCTCATCCATCCTGTGCATGGGGTATGTGTCTGACTCTGTACAGCCATTGAACATGTGGTAATCAATGTAGAACCTTATGCTCCCATCCTTCTTTGGAATCTGTACCACCATGGAGGCCCAGGTACCACTGGACTCCCGATTACTCTAAGATCCAGTATTTCCTTGATCTACCCCTCAATGGCATGTTTCACTCCCTTTGGAAACTCTGTAGGGTGGCTACCTCAGCAGGACCTGGGACCCTGTATCCCAGAGGTGCTCCACCAGTGTAGTATGCCCCAGTTTTCCTGTGAACATGTCCCCTAATGTGTTCAGCACCCCATGCATTTCAGCAGCTTGCACCAGTGTCAGCCAGTCTGAGAGGGTGACAGCATTCACTGAGAAGTCTCCCTGAACCTGTCCCAGGAGATCCATTAGCGGTCTGCTTCTGTTTCCTCCTTCAGTTAGCTGCACACAGCCAGGACCATCTCATCCTGGTATGGTAGGGCTTCATGCTGTTTACATGGTAGTTCCACCACATAATTAATATCATTGCCCTCCTGATCACTGAGTAAGGACCCTCCTGAGCCACCTGTAATTTATTCTGTTGGATGGGGTTGTGTACCATCATCCATTCCCAGACTTTGTACTCCTGGGCTCTGTCTTACTACATCTTCTGTCTCTGTTGTGCAGTGGCTAGGTGCTACTGGGTGAACCCCATGAGTTCCTTGAGCTATGACCTGAAATTCAGGATGTACTCCACAACAGAGTCCCTTTGGGGGAAAGCTCAGTTTCACATTCATTCCTTACCAAATCAAGGGGAACATTTACCCTATGGACAAACAGGAGCTTGCAGAGTGAGAACCCTGTGAATTTGTGGGGGACTTCCCTATATGCAAATAAGTGATTGGATAAGAACTTGTCCCACTTTCTCGCATGCTGGTTGGTGAATGCCCTTAAAAAGACTTAAGAGACAGATTAAATTGCTCAACCAGACCATTAGTCTGGGGGTTTTATGGGGAGGCCTTGAGCTGCTGCACCCAACACTTCTCCTAAAGACTTGCTATTAGGTAGGCATGAAACCCCACCCTGTTAAATATCCCCAGCAGTTTGTCTGCCACTTTTTCCACAATCTACAACCACCAAACTGTATCTCTTGCCTGTGTGACTTGGGATGCAACTAGGGCTTTTGATGTAACCCCTGCAGCATTTTAGTTGCCCTCCTCTGGACTGTCTCCACCCGGTCTATGTCCTTTCTGAGATGCAGCCTCCAGAAATGGACACAGTACTTCAGGTGGGGTCTCACCAGTGAGCAATATAGTGACACCACCTCCCTCCTCCTATTAGAGATCCTTCTCCCTAGGCATCCCAGCATCCTAATGGCCCTACCCACAGCTTTGTCACATTGCCCTGCCACTTTGAGGTCATCAGATATCATATGATAATTCCAAGGTCCCTTTCCTACTTAGTGACTGACAGTACCGCCCATCCTAAACTCTGTTTTGGGGTTCCTATGCCCTAGGTGCATGATTTTGCACTTTTGGCATTGAACTGCCACGCTCTTGACCACTCCTCGAGTTTCCCAAGAGCCCTACACATTCTTTCTACCCCTTCCTTGGTGTCCACCCTAATACAGATTTTGGTATCCTCTGCAAAAAAGTGTACCTTCCTTTTCAGTTCTTTTGCAATGTTATTTATGAAGAGATTGAAGAGGATCGGTCCCAGAACAGAGCCCAGCAGTACTCTGGTGGTCACTCTACCATCGTTACAGTGAATGCCATTAACCATCACCCTCTGTCGCCTATCTGTTAACCAGTTTCTAACCCAATTCACCACTTTGGATGTCACCCCTAAGCAGTGCTCAATTTCTTAATCAGTATCTTGTGTGGCAAGGTGTCAAAGACCTTGCTAAAGTTCATATAGGCCACGTCCACTGCCCTTCCTTGATCTACTACCCTGGTCACCCAGTCAAAGAACTCAGTCAGCTTCATCTGACATTACCTTCAACCTGTGAATCCATGCTGCCTTCAGTGCTGCAGTCCACTGGATTCAAAATACTCTACCAACCGTTCCTTTAGCAGGGGTTCCATTAATTTCTCCACCACTGAGGTGAGGCTCACTGACCTGTACTTACTGTCCTTTTCTGTGCTGCTACGCTTATGCAGAGGGACGTGTCTGTTCTCCTCCTGTACTCCAGAGCCACCAGAACCACTTCTGATTCCAGTGAGCTGTTGAATAAGGATGTCAGTGGGGCAGCCAACACCTCCCTGAGTTGTTTTGGTACCCTTGGGTATATCTCATCGGGTTCCATTGCCTTGTCCACTTTCAGAACTGCAAGTCCTTTCAAGACCTTTTCCTCTGAAAATGGACTTGCGTCTGCCTTCCTTCCTTTCCCCTTTGTTACTGCTGATCACTGGTGGTTCTTCTTCAATGTGAAGACTGACAAGAAGTACCCATTGAGGATGTCTGCTTTTTATTGGTCCTATTCTGTGCAGTCTCCCGCTACTACCATCTTTATCTTCACTGTCCTTCCCCTTGCTTCCTCTTCTCACTTATGTACCTGAAGAAAGTCTTATCCCCATGTTCTATCCCTTTGGCTATACCTTCCACTGTCTGTGCCTTTGCTCCTCTCACTGCCTTACATGCTTTCCCCTGTTTTACCTGGTACACCTCTGTGCCTTCCTCCCTCTGCATTTTCTTTTGCCTCCTGATCGCTACCCTTTCTTCTTTTACCCTGTGGAAACTTTCCTAGAGTACCATAATTGTTGCTTTTTCTTTTGGTTTTTACTCACTTCCTTCATACAGAGGCTGGTTGCCAGTGCTGTAGGAAGGCATTTTGGTGCCCTGGGCAGGAGACAAATTTTGCGCCCCCCTTCCCTGAGAAAAGAACTGGGGGTCTGGGGGCCGCAAGGCTCCTAGAAGTTCTGAGGGATTTACATGCTCTGTGGTGAGTAATGGGGATTTTCTTGAAGAAAAAACATACTTTTGTTATATGTTCCCTACCCCTGATTTCAAGGAATATTTTGCTCCCATGGAATGTGAGATGTGGGAGACTCTGGCTGGCTGGCATCAGAGTGTTCAGCCACAATTGTTGTGGACAAGTGACTGACCAACAATGTCATCAACCGCCCACCCTATATGTATTTTTGAAATATACTGTGAAAGTTTGCTACATAAAGCATGGGTGTCTGGGGGCAGCAAGGCCCCCACAAGCTGAGGGGTTTACATCCTCTGTGGAAAGGATGAAACAGGACTTGGCAAGGTTGTAGAACTGGTCAGAAGTATGGCACCTTAGATTCACTGCAAAGAAGTGCAAAGTAATGCACCTGGGAAACAAAACCCAAGGGGAAGATAAAGACCACACAACGGGGGTGGTGGTACTAAGATGGAAAAGAACCTGGGGTAGTCATCATATAAAATGACCTAAAAGTACGCAAGCAATTTGAGAAGGCAGTAGAGAGGGCAGGGGGATTCTTGAGTTGGATGCGTAGGGAGAGGCATCACTAGTAGAAAACAGGAGGTTATCATCACTGACCCTCTGTACAAACAGTTGGTGAGACCCCATCTGGAGTACTGTGTGCTTTTCTGAGACCCCATCTCCACAAGAACACAGACATGATGGAGCCAGAGGCAGTCCAGAGGAGGGCAACTAAATGGTGCACTAGGGTCTGCACCATAACCCATACGAAGACGAGGAGAGACAAAGGAGTATACCCTGGCTAAATCACTCACAATGGTGGGAAGGGACATGGATCCATTTCTTCCTGTCAGCATTCCATCATCCACACTGCTGAATGACTGGAATGCTACATTCGTATATTCATAGGAACTGTTGGTGGAATAACTATTTTATTAAAAAATCTCCCTCTACATGAGGAAAATATGCAAAAAGTATTACATTTTAACACTTTGTTTTAAACATTTGTTTTTATAAATAATAGCAATATGGAGAATACTGGATGGGCAACTATGCAGAACCAATGTGTTCTACCACAGAGGGGTTCAGATTCCCTCTCACCTCGAGAGCGAAGTTCAAGAGGTTCATGGGAATCAGAACCCTGAGATGGCAAAACACAGTGGTTGTGCATAGAATAGCTCATCCTGTATTTTTTATAGTGTATAGAACTATGTGTAACATGTGTTTTGTGATTTCTTTTGCTTTCAAAATGAAACTGACTCATTCTAGAATGCTGTTCTACCACAGTAGGGTAGAATCACATTCCATGATCTTGGAACTGTGGTAAAACAATATTTTGAAAGGGATGGTGGCCTGCCAGCTGCGGTGCCGATTTCATTTAAGTTAATTAAGTTATCTGATTGTTTATCATCAGCCTAGTAGGGTAGCAGCACCAGGCAGTGGTAGTACTGGTACACTGCACTTTCCTGGTCAGGTGGGTCCCTCCCAGTTTTGTTTGGGAGGGAGGGAGTCAGCAACTGGACTCCGGTTACTGACTCACTTCCTCCCAAACAAAAGCGTGAGGGACCCACCCGACCCGGGAAGTACAGTGTACCGTACTGCCAGTACTACCGCTGGGCTGGTGCTGCTACCCTCTAGGCTGAAGATAAACAGTCAGAAAACTTAATTACTGGAGTCGGCTGACACCATCACCACACTAGACTGAAGTGACTACTGGACTGACTGTCTCTCTCTGGGGCTGGGATGGATGGCCAGCCCCCCCGGTGATAGCCAATTAGTACAGTTGCAGTATTATTCTGCTCTCCGCTCAGCTCCCACAGAAAAGCCCACTGTACCTATTTCTTTAAGAGACAATATTCTTTAATGAGCCATCCCATACAGTACCTAGTACAATTACATTTTACTTCATCAGGATGTGTCCTCATTTTCTACATGTCCCATGACCCCATGAGCACTGTCTGCAAATTATACTGCATGACTGATGGCTGCATGCCATCCTTCCCAGCTGACTGGGCCCCACTCAGCTGGGAAGGATGCAGTCATGCATCCAGTATAATTTGCAGACAGAGTAGTAGGGTACCACATGACATAAGGCACATAATATAAAAAATAATCTGCGAACGAATAAATTCCTTGTAAATCATGACAGGACAGTAAACTAGAACAGGCTTGACTGATGCACACAGACACTAATTTGTTAAGGTAATAAAAATGCCGTTTCCCATTGCAGACATACAGTCAAAGCCTTTGAAGTTTGAATGTATGTCTATACATTTAAACAAAAGACTCAAGGCCTTTTTATTACCTCCACAAAGTGATGTTCTACTGGCATGTTTTGTGCTTGATGTGCCATCATGGTCCATACCATAACCGTCCATAACGTTTATTTGCTAATATTTTGTGCCCTAGCTAGCCCCTAGCCCTGGCTAATAGCCTATTGCAAAACACATCCTGATTCCATCCTGGCTCTCCCATGTTAAAATGAGAGGTAAAGGGGTTGTTGTTTGAGTGCCTTGCTTGTGTTGCACTTGAGTAAGTTTTCTACCTCAACAATCAAATTTTATTTGACACTTTTTAACTTGAAACTAATTAACATCAGGATTATCCTGATGTTGTTGATTAATTTCAAGTTAAGATTCAAAATCGGAGTCTCTTAGACAACAAGACCCCAAGTGATCATTCAGCACCAACCACACTGGCTACTGGCTAGCCCTCTTTATGCCTGGCCTTCTTCAGTTTAATTATCACTTTGCGATTACTTCACATTCACTTAATTTACACGTGGCATACTGTTTATAAATTATTACTTTCTTTGGCAGGGCTATTTTTTATCGTGAATAGTGAGCAGCATCCTGTTTGTGGGTTTTCTTTGCTTTTGCATCCCTGGATTTTTGTTTATCCTACATCTTTTGTTGTACAGTGAAACCCTAATGAAATGCATAGCCGCAGAACTGCATGAGCAAATTCACCTTGGTGGCAAGAAAAGAAGCAAGCAAGTTCTGTCGTCGAGGCGAGGGCAGGAGCTCGAGCTCCAACCAAACTGAAGCGGTACATTGAAGCTGCAACACTGGAGAGTACTGTCTCCTCCAACTGAGTGAAGAGAATGGACTGGACTAACATTGACAGCAGACTGAAGAGAGCAAAAAACAGGCAGCAAAATCTGTCCGAGTCAACCATCTCTGACTCTGAGTCACAGACAGACTGTAAGTTAAGTACCGGTCTGGCGATCAGACAGATCATGATTACAAAAAAACAACAGGGAGCAGGCGCTGAGACACGGACTGACTGCAGCCAGGTGGGCAGCCCAGGCCCCCGGGCCCCAATTAATGCATTCAGAATCATGGTTGGTCATGCGCGCGCGCACCCCCCTGGGCTATCTAGTAGTGTCAAGTGATTGATCATACGATGCTGGTGCTGCTGTTTTACCTACACAGATTTTTAACCTCCACTTCAAAGATTCCGACTTGAGTCATCTCCTGACTTCCTCTCACTGACTCACTGTAAGTCTAACTCTATATCCTCCTCCTCCTCCATGCTAAACCTCTCTACTCTATCGCTAAATTTTTTTTCTGTGTCTCTCTAACCACCGCCTCGCTCACTCTCTCACTACAACCACATGCTCCAGTCCCCCCTTATCTTTATAGTGGGGCCATGGCAGTGCCAAAACCGCACCATATGATTTTTTTCCCTTGCAGATAGCGAGGACGATGTGACCCCCCCCCACGCTGGTCCTTCGTGGATGTGCCCCTGCTGTCGACATTCGTTATTTCACACACACACACAAAAATTAAAGCTACAGCACACAGCTGTAGCCTGTGCAAGTGATTTAAGTGAATTGGTCAGGTTTGAAGACTGCGCCCCTTGGAGGCATGCGCCCAGGGCAGGTGCACCGCCCCCACCCTTCCTCAGGTACTGCTGGTTGCCTTAATTATGACCTCCCTTATTTTTTACCCATCGTGCTCTACCCTTCCCTGGCACCCCCCCCCCTCCTCCCTACTATACAGTTTCTAAGGTAGTCTCCCCTTCCCTTAAATCTGCCCTTCTGAAGTCCAGGACCCTCGTCCTCATGTGATTTGTCTCTGCTCCCATCTTAATGTTAAAACAAGGAACAAGGCTATCCTCCCCGAGCTTCCCCTTTCAAAGCAGCTAATAAAACAGATGGATCTTTACATGATTTCATTTTAAATTATTAAATGTTTTAGTTGAGAATGCAAGAAAGGGACAACCGATAAATCAGAGTGGATGAATGCTCTAAAAAGAATGAATTTTCCACTTCAGTATATAAATCATTTTCAGAATCAGGCCTTGTATGAGTTTCATTGACTGATAAATAGCACAGACTAGTGGTAAAACAGTGAAACAGCTACAATACTTATGTTCATGCTGAAGCAGTCACCAACGGAATGGGAGGCTCAGTTTAAAATATATTCTCTAACTTGTTCACGGTGCATATAATTTTGTTCTTTCAGCTTTGGAATTCTTTACAGTCCAGACAGCTTTTGTCTCCTCTTCTCCCTTGTTCTACTGCTTGTGTTGGGACCTTCAGCCCTTTTGAAGATCTGTGAGGAAACAAAGAGTTCGAGGATTGCTGGCAGCACCCTCTCAGATTGTGCTCATTTTTCTAATTATTACACACTTATAAGCATCATGTGAGACCTGTGCAGGCTATTGCCGTTATTGGTGCATGTCTGTAATTCTATGACTACATTGTATACAGCCTATGTGTTTGAAGGTAAAAGTGTGAAGGGTCAAAAGGAAAAAATTAAAAGCTAAGTCCCCCCAACCCACCCACAAAACTAGAATGCAAATCATTAGCAATAAACTCTATGATTTTTGTTGTGCTCCACAGAACTACAGTGCTATGAAAATGGTTTCAAAAAGTATTACACACTACATTTAATGTTAAATATGATATTACTTCACATCCATTAATGACAGTACCTGAAATTAATGTGTTTTTACTCTTTTGGTAACCAGGTAAGGACCACTAGACACAAGGCCTGTTTACAGGGGTGGCCCAGGAGCACTGGTTCGTTTAAGTGAATTGCTCAGGGTCACACAGTATGAAAATGGTGGTTTTACAAATCAAACCCAGGTTTTCTGAATGTACTAAGCTTGTTCATAGCTCACTGCTCTAATCTGTAGACTATACTGCCAGCCCCAGTTGTCTGGGATTCTGTCTAGCACCGGTGCTGGCAGTGCTCCTCCATGTTAATGTAGTTTCTAAGGTAACCTGAAAGGAAGAGACCATCAGGGATTTTGCAGTATTCTGATGCCTGAAACCTTCCGCATATATTCTTGAAGTCCTCCAGCTTGCTTCTAGAGCCATATTGTATCCTGTCATAGCTGGCCTTCTTACCTAGTTCTGTAAGCCATTCTTCTACTGCTGGAGCTGTCTGATCCCTCCAATGTCTAAGAATATTTCTTTTCGCCATTATTAAGGCGCCAGTCAGCCATCGCCCCCTTTGCCTTACTATCTCTTCCCCTCCTAAATGTGTATGATTTGAGTCATGTCCTAAGATGACTAGTGGGGGGCAGTGTGAGGTTGGGAGAGGTTACTTTCCTACTGATCTACTGGATGGTGTCCCAGTATATCACTAGTTTTGGACACACCCAAATTATATTAAATTATATATAATCGGTGTGGGAGTTTAAGAGGGCATGGGGTACCAATATGAGACTGAACATGAGAGGCAAGGGAACAAAACAAAAAAGGGAATATGGTCAAAATGGCAAAAGAGCCATGGGGAGGAAAAATGGCGGATTAGATGGTCCAAGTGGACCTTTTCTGCCAACAGATTTCTATGTTTCTTTATGAGTAGTGGTTCCTGAATCCTTCCCATACCTCCAGCACTGATCTGTGGGCAGCAGGTGCCATTTGTGCAATTTTGCCTGTGTCCTATGCCACTGCTACAAGATCTTTAGTGGGTAAAATGTTTTTTGGAGTCCAGGCCTCCTTTGGTCGATGTCCTCCAGAAATTACTTCAGTCTAATGCAGAAATATCACAGCTGAGCTCCTGGCTCCATTGTTGTGAAACCTTGTGGAATGGATCTGGGTTCTGTTTGAGGAGCTCTCTACAGACGTGGCCCAACTCTGTGATGGTGTATCTTGGTGTATGATTATATCTAGAGTGGAGGGCTTGGGGAGTCTGCGTTGTTATCCAAGCACAAGGGTCAGAGTGTGACTAAGTTAAAGGCAGCACCAGTGATGCTGTTGTAGTAGGGCAAATTGTGATTGTAATTGTTGAAAGGACTTCAGATAACCATTGGCCCCATCTTCTACATCTTGAAACATCACTATTCTCTTTTCTCACCGGTCCCAGGGGCTAGCAATAGAGTGTGCAGCTGATGCAACTGCACTGGAGCTGGTGTGCCACCCGACCATCCTTACTGAGGCATGCCCGCTGTGTCACGTGTCCTGAGTGACACCACGTGACGGGACTCGGAGCCGGCGAAAACATACCACATGGTGGAGCAGGGACTTGGGAGCCGAGCCGAGCCTAGGAGCCGCCGCCAGTTTCTGAATATGCCCGATGTGAGCTGTGTGTTCCTGAGCGACCAGTCAGGACTGACAAGTGAAGCAGCGTACAGGAGACTGCTTGCCTGTCAGTCCTGACCAATGGCTGTGCCGCTGCAGTGAGTTGGGGAGGGCAGAAGGTGGACCAGAAAGAGGACACATCACATGCAAGTGCTTTGGAAGAAGAACAAAAAGCGCCATTACCAGGACAGCTAGGCAGACTTTTTCAGAGTTCTCAGTCATTCTCCAAATCAAACTGTTATCACTCCTATCACCGCAACCACCTCACCCACCACTGTATATTGTGTGGGCTTTAGGGAGGTTTGGGGAAAAGGAAAACATAGTTTTTTCAAATTGCAAAAAAAAAAAAAAAAAGCGAAAAGGGAGAGAGGTGAAGGAGATCGTCATTGTGGGGAAAAGCCAGGGCTGAGGGCTGGTGCTGCAATTGAACTAGCAGTGAGTCATCTGGGTCAGAGATGATGGCCCGAAACAGCACAGCATTTTTATTTTAAAAGAAAAAACAAAACACTAAAAAAGAATAAAAAACACTTTGGCGGGGGAGGAGACACTGAGAGGAGATAGATCTTGGGGAAAGGCAGGGCAGGACTGGCTGGTGTGTCTGCACAGTGCACTTGCACTGTCTGTCACTGAGTCTGACTGCAGCTGCGGGGTCAGAAGGCCCAGAAAGAAACAACAGTCAGCATTGCCATTTTTAAAAGAAAAAAAAAAAGAAACAAGGATACAAAAGGAAAAAGCAAAAAAGAAAAGAATAACACTCAGGGGGGAGGGGGACTAAGAAGAGATCTTGGGGATAGGCAGGGCTAGTGTGTGCCCAGAAAGAAACAACAGCATTTTAGAAAAAAAAAAGAAAGAAAACCTAAATAAAGGGCAAAAAAGAATAAGACTCAGGGGGAGGGAGAGGCGATCATGCAGAAGGGCTGGTGGTGTGCATTGACTGCTGCAGCAATACCTGAAGTGAGGCCTGTCTGATGGCCTAAGGAAACAAAAGAAAGAAACACCTTTAAAAAGAAAACATTTAAAAAAGGCTTTTTGAAGGGGAGAAAAATACTTGAGGAGGGGGATCATCGTGGGGAAAGGTGGTTGGTGATGAAAGATGGTCAGAACGTCTGAAAGGTCAGGTGGCCCAATGAAATAAAAGAAAGAAAAGCTTTTAAAAGGCTAAAAACATGCCAGCCCGGTGGCATAGAGGGTTGAGGCGCTGGCGCTTTACCTCACATCACGCCGGCGACCCAGGTTCAGGAATGGACTCGGGACTCCGGGAGCTGGCAGGGGAAGGAGAGGATTGAGCATCCGTAGAACTGCTCTCCTCTCCTGGGGTGGGTTGTGGGTCGACGTCCTGCTGTAACAGCCTCTGATGGAGACCAGGAGCTCTGCAGATGCATGTAGGAGGGAACAGTAGAAAAGCAGAAAATCCGCTTTGCGACGACCGAATGATGGCTGCCGGTCCACCGCTGCTGCCGATGCCCTGAAGGAGACCATTAACCTCAGCAGCACCTGGGGCCAAGTATGTGTAAATTTACAATGCCTTCCCCTCAAGACACGCCCGGCAAAGGTTATCCAAGTTACCCCCAAGGGCGGCTGCGATTTGAGGTTGGATGGCTCAGGAAGTGACAGGCAGAACAGCTGGGACCTAGGCAGCCTGAAGGAGTGGTGGGTCACAAGGCACGAAGGGAGAAAAAGAAATAAGACAAAAAAAAGGCTAAAGAGAAAGCATTTTTTAAGGCTTTTTGAAGGAGAAGAAGATGGGGGGGGGGGAGATCATGGGGAAAGGTGGGTGAAAAAACACCTGAAGTAAATTTACAGGGTCAAAAGGCTCAAAGAAACAACAAAACAAAGAAAATAGCTTTTTCAAAGCCAAAAAAGAAAACAGAGAAAGTAAGTACAAAAAAGGCTTTCTTGAAGTATAATAAAGTTAAGCACCACAAGCATCTCAATCTCATGCCTGTCCCTCCGACCCCTCCCCAACCATATCAAGAACACACATTAGACACATTTTTTAAGTAAATGCTATTAGACGCAATTGCAATAGAGTGTCTCAAGGCAAGTTGTCCTTGGAGAAGCACGAAATTTTGTAATTTGTCGGTCCCTGCGTACAGTGCCACTATCAGAGACTTTGTCAACAAAAGGAACGTAGATTCTCTGGTGATTGTTTCAACTAATCATTAGTAGCTAAATCTGCAGATTTTTTGTTAGCCACCATTGGCTGGACTGTGAATGCAACAACTGTGTGCAGTATAGGAGGGGAATCATAGCACGAGTGAGGTCGAAACATATTTAGCCAGTGCTAGTTCAAAAAGTTTTGAGTAAAAATGGCGACTGTTCCATCTAAAGATCTCAGCAGTGAAGCAAAGTGAAAGTTGAATGAAGAGAGGGCTGAAAAATTAAAGAAGCTACCAAAAATTCAAAGCTTTTTAAAGAAAGACAGTGCTGACACTTCCAAGAAGGATAGTGAGGTTTATAGTGATGAACCTTTGAAAGACAGTGATGTCCAGCAGGTTGCGGATACTGATGTGGGTGACTCAGTGCCACTGGACACCGAACAACACATCAGTAATAAATAATGAACGCAATACTGGTGGAGATAGGAAGGTCGATGATGTTGCAAGAAGTGTAGATAGCAGTGAAATGAGAGGTGGTGAAGTAATGATTGAAAGCAATGTGCATCTTGATAAACTGGCTTCAGAGCTTCAGAAAAATTCCCCACTGACAAAGCACACTTCAGTGAGCCCCTCAGTGCTAAAGACAAGCGGTTCATAATATCACATGGGCCATGCCAACCATCCGGCCCATTTCCATGTGATCATCTTCAGAAGGGGAGATGTTTCTCCAAAACCTACTACGAGAAGGAAAACAAAGCTGGTGTTAAACTACAGCGTACATGGCTATGCTACTCCCCAGCATTACACAGCGTATATTGCAAGGCTTGTTGGCTGTTTTCTAACAAGGATAGAGCTAATGCTACATGGGTGAATGGACTATGTGACTGGGGCCATCTGTCAGCAAAAACAGACTTGCATGAAAACTCAAGCCTCCACCTCCAGTGCTGCATGGTACTGGAACAATGGCATTTGCACAAGACATTAACGGATGATCTGGAAGAAACTATCAAGAAAGAAGCAAACTTCTGAAGGCAAGTGCATGACAGAATTATCAACGTTATGTTGACTTTGGCGATGTCTAACCTGGCGTTCAGGGGCTGCAGGGAGAGTATAAGGTTCAGTGCAAACTGTGGAAATTTTCTTTCCATTATTGCACTTCTCACAAAGTATGATCCAGTATTGGAAAAGCTACTAAGTACGCCAGAGAGAACAGTGAAATATTTAACCCTGACATACAGAATTAATTAACTGGAATACTCAAACTGTGTCAAGGACGAAATAATACATATCAATAAAGCTCCATTCTTTTCTGTCATTATTGACATCACTCAAGATATTGCGAGGAAGGATCAGCTCAGTCAAGTGATCTACTTTATGTCCATTGATGCAGACGGAAGTGGGAAACCAAGACATAAAAATAAACGAGTCCTTCCTGGGCTTCGTGGAAGTAGAAGACCAGTCAGCGGCTGGCTTGGAAGAGATGATTATTAGTAGTATTGAAAATAATAGGTTGTGCATATCCAAAATGCCAGGCCAAGGTTATGATGGTGCTGCAAATATGAGCAGCATATATGCAGGCATCCAAGCAAGAATTAAAGCCAGAGAAGCAAAAGTGACCTATGTTCACTGCCAATCCCTGTAGCCCTTACTACCTCCGAGTTAGTGAGGACCACATCCAGGACGGTGTCCAGCCTAGTCCGGGCACTAACTAGTTGTGTAAGTAGGCAGTCTTGCAGGGCATCAACCGCCTTTTGGCTCCTAGTAGAACCTGCCACTGGGATGCTCCAGTTAACAGTGGGCATATTCAGGTCTCCTACCACTTCTGTATCCCCTTTTTGTGCAACACCTCTGATCTCCTCTAGGAGCTCTTCATCCCTGCCCTCAGCCTGCCCTGGAGGCTGGTATACCACACCTATGTGGATCCTCTCCCTGGTTGCTGAGCTGAGTAGCATCCACAGGGATTCCACATCCTCCTTTTTGATGCTGTCTACTGAAATGGCATTTAATTCTTGCCTCACTTGATTTTATAACCTCCCCCAGGTAATTTAAATGCTCATCAGAGTACAGAGTGTCCCTGTGGAGTCTGGTGATTACTTTGGGTGCAGCAGGAATGGGAATATCATCCAGCACATACTGGATTCCTGATGACACCATGATTTTATAAGCATGTGCTTACTCCCAGAGCAGGTGACTACATCTGCCCATGTCTTTTTCCATGCAACTTAGGTCCCATGAGAAGCAGATCCCTAAAAATGTCCACTGCACCTGTGCCTCAGTCATGCTCCAAGGAAAGCCTGATCGTCTGTTTACCGAGGGATATGAGAGAAGGAGGAGCAGTGACTTGGTGATATTTACCTTGTATCCTGACCGTTTCCCACAGCATACTATTAATGCTAGCAAATGCGAAACTGACTTCTCAGGTTTGGTCAGGGTCAGCATAATGTTATGAGCAAAGGCCAAGGCTTTGTTCTCCCCTGTTCCCCAGGGTTATTCCATGAATCTGAGTGTGCTGACAGATGGCCTACAGAAGGAGACCCAGTGTCAAAATGAAGAGCAAGGGAGAGAAGGTGACAGCCCTGTCTTGTGCCTCTCCCCAAGGGGAAAGTGAGGGAGAGGACTCCATTTGGGGATGCTGATGATCTGTATATTTCGTGGAGATCCATCTTGATGTCATTGACTCAAAACCAAAGCAATGCAGGGTATGGAAAAGGTGACCCAACTCCACCTGGTCGAATGCTTTTTCTACATCCAGGGATATCAGCACCTCTGGTGAGTGAGGGGTGGAGGTATGCCAGATGATATTTAAAAGCTTATGCCTGTGCTTCAGTGGACAGGAGCTACCAACCACTACCCCTTTCCTGAGCTATTTAAGCAAGATTCCTCCAGCATCATTCGGAAGCACTGTTCTTTGATGCAGCCAGAGGCTCTTCTGGGGCTTTCCCCGTGTTTGTCTGCTCATTCCCTTTGTGCTTTTTTGCTTTCTGTTCAGTTTGTGCCTTCAGCAGCTTTCCAGGTCAGTATTTTTTTTTTTTTTTTTACTTTTACTAGCTGTAGCTTGTGCTTCCTTCTTTCTCTCAGTTAGCCACTCCTGCTGCACTCCCGTCCCCATGTAACTCTTGTGTTTCTTTCTGTTTGGTTCTTGGTGTGACTACTAATTTCTTCAGTATGTCCTACTTCTTTCATTCTGCTGTGTTGCTTGTGCTGTCTCCATCTTTTCCAGGCCACTTGCAATACCTCCTCTCGGTTCCACTGCCTCCTCAGTTGCTTTCCCCTGGCTTCCTAGCAAGGCAGCCGCTCCATTCCTGCTCTGTCTTTGAGTTGGTTTTACGCAGTCAGTCTGCTTCAGCATTTACCACCCTAGTCCTAGTGTGTATTAATGGTGCTTGGATAGTGCTTTTGTGGATCCGACTACCCTCTGTTGAGTAGTACTGATATTCGACCTGGGATATGACCAAAGCTGGATTTCCATATCGATAGTTGGATAGTTGTGGATCCAAGGTCAGATTAATCAGATCCAACCTAAGATAGTTGAATCCAGTGGTTGGATACCTGGATCTGATGGTTGGATCCATAGGATCCAGGTCAGATCCACAGATACCTTGGATACTTCCTGTGGATCCTAGGAGGTTGGATCCTTGGTCGGCTGTCAATGCCATCCGAAGCAATTCAATATCCAACCAAAATGATGGTATCCAATGTTATACGACCTGGTAGGATACTATCCAAGCAACACTAGTGTGTATACAGCTTCTAGCCTTTCCTGCTGATGCTGGATTTTACCTCATTTTGACCTTGATGTACGTTCAAATTTCAGTACCTTTTCAGGCATTGTATTTTTCATCAATATTAGTCATTCCATTCAGTAGTCATTATTCAGGTTGAATCTTTCCCTCAGGGTTCACCCTGCGGGTAGACAGCTCTTGCTTCCCTTGAAGTTTGCATCTTGCGGGTAGTCCCTCATCTCAAGTAGGTGTCCTTCTCCATAGGCCACTTGTATCCCAAGGCACCTCCCATCAATCCCACCATGTGATAATGTCCAATGCTCCAGGGGAAGCTTTAGCCATGCAGACCATCAGTCAGTGGCACCTCAGAGTGTAGCATCTAAGACTTCAACTGTCAGAGGGTGGAATTCTAAGCTCACAGGGATTTCTTTAGCTGTGCAGACCATGTCAGCAGCACCTCTGAAACATATTCTCCCTGCATCTGCCTAAGGTCCACCTACTCTAATTCCATGTTCCCTTCTTTTAGTTTCCATTCAAGGTTAGGCCTTCTCACAGTCTCAAGGTGAGTGATAGCCTTTCAGCCTTTGTTATTCTCCTCATTCCTTCGCTTAAAGGGGTGGGTCTTCTTTGTGGGAAACTTCCTTTAGTTGCAGAGGTCAACTTGTGGCACTTCACAATGTTATCCCATTAGTGATAGAGAGAACTATCCCTCCAGAAACTTCCCCTGAGTTTTATACTCCAAATTAGCATAATGAGCTGCACAATAATACTTTCCCAAGGAGAGATGGCGGCCAAGGCCATGGATCTCTTGAGATTTCCTCCATAGTGTTTTTTTCTCTCCTGAGTGCCGGATGCTATGATGTAGTTCATGTATTTACAGTAAGTATAGCATTTACTCTAGTAGTAGGTTTTCCACTGTGAGCTGGGGTTGGATGGTGGCTGTCATATCCTTCAATCCTGCCATTCCCTCTCTCCTTCAGGAAGTCATGTCTCAGTCTGTTATCAATCACCAGCTGCTGTTAGCCAGTACTCCACTCAGTCTCTGTGTTCACCACCTGCTTTGCAGTAGTTTTGGGCTCCTTCCTAAGGTACTGTTAGTGTAAAGGAATTATGTTCCACAGTACCCAGACAGGATGGTAATCCCTCACGGGACAGAAAGCGTGAGTGGCTAAAGTATCCATATATAATAGTCAACAATACATTCATTCAACTACCTTCAGACTATCAACAGTGTTGCACAAGCATAACTCCTCACTAAGTTGCATACACCCATTTAATTAAAAGACTATACTGGTGGGTCAATGGGTGGGAGCTACCAACCACTGCCCCTTTCCCGAGCTATTTAAGCCAGCTTTGTTGTAACCCACAGCATCATGTAATTAGAGTGATAGAGAGAGAAAGAGTTATTCCTCCAAGAAGTTCCCCTGAATTCTGAACTATAAATTAGTATGCTGAGCTGTCACAATAAGTTCTAATTGGCCAATATAGGAAGAAAAATATTTATATGCAAGATTTACCATTGAAGGAGGAGAGTGTGTACCGAATTCTCTGTCTGTACTGATGCATGCCATAAGCAGTAGTATCCCTAATGAAAAAAATATTCGAAGTTTGTGAATGAGCAAGGGTTGAACTGCTGATTTTGTGTTTGTTTGATGCTTGAGAGATGTATGGCTCTCTTGTTACCTAGCTCCTCACCAGTTACCTATCCATTAGTTGGGGAGTGCGCCTTAATTAAAAGAAGTTAATTTAGGCAGGGCACCTTATATAAAGTGCAAATAAAATCCTGCACTCATGGAACTAATGCAGGCCGCATACCAAAAGATGCAAAAAAACACATGTTTATTTGGATTCCAAAGCCTAAAGGATCACTAAGCCCCAGCACTTCACCTGTAACAGGCCTTTGTCAGGCAAGACGAAGGCCTGTTACAGGTTGAAACGCCAGGGCTTAGTGATCCTCTAGAATCTGGAGCTTGAATAAACTCATTATTTGCATCTTCTGTTATCTGGACTACATTATTTCCACGAGTGCGGGATTTTTTTGGATTGTATGTTTAGGGCTAGCCACCCGTTCCTCCACCGCCACTGTTCCGGGTCGCACTACTGTTTGTAGTTCTACCTTATATAAAGGAAGCCAATTTAGGTAGCTGCATTTTAGAATAGGGACCTAACTGATGAGTGGTCTACTTTGATATCTGGTAGCTGGACAGCTTCACTGCAGGGCCTTGAAGTGAATATCAAAAGATCCCCACTCCTATTGGAGATAAAATAAGTGACCGATTCAGGAAGAAAAAATATTATATTTGCAAGTGTTGCCATGGAGGGAGGATGTGCACTGAATTCTCTGTTTGTACTGATGCATGCCATAAGCAGTAGCATCCCTAATGAAAAACATTTAAAGTCTGTGAACGAGCAAGGGTTGAGCAGCCAAGTTTGTGTTTGTTGGATGCTTGGGAGATGTGTGGCTCTCTCATTAGCAAGCTGCTCACTAGTTGCCCACCCATTAATTGGGGATAGTACCTTATTTAAAAGAAGCCAATTTAGACAGTGCACTTTATATAACGGAAGCCAATTCAGACAGCTGAATTTTAAAACAGGGACTTAGCTGATTTGTGCTCTACCTTGACATCTGGTAGCTGGGCAACTTCACAGCAGGGATGAGAATACCAAAAAGACCCCCACTTGTACTGGGGATAGCATGCGTAAGTGGTCACTTCAGGAAGAAAAATACTAGGTTTACAAGATTTGCTGGGGTAGGGGGGGAGAGTGTGCACTGAATTCTTTGTTTGTACTGATGTATCTCATAAACAATTTTTGATTTTATTTATTTATTTATGCATTTGATAACTGGGTAAGTACACTGGTCCCAGGGACCATTTTCAGGCGTAACCTGGGCCGTATAGATGGCACATAGTGAAACAACATAAAAACAGCATAAAGAGTACAATAGCCGATGACCTTAAGACTATTACAAGTATCTACAACATAAGCACTTAGATACAAATTATATTACAAGAGCAGAGTTACAGAGAGATAAAAGTACACACGGTACTCCTAACATATTAGTTCGCCTAAGCATGGTGCACTGACAAGATTTATGTCAATGAAAATCTCAAAGCTACAGAAATTCAGAATACACGTAAGGAGCCAGAAGAACTGTGGGCACCCTGGAAACAGGAAATGGGACAACCATACGAACTGGAGTTGTCTACAGGCCTCCAGACCAGGGGGAGGACATAGACACATTACTGTTAGAAAATATACAAAACATGACAGCTAAAGGGGAGGTTCTGCTAATGGGAAACTTCAACATGCCATACACAGATTGGTCAGTACCAGCAGGAATATCTTCCAGAACTAGACACATAGTGGATTCCCTGCAGGGGGAAGGCCTCAAACAATTGGTACAACAACCCACAAGAGACATGGCTATCCTGGATCTAATACTGACTAATAGGGAAAGGATCAGAGATCTCCAGGTAGAAGGGCACCTGGACGCCAGTGACCATCACCTAGTATGGTTCAATTTGGCCACTAGAACTAAATCATCCCATTCCAAGGCAAAAATATGGGACTTCAGAGGAGCTGACTTTGATAAGATGGCCAACAGAGTTAAGCTAGCCCTGGCAAGATGAAATACAGGTGAGGGGGGTACAGGCAAAACGGGCAAGCGTAAAGGACGTAATACTTGAAGCAACATCCTATTGTGTCGGGGAGAAAAGCAAGAGCAAAAGAAGGAGAAAACCACTTTGGTTCTCAAAAACGGTAGCAGCAGAGATCAGAGCCAAGAGATTGGCCTTCAGGAAATATAAGGGAATGCAGTGGGATGATGATAGGAAGGTAAATCAAACTTCCTTAAGAGAAGCAGGGAAGGCAGTAAGGCAGGCAAAGGCCCAAACCGAGGAAACACTAGCACAAACAGTAAAAGAAGGGGACAAGGCTTTCTATAGATACATTAGTGAAATGAGAAAGTCCAGAGGGGGTATTGCTAAGATCAAAGGGTATAAAGGGGAGAGTGTGGAGGAGGAGGACCAAGGAAAAGCATCTATCAGGGTACTAAATGAGAAAAAGACCGAGGTAGAAAGGTCAGTGGGGGATGCTGCAACAGAAGGTAAAGCCATCAAAAAATGGAAAGCAATGAGTACCAATGCCCGTAGTCTGAGTAACAAGCTTCCTGAATTAGTGGCCTTGATGGAGGAGGAACATCTGGATATCGTGGCAGTCACAGAAAAGTACAGTTACGTAAGAACTTACCGTAACAGTAGATCTTTGAGAACAGCTCTTGCAGCAGGTTACACCATTAGGACTGAAGCTGGCAGGCGGCAGGACTCCACGGAAAAATTCTAGCTAGCTATCTTCAGCGGGGACCGCCCCCGACGTCAGTCCCGCCTCCGATGTCAGACGTCGTATATAAGGGGGCGGTCCCGCCAGATTCCCCAGTTCTCCCGCCGGAGACTTCCGGCAGTAGGCTGACATCGAAATGGGAGACCGAGGATCCACCATCAGAAGACAAAAGGGTAAAATTCCTGTTAACCAAGGCTTAGCCATGCCTCCTCCAAGGGGAAGGTGGGTGGGACTTGCTGCAAGAGCTGTTCTCAAGATCTACTGTTATGGAGTTCTTACGTAACTGTACTATCTTACTGTGGTGACACAGCTCTGCAGCAGGTTGCACCCATTAGGACTGATTCCCTGCCACAGTAGCGCTTATAAACACTCTGGGAGGAGGAAAACTAGGAGGAACATTCCAGATCCTGAATCTAGGACAGGAGACCCTGTAGCACAGCCAGGCTGAAGCCTGCTCTACGCCGTGAAGCGATGTCCAGGCAATAATGCCTGATAAAGGTATGTACAGAGCTCCAAGTGGCTGCAGCACAAATGGCAGAAGTGGAGACGTTTCGGAGTGCTGCAAAGGAGGTGGCCACACCCCTAGTGGAATGACCCCGGACTGATCCCGGGAGGGGCTTTTGTTTGATATCATAACAGTATGAGATACACTGGACAAGCCAGCGAGACAGGGACTGTTTGGATACTGGTTGGCCCATCATCCTTTCGGAAAAGGAGACGAAAAGTTGCTCCGAATTATGAAGCTGTCTAGTTCATCTGGGGTAATACCTCAGCTGCGGTGAACATCCAGGGTGTGGAGCAGTGCCTCTCCTCTATTAGAGTAATTTGGGAAGTAGACCGGCAGGTCAATATCCTGATTGAGAGTGAGTGTGGAAACCACCTTAGGCAAAAATTTAGGATTCGTCCTGAGGCATACTCTGTCCCGGTGGAAAATTAAATAAGGCTCTTTGCACATGAGAGCATGAAGCTCAGAAACTCTTCTCGCTGATGTAACAGCAACCAAAAACAATGTTTTCCACGACAGAAAACACAGCTCGCAATCCGCGGCAGGTTCGAGGGGGGGGTGCGAGTTGTTCCAGGACAAAGAGAGCAAATCCCATGGAGGCACTGGGTCCTTAATGGGAGGCCTAAGATGTAACACTCCTCTCAAAAATTCCCGAGAGGCATCTAATTGTGCCACTGTGCGCTGTCCCACCGGGAGGTGGTAAGCTGAAATGGCACAGAGGTGCACCTTGATAGAGGAGTAGGCGAGACCCAAACGGAAAAGGGAGAGCAGGTACTCTAATACCGCTTTTACCGGGCAACCTAAAGGGGAAAGGTCGCGTGCTTGCGACCATAAACAAAAACGGCACCATTTCATGGCGTACATTGCATGCATTGCCGGCTTTCTGGCTGCAGAAAGAACTTCCGCAACCTCTTGCGAGACCCTGTGATGCAAGATGGCTATGTCTCTAGGAGCCATGCATGCAGGTTCAGTGAGTGTAAGTCCGGGTGGACCAGTGAACCTTCCTCCTGAGACAAGAGATGGGAGCTGAATGGCAACAGGAGCGGAGGTTCCCGGGATAGCTGAATTAGCAAAGGGAACCAGATCTGTCTGGGCCAGAAGGGGGCCACCAGGATCATTGTTGCCTGCTCCCTGTGCAGTTTGAGAAGAACTCTCTGGATCAACGGGAAGGGAGGGAAAGCGTAGAGGAATCTGTCTGCCCAGGAGAGGGACAACGCATCTCGGCAGAAAACACCAGGCCCTGGATCTAGCGAGCAAAAATTGGGCAGTTTTGAGTTGGATGAGGAAGCGAACAAGTCCAACTCTGGAGTTCCCCATCGAAGAAACAGATCCTCTGCTACCTCTTGAAGAAGTTCCCACTCGTGGACTCTGGCCTGGGAACGACTCAGGCCATCTGCAATTGTGTTGTCCACCCCAGGAACATGTACTGTGATCAGATTCGCGCCGTGTCGGATTACCCAATCCCACACCCTCATAGCCTCCCTGCAAAGGGGGTAAGAGTGTGCGCCTCCTTGTTTGTTGAGGTAATACATCACCGCCGTGTTGTCTGTCTGAAGCAGGAGAGTACTCGGCGGGATCTCTGACTGAAATGCCTGCAGGGCATAAAGAACCGCCCTCATTTCTAGGACGTTGATCTGGAGGTGGGCCTCCTGAGATGTCCATGATCCCTGGGACTTCACCCCGTCCAGGTGTGCTCCCCACCCTAGACCTGAAGCGTCTGTGGTGAGGATTACCTCTGGGGACGGCGCTATAATTGGGACGCCCGTAGAGAGTGTCCCTGGGTCTAGCCACCACTGCCAGTCTTGAATGACAGTGTTCGTGATTCTGACTGGATGCTGCATGTGGTCTTGCCTTTGATCCCATTGCACCTTGAGCATCCGCTGAGTTACCCGCAGTGGAGCCTTGCGAAAGGGACGGTAGGAATGGCTGCAGCCATGTGTCCGAGCAAGCGAAGGACCGACCTGGCTGGGATGGTCTTGTTCGACGAAAGCTCCCTGATGAGGGATCTGATGCGCTCCGCTCTGTCGTCTGGAAGAAATGCTCTTCCCTGAACGGTGTCCAGTACTGTGCCTATAAATTGCAGTTTCTGAGACGGTACCAGGAGAGACTTCTCGTGGTTGATTAGGATGCCCAGAGCTTGAAACAGGTCCTGGGTACTCTGGATCGCCCGTAACAATGCCTCTCTGGAGGCAGCCATGAGAAGCCAATCGTCCAGGTACGGGAACACATAATGGCCCTGTCTCCTTAGAGACGCCGCCACGACTGCCATGCATTTGGTAAAGACCCTGGGTGCTGATGACAGCCCGAATGGAAGGGCTCAGAATTGAAGGTGATGGCCGAGAAACTCGAAGCGCAGGAACCTCTTGTGCACTTAAGCTATAGGGATGTGCAGGTATGCGTCCCGCATGTCTAGAGATGCTAAGAAGGCATCCCGCTTCAGCATGGGAATGAGACCCAGAAGAGTCACCATGCGAAATCTCTTGTAGGCGACTGACAAGTTGAGGTCGCTGAGGTCCAGAATCGGACGGAGGTCCCCTGTTTTCTTTGGAACCAGGAAGAAGTGGGAATAGTGTCCTTGTCCTCTCTGGTTCTCCGGAATGTACTCTATCACTCCCTTTTGCAAGAGCGCGAGTACTTCTTGCCAAATCAGTGACTTGTGCTGACCCGGGTACCGGGAAAGCAAAGGAGGCCTCGAGGGTGGCTTTTCTGCGAATTCGATAAAGTGGCCTCTTCTGACCAACTGAAGAACCCACCTGTCGGTGGTTATAGCCTGCCATCCCGGCAGGAAGTTCGCAATGCGACCCCCGACCATGACTTCCCATTGATCCTGAGGGGCGGGGGCCGGAAAGGAGTCAGGCTGTGGCGGTTGAGGGTCCCGCTGGCTGGACCGGCTTAGGAGTACGCTGGCCTCGGCCTGCGGGTTGTTTCCCCTGGGCTCTGTGAAAGCCGGAGCCCCTCTGTTGTGGAGCGGGGCGGGACTGTTGTCTCTGTGTCCATCCACGAAATCGGCTTTGGTTCCCACGAAAGGAACTAAGCTTGGGTCGGTACATGGCCTGAACCGATCTCACCGCCTTCCCGACCTCTTGGAGTTTGGTAATTATCTTCTCTGAGGGTTTACCAAACAAGACTTCTCCCTTGAATGGGGCGTCCATGATATTCTTCTGGATGTCCGGGGTAAAACCGGAGATGCGTAGCCAAGAGTGTCTCCGGAGACATATGCCTGAAGCTGCTGCTCGGGCCGAGGAGTCCGCGGAGTCGTACGCAGCTCGGAGCACTTGGGTTCCCACGTCCGAACCTGTACAAAGGAGCTGTAGCATCTCCTCCTTCTGCTCATCTTCCGGCAGTTTCTCAGCCGCATCCAGACCCTGCTCTCACAGGGCATTTTGGAACTGCACCATGTGGGTCAAATAGTTCAGGGATCTGATGGCTCAGGTAGCGGAAGCATACGTGCGCTGACCCATGGCGTCCAGCTGCTTGGACTCTGGGTCCGGTGGCAGGGTGCTCAAATGTTGCAGTCACTGGGACTGGTCATGAGAGGCTGTTATGACCAGAGAGTCGGCCTGAGGATGCTGAGTCAAGTACTGGTCTTCCCTGGGAGCCTTGTACAAGCGATCAGCCTTCTTCGGCTTCGCCGGGAGTGAGTGTGGACGCTTCCATGCTGCCTTGGTGACGTCCACGAAAGTGTGTACCAAGGGTGGCACCACCACAGGCTTGGGGTCCTTCTGCCGAAGATACTTCGCAAGGCGTAGCCTTCCGGGGTCTAGCACTTCCTCATCCCATCCCATGGTCTTTTGGATGTGCCTCATAATATCCGAGAACAAAGGGTCATCCGGAGGAGACTTTGGCATCTCACGTGGGTCCAGAGAAGGGATGAAGAGAGGAAATGGGGATCTGGCTGTTGAGAACTCTGATCCCGTGTCCTCCGTCGAAGGCGATCGTCGGCGTCTTCTGGGTCTGTTAGGGCTGGGTGACCTGGAAGAGGATTTGGACGGAGGTCTCCGTTTGTCTGGTCTTCCCCTTGGAGGTGTTCTGTACTCCCAGGGAGGAGGTAACCGGCCTGCCGACCCCGATGGAGAGGGGGGCGCAGGAACCGGAGGAGCAACCGGTGTAGGAGGAGGAGGAGGAGGAAGAGGAGGTGGAGTGGGGACCATGTCTTTCTTGATGGTGTCCCACCAATAAGTAAACAGCTCCTTCACTTCCGAAAAGGAAAGGCCCGACAACGACCCGGGCGCCGGTGGACGGTCGTCGGGTCACGGCGTCGGCTCCACAGGGGGCTCAGGTGGTGAGGAGGGTTCCCTGGGCATCTCGACAGGACTGGGGTCGCCCATCTGGTCCTTGGGCTGAGTCAACTCCTCCTCAGTGATGGTCTCCTGACCGACGTCGGTCGGAGGTGTCGGGGTCCTCTTCTCTATAGGAATGGCGCCGGTCCTCCTACCGGTGTCCGGTGATGCGTTGGCCTGGCTGGCGATGGTCTTCTGGCTGATGGCGGCTCCAGGGACCTGTGGCAAGAGGTCGACGATGGACGCACTGGCATCGGATTGTGCAGCCTCTTCAGAGAGGTAAGCTCTTTGGTCTTGCGAGGCGGCAAGGAGGCAGACCTGACGTCGGGTTCAGAAAGGCGGGAACCTGACTTATGGTGATGGCGGCGGTCCCCCAACTTGGCCAGGGCCTTGGAGGACAAGGAAGGCCTGGGAGTCTTGGCCTGGGAAGAGGATGAAGACTTTCTCACCACAGCGGGGGGAGGCTGAGAGCTGGCCCGGGAAGGAGAGCGGTCGGACCTGGAAACAGAGCTGCGCGAGTCGGAGGCCCTAGACGGGGACCTGGAAGGGGCCTTCTCCTTATGCTTCTCAGCATGCTTGTGGGCCTTCTGCGAAGAATCCCCCTTGGAAGCCATGGTCTTGAGTTTCTCTTCTAGCAGGAATGCCTGAAGGGCCTTCTGGCGTCGGATCCGGGTTCTGCTATTAAAACCCTGGCAAAAGGAGCAGGACCGGGTGTCGTGGTCTGGGCCTAGGCACCGGACACAGGCCGAGTGCGGATCCTTGAAAGGGATCTGCTTCCCACAAGCACACTTCGAGGAGTGACCGGAGGTCGGAGAGGACATCAGCGAAGAACTTGATTGTAGAGAACAAATTTCCTTAGGAAAAAACTTTACCACGCGTCGCGCGCTAGAGACTGAACCGAAGGGTCGAGACATGCAAGTCGACGGCGGGAAAGAACTGGAGGATCTGGCCGGACTGCCCCCTTATATACTACGTCTGATGTTGGAGGCAGGACCGACGTCGGGGGCGGTCCCCCCTGAAGATAGCTAGCTAGAATTTTTCCGTGGGGTCCTGACGCCTGACGGCTTCAGTCCTAATGGTGTAACCTGCTGCAAGAGCTGTGTCTCGAAGTAAGATCATGGTTCGCACAAAACCATGACTGGGACGTAAACATATCAGGATACACTATCTACAGGAGGGACAGAGAGGGTAAAAGAGGAGGAGGAGTAGCTCTTTACATAAGGGAAGGAATCAAAGCAACAGAACAAAAGGGAAAACAGGGAGGAGAAGAAGCACTGTGGGTAAATTTGGAGACTGGCAATGGCACCACAATCCGCATAGGGGTTGTGAGCAGAGGCTCCTCTCAGGGGAGGAGATGGACAAGGAAATGATAGAAAGTATACTTAGCATGGCAGAAAAGGGAGATATTGCTGATGGGCGATCTGAATATGCCAGATGTTAGCTGGAGTGCAGTTGCAGCAGCCACTTGAAGATAGGGGTTATTCTAGATGCCCTACAGGGGGCATGCCTTAGACAACTAGTATTGGAGCCCACTCGAGAGGGAGCAATCTTGGACCTGGTTCTCTCAAATGGAGATGAAGAGAGGATCACAGATGTAGAAGTGGGTAGTCATCTGGGAACTAGCGACCATCGAACAGTATGGTTCACAATAAACACAGCAACAGAGTCAAGCCATACAAAGGCAAAGGTACTGGACTTTAGGAGGGCTGACTTTGCTAAAATGGGTGAGTGCCTAAGGAATGCACTAGCAAATGGGCAGGAAGGAGGGGTGGAAGAACAATGGGGAATAATAAAAACTGCCATCACAGAGGTAACAAGCCTTTGTGTGAAGCAAATAAACAAAATTAAACGATGTAAGAAACCACTATGGTTCTCAAAGGAAGTGGCAGTGAAGGTTCAAGAGAAAAAGAAAGCTTTCAGGAAGTACAAGGAATCACAGAAGGAGCAGGACAGAGAACTGTATCAGTTAAAGCAAAAGGAAGCTGGGAAAGCAGTCAGAACAGCAAAGGCCCAAACCGAGGAAAAGATAGCCAACTCAGTTAGAAGGTTGATAAAACCTTTTATAGGTACATCGAGGAGCGAAGGAAGACCAAGGGAGGATAGTGAGGCTTAATAAAGGGGGTGGGCAGAGGGTGACTGTGAAAAGGCAGAGATACTAAACAAATATTTTTGCTCAGTATTTACAAAGGAAGAGGAGGTACCTAAAACAAACAGTAGAAACACTCTGGATACAGAAGTTGATACCAGCCCATTTACAGAAGAAAGGGTTCTGAAAGAACTCTTAAAACTGAAGGTGGACAAAGCAATGGGGCCTGATGGGATTCATCCCAGAATTCTAAAAGAACTAAGGTAGAATTAGTGACACCACAGACTACCCTGTTTAACAAATCATGGGAGGATGGGGTGGTACCCGAGGACTGGAGGAGGGCAGATGTGATTCCCCTTCACAAAAGTGGGAGCAAGGCAGATGCGGGAAACTACAGACCTGTTAGTTTAACCTCAGTGGTAGGGAAAATGATGGAATCACTTCTGAAGGAAAGAATTGTCGAGTATCTAGAGGCCAGAGGGGCACAGGACCCAAGGCAGCATGGATTCACAGCAGGAAGGTCATGCCAGACAAATCTGATCGAGTTCTTTCACTGGGTGACCAAAGTAGTTGATCAGGGAGGGGCTGTGGACATGGCCTACCTAGACTTTAGCAAGGCATTTGACACAGTCCCACACAAAAGATTAATATACAAGTTAGCTAGCCTGGGAGTGGGTCCCAAGATGACAGCCTGGGTAAAACATTGGCTGGAGAATAGGACACAGAGAGTAATAGTAAATGGAGTCCACTCTGAAGAAAGGGGGGTTACTAGTGGGGTACCACAGGGTTCAGTATTAGGACCAGTCCTCTTCAATGTCTTTATAAGCGACATTGCAGAGGGACTGGAAGGAAAATTATGTCTCTTTGCAGATGACATAAAGATCTGCAGCACAGTTGATGCACAAGGTGGGGGGGAAAGGATGAAAAGGGACTTGGCAAGGTTAGAGGAAGGGTCAAATGTATGGCAGCTTAGAATCAATGCTAAGAAGTGCAAGGTAATGCACCTGGGAAACAAAAACCCACGGGAAGAGTACACAATGGGGGTGAGATACTAACAACAACAAAAATGGAAAGGGACCTGGGGGTAATCATATCAGATGACCTAAAGGTGGGCAAGCAATGTGAGAGGGGCAAGGAGGGCTGGGGGATACTGGGATGCATAGGGAGAGGCATCACCAGTAGAAAACAGGAAGTTATTATCCCTCTGCAGACAGCTGGTCAGACCCCATCTGGAGTACTGCGTGCAGTTCTGGAGACCCAGTCTTCGCAAGAGACATAGACAGGATGGAAGCTGTCCAGAGGAGGGCAACTAAATGGTGCAGGGTCTGCACGGAAGACATATGAAGAGAGACTTAAGGAGCTTAATATATATAGCCTCGAGGAAAGGAGGGAGAGGGGGACATGATAGAAACTTTCAAGTACCTCAAGGGAATCAACAAAGTCCAAGAGGGTAGCATCTTTCAAAAAGAGGTGTGCAAGAACAAGGGGGCACAATTTGAAGATGGGAGGCGCTCAGAGGTAATTTAAGGAAGTATTTTTCACAGAGAGGCTGTGGATGCATGGACTGGCCTTCCGAGGAGGTCATGGAGTCAAAAACAGTGGTGGAATTCAAGCATGCATGGGACAGTCATAAAAGGCAATTCTAGGGGTGGGGGTAGGAAGAAGTAGGCTGCTGGTTAGCATAGGATCTGCAGCTTATCCAGTGAGGCAGGGAAATGGGCAGACTGGGTGGGCTCAAGCGGTCCTTATTCTATGTTCTATCCTAAATAGTCTCTGCTTCAGTATTTACGAGAGAAGGTAGGGCAGAGCCCACAGCTCAGCACCATGGACACAAGGGGGGAGGGAGGTGTGTATAAGTCCCTTCACAAAAGAAAGGGTCCTACAAGAGCTCTGTAAGCTCAGGGTGAACACGGCAATGGAATATGATAGCATACATCCCAGGGTACTAAAGAAGCCAAGGGTGGAACTAGCAGAGCCATTAGCAGAACTGTTTAGTGAGTCTCTGAGCATATGAGAGGTCCCAGAAGACTGGAGAAGGGCTCATAAGATCCCGCTCCACAAGAGTGGCAGCAGGGAGGAGGCAGGAAACTACAGATCAGTCAGTCTTACCTCAGTAGTGGACAAGATTATGGAGGCACTCCTTAGGGAAAGGATAGAGCAACACCTGGAATCCACAGGAGCACAGGATCCAAGAAGCATGGGTTTACAACAGGAAGGTCCTGTCAAACTAATCTCATAGATTTCTTTGACTGGGTAACCAGAGTGGTGGACAAAGGGGATGTAGTTGATGTCGCTTTCGATACTGTTCCACATAGAAGATTGATTAATAAGCTGGGTAGGCTCGGGGTGGGTGAGAGGTTGGTCAACTAGGTGGCAAACTGGTTGGCAGGCAGAAAACGGAGAGTGGTGGTAAATGGCATACAGTCAGAAGAGATGCAAGTCACAAGTGGGGTACCTCAATGATCAGTCCTGGGGCCAGTCCTCTTCAATATCTTCATCAGTGACATTGCAGATGGACTGGAGGGTAAGGTTTGCCTGTTTGCAGATGACACCAAGATCTGCAACAGAGTAGATGATCCAGATGGGGTGGGCAGAATGACAAGAGATCTGGAAAAACTGGCAAAATGGTTGGAAGAGTGGTAACTGGGGTTTAACGCAAAGACGTGCAAGATCACGCACATAGGAAAGAGAAACCCTGATGCTACCTATAGGTTGGGAGGGGAGTTGCTGGCAATCTCAAGGGAAGAAAGAGACTTGGGCATCATCATCACAGATGACCTGAAATCATCCAAGCAGACCACTAAAGTAGTAGGTAAGGCTGACGGATGTTGGGGTGTATTAGTAGGGGTATCACAAGTCATAAGAGGGAGGTAATAATCCCTCTTTACAAGACACTGGTTAGGCCCCATCTGGAGTATTGCGTGCAGTACTGGAGGCTGCACCTGCACAAGGACATTAACAAAATGGAGGCAGTCCAGAAAAGGGCAACCAAAATGGTGCAGGGACTGCATCAGAAAACATATGAGGACAGGTTAATGGAGCTCAGTATGTCTGTCCCATCACTGTTGCTAGCCTGGGGCATTCAAGAAGGCAGCTAGAAGAGGACCTCAGTAGACGAGCATTATGCCTAATAGGCCTGAGTCCAGATAGTGGGAATCTGTCACCTTCATGGAGGATTTTAAAAATGAGTGATCCAAATAGCTTGTCCCTACGAGCTTGAGGGGAAAGCCACCTAAGCATTTGATATAAGGTGCAGTGGTGAGTACAGTAAGGTGCTTCTGTCACGTACCTACAGATGTTTTTATACACTGTATTCAAGTGATTTAGAAGTTGAGGCGATGTTGAGATGACCGGAGAGCAGTAGTTTAGGATGGGAAGAAGGGTTCCATGCCCAATAGCCAGTCTGGCCTCAGGGGTCAAGAGGTGTTTAGTCGATAGCACACTCCCAGTCATTGGTTTACCCTTTTGACTACCTGTCCTATATGAGTAGGGAAAGTTAAGGATGGGTCCAGAGATACTCCTAGGTATTTGAAATCTTTGGCCTGCTCAATTAAGGATTCATCTGGGATTTTGATGTTCAGATTGAGTGAGTGGCTTGTGAGCCTAGGTTTGGAGCCAAAAAGCATAGCTTTAGTTTTGCTAGCATTGACAATAAGTCTATGTTGGGTGAAGCATTGAATTTCTTTTCCTTTTTTTTTACTTACTTTTTATGCCCCCTCATTATCACATCTGGTCCTTCCCTCTGGTTCCCCCAATGCATCACTCAGGCTGTGCCGAGAGGACCAGAGGACAATTTTCTCCATTGCTGCCCCACTCCAGTCAACATAGGTATCCCGGATAACCCCCTGGTAGGGGCAGAGCGGTCCCCCTTTTCCCCTCCGAAACCTCAGGGGAGCGTACACTTGGAGCTGTATCTCCGACTCCTCTCGGTTGTGGTGAGAGGGCCCGTCTTCTGGCCCAGATGTGGTTTTCCTGTGTAATCCCTAGGTGGCGCTATTCTAAGGGCTACTACCCCTGCCTGTATGGCTATACACAGGTTGAGGGGCCTGAGTTCACTAATAAGGTGCCTCCACCCAGAGTAGTGGTATTGGGGTTGTTTGTCTGTTCTGGTATAGCCCTCTGGGAAACTGTAACCACCCACCAACCATCCTAGTGGCCCAATATCTGACACAGTAGTAAATTCACAGTCAGTGTGAAACAGTAATAATATGCTCACGCCCTTCACACTTACCACCAGGGCTGGGCTTGCAGTAACTTCCCTGGAGACCCCCTGTAAGATAAGATTAGCAATACAGTAGCACAATCTTACTACTGTAACCCAACTAATAGTATGCACACTAGCCAGGTTAAACATGAAACAAGACAATCCAGTTTATTTAGAGGCAGTGGACAAGGAACGGGCATGAATCTAGGCAAACGATTCATAATCTGACTTAGTTTGGGGATTGCATGCACTCTTTGTCCCACACTGACAGTCACACAACATTGGGTACCCAGGATGGTAAGTTTGGCTAGCCAGAGGTGTTGCCCAGGGGTGGCCGGTGTTGCAGCTGATGTTGGGACCCTTGGTAGGAAGAAAAGGCAGTTAACATACAACACAACCAGATGATTATTTGTAATCCGAGCCAGATGGCTCAGTCTCTTGCAAATCTAGAAACAAAAACAATTAGATGGTACCACAGATGATCCAAATATTTGTTGCAGGGAACTACCCTGATTTGTACTCACTCTTCCAGGTTACTGCTGGAATGCAGCCGAGATGGAGACTTCATGGCATTTCCAATGAGCATGGGGAAGCAGGGCTGACACGACACACCTCCTCTTCACAACCTTTCCCCCAGGTGGCCGCAACCTGTGTGGTGTTGCTGCGCAGGGGCTGGATCCCTGAGCCGGTCTAACAGTTTCTGGTGCAGGAGTAGCGGCCTAGGCCGAATTGGCAGGGCCCAGGCAAGATTTGTATCTGTAAAGTAATGTACTGTGTATCTGTATTTTCATTTTATGGTTGTAATTTTTTTATGTTTTGTCAGTGTATAAATGTAAGGTATAGCCGAAAAAGGGCAGTGCCCTGTCCACTACCTGGTTAAAAATAAAAAATGAAAAAAAAATAGAAAAGATGAGCAGTATGGCAATGTTCATGATCTTCTGCTGGTGAAGCCTCCTGCTGGTGTAACAGGTTCATTCGTGGTTAAGCAGGTCGTGACCCATGTAACACATTCAGCACATTTAAATCAACAGCTAACTTAGAAAACAGTTCAGATATAGTCCGGTTGAAATTCTGCAGCTTTACTGAAGAAACCTTTCAATCGGAGTTTGTCTCGCACACAAGCTGGGCCGATCACTTCAGGAGCAAGTCTTCGGTCCAAATTGCAAGCAGCACTAACAAACTTCTTTTCTTCTGCCGCAGTTCCAGGCTGGAATTGGACATGTCTGACTCCTGCTATAGGATGTCTCGATGCAGGAGAAAGGTGGCAGGGAGGCAAGTTGGGCCTCTTCCTGACGATTCCCTTATGCTCCTTCTGGGAGCAGCTGCTCGAAAGCTCGAGCTGTTCACACTTCAACCTCCAACTCTAACTGATCCACTGTCTCTTGTTCCTCTGAGGATTTCCCCTGTAAATCCAGGCTTGCTATTGGCTGAAGGGGCTGTTAGCTATAGTTTGGCCCCCCCCAGGCCAAATTGGCGCCAACGGAAAAACTACAAAACTACAGAATTTTCTTCTCACAGCACACTGGGATTTGGATCCATGTTAGGTCTCCAGTGGTTCTATTGGTCCAATTACTGGAAATCCCCGACCTAACATGGTTGCTCCCATCCAAATGAATGATCTGCAAATAAAACAGGTTAGACAAAGTTCTCTATCTCTAATATAACATAAAAACATAGACTTTGACGGCAGATAAGGACCGCTTCGTCCACCTAGTCTGTCCATTTCCCTACCTATTGGATAAGCTGCAGATCTTAGTTAACCAACAGCTTACTTCTTCCTACCCCCAACAGAATTGCCTTACATCTGTCCAACGCATTCTTGAATTCCCCCACTTTTTTTGACACCATGACCTCCTCAGGAAGGCCGTTCCATGCAGCCACCACCCTCTCCGTGAAAAAATACATTCTCACAATGCCCTTGAGCAGCTCCCCCCTCTATCTTCAAATTGTGTCCCCTTGTTCTTACGCATCTCTTTTTCTGAAAGATGCTACCCTCTTGGAGTTTGTTGATTCACTTGAGGTACTTGAAAGTTTCTATCATGCCCCCCCCTTCTTCAAGAATATACATATTAAGCTTCTTTAGTCTCTCTTCATGTGGCTTCTGTTGCAGACCCTGCACCATTTTAGTTGCCCTCCTCTGGACTGCCTCCATCCTGTCTATGTCCTTGCAGAGATGCGGCCTCCAGAACTGGATGCAGTACTCCAGATGGGGTCTCACCAACTGTCTGTACAGAGAGATAACATCTTCCTGCTTTCTACTGGTGATGCCTCTCCCTATGCATCCCAGTATCCCCCAGCCCTCCTTTCTGCCTTCTCACATTGCTTGTTTACCTTTAGGTCATCTGATATGACTACCTGACTACCCCCAGATCCCTTTCCATTTTTGTTGTTGTTAATACCCACCCCCTGTGTACACTTCGCCTGAGTTTTTGTTTCCCAGGTGCATTACTTTGTACTTCTTTGCGTTGAATCTAAGATGCCATACATTTGACCATTCCTCCAACCTTGCAAGTCCCATTTCATCCTTTCCACCCCACCTTGCGTATCAACCCTGTTGCAGATCTTTGTGTCATCTGCAAAGAGACATACTTTCCATTCCAGTCCCTCTGCAATGTCACTTATAAAGACATTAAAAAGGACCAGCCCCATTACTGAACCCTGTAGTACCCCACTAGTAACCCTCCTTTCTTCACTGTGGACTCCATTTACTATTACCCGTAGTGTCCTGTTGTCCAGCCAGTGTTTTACCCCGGCTACCACCCTGGGACCCACTCCCAGGCTGGCTTATTTGTTTATTAATCTTTTGTGCGGGACTGTGTCAAATGCCTTGCTAAAGTCTAGGTAGGCCATGTCCACAGCCCCTCCCTGGTCTACTACTTTGGTCACCCAATCAAAGGAATCAACTAGATTTGTCTGACATGACCTTCCTGCTGTGAATCTATGCTGCCTTGGGTCCTGTGCCCCACTGGCCTCTAGGTACTCAACAATTCTTTCCTTCAGAAGTGATTCCATCATTTTCCCTGCCAATGAGGTCAAACTGACAGGTCTGTAGTTTCCTGCCTCTGTCTTGCTCCCACTTTTGTGAAGGGGAATCACATCTGCCCTCCTCCAGTCCTCAGGTACCACTCCATCCTCCATGATTTATTAAAAGGGTAGTCAGTGGTGTTATTAGTTCTTCCTTTAGTTCTTTTAGGATTGCAGGTTGAATCCCTCAGATTTAGTGCTTATCCACCTTCAGTTTAAGAATTCTTTCAGAACCTTTTTCTGTGAAAGGACTAATATCAACCCCCCTATCCAGAGTGCTTCTATTGACTGGATTAGGTATCTCCCCCTGCTTTTCCATTGTGAATACTGAGCAGAAGTATTCATTCAGTATCCCTGCTTTTTCACCTCACTCTCTGCCCAACCACTTTCCTCTTTATTCAGCCTTAGTATCCCTGCCTTAGTCTTTCTTTGCTCCCTAATGTACCTATAGAAGGTTTTATCCCCCTTCTTAACCGAGTTGGCTATCTTTTCCTCGGTTTGGGCCTTTGCTATTCTGACTGCCTTCCTCGCTTCCTTCTGCTTTAACTGGTACAGTTCTCTGTCCTGCTCCTTCTGTGTTTCCTTATACTTCCTGAATGCTATCTTTTTGTCCCTTACCTTCCCCGCCACTTCTTTTGAGAACCATAGTGGTTTTTCCTTTCATTTTGATTTGTTCATTTGCTTCACGCAAAGGCTCGTTGCCTCTGTGATGGCAGTTTTGATGTTTTCCCATTGTTGTTCCACCCCACCTTCTTGCCTGTTTGCTAGTGCTTTTCTGAGGCACTCTCCCATTTTAACAAAATCAGCCCTCCTGAAGTCCAGTACCTTCACTTTTGTGTGGCTTGACTCTACAGCTAAGTTTATCGAAAACCACACTGTTTGGTGGTCGCTTGTTCCCAGATGGCTACCCACTTCAAGATCAGAGATCCTCTTTCCATCCCCATTTGAGAGTACCAGATCTAAGAATGCTCCCTCCTGAGTGGGTTCCAAAACTAGCTGTCTGAGGCATGCCTGCTATAGAGCATCGAGAATGGCCCTGCTCTTGGATGTAGCTACAGCAAAGGTGCTCCAGTTAACATCTGGCATATTCAGGTCCCCCATCAGCAATATCTCCCCTTTCTCTGCCATCCCAAGGATGCCTTCTATCATTTCCTTGTCTATTTCCTCCCCCTGAGATGGGGGTCTGTATACAACCCCTGTGCGGATTGTGGCGCCATTTCCAGTCTCCAGGGTGACACACAGTGCCTCCTCTCCTTCCTGTTTACCATTTAGTTCTGTTGCTTTGATCCCTTCTCTTACATAGAGAGCTACTCCTCCTCTTCTTCTTCTTCCCTCCCTGTCCCTCCTGTAGATTGTGTACCTTGGTATGTTGACATCCCAGTCATGGTTCTCTACGTACCATGTTTCTGTGACTGCCATGATATCCAGGCATCCCTCTTCCATCGAGGCCACCATTTTGGTGAGCTTTTTACCTAGACTATGAGCATTGGTACTCATTACCCTCCATTTTTTATGGTTTTATTTCTTTTTTCCCCATCCGTGTCCTTACTGCCTTTATCTTTTTCTCCATTTACCCCTGCCCTTCTCCCTATCAACTGCTCTAGCTTGGTGTTTACCTCACTAACTACCCTGATTTTGGGGGGGGCTAGGATTTCCCTTCTCCTTTTCATTGCCTCCCCCCTTGGCTAGTTTAAATGCTTGCCAATGAAGCATTTAAACCTATCATTTAGGATCCTGGTTCCCCTCCTGGAGAGACGCAGACCATCGCACCTGTATAGGCCTGCATCCCTCCAGGTGGGGCCCCAGTCCCCAATGAAGCCAAATCCCTGAGCTCTACACCAGTTTTTCAACCAGTCATTGAATCCCATAGTGCACAGTACCCTAGCCTCATCCATGCCACAGAGAGGTAGCACTTCCAAGAAAGTTACCATGTGTGCTACTTGCCTAAGGCCTCTTCCCAACTCCACAAATTCCTGTTGCACTGCTCTGATCCCATTCTCAGCCAGTTCATTCATCCCTAGGTGGATAATGACATCCAGCTCACTCCCCCTTGCAGCTGCTCCCACGATCCTAAGGATTCATTTCCTGTCCCTCCAAGCCATGGCACCAGGAAGGCACCTTACCTCCCTTTTCCCTCCCTCCCTCAGTTCTACACCCCTAACAATTGAGTCCCCCACCAGGAGTTGTTTCCTTCCCCTGTGGGATCCTGTGCTACTCTCCTGTGGGTCTCCATTGTGGAGGTTCCCAGCATCCTCCTTGGTCTCCACTGTGGGTGCCTCCATAGAGGAACCATGCTCCGCCAGAGTGGCGAATGAACTGTGGAGAGGCACAGCTTAAGGGATGCACCTCTGTTCCACCACCCTCACCCTCCCTGAGCCCACCGTGGTCCAATCACTCCTCTTTCTAGGCAACCTCTGAGGTAGTGGCAGTGGCCTGGGTGGTCCCTGGGTGGGGGAGCAGGTTTCCTGAATTATTGCCAGGTCAGTATGGAGATGAATAACCTCTTCCCTCAGACCAGAGAGGTGCCTGCAAATAGGGCAGCAACACAGTCTCCAGAATGTCTCCTGTAAGACTGCTGCTCCACAGCCAGTGCATTGCACCACTCTCCACATGTTTGTGTCCCTTCCTGTTACAGATGCTTCTCTTTTGTTGTTTTTTTTTTGTTCTTGTTTTAGTGTATACAAGCTTGTGAGTGTCTCTACCCCTATTCAGTGTGCTGTGTCTTTAAGGATATGAACAGTTGTGTGTTATTAGCAGTTTTGGGGAAGTGATGTCAGAACCCCTGCTATAAAGGAAGTTATGCGCTTGGGGCAGGTGAGGTGAGGGGAAGGGTGGGAGGAAGTAAACCTATGCCGTCCAGAAACAATCAACTACAACTCTGACCCTCCACCCCGGGGAGTGCCTTCCTTCCTTTCAGACACCTATTTCACAGAGGTTAAGTAACAGGTCTAGTTACAAATGACTGCAAATATCTCCCAGCTACAGTTCCTCCCTGGCAAATTAAAGTTAAAACTAAGAAAAGTCAACCCCAACAACAGAATCAATACTAGTTACTTACACAGGTCCAAAAAGTAATACTTCAGTTCAGTGTAGTCTAGAAAATAACCTCCTTGATTCAAGGAAGCTGTGGCTGCTTTCTCACTCTCTGTCTCATCAGCAGTGTATAGCAGCGAGGACTGCAACCCACCCACCCCAGAGAAGGAGAGCAGCCCATTGGGTGCTCAATCCTTCTCCCTCGGCCAGCCCTCCAGCAACCCAGGCTCGCTACCAAACCCGGGTCGCTGGCATTGCAAGTGGTAGCGCCACCGCTGCACCAGCAGGTTGGCTAAATCATTGAATTTCTGAGGAGAAATCCATAGAGAGTGCTTGAGTTAGCCTCTCAGGGCAGCTGTCACTGTTGTATAGGATAAGATCACCCGCGTACATGATCCTACGAGATCCTGATGGTTCCAAGAGCAGAGGATTGTCAAATAGGGAATAAAGGTCCTAGGATGGACTCCTGTGGTACACTAATCTGAATCTGAAGTGAGCTAGATAAGACTCCCCTATTCAGACCATTTGTGTCCTGTTTGTAAGATAACTTTTGACCCAATTTGTGGTGTCTTGAGAGAAACCCAAGGTTTCCAGTTGATTGAGTAAAATGTTATGATCCACCATATCAAACCCCTTAGATAGATCAACAAATATGGCATCACTCAGACACCCCTTATTAGCCTCTCTGAGGACATGATCAGTGAAATGAGTAAGGGTCGTGGCAGTGATAAAGCCTTTCCTGAAACCATGCTGGTCCCTAGATAGAAGATTATAAATTTCTAGATATTCTCTAACGAAAAAGGTTGAGACCCTTAATCTCATACAGATAATCACTGAACCTGCTCAGCTCAACCCCAACTCTGACAATCATTCTCTCCCAAACTGGATTTTCTCCTCCCACCCCCCACCAAACTGTTGCAGCAGGTATCTTGCCAAACACTTTCAGTGGCCACTGCATGATATTCTACATCATGAAGATCTGATGTCCACCCCTCTCCCCTAAATACGTACAGACTAGGTCCCTCTGGTTGCTCAACACTGCTGCTCTCTTGAGTGACCTTGCTGCTGCAGAATGGACAGCCATACTTTCTGCAACTAATATTGACATTGCCCTTTCTCTGTTTCACTCAAAATTCTTCTCTGTCTGGGACTAGTATGCCCACTCAGACAGTCCAGGATTAAAACCCACTGCCTACCCTGGATTACCCCTGCAGTCATTGATCAGTGCAAGTCCCGAGGTCTTGCCTTGGCATGTTACAAATTATCTCACTCCCTTCCTGACCTCCTCATATACAGGACTATCAGAATCTCCTGCACAAAGGCTGCCCAGGCTGCAAAATCACAATATTTCAGGGCAAACCTTCAGAACAACCTTACTGCCCTCTCAACGTACTGGAAGGTAATTCGCTCCCTCTTTGACCCTTCCACTCAGTCTGCTCTTCTGGTCCTTCTGGGATAAGGTTAACCTGTGCCTGACTCCTTCTCTGTTGCTGCTCAGTTCAACGAGTTTTTCACCACTTGAGCTCTCCCTTCCACGCACTCTCTAACCTTTACCACTCCATCTCATGTTCCCTCTCCCTTCTCTCCTCTACCCTCCTAGGGTTTCCTTCTTCCCTCTGTCACTCACTAGTAAGCCCTGACAGACCTTCTCTTCCTCAGCCTGTGCAAATCCAGACCTGATGGGCTGGATCCTAAACTACTCCATATCTGCGCTCCTGCCATAGCATCTCCTCTGCCTCACCTTAGTCAACCTCTCCTTACATAGAAACAGAATTTGATGGCAGATACGGACTGCTTGGCCCACCTAGGCTGCCCATTTCCCTACCTATTGGATAAGCTGCAGATCCTAGTTAACCAACAGCCTACTTCCTCCTACCCCCACTAGAATTGCCTTATTTCTGTCCCATGCATTCTTGAATTCCTCCACTGTTTTTGATTCCACGACCTCCTCAGGAAGGCTGTTCCATGCATCCACAACCTTCTCTGTGAAAAAATACTTCCTCACATTACCTCTGAGCCATCCCCCCTCTATCTTCAAATTATGCTGTCTTGTTCTTGCACAGCTCTTTTCCCTCCTTCTCCCTCAGTGCTGTCCCTCAGTCCTGGAAGTTGGCCAAAGTTCTTCCACTCCACAAAGGGGGGGACCCTTCCTCCCTGGGTAATTTCTGGTCAATCTTCCTCCTCCCTTCTCTTGCTAAGCTGCAAGAGAAACTTGTCTACATTAGACTTTCCAATTTCCTATCCTCCACTACTTTCCTGTCCCTGTTCTAGTCTGGCTTCTGGAAGCATCATTCCACCATCTCCTCCCTGTTGCATATAACTGACTCTTATCTTTTCAGGGATGAATCAGGGACTCATCACAGCTGCCATCTTCATTGATCTGGCCATAGCCTTTGACTCATTGTCCCACCCACTCCTCCTGGATAAGCTGAATTTTGCTGGCTTCTCAGCCACTGCAGTCAACTGGTTCAACTCTTACCTCACTGGCCATCTGCAGTCAGTACAGGTTAGTAACACCCTGTCACCTCCACTTCCCATACAGGAAGCAGTCTCCCACAGGGCTCCATCTTGGGTCCCATTCTGTTCTCCATCTTCCTTAATGATCTCCTCTTGGCCTGTGCCAAGTCGCATATTCACATGTATACAGATGACACAGTCATCTACACCTCCAGTTAAGCAGTGGATGGTCTGCTCTGGCAAGATTTCCATAATGTCCTGCACTGGCTCCAATTAAACCAACTCCGGAGTCAACACGCAAAAAAAAAACTGTGTCCATGATCTGTGGCACTAGCCAGAAATTAGCCAGACTCCAAATCCTGCCCATCTTCTCCACCTTGGACAGCAACCCTCTTGAAGTGGTTCAGTCCTTCAAATACCTTAGCATGTGGCTAGATAGCATGCTTGATTTCTCTGCCCACACTGATGACATCCATGCCAAGCTTCGCCCTAAACATGGTACCTTGTACCACAATAAAGATTGTCTGTTTCTACAGGCCCACTATGAGCTTGTCACCAAAATGGTTCTCCCGATCTTTGACTATGTGGACATGCTCTATGGCACTACCCCCCCTCCACCTCCCTGGCCAGACTGGATACCCTCTGTAGCTTCTTCTGCCATTTGGCTGCCAGCTCCTCCTCTCATACTCGTCATCGATAATTTTACTCTACCTTATCCATTCTCCCTCTACCTTCATGTCGCCAGATCCACTGTGCCTCATTCATATCCAAATACTGGTTTGGGTCCCTTTCCTTCTACCTCTCACTACTCCTCTCCCTTATCCCCTCTGCCTCCTGCTCCCCCCCCACTCCAGGAATCCTTGTACCTTTGCCATTCCTCATCCCCACTCCTCTGCTGGGAAATCAGACATTTCATATCGTCTCCTCCCACTTTGGAATCAGCTCTCCTTTTCACTCTGCTTTACTGGCTCCCTTGATTCCCTCAAGTATCAACTAAAACTCCTTCCCCCCTCCCCGCTCCTGTTTTCCCTCTCCCTGACAGTTCCCCTTGCAGCTCCATCATACTCTGGTGTAAGTGTGACTGAAATACCCAGTGTGTTGCTCCTGCCTTGCTTTCTCATTTTGCACTTACTGCCATATGAATCGTGTTACAGTGTATGGTAGGACGTAGTTAAGGATGGAAATCCATCCCTAAAGTAGGTTTGTTGTGCTGCAGTAGCTACATCATCCTTGCTGTTATGCTGCACTAGATACATAGCTACTGCAGCATAACAACATGGAATGTGATCGCACATGCACAGGTCACTAATCTGCCCTATTCCCAAAGCAGCCGCGGCGGTGAGAGTGGGACCCAGAAGAGAGCGGTGGTGAGCAAAGGCACTAAAGTAAGGAGAAATACTTCAGTTTATGGTCACCTATACACTATAAAAGACAGTGTGTGAGCGATCATACACACCAAGGACGTTTTTAACTCTCGAGGTTTCCATTGTTACAAGACCTACTGAGCTGCCCTGTAGGTCTTCAGTTACCATGGAAACCTCTCAAGTGAAAAACATCCTTAATATTGTGTATGATTACTCAAACACTATCCTCTATCTCTTACTGTACTTTACTGTAACTGCAGACTGTGTCGGTGCTTTGTATTCTGTATTTAAAAACATTGTCAAACTGCAATTGTTTGAATGGCAGGCACGGAACTACACAGCGCTCCTACTGAGGAGCTCGGCACGCCGTTTGCATGGGAAGCCTGTTGAAGAGGCTGTACCCCCCCCCCGGCTCACTGCTGACCGCGGCAGGCATGGAACTACACAGTGCTCCTACCTAGGAGCTCGGGACGCCGTTTGCACGGGAAGCCTGTTGAAGAGGTAAAGAGCACCTCTCTCCCACCTGTTGGACTCCTGCTGTGGGGTGCTACCTGTTTGGTAGCCTTAAGGACATATTTTTTTATCCCCACAGAAGTTCTGATTGTTTTTTGGCTGCTATCTTGTGCTGCACTTTACCTAACTTTATGAGGGAACTGCCTGGATCCTTAAGTGCTGCCTCACTGACCTGTACTATTATTTAGCCAGGATGTTTCTGTTTTATTGGGATGGCTCTATTATATTGTGATAGTTGTGATATTACATACCTTGCTCACTATATCGCCATCTTGGGAAAGCCGCACATGCGCAGTGCAAGGTTTGTCTGTATACTCTCCTGCTGCATAGTAATTTGGTCTTTGTTCTCTCCCCTTCTTAAGCTGTAGCCCCCCCCAGCTCACTGCCGACCGCAGCAGGCACGGAACTACACAGCGCTCCTACCGAGGAGCTCGGGACGCCGTTTGCATGGGAAGCCTGTTGAAGAGGTAAAGAACACCTCTCTCCCACCTGTTGGACTCCTGCTGTGGGGTGCTAGCCCAATGACGTTTTGCGTCGTCTGTGCCACCCGCCCCGCCCCAGCCACCCACCTACCCAGGGGCGGCGCTCAATTTATAGAGCCACCCCTGTGGCATAATTTCCTTCTGTTGAAATACTATCTCCCCACTTTCCCATTTGCAGGTTATAGCTGCTGGCCACTAGAGGGACTCAGCACTCTCTCTCTATATCTCCTTGCCCAGATAGCTCCAGTGCCCCCCCTTGCTGGTCCTCCACACCTATCTACAGCATCTCTCCTCTCCTCTACTTGGCCCCCACCTTCCTTGCGCTTCTCCACCACCTGTCCATCCTATCACTACTACCCCTCCGGATCCCTACCCCAGCCCGCAATTACTGACCACTAGGAGTCGCTACCGAGTACCCTATTCTCAGGCCCAACCTCTGCCTGCCCCGGTGCTTGGACCCTGAATTTTTGACTCCCACCCACGTCCTTTCTCCCAATACCCTAGGCAAGTATCGAACCTGGTACCCTATATCCCAGAGGTGGTGTCGCTACCACTGAACCAAAGTGGCATTAACGGTCACAGGCTAGCCGATTCCAATTCTTTCTTCTGTTACCTTTTCTAGCTCTCTAGCACTATGCTCACCACACACCCTTGGACTTGCCTCATGCTCAGCTTATGTCTGTTGCCACTGTCTTACCCATCTATCTCAGTGTGACTGCACACATGCCAGTCGGTTGCACCCCTCTGTGCACTGGTACTGCACCCCTCCTATGTATCTGAGCCAGCTGTCATGCACCTTGGCACCACTGGGTGCTTCTGCTCACCTTGCCCACCCACCAGCTTCCTCCAAGCTTCCGCCCCTATAACGCACATGGGAGTCTTATCATTCTTGCTTTCCCATCCCGTACTACTCCGCCCACCCCCTGTATTCTGAAACTCCCCTCCGCCCTTCTCATGTCTGTCATAGAAATACCATTCACCACCGCTTGGCCAGGGTGTTAGTTATGCAACTTCTCCTGTCAGGTAACATTCACCCCAACCCTGGCCTGGTTCACAACAACTCTGCTACTGGCCCCCCTGGACTCTGTGTGGTCTCAATGAATATCTGTAGCCTCCTGAAAAAATTGACTCACTCCAATGCTGGATCACATCTCATAATCCAGATGTCATCTCCCTGGTTGAGACCTGGCTGACAAAAGCCACTCCAGACTCCTTAGTCTCCCTCCCTGGATACTCCCTCTCTTCCGGGCTGACCGGGCTTGAAGACGGGGTGGTGGCTGTGCCATTTACATTATAGAATCTCTCACTGGACTTGCCCTACCAGCACCTACCCTTGATTCTGGGGCTCAGGCGCTAACACTAAAGCTGACCCCTGACCAGTTAAAGGGCCCACTCTATCTAACTACAGCCTGCATACCCCTTAAAAATCAAACACTGGCTCTAGCCTTCCTTACGGAATACCTTTCCTTGCTACCCCACCCCTCTGACCAAATACTAGTGGGCGACCTAAACATCAATTGGCTTAGTCCCTCTTCCTCCTCTGCCCGTGACTCCTTTGCTGCAGTCGATATGACTCAACTTGTTACCCACCCCACCAGGACTAACCCTAAGAGAGGCACTAGTACCCTACTCGATGTGGTATTCTCCAATCACCCTAATCGGATCCTCGATGTCCAAGTCCTTCCTGATTCACTTAGTGATCACTCCCCCATACTTTTTTGCTGGACTTCCACAGTTTCCAAACCATTAGCTCAGTCCATACTTCGACAGCGCCTGAAACCAGGTGGTCTGAAGAAACTCAAGGAACTTCTGTCCCAAATTGATTGGTCTCCTATACAGTTTGCCAATGACATTGATACGGCCCTAACCTTCTTTATCCAAACGTTCAATAAAGCCTGCGATATCTTCGCTCCACTGACAGCCCGCCATTCCAAAGTGCAAAATGCTCCCTGGGTAACCCCAGCCCTGATCCAACAACTCAAACATAGGGATAACCTATGGCACCGTGCTAATGAAACTGGCCAGCCCAGCGATAGGCAGGTGTGTGCTGCTGCCAGAAATAAGTGCACCTGGGCTATCAGAAAGGCCAAGGCTGATCACTATCAGTCCTCACTTACCTCCTCCTGGGGGAATGCTAGAACCTTCTGGGATAATATCAAACAGTTAAATGGGAGCACACGCTCCCTCCCTCCCTCCCAGATCAGTATCAATGGCACTATCTCCTCTGACCCAGCCCTTATAGCTAACTACCTCAATACCTCCTTCAAGGATCTTAGCCCTATCCTCCCTACCAATTTTTTCAACCCCCCCACTACCTGCCACAGTCATTACACGCCCGTACTTTCACCTTCGCTGAGTCTCTGCCCAAGAACTCAGACTTCACCTAGTCAATGCCCTTAGGCGTAATAGCACGGGCAGTGACACCCTGGATCCGTGTATCCATCTACAGGTTTTAGACCTGGTCCTTACCCCGATCACCAGCCTCCTCAATAGATCTCTCTGCCTGGGGCAATTTCCGTCAATCTGGAAAATCGCCACAGTCACTCCCATTCTTAAAGGTGGAGACAGGTCCTTGGCCGGAAACTACTGGCCTATCTCCATTCTCTCTCCTCTCTCCAAAGCCCTGGAAAAAGTGGTGGCCTCTCAAATTACTGACAATCTCACCAACTACAACACTCTTTGCTCTGAACAGCATGGTTTTCATGCTGGCCATCGTACCAGTACTGCCCTCCTAGAGTTTTCCAATTTTCTCCACTCCTCCATAGACATGGGCTCTCTGGCTGGTGCTGTGTTCATAGACCTATCAAAAGCTTTCGACACCGTCTCCCAACCCCTCCTTCTGGATACCCTCAGTCACTCTGGTTTTGCCTCTGGGCCTGTCTCCTGGTGTGCCAGCTATCTGTCAGCCCGCTCACAGTATGTTAAAATTAGCGGGACTCACTCTGACATCTCATCCCATCCGCTCTGGTGTTCCCCAGGGCTCCATTCTGGGACCCTTACTCTTCTCCCTATACCTTAACACCCTAGCAGGTTCCTGTACTGGCAATATATTACTGTATGCAGATGACGCCGTCATCTTTGCCACTGATCGTAACCCTATCGCTCTCCAGGACTCCCTGCAAAGATCCTATAATGAAATGGCGGGTTGGTTCAAGGAACATAGACTGGTGATAAATCTCAAAAAAACAAAAACCATGATCTTCGCTCACCCACAAAACAAGTCCTGCAACTTCAAACTTCTCATACATTCTGGCTCCAAGTTCCCGCTCAAACAAGTCTACTCCTATAAGTACCTTGGGATCCATTTTGACCCCACTCTCTCCTTCCATGGTCACATATCAGCTCTGGCCACAGCTGCAAATATCCTACTAGGCATCTTACACCGGTTTAAAAACTGTCTCCCCCTCGAGGCCCTCCGACTCGCGGTCACCTCATCCATCCTGTCACTAGTGGATTATGGGCTGCCAGTGTATGATGCTGCTGATCAGACCGCTCTCCACAAAATTCACACCATCCTAAACAAGGCCTGTAGGCTAATTTCTGGGGCGCCTAGGTTAACGCACACCTGTCAGCTATATGCTAAAGCCTTGCTGCTTGATCTAGATGAATGCCTTAGATATCAGACCTGTATCATAACAAAAAAAACTCTCCTTGGACTATCCCCACCGGGTCTGACAGCCACCATCCGCCTTGCAAAACTGCAAGTTCATACTTGTACCTCTGGCAAAACCACCCTATCTATTCCCAGGGCCAGGACCTCACACGGTCAAAGAGCCTTCGGCTACAGAGCCCCTTCCTGGTTCAACACACTGCCCCCTTCCATCTCTGATGCCCCATCGATATCCTGTTTCAAAACATCCCTACGGAATCACATACTTAATACTCGAAGCTGTAATTGTTACTAGTCTTAGCCTTACTCAATCGTTATGACAAAGCCACCTGTTTAGCTGCTTATAGACTGCCTAACTTTCTTATTGTATGCATCACTCCTGTTTGTACCAACTTGTTGTAATCCCCCATTGTTGTATTCATTATTGTTGTAACATACTATTGCGCTGTGTTATGTCTTCCTGTGACAAGGTATCTTTGTAAATGAGCCTCTGGCTCAAAGGTTTTCAAACTGCTGTTCAAATAAATAAAATAAATAAATAATGAAATTCTGAAGCATTAAAATTACTCATGTTATACCCTTATGAAATCATGTACATTTTGTATAATATGATATTTATAGTGTTTTTATCTTGTATGAGATGTGGGTTGATAATCATGTACTGTATATACTTATTGTGAACTCAATCTCCCCAGGCATGGCTGAAAATGGATCTTTGATCCAGTCCACTTTCCTTGTAGAACAAAAAAAAAAAAACCTTATTCCCTTCCCTCGTGTCACACCTGGAAATGAGCCTTGGCGCAGTGGTCCTTTCACAGTCACCAATTTTCAAATAAATAAATAAAAGCCATTTAAAGTTTGTGAATGAGTAAGGGTTGAGCAGCTAATTTTGTGTTTGTACAATAATAAGTTTCCATGCCAGGAGAAATGATGGCCGAAGCCATGGATCTCTTGAGGTTTCTTCCACAGGATTTTTCCTTTCCTGAGTGCTGAAGGTCATAATATAATTTACGTATTTAAGTATAGCATTTACCCTACTAGTCAGTTTTCCACTGTGAGTTGGGGTTGGATTGTGGCTGTCTTATCTTTCAGTACTGCCATTCCCTCTCTCCTTCTGGAAGTCACGCATCTGTCTGCTATCAGTCTCTAGTTGCTGTCAGTCATTACTCCAGTCAATCTCTGTCTGTTATCAGTCATCATTTACTGCTGTCAGTCAGTACTCCACTCACTCTCTGTGTTCACCACCTGCTTTGCAGTAATTTCAGACACCTTCATAAGGTACCTTTAGCCTAAAGGAATTATGTTCCCGTGGCACCACGAGGGGTGGTACACTCCTCAAGAGTGTTCCTTTGCTTTTATAGTACCATGACAAGGTGGTAGTCCCTCATGGGACAGAGAGTGAGAATGGCCAAAGTACCCATGTATAACAGTCAACAACATATTCATTCAACTACCTTCAGACTGTATAACAGTCAACAACACATTCACTCAACTGCTTTCAGACTGCTTAACAGTCAAATGACACATTCATTCAGCTACCTTCAGATGATCAACAATGTTGCACAAGCATAACTCCTCTCTTAGGTTGTGTATACCCATTGAATTAAAAGGCTATGCCTGCAGTTCAATGGGCGGGAGCTATCAACCCTTCCCCCTTTCCTGAGCTATTTAAACCAGCCTACTCCTGCCTCATTCAGAAACACTGTTTCTTTGCCCTGCCATCCTCTCCTCCTCTTCCAGCAGTGCACCTGTCTCCTTGGGGCTTCTTCCTAAGGTACCTTTAGTCTAAAGGAATTATGATCCCATGGCACCTCTAGCAGCGGAACCCTCCTCAAGAGGGTTCCTTTGTCTTTGGGGCACCCTGCAAATGGGATAGAGAGTGCAAATGGCCAAAGCATCTATGAATAACAGTCAGCAACACATTCAACAACCTTCAGACTATCAATAATGTTGGCCAAGCATAATACCTCACTTAAGCTGCATACACCCATTGAATTACTAGATGTCTGGTGTCAGAACCTCTGCACCCAAGGACAAACCCTACCTAGTCATTGTTGATTAGCTGTGAGATTACACCCTTAACTCTCTCGGCAGTCATTTTTGCAAAGAGCTTGTAATTGATTGTAATTAAGGAGATGGGTCTGTAGCTCTCACATTTGAGGGGTCCTTCCCAGGCTTAGACAGAAGAGAAATATGCACCATGCACATTGTGGATGGCAATGTGCCCTTGACACAAGCTTCAGATAGGGCATTCATTGATGGTCTCATAAGTTATTTTTTAAAAGCCAGATAGAACTTTGTTGGGAGACCATCATTCCCTGGTGCCTTTCCTGTGGGCATAGCCACAAGAGTTGAAGTGAGTTTGACTGTTGTGAAGGGCCTAACTAGGTTCTCTTTTTGTTCTGGAGCCAATATGGGGAAATAAAGATCCTTTGAAAAGGAGTCCATCATTGATTCTGTGGAACTAACCTCAGATGACTACAGGGAATTGTTGAATTCCTTAAAGACTCTATTCCTCCTTGGTCCTTTATCAGGCCTCCATCTGACTTAGAGATGCCATACATACTTGATTGTTTTTGGTGCTCATTAAGCTGATACATGAAAAGTCTTCCAGGCTTTTCTCCTGCCTCCCATGAAGCATAAACAGGGCAAACCCAGCTTTTTGCTGCATTTGCATATTTATTTTGAAGTGCGTGCCCGTGATCTGTGCCAGTAGGCCTGGATCTTTGTCTTTGGCTGCTGTGTTTTTGGATTCCAGGTCCTTGAGGTGTGCTTGCTGTTCCTTTTCATTTGTCTTCTTTAGTCAAGAGGCATGTGTTATGCATTTGCTCCTGATAAAGGTTTTTAAGGCATCTCACCTTATGACTGTGGATGTGTCTGTTGGTTGGGTAAAGGTGAGAAATTCTTTGATATCCTTGGACAGTTGAGTAAGAAAGACCTGTCCTTGAGGAAAGAGGTGTTAAATCTCCACCAACCTCTGCTGGGTGTTAAGTAGTGTGGGGGAAGCCAGGAAAAGGCTATCAGGTCATGGTCCAAGATATTGGCAGGGTCATTTCTGGCCTCGGTCACATCTTCTATCCAACTCGTTAGCACCAGCCATATCTCATTTCTAGAAAAGGTGCTATGCGGTTGTGAGAAGAAGGAATAGTCATGCCCCCAATGGTGGCTCAGTCTTCAACTACCCGAGGCCCCTCTTTCTTTGGCCAGTTCTGCAGGGCAAGGGATGCTGGTGGGCTGGAGCCTGGAGGGGGTATGTGCTCCTGTCTAAGAATTTGTCTATTACTGTGTTCATGTCACCCCTATTAGAATCTGTTCTATCCATACTTCAGCAAGTTTCTGGGTTAAGGTTATAAAAAAGGTAGTGTCCTTTTGGTTAGGTGGTTAGGTCCACATACACAGCGAGGGTGGCATCAATGCCACATAGTTTATCTGTTACAATGATCTATCTACCTTCTGGATCTGTATATGTGGTATTATACAATGGTGTCTAAAATATAAGGTTTCTGACTGGTCGGATGACACTTTATGCTGTGGGGTAATTTTTGAATAACTGCAGCATAAAGCACCAGTGGACCGCACTTCATAAAATGTGCAAAAATCTATCCACTGAGCCCCCACAATAATAAAAAAAACAAAGCTGTCAAACCTGACACACGGGTAAAAATTCAGTCAGTGACAGTGTAACATTCTAAAAACATGTCTGAAATGAGCTGCAGTTTTGATCTGGCTGACAACCAGGAACTACTATCTTCCGTCTAAAATCTGTTCCTTCATATATTTACAGGTACTTATTCCCTCCATTCAATTTCTTGTTTCTTTACAGTTTCAATCCCAATGTCAGTTTAGTTGGACCTATTTAATGAAGCACATCAACAGACATTTCTATACTCAAAGTTTCAAACCATTAATAAAAGTCTTATCGGTTTAACTTTTTTTTTCCTACTCTTCTTTTTAGCCGTTGTATAATCAGAATAATCACTGATCAGGTGTGGGTTGGGCCAGAATTTACCCATGGCTGGCATTGTTGGCCACTTGGGCTGCACCCTAGTGACCAAACCACTCTAGCTATGGGTAAATCCTGGCACGACCCACACCCAATCGGTGATTATTCCTTAAATGGCCATGACTTCAACATCTTTATGGATCAAGATGGCCATTCCCTTGCTCTTAGCATTGTATGCAGTGCTAAATACCTGTGAGACCCACCTTGTTTTAAGCTTGGTGGCTTCCAGCATTAGTAGGTGAGTCTCCTGTAGGAATGCCACCCCAGTTCCAGGTTGGCAAAGGTGGTCATGTATTTTACACCTTTTAACCAAAGAATGAATATCCTTAATATTCCGAGATGTAAATTTGAGGGTTTGCTAGCCTTGGTTGACAGGTGTATAAGCATGGGAATGGCCATGTCGCTGTGGAACTGCAAAGGCAGCGTTATAAGATCAGGCACTCCACTGGGTGGAGCCAGTGAGGCATTCTCAGGCAAGGTAGCTTAGGTTGCCCTATCTTTGCAGATGGTGTCATAAAGAACTTGAATAAGACATAAGTCTAAAACCATTAGAGCCAGTAGTAATAAGGTGAACAGTATAAATAACAATAACAGTTTAGAAGTACTAAAAACTAAAAAGTGCAGAAGATTGTAGTAAACATGTAAGTATTTTAAAGTACCTGTTTAGTACCCTGGGATGTGATGTCAGCCAGGTGCAAGTACCCTGAACTGGCCATCCCAAGAACCTTGTGCTTGCATTAAGCAGAGTGTGTTAGAAAAGGTCTTCAACCCATTATTATGAGTTGGACCAACCTGCCTGACTTGTTCAGGTGCTTCTTAAGCCATTCTGCTGTACTGTATGTGGTTCAATATGAAAGTAGTGTCCATAAACCTAGGGAGTGTGGTAACAGAGAGGACTTCTCCAGGGTCTTCTTCACTGATTATAGCTCTGAAATGGCTCTGTTGGGAGTTGCGTCTGTCACCTAGTGCTCAAATAGAAAGTTGGAAGGGGCAATGCCCCTTATGTTGAGTTCATTTACCTTAGATAGTCTTGTCAGTCACTGTCTATTGCTGGGAGCAGGTGGAGGAGAGGAACTTGAGAGAATTATTACCACTTTGGCACTGCTCCCTTTAGCTTATAGGGGTGGGAACCAAGAGAGTGTTATCAGGGTATGCAGAGTCCGACAATACCTCCGAAGGGTGGGGATGGCATGGCATTACCATTGTTCAATCTGGGACCTTCCAGGGCATCAATGTCTTTAGGCTGCTTCTAGATAAGAATGTAGCCCTGCCCCTCTAAGTCAGTGATATCAGTGCTGCCATGGAGTTGCCAGACTACTCTGGTATTCCTGGGTACCTAGTTTCCAACGTGTGAGTGGTCATCCCCTACACCCCAGTTCCACATTCAAGTTGTCATGACATGTAAGGCATTTATTACTAATGGCATCGGAAACTGGTGTGGGGGGTATTCAGCCATAGCAATTGGAGCATAAGCAATATAAATGGGATCAATTCTCATTGGAGTTGCACAGAGCCTATTGGGGGAATAAGTGAATGAGGTTAGGGGTGCTTTAGATTGTTCAGGCACCTTTCTCCCAGTGCCAGCCCTCCCCATACCCAGTGCTAGTAACTATCCATTACCTCTATGTGAAGCTAGGGTCCCTGTAATACTCTCAATTTAACAGTTAGTCCTTAATTCTGAGTTGCCCTTGAAGACCCATCCTCTCACCAGACTGGGGCCCTGGAAAAGAACTGACCTCCCAAGTATCCAATGGCTGTTGGATGGCTGTTGGTATCTAGCCGGTGGTTATGGAGGAAGTCTTGCCTGTCACACACTTAAGAATCTAGGATACCAAATTTGTTAAACTTATATTCATTGGTATGGGTGCTTCCAGCTGGATTCTTGAGGGGTTTCAGAGGGTAGCAAGATGAGGCTGAACCGGGGGAGTGGGGTCAATGGCCTGGATATCTTTTAGTCCCTATTCTGTGCAAGGAATCCTCTCAACCCTGCATGTTTGTACTGCTCCGGTGGTCTGAAGGTGGCAATGTCTGCACAAGAACTGTCTCAGGACAGTTGCAGCAGTGCAGGAAGGGGTTAAATGGGGGCAATACATTCCCAAAATGCATGTCAACGTCGTTCCACCTCATCAGCCAGCCACTAGCACTGTCTTTAACTCCGCTGCCAGCCCAGCCAATCTGCGTGCACCATTGTGAGGAGGATGTGCGAGGAGGACCCTTCACACATTTAGGATCATGTGATGCCATATTGGATTTTCGGTGGGATTGGCGGTAACTTTCCCTGCCTACTGGCTCATCCTTAGTGGTCATGGACAAGCGCATTTCCTCTTTGTTGTTGGTTGGTTCCCTCACTCACTCGTCACTCTCTTGCTCCCTTCCCATCAAGGCCACTCTCAGGACATCATTGGTTGCTCATCGGTCGATGGACCCTAAGCGTGAGGTGACACACAGGCAAGGAGCTTGACTCATACATGAGCACTTGACTCAACAGCATCTGTGGAATGGGGATTGGGGAGACAGACACAGTTGGGTGGCTGGGCCAGGGTAGCAGCAGAGAATGGAGATGAGACAAGGTCAGGATCGGGGAGGCAGTTAGAAAGCAACTGGACTGGAGCAGCAGCAACACCAACATCGAGGTTTATGTGGGGCCTGGCTGGGGATATAATGTGAAATGATCAGTGCACTGCCAGTAGCAGATAATGGATTTTTACTTGTACCAATAAGGCTGTTTGTTTTCAAGCATATCAATTTATATAGCATAAACATTTCCGACTTGCTCACTGATCACTGTCGGTATCTAAGCCTCTGATTAGCATTATTAGTCCAAAAGGTTTTTTTTTTAAGTACTATAAAATGCTGTTGTCCCACCCCACCCCCAACTATGTAAGACAACTCCAACTCCATAAAACATTTGAGTAAACAAGGCTGCCGGCCCTGCCACCTTGCAGGTAGCTGCATCATGCTTCCCTCACTTGTTCTATGCTATTATGCCCTGCAGGGCTAATGGGAGAGTTGGCAGGGCTACTAAACATGGAGCAAGCAAAGGAAGTGCATGGCTGCCTGTGAGATGGTGGCAGGCAGCTGCTGTAAATGACTGTTATGAAGATTTAGTAAAAAGTTGAAAAGTATTTTTTAAAGGGCTTCACAAAAATTACTTTATATGCTTGGGCTAATAACACTAATTGGGGGCTTAGGTGTCCACATGGAAGGACTCTTTGATTTGCAGAGTTTTCTTTTAACCTAAGGAAAACATTAAAGTAATATAAAAATAAGGAAGCTGATGCCAAGCAGAAGGAGACTGCTTTGGTACGTTGGTAACAATGGTTTGTGCCCTGAGCCTGGGATGTGTAGTGTGGAGACTGGCAGAGAGGGTTATTAAGTACTTCCCTGGTGGGTGGGATGTTGCTATAGTGACCCTTGGTGAAGGTGTGCCATTGGTAGTGATGTTAACCATGAGATGATGGGCACCATCCCTGGGCACTGCTACATATGCATACAAAGGGAGAACAGTTGAAAATGCTGTCAGTGTACCAGATAATGTGCCCAAGAATTCTCCCATGCCATTTGACCCTGAACTGTACTGCAACTGGCTTTACTTCTAGCAACTGGCTGCCTCACAGACAAGTTGCTGCTTCCTCCCTGGTGGCACTGGCAGCAGAGGAATGGACATTCTGAATCCAGAGGGCAGGTAGCGATATCATAGAATTTTGAAATGAATAGCCAAGCTTCGTGCAGTGAGACTGGTGGTAGAGGAAGACACTATGTGATCACAAGAAGGACATAGGCAGATGGGGGAGCATAAAGAAACAATAGAGAAAAAATGAGTACGATGAAAGTGGAAGCTTACAATATATCCAGAAAAAAGCACCCTGGACCTACTCCAGCATCCCCGAGAGCAACACTGCTGCACATGCTACCTAAGCTTGATGATCTGTGGGAGAAGAACCATCTAGGCTCATTTCCAACCTAGAAAATGTAGGGTTGCAGCTTGAAACACTGGGCTTCATGGCTAGATGCAATGTGACTGTGGCTTGGCTGGACTCTTTTCACTTGGGGAAAGGCAGTCATAAGTTGGGAGGTTGTACCCTTGAATGCCACCTCATAGCTATGGGTATGGACCCTTTCAGTGTCACACCTGGAAGGGTCCATACCCATAGCTATGAGGAGGCATTCAAGGGTACAACCTCCCCACTTGTGACTACACCTCCCCAAGTGTAAAGTGGTCAGCCAAGCCACAGTCACATTGCATCTAGCAGTGAAGCCCAGTGTCTCAAGCTGCAACCCTACATTTTCTAGGTTGGAAATGAGCCTAGATGGTTCTTCTCCCACAGATCATCAAGCTTAGGTAGCATACACGTGTGGAGTACTGATGATAATGGGTTGTCCATCATTCAGATGTGGGAAGCCGTGATGATGTAGGGCTTGTGTGTCAGTCACTTAGATATGGGGGACAGTTTTGATGTTGGACTTGTCAATCCCTCAGCTGTGAGGAGCAAGTTGCTATATTGTTAACATGTATCTCAAAAGGTTTTGCCATCAGATCATGGTGAAATGTGTTTAGGTATTAAGAACTTCTTCATTTTTATAACAGGGCATGATGCATCTTTATTTTTGTATAGCATCCTCTGCCACCCCATACTGTGTGCCAGTGGGCTTTTGACAGTACACACTACATGTGTTTTATTAAAATGCCACCCACTTTCCACAGAGCAGGGACAGGACAGGAAGAGATATCCCTGGCCTGTGGGAAGTGAGTGGCATTTTAATGAAATAGCAGACAAACAATGTTTTTAACAAATGAATTTTATTGAGAAAAGATCTGGGTACTAGACTGCTAAAAAAGTCACCAGATGAGGGACACCACTAGTGTTTGCAGCACTTGCTAGGGAGTGGGTCAAAGTGGTGAGTGACAACATCAGAGGATATGCCAGTAGGTGGAGAGGGCGGTCAGGGGGGTGAGTGACACCACTAGTGTCTGCAACAATTGCTGGAGTATGGGTCAAGGTGGGTAAGCAGCACCATCAGAGGCTGTGTCAATAGCTGGGGAGGGGCAAGGTAGGTGAGTGACACCACCACTTGCTGGGCAGTAGGTCAAGGTGGTGAGTAACAACAAAATACAGGCAAATGTGAATAATGTGATAACACTGAAATGGTGTTTATTATGTTGTGCTATCTCTCCAGTAAAACCCCCAAAATGCACCACAGAGCTCCAAAAAACCTAAAGCCTCTGGGGGCTGCCAAGGCCCCGAGACCACTGGCCATTTCTTCACCCCCCCCCCACGAAAAATTAAAATCAGATCCTGCTGAGAACACGACTGTGCATAAGCACCTGTAAGTGGAGCTGTACCCACTATTGTGTGGCTGCAGTATTGTTGGGGTATTTTAACATAGTTCCTGTAAATTTGGGACATTTAAAATGAGAGCCCTGCCTCCTGTCGTTTTACAGGAAGCAGGAAGAGAGCTGGCAGTTTTTGAGGGACACCAGTAAAAACTACAATGCTAGCTATTGTGTTTTATATTTACTTGTGGCTCTGAATCTCTGTGCCTTGACCACGTATGAGTGGCAGACACACAGAAGGAGCAAATTTTATCTTTTAAAAATGCAAATTTGTTGCGAGTCTCTGTGACCCCCAGCAACCATTTCCAGGTCGGGTGCCCCTATCTAGCAAGCCCCTGCTGCGAGCAGGGTGAGTGCATGTAGGGCGCATGTTGGAGCGCGCAGAGATACGCGCATCTGCACGTGTCAGCTGTGTCCACTGAGGATGTCTGTGACCTGGGTCAGTACCTTAAATACAAGGTAATTCACTCTGTACTTGTATAACTGATGCCAATATGGAAAAGGAGGGGATATGTTGCTGTTCAGTTTGCAAAATGTTCGTAGCTGGCGACCAGATCATACAATTTGTATGTAATAATTGTGAGGTAATAGATGTTCTAAGGAAAGAAATTAACATTATCCACCATAGATTGGTGGTTAAAGAGGAAATCTGTGCACTGGAATAATATATTGACCAAGCAGCAGCTGGGCCTGGGCAGGAGTGCCCATCCCCAAAATTGAAAATATCACACACAGATATTGATAATACATATGGGGTGGGTGTAGTGGAGGATTGGAGCACTATACATAAGGCACCAAAGAAAGGGAGAAGGAACATTGGAGGCTCAGAAAATATTCCCCTGCATAACGGCTTCCAAATATTAACGGAGCCTAGTATTACTGCGGAACTGAATCAACCGAGTAGGTCAAACGCTCCGGATCAAACGAGCAAACCACCAGTAGTTGTTCATAATCAATAGGATTTGGATACTTTGAGGGAAGAAGAAATTCCATGCCATGTCACACAGGATATACTAGTAGTGGGGGACTCTATTTTAAGAGCTACGGACCAGATGCTGTGTAACAAATGAAATGAGTACACCACAGTGAGCGTCCTCCCTGGGGCTGGCATAGGGGATATTTGGCAGCTCCTTCCTGGTTTACTGGATAATGCCAAAAAAAACAGTTGTTGTACTGCATGTGGGAGGAAATGACGTAGGGAAAATAGATATGATAGATATACATTGAGATTTCGAACACATGTGGGCAGCAGTACAGGATAAGGGATGCAAAGTTTTGAGTTCTGAAATTCTCCCAGTTCCTAGGGCTAGTCTGAGTAAAAAAAAATGATATAAACCAGCTAAATGGACAGCTGAGATGGTGGTGCCATAGGGAAGGGCACACTTTTATTGGACATAAGGATCAATTTCAATGAAGTAGCTTATATGCACCTGACGACTTGCATCTAAGCAAGATGGGGAAAAGAATTCTGGCATATAAACTACGGCCTTCAATTGTCCTTCATTTAAACTAGTTAGGAGGGGGGAAAAGCACAGGCACTTATACATACTAGGGAAAAAATATCCAAAGCCACAACCCCACAACATTTAAAATGCTTGTTATTAAATGCCAGAAGTTTGATAAATAAATTTGACGAACTAAGATATGTACTGGTTAAGGATAGAATTCACGTTTGTGCTATCACAGAAACATGGTGGAACAAGGAAGATGCCTGGGATAAATAGATCCCTGGTTATGTATTATATTGCTGGGGGACAGGATCAAGACCGGGGAGGAGTAGCATTATATATATATATATATATATATATATATATGATTATTTGTCATCAGAACAAGTAGAAACCAGTGACTGGGACCCCCTAGAACTAATCTGGATTGAGTTAACCCCTACAAAAGTACCTAAGGTTGACATAGGAGTAGTATATAGACCCCCCTCATATCCTCTCCCTGAAGATATGACACTCCTGGGAAAGCTACACACCATTACAGCAGGAACTTGCCAGGTATTGATTGGACTAATCTTACAGCTAAATCTGCTGTAGAGCACCATTATATTGAACTCTTTAGCTTAGCAGGGTTTCAACAATTTGTGACTGAAAGCACCAGAGAAGACCATACCTTGGACCTAGTTCTTTGTAACATGAATGAAGCTGTACAAAATTGTACAGTCCCCCCCCCCCACTAGGCTCAGGTGACCATAATATGGTTAACGTCACCTTACTAAATAATACAGGTAACATTAAGGGGGATACTATTATTTATAACTATAGTAAAGCTGATTGGAGCAGTATGCGTAGAGACCTAAAAACCTGGGCCTGGAAAGAAGACCACAAGAAAACCGCTCTGAGGGCTAATGGTGTGTGCTGGATATAAATTCAAATGTAGCTACAGATCTCCACACCACACAAGCTTAAAATAGCAAGAGAAGCTTTTAATGTTTAAACAGCATCCGCTCACAGACTACCTCTACCAGTTTCACAAAAGTTGCGTCACCAGATGTGGGATACCCTAGGAAGTAAGATTAGCTTACTAGTCAACAAATATGTACCCCAAAACAAAAAATATAGTAGCACTAAAATAGTGCCTGTACGGATGACAGCCAAAGTTAAAAGGTGTATTAAACAAAAAAATTATACAATGGCAACAAAAAATCCTGGACTCTGATTGTTCAGTCTTGGGCTGGACCCATGATGTTATCCCAGCACAACATCATGGGTCTAGTCTCAGCCTCACTGTTAACCTGCAGATGATTTTTTGGAGCCTCTGATTGATTGTTTTATGGAGACTTTGATTGTTTCATCTTCTCTTAAAAAACAAAAATATTTTTCCACACAAAAACATCTTTAAAATGATTTTTTATTTTGTATAACAACAAGCCATTGTATAATAGGAATAATGCACTCAAGGGTGTGAGTCATTTGGGATAACGTCACGCCTCAGTTATTGGACGCATTCGGCCTGCGACCTTGTGCCCAACCACCTGAGGCGTGATGTTATCCCAGCACGACACACACCCTGTCAGGCATTATTGCTCAAATAAGGCATACATAAAGGCCAAAAAAAGCGGTCAAGCATCCTGCTGGAATTCATATCAAAAATCACTTAAACACACCAAGAAAGTGATTGTACAGGCCAGAAAGCAGTACGAGCTACATTTAGCTAATAAAGTAAAGGATAAGCACAAAACCTTTTACTCTTATATAAATAATAAAAGGGGAGGTGTTAAAATCATTGGTCCATTAAAGGAAGATGATGGTACAACTATTACTGACAATAGCCAAATGGTCACTAGTTTTAACAAATTCTTTACTTCAGTTAACAATAAAAAATCATGCAATACAAAAAATCATCTACAAGGAAGGGGTGAACCTAGTTTAGTAACTGACTTTAGCAAAGTCAGGGAGAGACTGCTAAAAATGGATCCTAAAAAGGCCCTGGGACCAGATGGGTTGCACCCTAGACATATTAGGGAGATGGTTAATGGACTGACTGGCCCTATTGCCACTATATTCCAGACTCCCTTGGCTTTGGATGAGGTATTAGATGTGTGGAGACTGTCTGATGTGGTTCCCATACATAAAAAGGGATTTAAACATGTAGTAAGCAACTAATGACCCATAAGCCTGACAGCTGTTTTGGGGAGGGCCATGGACAGGATTATTAAAGATTTTATGGTACAGAATATGCAAGAAAGGGGGAAAATGACCATACCCAACACGGCTTTGTCAAGAGATGTTTCTGCCAGACAAACCTTCTGGAATTTTATGAAAAGGTTAGTCAAGTATTGAATGAGGGAGACTTAATGGATATTATCTTTTTGCACTGATCAAAAGCGTTTGACAAAGTACCACATGGTCAGCTAATTGACTCCTTTATTGAGCACGATATTCCAGGCAATATTACCAAATGGATTGCATCCTGGCTAAACGGCAGGAAGCAAAGCGTCTGCATAAGGGGTACCTATTCTGACTAGTCCAGTGTCACTAGTGGGGTCCCCCAGGGTTCTGTCCTGGGACCAGCCCTGTTTAATGTTTACATATCATCTATGAAAGCTAAGGGAGAGACTTGGATGTCCAAATTTGCTGATGACACAAGGTTAGGTCTTCCAGTAAATAACAAGAAGGATGCTGAAATATTACAAGAAGCACTGGGAGAACTGGAGGATTGGGCAAGGATGTATAAACTTACATTTAATGCTGACAAATGCACTGTGATGCACCTGGGTTCCAAAAATCTTAGATATGACTATAGATTAAATGGATCCATATTAAGAGAAGTTATGGATGAAAGGGACCTGGGAGTTAGAATTTCAAATGACCTTGGTAGTAAGGCACACTGCAATCAGGTAGTTAAAAAGGCAAGCAGTATTCTAAACTGTATTAGGCGGCATATTAAGAGTAGACACAAAGAAGTCCTCATTCCACTCTATACTTCACTGGTCAGACCACACATGGAATATTGCGCACAATTGTGGGCACCAGGAGGAAAAACTGAAATTGGAGCACTGGAGAGGGTACAGAGAAGGACGACCAAATTAATCAGAGGGGTACAACATTTGGAATATAGTGAAAGATTACAGAAATTGGGTATTTATAGTCTTGAGTATCGTAGTCTCAGAGGAGATATGTGCATGGTGCATAAAGCCTTGTCAAACCCAGACTTGTGGGACATGTTGAATCTGGACATTGGGGAACAAAGCTACTGCATACAAGAACACACCCCCTGCAGATTAAAGGTAAAAGATATCATAATAACAAAAGGAAATACTGGTTCTCTGTAAGAATACCAACAATTTGGAATAGCCTCCCTATAGAGGTAGTGGCCAGCAAAACCATTCAGGAATTTAAGCACAGGTTGGATAGATACTTAATTAATACAAAAATAATGGGATACTAACAAATGGCGAGCAATACGGACTATCAGTCTTCTCTGCTCTGAACTACCTATGAAACCTATGCTCAGCGAGTGTCCGTGCCTGTAACTTCCAGGACTGCTAACTGGTTAGCAGTTCTTGGACACAGGGAGGCATTGTTTGCTCTGTCTTGGATCACATGTTTAGGGGCAGGCTAGAAACATAGAAACATAGATGGCAGATAAGGACCACTTGACCCACCTAGTCTGCCCATTTCCCTACTTATTGGATAAGCTGCAGATCCTAGTTAACCAACAGCCTACTTCTTCCTGTCCCCCACCAGAATTGCCTTCTGTCTGTCCCATGCATTATTGAATTTCCCCACTGTTTTTGACCCCACGACCTCCTCCGGAAGGCCATTCCATGCGTCCACCATCCTCTCTGTGAAAAAATACTTCCTCACATTGCCCCTGAGCCATCTCTCCTCTATCTTCAAATTGTGTCCCCTTATTCTTGCACATTTCTTTTTCTGAAAGATGCTACCCTCTTGGACTTTGTTGATTTCCTTGAGGTACTTGAAAGTTTCTATCATGCCCCCCCCTTTCCTCAAGGGTATACATATTAAGCTCTTTAGTCCCTCTTTGTATGGATTCTGTTGCAGACCCTGCTCCATTTAGTTGCCTCTTCTGGACTGCCTCCATCCTGCCTATGTCGTTGCGGAGATGGGGTCTTCAGAACTGCACGCAGTACTCCAGATAGGATCTCACCAACTGTCTGTACAGAGGGATAACAACGTTCTGTTTTCTATTGGTGATGCCTCTCCCTATACATCACAGTATCGCCCAGCCCTCCTTACTGCCTTCTCACATTGCTTGCTTACCCTTAGGTCATCTGATATGACTACCCCTAAGCCCCTTTCCATTTTTGCTGTTAATACTCCCCCCCCCCCCAATGTGTTCTCTTCCCTTGGGTTTTTGTTTCCCAGGTGCATTACTTTGCATTGAATCTAAGTTGCCATACTTTTGACCATTCCTCCAACCTTGTCAAGTCCCTTCTCATCCTTTCCACCCCTTCCCCGTGTATCAACCCTGTTGCAGATCTTTGTGTCATCTGTAAAGAGGCATACTTTTCCTTCCAGTCCCTCTGCAATGTCAGTTATGAAGACATTAAAAAGGATTGGATCCAATACTGAACCCTGCGGTACCCCGCTAGTAATTCCCTTTCTTCAGAATTAGCATCAGTTTACTATTACCCTCTGTGTCCTGTTGTCCTGCCACTTTTTTGCCCAGGCTACCACCCTGGGACCCACTCCCAGGCTGGCTAATTTGTTTATTAATCTTTTGTGTGGGACTGTGTCAAATGCCTTGCTAAAGTCTAGGTAGGCCATGTCCACAGCCCCTCCCTGGTCTACTACTTTGGTCACCCAGTCAAAGAAATCTATTAGCTTCATCTGACATGACCTTCCCTATGTGAATCCATGCTGCCTTGGGTCCTGTGCCCAGCTGGCCTCTTGGTACTCAACAGTTTTTTCTTTCAGAAGTGATTCCATCATTTTCCCTACATAAAGCTACCAACTTTCCAAGGCCTAAAACTGGGACGGTCCATTCTGATCATGACCACCACCCCTCGTGTCACTCCCACAGGCAACGCTGCAGACAATGCTGTACACAATTAAATTTTGCTGCTTACTCTGGCCATGCTGTCCCACAATAACACCAGCAACAAACATCCAGATTAAAACAATACATCATTCTACTGCAGCAGGTTCCAAATCATGATGTACAGAAAGTTCACTAGAAGCAAACCTGCGTTAAATTCTGATCAGATATTCGAGCTGCATGTATTGCTCCTCCTGACAGTCCCATCCAACCCACTTACACTCACCTCATTTGCTGAGCAAACTTCACTTCAGTAACTCCCACCACCACACCAGATTGTTTTCACACACTTCCCTACAGCTGATCAGGTTTGGGTACCTTAGTTCACTGCTACCGATCTCTTCTCTGTCTGGAGGCCCTCTCAGCTGCTGGCAGGCAGACGTCCACATGCACTTGATTGCACTACTACCCAGTCTAATCTAACAGGAAGAATATGCTTTACTGACTGTGCTCCCACTGACATGCTTGCGGTGCAACACAGGTGCGGGGGTTGAAGTTGCAAACTGATGTCCAGCCCGAGCAGCGCCACAGTGGTACTGAAATAACTGTCACTCACGGATTAGCAGTCAGAAAAAAAGAAAAAATTACTCACCTTAGTAATGTTGTTTCTTCTAATGGAGTCTTGCTGTATTCTGACAAATTGCAGTGATGTCCAACCTTTGAACTGCCCCGGAGATGAAAGAGTTAACTTTCCATGCCAGGCATGGAACGCTGAGCTCGAGCTCGGTTGAGACTCTGTCTGTTGCTGTTTGAACTCAAACCGTCAGATCTTTACAAGCTATACTCACTGGGTGTCCTGTGTGGAAACTGTAAACTTACACTAGCCAACTGGCTACTAAATATAATAAACAGATTTTTTGGTCCCAAAACAAAGACTCAAGTCAGGAAACCCAAAAAATGACACAAACACAACACCCACCCACCCAAACTAAAGGGGTGAGAAATAAGAGGTGGGGCACATCTCAAGTGCCAACACTGCTACTGCCCACCCACATCCCAAAAACAAGGGTTCTGAGAGGGGAGGTGGGGGGGAGGTCAGAATACAGCAAGACTCCATTAGAAGAAACAACATTACTAAGGTGAGTAATTTTTTCTTCAAACAACATGAAGTCTTGCTGTATTCTGACAAATTGCAGACTACCAAGCAGTACCTCCATGGAGGAGGGACAGAACCTACCTAGGAAATAGGCTCTGAAGCACTGCTGTTCTAAACCGAGTATCACTCCTAGCCTGGATATCCAGAGAGTAATGCTTGGTAAAAGTGTGTACTGTTTTCCAGGTGGCTGCTTGACAAATCTCTAAGATAGGAATATCCCTGACAGTAGCCAGGGAAGCAGCTGCACCTCTGGTAGAGTGAGCCCTCAGGCCTGAGGGTGGAGTCCTACCTAGTTTTTCATAACAAAATTGAATGCAAGAGACAATCCACCTGGCAGTAGATCTCTTAGTGGCAGGTTTTCCCTTACCAACTTCACCATAAGTGAGGAATAGTTGAAGGGAGTCAAACCTGTGACCCTTGGTACGCTCTATGTAGTAGCTAAGGGCCCTTTTCACATCCAAACTGTGCAGCCTCCTCTCCCCAGAGGAGGAATGGTCAGTGAAGAAAACAGGGAGAGACATAGACTGGTTAAGGTGGAAGTCTGAAACCACCTTAGGCAAAAACTTCCTATTAGTCCTGAGGACCACCTTATCTCTATGGAAAGAGATAAAATCAGGCTGCACTGACAGGGCTTGTAACTCGCATATGCACCTGGCAGAAGTGATGGCCACCAAGAAAACAGTTTTCCAAGTCAAGTACTTAAGCTCTGCTGAGGACAAAGGCTCAAAAGGGGGCTGCATAAGCTGGGCAATGCAAACATTAAGGTCCCAAACAGGGGCAGGGTCCCTGAATGGAGGATTGGTATGAAGCAATCCCTTGAAAAATTTAGAGAATACAGGATGGGCTGAAAGGGAAGAAAGCTTTCCTGCTGAAAGGAAGGCAGAGACAGCTGCCAGATGCACTCTTAGTGTAGCTGGTCTGAGCCCCAAGCTATTAAGATGAACCATATAGTCCAGGACTGTGGACAGGCTAGCAGACTCTGGGGAAATATGTTTCCCAGAGCACCATATAGAAAATATTTTCCACTTGAAGTTGTAAGTGTTTCTGGTGGAAGGCTTCCGAGAAGCCTTTAGAATATCCATAACACCTTGAGAGAGGTGCAAATCAGCAAACTCTAACTCTTTAAGAGCCAGGCCTTGAGATTGAGAGATTTGAGATTCGGATACCAAACCCTCCCCTGAGCACATGTTAATAGGTTGTAATTCCTGGGAAGAGATGGGGGAAGGTGGACTGCTAACGACAACAAGAGAGGGTACCAGGGCTGCCTGGCCCAGTCTGGAGCAATCAGAATCACCTTGCAGGGTTGAGACCTGATTTTGACTAACACCTTGAACAGGAGAGGGAAGGGGGGAAAGCATACAGGAACTTCCCTTCCCAATTGAGAACTAGGGCATCCAGGGGGACTGAGCCCAACACTGGGGGCCTGCAGCAGAAGAGAGGAAGTTGGTGATTGTCTGGGGCTGCAAAAAGACCTATCTGTGGGGTGCCCCATCTGGAGAAGATCACCTTCAAAACCAGGGGATCCAAGGACCATTCGTGATGGCCCTGAGATATCCTGCTGAGAGCATCTGCCAGGGCATTGTCCTTGCCTGGGAGGTGTATTGCTGTAAGAGAGGTGTTCAGGGAACAGGCCAGAGACCATAACTTCATTGCCTCTGTGCACAAGGCCGTAGACCGAGTGCCCCCTTGCTTGTTGATATAGCACATTGTGGTGGTATTGTCTGTCCTGATCTGAACTACTTTGTTCTGAACAGACTTGGAAAAAGCTTGAAGTGCTAGAAACACTGCTCTGAGTTCTAATAGACTGATGTGAAGCAGAGATTCCAGAGGAGACCATAACCCTTGGGTGGTCAGGGGTCCCAAGTGTGCTCCCCACCCCTAGAGGGAGGCATCTGTAGTAAGGATTAGAGAATGAGACTGAGTGACAAAAGGAACTCCCTGTCTTAGATTGTCCTGATCCAGCCACCACTGTAACACCTGGATCAGGGTTTGAGTCACTGGAATTAGTTTGGTCAGAGGGTCCCTTTTCTGAGACCAGAAGGCTCTCAAGTGGAACTGAATATCCCTCATTTGAAATCTTGCTCCCTGCAGCACTGCTGTAGAGGCAGCCATGTGTCCTAGGAGTTGCAGAAAATGCCTTGCTGGCCGAGACACCTGGGGGGGTGAATGAAGAGGCCAGTGAAATAAGTGTCCTTGCCCTGTCCAGGGGAAGGAAGGCTCTTGCTTTTACTGTATCCAGCTCTGCCCCATGAAGGTGAGGAACTGCACAGGCTCTAGAACTGACTTTGAAAGATTCAGCAGGAAACCTAGAGAAGTGAGCAGTTGCTGAGTTATCTGTAGGTGTAACTTGACTTGGTCTGGTGACTGGCCTACTATGAGCCAGTCGTCCAGGTATGGAAATATGGAGATCCTTTTTCTCCTTAGAAAGGCAACTACTACTGCCATGCATTTTGTGAACACCCTTGGAGCAGAAGGGAATAAGGGCATTGCTCTGAATTGGTAGTGGCCTGAGGGCAGCTCGAACCTGAGGTACTTTCAATGGGAGCTTCTGATGAGAATATGGAAATAGGCATCCTTGAGGTCCAGGGAAACTAGCCAGTCCCCTGGCCTTAGAGAGGGTAGAATTATTCCCAGAGTCACCATTTTGAACTTTGGCTTTAAAAGGTGCTTGTTTAAATATCTGAGATCCAGGATGGGCCGCCATTCTCCTGTCTTTTTGGGGGTTAGAAAGTACCTGGAGTACAATCCTTTCCCTTTGTGTAGGGGTGGGACCCTCTCTATGGCTCTGACAGCCAAGAGGGAAGAGACCTCTGCCTCTAGGGCAAGTGCCTCTGAAGGATTTGCAGGTGGAAAGGATCTGGTTCTCATCTTTGGAAATTTTTTGAAGCTGAGAACCAGTCCCTGGCTTACTACTTCCAGGACCCATTTGTCTGATGTTAAAGACATCCAGTCCTGGACAAAGTAAGCCAGCCTGCCCCCTACAGGTGGTGGAGAATCGGCCCTGGCAAACCCATCAGGGTGCCTGTTTGGCAGGGCTTTAGGCTGAGGGGTGGAAGCAGGCCTGCTTGTGCCCGTCTGCCTCTCCTCTAAAGAACCCCCTATGAGCATAAGCAGAAAAGAGGCCTGGGCTTGGTAGAAGGCGCTCACGAAAGGCCGCTCCTGCCCCTAGGATGCTGCCTCTGAGGAGTGGCTTGCCTTTCCTTGGCCTGAGCACTCCTGTAGGTGGTCCTGTACTCATCCATTTTCTTCATGTAGTTCTCTGTTTGCTCCCCAAACAGAGAATTACCCACAACAGGAAAATCCATGGCCTTAGTCTGGGTATCCTGAGACAGGCTAGTACATCTGAGCCAAGCCATCCTACGAAGGGCCACAGATATAGCCATGACTCTAGATGAAACATCATTGGAGTCCACTGCAGCATAGAATTGCACCTTGGATGCCTCAATACCATCCGCAGCCACCTGCTCCAGCTCCTTGGCAAGCTGGCCAGGGACCTGTTTAGCTAAAGCCATTACAGTGTCCCATCTAGATTTCTGATATCTAGCTGTATAGGCCATATAATTAGCCTGCCTGAGTCCCAAGGATGCTGCCATGTACTGTTTCTTTGCCATGGCATCAATCCTCCTGGAGTCCTTATCTGGGGGTGTGAAGCCAAGGGTATATTTCCTTATCACAGGCTGCAGCCTGCACTACTAACATGGCTGCATCGCTGGGTAAGGAACTCCGTATCTGAGCCTGAGAGAGTATACCTCTTGTCCATTCTCTTATCCACAGGAGGTATAGAATTAGGAGTCTTTAACATTTTTATTGTCTGTTTCCCAAAGGACTTATGAAGGGGAATAGACAGCCTCCTGGACTCTGGGATATCCATCATTTCAACATAGTCAGGCTCCTCCTGGTCATCCACAGCTTCTTCCATAGGAAGCTGAAGAGTTTCAGACACTTTTTTGTAAAACATAAAATGGGAAGGGGACTCAGAAAGCCTAGGAGGAGACACTCCTGAAGGTCTGTCTGGGGAGATGTCCGGGTCAATGGGCACATCCAGACTTTCGTAATCACACTCACTTTCTTCATACTCTCCTTCCTCCTCCTCCGGTTCATAAAATTCCTCTAAATTATAATCCGGAACCGGGGGAACCGACCGAACCGAGTGCCTTCCTAATGGTGCCGGTTCGGTCGGAACCGGGGATAGCGACTGAACAATCTTTATCACTTTGGCTATTTCATCAGCGGTCGGAGAAAGAACTTGGGGATCCGCACCGGCTGATTTATCCCTTCTTGTTCTTTTAAACTTGAACCGATCCTCGAGTCGGTTCTCCTTGCCCAAGAAGTTTACGCCCTGGTCAGAGGGCACTCCTTCTGGTTCGGTTGGAACCGAACTGGGCTGGCCATCCGGGTCAGCGGACTTCTTGGCCTCCCTTTCCCTGAGCCTACCAACTCTTTTTTCCAGGGTAGCTGCAGGAAAATTTTTACAAATCTGGCAGTCTGAATCGAGGTGGAGAATAAAGTTTTTTAAACAACCTGATCAGTTCAAACCGAACCGATCCCACGTTTACAAGTTCCACACAGAATAATAACAAAAAATAAGCCAATCTAGTACTCACAAAACCACAGACAGAGACTGAACTGATAGGTTACGGTTTAAATTCGGACAAAAACCGAGAAAAACGGTACTTTAACTGACAAATTGAACCGAGCAAAGGAGAAAATCTCCGGAGCGACTGTTCAGTGAGGCGGAGTAAAGAATCTGATGGTTTGAGTTCAAACAGCAACAGACTGAGCTCGAGCTTGGTTGAGACTCTGTGTTCCATGCCTGGCATGGAAAGTTAACTCTTTCATCTCCGGGGCAGTTCAAAGGTTGGACATCACTGCAATTTGTCAGAATACAGCAAGACTTCATGTTGTTTGAAAGAAAGGGACACAACTGGGATAAGTAAGCAAAAACCAGGACAAAAGTGACATTTTTCAAAACTTGTGGTGACACTGGGACATACTGCTGAAAATAGGGGCTGTCCTGAGAAAATAGGGACTGTTGGTAGCTTTACCCTACCACTGAGGACAAGCTAACAGGTCTGTAGTTTCCTACCTCTGCTTTGCTCCCACTTTTGTGAAGGGGAATCACATCCACCCTCCTCCAGTCCTTAGGTTCCACACCATCCTCCCATGATTTGTTAAAAAGGGTAGTCAGTGGTGTCACTAGTTCTCATACTAACATACTAATTGCCAGCAGATTAGGCCTTACGGTCTATCGAGTTAGAATTCTGTGGTGAATCCCATCAGGCCCTATTGCTTTGTCCATCTTCAGTTTTAGGACTTCTTTCAGAACCCTTTCTTCTGTGAAAGGACTGGTATCAACCCCCCCTATCCAGAGTGCTTCTATTGTTTGGATTAGGTACCTCCCCCTCCTCTTCTTTTGTGAATACTGAGCAGAAGTATTCGTTCAGTATCCCTGCTTTTCACTGTCCCTCTCTGCCCACCCACCCTCCCTTTATTAATCCTTACTGCCCTCCCTTGGTCTTTCTTCGCTCCCTAATGTACCTACAAAAGGTTGTATCCCCCTTCTTAACCAAGTCCCTTAGAGAGTTCAAACCATGGGAGAAAGATCCAGTGTTTCTGCTGTGCTCTTTGGGTTTAGGACTTGTGTCTGCATCCTGGTTCTTTGTACGGTCCCTGGCCCTTGCTCTTTTCAGTCTTGTAGTTTGCCAGTCCATGTTTTGTCTCTTTTTTCACTCTGTTTATGGTTCTCAGGCTAGGTGGATGTATATACCGCATATCAGTCCCCAGAGCACGTACCTTGCATTCATCCCAGCTATCCCCCTGGCTACATGTGCAGGAGGCCGATGACTTACCCCTCACAGTGGGGCTTCCCAGGAGGGAGAGGGCTCAAGATAAACCTTGGGTCCTATCCAAGATTTATGCCAGCATCTTGGCATGAGTTGGAGTGGTGCCTGGGAACCTCATGCTGTGTGGACTGAAATGTGTTTTTCTTTGGTTGCCGACTCTCAGGACTTGAACGTGCAATAGTGTCTGAGGCAGTCATGCACACTCCCGTGCGTGAAAGTACTGACAACATGCACATGAGGGTCAGACGCACCAATGCCTAGCCACTGCCAGGAGTTGGACAGTTGCAGATCGCCTCACCCCACCCACCCTGAAGGAGAACAGCAGTCCATTGGATGTTCCTCCTCCTGCTCCTCCTCCCCTCGGTTGATCGTCCTGTGCTCCAGGCTCGTTCCCAAACCCAGGTCGTCAGTGTGGCAAGTGGTAGTGCTACCGCTTATGCAAGCAGTCTGACCCTGTTTTGTCTCTCTTGAAGACTGCAAGCAGGCAGCTCTTGGTGACAGGCTGGTATGGGCCCATTTTAAAAGTATGTTTGTTTTGTTTTGGGCTGAGGTTTGCAAACTTGGACAACAGGTGCTTTATTTTTAAAAGGGCCCTTAGAGCAATGCAAGCTGCGACAAATGGCACCTTGCGTCAAAGCCCAATGCACCAGGGACCCTGCACCTGATTTTAGTAGAGGAGGAATCCTGGTGCCAACCCCCCAAATTGCTGCAACCACTCCCATACATCAAAGAAGTGGCTTACGGGAGGGGTTTGACAGTGGTTGCTGGCAGCCCCTGGCTGCAGGGAAGCCAGCCCAGACAGAGAACCACGGGGGGGGGACACAGGATTACATACTGGTAACACGGTGGCAGATAAGCCACCTCTGACCATCGTACACTTACACCAACAGCCAGTGGGGGCAGTTGTCTGCAGCCACGTACATGTGATGCCCGGTGTACAGGAGCCACCATAGCACCAGACAGGATAGCTCACTGGTGCAGTGACAGTGGGTATGACCGGACAACATGCAACAGGGCAGCCATAGGCTACATGCCACTGTTGTGGAAGGGTGTCCCATGTGTGTCCGTCACAAGGATGAACACAGGACAGTGCCAGCAGTTATGGAATGGTTAGCCCACCATCCCCTGGCAGCTTTTGGGTGGCTGTTTTGTAGACCCCATGTTGCCACATGACCATTGCATAGTCCATGCATCTCCTGCAAGGTATTGCAGCATGCTGCAACTATGTGGGGGTAGGGCATGTCCCAGCCAGCCACATGTCCCCCACCCCTATGGGCTGTCCACCCCCCACACACACACACAGTGGTCAGACTGTACCTCCATTCATGTCATCAGTGAATGCAGCATGTTTCCTATGTGACAATCTGTAAGTAGGTCGGGGGAAAGTCTTTCTGTGACCATCAGTGCCATCAGCTTATGAGTACACAAGCTTTTTGTGTACATTGGTAGTGCGCAGCATGCAGAACATGTTCTGTCGTACCTTGTTGCACTTGCAGTTTAGGAAATGTGCAGCATCTGTATTGGGATAAGAGTGTGCCAGTGCTCCCACCTCACTGCGCATTTACTGTGCTGCCAGCTTCCCTATCATGGTCCCTGAATTAGACGGTTGTGCCACTAGTGCTATGGCTCTGATGCTGTGTATTGCTGCTGTTTTGTCATCTCACTCGTACATTTTCCATTCCACAATGACTGTACGCACAATGAACTAAACATGTCTGCCTAAGCAATGTGGCTGTGGCATCCTTGCAGTGCTGTGATGTCACACCCACACCAGTGACATAGGCTACCAACCTTCATGTCGATGCTCACCCCCTGCAGTGTGCTGACTTTCCATGCCATTTAACAGATATTTTCACACGGGGCGTACAGAAGAAACGCCGGACCTCGCCCAACAACTAACACACCGAAATCTGACCAATGGAAAATCATGTACACAAATGCTTGCAGTCTGGGAAACAAGATCCTAGACCTGCAGGCAATAATGACAGAGGCTAAACTGGACATAGTAGCCATTAGCGAGACATGGTTTACCAGTAACCACACCTGGGAGACTTCAGTACCTGGCTATGTACTGTTCAGAAGAGACCGAGGTGCAAAAAGGGGGGGTGGAGTGGCCCTTTCTGTCAATGAAAATATCAAAGCTACAGAAATTCAGAATACACATAAGGAGCCAGAAGAACTGTGGGTCACCCTGGATACAGGAATGGGACAGCTCTATGAACTGGGGTTGTGTACAGACCTCCAGACCAGGGGGAGGACATAGATACATTGCTGTTAGAAGATATACAAAACATGACAGCTAAAGGAGAGGTTCTGATAATGGGAGACTTCAACATGCCAGATGCAGATTGGTCAACACCAGCAGGGACTTCTGCTAGAACTAGACACATGGTGGATTCTCTTCAGGGGGAGTGCCTCAAACAACTGGTACAACAACCCACTAGAGACAGGGCTATCCTAGAGCTAGTACTGACTAACAGGGAAAGGATCACAGATCTCCAGGTAGAAGGTCACCTGGGGCCAGTGACCATCACATGGTATGGTTCAATTTGGCCACTAGAACAAACTCATCCCATTCCAAGGCAAAAATATGGGATTTCAGAGGAGCTGACTTTGATAAGATGGCCAACAAAGTTAAGCTAGCCCTGGCAAAAAGAAATACAGGTGAAGGGGTACAGGCAAAGTGGACAAGCATTAAAAATGCAATACTTGAAGCAATATCCCATTGTGTTAGTGAGAAAAGGAAGTGCAAAAGAAGAAGCAAACCACTTTGGTTCTCAAACACAGTAGCAGAAAAGGTCAGAGCCAAAAGGCTGGCCTTCAGGAAATATAAGGGAACGCAGCAGGGTGAAGATAGGGAGGCATACCAAACTTCCCTAAGGCAAGAAGGGATGGCAGTAAGACAGGCAAAGGCCCAAACTGAGGAAACACTAGCATGAACAGTAAAAGAAGGTGACAAGACTTTCTATAGATATATTCATGAAAGGAGAAAGTCCAGAGGGGGTATTGCTAAGAGGAGGAGGACCATGTAAAAGCATCCATCCTAAATAGATACTTCTGCTCAGAATTTACTGAAGAGAAGGTAGGGCAGGGACTACAGCTCTGCACCATGGACACAGGGGGGATGGAGGTGTGCACTAGTCCCTTCACAAAAGAAAGGGTCCTACAAGAGCTCGATAAGCTCGGGGTGGACAAAGCAATGGTACCTGATGGCATACATCCCAGGGTACTAAAGGAGCTAAGGGTGGAACTAGCAGAGCCATTATCAGAACTGTTTAGTGAGTCTCTGAGCACATGAGAGGTCCCACAAGAATGGAGAAGGGCTCATGTGATCCTGCTCCACAAGAGTGGTAGCAGGGAGGAGGCAGGGAACTACAGACCAGTCAGTCTTACCTCAGTAGTGGGCAAGATTATGGAGACACTCCTTAAGGAAAGGATAGTGCAACACCTGGAATCCACAGGAGCACAGGATCCAAGACATCATGGGTTTACAAAATGAAGGTCCTGTCAAACTAATCTCATAGATTTCTTTGACCGGATAACCAGAGTGGTGGACCAAGGAGGAGCAGTTGATGTTGCCTACCTTGACTTCAGCAAAGCTTTCAATACTGTTTCACATAAAAGATTGATTAATAAGCTGGGTAGGCTTGGGGTGGGTCAGACGTTGGTCAACTGAGTGAAAAACTGGTTGACAGGCAGAAAACAGAGGGTGGTGGTAAACGGTATACAGTCAGAAGAGATGCAAGTCACAAGTGGGGTACCTCAGGGATAAGTCCTGGGGCCAGTCCTCTTCAATATCTTCATCAGTGACATTGCAGATGGACTGGAAGGTAAGGTTTGTCTGTTTACAGATGACACCAAAATCTACAACAGTGTAGATGCTCTAGATGGTGTGGGCAGAAGAGAAGAGATCTGGATAAACTAGCAAAATGGTTGGAAAAGTGGCAACTGGGGTTTAACGCAAAGAAGTGCAAGAACTGCACATAGGGAAGAGAAACCCTGAAGCCACCTATAGGATGGGAGGGGAGTTGCTGGCAGTCACAAGGGAAGAAAGAGACTTGGGCGTCATCATCACCGATGACCTGAAATCATCCAAGTGGACCTTTAAAGCAGTAGGTAAGGCTAGAGGGATGTTGGGGTATATTAGTAAGGGTATCACAAGTCGGAAGAGGGAGGTAATAATCCCTCTTTAAAAGACACTGGTTAGGCCCCATCTGGAATACTACATGCAGTACTGGAGGCTGCACCTTCACAAGGACATTAACCAAATTGAGGCAGTCCAGAGAAGGGCAACCAAAATGGTGCAAGGACTGCATCAGAAAACATATGAGGACAGATTAACTGAACTCAGTATGTATACCCTAGAGCAAAGGAGGGAGAGAGGTGATATGATTGAAACATTCAAACACCTGAAGGGCATTAACAAGGTGAGTCTAACATTATTATTTGGGTTTTGTTTACCGGGTAAGTACACTAGACAACAATGTTGCCTATATTCAGGCACGACCTGGGAGAGTACAGACAGGGGAGACCAGAGTCAACATTAAAGAGTATTTCATGACACAGCATGAGGTGAGAACAAACATTTGAACAGTATACAGCCAGGTACAGTCATTATCAGTGATGACAAAGAGAAACAGATAACATTACATTAATTATTTTCATCTGATGATACAACAATGACTAAATTGAGATGACAAACAGCAAACAAAACTTAAATGAAGTAGCATTATAACAATAGGATTTCTGCTGGATGTGGGAGACTTTCAGATTTTGGAGACCAGCAGGAAATCAGTAAGTGCCATAGGGAGGAGAAAATGCTAGGAGAGAGGCTCAAGTTACAGCACAAGAGCAGCAGTCGGATTCTAATAGGTGTGCCCGAAGACTCATTTTAAAGGCCTTGTGGGATTTGGAGAGTTTGATGTGGGAGGGAATGGAGTTCCAGGAGTGGGGGGCAGATATGGCGAAGGGTCGTTCTCTTTTTTGTGTGAAATGTCTGGGAATTTCAAGTTGGGTTTGAGCAGATGCCCTGAGGAGGTATGCTTGGGAGGGCTGAGTTAATAGTTCAGCAAGGTATTTAGGGAACCCCGCTCTGATCATATTATCAATTCTACAGCCTGCAGAATAGTGTCTGAGCGAGTCTGGGGAGAGCCAATTTAGTTTCGAGTAGAGCAGGCAATGATGGGTAAGTCTTTGGGAAACGTTGATCATACTGGTTTCACACTGGTGTGTGGAGAGAAGTCACTGTGTGCACCTGGGTACCTGTGTTCTTGTTGCGTCCTGATGCAAGACTATCTTTGTTTGGGAAATAATAACTTTTACTTGCCTGCTGCTATTTAAAAGACTTTTTTTTTTTTTTTCCGAATTTATCTGATTTGGGTGGAATTGAGACATATAACTGAATTTAATTTGTATAAGTGATTAAGTGGATATTTGGTTTAGAAGAGTATCCTTTGGTATGGTTATCACTAGAAACCAAAGGATGCATGCCCTTAAGCCTTCACCATTACAGGAGCTCTCTATACAGAAACCTAAATATGCTATAAGACAGACCAAGATTACTGAGCATCTAAAAAAAAGGGATTGGGGAAATAATACTTCTACCCCAAATGGTAATTTAACTCAAGTTGAGAGTATGGGTAAAACAAGTCAACTAAAAAGCATGCATCAATATGTGGATGCCACTATTGCTCCATCTGTTTATGTAGACAAAGGGGGAATGTCATGGGGGTCAAATGATTGTAGCTATGTAGCTGGTTCATTGATGGAAAATCAGGAACCTCTATCTATGGAAAAGTCAATGAATCTAGATAGGGAGTCCTCAGCAGGAGCTTCTGCTGTGGAGGGATTGAAAAGTACTCCACCTTGGTGGAGCCCTGAGGTGTCTTTGGAGGCAAATATATCCCTGGGGGTATCTGATGATATGATGGGGGTGGTAAAGGAAAAAGAGTTAGTAACAACATATAAGAACAATGAATTAAAAGAGGTAATGGAAGACCGACAACAAACAATAGATGGACTTAAAGAAGTAGGAAAAGATTTGCTCAGTTCTAGATATCAATATAATACTGTAAATCTTTCTCAAAAAGGTGACAGTTGTTCAGTGGAGAACGAGGTTTTATACCTGCTAGGTTGAGCGATAAATTGATTACTCTTTTAAGGAATCCAGTGAATTCCTTTATTATCCTGATGGAGCAATTGGTACTTAATAAGGATTTGTTGGAAGAACTTAAAACACAGATGGTGGTTAATGATGGAAGTTGAGACAGATTATGGAGAAAGTTGATGATCTGTCTGGAAAAGTTGAGGAGATAACATTAAATATAGAGAAGTCGGAAGATGCCTGCCATAGAAAGGCGCTCGGATGATAATGAAGCTCTAGGATCACTGTGCTTGAGACCTGATTTTAGCACAATTTAGTTCACTGAATTAACAGCTAAAAGTCCCCTAGAAATAAATTTCAAAGGAGAAGGAAAAAATAGGAGGAAGAGTAAGGGAGGTATAGTAACTCAAGGTGTGGATAAAATTATGGATGTTATACTCTTCAGTCTCAATTTGTGCCATCTAAGCTGGAAGTGGAGCTAGCAAGGTTAGAACAGGAAATGGAAGGTTAAAGTGTGATATAAAATTAAAGGCCAAGTGGGTAATGAAAATAATAAGGATAAGGAAAAGAAGAATTTTGGAGATGCTGTGAAAGAGCAGATTATTGAGGACAGAAATGGAGAGTGTTTCCAAGTTGGACAGACATTAGTGGGGAAGAAGCCTCTAATCAGATTATATGGACCACTTAACTGGTGTACTTTTGACGAGGCTATGTTAGACTTGCATATACTTTCATTTTGAATCAAGAATTGATATTGAACTTGTAGAAGCTGATATAACTGGGATTAAGAGGTTAATAATAGAGGAGGCTACCATTATTGATGTTTATTTTGATGCACCAAGAACAGCAAATCATGTCTGGATAAATAGAGGCCTGTTAAGTAACAAGGAAGTATCTTTGTTTTTCCCAATAGAGAATTATTTAATATTGGAAAATGTAATGAAACAAATGTGAAGGATGTGGGAGGAAGAATTTTAACTCTTTTCGGGATGAACCATATGTTTCAAGAAACAGACCTAGAATTGTCCATAGCAATTGAGAACTTGCTAAAAAATTTTATGATGGTTCCACTGGAACACCCTGATAGTATACAAGCTGAACATAGACATGTAGGGAGTCAGATTGATATTTATGTGTCTAATGGAGAATTAGCAGATCTAATTTTAGCCCAATCTAGAAATCTGGATTATTTAGGTCTGCATCTGGTAGATTTTACAGCGCTTAGTATGGGCTTTAATGGAGGTAAGGTCTATGAGGAAGTTTCTGTCCTCCCGTTGGAGAACAGATTTAAAACATTAGCAGGGTATAATGAGTGACTAACTCCGAATACTTCTGGATAGCCGAGTCATATTGTAAAACAATTTTATAACTTGGAATATAGCCGGCTGGAAGTCCATATGGGCAGATGCTGACTGTATTAAATTTCTATCGAATATGACTTAATTTGTTTACAGGAAACTTGGCACTCTAAAGATGTAGAAGTTGTTATTAATGGATATGAGATTTTGCATTCTCTGGTAGGAAATGTAAAAAAGTAGGGAGATTGTCAGGTGGAATTATCACCCTAATTAAAATAGGTGTATTTGATAAGGTTGTATGTTGGAAACTTGCACAAAATTATGTGATAGTTTTAGTCAAATGTGGAATAAGGGAAATTATTGTATTGAATTGTTATGTACCGCCAGAAAATTCTGATTATTTTCCAATGGGCATATGGCAAGAAATATCTAATCTGCTAAAAGAAGCCCAGCAAATTTTTCCACATGCAGAAATACTTTTATTAGGTGATTTAAATGCACGTATTGGCCTGTTTGATGGCCTAGCAGACCATACATTTTCTGCATGTGATTACTTTGATAAAGTAGTATGTAGACAATCTAAAGATAAAGTGGTAAATCAAAATGGGAAAGTTGTTATAGAGTTAGTAAAAGAAAATAATATGTACCCTTTAAATGGAAGGATAGAAGGAGATAAAGAGGGGAATTTTACATATGTTTCCCAGAGGGGAGCTTCAGTAATTGATTTTGCTTTTTGGTCCGGTGATATGTATCACTGGACCAAATGTGAAATATTGATTAGAGCAGAAAGTGACCATTACCCATTGGTTTTGGAATCTCAATTAGAACAAGTGAATGGAAAGGAGCATCAGTCTTTTCAATTTACTGAAATTACAGCTTCAAATAAGATCATATGGAAACAAAGTTCACATTATGACTTGTTACCAATTATTCATGGTTCAATACTAACTTATTCTTATGAAGTTATTAGTAAATGTGACCTTACTTATCTTACAGAAGAGCTAGATGCTCTATTAAATAAGATTAAATCTGTGTTAGAAGTGCCAAGGAAATCAGGAAGGGTTGTACCTATGGATACCTGGTATGATAGGGATTGTAAAAAGCAAAGGCGATATTAGAAATTCTGTAGACTGTATAATAAAAAAAGACCCAGGTGAATCTTAAATTATTGAATTTTAAGAAAAGAGTGTATAAGGACCTTATTGCTAACAAAAAAGACATTATTTCGACTTAAGTGGGAAGAAATGTTTCTGGCATTCAGGGTAGAGATAATAAAACATTTTGGTCACTTGTGGCAAATGGTTTTAAGACCCAGAAAGTTAATATTGATACTTTTATTAGTGAGGAAAGATGGGTAACTTATTTTAAGGGTTTACTTTGATACAGAAGCTGATAACTCTTCAATAAATGGTTCTGGGTGTTTTTATGTGTGTCCGATTACACTAGATGAAACTTACCTAGCATTGTATACTTTTAAAAGAAAAAGCAGCTGGGCCTGATGGGATTCCAGCCGAGGTTTTTTAACAGAGCCCTAATTATGGTGTAAATACTTAACAGTATTTTACAATAAATGTATTTCCTCGAAAGTTACCCTACCGTGGCAAGGGCTAATCTCATTCCATTACATAAAAAGGCTCACTAGATGATCCTAAAATGTATAGACCTATAAGTCTTTTGGATGTGAATCTTAAAATTTTTCTAAGATAATTCTGGGCGGTTACAGCAGGTTGAAAAACAGGAAGTATTTCCTTACCAAATTGGATTTAGAAATGGTATGTCCACACTGGATAATATTTTGTTTTGAATCATTTGATGGAAAAATATGAAAATCAGGGTCAAAGAATATATATATGTTTTATTGATTATAGTAATGCCTTTGACAGTGTATCTAGAAGTCTATTATGGCAAATTTTATTAAACAGAGGTATTGACCCCGGCCTAGTAAATATAATAACACATTTATATACTAAAACTTGGGCTAAAATTAGACTAGGCCTTAGGGGCCAGTTATCAAAGATATTTGAATGTAATCGTGGAGTGAGACAAGGTTGTATACTTGCCCCTCTGCTTTTTATATTATATCTGGATAATATATTAAAATATAGTGTGGATATAGATATAGATTCCCCAAAAATTAGGGATTTTCCTGTTCCTTTATTGGTATATGCTGATGATATTGTGGTCCTGTCCCTAACAAAATCTGGTTTACAAACAAAACTAAATTTCCTTGTAAAAGAATCTGAGAAATTAAAATTGAAGATAAACATGGAGAAAACAAAGATTATGGTACTGGGTGGAAATAAGAAGAACGGAAGTACAAATGGCAGTTGGTATGTCGGCCAAGACAAGGTGGAGATAGTCTCACCTATGTATATCTTGGAATAGTAATTCATCAAAATTGTAAGTGGTTCGCTCATTTGGAATGGGTTAAAGAGAAATTAAAAGAACTGTAGGAGGATTATATAGGTTTAATTGTAAATTTGGGGACTAACGATAAAACCATTGTTGAAAGTGTTAAAATCCAAGATAGAAGCCCAATTGTTATATGGATGTGAAATTTGGAAAATAAATTCAGCAAATAAATTTATGAGTCCCATCTATAAATCCTTAAGATCCTTGTTAAGGTTAGGACATTCCTGCCCTTCTTCTTATATTCGTGCAGAGTTGGGTATTATAGATATTAATGCAGCAATCGAATCCAAAAAGTAAACTATTGGATTAGATTGGTCGGATTAAATGAAACTGTAGTTGTAAAGAAATGTTTGGAGGAAAAAAAGAATTGGCACGATTGGGGACTATGCTCTGATTATTGGTTGGATAGAGTTTACTCCATACTTGAGAAATATCATTTAGTACATCTAAAGGATTCTGTAATAAAATGTGTCCATATTAGTGATAAATATAAAAAATATATTACAAAGAAAATTAGCAACCAATGGAAGTTGAAAGATTTGGAGGAAATAAAGCAGTCTCGTTATTCTAAATGGTTTGCAGCAAATAACTATAGACATGGGTATAAAAAATATTTGGATATATTGACTATTCCCTCAGTGCGATCTAATTTTATGATTTATAAATTTGAACAATTCCCTAGTAAAGTGTTGGATTATAGATACAAAAAAGTGGGAATTCATTCTGAGGAATGTGATTGTGGTATTGGAGATAAGGAGGATTTATACCATGTTTTATGGGTCTGTAAATGGTATGATAGCCAACGTATGTTTTGGCTTGGTCCATTCTTAAATAATAGATATAATGTTGATAAAAAAGAGCTTACTTGTATTTTGTTCCATACAGAGGATAGCTGGACGGTGAAAAGGCTAGCTAATTATTTATTGAGTATTAAGAAAATCAAAAGTAAAATCCAAATTATCTGAAGGCATGGATGTGTATATATATATCTGATTTTTAGAGATATGAATGAATCTATATAAGTTTTGTCACTCAGTTTGTAATGTATAAATAAGATTATAAAAATATTGTATAAATGAGTTTTTATGAATGGGGAACTGATTCCTTTTTAGATATATACCTTACGATATTTTAATTGTGTTTGTAATTGTGAAGGTTTTTAACCATACAATAAAATTCTTTGATTGATTGATGGGTAAGTCTGTGAGCGGAGAGATCAAATCTGCATATACTGTTATAGCAGATGCTCCATTTCTGGAGCGCTCCTTTGCTAGCTTTAAGGTAAGCCTGAGAGCAATATGTTAGAGCAGGGAGGAGAAATCCTTGTGCACTAGCAAGCCGGGCAGCATCATTGAGGGAGGACCTAATTTTAAAGGCAAGACCAAGTTTTGAGTAAACTGTCTTACATGTAGCCGCAATGTGGAGGTTAAAGTCAAGAGATGGGTTGAGAGTGACTCCTAGACACCTGAAGCAGGTAACAAATTCAAGAGGGGAGTCATCTAGAGAATGTATCAATAAGTCTGGAGTAAGAGATCTGATTCTTGACGGGGGGCCAAAAAGCATAGTTACAGTTTTCTTAGCATTCATTAGGAGCCTGTTCTGTAGTAACCACTCCTGCAAGCAGTTGAAATCTGCTTGAAGATGTGCTCTTACTGATAAGGGATCTTTACCACTGGAGAGAAGCACCATGTCATCAGCATAAAGGATTAACGAGGAGGAGCAGGGAAGGGAGGGCAAGTTGTTAATGAAAAGGGAGAAAAGTAGTGGACCAAGAATAGATCCTTGGGGGACTCCAACAGAGGTAGGGAAAAGATTTGAGATGGCGGATTCAATTTGGACAAATTGCAACCTCCCTGAGAGGTAGCTATCAGACCAGGAGATGGTCGACAGGTCAAAGCCAAGGCGGGACAGTTTGGAAAGTAGCAGAGAGTGATTCACAAGGTCAAATGCCTTTGTGAGATCGATAAATATGGCCCCAGTGAGCAGAGCAGTTGTGGTGCTGTGTCCTGTTCGGAATCCGTGCTGGGTAGGGGATATAAGGTTGTTAAGGTGCAGGTAATTTGTGACCTGAGTAGCGACAGCCTTCTCGAGAAGTTTATTTAGGGTAGAGAGAATGGCAATCAGTCTATAGTTTGACATATTTTTGGTATCCCCTTTTTTGTGAACAGGGACAACACGAGCAGTTTTCCACAATGTTGGTACCGTTTGGGTTATTATGGAAAGATTAAAGATTCTTGCAATAGGAACAGCAAGGGCAGGGGCTGCCTGCTTCAAGAAGCTTGGCAGTAGCCCATCTGGGCCAGCAGATCCATAGGTGGATACTGATTTGAGGAGATACAGCACTTCAGTGGAGGAGACTAATGTGAGACGAAAAGGAGTTGCATGCGAAAGTTGCACCTCAGGAGGAGGTGAAAGAGGCTGGTTGAATTTCTCAGTGTATTAGGAGAGATCCGAGAATTGTGCATTAAGAGCATTAGCAATAGTAGGTAACTTATTACAGTTTGCGTCATTCAGTGTCATGTCGGTAATGGCCGTCTTGGGCCTTTGCCCAATGAAATTTTTGATGTGGTTCCAAAAACACCTGGTATCACCCGCTGAAGATTGGAGAAGCTTAAGGCAGTAGCTCCTTTTAGCCTTCCGAATATCTTTTTTGCAGGCATTTCTCAGTTGTTTATAGTTAACCCAGTCTTCTGATTGTTTGGACTTCTTTGCCAAGGTCCAGGCCTTGTCTCTTTTTATCATGGCTCGAAGGAGGTCTTTTTTTAGCCATTTATTAGGGGAGCCCCTGAGACGCCTTTTTTTCAGAGGGATGTGCAGATCCTGAAGGGCCAGAAGCTGAGACATTGGGTATTCAAGTGCTGTGTTTACATCATCAGTGTGATAGATGGGAGACCAGTCTATATTATTAATATCCTCGAGAAGTGCAGTTTGGTTTAGTTTGGCAAAACCCGAAATTGAATGATTCTTGGGGGTTAAGGCAGTGGCCATTCCAGATACAGAACGTAGGCAGGTGATCACTAATAGAATCTGAAAAGGTCCCTGCAGCAATTATTTTATTTGCTCTATTTGTAGCCATCCAGTCCAGGAGAGATTGGCACTCCGAGTGGGAAGAGATGCGTGTAGGGCTAGAGATAAGTTGAGCAAGGTTAAGTCGGGTGAGAGCTTCAGTATATGTACTGGTGTGACTCCCTGATAGGTCTAGGTTGAAGTCTCCCATTAGTATGACTTCAGATCTACCCTTTAGAGTGGCCAGATAATCCAAGAGCCCATTTAAGCCAGAGAGCCCCTTTGGAGGAATGTAGGCACAGATCAGATTTAGCCTTTTATCACCACCTAGTTGTAGAACTGTATGCAGAGCTTCACAGTGATTTGTTATCCAAGACTGGAGTACAGAGACATTGAGATGTTCTTTATAATAAAGGGCAACTCCTCCACCCTTTTGTTTGGTGGGGCGATCAGATCTGGACAAGCTGTAGCCAGGTATTTTGTACATGGAATCAGGCATCTCTGGCCTGAGCCATGTTTCAGTTAGTCCAAGTATGTCCAGACAGTACAGGGCTATCCAGGCTTCAAGTTCAGGAAAGTTTGCTGGCAAACTTCTGATATTCATGTGGGCAATTTTCATGCCCTTAGTGGAAAACCATGAGGAGTCATCCATGGACCTGGCATTCCAGTAGGGGCCAGGGTTAGATTCTATGTCTCCTGACAAGCATAAGCGCAGAAGCATCACCCAAACTTCTTTGTAGAATCTGTAACTGCGCTTGAGGTATTTGGGCATGCTAGGGGGGTGGTAGAGAAGGAAATTCCCTAATTTGAAGGATGAGTTATATGGAGGGACAGGTTAGGAGAAGGAGCAAGGTTCTAGTTGGTATAAGGTTGGAGAATACAAAGGAGAATTCTTCATGGCAGTGGGACCCAGGGATCCAGCTGGAATGTTACATGAGAGATAGGAGAGGATGATTACGGTGGGTAGTAATCCTGATACCACCAGAAGTGACCTTGGGCATGCAAGAGAGAACATTATGTATGCCTTGTATGAAACCTCTGCAAATCAGAGGTAGATTGTCCCTTATAAGAGTAGAATATAAGTGACAGAAATGGTGACTTAAGGGCAGGGTGACACCTATAGTGAAGGCAGTTTGAGTGAGACCCTTAGTGGCCAGAGGTTGGCAGTCAATTATACAAGTTATTCACAAGAGGCAGGTATTCCAATAGAGTGCAGTTTATGAGGAGTTGGACAGGAGCAGGGGGAATTTGAAAAGGTGAGGGGAAAAGATAAAACATGTTTCAATACAAGAAAAATAGCAGGACAAGAGGACACAGCATGAGATTAGAGGGAGGCCGATTAAGGGGGTAATGTGAGGAAGTTCTTTTTCACAGAAAGGGTGGTGGATGCTTGGAACAGCCTACCTCAGGAAGTGGTGGATATAAATACAGTGCAGGGCTTCAAACAGGCATGGGATAGGCAAAAGGGAGCAATACAGATGAGTATGAATAGATAGGCCATTGACAGAGCAAAGGCCTATGGCACACTCATAAGGAAGAAAAAGAAATGGGCAGACTGGATGGGCCCTGCGGTCCTTATCTGCCGTCAACTTCTATGTTTCTATGTTAAGAAATGTGTCTTGTAGAGCCTCCCTGTACTGTAGGAGTGAATTGATGACTGGGCTAAGTTGTAAGGCCCCCATCATCCATAATCCCCGCTAGATTCTCTATTTCTCCAAGTCTAATTTCAAGGCCATCAACTCAGTCATTCAGCTGTTGAAACTCATATTTATTCTCTAATCTGGTTGCTTTGATCTTGTTCATGAGAAGGTCAAATCATTTTCTAGTGAGTCTTTCTGCTTTGTTATCAGTGTCATAGCTTTGGGCGCGGGAACTCGCTGGGGAGACACTATGACTCCTGTCCCCGCTAGAGTTTCTGGACCTCTCACCATCCTGCCCTGGTTTGGTCTTTAATGAGTGGGAGTGGGTTTTTCTGTCTTCTCCCCCAAGTCCAGATGGCATTTGTGCACTTGTGAAGCTTTGGGAAGCTCTTCAATCACTTTGCTATCCCAGCTGTGATGTCACCGGAATTCCGCATGTCTTCACTGTTCAACACCAGACCAGAAAAATGTGGAAATTATGTAAGCATGTCAAAGTATTTCAATGTATTTTGAACTTGTACTCATAACTCGGTAATCTTTAAATATTTTTTCCCAAAAATTTTCAACTTGGCTTTTTTGGGACCCCACCTCATGAACAAGGTAGGTGAACGTTTTCAAATCTGGCCCAAAATGTGATTTCACAGTTGCTCCATGAAATCACATTTTGGGTGGAATTTTAAAATTTCCACCTAGCAGGTTCATGAGGTGGGGTCATAAGAACACTACGTTGAAAATGTGGGATCAAAATTTTGAGAAGCAACAATGTTATGAAGGTATACTGAGATGATTCAACGCTCGCTCATAACTTTGGTAACTTTTCAATATTTTGATCCCATATTTTCAACACAGCCATTTTTTTCACACCACCTCATGAAAGTGTCAGGTGGTGTTTTTTTACTCCTGGCCAAAATGTGTTTTTGCACTTGAGGCATGAAATTACATTGCGGCCAGTATTTTGTAAAAGACACCTGTCATGTTCAGAAGGAGGGGTAACAAAAAGACTATATTGAAAATGTGGGGTCAAAGTATTACAAAACAATGAAGTTATGAGGAAACATTGAATTTTTGCTTTTCAATGTATACTCATAACACTGCGATGTGTGCAGATTCTTGCATCTAATTTTCAACACAGCCCTCATTACCCTGCCTCATGAACGTGAGCGGTGTCATTTTTCAAATCTCCTCTGAAACTTGTTTTTGCATTTGCTCTGTGAAGTCACCTTTCGAATGGGATTTAAAAAAATTCCAACTGCCAAGATCATAAGGCGGGATAGTAAAAAGACACTGTAGCAAATCTGAAGTCAAAATGTCAAAAAACAACGAAGTTCTGAGGAAACATTGATTTTTTGAAAATGTTTATTCAAAACTTTGCGATTTTTGTAGATATTGGTCCCAAATGTGCACATAGCCCTTTGGTTACCACACCTGATGAACATGACAGGTGTTATTTTTCAAATCCCTTTTGAAACATGCTTTCGCAATCCCTCTGTGAAACCATTTTTCAGACAGGATTTTAAGAAGAAGAAGAATCAGCATTTATATAGCGCTTTTCATACACAGTATCCCAAAGCGCTTTACAAGCAATGCTAGACTGGTAGTGAAGTGACTGAATGTGTGGTGGCGGCCATATCACACATCATCACACACACAGCCTGGATAATTACATGAACTGGTTTATGGGAAGGGGAATGTTGGCCAGGACAACGGGAATGTTCCCTGCTCTTTGTGAAGGGTACCCTGGGTTCTTTTACTTCCACCTGGACACCACCAGGATGGGCAGAAGGGACCTCGGTTTAACATCTCTTCCGAAGCACGGCACACCCCAGCAGTACAGCACCCCCCAATACTGCACTCGGATGCCAGCGATTTTTAGGTGCAAGTCCAATCCTGGTGTGGGACAAGAACCCACAACCTTCTGGTCCAGAGACGGATGTGCTACCAACTGAGCCACGCTGACACCTATATGTAGCTGTTGTTGAACACCCTTTGTTCAAAATTTCATTTCTTATTTCTAAAATGATCTTGTATGCAAGGGACACTGCTCTCTGACTTTTTGGGACAAGGAATGTCCTAAAACAGCTGAGAATAATCATAAAAATGTGGGGATAACCATATTAAAAGACAAGTTCCTTGTATTATTATAAATGTAAAAAAAACTCCTAAAGCAGACTCAGGATGGGAATCTTCATGGGGAGCTCTGCTATGCTGTTTTCAATTTTTTTTCTTTTCCCCCCAAAGGAAGGGAAGGGATCATAATTTGACACCAGGGGGCTGGCTGCACAATCCATTTCCACTTCCTGACTCTCCAATCCGCCCTTTTTTTTAATTTTTTTTATTTATTTAGTTTTTGTTGACCGGGTAAGTGCACTAGACAAATCCTGCCTATTTTCAGACATGACCCGGGGGAGGGGGATACAGATGAATTCCAACTGACCTTGAACCAGATTAAGCTGTTGGTGGTATTTTTAGTGAATGAGGGAAATTTGGTCAGGACAGCGGGGAAATTCCCCTACTCATTTCGATAAGTACCATGGGATCTTTAACATCCGCCTGAACTACCACCAATCCAGGCAGATGGGACCTCGGTTTAACGTCTCATCCGAAAGACGGCACCTCAGAAGTGCAGCACCCCTCTCATGCTGCACTACAGTGTCAGTACTGGGATATTAACCAAAGTGCCAGATGTGGGAACTGAACTCACAGCCCTCTGATCTCCCGGCCTCAGAGGTGAGTGTGCCACCTACTGAGCCCCTTAATTTGGGGTTTGTGACGTTGTTAAAGGCTGAGCGGCTGGTGTCATCTACTTGAATGGAGCATCTTTTTCAAATGTGATTTCCCGATTTTAAATCAGGTTTTGGTACATGCTGATGTCAGGGTTCAACTAACAAGGCTGTTGTTAGTTGAACCTTGGCATCTATAGATACCAAAACCAGATCTACTTTTGGGAAATTACATTTGAAAAAGATTCTCCGTTCACGTGAATGAAGCACCCTGCCCTGTGCGCAACCTATCATGACATCACAAAACATCGGAGCACGGGGGCAGATTGGAGAGTCAGAAAGTGGAAAGGGATTGTGTAGCTAGCCCCTGGGGGGGGAAATTACAATCCCTTCCCTTCTTTGGGGGAGCAATAGAAAAAAATTTAAAACAGCCTGGAGGAGCTCCCCATGAAGTAAGGGAGCTCGCTGTCTTATATTTTTAAAATAAAAAAATGATGAGAAATGTGCTCTTTAATTTGTTTGCTTTAAAATAATCTTGTATTTTATGGTTTTAGGGTCCCTTGTTATTGATACTGTCTTTTTCCTGCCTGCCTGATATATTCATTTTTTAATCAGTTATTAATTCTGAAACCTGGTACATCAGTTGAGCAGCAGAAGCTCACAGTACACGTGCCACAGGGATGCCACGTAATTATAAATAGGGGACATGACATGACCTGACTTAAGATATCATGCCTGTCTTCATGAGAGGGTATTGGTCTGTTGCTGTCTCATGAGTGGCAAAACAACAGTCCAATACCTTCAAACGAATATTAGGAAGCAAAAAAAATATTAAGAAGGGGAAGAACTCAGAGGGTTAGAACTAATGCTCACTATTCCGAGGAGGAATCTGTTAGTAGTGGAGTGCCTCAGGGTTGGGTGTTGTGCTTGGACCTATTCGGCATCTTTATTATGGATATGGGGAACAACTGCAGAAATATGTTGCAGAAGTTTGTGGCTAGCACCAAGATAAGAGCAGTGGTAGGGAAAAGGAATGATAATGAGGTGAAAATGCCACAAAAAGATCTTGGAGAGGTTGTAAAATGGACACATGAAAATGGAATGAAGCTAAATTTAGATAAATGCAAGGTCATTTATTTTGCTAAAAACAACAGGAACACATCCTATGATATTCATGAGCACAAAATTAATTTGGTTACCCACGAAAAGGACCTGGATATATTAATAATAATTTAAGCAGCAAAGAACAGTACAGAGAACCATGAGAAGGGCAAACAAGATCCTAGGCTGTATCATGAAGCACGTCATATGTAGTTTAAAGTGTAATACTGTATTACAACTGTACTGAAGTCTTGCATGCCCCCATTTAGACAAACCCAATTGTGGCCAACATATGAAAAACTGCTATTGAATTAATAGAAAAAGTACAGAGAAGGGCTACAAAAATAATCTGTGGAAGGCAGGGGAAGACATACAAAATATATCTAGAAGAAAGGGTACTGAACACATTAGAGGCAAGTAGGGGTGGGCAAAGCTGGGTGTGGATTTGGATTTGTTTTGGGATTTGCCAAATCCAGGATGAGTTTGGATTTGGTTTTGCAAAGGAATTGGATTTGCCTGGTTCAGGCCTATATTGATAAGTGGTAGAAAACAGACATTTTCAGGAGAAAAATATCACAAAATGTAAAGACAGTGGTGTAACAGTAAAGTGTATACTGTGTTAGACACACTGCTTCCTGCTGTGTAAAAAATCTTTGTCTTTAGTTTAAAAATGTCTTTGTTTTTGAGCCTGACAATGACCTACCTGCAAAGGCAAAAGCCAAAAAGTAGGGTGCAAAATGCCCACCATCATCCTGGTGTGGTCAGCTGAAAAGTAGGGCCAACAGAAAATGTAGCAAGGCAAACAAATAATTTTATAGAACCTAGTGGGCATGAAGCAGTGGGCACTGGGCACTTCTCTGCTTTGCTTTCTTTTCTATTCGGCCAGATTTTTAGCTAACACTTACTTAAAGCTGGTTCTGATGTTTTTTTTTATAGCATTGGCATCCCCCCCATGATGTTTAATGCCACACTCTACATTTCAGCTAGAGCTCGAACACCCCCCCACACACACACACACTTTTTTTTCTTAACACAGACAAGACTAATAGTCACTTTGTTCATAGTCAGTTACCAGTTAACAAACAACATGGTTTCTGTTTTCATTATTATAATTTAATTTTATTTGTTCCCTCTGGCCTTACATCTATCAGCAGGATAATCCCTCACACAGACACAGTCACCAATTAATCAGTGCATACTGGCTCAACATTGTCATCGATTTCAAAACCACTGTTTAGAGAACCACTGGAGCCAGGAAAGAAGAGAACACAGTTTACTTTAGTGAAGGTCAAATGTTCCACATTTTCTGGCAACAAACGGTTACGCAGATCCGAAGTAACACTACCAGTGATACTGAAGATTCTCTCATAGTAGACACTGGTCGAAGGGCAAATGGCAACTCTACACAATGCAGGCCAGAGTTTTCTCTTACTCTGCCAATATTTCAAAGGGTTATCCTATGTGCTGAGCTTCCTAGGGTCTTTTAGATAGTCTTCAAACATGGTGGTACCAGTATGACCTTCGCCAGCACAGGAATAACTGATGTCTTTATCAATATCATGCAGCTGGGGCAGCAACAGAGCCAAGAACAGCTTGATTGTGAAGCTTCATAGGTTGCAGTGGAATTTCAACAAAAGTTACCTTTCAAACGCTGAATCCATCAGTTTAAATATTGTCACTTGACGGATCCAGGTACAAGCTACAGGATGATACCTTTTTTTGTGCAGTGCAGGAATGGACTTTCTGAAATATGGGATGAACTAACAAGGTGACTGGGAAGTTGGAGGGTGCCCGACCCAAAGAGCCGAAACAGGGGTTGCAACAACACAGAGGATGGAGACACTTCACAGCTCTCTAATGCTGCACTCGTCAGGGCGATTCAGAGTGTTGACAAGAAAGTGGAAGGCTTTTCTACACAAACAAATGGATATCAGGGTAGGAGTGTTGGTGGAGGAAACTAAAAGCCTTGGCGGTTTCAGCTGGCCTAATTAAAGGAGAAGTCCACCCAGAATGTGCAAAAACATATGTTAAGTAGAATGTTTTGATATGTATGTTAAGTCCTAGTATGTCCTTCCCTCTGTCTGCTATTAGGAGTTTTTCCTAAATTAGCCTGCTAGCTGTATGGTAGTTTTTCGACACCTGGGGATCTCCATCACAAATAGGTTTATTGGCTTTCTTTCTCCTACGATGCACCCCAGTTCATGTGACAGTGATGTAGCTATGCCCTTAGATTTAGCAGGGTCTGTCACAGTTCAGCCACAAAGGTAATACTTCTTTCAGAGAAGTCACACTGCTAGATTTTGGGTGAGTGTAATCATTATTTTTTGATATTAGTACCTTGTCCTGCTATGTTACAATCTATAAGGTGATGATCAATTTTTGCTACTTAGTACCGGTGCAAAAACTGAAAGTGACTGAGAGGAACAGAGTAAACAGTGACGTGATTCAAATACACACACACACACACACACACACACACACAGCTGAACATAGCAGGACAAGGTACAATATCAAAAAATAATAATGATTACACTCACCCAAAATCTAGCAGTGTGTCTTCTTTGGAATAAGTATTTTCTCTGTGGCTGAGCTGTGATAGACCCTGTAACAAGACACTGGCTTCCTGCAGGGGCAACTAGACATCACACCAAAGGGCACTCTGGGAAGACTAGAGGCCATAACAGAAACCAGAATGGCAAACTCCAAGGGCAATAAAACAGTTAAGGAAAGTTAGAAAAAACATCTCTCACAGCCAGAGGAAAAGAAAACACTGGGAACTGGTTAGAACACAGAAAAAAAAAAACTACTAAATATCTTTTTCTGATTTTAACATGGAGTTTTCCTTTAAAGAGAACAATCTGCTTCTGAGGTGGCTAGCAAATTTGGAAAATGTAGCAGGTGCCTCTAATGTACGACCTTTGGGTCTGAGGGAGAGACTCCTAGAAATTTTTTACAAAATTGCCTTAAAGAATTATTATACCTGGCAGAGGACTTTGAGGTGTTGAAAGCATACAAGATCATACCGCGTGGTGAGACTGAGAACAAACTTGGGAGAACAGACTCTCCTCATCGAACTGAGATCTTCTTTAGAGCAGGACATTATTCTACCAGCGCCTAAAAATCTGAGCCCATTACAGTGGAATGATCATAACTTTCATTTAGAAAAGGGGCAAAGACAATGCTCTCTTCTGATTGGCTGAGACACTTATTTAGGTGGGCATCTATCAGACAATAGATGCCCACCAAATAAAAAGCCCCAGTCCAAACCCGCCTCATGCCCAACAACGTATCCTTGTGCCCAGCCTGCTTCATCATTGGCTGAAGCACTGGGCACACAATTTAAAGCTGCCACCATTTTTTTTTACTGCTTAGCGAGAGAGACCGAGTGATACAAATCTCACACACATACACACACACATGTGAAATGACTGTACACTGCGGTAGCAAAACATTTTCTTTCTTTATTTATTTACCAGCATTGTCTGTTACATCCTGACTGCTTGCTCCTGTTCAAAGCTGCCTAATCCATGGCGGTAGAGTGTCCAATCACCCTCCCTCCCTCAGCCACTCGCTTCCTTGATTTGGCTAGCCAGGTTCTGAATGTTTTGTTTTGCTTCTCCCATCTAATGACCAACAAGTCACAAAGCAGCTTAGACCTCTGAGTCAGAAAACAAAACAAAAAAAAAATACTGGCTCCATCCTGCGTCCTCGGTGCTCTGCTCTCAACCCCCACCCGGTCCCTCTGTCGCTTCCTGAATGTGTGGAGGGTGTCATGCTTGGCTTGACTGAGAAAATAATAACCGAGTACTCACAGTCAACTGAAGGCAAATTACTGCAGATGGCAGCACATCCCAAATGTTTTTAATTTTTTTTAAATCTCGAAAGATGCTGGTTGTGGACTACAGTTACTGCTTTGACATCGCAGGGTCGAGCGTCACCCAGACTACAGTACAGTTTCTGCTTTTATGTCGCAGGGTCCACCATCACGCGCATAACAGCCCCAAGCTTTGAATAAAATAAAATCTAGCAGAAACATCAGAAAGCTTTTTATTTTACTACTGGATGGGAAGAGACTATGGGAGGGGGGACTGCACAAGACACTCCATGTCATGTTCTGCAGTTGTTCATGTGGTACAGTTGGTGGTGGGGGTACCGTTGAACAGAATGGTGGGGAGGCAGCACAAGCTGGAACAGCAAGAAAACGGACTACTTTACAGAAAAAAGATGAAAATTAATTTTTATTTTATTTTTTAAATTGTTTTATTAATTTTCTTAAATACCATGTAACAATAGCTCACTTAGCCCATTTTCTAGCGCAATAATACCCTCAGAATTGGGGTATTAGGAAATCCGGACCTTCCAAGAACTATAGACCCCTCCGCCTGTGGCATCGGGCCTCATTACGCCCCTGAGCGATCCGGTATTTCCCAATACTGCCCACCCTGTCAGGTATTATTGCTTACATATATCCGGACTTGAATTATGTTACCCGTATGACGCGAAAAAGCTCTGACGCAATTCAGGCATGTCTTTGATCTCTGGGAGTGCATCATGTTTTGCTGATACCAGCAAGCCTAGAAATTATGTATGGGGTAAAACTTTCCAGTTTTCAGAACCATCAGATGCCTCTAAACTGTTAGAAGAAATGAGAGGAAATTCTCTGTGAGGGAAGAAGAGTCAACATCTGAGGCAGAGATGGATGCCTAGACCATGGCATTGTGACATACTGCACCAAGGGAAGATAGAAAGGGATGGTTGCCCTTTTCCATATTGATGTTTTATGTTGCATGCGTAGGCTCTGGTTCAGTTGTCTCATATATTTGGGCTACAACAGATTCAAATGTTTGAATTCCATTGTACAGTGTGGGACTTTCCTTATAGGAAAGATGGCACATTTGGCATGCTTGGGACTGACTGGAACAACACTTTCCCCCCTTCTTCTCCACGCGGAATGACTCTTTTTTTTTTGCACCTTTCACATTGGAAGATTGGGGAACGTATCTGCTGGCAAGTGGAATTTTCTGTGTTTTAGTGACTTTAGTGAATACAGTATTTTCCTTTCTGGCCATCTGTGCACCAGTCCGAGTGCACCTATCAATAGGGAGCCAAATTTCAAAATTCGCCACCCCTTCCCTGAGGTCCTCCCCCCCAGAGTTAGAATAAACAGTTAGGGAGGGCATGGGGGCACAGCCCCCCCAAACTGGGGGTGCGGGGTGAAGTAAAATCCCTGGCACCCTAATGACGGGTGCTTATTTTTGCCATGCCAGTAATTGAACAGATACTGTTTGGGAATTTTTGTACTGTTCATCTGTTTTATACTTTAGCCCTGAAAGCAGCAGTGCAATGAAAAAAGTTATTGAAAAATGCTAATTTTCTGCGATAGTTATGAAAAGTATTAGCAGAACTGTTGATTTGGGTTTTCTGGGTGCTTCCTATGCTGTGTGCTTTACATTTGCATTTTTGTCTGGATTCTTACCCTTCTGGGGTCCTCAGTATTATTTCTGCCCAACAATGAGGCGGATATCTTTTTTTCTTGAGAAATAATTGCATTAAAACTCTCATAACATTCTTAAATGACAATGTAATCCGGAAATTTTACCACCAAAATAAAATAGAAGACATCTGGCATCAATTAGGAAGAAAAAATGGTGGGGTCACATTTTAGCCCATTTTTGTTGCACTGCTGCTTTAAGGGTCACCCATCTAACTAGAGAGTCAGGAATTCACAGCACTTAAGCTATTATTTAATAGTTTAAATGGTTAAATGTTTATATAGATTTGTTAGTGGACAATTTATCATTATCAAGCACAGCAATGTAATGCTATTACAGTTTTTTTGAGAAGTATTATATGCACAAGTTTTTTTGTAAGGTTTCAGTGTTGCTCATTATGGAACAGTCCAGGCAGCCAAAGTGATTTCTAACGATTAAGTGAGAATTATTACTGCTTATAATGCCTGTGTTATAGTAAGGGAGGATGATTAACCCTGAATGATGGGTGAATTATATTAATACGTTTTTGGTAACATCCCTGCTCAGGGCTACAATGGGTGCTTGTTTCCTTTGTTAAAAATGGAAAACTCGAGCTTTATTATTATAATACTAAGTCATGTGATAGGAAATATATTGTTTCCCCCAGGTGTTGTAACAAGGGACAGGGGCATAAAAATGAATCAGTTACTGTAAGAATGTTATATTTTAGCTGACTGAGCTATGCAATTTCTGATTGTCTGCCTGTAAGTAAATGTTTATGTACTGTATTGTTTTACATAAATGGCAATAAAAATGTAATTTAAAAAAATTATCACGTAGCCTTGACCAAATGTCACCAACTTCATGTTTTCCACTGGATATTTTTCCCACTGGCTGTGAGGTTTGGGACAGTCTATGCTCAACCGGTTGTGAACTCGAAATAGTATTCCATCATTTTATTTGACACTTTTTCAATGAATACCTGCTGATGTCTGGGATGCCAGAGGGGAGAAAAGTTAGCCTTAAATCAAGGGTCTAACACTGTGGCCAGAATATAATGTTCTGATTCTAACATCATTGATATTCTGGGGTCCACTTCCATGGATATAACTAGCTTTTTGACAAGAGAAGCAGCACTACCTCTCTGGGAAGGAGACAGTAGATGCATTTCTGGATAGATCCTCAGCTCACCCATACCAACTCCAGAAGGAATCCAAACTACTTCAGAGCCTGCTGAACGACATGGGAATAGTAGATGCCTGGACTGTAGCTTACCCAAACCTCCGAGACTACTACTACTACTCACATGTACATCAGTCTTACACTCACACAGACATTCTGCTAGTCCCACTGGGTATAATGAAAGACATAGTGTCCGCTGATTACCTCTCTATAGTCATATCGGATCATGCCCCATTTAAGGTGGTGTGGGCCCCAGACCTATTGGATGTCCAAAATTCAAGGGTTTGGCACTGGGCCAACTCACAGCAGGAAAAGTACCTGCACCTGATGGACTCCATACTGACCTTTATAAACATTTAACAATGGCCACACTGGGCCCATTATATGAGACCTTAACTTTTGCATTCAAAGAAGGATAGCTTCCATCCTCCTTCTCCCAGGCTAGCATAACAGTAATACCTAAACTGGACAAACTGAGGAATAAGACTGACTCATACAGGCCTATTTCCCTGCTAAATTCTGACTTTATAATCTATGGCAAAATTCTGGCAGGAAGGCTAAAAAGGGTTCTGACTAAAATAGTAAACAAGGACTAAACTTGTTTTGTGAGGGATAGAGGTGCACCCTCAAACATGAGAACCTTATTACACGTCCTGGTGCAAGGATAGACACAACTCAAGTGATTTCCCAGTGGTGGTCTCACTTGATGCAGAAAAAGCTTTTGATTGGATCAAGTGGGACCACCTCTGGTGCATGATGAGGCAAATGGTCAAGATACTGACAACAATGTTGTCAACATCCTTGACGGCGACAGGAACAATGTTGATTGTCGGCATTGTTCCCATCAGCAATGTTTTGTGTGGGTGCACCTCCTCGATCTCTAAATAACCAACTCAGAGTCAAAGTTGGTTTGGGGTAGGGGTGAAACACCGAGAGTTGTGTTTCAGTGTACAGCGGACCACCACAGTGACCTGGCGAGATTTGTTGCTGTGGTGGTGTTCACTGTAAAATTGTCATTGTGCTGCCGGTACATCAGGAAAATGGGCTTTGGTGACAGATTCCTGGGCTGGGTTCAGGTGATATATAATAGTCCATAGGCAACAGTACAGACCAATGCATGGCTTTCAGATTCATTCCCCTGTTATAAGGGAACCTTGCAGGGATGCACCCTTTCTTCCCTTTTGCTTAACCTAGCTCCAGAACCGTTGGCCATGGCATTAAGACAAAATTACTACATACGAGAGGTGCAGCTGAGAGCTACTATAGTCAAAGTATCCTTATACACAGATGATCTCCTGGTCTATGTTACGAAGCCAGATACATCTCTGCTGTGCCTGGTTGATGCGCTGCACACCTTTGGAGTCCTCTGGGGATATGAGATCAACATGGGAAAAGCAATCGCATTGCCCTTGTGCAAATGTGATCATACAGTGGTCAAAAACTGTTTGCCTTTCCTATGGACTGATGTGGGTTTCCAATATCTGGGAGTGCAGATTAGATGACAAATAAAGGATATATATGGTGATAATAACCAAGCAGTGCTGAAAAAGGTCCAGGAAATGTGCGTAACATTGCAGCACTTAGCGTTGTCTCTTTTAGGTAGAGCAAACGTACTCAAAATGGCAATCCTCCCAAAATTCTTATACCTTTTCCAGGTACTACTGATTCACATACCAGGAAAAATTATTTAAACAACTAAGGGCATGCATTACCATGCAGCAATGGCAAAAGAAGACATCCCAAATTAAATAGGAGCAATTGACACATACTCCTAATAGGGGTGGCATAAGTGCACCACATTTTAGAAACTGCTATTGAGCAGCCTGAATTGGCAACATCAGGGAGTGGTACAAACCTCACAGCCAGAATGCTGGTATTCTAGAAAAGGAATGGACTAAAACTAACCATTTAATCAATTTATTGTTTAGCTCGATCCATAAAGACACTAAATGTGCTGAGAAAAACCCTATAATACAGCACTTTCTACAAACCTGGCACCGGGTACATAAATTAAAGCACTTAAGTCAGAATTCACTGCTATTACCCCCATATGGAGTAACCTCCTTTTCCCACAATTTGTACAAGACTTTGGAGTCTGGATCTGGGCTAACAAAGGAACAGAACTGCTAGGTCATCTTTAAGATGCGGGCATCCCGATTTCATTTGAGGGACTGTCTGAAGTACAGAATTCCTCGTTCTCACTTTTTCAGGTATCTCTAAGTTAACCGCTTTCTGGAAGAAAGATTAGGCCCTGACTACACATTACAAGACCATTTTAGTTTTGTGAGCACCCTGGATGAGGCAGAAAATACATGTAGCTGAGTATCCAATATTTACAAATTACTAATGCACTCTGTACCTAGCTTTAGAGAATAACAAAGGCAAAAGTGAGAAGAAATTCTGGGGGAAAATAAATCTGAGAAAGACTGGGTTGACACCCTTGTGGATGGTTGGAGACAGACCATAAGAGTAAATATAAGTACATTTTATGACTACCTAGAGAGCAGGAGTCAGTATAGTGTAGTGGTTAAGATCACTGAGCTGCAAACCTGGAGGCCTGGGTTTGAATCCCACAGCCCCCACTTACATACTGTGTGACCCTGAGCAAGTCACTTAACTTCCTGGTGCTCTCAGGTCATATCAGGAAACAAGCTTCGGCTTAGTGTGCCTTTCCTGGTTAAACAATTTTCCCTTTCCCTTCATATATTACGCCAGCTAGAATAGCCAGATTCAGCACTCAGATAGATGGCAAGTGCCCGAGAGGTGGCTGACAGCCTGCATATTTACTACATATGATGTACAGATGTGAAACCCTGAACACATACTGGGAAGAAATAAGAAATGCCATCACAACAATTTTAAATAAACAAGTGTCCTTGTCTGCTAGGAAGAATATTACTAGGGGATTGGGAGTACACAGATCACACTCATAGTAGGTTCTTACTAAATGCAGTTAACAGCGCCAAACTGGGCATATTGAAAGAATGGAAACAGGAGAAACTCCTGACCTTCATTACATGGCTAAATATGACAAAAGAATGCATGAAAATGGAGAAACTAATATATGGGGCCAATGAGAGGGAACGTGTATTCGCTAAGGTATGGAAAGGCTTTGTGACCTACCTGGGTAGTGCTTCTAGGACAAAGGGGTTATAAAGCATTAGTATGGTCTGCCTTTAATTGAAAGGCTCTGCCTAAGGTTATATGGGGGAAGAGCTCCTTCTCCTTCACAACCTACTTAAGCAGCAGAGCCCTGCCACTCTGCTTAGAGCGAGACGCACTCACTGCTGTGCCGTCGCTGGTCCATGGCTGCTCCCTTTGCTTGCTAGTGCCCCCCCCCCGCCGTTCTGCCCATTTGTTTTGTTTCCTGAGTTTTCGTCTCCCTTCCCCCTCTCTGTTTGTTTTTCATCCCTGTTGTTTTCTTTCTTCTTTTGGGGGGGGGGTTCTAGCTCAATTCTGCCTGCTGCCTGTTATTTCTCTTACCTGCCTCCATTCCCTCGTGCACCCAGCTCTTGCTTTGCTGTCTCTCTCCTCCTCGAGCAGCCCCGGCTCCATGCCCGGTCCATCACTGCTTTGACTCTCATTTTGCCATCATGGTTTGAAGCTATCTCCAGTCCTCCACCATACTTGGGTCCGTTAGCCCACCGGCGCACCGGCTACCTCATTGCTTGCTCCTCCAAAGTAGTTCATCTGCCGCCTAACCCTCAGCTGTTCTTCCTACTCAATTCGCTAGCCAGATTGGACTGTCAGCCCACTGCCAGGAAAGCACTATGAATTTATTCTGTACTTCTGCAGCTGCCTGCCATTCACTATGCTGCCTCTGCTCACCTTGCAATTACAATTCATGCTGCACAGCTTACACGCTCCTGCAGGCGCACCCTTACACAGCTTGTAAGCTATCACCTACTGCTCCTCTACAATGTCCGTGACATTTATTAATTTAAAGCCATCCGCGGGCTCTACTTAGTAGTATCTGCATTTGGATTTTATATTTGGACTTCCATTATTCGAACCTATGATAGTCTGAGTACTCTAGTGTTCCTCTACTTGTCCAGACATATACAGCTTAATATTGCTACTCCACAAATCCCGCTGATAAGACTTCTGGGATGTGGACTCAGCACACCGCTAGCTTCCCAGGCCCTCCAGGTCTTGGGTTACAATTACTTATTATCCTCTGTGTATGCTACACACTTATCCTTCATTAAGCTACCCTACATCCTGGTGGCTTTTGTCCACTTCTCTTGTGATAGACCAAACTTATTGAACAGAATTATTCAGTGCTCAGGGAGCCTACATAACCGGCTGTCCATGGGTGCACATCTTCCTGCCGCCCTGCGGGCTCTCTTCCAGCAGCCCTTAGATGTCCCTGTCTAGTCAACATTACAGGCCAATGGCTGATGAGTTCCTAGTTCAGTCCTGCACTGGCCATGTGCAGGGCTCACCTAGCAAGCTGCCTTGTTCCTTTCCTGCCATGTCACTCACTCATCGACTTTCATTACGTATGGATATGTCGCCACAGAGTCTCGTCTACAGGCATACTACTAGAGTATGGATACTGCAGCCTCCTTGCCTGCTCTCCAACTTTACTTGTCAAGGATACCCTCTTACTTAAATGGACTCCATCTGGGTTACAATTCCCGACAGTGGCAATCAATTCCCTTGATACAATTTGCTATACTGCTTCACTTCGTATGCTAACAGGAAGTGCCTAGTTACCTAGGTATTTCCATTCCCTCAATAGTCTTCAAGGTACTATATACAATCTACTCAATTTATTCCTTGGCTACTACTTCCGCATTCCATGCAGCATTGTCTACCACTGCTACTACTACTACTACTACTACTACCGACTGACGTGCAGGTCCCCTTGCTTACAACTTGTTACATGTTTCTCGCACTAATAATCGCATTCCTGCCTCTGGCTCCTCCCTGGCCGCCTGGAATTGTGCCAACTATATATATTCAAACTGCATGATCCTTACGCTCAACCACTTCAGATCAGCCTATCAGTGCTCATTCAGCTTCTCTTACTCCACCTGCCTCGCCGCATCCCGGCTTGGAGGTTTGACTATTCGTACACTTGTCTGCCTTGCCCAGCATCGGGCTTGGAGGTTCATAACTTCTGTCAGCCTGCCACGCCCAGTCTGGGCCTGGAGGTTCATATACTTCTACCTCATACCTGCTTTGCCTTCAAGGCCTGGAGGTTCGACTATTCATACACTATGCCTGCCTGCCCGCATCGGGCCTAGAGGTTTATACTTCTCTCACCCTGCCACGCCCAGTCTGGGCCTGGAGGTTCGTATGCTTCTATCTCACATCAACTTCCTACCCTAAATTGGCATTGATTCCAAGACCATATTCTCCCACTAGATCTCAGTCATTCGTTCAAGCTCCTCTCCTCCTCAGAATGAATTTCTCATCTGTTAGAACTGCTTGACAGGTGCAGCTCGACCTATCCAATTGTATATGCTCGTTGGGGATTTGTCCATTTCTCATAGAAGTCTTGTCTTGGATTTATTGCATACCCTCAGACTTCATCCAATGCTAATTCCAGCTGATTTACGTGGGTTCCGCTGTGCCTGCTAGCCCTTATAGGCTTGACTGCCATCCTTTACTACCTATTATTACTCATCAGCTGACCTACGAGGGGACCATCTACGCTTACTAGCCTCCGAGGGTTCGTTATCACTCAACTTACTTACCAGCAGACCTATGAGGGTCTGACTGCGCTTACAAACTTACCTGGAGCTAGCTGCCACGCTACTTATCTCACCAGCTGACCTCGGGGGTCCAGCTGCGCATCCTAGTTGTGGGACTAGCTGCCACGTTCTACTACTTATCAGCTGACCAACCTGGTCCATATTACTTGCTACTTACTACCTCGTCTCCTAACCTACGCAGTCCAGCCACATCCTCACCTATTGGGCTCACCCTGTTATACTCCCTTGGATGCTTCCTAACCTTGCACTATTGCTTCAGATTCACTACCCTCAAATCCTGCCAGGATTTCAGCTCAGCTCTACTGCCGTATGCCTTCTATATCATGACTTAAGCATAAATTCTACTCTCTTTGTCCTATTACCTGAACTGGGTTCATCAGTCCTCAGCTTCATCTCAAGCCATTCTACCAGTCCATGAAAATCTTAAGCCTTCTATCAGCAGAAGCCTGGAGGTTGGACTACTTCTGTTTCATCCCTGCCCACCAGTGTCAGAGCCTGGATATATATATGTACTCTATATTCATCTATTTATCATGTGCTAGCCTGAGGAGCTCCGCATTTGGCCCTATCCTGAATCTGTTAGAGGTGTTCCAACAATGCTCATCTCAGTGCAATCTAGCTGGATGCTTCACCTGTTCATACAGCTACCTGCAGCACTCACGAAAGACTTGGAAGCCCGTTCCTGACCTTTCCTTCCTACTACGAACTGTTCCGCTACTTGGATTAGCCATTAAATTAATTAATTAGGATTATGCTCCCTTAGTACGCCCAGAAGGATGGGCAGGTTGGCAGTTATGGGTCCTCAGAGGTTCCCCCTAAGGGTTTTTTTCCTCTCCTGCATGCTGCCGGCCATACTCTCCAGAGTTGGAGGAGATAATCATGGAATATCATATTTTTTGGGGGGTGTCACATCCTAATCTACTAACCATCCTTCCTACGGTGGGATACAGAGCAAAGCCAAACCATCAATTCATAACAAATACCTCATCTGTTCCAGTATCTGGCTCTATCTTACTTCATCTCTCATGTACTATAATCACTGACTTACTCATGTCCATGCCTAAGTACCTAAGCACTATTCATCCATACGACTATACCTTGGAAGCATTCTACTTACTGGCCTAGCCTCTGTATCCAAACTCAAACCTACATTATGTAGCTGCAGTATGTAACACAAGCACTGAGCTCTGAACACATATAATAACTCAAGGACACTGCTAAAATGATTGTGGATAACAGAACAATTGTTTTTTAATGTAATTTGTATAACAAAAACAGTCCGACACAGTTGGTTTTATCTTTTTTTCTGTAATTATACTTAAATTTTGGATTGTAGATCTTAATTCTGGGTGGTACAATAGAATAATTGTATAACTGACATATATTTTCATAGTTTAATAGTCACTGTATCAATGTTTTAGGCTTTAGTATTTTCCTGAAATTTTTTTTCTTCTTCTTTTATCTAAATATGGATGATCTGTCAGAGACCACACCAGTTGTCACAAAAACAATGATCCATTGTTCTATATTGTATTGAACCTTGACCTTAATAAACTATATCTGAAAAAAAAAGAGGAACAGCACTACCTTCCTCAAGAAATACTGCCTTCTGCTTTTCAAGTTTGTTCCTATTGTCTGCACTCGTTTCAGGAGTGTATTTCTCAAATGGCTGAAGAACGAGATACAATTGTGATATTAGGGTCCACTGGCTTGAGTTAAATGACACATCTCCTTTCACCACTGTGTGATCCACGGTGTATTGATGTACTGCTTTACACTGCTCCCAGGAAGCCGTTGTACTGTGAAGAAGGTGAAATTCCACCTGGTGACCACCTCCTGCTTTAAATGATGTTGTGGTAGGTTGTTGCCCTTTTGGAGCTGCCAGAACATTCTGCACACTTTAGCAGAATGACTTTGTACCGCATATTTGCATGCAGCACTCAATGCATTCTGAACACTCCTGTAATCTTTAAGAAAATCATGTACTACAAGCCTGAGGGTACGAGCAAAGCATGGTATGTGCACATACCCTCCCTCCTTCACAGCCATGTGTGATGTAAGCCCCATTATCAGATACAAAAAACCATGGTGACAGGCCATGATGAGTAAACCATTCACCAAACTGTCTTCTTAATTCCTGCAAGAGCTTCACTACAATTGATCTTTAGATTCAAAAACTACTAATGCAAAAGGCAGCCTACTTCTTACACATTGTGATGGATGTGATCGAGGCAGAGAATGAGGCAGAGGAATCAGGGTAGGATGCCCAGTGACCAGTGACTGTCGTGTAGTCTACAGTTTGGCCACTGGTCCACATAGTTGTAATATGTACTGTATTTGTGGCACCGCTATGAGCTTCATGGCCTGTGCCACTTCTTCATGCAATTCATAATAGACATCTGGTATTATCTTGGTGGCAAAATAGTTTCTGGATGGTATTTGATATTGTGGAACTACAGTCGGCATTTATTTAAAGTCAACAGACTGAACAAAAGAGAAGAGACACGGGTCAAGAGCTACTGTATAATTTCAGCTATTGCCTTATTTACTTTCAGGGCAACTGGATGGGTGTGATCATATTTACATGTCCTTTGAAATGACTCTTGCATGGGTAACTGTTTTGATCTAGAAGATGACGATGATGGCAGATTAGGACCACAAGGCCCATCCAGTCTGCCCATTTCTTTTTCTACTTTATGAATGTGCCATTGGTCTTTGCTCTGTCAATGGCCTATCTATTCATACTCATCTGTATTGCTCCCTTATGCCTATCCCATGCCTGTTTGATGCCCTGCACTGTATTCATATCCACCACTTCCTGAGGTAGGCCGTTCCATGCATCCACCACCCTTTCTGTGAAAAAGAACTTCCTCACATTACCCCTTAATTGACCTCCCTCTAATCTCATGCTGTGTCCTCTTGTCCTGCTATTTTTCTTATATTGAAACATGTTAGACTCTTTCACCTTGTTAATGCCCTTAAGGTGTTTGAATGTTTCAGTCATATCACCTCTCTCCCTCCTTTGCTCTAGGGTATACATATTGAGTTCAGTTAATCTGTCCTCATATGTTTTCTGACACAGTCCCTGCACCATTTTGGTTGCCCTTCTCTAGACTGCCTCAATTTGGTTAATGTCCTTGTGAAGGTGAGGCCTCCAGTACTGCACACAGTACTCCAGATGGGGCCAAACCAGTGTCTTGTAAAGAGGGATTATTACCTCCCTCTTCTGATTTGTGATACCCCTACTAATACACCCCAACATCCCCCTAGCCTTACCTACTACTTTAGTGGTCTGCTTGGATGATTTCAGGTCATTGGTTATGATGATGACCAAGTCTCTCTCTTTTCCATTGTGACTGCCAGCAACTCCCCTCCTAGCCTATAGGTGGCTTCAGGGTTTCTCTCTTCCCTATGTGCATGATCTTTCACTTCTTTGCGTTAAACACCAGTTGCCACTCTTCCAACTATTTTGCTAGTTTATCCAGATCTCTTCTCATTCTGCCCACCCCATCTGGATCATCTACTCTGTTGCAGATCTTGGTGTCATCTGCAAACAGACAAACCTCTTACCCTCCAGTCCATCTGCAATGTCACTGATGAAGATATTGAAGAGGATTGGCCCCAGGACTGATCCCCGAGGTACCCCACTTGTGACTTGTATTTCTTCTGACTGTATACTGTTTACCACCACTCTCTGTTTTCTGCCAGGCAACCAGTTTGCCACCCAGTTGACCAACTTCTGACCCAACCCGAGCCTACCCAGCTTATTAATCAATCTTCTATGTGGAACAGTATCGCAAGCTTTGCTGAAGTCAGGGTAGGCGACATCAACTGCTCCCCCTTGGTCCACCACTCTGGTTACCCAGTCAAAGAAATCTGAGATTAGTTTGACAGGACCTTCCTGTTGTAAACCCATGCTGTCTTGGATCCTGTGTTCCTATGGATTCCAGGTGTTGCACTATCCTTTCCTTAAGGAGTGCCTCCATAATCTTGCCCACTACTGAGGTAAGACTGACTGGTCTGTAGTTCTCTGCCTCCTCCCTGCTACCACTCTTGTGGAGTGGGATCACATGAGCCTTTCTCCAGTCTTCTGAGATCTCTCCTGTGCTCAGAGACTCACTAAACAGTTCTGATAATGGCTCTGCTAGTTCCACCCTTAGCTCCTTTAGTACCCTGGGATGTATGCCATCAGGTCCCATTGCCTTATCCACCCTGAGCTTAGCGAGCTCTTGTAGGACCCTTTCTTTTGTGAAGGGACTAGTGCATACCTTCCTCTCCCCTGTGTCCATGGTGCTGAGCTGTGGGCCCTGCCCTACCTTCTCTTCAGTAAATACTGAGCAGACGTATCTATTTAGGATAGATGCTTTGACATGGTCCTCCTCCTCACATGCCCCCTTATCCCCTTTGATTTTAGCAATACCCCTTCTGGACTTTCTCCTTTCACTAATGTATGTATAGAAAGTCTTACCACCTTATTTTACTGTTTGTGCTAGTCTTTCCTTGGTTTGGGCCTTTGTCTGCCTTACTGCCTTCCCTGCTTGCATTAGGGAAGTTTGGTATGCCTCCCTATCTTCATCCTGCTGCGTTCCCTTATATTTCCTGAAGGCCAGCCTTTTGGCTCTGACCTCTTCTGCTACTGTTTTTGAGAACCAAAGTGGTTTCCTTCTTCTTTTGCACTTCCTTTTCTCTCTAAAACAATGGGATGTTGCTTCAAGTATTGCATCCTTAATACTTGCCCACTTTGCCTGTACCCCTTCACCTGTATTTCTTTTTGCCAGGGCTAGCTTCTCTGTTGGCCATCTTTTCAAAGTCCGCTCCTCTGAAGTCCCATATTTTTGCCTTGGATTGGGATGATTTAGTTCTAGTGACCAAACTGAATCATACCATGTGATGGTCACTGGCCCCCAGGTGACCTTCTACCTGGAGATCTGTGATCCTTTCCCTGTTAGTCAGTACTAGATCTAGGGTAGCTCTGTCTCTAGTGGGTTGTTGTACCAGTTGTTTGAGGCCCTCCCCCTGCAGGGAATCCACCATGTGTCTAGTTCTGGCAGATGTTCCTGCTGGTATTGACCAATCTGTATCTGGCATGTTGAAGTCTCCCATTATCAGAACCTCCCCTTTAGCTGTCATGTTGCGTATATCTTCTAACAGTAATGTGTCTATGTCTTTCCCCTGGTCTGTAGGCCTGTAGACAACCCCAGTTCGTATGGCTGTCCCATTTCCTGTTTCCAGGGTAACCCACAGTTCTTCTGGCTCCTTATCTGGGGTAGGGTTTGTTTGAGAGGAATGGAACGTAGGTAATTGAGTGGAACTGTCAGATACAAATGTGCCAAATGGGGATGTGATAGAAACATTGAAATTTGTCGGCAGAAAAAGACCCCATGGTCCATCCAGTCTGCCCCAGTCCCCCCTCGGAAGACCTCTGCCCTCCATTTTCTGTCTGCCCCCTGCTGTTTAGGCCTATGTATGTATCCCAGGATTTTTTTTAATTTGCCCACTATATCCACTCCCACCACCCATTCCGGCAGTCTGTTCCATGGCCCCACCACCCTCTCAGTAAAGAATTTCTCTCTGATGTCACCATTAAATCTGCTGCCCTCGAGTTTTAATGCATGCCCCCTCGTGGATTTGTTCTCACTCAAACTGAAGACATTTTCAACCCTCACCCTATTTATGCCTTTCAAGTACTTGAACGTTTCTACCATGTCCCCCCTCCCTCCTCTCCTCCAGTGTGTACAGGCCCAGCTCACCCAGTTTCTCCTCGTATGTCTTCTCCTGAAGCCCGCTCACCATTCTGGTAGCCCTTCTCTGGACCCTCTCCAGCCTGTCCTTGTCCGTTTGTAAGTACAGCCTCCAGAACTGTACCCCATATTCCAGGTGCGGTCTGACTATGGTCTTGTATAGTGGCGTGATCACCTCCCTCCCTATGCATGGCAATATTCTGAGTGCCTTCCCCGCTGCCATGTCGCACTGACTGCAAACCTTCAGGCTGTCCAAAACAGTGATCCCCAGGTCCCTTTCCTGTTCTGTTACCTCCAGTTCTCTCCCCCCCCCCACAGCCAGTACTTTGCCTTCGGGTTTCTATGCCCTATATGCATAATTCTGCATTTCTTTGCATTAAATTGCAGCTGCCATCTTTCTGAACACTCCTCCAACATTGCCAGATCCTCTCTCATACTTTCTGCACCCCCCCATCGTATCCACCCTATTACATACCTTCATGTCATCTGCAAACAGACTCACCTTCCCATGTAGACCCTCCGTAATGTCCCCAATGTAAATGTTGAAGAGTATGTGTCCCAGCACTGATCCCTGGGGAACCCCACTCGTCACCTTCTCCTCCTTCGAGTGCACCCCATTCACCACAACCCTCTGTGTCCTTCTCTCTAACCAATGCTCAATCCAATTTGTGAGCTTGCTCCCCACTCCCAAGCTATCCAGTTTGCCTACTAGTCTCCTGTGGGGCATGGTGTCAAAGGCCTTCCTCAAGTCCACGTAGGCCACGTCCGCTGTCCCTCCCCGGCCCCATATCTCTGTAACCCTGTCAAAAAATGTAATCAGGTTGAGCTGGCAGGACCTACCACCTGTGAATCCATGCTGGTTGCCAAACAGGAGGCCCTCTGCCTCCGGATATTTACTCAGCCTTTCCTTTATAAGGGTCTCCCATTAGCTTACCTACCACAGAGAGAAGGCTAACTGGGTGGTAGTTTCCCGATTCCTCCCTTCCTCCCCCCTTATGCAATGGCACCACCTCAGCCCTTTTCCAATCCCTGGGAACCCTTCCCTTGTCCAGTGACAGATTAAACAACCTTGTGAGCAGTGCCGCAAACACCTGCTTCTGCTCTTTGAGCACTCTCCGATGAATCCTGTCCGGGCCCATTGCTTTATCCTCCTGCAGTTTCCCCAGTTCTTCCAATATCCTATCTTTCATGAATGGACCCAAGTCCACTTCCCTGCCCTCCCTTCCTCTGACTTCCAACTCCTCCGGCTTTATCCCCTCCTCCACTGTGAGGACTGATGTGAAGTAATCATTCAGCACAGTGGCTTTTTCCATGTCCCCTTCTGCCATCGCCTCCCCAACCCCTTTGAGTTTGATAATCCCCATCTTCCCCTTCCTTCTGTCACTCACATATCTAAAAAAAACTTCTTATCCTCCCTTTTCACCTCACTCACTATGTGATGGAGATGAAAGATCATGTTGGCTTCTTTTTTTGTTAAGTGGAGTTGAAAAATAGTTAGCTATGCCACCAATTTTCAATAACAAAGGAACACCTTCTAGGTCACTGTCACCTGCCTCATGCTCTGTCTCACCAGACAGTGACATCCGATCTTTTCTATTGCGTGCAATTGAGTAGTTTTATCTACTGGCATAGGTACTTATTGGCTAGCAGTAACAGAGTTTTCTTGGTTATGTCATTGTCATCATTATCATCAGGGATGTCATCCTCCTCATGTAAAATAATGGTGTCAGCAGGAGAGGCTACTATCCTTGCCACCTCCACTTGTGTTGACCTTCCCTGCTGCCCCATCTCCAGGGTTTCTGATGGGACTTTTGTTGTGCACCAACTCACCATCAGAAAAAGAACTTAGATTCAAGCCCATAGGGCACAAAGTTGCTACCACTGCCATTATAGGGGCCTATGCATGACAGTGCATACATTACGAAAACAACGTAAACGCATCGGGCAGCTACGCGGTGCACAGGCCCACCTTGCAATGCTGCATGCACAAATAACAATGCATAACACACAGTGAAAGTGGGCATTCCAAAGTGGACTGCGTAGCATGCTGTACAGGGTGAGGCGGTGTGTGACAGCAACCCGGCACCGCCCCTTGACCCCACCATATAAGACAATGCTCCTTGCCCTGTGTAGTAACACAGATGTGAATTGTGTGCAGGAGCACAATGCACACAGAATGGTGGAAAATGAAGTTGTCACACAGGAGGCTGTGCAGGGTGTGGAGTGTCACGAAGCAGAGCAGCAGGCAGAAGGATGTGGCCACGGCCATCAGAGGGTGCGCCTTGGTGCCCATCCCCATGCCCCAAACTTCACTACAGGCCAGGTTGCCACCATAGAGGCAGACATATGGACATATTACCACTGACTGTATGGGCCACAATCACTGAGCTCACCCGCCGAGGTGAAGGCAAGGCTCTGGCTGGAGATTCAGAGCATCATCAATGCCACAGGACTGAAGACACAGACGCTGGATGCCATCAAGCACAAATCGCGTGATCTGCGGGCCACAGTCAAGTGCAAGGTAGCAGCGGTGTCATGGGAATAGCAGGGCACTGGCAATGGATCCCCTGGTCCTGATACCCAGCTGACACCCGTGGAGCGCATGGTTGCGGACACCGTCACCGAGGTCGGTGTCCTCAGGGAGTTGGACGGCGTGGACACCCTAGATGGTAGGTGGGACATGGGTGGACATGTGAACATGTGTGCAGTGAGCCCAAGTAATGTATTAACAGTACTGTCATTTCCACCCCCAGACCCGATGGGGCAGGAAGGCACTGCAGTGATGACAGGGCTGCAGCAGTCAGACACTGCGGGTACGCAGCCAGTGGAGGATGATAATGGGCAGGTAGGACAAGGCACTGGTGAGTGACGGTGCCACATGCACACATACAGTATGACAAACCCAAGGTGCACCGTACCCAGTCCAACCAACTGTATCCATTCCCCTGCAGGGACAGAGCTGGACACTGAGGCACCCATGGAGAGCAACACCGAGGATGACAGCAACCCTGAAGCATCAGACCAGACATCCCAGGAAACATCCGCCTCCTGCAGTGGAGGCAATGGACATGCACAGTGGCAGGCAACCTGTGGCCAGCCACTCCACTCTCACGGTGCACACTGGCAGCCAACTGTGCATTGTGTACCAATGGCGGGCACGGTGGCCCCCAATGTACACATCATGTAGAACAAGGAGGAAAGTCCCAGAGAGGGTCCCTCAACATGTGCACCCCAACATGGTCGCATCGAACACATGCAGACCACACTAGCAGGCTGGTACCAAGAACTGCAGCAGATCGAGGCTGACTGCCTCACTGAACATCACCGGAACACCAAGGCACTGCATGCCCTTACCGTGGAGATGCATGTCATGTGGAACAGCATGGACCGCATCGCGGACACACTTGAGTGGCTGGTACACAACACTACTGGACACCACGCACCAAACACAGGGTGCACTGAGGGCCAGGAAACACCTGCAGCCACTGTAATGGGCAGCCCACATGGTCCACCCATGAGCTGTCCAGAGGATGCATACCACCCTGGCCTGAAGGAATCCCAAGACATAGCACACATGCCCCAGCCTGTCGTGGAGACATACACATCTGAACTGGAGGACATGGGCACACAGAGCACTGATGACAGCAGTACAGGACCCATGTGTGGGCAAAGCACTGCAGGCAAGGTAGACATGCAGGCACAGCACACCGGACAGATGGGTATCGGGTGCCGTGGATGTGGCACAACTAGACACCAGACATCCAGACTGGACACAGGATGGCAGACCTCTGCACACCTGCTTACCAGGCCGAGTGACAAGCAGTCCCAGTAACATGCCACACCGACATCCAAGGATGCACACCATGCGGTGGCACAGCAGTACCATCAGCCCACATGGTGTAGTCCCACACGTGGAGCACAGCAACAGTCCAAGCCCACATAAGGTGGGCATATGTAGTAAGACACACACACACACACACACATATACACACACACGTACACCAGCAACACATGGGCCACAATGGTGTCAATGCACAACCGCCCCATGAGCCCATGGGGCAATGCCCCCCCCCATCATGCAGTACCTCACAAGCACAGTCACACACACTGTTGTACAGCACCCCGGAAGGACCCTCCCCACCATGTACCATGGAATGACCCCCAACACCCCTACCCAATGCACAGTGCCAGGGACATCCCACCTGGGAAATGCATATCACCACATGTGGTACCATCTCACTTGCAATAGGCGGCCACACCGTTGACACCATGGACCATTCCATAGCGCTCAGGGGTGCAGGGCCCCACGGGACAGGTGATATGGATCTGGCTCCAACCCCACTGGGGTGCTTAGTGCATGGCTCATCATCATGCACCCTCCACCCCGCTGTCGCCTGATGCACACACCGGGTGCAGCCTCACGACGTGCACGGGGAGCACCAACACGGGTGCACACTTGCACCAGTGTTGCACACATACAGCGTCCCTCCCCATCACCTGACTCGCATGTGGTGACACATCCGTGTTGTACAGACTACCGATGGAACGTGCCCTGCATGAGTGCAGCACGTGCCTCCCGACCGCCGACATTGTCGTGGCTCTGATATGTGCATGCATCACCATGTGCTGGTGGTGGCACATCCTCCGGCAAATCCCCCGGTATTGGCATGCCACGATGCATGGTGATGTTGTGCAGCAGGGTGCATAGCATGAATACCCTGTACACCTTTCCCGGTGCCAGCATAAAGGTACCACCAGTATAGTCCAAGCAGCGGAATTTCATTTTCAGTAATCCAAAGGCACATTCTATGATGTTCCTCATCTTCCGATGGGCAGTATTGTATGCCACCTCAGCAGCTTTGGCAGGTGTAGGGATCGGGGTCATCAGGTGTGGAGGCAGGGGATAGCCAGAGTCACCTGTGCCAGGTCAGAGGAAACAGTGTCACACTTGTGCACACAAGCGGATATACCGGTGTGTATGTCACAGGGCGCATACACCATACTCACCCAGCAGCTGTCCGTTGATGCCCCCTGCTTGAAGCATGCCACCAATGCACGATGCATCCAGGATGTAGGAGTCATGGATCGAGCCTGGGAATTTCAAGAAGACATTCGTAAACACACCACGTGTGTCACACACCACCTCTACATTGATACTGTGGTAGCTCTTACAGTTGTGGTACATCTCTTCCTCCATCGGAGGGTGCTAGTATTGCAATGTGTGTGCAGTCAATGGCACCCAACACATTGGGCGTGCTGTGCAGGTCGTAAAAGGCTTGCTTTATACAATGGACATCCTCTGGGGATGTGGGTAACTGGATGTAGGTATGCGTATGTTCCAGTATGGCATCTGTGACCCCTGCCATGGCCCGGGACACAAAGGACTGGCAAACACCCACTGTGTCCCCAGTCAATTGCTGGAAGGATTTGGTGGCATAGAATGTAAGGGCACACAGCACCTGAGTCTCCACTGACAGCATCCTCAAGTGGCATATCTGCGGAGAGATCCTGTCCTGTACTAGGTCACAGAGGGATAGGATTATGGGCCAAGGCAGGAGGAACCACTCTATACAGTGCACCTCTCACAGTGTGGAGGCATCCAGCCATGGGCGGAATACCCTCGGTCTAAGCCGTGGCCACTGAAGCAACAGCTGCTCCTCGTGGAGCATTTCCATGTTCATGAGCATTCCTGGGCACATCCCTGTATGGTGGTACATTTCCGATGCACCATGCATCCGCCCGGTGCTACTGCTATATACCTGAGTGTTTGCAGGCATATGCCTTTAAGGGGGGCATGTCATGCAGCACATGCACGGTGGCCCTGCAACAGCGGGTGGCATGTGCAGCCATGCATGCTCTGATCAATGTGAATGCTGTGTTTGGGTCAGTATGGTTCAAGAGAATGGCATGGTCAGCAGTTGAGTGCACCGAACATTTCCCCCTATGCCTATGGCATGTCTCCATGTCAGATTGTTGTGACTCGGGGGGCTTTGGCACCCTGTGGATGGTGCAGGGCCATGAATGGGTGAGTACTGGGCTACCATATGTGGACATGTTACTGTGTGGTTTGTGCATACTGTACTGTGGCCTAACCAATGTTCTCTCTCTTTTTTTCTCTTCTTTCACACACAGGACTAGAGTGACATACCATGGCGCATGGTGCTAGACAGGATGGTGCAGCCAGATGGAACACCCATAATGTTCATCGCACCAGGCTGCAGGAGGCATCAGTGGCAGGTGCCATTCCCTTGGTACCTGTCGAGGAAGATGGTGGACAGTGCCGTGGAGTATGAGGAGGAGCAGGATGACATAGGCATGCTGACAGTCTGGCGAGTGACTGTCCCATCTCAGGTGGGTGCATACCGTGTGCATATACATGCTGCGGGTGGTGCACAATGTGTACATGTCCCATGTTGGCATGGCACAGTCTGCCGGTGCTGCCTGTTGTGTCTGGACGCGCCTGCGGGCGTGCCATGGGTGATCTCACCAGTGTGGCACGTGGGACACTGACCCCCATTACATTGTGTCTCATGTGCGTGTAGGCCCATCCATACACATGCTTCTGTGGGTGCCCTGTCACAGCACTGTACAGTATATGTGTGCTGTGACACGGCATGTTCAGGTCAGGTGGATGGCGGCTTTTTCAGTGTGTGTGAGCACAGTCACTGAATGTGCAGTGCCACACTGCACAGGGCTTGCGGGGGCAGGTTGTTTCCCAGAATTGTCCGGGTGTCATCCCTCTGCAAGTGGTCCGCATGGGGGCTGCAGGACATGTTGTTGGTGCATGTACGCATGGTGGTGGCAATGGACACGTAGCCATCCTCATGCACAGCTGTTGCTGTGGTGCTGTCTGGAGGGGCCCATAGCCAGTCCCATGCTTGTGCACCATTGTTGTTGTTGCTGATGTGCTGGGCCTGGGCATTGTGTCTCACTGTGTCCGTTGTCTCCACAACGATACTGAGGTCCAATACACAGGATGGTGTTGGAGAGGTTTGTGAGGGTGCCGCCGGAGGCTCAGGAGTCCAGCAGCGATGAGGAGGTGTGGCCCTGGGAGCACGGTGCCATGGCGGAAGGATGCAAGAGGGACAGCGAGGATGGATGTGCCAGGACCAGTGCTGCAGTTCCTGCTGCCACCTGAACAGGATGCGCATCTGGGCTTCTGTGAACCAGGGTAGGGGGGTTGTAGTCATTTTCATGCTGCTGTTGGGATATTGCAAAGAAGATGTACACCAGGGCTTCTGTGGGCTGGGGGGAGGGGGTTGCAGACATTTTTCATGCTGCTGTTGGGATATTGCAATGAAGATGCACAGTGGGGTTTCTGTGGACCAGGGGAAGGGGGGTTGCAGACATTTTTCATGCTGCTGTTTGGATATTGCAATAAAGTTTTGTGCTGCTTTTACATTTGTGTTGTTCTTGTATCCGGGATGTGGGTGGGTGTCAGGGGTGCGCCTTCACAGTGCTGCTTGGGTGGGACCAGGGGTTGTTCATGTCAGCTGCCCATGTGCACTGCTTCAGTCACTGAGTGTTGCCCACAGGCGTCCCCGGACCCCCGTATGGTGTGTGCCACCATGACTGTACACTGGGGTCTGTGGGCACTTCCTGCTGTCACGCAGTGTCTGCTCCAGGCATCCAGCACTGCACTGTGGGTGTTCTACACCCCACTACCACTGTCACTGCCTCCTGGGGGTGCAGTATTCCTGGCTGTGTCCCTGGTGTTGGGTCAGTGTCACTGTACAGTATGCCTTGTCCCTGTTCTGTGTGGCAGGTGTTTTGGGGTCTGCTGGGGCGGCACACCTGTGCATGCACGGCCCATGTGTATGGCTGGGGCCCATCACGGACTGCCTCTGTGTGCCCATCTGTGGCATTGTACAGGGGGAAGCATGCCCAGCATTGTCCACGACCGTCACTGTGCCATGCCACATTCCAGCGGTCCTGTGTGTTGTGCAGGGGTGGTGTTACGCCATAGCCATGGCTGTTGCGTGCAGGTTGGTGAACTCTGTTGATGTGGCATGTGGCAGTTAGCAGCTTGAGGGGTGGCACGGTGAGGTCATTGCCATGTCACACTTGTGCAGCAGTGATGCGTTCTGCTGCACCATGGCCTGCACTACTGGCCATGCACCGTGCTGCCACACCGGGGCTGTGTGTGGGGTTTGTGTGCCTGTGTTACCCCATGCGGCCTCTGTGAAGGGCTGCTGGCGGTTGGCAGACTTACGTAGGTGCTTACGGCAGCCCTTCCAGGCATGTCTGAGTGCACGCCCTGCACCACGTGCCTGGGTACCGTCCGTGGCATCGTGCATACGTGCAGTGGATGCCTACGCAGATTTCTACATGGGCATGCCCATGTACACACCACGCAGGTGATCTGCATAGCTGCACATGGGTGGCATATGTGCATGGCGTGTGTAGGTGCCTCTGTGCTGTCCCTGTGCACCCTATGCATGGTGCGCATGTTTCAAGCATAGGCCCTAATGTCAGTGCTGGAGACTGAGTCATGAGATGATTGGGATAGTATAATGTTAAAAGCATATGTAGTCATTCTTTCAGTGACTCTGTGGGTAACACCCCCCAATGACCTTTGTTTTTTTTTAATAACAGTGCCTCTACTACCTTGCCCCTTACTTCTATTACAAGGCACAGAACCAGCTGAGCTTCTGTATTTTTGCTTGATGTGCCGGGGGTGGATCACCTGTAGGAAGGGGATGTGCTTCTGGTGTCATTCACAGGGTGAGAATTGTTTGTTTTTTACTGTCAAACCCAGTTCAGCAGTGCCAGTAGGATGAGTGTGACTGACAGTGCAGTTTATAGCAGAATCAACTTGCTGCTTTGTTCAGCCTTTTTTGGCAAACTGTCTTTTAACACACCATTATTATTATTCTTAGTCCCACTTCTGTCCATGTTTGTTTGAGACTAAAATGTTTTCTTAAACAGTATGATGATTTGGAAAACACACAACAATATTGTTTCAAATGCAATTTTTGGACGGAACTAGGCATCTAGCCTTGTAGGCTTCTGGCACACTAGCCAAGGGACTTCTGCTTTGTAGGATGGTTAGGGTTAGGTCGAGTACAAAATGTTTTTCTGTTTTAAACAGCAGGATAATTTGGAAAACACACAACAATATTTTTCAAATGTGATTTTTGGACAAAATTGGGAAGCTAGCCCAGTGTGTTTATGATCCCCCAGTCAAGGGGCTTCTGCTTTGCAAGATGGTCACAGTCAGGTCAAGAACATAATGTTTTTCATTAAACAGCAGGATGGTTTGGAAAACACACAGCAATATTTTTTCAAATGTGATTTTTGGACAAAATTGTGTGGCTACCCCAGTAGGCTTATGGGCATACTGGCTAAGGGGCTTCTGTTTTGCAGGATGGTAAGGGTCAGGCCAAGAACAATATTTATCTTTTTTTTTAAACAGCAAGTTGATTTGGAATATTGTTTCAAAATAAGTTTCTTTTAAATTAAATGGTCACTAACCAGCTAACTCAGTAAGCTTGGGCTTGAGTTCTGCAGGATGGTACAGAATTGCCTTGTTTTCCCCTTCTTTTTCCCAGGCTCCAGTGGCAGTGGAACAGGCTGTTAGATCCCACACTGTCAATCTCTCTCTCTCCCCCACACTAGTCTTTTTTAATCTGTTATTTTCATATGTTCTGTTGTGAAAACAAAATTGTAAACTTGTTGTCATGTTGTCATTTCTTACTTCATCCTCCTCTTTTTAGTTTCAGCCCATGCCGCCACGTTCATATTTGTTTGTCACCCCCCTTTCAGCCCACCTCCCCAACCCCAAATTTCAATTTATTTTTCTTCTCTCTTTTGCTTTTTTAAGAAACTTTGGAAAGAGTTCAGTTTCAGTTTCTGACCTAGGAAAGAAAATACATTGCGGGGACATAACACGCAATAACGTTGGGATATTGGGCCCTATGCCCAAAACCTGCACATTGCATATACATGGTATGCAGGCTTCCATACAATAACATGCCACACACTGCAGGGTCCTGTCTGACCTGCACAGCATTCACGAATGAGGAATGCACCCCTTCTGCATCAGATCCTCAGACAGGCTGCAGTACAGCATGCACAGAAAGCCAGGTGGTGGGGCAAGCCTTGTCACCATTCATGAAGGTGTAGAGCTCTGGTGGATGGGGTTTAGGCTACACCCAGAGACACCTTGCTGTAGATGCTATATGCCCCCTTTATCCTACAGCTGGTGGCCTGGTGAGGTGAGCATCAACCCCCATCCAGCTGCCCTACACCCACAGAAAATGCTGCAGCTGCAGGGGGCTATTGATGTTGTTTTACCAGTAGCTGTAGGGGACTGCCATATGCCGGTACCACAATACCTTGCTCCATGCAGAGCAGGGGATCTAACTGCCCAGGGGATGGGCATATGATTGGATGCCCACCTGTATCCACCACTCCCTCCACTCCTGTACCTCCCATGCTCTAATGTAACTGTGGGGTGGGGCTGCAGATTGGCACACCAGCTTCATAAATGGTGCACCCCTCTCCATGGGTGCAGAGTGCTGTGGCCAGGGTATTATAGTTCTCATAAAATGTTACAAGCACAGGAGGCCAATAGGCCTATAAAATGCTTGCCCCATTACACAAGGGGGAATGCTGAGGTTCGGGATGCAAAATAAGCATCAAGCCTTGCCTTAAAGGACTCCATATCTTTACTGCCCATCACATCAGGGGGAAGACTGTTTCAAATTGCAACTATCAGTGCAACTGCAACTGGTTGTACCAGTGGGCCCTGTGTTGGGTGTTGCAGATTTCCCCTAGGAGCTGCAAGCGATGTGCTCTTGTATTATAATTCTGCATCTTCACCTCAGAGCCCAAGCAGTCCCATAGGCCGTCATTGATAAGTGCTCCAAAGAGCAAACAAAGGTCACCTCTCAACTCCCTGTACTGCAGAGAAAACAATCCCAGATCCCTAAGCCTCCTTTCATAGTCCAAATGCCTTATGCTAGAAATCATTCTGGTAGCGTTTCTCCGGACTCTTTCAAGTGCACTTGCCCCTGCCTGAGTATTTGATGACCATAATTGTGTGCAGTGCTCCAAATGGGACCTCACAAGAGACACGTACAATGGCATCACCACCCTTTTGTCTCTGCTGCAAAGATGCCGCCTGATACAATTAAATATCCTAGTTGTTGGTTTAGCACTAGCATGGCACTGGCTTTTGAATTTAAGGTCATTTGTAATAATCACTCCCAGATCTCTCTCTTCAATAGTTTCTCTCAAAACAGTGTCGTTTAAGAGATATTGGGCTTTAGGATTAGTTTTACCAAAATGCATCACTGCGCATTTGTCTAGTCTGAATTTCAGTTTATGGTCCTTGGCCCACTTCTCAAGTTTGCTTAGTCCATGCTGCAGCTTATTGATGTCTCCCTGTGTACTCACTATTGTACCTATTTTTGTATCATCTGCAAATGTTGAGGTCTAGATGTCCTCCCCAGAGTTCATGGTTGCTACAAAGAAATGGAACAAAGTTGGTCCCAACACTGAACCTTGCAGCACCCCACTAGACACGTATTCCCAGTCTGATGTTTCACCATGGATCATTACTTGCTGTCTTCTATGATGCAGCCATGACTTGATCGGGCTACTGTGTTAATATTCAGACTTGATGTTTCTAATACTTTAATTAATTCATAGTGGGGAATGGTATCAAAGGCTTTGCTATAATCGAGGTAAAGTACATCAGCTGGTTTCCCAGTATCAAGTGCTCTACTGACCTCGTCACATGTGCTCATTTAGTACATACCCCATACCCTGTACCCTGTGATGCATAAGCCCCACTGTGAGGACCAACAAAAGAAAATATTACTTTACACAAAGGGTAGCTAAAACTTGGAATGATCTCCACCAGAATATAACTGACATCAGAAATAAGAGTCTTTTAAAAGGAAACTGAATAACTATAGGCATCCCAAAAATATATGTAACCCCTAGCTGGCGCTATCCCAGGGGCTACTACCCCTGCCTGATTTGCCACTAACAGGTTGAGGGGCCTGGATCCAATGGCGGGTGCCTCCACCCAGAGGTCAGGGTTTGCAATAGTTAAACTAACTTGGTCACAGCCCTCTGGGACACTGCAACCCCCCTTTCTTCCCACTAGTGGCCCACACAATATATCAGAATTACCTTCACAGTATACACTTACCCCCAGGACTGATTCCGGCACTGGGACCTCCTGTGAAATAAGATACAGTGCAACAATCACAGTACAGTACTTTAACATAGACAATTACCTCAGGCAGTATAACTTTGCTGAAACAAGCAGCTCTGATTTATTTAGGGGGATATAACAAGGACAGGGGGAAATCAGGTTAATTAGCTTATCACTCTACTCATCTACCTATGGCTCTGTGCACAGGCCTATCCCTACCAGTTACTGTCCCTGGGTACCCAAGCCCTAGTGGCTAGTCCAAACCGTGGCAGCTGGTAGGGCCCTTTCCACAGAGAAAAGAAAAATTAGTTTAAACAGTCAGCAGTACAGTGATTCCATTTGGATTTAATGTGGCAATTCAACAGGGCGACCCTGAATTAGTACTCACGACCTCCAAACAAGATAGGGTCCTTCAATGTCAGCAGGGCTACTCTTGAGCTCCACGAGACTCCTCACACATTTATATGGCAAACAGGCAGGCTGCTTCTCTATCCCGATCGCAATTACTGCACAATACCCGGGAGAACACACAGCAGATTCAGTTCCTGACAGACAGAGTGCAACTCAGCAATTTCTCCAGTCTTCTACAGGGTGAGCCTGGTTTCTACTCTTCAGATATCCTTTGATTCTCTTCACAGGACGGATTCAGTCCTAACAAGCAGTTACACAAGCTGCAGACCGGAACTCTGGGCCTTACACACGTTTCCCGACTAAAACTGTGCACTGAAGGAGCACAGGGTTCCTTTCCCCTTCACTGCCAGAGCTAAACTGAAACTCCAACAGACAAAACCGAGCACTTCCTTTGAGTTCCTCCCAGTTCTTGACTGGATTGGCTGTCACTCACAATAGACTGCTGCTGTTGGTCCAAAAGGCACGAAGTCTAAACTACATCTCCAGAGTCACTGCCCATACAATCCTCTTGTGGCTGGCTCAGATTATGAGTCCAAGTTCTGATTCATCCAAGGCACCATTTTAGAGCTAGCTTACCCCACACTGATTGGTCCAGTTCAGCAGTTCAAAACCAGAATGGGGAACTAGGCAGACACAGTTCTGACTGCAAAGAAAGCAGGTTAGACAAACTGTAATTTCATTATTACTCTAAATGATTTCTGGCAAACAGTTACATCTTTCAGATAGGTTCCTTTGCACTCCTAGTGACTGCAGAAATGGAGTGAATTGGCAGCAGCTCGAGTGGTACTCAAACAGAGAAGCACACAGTCCCCCATACAAACTAATTATGTCTGCAAGCAGACAGCTCTTAAAGACAGTACCAGAGGCTCTAAAACACTCACTGATAAATGGCTTAAGCCAAACACCATTCAGGCTTGGAGCATTCAAGCAAGCTCCTGGAAGTCTTTTAGGAACCTCCATTTGCAGGGGGTTACATATATAAGGTTAAAACCACTGAAACGGGGGGGAGGGGGGATCTCAATGAACCTCATGGTCTACTTCTGCCCTAAGATCACAGCATTAACCAAAGTATATTTGATTTAGACAAAAGGGGTCAGATATTCAAAACTTTGCCCAGTGGACAAAAAGACACCGTTTGCGCACTGGTGCCACAGTGTAATATTCAAATAGATGTTTAACACAGGCTAAAATTAATAGTGCATGCACAACAAAATAATACATGTGCCAAGCAAACGGAGGGGCAGGGACATGAATACAGGTGCAATGCTATATTCAGTGCGGTAGCTCTGCACAAAGAGAGTCAGCGTGGTTACATTGCACAGCTCAAATACCGACTATAAACAGGCTGACTTACTCCGGGCAAACCCTAGAGGTGGGCAGAGACACTGCAGCCAGCACACAAAATGGCAGAGTTTGCAGCACACATGCTGTTCCTCCGGGAAGAGGCCCTGTAGGAGTAGGAGATAGAGACAGCACATGCCCACTCTAGGTCTTTCCATAGACTGTGGAGGTGATACGCTGCTCACAGACAGTACCGGCCATGGGTCCCCTTTGAGAGCCTCACTGATGATTAGTTTGTTGGCTGGTACTGCCTCAACAGGGCCATGCTAAGGCAGCTTTGTGAGCTCCTGCATGAGCAGCTGTGCAGTGACACACAGCACTGCCATGCCATGACAGTTGAGCAGAAGGTGATGGCTGCGATATGCTCCCTAGTCACTGTGTCATTCCAGACACCAGTGAGGGATACCATCAGTGTGTCATTGTCTGCCACCTCATATCTGCCAGTCCTGTTTCTAAATGCCTTGCTGCCGCAGGTTGGTGAGGTCATCATATTCTCCAGCTCAACAACAGAGCATGCAGCAACACTGCAGCAGTTCCATCAGGTTGCGCACTTAACTGCAGTACTCAGTGCCATTAACTACACCCATGTTGCCATCCAGACACCCATTGGTGATGGGGCGGGATGCCTACCTCAGTAGGAAAGGCTACTACTCCATTAATTGCCAGGCGGTGTGCAGTGCAACAGGGGGACATTAACGATGTCCTGGCACAGTACATGGTACATTGGCAGTGCCCACATTGCTTTCATATGGCATAATTCCATTCTCTGCCAAATATTTGAAGGTGGTCACATACTCAGTGGACACCTCATAAGTGAGTATACACAGCATGTCTCCCACACAAACTCACCATAAAGGGTACACAGCTGTACTACAACACACACAAGCCTTGCTGAGGGAAGTGTGGGAATGGGAGGGTGGACAGGTGCACAGGATGTGCCATAGCCCATGGGCTGTTGTTGGGACATGGGTAGCTAAACTGTCAACAGGTACTAACAGATGTGTGTTACCTTACAGGGGACAGTGCCTATCCCTTGCACCCCTGGCTCCTCACATCTGTCCTCTGCCCCTCATCTGTGGCAGAGAACAGATACAGTGCGGCACACACCACCACATGCAACATCACTGAGTGTGTCTTTAGCTTGCTGAAAATGTGATTCCAGTGCCTCAGCCATTCAGGAGGTGCCCCACAATATGCTCTCACAAGGCTTGTGGCATATTCCTAGCCTGTTGTATGAACACAACATGGCACTCTCACGTGGAATTCTCACGTGGAATAGACCAGTCAGTCCAAGAGGAACACAGTAACAGTGACAGGAAGCCAGAGTTTCTGAGGATACTGGAGCAGCTTGACAGGTGCTACCCCAGCATGGCCAGGAGAGCCCAGAAATACACAGCAATAATCATAAGAAGCCTCACAAGCAGGAGCAGGTGGGTGGCAACCACAAAGGATGATGTTGCATGTGGCAAAACTTTATTGCAAACACACGTGTCTCATAGTGTCAGAGTACAAACAGTGGTAAACAGTGCATATACATAAGAGGGTGCAGTACAGGTGGGTACAATGCATATGTAGCGGCACGGCCATCGATGGTGATGAACACAGCTGCCTAACTGACATGCCCACACCACAGGACCCATTATTAGGGGAGGGACGTCGATCTGGGGGGCTGGAATTGTGAGGCTGGGGTTACCAAGATGCACATAGCCTTGGACAGGGAGAGGGTGGTGGGAGTGCACATTACAACATAACAGTGACAGGGCAAGGTACTGGGCACATGTGGAATATGCTGTAGTGGTGTGTGGGAGCTGTCCCATTTATGTATGTGTGACTGCCGCATGTGCAGACCGTCTTATATCGCAGACCTCTGTGTGTGAAGGTTGTGGCCTGCGATGATGGAAAGGACAATGTCCATGGTGATGGAGTCACCCTGGACCGTGAATGGTCACACCAGGTGCTGGATGAAAGGAGGTGCAGGCTGCGTCCCAGTGTGTGGGGAGTGCCACTAGATGTGGGGTTCACAGGCATACTGCCAGTGTCTGATCTGCCAGCCCATGACATTGGCATATGCTGTGGTGTCCCCAGGGAAGCTATGCTGCACACTGGAAAGGCCAGAGCTGTGACTGGGCCACACAATGTCATGTATCACAGCCATAAGAACCCACACCACCTCAGTGAGTTCTCCATACATGTACCGAATGGAGTCCAGGATGCAAGCCTCACAGACTTGCACATGCATCTCACGGGCCTCTGTATGCTGCTCAGCCCTCTGCAGGTCAGCATGCAGGAGGTGGCAGAGGTGGGTCAGGTCATCATGCATTATGTGCCTGAACTGTGCCTACTCCCGGTGCATGGCAGTCTGCAACTCCATGGCAGACCACAGCAGCTGCTTGGAGTCTGATGCAGCCTGTCTCTAGGGAGCACTGTCTGGGGGGACAGGTTCTAGTGGCACCCGTGGGCGCTGAGAGGCCTGCGCATGCACCATGACTGGGGTGGGTGGGGGAGGTGGCAAGGCTGCAGTGGCCATGTGAAGTCATGCAAGATGGGTGTGGGATGGCAGGAGGGCTGCCAAGCTGCACAACCCCTCCCAGTTTGGCTGGTGTGTGGTGTGTGTAGCAGCAGTGGTGATGGTGGTGGTGGCAGCAGTGGCCGTGACAGGTCCAGGCAGTGGTGTCCTGGACATAGCGGTGCTGGGATCCTGGGATCACCTGTGGCAGTGGGGCCAATTTGCACCACTGGCCAGACACTCATGGTGGGGAGGCTAGCTGTCAGAGACTGTCCCTCCAGCTGAGCAACCAGTGGCACGTACTCCTGTGTCAGAATGTAGGTCTCATCTTCGCTGTCCTTTAGGGCCTCCACAGCAAGGACAGGACCAGGACTAGGGCTGTGATGGGGCCCCATCAGACTCAGCATGGTGGACATTAGCACATGAGTATACTGTATTTCTGCATCCACCTGTGCCCTACCTATAGACAAGTAACAGGGTTAGTACCACTGCACACCACATCCATACCACTTGACATGATGCTGTGCTGTGGCGAACCACATGCCACACTGGGATATGGCCCTGACATGTGTGGCTATTCCCTGGCTACATCATATATGCTGCCACAGTCCACCTCTTTGCCTGACATGTACTGCTGCCGTGTCATGTTGTGGCAGCAATGGTGGCCCTGTCCACATGGCGACCCTGCCACGTGGGGATGTGTTGTGGGATACCCAGGCACTCAGTATGGGCCTGGTGTGCTCTACACAACAGCACCCTGACCTTGGCCTGCACATCTCAAATGTGTCATGCATACTAGGGCCACATGGGTGTCCTGATGGAGCTGTGCATCCATTGGGCTGCGTGGCCCTGATGGCTGGGATGTTCCCTGTCACACATGAAGCACCAGGCCATGCCTGCTACAATACCAGGGTATGCCGGTGCCCATGCCCGGGGAGTAGCCCTCCTGTGGGGTCCTGGGCTGGTGACCCACAGCCGGTGTGTTACCCAAGTACCTCCAGGATCACCTCTGTGTTGGTTGTTGGGCCTACATCACTGGTAAAGGGGCACACCCTGTACCATGCACAGTGTAGCCTGGTTGAGTGGTTGCTGGACTCTCTACCTTTGGGTCCTCCTGGGTTCAGTGGCCAGCCCACTTCTCAATCTTTTCATCCCCAATCGTACCATCTGCTCTTTCACTTTGCGGTGCAGTTGCATGGCTTGTGGGACATCTGTATATCCCACAAAGCTTCAGGTACTGCTCCACATGTGTGTATGTGTGTTACACTTTGCTGGATGTCTAGCACCAGGTTCTGCATTAGAAAAAAAGTAATGTGTGCTCTGGGACAGCCCAGGTTCCAGTTGCCTTGGTGGCTCAGCTGGTTAGTGTGACCAGAAGGGTATTCTGAGTGGCCTGGGTTGAAGTCCCAGCTGAGGCACTTACTTCTTTCTCCTCTATATGTGTTCCATAAATATGCACACCACACCTATGTGATTGAAAATGTAGTAATTATTTGTGCAGCACCAGGCTGTGCATTAGAGAAAGAGTAATGTGTGCTGTGGGACAGCCCAGGTTCCAAATGTCTTGGTGGCGCAGCTGGTTAGCGTGACTGGAACGGTATTCCGGGCCAGGTCCAGCTGAGGCACTTACTTCTTTCTCCTCAGTTTGTATATGTTCCATAAATATGCACACCACACCTATGTGATTGAAAATGTCTGTTATTTGCGTTCATCTCTGTGTCATTCCATGTCATTGACTGGTGCATTGCACCCACTGTGTACCCTGTATTGGGGTGTCATAGTCCTAAGACACAGTGGCCTGTCCTTCGAGGGTGGTACAGTACTCATTGTACTGTGGGACAGGTGATGGAAGATACAGTGGTGGCCCAGGGGTGGCATCCCATGATGCCTGCTGCAGGGGTTGTAGTACCACTCAGGCAACCTGCTGCAGGAGTGCGTTACTGTGTCCTTTGGCAGCATGTACCCTGGTCCACCCGGGCTCCATAGTCACTGGCCCCACAGCCTGTTTTCCTCTGCTTTCTTCCCCTGATTGTGCCTTTCAGATGTGCAACACAGCATCACGGTGCCACCTGCCTGCCTGTCCAGTGCACTACAGGTACTCTGTGTGTTGTACTCCCCTCTGCAGTCACAAGCTGTCCCTGAGCATGTCAGCTTCTGGACTATGATGGCTAGCATCTGTTGACATTGGATGTACATGTCCTACATATGTGCCTGCAATATGCTGCTGCTGCACTGACTGCAGGCCTGACCTTTGTGGCCATACCACCACATGTTGGCCTGTGAGCCTCTGTGGTATGGAGGCATACACTGCCCCATGCCAGTGTTGTTCTTCTGTGGCAGCATTGCTATGGGGTGGGCATGATGGGATTCTGTCCATCCCATCCATGCCTCCTGGCCCAAGTGCACTGTGCTGTCCTGGTGTGCCATCGTGCTCCACCGTTGCCGCACATTGTGGCCACCTACATGTCAGACACAGCTTCCCAGGCTACACCCATGCATGGGGTCTGTGTCCTTTGCTCTGTCTTTTATTTTATTTAGTTTTTATTGACCAGGTAAGTGCACTAGACAAATCTTGCCTATTTTCAGGCATGATCCGGGGGAGGGGTTACAGATGAATGCCAACTGACCTTGAACCAGATTAAGCTGTTGGTAGTATTTTTAGTGAACTTTTTTTTTTGCACCGTCCAACCCAGTTTGCGCCCTCTGTGTGGCACTGCAGGGTATGTGTGGCACCAGCCCATGTCCGACTGGCTGGGCATGTTGGTGTGTCTACATTCTCCAGGGCGGCCATGCCATTCATATCTCACAAGTGCCATGGTGGTGGAAGGGCTGCGGGAGCTAGGGTGGGGGGCATGGCTATGGGTGCTAGCTGAACCTATATGGTCCACAGTGTCTGATCATCTTACTTACAACATTGTCTTTCTCCACACAGGTGACCACTGGACTGCTGTGAGTGCCCATCGCCCAGAGATGACAGAGTGATTGGATGATCTGCTCTGCTGTTTGGTTCACCAGCAGAGGGGCGTGCTGGAGCAGTTGGCAGCCCTTGAGGCTTTGACTGGGTGAATGATGGAGGCCATCGAGAAGGTGACAAGAAACATCCGGCCATCACCCCCAACTGCACCCTAGACTTGCCCTCCATTCCATTTATCAACCTCCGACCCCTGCCTTCCCATTGTTTTTGCGCCCCATTTCTGCAACTTTTTTTCTTGTACATAGTTCTCATGGTTGTTGTTTTGGTATTGTTGTTTCTACAGTTATTTAGTAAAGCTATTTTCCTATATTATGCTCCTGTGTCCTGTGTCCATTGTACTGTATTGCCATTTTCTTGTGGATTGCTGGAGTGCCCTCACTGCCCTACTCCCCCCACCTTGTGGGGTACGTCCATGCCTGTCCTCTACCACAAGGTCTCCATTAGTGGTCCTGCAGATGCCTGTGGATTCGCATCCACCTGTGCAGGGTTCCACATCTGGCAGGTGTGCTGGCATGTTAGCTGTCACATTGCATCCCACAGGTGTCACCCTGCTTATCACATTTGAGACAGCCCACATCCTGGCTGTTCCTGTCCATTGTCAGTGGGACAGTACCTGTCATTCAGGCTACTACCCTCTTGTGTTGCTTGCCTAGGCAGCCTCTGTATGTGACTTCTCTGTTCCTGTATCCATGTGGGTGTCACTGCCTTCCATCCTCTTTGCCCCAGTGCAGTCTGCCATTTAGTGTGCAGTCACCTGCTAAGTGTCAGGGTTCCCCTGTGTCTTACCCTTGTGCACTGGGCTGCTGTGGCAGTCTGCACTGCCCATTTGCTATATTCAGTGCTGTATTCTTTACTAGGCAACCTATGCACTGTGCAGACTTTGTCCACGGGCAATTTTTTGAATACTCGGGCCCAGGTTTTAGGTCATTTTGTGACTGCAATATTAAAAAGTTACTGGTGTTGGACTTCCAGTGACATCAGCAGCCTCATGACAGCCTAACCCTTGAGCTCCGTTCCCTACCCGAGAGTAATCCGCCGTCATCACCCGCTAAAAAATATGTCCTCGCCATTAAAAGCAAAAAGGAACAAAGCAGGAAAGTCTGTATCCATGTCAGTGCAAAAAGTAAGAGAAATAATGCACTGTGAAGGGGCCTGCAGCTCGGAGGACAGAGAGGTGTTCAAGGGCCTACAACAGGAAGAGACGAGATCCGAGGTACTGCAACCTGGCCTAACTGAGACGATCATGCAAACAGCTCACACGGTGTCTCTAAAATTGATCAGACCCTCAGTGACTTCAGAACCGACTTAAACAGGGTCGATCACAAAATGGAACAATTAGAGCTCTGTGTCACCCAAATGTCTGAACAGACTGACAGACAAGATAGACTGATACTCTACCTCCTTGCACAGGATTGGGAGCTTACCCACAGATTGGATGACCTTGAAAGTTGAAGCAGGAGGCAGAACATAAGGGTCTATGGAGTCTCCGAAGGAGCCAAAGACAAGCACCCAAATGTGGCTACATTTCTCCAAGAACTCCTCAGAGACCTTCTCACACTCCCTCAAGACCTTGATCTTAGTATTGACTGTGTGCATAGGTCTTTAGGCCCTAAGCCGAAAACTGCAGAGGCATGGCCACGCTCAGTCATTGCCAAACTCACCTCATACCAGGCTAAGGAGGAGCTGCTCCGTACTGCTTGGAGACATGGCGCCTTACACTTTGGAGGCCATTGAATTAATATAGACAATGATCACACAACCTCTGTCCAGGAGGCCTGGAGACTTATGTGGCCAGCATTAAAGCAGCTCCATGCTCTTAACATCAGAGCCCAGATATTATACCCGGCTCGGCTTAAAGTTACCACGGACAAAGGTACCAAAGTATACCAAGATCTACTATCCACCTCTCCCTATCTGGAAACACTGGGAATTACTGTACTACCTCTCACCAAGGAAAAACTAGAGAAGGATCTACTTACTTCTGCTTGGACTGTAGCTCAAAAAGGAATCCCCAGGGTGGGATCCACGCAGAGGTCTCCACACACGAACCTCCGTGCAGATATCTCCGCTATGATACGGCAATATGGCAATCCTGCAAAGGTAAATAGGAAAGCTGCACACCTTCAAGATGATCCTGAGGGATCTCGGCCAAATACCACTGCTACACTTAACCCAGAGACCTGATTTGAATGAGAGGGGAGACCCCCCCGCCTTCGGTTCTCTACATCTGTGAGTTTTGAAATGCTCCCCTAGGCCACTGCAACCTCTTCTTGCCATCCGGTCCTTCTCCCTCATTCGTGCTTGTGCTCCTGAAATCAGGTCTGCTGTGCTAACATCGCTGAAACCGGAGAGCTCATACAATTATAGAATACCCTCATGTGAGTACTTATTTAAACGCAGGGAGATGCAGAGAGGATTGCTTACTGGATTGTGGGTCTAGAAAGCTCAGTGCTTGCCTGTTTGCCTGACCGCTTTTAGTGCAAGATGATAGCACTATTCCGATTGTGACAGCCAACCCCAGTTGGTTATAAATGGAGGGGATAGACGCCTAAACCCTAGGCTTCAATATCTTTGGTCTTCTACCCGTGCCTAAGAGAAGCCAATTGACACATCCAAGCTGTCCTGACTGTTATGGTTTTGCGAGTGTTTGGGACCAAAGAGATTGATGATTTTGGAGACCTTAAGATGGGAAATAACAGTGACTTAAGACGTAGTAGGATTTGGAGGATCTCCTGCATATCAATATTTTTGAGCTTTTTATAAGACCCCAATATGAAACCCTAGAGCACAGCCTATAGAGGGAAAGACAAGGTTTATCTTTACTGCCCCTTGCAGGCAGACTAGTGAAAATGTTTTGCTTGTCATAGTTTAATCTTTTTTGCAGCTGATCTATCCAAAATTTTGTATACTGACATTAGAACTAATTGTTTCGTTCCTGAATTTGAGAGTCGGATATACTAAGGGTAGCAGGTTTACTAAAACTAATAGGACCAGTGTTCCACATGGGCATCTTACAATCCACTTAATTTACAGGTTACATTTGGGTGATGCTACATAATTACAATATATCATACTAGTTCTCAGGGGAGGGATGGTCTTATGGTGATACATGCCTGCTGCTGACAAAAGGGCTTGCCCAATACGGGGTCACTCCCTAGGGCTGAAGGGACAACTACCCCAATTCTGGCATTCCCTTCTGCTTTTGCATATGCAATCGCCCTGCAGCTGGGTAATATTTCCCAGCTCCCCCTTGGAAGTCGAACTATAACTGTTCAAACAGGAAGTCGACAGGTCTTAACAACCTTGCCACTTCCTATCTTTCATATGCTCAGGGCCCTAATAGTGAATTGGCCTGTGCACACAGTTCCTGTCAACTTTTGGGCTTTTTTAGTTTTGTTACTATCATGTACATGTTCTCAGTTGATGTTGTTGTCCTATAAGAAATCTGGGTACTCGACTATTAAGAGAAGTCAGGACTACCAGACAAGATCTTGTGTTTACTCCTCATATCATTTGCTAGGAGGCAGGATCATATTATATATAAAAGGTTAATCAACATGCAAAAGTACTCTCCTATAACATTAATGGGTGCTCTAATCCCATAAAGAGGAAGCAGATCTTGAGATATATCACATCGCAAAACTGTGATGTGAACTTCTTGCAGGAAACACACCTGTCACCTGCCGAAGCCCTAAAGTTGAAATCCAAGTCCCACCCGCATGTATTTCATTCCTCTTTGGATAAGGGCCGGAAGAGGGGAGTAGCCATACTGTTTTCCGCTTCCCTTCCCTTTGAACAGGAGGGGGTAGTGATGGATTCGGGAGCAAGATACATTTTAGTGATAGGTTGAATACAGGACGCATCGGTAACCCTAGTTAATGTCTATGTCCCCCCAGGGTCCCCTAAAGCATTCTGTGCCTCACTTTCTCAACTGGTGGCGGAGAAGACTAGGGGCACTCTTATAATGGGTGGCGACTGGAATCTGATTTGGGATAGAAACCTAGATATTACCTCCCGCATCCAAAACCCAGACTTTCAAAAAGCTCGAGATATCAAAAAGATTTTCAACCAAATAGGCTTAGTGGATATATGGTGGGAGAAATACCCCAGGGCTAGGGAAAACACATATTATTCGCCCAGGTTCAAAATTTTCTCCCGACTGGATACCTACATTACATTTGCTGAGAGTCTCTTTAACTTTTACTCTATGTGGGTTGGTACCTTCCCACTTTCTGATCATAACCCTATCTTTTTAGAAGTTGGTCTCTCCCTACCTAGAAAAAATACCTACTGGAAATTGAATGTATCCCTGCTTTGGGATAAAGAGGTAGTGGATAAACTTAAACTCCATATTAAAAACACCATAACTGAAAATGACACCCTTGGGGTGACACCCCAAATTTTGTGGGACACCCTAAAGGCCTCCATTAGGGGAAAATTGATATCCATAGCCACCCAGAAAAAGAGAGCCTGTACACTTCAACAGCAAAATCTTTTATCCCAAATTGGGGACCTGGAGAGTCAGCAGAAAACCAGATGGGAAAGACAAAGGGATTCCAGATTAAAGGCCTTCAGAAGTGAACTCCAGAAACTCCAAAAAGAGGAAATGGAGAGATCTCTCTTCTTCCTCAAACAAAAATATTATGAAGGAGGCCCCAGAGGAACTAAACTACTGGCATTCCGCCTAAGGCAGTCTGCAGCCAAAGCCACAATTACTAAGAATGTCTCACCATCTACCAGCCTTCCTATTAATAAGTCAGAACAAATCGCAGAGGCTTTTGTCTCATATTAGTCCAGGCTTTACAACCCTCAGACAGATCTAACCCCTGAGGAGAGTCTAAAATATCTCAATGCCCTGCCTCTTCACAGTCTCACGCAAGAGAAAGGTAGAATATTAACTAGACCAATTACGCAACCAGAAATCTTAAATGTTATTAGAAATTTTAAAAATGGGAAATGCCCGGACCAGACGGCTTTAGCACCGAGTTTTATAAGGCCTTCAGGACAGAGACAGTTCCCCTATTATCAGACGTTTTCTCTGAAATCTGGCAGGAAGGAAATCCGGTCTCTCCATCATGGCAATACACCACAATCACCCTAATACATAAGGAAAATAAGGACCCAGCTCGATGTGAATCCTACCGTCCTATCTCTCTCTCTTGAACTCAGACTGTAAGATATTCACTTTGATTATAGCCTCTAGATTAAATTCATTGCTTCCAGACCTAATCAACCTAGACCAGATGGGCCTTGTCCCTGGCCGACAGGCCCCAGATAGTGTCCGTTCAGCACTGAATGTGATTGATTCCATCCATCGCTCCCACTTCCCCATGTGCTTGATGAGTTTAGATGCTGAAAAAGCATTTGACCGGGTTTCCTGTTTTTTTTTATTTCTTGTTTTAGAATGAATGGGCTTCCCACAGATCTTTATTAATAGTGTAAAGACACTGTACTCTGGCCCACAGGCCTATGTTAGGGTAAAAGGGGGCCTCTCAAACAGATTCCAAATAAATAGAGGCACCTGACAGGGCTGCCCTCTGTCCCCTTTACTGTTTGCCCTGTATATTGAGCCCCTTGCGGAAGCTATCTGCTCCTCAAATGCTATACATGGAATTGAGGTGGGTGGACAACAACATAAAATATCGTTATATGCAGATGAAGTTCTGCTCTATTTGACCCATCCCGAACAGTTGATCCCTCAGGTCTGGTCGATTCTAGCGGAATTTGGGCAACACTCTGGCTATTCCCTCAATAGGAATAAAATGGGGATACTGAGCTTCTACTATTCCCCCTCTAAAAACAATTGTAGACCTCCTGCCTTTGAAGTGGAATGCAGATAAGATGAAACATCTGGGGACTTGGCTAGTTAAATATAATTCCCAATTATTTAAAGCTAACTATGCCCCACTTCTAAATCAAATTAAAAAAGACCTATATAAATGGACCCTAATAAATTTTCCCATATACTCAAAGATCCAGATGGCCACCATGAATATTCTCCCCAGATTTTTATATTTATTCCAGTGCCTCCCAACTTATATTCAAAAATCACACTTCCAGACCTGGCAGAGATTAATTTCGAAATTTGTCTGGAATAATAAGAGGCCTAGGATAGGGGTACATATCCTCCAGACCAATAAAACCAAAGGAGGAACAGCTCTCTCTGATCTGGAGGACTATTACTTAGCCACCCAGTTGAAACGGGCCTTACAATGGTCCATCCCAACCTATTTTGCTAACTGAAAAGAAATCGAGAGAGTGGAGGAGGAGAACCGGGGCCCATTACTGGAAACTCGCCTTATGCAAGCTACCAATACGCTTGCTTTTCACTCGCCCATGTTATACATGGTCAGAAACACTATAAAGGCTGCCTGAAGGATATGGCAGAAATATAAATTAAAGACCTCACTCTGGCCCCTTTGTCAGCTGGCCTGGGACCCTGCTTTTACTCCATCCCTGTTGGACCACACTTTTAGGAATTGGGAGAGACTGGGCTTAATTTATATAAAACAGTTTCTGCAGGGAGATGTAGTACAGGACTTCGTGACCCTCATAAATACATTTGGGCTATGTAACTCGGATCATTTTAGGTATCTACAAGGCAGGGACTACACTGCCAGTTTCCGGAGACTGGAAAGGGACCCACACAGGGTTGCCCCCTTTATTGAATGCCTCCAGGCAATCCTGACATCCCAAAAAACAAAGGGCTAATTTCTACAATTTATAAATCCCTGACTGGTCTAAAAAGGGACTACCTAGAGAAAATAAAGATGGGTTGGAGGGGAGAGGGTGGAGCAGACCTTAGGTAGATTAATTGGAACTCAGTATTCCGGGTGGCCTCTGTCACAAACCCACTCAGCAGGTCAGGCCCTCTACTCCCAAAGTGCCAACCTCTGAGCGCAGTCTTGTGAACAGTGTAACAGACAAGGTAACCCTCTTGTCTGTTTTTGAGTTCAGATCAACCTTTGGTCTCAAGTTCTGGAGGGATTCAAACTGTTACCCTCTTGTTATCATACCCAATGCACAGGCTCAGATATATCTGTCTTTGGGGAGGCCAGATATCTTTGCCTTCGGGCACCTAACCAGATGTACAGAGATGAACCCTTTAAAACTTTAATAAAGACTTCAGATTAAAACACTTCTCTTTCCAGTTTGGTATCACCATTCAAGCTTATGTCTATTGTCTGCTATAACCATGTACTTTTCTTACAAATAAAAAGAAATCAAAGGCAGACCAAGTAAGTTCTAAAAATAATTTTACTATAATAGATAAGAATATGTAAAACACAACAATACAGAACTATTATATCACAAGACATACAAATCTATTAAAAGAACAAGGTTTTAAACAGTGCAAATTCCTACTTCAGTACTAAGGGTGGGATATTCAAAAGGGTTGCGCCATGCGCAATAAGTTCTTGCATCAGCGCAAGGTCAGTGTGCCCATTCACGATATTCAGCAGGAGGCAGGTGTGCCACTGAAAACATGCTGAGCAACAGTGCAATGCTAATTAAGGCATGCGCGGCCGAAGGGGTGGAACCATGCATAAAGTGCGCAATGCGATATTCAAAGACTTGCGCAATGCGCAACAGTGGATCAGGCGGAAGTTGCGCCATAGCGGAAATGAGCCAAAATAAAAAGGCTCAAGGAAGAGGTGCAAGAATGCTACAGGGAAGCCACGTGAGGCAGGAAGACAGACAAGGCCAGAGGGAGAAAGAGTGCAGGCCAAGGAGAGCACAGGACAGAAGAGGGGCAAGGGAAGATGTGTGGGGCCACAGAGTGCAGAGGCCAGTAGGTGTACCCGGTGCAGTGGAGGTAGCAGTCAGGACAGCGGGGGTAACAGAGCAACAACAGCCAGGGGGGAACACAAGCCAGGGACATGGACAGTGCCAGCTTCCACATGGAAGCTGTAATGAGGGGGGTGAGAAGGCATGCTGCAGGGGGACATGGCCGTGGAAGGGCCCGTCGGCGGTACACCCCCAACAGGCAGTACCGAGCCCGCATCAGCTTTGAGCTCTACTCAGATGTCGCGATTGTGGGCCGGTACTGCCTGAACAGGGCAATACTGAGGCGGCTCTGTGAGCTGTGCAGTGATGTGATGCAGGCACCCTCATGACGGAGTCACGCTCTGTCAGTGGAGACAAAGGTAACAGCCTGCATGTGCTTGCTCGCCACGGGTACCTTCCAGAGACCAACAGGGGACACCACAGGCATAACACAGTCAGCCACATCACGCATCCTCACCCAATTCCTCAGCGCACTGCTGCCACATGCTGCGGAGTACATCCATTTCCCCAGCACCGCGGCAGAGCGTACAGCAAACATACAGGAGTTCCACAGGGTAGCACATATGCCTGGCCTGCTAGGGGCGATAGACTGCACCCATGTGGCCATTCGCACGCCACCTAGCCTCGATGAGGCTGCTTATCGGAATCGGAAGGGATATGCTAGTGTCAACTGCCAGGTGGTGTGTGATGCCAGTGGGCGCATCATCAATGTCTGTGCCACGCACCCTGGCGGAGCACACGATTCATTCATATGGTACCAGTCAGCACTGTGCCATCGATTCGAGAGTGGGGACATCCCCACAGGACATCTAGTGGGTGAGTATGCATGTAGGATTGGCAAATCGGGGGCAAGGGTGGGTAAGCCACAGGTGCCATGGGTGTGGCACACAGGATTGGGGCAATATGAGCCTGAACAAGACACTAACCTCCACTATCTCCACACAGGTGACAGTGGATACCCACTCCATCCCTGGCTGCTCACACCCTACCGGCGGCTCACGTCCCCATCGCAGCAACGCTTCAATGAGGCACACGCCACCACACGCAACATCATTGAGCGGGTGTTTGGGATGCTGAAGGCATGCTTCCGATGCCTAGACACCTCCAGCGGTGCCCTACAGTATAGCCCCTCAAAGGCCTGTGGGATATTCCTGGCCTGTTGTATCCTGCACAATATGGCCAAAGACTGTGGGATAGCCGTACAGGTCAAAGAGGGGGACAGCAATGGGGACAACGGTGATGATGGGGATGAGCAGCCCCCCCTTGGACGACGTGACCCCCGACTGATCCGGCTGGCCCAGCTGCACCGGGACACCATCACAGAAGAGCACTTCGCCCAACACAGGTAAGTCATGGGGCCATGTGCAACCAACAGTGGCTAGGGCACAACCCACATACACACAGGGACACACACCAGGGGTGCATGACGGCAAGGAAAGTGGCAGGGCACAGAAGCACACACATACAACCAGGGAGGGGTGAACAGTAACACACCACGTGGACAGACACACACACACATACACACAACAGGCACAAAGTGCTCAGGGGTCAGGTGCACAACAGAGCAGGAACACAGACACTAAAAACACACACGTCCACAGGCCACCACCTCCACTGTTACTGTTCATGTACGTGTGTCAGATGCTAGGCACCTTCGCACTTTGGTGTACAGTGCAATGCAGGCATCATCATGCACACGCACCTGTGGACAGCAGTCGGGAGGGTGTGCAGGTGGTCCGTGTGTCTGTGTGTAGGGCAGGGCACCCACTGGTGCACTGCCCACCGAAACACACATTGCACACAGGGCAGCACCAGACAGGGCCTGCACTGGGAGACAGCTCAGTCATGCGGCACAGTGCCACGGCCACCTCGGATGTGTGGGCAGCCCCGCCGAGACCCAGCAGCACTGGCAGGCTGAGCACGGGCCTCATGGGGTGGCACCGATGGACCACCAGGGGTCCCACTGCGCGAACGCGACCTTGCCCACACAGGGGTCTGCAGCATACCAAACATACCTGCACCAGGGGTGCTCAGGATGCCCACAGCTGAACCCGGTGTCGACAGGGTGGGTGTCGCACGACACCGGGAACAGGGAGTGGATAGTGTACTGCATGGTGTGAGCAGCACAGGGGCACCTGACTGTGTGCCCAATGTGGCCACGACAGCGACCAATGCCTGTGTCTGCCTGTCGATGGTGGCAGTCACATCCACCCGCAAATGGTCAATCCAGGACAGGATCCTCTCGTTGTCCCTGCTGTGCCACTGCAGAGCCACACACAGTGCCTCCACGGACGTTGCAACCCGCATCTGCTGCTGTACTGATGCCTGCAGCAGGCGGGTGTGCCTAAGTCAAAGAGGTCGTCTGCCACATCGGCAACCTGTCCCTCAGGGTATGGAAGGGCCTGATGTACAGCACCCCTTGAGGGTGGGTGCTGCTTATCAGGACCAGGTATGGGCATGTCCACAGGTGGTGCACCTACATCACCGCTGAGCCCTGTACCCCCAGTCCTGGTGGGTGACTGCTGCTGCTGCCCCTCCACCTGCTGTGCCCAAGGGATCAGTTGTTCCACTGCTGTGGTCGCAACAGTGCCAGGGACCTACACAGCCACCGGTGCTGCCCCACCGGTGCTGACAGGCACAGCCTGGGACTGTGCTGACATGCTGGCACACACGTCGGAACCAGCTAGGTCCATGGGCGTGAGCTGTCCTGCTGTGTGTCCATTCTGTGACACACACATGTCAATGCCCATAGTGGTCGGTGCATCATCAATGGTGCAGGTCTGTGCCACAGCCACAGCCACAGCGTGCTGGCATGCTTGCATGCCAGACCACTGAGACACAGGAAGGGCACCCGCCACACCTGTCTCAATGACATCAGTGATGGTAGCCAGGCGTGCACACTGGCGCAGTGCATGCCGGCAACCTGCTGAGGTGGATGGTCCCTCCTCCAACTCCGGATGGCTGTCCGCAGTGGACAGGCCCTCCACCGCTGACCCCTGCAGACGCACAGGATCTGTAACAGAAAGGAAGGACAAGTTAGTGCATGTGATCTACCTTCCCCCTGATCATGACATACCATGCAGTGATGGGCTACCACCTGTCTGGAAGCCACCTCCAGGAACACCCTCAATGGCACTGCACTGCATGCTTGCAGTGAGCTTGTCTTCTGCTGGAGTCAGCTGCACCACCTCTGGCTGGCCCCCGCCTGTTGCAGAACGTGCCGCCCTGATGGCTGCAACCTTCTCCTTCACCCTCCTCCTGTCGGTCCCCATCTTCTTTTTACACTCCTGCACAGAGCGCTGGTGGCTGCTGTGCAGGTTGACGGCACGTGCCACCCCCTCCCATGCAGCAGCACGGGTCTGAGTGGTGCCCCGCCGTCCACTGAGAAGTGGCTCCTCATCCAGGTAGGCCTCGAACAGTGCCTCCATCTCAGCCTTCGTAAAGTTAGGCCTCCTCTTCCGCCCACCATCATCCTCCTCACCCAGTCCTTGCTCGGTCATTTCACAGCCTGTATGGGTGAGAGTGATCACCTGTGACTGTGCAGTACACAGCAATTCTCTGAGGCCATAGTCCAGAACATCACAATGCATGCAACTCACCTATCAACTGCAGTAACTGAATATGGCCACTGCAGAACATTGTCATATATTTGTAGTGCAATCCATGCAAATTAGACTGAGTCTTTTAATGAGATGCAAATCTGCGCTGCTCGCGCCATTGAATGGCTGATCGGATGATTTGCATATGACAGCTGAATATTGGCGCTGTTGCGCTTTGCGAATCACGGTTGAACCGGGTTGAGCCAATGGTGCAGTTCTGTGACTGCGTAGTACACTGCACTGCGCATGCCCAGGTAGCTTACGCAGGTGTCTGCCACGCTGATGACGTGCTGTGCATGGTAGGCAATTCAGGGCATGGCCACCATTGTGCCAGTGGTGCTACAGCGACGGTCACTACATGGCGCTGTGGCACAACTGCACAATAGTCCGCTGTGGCAATGGCACACAGGCGACCAATCACGCTGGACACATAGACGTCCGATGGCGTTGTGCGTGGCCATGCGCCAGAGACCCATGACCCTGTGCCTGACCTTTGCCCCCTTGGCGCTGTACGTATGGCATGTCTGCAGCTCTATCGCGCTGTTCGGTAACAGCGCGATAGGGACTGTCGGCGCTGTACCAACAGCATGATAGGGAATAGTGGCGTTGTATTGTGCAACAATTCCACGAGGGGTTGCTGCGCTGTGGAGCGCCATATTGCCTACTATACATCCAGGGATAGCACGCAGAAGAGCCCCCCAGTGGAGTTCACTGGAGCTCGCTAACTTGGTGGCCATAGTGGAGGCTCACTATGGCCCACTATTTGGGGATGAACCCCTTAACATGGCCAGTACCCATGTGTGGCAGCAGGTGGCCACTGAGCTTGAGGAGGCCACTGGCCGGCGGAGGTCCGCGGAGCAGTGCTGACACCGGTATGGGGACCTGCGGAGGAGGGAGCAGGCACTACTGGCACGTCTGCGGTCACATGCCAGGAGGGGCGTGGTGCCTCGGCCAGGTGGGTGATCCGTCTATGCACCTGTATGGTCCATATGGGTAACACTGTCTATTGTGTCCAGCACATGGGGGAGGGTTGGTCTAGGGTTGGCTGTGTCGGTGTTTACAGGATATGTGATGTATGGGTCTGGCTGGGTGGGTGGGCACACTCATTGGGGCAGGGGGAATCTGCTTTGGGATTGCACTGATGTGTTTCTCACCTTTTGTTTCCCACAGGCGTGGCGGAGCGGAGGAGGGCCAGGGCTGAGGTGCAGGGAGTGGTGCCAGCGGTGGCTGAGCGTGGTGGTGGTGGTGAACCATGACAGCAGCAGCAGCAGCAGCATGATGAGGGTGAGTGCCATGACATCATGAATGCTATAGCATGCTGTGTGACAGGGTGGGGGGAAGGTCATGGCCACCATCCATGGACACCACTGCCATGCACGCGACATGTGACAGTCAGCACTGTCCAGTGGCACTGCATGTCTGGGAGTGCATCAATGGTGGTCCATACGTGCACTGGGCACATGGCTGTGGCACTGCCTGCCCACTGCATAGCCACGTTACTGTACAGCCTTGGTTGTGCTGTGCTGGACATGGGCAGTGTGTGTGTGCAGTGGTACACATGGCTGTTGCTGCCTGGTTGGGCATGTCTTGTGTACGGTCACTGTGGTTGGGTGCAGTCCATCACAGGAGTGGGGCACTTGGCTGTATGCCATGCATGATGGGTGGGCTTCAGGGATATGGACAGTCACAGCCATTGACTCTGATCCCTTGTCCTAGGTGTCTGGATCCTGCACCGCATTGAACGTTCGATGCAGCAGCTTATACAGGTGGCGATGGACTCGCTCGCCATCCTGCAGGACCTCCAGCAACATGGTCTGAGACGCAGGAGGAGGCCCCGGGACCAGCACCAGGTGGCAGGAGAGCAGGCTGGCAGGCAGTAGCTGCCCATCACCTCCCCCCCTTTACCTATCCCTCACACCCTGCCTTCCCTCTCCCAGTTGTTCACCCCTGCCCCTTACCCACCCCAACCTTGTACCCGTACCCCCACCGCTGTTTTGTATATTTGTACATAGTTATAGTTGTTGTTCTTCTTATTCTTGTTATATTTGAAATATATATTTTGATATGAATACTGTGGTGGTCTCTGATTCGCAGCTGGCTATAGGTGCTCAGTTGCAGTGGTGTGCATGGCATCTGGGGTGGTATAGTCATGGGTATGTGTGTGTGTGCATGGGGGAGGTGTCTCTGGTGTGGGAGTGGCTTTCAGAGCGGTATTGCCGTGTGCTGCCACCCACTGCTGGGTGCTCATGGTGGGTCTGGCTTGTATGGTTCTGTGGTACACGAGGTTGCAGTGTGATGGGGGGATGCATGGGGATTCCTGCAGTGATGGTCACTGCTCATGGGGGGTGTCTTGGGGGTCACAGCTCAGGGTGTGCTGGGCACAAGGTGGGGGGATGCTGTACACTGGGGTGGTCCGCCCCCTTTGTGTGGCAGTCTCAGCTTGCCAGTGGGTGTGCTGGGGCAACATGGCCCAGCTGTGCTTTGTTTGCTTGTCCCCATGGGTCGGTGGATATTCCATCCCTCCCCCAGTTATGCTGTGCTTGGGGTGTGGGGGGTGCATTGTTAGTTCTGCAGTGTGTTCCTGTGCCCATCTGTGGCATAGGTGGTGGGCCCCTGCCTACCTCTCTGGTTGTGAAGTTCCACTGCTCTGCTGCTGGGGGGCTCCCTGCTAGTGCTATGGTGCCTCTGGACTGCTCAGCTGGGCTGCCCTTGTTGCGCTATAGTGCATCGTATCTGCTCAGCTTCCCCTTCCTGGTTGCGCTATGGTGCAGGTTGTGCGATATTCAGATGTTGGTTAGTTGCGCAGTTTGGCTTGCTCCATGTTTGAATATTGTGTCTATTGCACATGTGTGCAATGGACTTGTGCTTGCTCCTGCTATTGCGCACATTTTGGGCGCAGTTTGAATATCTGGGCCTTAGTCTCTAAATACTTGCTTAAAAGTGCTCCCAAGATGCTTTGTGGTCAGAGCCTAGGTAAAAATGTGTCTCTGTGAAGTAAAACAGACTAAATTAAAAGCTGACTTTTACCCCACCTCTTTTCAGGAGGTCACCTAGCTCCTCCCTGTCAGGATATATGAAAATATATATCTTATACAAAAGTATTACATTCTACAACTTCAGCATAATTCATGTCCTTCAAATGATACTTCTTTTGATCTCATGCTCTATTTTCCCTCAGACAGGCTTCACAGGGGCATTTACAACCTTGCACCCCTGTGTAACAACCTAGGTTCCTCTCCAACGTCATAAACCTTCTTTATGATTGCTCTCTTAACAAAATTAACTTAAACAAGTCTGTAATTAACTCAGAGAAACAGGATCCTTGATTAAAGTCTTCCATGTAACACACTGTCTCTAAAAACTGAATGTGTGTGAACTCACATGCTGTCAGCATTTTTCTTATGGCTTGCATCTTTCAGCTGAAATCTGGGGGGGATGAGTGAGGTCACTCCTAGAGCATTTGATTTTCAGCAGGAGACATTCAGTAATACATTTTATATTAAAAAGAAATGATACCACACTCAGATCTGGCTGTCTACGTCACACTCCTCCCCACCTAGACTGAATTTGGGGGATCTATCCCTTACATGGGATGAGCTTCCCAAATCAGTTCACTCCTCATAGACCCTAGACAGTCCATCTGAGTTCTGGTTCTTCACTCCAGCTCTATGTACGATTTTTAGATCATACCCTTGCAAAGCAAAACTCCATCTTAGTAGTCTGCCATTGTTTTTCCCCATCTGCGTCAGCCAAACCAGGGGGTTGTGGTCAGTCTGCACCACAAAATGCTGCCCATACAAGTATGTCTCTAGCTTCTTTAGGGCCCACACTATGGCAAGACACTCATTTTCCACCGTGGAGTACGCTTGCTCCCTGGGAAGCAGCTTTCTGCTCAGGTACACTACTGGGTGATCTGTCCCTTGGCTGGACGTCTGGCTCAGTACTGCCCCAATACCCGCATCTGAGGTGTCCATCTGAACTATAAAGATTTTGCTATAGTCAGAACTTGTCAAAACAGGAGCACTGAACATTGCCTCCTTCAGTCTGGTAAAGGCTTCTTCACAGGCTGGGCCTCAGATAAGTTTCTTTGGCATCTTTTTCTTTGTCAGGTCAGATAGGGGAGCAGCCAGGGGCACTGAAATGGGGTACAAATTTCCTGTAGTACCCTGATGTCCCTAGAAAGCTCTTGACCTGCTTCTGGGTTTCTGGTCTGGGCCATGCCTGGATCACATCTATCTTTATTTGGTTAGGACGGAGCTGTCCCCAGCCTACCACATGCCCGAGGTATGCCACTTCTCCCATGGCCACCTGGCACTTCTTGGCTTTGACAGTGAGCCTGACCCTCTGTATCCTGCCCAGCACTTCTCTAAGGTGGGATAGGTGTTCCTCCCAGCTAGTATTAAAGATGGCAATGTCATCCAGGTACACCACGGTGTACTCCTCTGTGCCATTTAACACCTGATTCACCAACCTTTGGAAAGTGGTTGGGGCATTCTTCATTCCGAAAGGCATTACTTTAAACTCAAATAAGACTATTGGAGTGATGAAGGCTGACCTCTCCCTAGCTCTGTCTTTCAATTCTACCTGCCAATACCCCTTGGTCAGGTCAATAGTCATAAGGTAGGTCGCCCCTCCCAACTTGTCCAGGAGTTCGTCCGTCCGGGGCATCGGGTGGGTGTCGGACTTTGTGACTGCATTCAGTCCATGATAGTCCACACAGAAACGAGTTGAGCCATCTGGCTTGGGCACAAGGACTACGGGTGAGGCCCAGGGGCTGTGGGATCTCTGGATTACCCCTAAATCCAGCATCTCCTCCACTTCCTTCCTAATATCCTTTTGGACAGCCTCTGACACCCGATATGCTGTTCACCGTATGGGCGTCTGTGTCCCTGTCTCCACATTGTGTGTTGCTAAGGGGGTTAGTCCAGGCTTGGTGCTAAACAAAGGGGTAAAGTCTGCTAAAACCTCCCTTACTTTCTGGACCTCATAGGTTCATAGGTGATTTCAAGCTTAAGTAGATTTTAGTCCATAGTGCTTGCCTTATTATTTAATCTCTTTCTCTCTATCTAAGAGAAAGTCATCAAGTTTATTTTAAAGGAGTCCATAGTTGTACAGGACACCACTTCTTTGGGAAATGAATTCCATCCTGCCACGACTCTATTGCTGAACCAATGCTTTCGTGGTAAAGTTTGCCATTTTTGGACTTCAAACTGAAAAGGGTGTCCCCTAGATTCATATTTTGATTTCCTCCAAACTAGTCCAAGTTCTGAGAGTAATACAGGGTCTTTTATACATTTGAATAGTAAGCAATAATCACCCCTAATTCTTCTGTACTCCAGGGTAAAAAGATTTAGTTCCCTCAGTCTCTCAGGATATGTCCTCTTTTCCAGCCTTCAATTGACTTAGTCGCTCTTTTCTGTATTCGTTCTATATTGTAAATTTCTGCTTTTTTATAAGGAGCCCACACCTGGGCACAGTATTCCAGGATGGGTCTAACCAAGGCACCGTAGAGTGGCATTAGTACTTTCCTATCCCTGCTTGAGATATGTCTCAGAATACAATTCAGGGTCTGGTTTCCCTTTCTTATTACTTTATTACAATGGGAACTAAATTTTAAGTCAGAACTAATTATTACCCCCAAATTCTTTTCCTCATTTATGTTGTTGAATACAATATTGTCCAGTTTATAGGAAAAGGGATTTTTAATTTTTGTATTACCCAAGTGCATAGTTATGCACTTGTTTTTATTTAATTCAAGCTTACTATTTACAGTCCAATGATGTATGTAGTTTAATGCTTCTTGTAGATCATAATAATTTTTTGTGGTGTTGGTTATTGCACCAATTCTGCAGTCATCCACAAATTTTGCCAACCAGATATTATTATTATCCAATTTCAGGGAGGTTATATAAATATTAAAGAAGCAGGGTCCCAGGACCGAGCCCTGGGGCACTCCACTAGTCAGAGCCTCCCACTTCGACTTTTCTCCTTGTATTACCACTCTTTGCCTTCTTTCACATAGCCAAGCATCTATCCAGTTTATTATATTGGTATCTAATGCACACTGTTTAAAGGAAAAAAATAATTCTTGATGTGGGAGTTTATCAAAAGCTTTAGAAAAGTCCAAAAAAATAATGTCAACACAATTTCCCGCATCCAAAGCCTTCCCAACCTTCTCGTAAAAAGTCAAGAGATTTATCTGGCAAGAACGGTTTCTTCGGAAACCATGCTGTAACGGATCCTGCAATTCATTAGCCTCAAGATGCACAACTATATAGTTCTTTAGGATGGATTCCATCATCTTACCCATGACCGATGTCAAACTAATTGGTCTATAGTTTTTTAACTCAGATTTTGATCCATTTTTATATATAGGAACTACCAACGCTTCTCGCCAATTTTGTGGTACTTGTCCTGTATTCAGGGATTTTTGGAAAATATTTGTTAGGGGTGGTGCAAGTTGATCTGCCAGTTCATACAGCACCCTAGGATGAATTTCATCAGGTCCTTGTGATTTATTTGTATGTACTGTTTTTAGTTTATTTAGGACATCCTGTAATTTAATTTGTATCCTCCCTGGTCTAGAAGTAATTTTTGGAGTAGTATTTGAAGAAGTAACTGGATTGAAGACGGAGCAGAAATATTTATTTTGTATTTCTGCACAATCTCTATTGTTGAGTATTTCTCCTGCATCATTTTTAAAAGGTCCGATGGTATTACTCTTTTTTTGTTTATTTTTTATATAAGAATAAAAAGTCTTATAGTTGTCTTTAACTAAGGATGCAAGTTTTAATTCATAGTCTTTTTTTGCTTTTTTTATTTCCCATTTGACTTTTTTAACAAGCTCTCTATACTGTAAATTAGTTTGTTTGTATTTGTCATGTTTAATTTTTTAAACCATCTATTTTTTTTACTAATCAATGTTTTAATTCTTGGAGTTAGCCATTTTGGGATATTTTTATTATTTGAGTACTTAGAGTACTTGGGTATACATAGATTTATGATTTTATGTAATATATTGACCAAGGAGTCCCACATTCTATCAGCTATATGGTTACCAAATTCCTTCTTCCAATTCCAATTTGTGAGATGTTTCCTCATAGAGGAAAAATGAGCCTTTTTAAAGTTTAGAACTGTAGTTTTTCCTTCCCTAGAAGAATTTTGCACATCTTTAATCAGGAACTTGACTGATTTGTGGTCACTATTTCCCAGGGGATTACTAATGTGCACATTTTGTATTAATTGTCTTGTAAATGAAGAGTATGTGCTCTAGTACTGTAGATTTGGTCCCTAAAGTTTAGACCCAGTCTTTCCCATAAATCACAATCTGTCTGGGCCTTATACAAAAAGCACATGTCCCCCCTAGTTCTCCTATATTCCAAGGTGAACAGGTTTAGCTCTCTCAGCCTAGAATCATAGCCCATCCCATTAAGATCTGAAATAGCTCTTGTTGCTCTCTTTTGTACCCTCTCGAGCATGTCAGCTTCTGTTTTCTTATATGGTGTCCATCCTTGTGCACAGTACTCCATGGATGGTCTCACCAGTGTACAATACAGTGGCATGAACACTTCCCTTTTCCTACTAGAAATGCATCTGATAATACAATTAAGAACTCTCTTTGCTTTCTGGACTAGGTTTTTACAATGCTTCTTAAACTGTAGGTAATTTGTTATAGAGATACCCAAATCTTTCTCTTCTGTTACCCTCCTAAATAGAATTTCCCAAGTAATATGTAGTATTTTGATTTTTATTACCCATGTGTATTACCATGCACTTCTCCAAGTTAAGATACAACTTGTGCGTATTGCACCAATCGTGGATATGGATTAGTGCATCTTGAAGAATGTGTGTCTCCTCTGGACTGTTTACCTCCACTCCCAGTCCGCTGTCATCCGCAAACTTTGTTAACCAAAATTTTTCCTGATTGTATTTAAGGGAGGTGACATATATATTAAATAGACATGGGCCCAGGACTGACCCTTACAGAACCCCACTCAACACTTCTGTCCAGTCCAAATACTCACCCCTTACACTAACCCTCTGTTTTCTGTCAGACAGCCAGGAGTTGATCCATGGAGTAATATTTCCATGAATTCCTAGTTTTATAAGAACCTGCACTAGTTCCTGATGGGGTAGCTTATCAGAAGCTTTGGTGAAATCCAAAAATACCACTGAGTTTACTCTATCCAAGATCTTACTTACCCTATCATAAAATTCTACTGTTTGTTTGACATGATCTGCCTTTTATAAAGCCATGCTGTGTCTTGTCATTTAAATTATTACAGTTTAGGTAATTTATTATATAGTCCTTTATGAGCCCCTCAAGAGTCATACATAGGACTGACGTCAAACTAACTGGACGATAGTTTTCTGGGTGCTTTTTACTTCCTTTTTTGAACAATGGGATCACTGTTGCTATTTTCCAGGACTCGACTACCTCTCCTGTATCATGACATGGGGTCATAAGAAGGCTAGGCTGACAATTTCATTTCTGTTTTACTACAAATGCAAACTCAGGGCCTAGAGGGCACTGTGCTTCCACAGGAACATATATGCATGCATCTAAGGAGGGATAAGAGGGCCCTGCGCTTCCACAGACAAATGAGAATACAATTATACTATCTCAAAAAGTAAGGAATTTCTTTGCAAAACTCTTTAATGCACTAGTTAGGGTTAAAGCAACAAAAGTAGGGAAACAAGGCGTTAGGGTTTCCAATCCTAACACCCAACCCCCACCCTGAAGGCAGCAACAGGCGTGGGGTGTGCGTTGGGGTTATCAGCCCTAATGCTCACCCCCATTCCATGAGTAAACAAGCTGAGATGGGTAAAGTGTTTAGAGAATGCTCACCCCATTCCATGAGTAAACAAGCTGAGATGGGTACAGTGTTTAGAGAATGGGGTGAGCATTAGGGTTGACAACTCCAAGGCACACCCCATACCTGTTGCTGCCAGCGGGGTGGAGGTAGGGTGCTAGGGTTAGAAACCCTAATGCCACATTTCCCTACTTTAGTCACTTCAACCCTAACTAGTGCATTAACGAAGTTTTCGCAGTCTGTATGTATATACACTGTGGGAGGGATAAATAACATGAAAGAATTAAAAAGTGGTTATTTGATTTTTTTTTTAATTCTTTGTTAACTAGCGAAGGTGCACTAGGCACAAGTGACTGTTTTCAGGGGTGACCCGGGAGCACTAGGGAAGTTAGGTGACTTTCTTGTAGTCACACAGTATGCACATGGAGGTTGTGGGACTCAAACCCAGGTCTGCTGGATGTACCAAGCTCATTCACAACTCATTACTCTAACCTCTAGGCCATACTGCCAGCCCAATGTAACATAACATGTCACTTCTAAGCCTCTCAGTCTTTCTACTTCTAGCCCCTCTGGTCGCATTACCCCCCTCCTCCTTCCCAGAGGTGCAGCCCTGCCAGCCAGCACCCTACACTCTAGTCACACCCTCTACCACCTCCACGACCTCTAACTATCAAGTTATTCCCTGCTACTCCATTACTCAATCTGTGGTCTAGATCCTCTGTTCTTCCACCCTCCTTCCACGCCGGGCAAATTGGCCTGAAACTCAATACTCGGGTCCCCTTTGCAGCCCCTTCCCAGCTACCACATTCTTGGCGGAAGCGCCTATGGGCTTTGCCAAAAAGTAAAATTCTGATAACCCTATTACTCCTTTTATCCGGGGATGTTGAGCCTAACCCCTGTCCAACCCCCCACTTGCCCTAACCCCACCCCCAGCTGCCCAGAGGCCTAAAACTTGTTCACCTAAATATCTGCAGCATTATAAACAAAATTAGCCTGTTACAACCAATTGCTCTCTCCCTAAGACCAGATATACTGGTTATTTCTGAAACCTGGCTGAAACCACACAATCAGGATGCCAAATTTGCTATTCCTGGATACACAATAAACCGTCACGATAGGCAAGGCAACAAAAGAGGCGGGTTAGTTGCCATGTATATCGACTCTTCACTTCAGTTTACACCAGTCCCGCTGCCTAGCCCCACCCACACCATAGATGCTTTATTAACTAAACTCTCCCTCCCCTACACTTGCCCTATTTTCATTGTTGGATCCTACTGTTCTCCTGACTCTTCTATGCCTTCCATTTTGGAACACCTGAACGTCCTTGCAACACTGGCCACTGGGTGTGAATTACATATCCTCAGTAATTTCAACCAAAACTGGCTATCAGGCAGTAGCTCCAAGCTGTGGATCCAGGTGGCATCATTAAACCTTTCTCAGATGATCACTGAACCCACACGTCACAACCCCAGATCAATGAACCATTCTCTTCTGGACTGGTCTCTAACCTCGCACCCACACTGGATTCTCACCTCAGGCCTATTACCAGACTCCTTAAGTGATCATCACATGATCTACATAGTTAGGAAAATTCACAGACCCAAAGCACCCTCTCCCAGACCCATCCTGTCTAGATCCTGCAAATCTCTGGACCTTGCCTCCCTCCTTACTGACCAATCAAACACGGATTAGTCCTACGTCCCCATGGTTACCTCTATCAACTCCGCCTGGGAGTATTTTAAGTCCAGGTTCATCACCGTCTGGAATTCACATGCCCCCCTCAGATGTGCTCAGCTTAGGGGTGCCCACTTGCCATGGATTTTCACGGACATCACGACCCTCCTCAGGGACAGGGATCAGCCTGGAAGGCTTTCAAAGGCTCCGGTTCTCTCGTGCTCCACCAAAAGTATTGTGCTCTACAAAATGCCTACACTAGATGAATCCACAGAGCAAAGGGATGACAGTGGCGAGCTTCCACTCAGTTGGGGTGGCTGCTAGTGAGAATGAGAGATTGTACATCTGCGACACCTTCAACGCCAACTTAAGCCAGCCATCAAAATTTTGGAATGTGGTCAATTCTCTATTCTCCCCTCCTTCATAGCCCCCAACCCCTGCTCTAATCATAGGCAGCTCCACAATTACAGACCTTCTCAAAGTGGCCTCACAATTCAATTCCTTCTTTACAGAATGCACCTCGTCACTTTTGGCCTCCATCACTCCAGACGCAACGACCCCCATCTCCCTCCCCCCAGCTGAGCCCTTTAGTTGGTTCCTCTTCACTTTCATCAGATTTCCATGGCTGAAGTCTACCAAGCCCTACTCACCCTAAATCCTTCCAAGGGCAAATGCCCCACTGGCCTGGACTCCAAACTCCTATACTTATCGGCTCCAGCCATCGCTACCCCTCTGGCTTCCCTCTACAATCTCTCATTCTCACTAGCAGCCACCCCAACTGAGTGGAAGCTCGCCACTGTCATCCCTTTACCGAAAGGAGGTGACCCCTCTAACCCTGGAAACTACCATCTGATTTTCCTCCTACCTATCTTGGCTAAAATCCAAGAACATCTAGTCCTCACACAACTCTCTGCATATCTTGACTCAATTTCTTTTTTATCACCGTACCAGTCTGAGTTTAGGAAATCCCACTCCACCACCACCTCCTCCATCCTAAGACTCACCGACTTCATCCTCACTGGTATGGATAGGGGCCACATCACCTCGGTCATTTTTGTCAATCTGGCTAAAGCCTTCGACACTGTCTCCCACTCCATTCTTCTTTTCAAGCTCTCCCAAGCAGGGCTGTCAAGCAGGGCCACCAGCTGGTTTCACTCATACTTGTTAGGAAGATACCAATCTATCAGAATTGGTAATACTATCTCTGCCTCCCTCCTCGTCACCTCTGGTGTACCCCAAGGCTCTGTCCTTGGCCCACTTCTGTTCTCCATCTTCCTAAATGACCTGCCCTCTGTCTGACACACATCCATTCACATGTACGCAGATGATACAGTGCTGTACACATCTGGCCCCTTGACCTCTGATGTAGCAACCAGACTACAGTAGGACTTTGATGCAGTTCAGTGCTGGTTTCACTCAAATCAGCTCTTTCTCAATGCCAAGAACACAGTCTCCATGACCTTCAGCACAAGACAGAGGCTTTCAAGGCTCCCCTCCTCCCCCTCCTTCCAGCACCCTGGATGGGACTACTCTTGAGGCTTGCACCTCCTGCAAATATTTCAGGGTCTGGCTGGACCAGCACTTTGATTTCTCTACACACATCAATGCCATCCACAAAAAACTCCACCCCAAGCTGGGTGCATCGTACTGTAACTGTGGATGCATCCCTCTGCCGGCTTACCAGGAAATTGTGCTGAAGATGATCCTCCCCATCTTCGACTGCGGTGATGTAGCCTACAGTGCTGCCCCTAAGTCCACCCTAGCCAGACTGGAACCCCTCTTCCACTCCTTCTGTCATTTCGCCCTTGTCTGTCCTCCAACCACTTATTACTGTGTCTTATACAGGAACCTAAACCTCCCCTTCCTGCAGGACCAGTGTCTCTCACACTGTGCCAGTATCATGGCCAAATATTGGGCACTGTCCCTCCCTCCTTATCTCGCCTCTGTCCTCTCAGCCCATACCAATCTGGGTTATACACTTAGGAAAAATGACTCGCATCTCCTGTCCATTCCACTCATGTCCACCTCGGCTGGCCAGTCAGCTTTCTCTTACTGCATGCCTAAACTCTGAAACTTACTCCCCTGGATATCCAGCACACTTCCCCCAGTCAGCGCCTCAACTCCCTTCTCAAAACTCACTTCTCTCTCATCTGCACTTGCTCCAATGTTAGCCCTTGACTATTGATTTCTGGATAGCTAGCAATAGGATTGTTTTAATTCTATGCAATGTTACCTCACCCCATTGTCATATGCCTCAGCTGTAATCTCTACCACATTTGTAACGCCAAATGAACTGTTCACTCTGTATGCTGTACTGCACTTCCACCTTGTATGGTTGGCTTGTAAAATTGCCAGAATTATATTTTTATGTTTGTACTCCCTTTACCCTACCCCCCAGGGTGCATCTGGAATTGAGCAGTAGTCTGCTCAGCATGCCTCCCTGGCAAAACCTTTAAATAAATAAATAAATGTTATTCTCCTTGCAGTCCATGTTATTTTCCCTGTAGCCTTATCACAGTGCATTCAGTGTTCCATAGGACATTACATAGGGCATCCAGCAATAAGCTTATAATGTATGGTAGAACGCTGTTAACCTTAGGAAATCATCATTTTCTAAGGTTGTTAACCTATCGATGTGACGTAGAAATGTTGTTAACCTATCGATGCTACGTCACATCGATAGGTTAACAACAGCGATCAGTCTGCGCATGTGTGTGCCTTTTTTTAGACGGGAACCGATGGATGAATGCGGCAGGTTAGGGAAGGACTGAAGGGTCACAAGTGGTGACTTTTTAAAAAGAAAGCAGTTTTATTTTTAAGGGACAATACAATATAAAATAATGTATGGTCCCTCTATCGGCAACCAGTCACTGTTGATCATCTCGAGGTTGCCATGGCGACGCAGTTCTCTCGAGCTTCACTCTCAAGGTTTACACGGTCGCCCTGGCAACCTCTCGACAGTTAACAGACCGGTTACCGATAGAGGACCATACATTATCCTCTATATTATTCATTCTGGAATACTGCAAACAGTGCTGGCATAGAACTTGGGACTCCACTTTGCTCTGCCTCTTGGTGCTAGGTAACATTGTTGGTAACATTCCAGGCTGAACAAAAACCTTATTCCTGGATGCCCTGTGGAATATTCTATAATAATATATGGGGAGCCCTTAGTACTGTTAAAAAGTGGCAAGATTATTTCTGTATAATCCCATTGCTAAGACGTAAGGGGTTGTTAACCCCTCTTGAGCACATCATAACAATGAGATTATAAATGGAGCCAATCTGCGTAAGTGTGCACCTTTATTAGCATTTAGCTGACAGCTGCAGCAGTGAGAGAGCATGACCTGAAACGACCACGGAGGTGACTGAAATTAAGACAGTAAGGAACCTGTTTCATTTTAATACTTGTTATGGGGACCATACACTATGAAATATAATGTATGGTCCCTCTATCAGTAACTGGTTTGGTTAACCGTCTTGAGGTTGCCATGGCGACGTAAACCTCTTGAGCTTCGCTCTTGAGGTTTACCTGATAGCCCTGGCAACCTCTCGATGGTTAACAAACTGATTACCGTTAGAGGACTATACATTATCCTCTATTTTATACAACAGGTATGAAAATAAATTTGCTGCGATCAACATGTTATTTTTGGTAACGTGAACAAAATAAATGAAGTTAGTCACTGAGAATGCTAAGACATTTATTTCACTAATTTTGGCTACATTGAGCATACTCAGATATGTGTTCTCACATGTAGATGCCATTTATTTTTTGACTGTACTAGTGGACCTTGGTTTACAACACAGATTACTTTTTGGGCTGGCAGTATAGCCTAGAGGTTAGAGGAACGATGTGTGAACGAGCTTAATGCATCCAGCATACCAGACCTGAGTTTGACTCTCACAACCTCCACTTGCATACTGTGTGACTCTGAGCAAGTCTCTTAACCACCCAGTGCTCCCAGGTCGCCCCTGAAAACAGGCACTTGTGCCTAGTGGGCCTTACCCGGTTACCAAAGACTAAACTAAAAAATAAAAATGTTGTACTTTTGTTCCTTTTGTAACTTTTAGTGTTGCTTGGATAGTGCTTTTGTGGATCTAACTATCCTCTGTCAGGTTACCCACAATTAGGGTGAAAATAATTTCACTGAACAGGATTGGGATACGGGGAAAATGGCTGACAGCAAGGTGTACAACAGGGAATCACGTTGCGCACCTGGCTGGTTGCAACGTATTTCAGCCCCATTGCAGATAGGCTTCACCCACCTGCAACCCCCCTCAAATAAATATAAACAACCCAACCCTGCACACATTTGGTGGAGGGGGAAAACAACAGTTACGGCCCCATGTTCCCGTCTGCTACATTCACTGCCGTGCCAAAGTCCCGTCTGGCCAGATCACATCCACTCTAATTTCCCTGCCCAGATTCCTGTCCCCCTCATCCCGACCCACAATTGTCAGGATACCTTGTCTGTCAGATAGTGCTGATATCCAGCCTAAGATCCAACCAATGGATCCAAAGTCAGATCCATCGGATCCAGCCTCAGATGATTAGATCCAATGGATGGATCTATCAGATCCAACCTTGGATAGTTGGATCCAGTGAGCAGCTCGGATCCATAAGATCCAGGTCAGCTCCATGAATACCTTGGACACTTACAGTGGATCTTTGGAGATTGGATCCTTTGTTGGATGTCTATACCATCTGAGGCTATCCGATATCTGACCAAAATGATGGTATCTAGTGGTATCCAACCTGATAGGATACTATCTGAGCAACACCAGTAACTTTTTTTTTTAATTCAAGTTTATTTACAACAATTGGGTACATTTATCACCAGAAGGTTACAGACTTAGTCCTGTATATGCCAGAACCTATACAGAAATACATTAGATTTCATCTCCTCACATCTTTTCTTATATTACTCTGAGCAGCAATTAATTATAAACATTGTTATCCCTACAAAAAGGCAGGAGGCAAGGATCTCCTCTTTGTTTGTATAATCCCTATACCCAACGGGTCAACCTCCAAGCAGGCTCCACAACCTTTAATGGGATGAATCAAGAGGGGGGCCTCATACAATCCGATGGGGGGTGCACAGCAAGAGCAGAGTCCAACCACATCAGCCATTTCACCCATCTATGTAAGTAAGTTTGTAGCCTTTGATTAATCTTAAATGTTAGCTCCTCCATCTCAGCTATTTCCTGCACTACCTGTATCCAGGCACGCATGGTGGGGGATTCAGCCTTCAGCCAATGATGAGTAATGGTTTTGTGGGCTGCTGCAAAGATGATGGCCCATAGGTAGATTGAGTCTTTGCCCTTCAGGTTCTCCAGGGGCTCCCTCAAGATTACATTGACCCAATCTAGAGGGGTGTCCAAGCTGAAGAGGTCTGTCAGTGCAAGGGATACATCTCTCCAAAAAATGCTAATTTGCGAGCATAGCCAAAAAATATGTAGGGAACCCACTGAATTTTCCCCACATAGTCTCCAGCAAGCTGAGTGTCTCATGGGGTCCCTTTTATTTAGGGTTAAGGGGTAAGGAAAAAGCGCACTCTTATTTTCCAACTGAACTCCTGCCAGAATGGAGAACAGGTGGTTCTAGAGGCTGTGATGTAGACAGCCAGCTCTGAGTGCTGTATTATTTCTTTTTAATATAAAATGTATTACTGAATGTCTCCTGCTGAAAATCAAATGCTCTAGGAGTGACCTCACTCATCCCCGCCAGATTTCAGCTGAAAGATGCAAGCCATAAGAAAAATGCTGACAGCATGTGAGTTCACACACACTCAGTTTTTAGAGACAATGAGTTACATGGAAGACTTTAATCAAGGATCCTGTTTCTCTGAGTTAATTACAGACTTGTTTAAGTTAATTTTATTAAGAAAGCAATCATAAAGAAGGTTTATGACATTGGAGAGGAACCTAGGTTGTTACACAGGGGTGCAAGGTTGTAAATGTCCCTGTGAAGCCTGTCTGAGGGAAAATAGAGCATGAGATCAAAAAAAGTGTCATTTGAAGGACATGAATTATGCTGAAGTTGCAGAATGTAATACTTTTGTATAAGATATATATTTTCATATATTCTGACAAGGAGGAGCTAGGTGACCTTCTGAAAAGAGGTGGGGTAAAAGCCAGGTTTTAATTTAGTCTGTTTTACTTCACAGAGACACATTTTTACCTAGACTCTGACCACAAAACATCTTGGGAGCACTTTTAAGCAAGCATTTAGAGACTAAGTACTGAAGTAGGAATTTGCACTATTTAAAATCTTGTTATTTTAATAGATTTGTATGTCTTGTGATATAACAGTTCTGTATTGTTGTGTTTTACATATTCTTATCTATTATAGTAAAATTCTTTTTAGAACTTACTTGGTCTGTCTTTGACTTCTTTTTATTTGTAAGAAAAGTACATGGTTATAGCAGACAATAGACACAAGCTTGAATGGTGATACCAAACTGGAAAGAGAAGTGTTTTAATCTGAGGTCTTTATTAAAGTTTTAAAGGGTTCATCTCTGTACACTTGGTTAGGTGCCCATAGGCAAAGATATCTGGCCCCCCTGAAGACAGCTATATCTGAGCCTGTGCATTGGGTATGCTAACAAGAGGTTAACAGTTTGAATCCCTCTTGAACTTGAGATCAAAGGTTGATCCAAACTCAAAAACAGACAAGAGGGTTACTTTGTCTGTTACACTGTTCATAAGACTGTGCTCGGAGGTTGGCACTTTGGGAGTAGAGGGCCTGACCTGCTGAGTGGGTTTGTGACAGATTGATTGGAAGCAGTGGCATAATTTTGGAATCACAAGCTTGTATTGTTCTGTGTCAGCTGAGACCATAACCTCTCTTGCAGAGAAAGAAAAAAAGGCAGAGTTTTATTTTAAAAAGGAAACAGAACTACATATCACTTGGCGTACAGTCCAGTTCCTACCTGTTTTATTTTTTTTCTAAAGTGCAAGTCAGAGTAGCAGTAGTGAGGGAAGAAGAAGATGGCTTCTGACTACAGCAGGCACACTGTAGATTACTTGAAGCAGTTCTACAGGATCAGGGGAGTCCTGTTCGAGGTGACAGCCAAAAAGCAGAACCTCATAGAGGCCCTGATGGTAGCAGATACCCAGAGCAGCGAGTCACTGACCGTGACTGAAAAGGACAGCAGGGCCACTGTCAGTGAAGGACCACAGCAGCAGGGGATGGTCACCAGTATCCTGAATCCAGAGGTACTCAAACTGCAAATTGAGTGGTGCAGGATGGAACTGGAGACAGAGCGACAACAGAGGGAGGCAGACCATGAGGAGCATGAGCACCAGCGAGCTGCAGAGGAGAAGAGAAAGTGAGAATGCAGAGAGGCAGAGGAGAGAGGAGGAGCGCCAGTGGCAACATGAACTGGAGAAGCTACGACTCCAAGCAGCGGCACCAGAGCAGGTAAGTGGCTTGGGTTTAACTGGGACTGCAGGACTGGGTTACAAATTGAACTCCAAATTAATAGCCGCATTTAAGGAAGGGGAGGACATGGATGCCTTTTTAAATTCTTTTGAAAAAGTTTGTATTCAGGCTAAAATTCCTAGAGAGTCCTGGAGCTTCCCGCTATCCCCGCTACTTACCCGGAAAAGCTCAGGATGCATTGGGTCAAATGAACAATGAAGACAGTGATGATTACAGCAAGCTAAACACTGCATGGTTAAAAAAGTTTGAATTAACTGCTGAATCACACAGAGCTAAATTCCGTAAGCTCAGGAGAAACCCTGATATGAGCTATGAGGAGCTAGCCACGAAACAACGTCAGTTTTTAAAACGTTGGTGGGAAGGAATTGAGGCAAACTCTGTTGCTAAAATTGAAAATGTGATTTTATTAGAAAAGTTTTATTGGGCATGCCCAGCAGAGCTAAAAACCTGGCTAGAGGACTGAGATCCAAAAACAGTGCAAGAGGCTGCTGAACTCTTGGACCGCTATGCCAAGAGCAGACCTGCTCTGAGAGTGAATGGGGTGGGTGTGGCAGCACAGAAAGGGAAAAGCACGCCTTCAGGGCAGCTAAAACCCTTGCTGCCTCCACCGAAACCAGTTAGCCCCAGGTTTCAATGAAAAGATTTATCTGAAGTAAGAAATGCATGTTGGCTGTGTAAGGAAACTGGGCATATTGCCAGGCAGTGCCTCAAAAAGGTGAGCCAAAATACACAACAGGGTGCTAGAAAAGAAAGTACAGTTACGTAAGAACTTACTGTAACAGTAGATCTTTGAGAACAGCTCTTGCAGCAGGTTACACCATTAGGACTGAAGCCGACAGGCATCAGGACCCCACGGAAAAATTCTAGCTAGCTATCTTCAGTGGGGAATGCCCCCAACGTCGGTCCCGCCTCTGACGTCAGACGTAGTATATAAGGGGGCGGTCCCACCAGATTCCCCAGTTCTCCCACCGGAGACTTCCAGCCGCAGGCTGACATTGAAATGGGAGACCGAGGATCCACCATCAGAAGACAAAGGGAAAAAATTCCCTGTTAGTAAGGGCTTAAGCCATGCCTCCTCCATGGGGGAAGGTGGGCGGGAAGGTACCTGCTGCAAGAGCTGTTCTCGAAGATCTACTGTTACGGTAAGTTCCTACGTAACTGTACTATCTTACTTCGAGACACAGCTCTTGCAGCAGGTTACACCATTAGGACTGATTCCCAAGCAGTAATGCTGCAAACATTCTGGGAGGAGGAAACTAGAAAGTACATTCCAGGTCCTGAATCTAAGACAGAAGACCCTGTAGCACAGCCAGGCCGAAGCCGGCTCTTCGCCGTGATGCGATGTCCAGGCTATAATGCCTGATAAATGTATGTACAGAGCTCGAAGTGGCTGCAGCACATATGGCAGAGGTGGAGACGTTTCGAAGTGCTGCAAAGGAGGTGGCCACACCCCTAGTGGAATGACCCCGACTGATCCCGGAGGCTTTGTTTGGTATCATAACAGTATGAGATGCACTGGACAAGCCAGTGAGACAGGGACTGTTTGGATACTGGTTGGCCCATCATCCTTTCAGAAAAGGAAACGAAAAGTTGCTCTGAACTACGAAACTGTCTAGTTCTGTTGAGGTAATACCTCAAGCTGCGGTGAACATCCAGGGTGTGAAGCAGTGCCTCTCCTCTATTAGAGTAATTTGGGAAGTAGACCAGCAGGTCAATATCCTGATTGATAGTGAGTATAGAAACCACCTTAGGCAAAAATTTAGGATTCGTCCTCAGGGATAATCTGTCCCGGTGGAAAACTAAATAAGGCTCTTTGCACATGAGAGCATGAAGCTCAGAAATTCTTCTCGCTGATGTAACAGCAACCAAAAACAACGTTTTCCATGACAGAAAACGCAGCTCGCAATCCGTGGCAGGTTCGAAGGGGGGGAGCTTGAGTTGTTCCAGGACAAAGAGCAAATCCCATGGAGGCACTGGGTCCTTAATGGGAGGCCTAAGATGTAACACTCCTCTCAAAAATTCCCGAGAGGCATCTAATTGTGCCACAGTGCGCTGTCCCACCGGGAGGTGGTAAGTTGAAATGGCACAGAGGTGCACCTTGATAGAGGAGTAGGTAAGACCCAAACGGAAAAGGGAGAGCAGGTACTCTAATACCGCTTTTACCGGGCAACCTAAAGGGGAAAGGTCGCGTGCTTGCGACCATAAACAAAAACGGCGCCATTTCATGGCGTACGTCGCATGCGTTGCTGGCTTTCTGGCTGCAGAAAGAACTTCCGCAACCTCTTGCGAGACCCCGTGACGCAAGATGGCTATGTCTCTAGGAGCCATGCATGCAGGTTCAGTGAGCGTAAGTCCGGGTGGACCAGTGAACCTTCCTCCTGAGACAAGAGATGGGAGCTGAATGGCAACGGGAGCGGAGGTTCCCGGATAGCTGAATTAGCAAAGGGAACCAGATCTGTCTGGGCCAGAAGGGGCCACCAGGATCATTGCTGCCTGCTCCTCGCGCAGTTTGAGAAGAACTCTGGATCAATGGGAAGGAGGAAAGCGTGAGGAATCTGTCCACCAGGAGAGGGACAATCGTCTCGCCAGAAAACACCAGGCCCTGGATCTAGCGAGCAAAAATTGGGCAGTTTTATGTTGGATGGGAAGTGAACAAGTCCAACTCTGAAGTTCCCCATCGAAGAAACAGATCCTCTGCTACCTCTTGAAGAAGTTCCCACTCGTGGGCTCTGGCCTGGAAGCGACTCAGGCCATCTGCAATTGTGCTGTCCACCCCGGGAACATGTACTGTGATCAGATTCGCGCCGTGTCGGATTACCCAATCCCACACCCTCATAGCCTCCCTGCAAAGGGGGTAAGATTGAGCGCCTCCTTGTTTGTTGAGGTAATACATCACTGCCGTGTTGTCTGTCTGAAGCAGGAGAGTACTCGGTGGGATCTCTGACTGAAATGCCTGCAGGGCATAAAGAACCGCCCTCATTTCTAGGACATTGATATGGAGGTGGGCCTCCTGAGAGGTCCACAATCCCTGGGACTTCACCCCGTCCAGGTGTGCTCCCCATCCTAGACCTGAAGCATCTGTGGTGAGGATTACCTCCGGGGACGGTGCTATAAATGGGATGCCCGTAGAGAGTGTCCCTGGGTTTAGCCACCACTGCCAGTCTCAAATGACGGTGTTCGTGATTCTGACCGGATGCTGCATGTGGTCTTGCCTTTGATCCCATTGCACCTTGAGCATCCACTGAGTTACCCGCATGTGGAGCCTTGTGAAAGGGACGGTAGGAATGGTCGCAGCCATGTGTCCGAGCAAATGAAGGACCGACCTGGCTGGGACGGTCTTGTTCGATGAAAGCTCCCTGATGAGGGATCTGATGCGCTCCGCTCTGTCATCTGGAAGAAATGCTCTTCCCTGAACGGTGTCCAGTACTGCGCCTATAAATTGCAGCTTCTGCGACGGTACCAGGAGAGACTTCTCGTGGTTGATTAGGATGCCCAAAGCTTGAAACAGGTCCTGGGTACTCTGGATCGCCCGTAACAACGCCTCTCTGGAGGCGGCCATGAGAAGCCAATCATCCAGGTGCGGGAACACATAATGGCCCTGTCTCCTTAGAGGCCCACGACTGCCATGCATTTGGTAAGACCCTGGGTGCTGATGACAGCCCGAATGGAAGGGCTCGGAATTGAAGGTGATGGCCGAGAAACTTGAAGCTCAGGAACCTCTTGTGCACTTGAGCTATAGGGATGTGCAGGTATGCGTCCTGCATGTCTAGAGATGCTAAGAAGGCATCCCGTTTCAGCATGGGAATGAGACCCGGAAGAGTCACCATGCGAAATCTCTTGTAGGCGACCGACAAGTTGAGGTCGCTGAGGTCCAGAATCGGACGGAGGTCCCCTGTTTTCTTTGGAACCAGGAAGAAGTGGGAATAGTATCCTTGTCCTCTCTGGTTCTCCGGAATGTACTCTATCGCTCCCTTTTGCAAGAGCATGAGTACTTCTTGCCAAATCAGCGACTTGTGCTGACCCGGGTACCGGGAAAGCAAAGGAGGCCTCGAGGGTGGCTTTTCTGCAAATTCGATAAAGTGGCCTCTTCCGACCAACTGAAGAACCCACCTGTCGGTGGTTATAGCCTGCCATCCCAGCAGGAAGTTCACAATGCGACCCCCGACCATGACTTCCCGTTGATCCTGAGGGGCGGGGGCCGGAAAGGAGTCAGGCTGTGGCGGCTGAGTGTCCCACTGGCTGGACCAGCTTAGGAGTATGCTGGTTTCGGCCTGCGGATTGTTTCCCCTGGGCTCTGCGAAAGCCGGAGCCCCTCTGTTGTGGAGCGGGGCGGGACTGTTGTCTCTGCGTCCGTCCACACTAAATCGCTTGGTTCCTATGAAAGGAACTAAGCTTGGGTCGGTACATGGCCTGAACGGATCTCACCGCCTTCCCGGCCTCTTGGAGTTTGGTAATTATCTTCTCTGAGGGTTTACCAAACAAGACTTCTCTCTCAAATGGGGCGTCCATGATATTCTTCTGGACGTCCGGGTTAAAACCGGAGATGCGTAGCCAAGAGTGTCTCTGGAGACATACGCCTAAAGCTGCTGCTCGGGCCGAGGAGTCCGCGGAGTCGTACGCAGCTCGTAGCACTTGGGTTCCCACGTCCGAACCCGTACGAAGGAGCTGTAGCATCTCCTCCTTCTGCTCACCTTCTGGCAGTTTCTCAGCCGCATCCAGACCCTGCTCCCACAGGGCATTTTGGAACTGCACCATGTGGGTCAAATAGTTCAGGGATCTGATGGCGCAGGTAGTGGAAGCATACGTGCACCGACCCATGGCGTCCAGCTGCTTGGACTCTGGGTCCGGTGGCAGGGTGCTCAGATGTTTCGGTCACTGGGACCGGTCATGAGAGGCTGTTATGACCAAAGAGTCGGCCTGAGGATGCTGAGTCAAGTACCAGTCTTCCCTTGGAGCCTTGTACAAGCAATCAGCCTTCTTCGACATCGCCGAGAGTGAGTGTGGACGCTTCCACGCTGCCTTGGTGATGTCCACGAAAGTGTCTACCAAGGGTGGCACCACCACAGGCTTGGGGTCCTTCTGCCAAAGATATTTTGCAAGGCGTAGCCTTTCGGGGTCTAGCTCTTCCGCATCCCATCCCATGTTCTCTTGGATGTGCCTCATAATATCCGAGAATGAAGGGTCATCCGGAGGAGACTTCGGCATCTCACATGGGTCCAGAGAAGGGATGGAGAGAGGAGATGGGGATCTGGATGTTGAGAACTCTGATCCCGTGTCCTCCGTCGAAGGCGATCGTCAGCGTCTTCTGGGTCTCTTAGGGCTGGATGACCTGGAAGAGGATTTGGACGGAGGTCTCCATTTGTCTGGTCTTCCCCTTGGAGGTGTCCTGTACTCCCGGGGAGGAGGTAACCGGCCTGCCGACCCCGATGGAGAGGGGGGTGCAGGAACCGGAGGAGCAACTGGTGTAGGAGGAGGAGGAGGAGGAAGCGGAGGTGGAGAGGGGACCATGTCTTTCTTGATGGTGTCCCACCAATAAGTAAACAGCTCCTTCACTTCTGAAAAGGAAATGCCCGACGACGGCCCGGGCACCAGTGGACAGTCGTCGGGTCCTGGCGTCGGCTCCACAGGGGGCTCGGGTAGTAGCAAGGGTTCCCTGGGCATCTCGACAGGACCAGGGTCGCCCGTCTGGTCCTCGGGCTGAGTCAACTCCTCCTCAGTGATGGTCTCCTGACCGACGTCGGTCAGAGGTGTCGGGGTCCTCTTCTCTATAGGAGTGGGCGCGAGTCCCCCTATCAGCGTCCGGTGATGCGTTGGCCTGGCCGGCGATGGTCTTCTGGCCGACGGCGTCTCCGGGGACCTGTGGCGAGAGGTCGACGACAGATGCACCAGCGTCGGATCATGCGGCCTCTTCAGAGAGGTAAGCTCTTTGGTCTTGCGAGGAGGCAAGGAGGCAGACCTGACGTCGGGTTCAGAAATGCGGGAACCCGACTTATGGTGATGGTGACGGTCCCCCGACTTGGCCAGGGCCTTGGAGGATGAGGAAGGCCTGGGAGTCTTGGCCTGGGAAGAGGATGAAGACTTTCTCACCGCAGCGGGGGGAGACTGAGAGCTGGCCCGGGAAGGAGAGCGGTCGGACCTGGAACCAGAGCTGCGTGAGTCAGAGGCCCTAGACGGGGACCTAGAAGGGGCCTTCTCCTTATGCTTCTCAGCATGCTTGTGGGCCTTCTGCGAAGAATCCCCCTTGGAAGTCATGGTCTTGAGTTTCTCTTCTAGCAGGAATGCCTGAAGGGCCTTCTGGCGTCGGATCCGGGTTCTGCTATTAAAACCTTGGCAAAAGGAGCAGGACCTGGTGTCGTGGTCTGGGCCTAGGCACCGGACACAGGCCGAGTGCGGATCCTTGAAAGGGATCTGCTTCCCACAAGCACACTTTGAGGAGTGACCGGAGGTCAGAGAGGACATCAGCGAAGAACTTGATTGCAGAGAACAAATTTCCTTAGGAAAAACTTTACCAGCTTGGCGTCGTAGCGCTAGAGACTGAACCGAAGGGTCGAGACGTGCAAGTCGACGGCGGGAAAGAACTGGGGAATCTGGCGGGACTGCCCCCTTATATACTGTGTCTGACGTCGGAGGCGGGACCGACGTCAGGGGTGGTTCCCGCTGAAGATAGCTAGCTAGAATTTTTCCGTGGGGTCCTGATGCCTGCCAGCTTCAGTCCTAATGGTGTAACCTACTGCAAGAGCTGTGTCTCGAAGTAAGATCTGGGTTGTTTGTGTGTCCCTGAGAGCATGCCAGTGAACATGAGGGAACACATGCACCCAGTCATAGTAAATGGTGTACAAACGCAGGGGTTAAGGGACACAGGGGCATCCCTGACATTGTTTTTTTTTTTTTTTTTTTATTTTAGTTTTTGTTGTCCTGGTAAGTGCACTAGACTAATCCTGCCTATTTTCAGGCACGACCTGGGGGAGGGGGATACAGATGAATGCCAACTTGGGTATAAGCCTGGTCAGCTTATACCCAATAAATACATAACTGTACAAGGGTTTACTGGTGAAGAGAAAACATTGCCACTCGCTAGTGTTCTCCTGGACTGGGTTGAAACAGGAGGAACTATGCAACAGGTGGCTGTAGCCAACACATTAGCAGTGGATGTGATCCTGGGTAACAATCTCCAGCAGGGGGTGGTGTGTGCAGTTACCCGTAGCCAAGCGGCAAGGGAAAATAGTAGTTCCCTGAACCCCACATAAACCAGTGTAAAAACCGCTGAGAGGGTGGTTCCCCAGCCTGTGTTTCCAGATGGGGAGACTGATAAAAAGGGGGTAGAAATTTCCCTGGTAGCAAGTAACCACACAGTTACAGAGGGTTACTCCGAAGAGGAAGGGGTGACCTCTTGTCAGAGGGTTGGGATTGACAGTGATTCTGAGAGCCCTGGCGCTAGTGCTAGGGACCCTAGTTTAGCGATGGAAGGGGACCTGTCCCATGCCTTGGGAATGTGTTAGGGGTTTGCAGCTGCTCAGAGGAGTGACCCTAGTTTAGAGAAGCTGAGGGCTTGGGCAGATTCGGAGGGCACACATGGAGGTGACGGCAGACATAAGGTTTATTGGGAAAATGGACTTATGTATACAAAGGCAGTACAGACAGATGGAGGGATGCTAGGCAGGCAGCTTGACATTCCCCAGGGATATTGTGAGCAGTTGCTCAAGGTTGCCCATGATATTCCCTTATCTGGTCATCTGGGAATTGCACGGACTATGCAGCGGTTAGCACAGAATTTCTACTGGCTTAACTTCACCCAGCAGGTGAAGGAGTATTGCAGGTCTTGTCACCGGTGCCAAGAAATAGGAAAGGCGGGCAAGAAAACCCAAGCCGCCCTGATCCCCTTGCCCATAGTGGAGGAGCCATTCCAGAGGGTGGGAATGGATATTGTGGGGTCTTTAAATACCCCCAGCTCCTCAGGGAAGAGATTCATCCTGACTGTGGTGGATTATGCCACCCGGTACCCAGAGGCAGTCGCCCTATCCTCACTGAGGATGGACAAAGTGACAGATGCCTTACTTGGGATTTTCTCCTGTGTTGGGTTTCTGCAGGAGGTAATCACCAATCGAGGGAGCTCCTTCATGTCAGACCTGATGAAATGTTTATGGGAGAAGTGTGGGGTGGTGCAGAGATGCACAACACCGTATCACCCACAAGCCAATGGACTTGTGGAACGATTCAATAGTACCCTAATGTCAATGCTCTGGGTGTTTTCTGAACAGCATGGGAGGGACTGGGAGAAGTACCTTCCCCACCTGCTGTTTGCATACAGGGAGGTGCCCCAAGAGTCAACAGGATTTCCCCGCTTCGGACTCTTGTATGGACACAGGGTATGTGGGCCCCTAGACTTGATCTGGGAGGACTGGGAAGGCAAGCACACCACCCAGGGAACTCCCATTGTGGATTATGTCCTTAGGTTTAGGGAAAGGCTGAAGGAGCTTATGGGGACAGCCCAGAGCAACTTGGTAGAACAGAAACAACAGAAACAAAAGGTGTGGTAAGACCGCAGAGCCAGAGCTCGCTTGTACATGGTGGGTCAGGAAGTCATGGTCCTTATTCCGGTCCGGAAAGACAAGCTGCAAGCTGAGTGGGCAGGACCGTACGAAGTGGTTAGGAAAATAAATGACGTGAACTACATTGTGGAGTTACCTGACAGAAGACAGACTGAAAGGATGTACCATGTCAACATGATGAAGCCATATACAAATAGGGCTGACATGGTGTTTGCAGTGTGTAGTCATGGAGAGGGGATGGACTAAGGAGACCCCCTTCTTGATTTTCTGGAAGAAAGTGAGCGGGATTCCTCTGTGGAGGCAGTAAAATTGTCTCCCCAGCTGACCCCGGACCAGGTTCAGAAAGAGATTGGAGAATTAGAAGCCTATATAGATTCATTCATAGTAGAGAACAATATAGATTTATCACATAAAGGGGCCCAACAAAAGTCTCTGACTGAGACACTACATAACTATGGTGACAACAAATGTGAAAACACATCTAAACGTTCTACAAAAAATGAGGAAAAAAAACACTTGTTAACACACTACCCAGAAGTAGAAAATAGATACAAGGTATTGGACCTGGACAGACAAGTTACACAGGAGTTTTTAGAAAAGAGCTGCAATGGGGATGAGAGACTGAAGGTCAAACAAGGCCAGAAAGTTAATAGTGAAGATAGAAAACTATTACAAGATAAAGGGAAAGCAAAAGTAGTAATGGAGTTTAAGCAGGGAAATGTCTGTCAAAATAAAGAAACAATATCACCTAAATTAGATTTCACAACAGAAAAAGAAACCACAACACAAATGAAAAAAAAGACATCATAATAATAGGAGATTCCTTAACTAAAGGAATTGACTCAGTAGTATGTAAAGGCAGAAAAATGCACACTACGCTGAGCTCGCTACCAGGAGTAAAAATCTCAGGCATTGGTTACCTATTAGAAGTACTGATGGAAGGACTACAAGATCCTTTAATCATAATTCATGTCAGTGTAAATGATGTGGGGCTACGTAGTATAGATCACATCATACAAGATTATCAACACATTGTGAATACAATGAAAAAAAGGGGATGTGACATAATTATTTCAGGTCTAATTCCATGTTGTGGGAGATATGAATTCAAAAACTCAGGCATTGAGATGCTTAATATGAAACTGAAAACCTTTTGTAGGTATAACAGCATTGGATTCATGGACAACTCAGTGACTTTTGGGAAAAATACTCTTTTTAAAAGTGATGGATCACAGCTAAATAAGGCGGTTATCAGAATATTAAGCATGAAAATAAATAATGTTATCTCGTTCCATTTAAACTGGAAAAAGAGGGAAGGGAGACTCCTAACCTAATACCTACAACTGTGGACCTTAAAGAGGGATGGAGATGTACAGTACTAAATGCACGTAGTCTAACAAATAAATTCGAGGAACTACAATGTTTACTACATGAAAGTAATATACAAATTGCATTAATTACTGAGACTTGGTGGACTACTGAAGACAGATGGGATAAAGAAATAACTGGCTATAAACTATATTACCTATCAAGGAAATCTAGAAAAGGAGGGGGTATTGCTATACATATAGAAAATTCTATACAATGTGAGGAAATATCAAGAGCTAAAGAAAGCCTGGAAATGGTATGGTTAAAGCTCATACCCAAGGGACAAGCGAAAATTAAACTAGGTCTGGTTTACAGACCCCCCTCAATGAGCTCAGAAGGAGAACTTGAATTATTAAAAGCCATTAGTAACCTAGATCCTTCAGAAAGAATAATACTGACTGGGGACTTTAACTGTCCAGATATTGACTGGAAAAAACTTATGGGCACAAATAAAAAAAGTATACAATTTCTGGAGGCTGTAAATCAAATAGGGCTTGTCCAGCTTGTTTCTGAAAATACCAGGGGCAACAACATTTTGGATCTGATTCTATCTACAGAGGGAGACTTGTAACTCGCTAAAAAGACAAAAGTGGTTCAGTCAGAGGGTGGTACCTATCTAGAACGCTTTACCTATGGAAATAGTGGGTAGCTCATCCGTAGATAGTTTTAAATCAAAGTTGGATATACATTACAGAACTAGTGGGCTGTCTAGTTAATTTTGTTGTAAGCATTATGGATATAAGTCTTACAACTCTGATAAATTTAATGAAATTTATGAACTCAGTAAAGAACATTTTAAAATCCATGCCAAAAGGTGATTCTGCGCCACCGCAATGCCATTGCACACCACAGGTGCGAAAACACAGTTTGGCCAGGGTTTGAAAAATGACAGCTATTATGCTCATGAGGTGGTGTAAAAAGATGTTTATGTTGAAAATTTCAAGTCAGATTATTTAAAATTGCCAAAGTTATGAGAGAGAGTAGCAAAATTTCAACGTACGTGCATAACTTTGGCATTTTTACATATTTTGACGCCAAAATTTCAACATAGCCTTCTTATGACCCCACCTGATGAACAATGGTGGTGAAAATGTTCAAATCCCACCCAAAAGGTAATTTTGCCACATGACCATGAAATTGCCTCTCCAGATGGATTTGCATAATCTCATCAACATTGTTCCTGAGGTGGGGTCTCAAAAAGGCCATGCTGAAAATTTGAGTTCAAAGTATGCAAAGATGGCAAAGTTATGCCACAAAGCTGAAAACTCCATTGAAATACATTGAAGCTTCATACGGAAAAGGATTTTCCCTTCAGGAAAAAGAATGACGTCATACAAAAAGAGATTCTTTTTTCATATCATGAGTCACAAAAAAAGATTTCTAATATTTAAAAAAATTAAATTTAAGGGCATTTCTCCAATAGTTCAGTGCAGAATCCAGCTAAGGGGGTCCCAGTAAGCAAGATACATGTGTTGGTTGCTCTCCAGAATGTCAGTTTTGTGGCTTCTGAAATTTTAATTTTTCCTGGGGAAAACCAGAAAACAAGATGGCGGCCAAGTGAAAAAGGATTTCCCCCTCATGAAAAAAAGATGATGTCAATATGAAAAAGAATTCTTTTTTTCACTTCATACAACTATTTTTTGGTGCTTACTGAGCATGCTCAGAACCAGTTAGTTATTCACAATTTCAAAATTAAATAACTTTGGAACAGATTAATATTTTTCACCAAACAAGCAAAAAGTACATTTGTGGACCAGCTCCTTTCTACCCAGAAAATTTCAGATCACAATTCCAAACCTTCTTGGCACTAGCCAAGTTGACAGAAAACCGATTCAAACCAATGTGAAGAAATCCAGAAAAATTCACTTTTTGCAGTATCTGTATCTCAGAACCAACACATTCAACTAGAAAGAAACTTGGTACATCTAGAGATCTACCATGTGAGACTGCACATGCAAACTTTGTTGCAAATCCTTTGAATGACTGCAAAGTTATTAAAGTGCAAAAATTGGGGTTTAATATTGACGTGCCCGTACAACCCTATGGGGCATGACCATGCCCCTAGAAAATATATATATATATATAGTCTCTGCAAAAAAACTACATTAATGCACCATTAGGGTGAATGTGACAAAAGCAGGGACATGTGGTCTTATGGTTCCCAACCCTAAGACCCCACCTCCACCCTCAGTTTCAAACCTAACACCCCACCCCAGCATGAATGCAGGAAGAGCCATGGGGTGTGTGCCCTTGGGGTTGTGAACTCTAATGACCCACCCATTCGTGACTAAGTGAGCTGAGATGGGTACAGTACAGGAGAATGGGGTGAGCATTGGGGTTCTAACCCAAAACTACCCATGGCTGTGCCTACTCTGAGAATATGGTGACCAGGAACAGAAGCTCAGGGTGAGGGTGAAGTCTTATGGTTAAGAACCTAAGATACATTTCTCCCACTGTCGCATTAGCCAATTGATAGTTAACATAGTTTTTTGCAGATAATTTCCTTACTTTTTGAGAAGTAAGATAGGCGTATTTGCTTGTGGGAGTGCAGGGCCCTCTGGACCCTGTGCTCCCAACCTTCCATAATTTTTCAGAGATTGTAATTGTATCCTTATTTCCCTCACTCCATAATCCTCTGCTTATTTGCATGTGGGACCGCAGGACCCAGAGGGCCCTGTGCTCCCATCAGTCCTTAACAGTATATGTACGTGCATATGCGAGCACAGGTTCCCATCCATGCATAATTCTTCATATAGTGTAGTGTTAAACTTGTTTGCCTGTGGAAGCACAGGGCCTCCATACTGTAGTGTGCAGAGCCAAAGAAACACCTGCCATTGCCATGTTATTCTATAGAAAACACAAGAAAATCTGAAACCTGTGTAGCTCAACACAAAATTAATATATTTTCACAAAACCACCAAAAGGCACATCAGTGGGTGAAATGCTTTGTACCTTGAAAATTTCAGAAAAAAACTGCAAACTGTTTCTTCACAGCACAGTGACAAAGAAACAGATGTGTATATCTGTCACTACAATGTAATCCTATGAGAAACTAAGCAAAATTTAAAGCTGCAGAACTCCAGAGCAAAGTAATGTATCTTCACCAAACCAGTAAAAGGCACATCTGTGAGGCAAGCCCTTTCTACCATGAAAGTTTCAGCCCCAAATTTCAAACTGTTTCTTTGCTATGAAGTGACAATGAAACAGTTATATAAAAAAAACCTTTTTTGCAAATTGTGGCAAAGGATCCTATTTCATGGTAAAACAGAATCCTTTACCTCAATTTGCAGAAAAGGATCCTATTTTGCGGTAAAAGACTTCTGCGATATGCAGTTAAAGAATTCTGTGGATAAAATAAACACATTTGTGATTTTTTTTTAAAAAAAACTGACCCCAGAATCCAATTCCTCATGCCCTGATTAGGTAAACACAACTGTTGGTGTTTACCAAGGGCCACTATTTTTTTAGAAATTCAGATTTGTTTGTCTCACTAACTGAAAACAAAATGACGGCAGCATGAACTAGGGTTCTGCATTTGCGAAGTAGGATTCTTCAGTCGCGATCAAGAATCCTATTTCGAGCCCGACATCTAACTTTTTCTATAGGAAATATTGGGAAACTTTAAAATGTAATAACTTTGGAATGGATTAATGTTTTTTCACCAAACCTTCAAAAGGCACCACAGTGACCCAAGACCTATATACCCTAAACATTTCAGACCCAAAGTCTACACAGTTTTTGTACAATGCGATGACAAAAAAGTTGACAAAACGTAGTAATTTACATGTTTTTTGACACTCTGTAGATCCGCACCCACACATCTAACTGGAACAGAACTTGCCATGTCAAGAGATTGTTGGTCTCTGACTGCACATGCAAAATTTTGTGTGACTTGGTTGAATGGTTGAGAAGTTATTAAAGTCCCAAATTTTCAGTTTAACATAGAAGTGAAGATTTACCCTAATATAGGGGTGTGACCATGTCCCTATAATATATCAAAATACCTACTATAGGTTGGTTAAATTATTCTCTATGTTCTGCTTCCATTTAGCTTCCCAGTTCCTCAGCACTGGCCTGCTGATACCTCGTCCTGGGACAGCATCTCTTCCTCACCTCATTCAGGTATTAGACATGGAGGAAATAATAACAGTTAATTAAATAATAATAATAAGGGCAGTTGAATTAAATCAAATGCTTGTCTAAACAGGTGGGTCTGTAGGCCCCTGTTAAAGGCCTTCACTGAAGAAACTTCCCTCAGAGACCTGAGAAGTTAGTTCCACAGGACCGGACCAGCTACCTGAAAAGTGTGGTCACTTGATGTCTTATATCTGGCCCTGGGAGGGGCAGAGAGGGTGAGCTGGGCAGTAAGGAGACAGGAGCTCACTCAGATAACCAGGGCCCAGTCTGTGTAGGGCTTTAAAGGTCACTATGTGAGTATCCAGCTCAGCTCACCTTGGTAAGAAACAGAAAAGGGTACAATAAGGAAGGAGCCTAATCCAGTCAAGCCAAAGAAGTACCCAACAGAGACTGGACCACAGAGCTCACTCAGCCAAAATATAATCTAAATATTTTATTTTCATAGATATTGCAGCCAAATAAAATTCAGATTCCAATGTTTCAGGAAAACCCTTTCATCAGGGTATTCTGGCAGGATGTAACAGCTTGTCTACCATCCGGAAGTGCTGAGCTGGTCTGTTCCTCCCCACTGCACTCTCCGCCAACAGAAATGCTGCCTTCTAACAGGAGACTGCCCTCTGATATTCACTGCAGTGAGTTCTTAGAGCCAGTCTATTACATCTGCCCTAGAATTCTGCCAACAATGCTCCAATCTGTGACCTAAAGCCTTCATTTCCCTAAACTCCCTGCTAAACCATGGGAACCTTAAGTGAGAAGACCTGAGTCGTACACGAACTGGTGCGACAGAATTGAGGGCCAAGGCAATAGTCCTATTATAGGCAGTCACTGCTTCTTCAGATCCTGTCCCCAGGGCCCCTACTTTTCTGTGGCACAGTGGGACCAAGTTCTGCGGCAAGACTACCATTTGCCGCAGAACTTCTGCGGCGGTGGTTTGTAATTTCTTCGGAAGTTCTGCAGCACTAACAAACTATCACATCACAGTGTCAGCTTGTCATCCTGACTTCACTTTCATGGCAGTGGTTATAGCAATCAGGATGGTGGAAAGCACAGTAACACTAGTTCAAAAAATAACAGACTTATAAAAATAACTTTATGCCTAAAAAGGCAAAACAAATGTCTCTCCCTTAAGGTCCTAGCCTGTTGCATAAATGACATATGCAGAGGGGATCTTATGTGATAAAAAAGGTATTTCTACATGCATGCTATCTATCCCACTAATGAGGTCTCCACTGTCTATCCACGGTCTATCACTTATATATTTGTATGTGCTTTCTACACCACTCATGAGGTTCCCACTGTGTATCATTTATATATCTATATGCAATCTGTAACATACATACAAATATGCGTGTGTGTGGTGAGAGAAACAGAGATACTGTATGTGTGTGTGTGTGTGTGTGTGTGTGTATATTTTCTTTTTTTTTTATTTCCATGAACTTGCATCCTCATTCATACAGGTCCCATTGGAAATGGAATAGAGGAGTTATTGCAAAACTCATTTTTCATGTCAACCTGCTTTCCCTGACACACTGCGTAACACCATCAGGCCATAACATGCATGTGAACAAATTGTGAGATACAGCTCTCTAGACCATCACAATGTGTCCACCATGTGACAGAACACTGCACCATACCTTCCCAGGCTCCAAGCAGTAATGTGTTCCACCAATCCTTGTGCTGCCCAGCCAGCTCCCAGAGCTAATCTCTGAACCTGAGTTGCCGGCACGGAAACACAGCATGCTACCCTCTGGCCCAACAGCTGTCCCTGCACACAACATTTCTCAATAACTTTTAGGTGATTCTATCAACCAATGACAATATGTAATCAATAACCCTGGCAAAAATGCATACAGTGCAATTATTTATTCAACAGGTCTATTCTTTCAACAGGTCTACACAGTATTATATTTCACTTTTCTTGGCATAATTACTTTATTTTCTTAAACATTTAGACAGTTAAATTCATTTTAACAGTTATTCATTTCAGATAGTGTCTCTATACCTTAAAGGCACAAATAGGTTTGTACAAAGTGAGGTATGGACATAACAGGTCTGTACTATTGACAAGGTTTTGTTTAACTTGGCCCTAGTGCAACAATGTAAGACTGAAAATTGTATTAGGTTATAGTGCAGGTTGAGCAAATATCACCATGCGTGATGTGCTGTGCCACCATCTCTGGCAGTGGGAGCTATGGTAGATAAGTGACAGCTCATTTCTGTTGCAGAATGCAGCCATTTCATTAGCTAATGTATGATGTTATAGCAATGATAACATCACATTCTGAACACAGAGGGGGTTTTGGATATAAAAAGAGGGGAAGGGAACCAGATTCTATGTATAAACAGAAATATTAATAAAAAATCACCAAGAAGAGCGAATTCTGCAGCACTGCAGAAGTTCTGCGTTAGATTGCAAGTTCTGCTCAAAATTCTGTGGCTGCAGAATTCTAGGGGCCTTGCCTGTCCCACACACAGCCATCACACCCCAGAGGTCCAATTCCACTTGAAGTCCTACTGAGGACAACCCCTTTAAAGGGTGACAGTGGACCAACTCCACACAGAAAGGACAACTGGGGGTGGTGGGGCCAAACAAGAACATCACAATACAGTGATCTGACCAACTGACTGGATCAATGTCAAGATTATTTCTCAAGCCCCAGTGAGAACATTAGGTCCAAGGTATGACTGTGTTGGGAGGTTGCAGCACTAACCACTTGTGCAAGGCCCAGTGATAACAATAACTGGAAGAAATTTTGACCAACCTGTGAGAGTTCATCATCAGCCCATGCACTGAAGTCACCTAGAATTAACCATCTGGGTGACTCCAAAACCCTGTCAGTGACAAAGACCCCAATTTCTTGCAGGAAATCTCTCTCATGCCCTGGAGACCAGTACACAAGAAGAATCCTACAACTTGCATCTGGACTCCCCTGTACAGCCATGCATTCAAATGACACTATCTCCCACTGGGTGAACCGTGAAGTTCAACTTGGACCTAAAACAGATGGTTACCCCCCACACCTGTGATCCCTCAATGGCAGTGAACCACAGATAAACCAGCTGAGATAGATGCCTCCACAATTGGCCCCGCATCATCACCCAACCAGGTCTCTGTGATGCAGTACAGACTGACTGTGGAAATCAAGTCTGATGTAATTGTAGACTTGTTTCCAGTTGACTTCACACTGCACAACACTGCCCATAGGGGACACCTGCAGACTGCTGGCCTTCCAGCTACCCACCCGCTCAATCCAGTGGGAACCCTGGGTATGGGAACTAAGTACATCTGGCCTCTTCCTCGGTTCTGTTTAGCACCAGGGCATGTCCTGGTCCTCACCACCCTTATAAAGTCCCCCCATAGAACCGCCCACCCCATGCTACCCACCTCCCTACAGTGTATATACAGGCCACCACTGGCACAGGAGGATCATCAAAAGGGTGGAGATAGAACAGTTTTGTAAGAACTTACCATAACAGTATATCTTTGACGGGATCTCTATCATCAGGTCACACTTATGGAACTTAACCATTAGGTGTCAGGATCCCATGAAGTTTTTTATTTAGGGGCCCATGCCAACAATATCAGGCTCTGACATCACACACTTATATAAGCATGGTGGCCCTGCTCCCCCTTCTTTCCCTAGCCAGAGGCCATGGAAGATAGGAGTCCCACCAGGGAACGGAGGAGAGAGAAAAGGTGCCCAGCTAGCAGAAAGGCTGGAGGAACAGGACAGCTGAGCTGTAGAGAGAGATAGAAGCAGAGGGTAATAGTAAACCTAGTCTACTCCGAAGAAAGTGGGGTTACTAGTGGGGTACCACAGGGTTCAGTACTGGGGTCCGTCCTCTTTAATGTCTTTATAGGTGACATTGCGGAAGGACTGGAAGGAAAAGTATGCCTCTTTGCAGACAACACAAAGATCTGCAACAGAGTTGATACACAACCCCTACCTGGGTGGCCACTAGCCAGAACAGGGGCCCAGGTTCCCATAGCTTACCAAGGGGGTTCTTTCCCAAAAGCTAAAACAAAAATGGTGGTGCCTTCACCCAGAGCACATTTTAAGTGGGTCTGATTACCAGCAGTACAACCCCCTGAGATGTCATACCAACCCACCTCCCTAACAGTTACCCCAGGCATAGACTTAACAAGTTTGAACCTCCCCACATTCAGTTAAAAGATTTACCTTTTCATTCCATACAATACACAGGCTCACTAAAATCAGGCTCTGAATTTATCTCTGCAGCAAAACAATAACTCCATGGTTTATTTACAGGAGAGGGTGTTAGGAATGGGGGTAAGTGGAATAGAGTTCAAGCATTTTTATTTTGCATTTCCAGAATCAGAGTTCCCCTTCTGATTCATTCCTTTATTGCAATCAGTGCAGCCACCAGATCTATCTATCTGCAGGTGCCCAAACCTAGACCCACGGTCCCAGTTAATTTCCCCAAAGTCCAGTACCTAGGTACCCAGTTTTAAAGTTGCAGTCGTGAGGTGCAGCTGGAGGCAGGTGTGGTAGATTCTTGGGTAGGGAGGTCCAGGGATTGAATTACTTGCTTAATAAAAGCAAAATGTGGCCAGCCTGGTGGCACTGAGGGTTGAGACGCTGGATGCCACACCTCACGCCACACCAGTGACCCAGGATCGGGAATGTACTCGAGCCATCGGGGATTGGCAGGTGAGAGGAAGGATTGAGCATCCCATGACTGCTCTCCTTCTTCTGGGATGGTGGGTGGGGGCAACGCATCTTGCTGCAGTGGTGACTGGCGGAGGCCAGCTGCACTACAGTTGCGTGCCCGGAAATGGGGGGAGTGTGGCAGGCATCAGCATGGACGTGCATCTGACGCCATTACACATCCAGCTCCCAGGGGCAAGAAAATGGTGGAAAATAGTGGGCCAATCTCGGTGGCTGATGGCCGTGCCCTGCACCCCCAGACATGAGAAGTGCCTTCACTGGGGTGTGGCCGATCCTGTGTTTATGGGGCGTATAAATCCGCATGCCAGAACTGGTCTGGGGGTGCGGGGTGCCGGTGGCCAGAGATCACTGGGTCCACTCCACAGGGGTGAGAAATAGGAGTAATATAAAAAAAAGTAAAAGCAAAATGTGAGGTATAGTCCTCTGTCCCTTTGTCAGGAGAGTCAGGACGGTGAGGATCTGGAGAAATATCTGATTTTCATTGTTCACTTGGGAGCTTAAGCAACAGGTTGGTAGAAAAGAGGTCAGGAGTTATATTTTGTTTTAACTGAAATATTTGAATAGTTTGTAAGTGAAATTAGTTCTATGTGTTAAAAATTATTACCTTGAATTTGAACTGTTACTTGGGCTGTGCTATGGTAGGTTTGGGGATAGTTGTTTGGCAGGGAAAATTAGAAGGACATTTAAATGTGTTGTTTGCCTGGTGTTTGGGGAAGGACATTAGCTGCAATTAACTTGTCTTTAAACAGGAATTACCTTGGCTTTCATTGTTCACTTGGGAGCTTAAGCAACAGGTTGGTAGAAAAGAGGTCAGGAGTTATATTTTGTTTTAACTGAAATATTTGAATAGTTTGTAAGTGAAATTAGTTCTATGTTAAAATTATTACCTTGAATTTGAACTGTTACTTGGGCTGTGATATGGTAGGTTTGGGGATAGTTGTTTGGCAGGGAAAATTAGAAGGACATTTAAATGTGTTGTTTGCCTGGTGTTTGGGGGAAGGGACATTAGCTGCAATTAACTTGTCTTTAAACAGGAATTACCTTGGCTTTCATTGTTCACTTGGGAGCTAAGCAACAGGTTGGTAGAAAAGAGGTCAGGAGTTATATTTTGTTTTAACTGAAATATTTGAATAGTTTGTAAGTGAAATTAGTTCTATGTGTTAAAATTATTACCTTGAATTTGAACTGTTACTTGGGCTGTGATATGGTAGGTTTGGGATAGTTGTTTGGCAGGGAAAATTAGAAGGACATTTAAATGTGTTGTTTGCCTGGTGTTTGGGGAAGGGACATTAGCTGCAATACTTGTCTTTAAACAGGAATTACCTTGGCTTTCATTGTTCACTTGGGAGCTTAAGCAACAGGTTGGTAGAAAAGAGGTCAGAGTTATATTTTGTTTTAACTGAAATATTTGAATAGTTTGTAAGTGAAATTAGTTCTATGTGTTAAAAATTATTACCTTGAATTTGAACTGTTACTTGGGCTGTGATATTGTAGGTTTGGGGATAGTTGTTTGGCAGGGAAAATTAGAAGGACATTTAAATGTGTTGTTTGCCTGGTGTTTGGGGAAGGGACATTAGCTGCAATTAACTTGTCTTTAAACAGGAATTACCTTGGCTTTCATTGTTCACTTGGGAGCTTAAGCAACAGGTTGGTAGAAAAGAGGTCAGGAGTTATATTTTGTTTTAACTTAAATATTTGAATAGTTTGTAAGTGAAATTAGTTCTATGTGTTAAAAATTATTACCTTGAATTTGAACTGTTACTTGGGCTGTGATATTGTAGGTTTGGGGATAGTTGTTTGGCAGGGAAAATTAGAAGGACATTTAAATGTGTTGTTTGCCTGGTGTTTGGTAGAGAGCCTCCCACCCACCCTGTTTTGTAGGCTTTCTTAAATACTGAAAAGCCACTGGGGTTGGGATTGAAGGCTGAGTATTTCTGTTTGGCACTGAAATTTGAAGCAACAGAGTTGGTGGGCCTGTGACATCATCACGGTACCTGGTGTCTGCTTACACACACTGTTAGTGGGACCAAACACATACTGGACTGTATGTGTTTGTGAGACTTGGGAACTTTGTTGGTGGGGTTGAAATTGAGTTTGTAAATAACTACAGTCAGTATAGAGAGAAACTGTACTCCAGGGGAAAGGGACTGAGAAAAGGGGGTGTGCTATTATAAACAGAGGAGGATAATCAGAGTGGCCATATTCCACCATGGCAGGCATCTTCGGAAGGGTTGTAGGCTGCACAGGCTGTGGGATGGCAATAATTCTAAATTGGGCCTGGAGAGAGGGAGGCTGCCCACTCTGTAGACAGCTATCTTGTATCAGGAGTGAGGTATATTGGTTAAGGAGTAAACTGTGGGAGCTGGGGTGTCCAAGGATAAGGGGTGTGATATGGGCAGCAGAAGGGTGGGGCTGAGGGAGGCTGGGGCAACGCCTGAAATTACAGGACATTATGCTACAGCAAGCAGAAGGGGATATTAGGGACAGAGGACCCTTAGATAGGAAGTTGATGCTAAGGGAAAGCGTGCAGGGTGAACATTCTAAATTCAAAGAGAATGGAGGGGAAGAGTCAGGAGGGGCTTGTCGGAAGCCAAAATCAGCAGACTGTGGGAAGGGAGCTCCTAAGGTGAACAGTGCAAGAGAGAAGAAGAGGGTCAGTTTAGAGATGCAGTCAGGGGAAACTCGGGTTACTTGATGGAGGCTGACATAGAGTGTCACAATAAATTTGAGATACTAAGCATCCTAGAGGGGGAGGAAGGGGTTGGTGGAAATGAGGAAACTTATACAGAGGCCGGGGGGAGGGAGTCAGATATCCATAGGACATCACAGACCAGCTACGGAAAGGATAGACATAGTCCCAGAGGGAGAAGGGGAAACATATATGTTAAGCAAATGGGGGAGATGCAACATATTCCAGACATGAGGGAGGAGAGCACAATTGGAGAGAAACTGGGAGACAAGGAGGTGGGAGAGGAGCCCCCTTCAGCAGGAGGTCAGTACCAAGGATGGGGCCCTAGCTAAAGGGACCCACAGAGAGCCTCTGAGACAGGGTACTATTACAAGGGGGGGATGGTGAAGGGGGAGGGGAACCATCAGGCGGCTAAATGGTTCAGATAAGAGAAGGTTAAGGGGACACCTATTCAGAGGGGTTTGAGTTAAGTGGGCAAAATAGCAAGGGAGGCAGAAAGGGGAGGGTGACAAGGGGGTCTCAAATAAGGCAGGAAGACTCCCATGAAATTGCGATCATGAATAAAGTGGGGGAGGTGGGCTGAGAGGGCATAGTGGAGGTAACCATAAGGATGATGGCGGTGTTAAGGTTCTGTTACTGGGAGACTCGATGATTAAGGGTATCCATTGGGAGGGACAGGGGGGTGGATGCCATAGCCAGGTGAAGGTAGTGAGTATCTCTGGGCTGACAGTGCACAGAGCAAAGCTCATGGTGTATGAAATGGTTAGGGATTGTGGAGAGAAACCGGATTTCCTGGTGCATTTGGGAACTAATGATCTAGAGGGAAATAGCATTTTGGAATCCAAGCAAGGTTCCAAGAACTTGCCAGAGTCTGTCGGGATAATGGATGCAACATTTCCTTTTCGGAGATATTGCCAGTACCAAAGGCCTCAGTGGAGAAAAAGTGAAGCTCACAGAGGTTAATGACTGGCTCAGGAAGTGGGGTGAAGAGAATGGGTTGGGGGTGTTAGGGAACTGGAATGGCGTTTGGGAGGATAAGGGACTATATGCCAAGGACAGGTTTCATCTTGCCCCATTAGGGAAGGAAGTCCTTAAACAGGGATGGCTGACTACATACAAGAAAGGTGGGGTTTAAACTTGTAAGGGGGGGAAGGGATAAGGGAGGGGCTGACCAGAAGCCCTCCTCCAGATGAGGAGTAGCCTTCAAGCCCAAGGGGAGGGAAACAGACTGGAGGTGGAGGTTTCAGGGGAGGATGAAGTATAAGGAATCTGGGTGGGGTTCGACAAGGAGGATCAGGGATAAGGGGTGGGGGTTAGTGTTAGTAAATGCCAGGAGCTTGGGAAACAAGTTGCCAGAGTTCCAGGCCATGCTGTTAGGGGGGTGGATGTGGCGGCAGTCACGGAAACGTGGGCCAACAAAAACCATGACTGGGACCTAAATGTGCGGGGGTACACTATGCTTAGGAAGGATAGAAAGGAGGGCAGAGGGGGTGGAGTGGCTATGTTCATTAGAGATGACATAGAAATTGCTATGGTAGAAGAGGCAGAGGAAACGTGGAGGCCTTATGGGTCACCTTCACGATCCCCAGCAGGAGATAAGGTCAAGCTGGGAGTAGCATAGGCCCCCGGGATGAGTGATGTTCTAGAGGATGGTTTGCTGGACAACATCATTGCCCAGTGTGGTCCAAAAGGGAAGGACTGGTGTTGATGGGGACCTTAATATGCCAGGTACAAACTGGGGAACCATGTTCTCTAAGGTGGCCAAGGAGCAGAGGCTGCTGGATGGCTTCCAGGATGTGTTCTTAACACAGCATGTGATGGAGCCCACAAGGGAGGGCATGTCCTGGATGTGGTTCTGGCAGATGGGGATCTGGTAAGGGACATGGTTGTACAGGACCCCTGACTGGGAGTGACCACAATACTGTCTGGTTTCAAATAAGCATTGGGGAGTGGGGTGAGATCTAGGACACTGGCAGTGGACTTCAGGGGCAGACTTTATGGGCATGGGAAATATTCTCAAGGATCACTTGAAGGGATTACCTCAACGACAAGTGTGGAAAGGAGATGGGAGGTCATAAACGAGGACTTCATGAGGCAGTCAGGATCTGCGCTAAGTTGAAACGTAAGGGAGCAAGGTCACATAAACCATGCTGGTGGTCCAGTGAGGTCCAGGTAGCAGTCAGAGAAAAGAAGGCGGCTTACAAAAAATATAAAACAACAAGAGGGATAGGAGATAAGAAATGTACTAGCTTGCATCTAGAAAAGTCACCCGTATGGTGAGGGCAAAGTCCAGTAAGAGCAACGGCTGGCACAGGGATACATGGAGGGAAAAGGGTTCTTCCGGTACATTGGGAGGCGGAGAAAACTAAGGGCCATCTCAGCAGATTGAGATCAGAAGGAGGGTGGGTGGAAGAGGCGAGGACCAGGCAGAGGTATTTAGCAGTACTTTGCCTCTGTGTTCACTAGGGAGGCGATGGGATATCTACAAAGCAAGGCACAAAGGGGATAGAAGCGGCAGGGAGTGGGATCAGAGGAGCAACAGAAATGGAGCAAAAGGGAGGGAAAGGTACCCCAGGGGTGTCACATCTGGATAAGGATAAAAAGACCAGTAAGGTGGAGGGGACGGATGATGCCATCCCCGCCAAAAGGGTGTGGTTTGCCCTCAAGGCCCTAAAGAAAGACAAATCTCCTGGGCCGGATGGCATTCATCCGAGAGTACTATGGGAATTGGCGGACATACTGGCTGCACCCCTGGCGGAGCTTTTCAGCAGGTCACTTGAGACAGGGACGGTACCTAGGGATTGGCGAGAGGCACATGTGGTACCAATCCATAAAGGGGGGTCGAGGGAAGTACCAGGTAACTATAGCCCCATCAGTTTGACCTTGGTGGTGGGAAAATTAATGGAGAGTATACTAAAGGAACGATTGAGGTTTACTTGGAGGAGGTGGGAGGTCTGGATAGTCGGCAGCATGGGTTTGTGCCAGGAAGATCATGTCAAACCAACCTTGTGGAGTTCTATGAATGGGTAACATCAGAACTGGACAGGGTAAGCCTGTGGATGTATTATTCTTGGACTTCAGCAAGGCGTTGACTCTGTCCCCACAATGGTCTGGTGGAGAAACTGATGGGGTTAGAGGTAGGCCCTTTGATGGTCAGATGGATTGAAAACTGGATAGCTGGAGCACTCAGAGAGTAGTGGTCTGTGGGGAGCTCTTGAACCCTACAGAGGTTGGTAGTGGGGTACCACAGGGCTCGGTCCTGGGTCCAATCCTGTTTAATGCATACATATCGGACATCAGGGATGGTATAGGGTGTGAAATAAGTCTCTTGCGGATGACTCCAAGATGGGAGCAGTAGTTGAGGGAGAAGAGGAGGTTGGCCCTGCAAGGACCTGGACACCCTGGAAGCTGGGCTCACACATGGAAATTAAATTTCAATGTCACCAAGTGCAAGGTGTTGCATCTTGGTGGGAAACCTAAACACAGGTACACCCTGGGAGGGGCGCTGGAAGCCTCAACAGGGAAAAAGACCTAGGGGTCATGGTGGATACATGTATGATAACTCTGAGCAGTGCAGGAGAGCAGCTAGCAAGGCAAACAGGATGTTGGGATGCATCGTAAGGGGATCACCTCTAGGAGCAAGGAAGTGATTCTGCCGCTGTACAATGGACTGGTTAGACCACACTTGAGTACTGTGTACAGTACTGGAGACCACACTTGAAGAGGGACATACAGCTCTGGAGGGTACAGAGGAGGGCAACAAAGATGATACGAGGGCTAGGGGATTTGACTTACGAGGACAGACTTGAGGAGCTCTGCCTGTTTTCATTGGAGGAGAGGAGAGACAGGGGACATGATTGAGGTCTTCAAGTACCTCAAGGGAATAAATAGGGTAAACATGGAGGATCTTTAGACTAAAGCAGGAGGCATCACCAGAGGGCATGGTTTGAAGTTGGAAGGTGGAAGGGTGAGGGGGGAAAAGGAGGAGGTTTTTCACTGAGAGGGTGGTGGACCCTTGGAATGCTCTGCCTGGTGAGCTGGTTCAGAGATCCACAGTGGAGGGCTTTAAGAGTGGGTGGGACAGACACATAAAGTGGATGTATCAGATGATGGCCTGTCCCAGGGAGGTGGGGATGGATGATAGGGGTTTCGGGAGCACAAGGGATGGGAGGGTCTCGGCACCCAACTAAGGATCTAGGTTCGAGCAGACTCGATAGACCATAAGGCCTAATCTGCTGGCAAATAGTATGTTAGTATGTTAATTGGTTCCCTATAGTCCTCATCTTCATCATCATTAGCATCCTCATCAAAAAGTTCTCCTTTGTGTTCCAAGGAACCGGGAAGCGGGGTAGTACCAGATGTACTTAACTGCGGCCGCTTCTCAACCGGGACCGAGGCATCCAGTTGGAGTGCCTGGATGATTCTAATAGCATTCGCTATCTCTTCAGCAGTTGGAACCAATGAGTTATTTGGTTATGGTTCGACCACTGCATGTTTTTCCTTCTTTTTTCTTTTTCCCCACGGTTGCCAGGTTGGTGGCAGCATTAGTAGGATGTTTCTTAGAAGAAAAACCATCGCCCTTGTCAGAAGGCTGTTCCTCTGGTTCTTTTTGGCTGGTAGCCAGTTTGTCTGTAGCTAGGTCAGTAGCTTTCCCAGACATCTCCTGCAGTCATTTAAGTCACCTCTCAAACGTCGACTGAGGGAAGTTTTTATAGATTTCACCGTCCTCCTTGAGGTGGTCAAACCCCAAACAAAAAACACAAATTAAATGTGGATCTGCTTTAGTGAATGGTTCCCCACACTCCGTACAATGCTGGAAACCTGTGGGTCCCATTCGTTTCTTAGTCTGTGACATTTATCGGTCGGTTAGAACCGATGAACCAAGAATAAACCCGGTAAATTTCTTAAGAAATTTAAAAATTAGTATACAAATACCACCTTACTGGATGGTAGAAGACTGAATTAACTTTAGGAATTAAAACAAGTGTGGTGAACTAACTGAGTGCTGACCTCGAAGATCGCCTATCTCAGCTGCACCACCAGTGTCACCTCAAGCAGGTGAACTGGTGAGACAATGCTGTGGTTCGAACGGGGGTGGGTGGATGGAGGCACCAAGTAAGGAGAGGCAGAAGACAGTCTCTAAGTTTGGTGCCCAATGGGCTTTATTCATACCACAGGGAAAGGTAAGCATGGTCACAAGGAAAGAGGGGAACCAAACCAAACATGAACAGCAAATATCGTTCTCTATTGTCACTGAGAGGTGCACCTCAGCCTAAGGCCACTATCTATTATGCTCTATACTAGGCTTTCTCTAAACAATCTGATAAACAAATTCAAAACATCTATCACTCTATAATGATGTGAGACAATCACTGCAGTGAACAATGGGTACCAGTGCAGAGCCCGGAGGGCCAGGTGGCGTAACCACCTCTAAGAGTTCATGATGTTAAAGGAAGTCCAAACTTTTCCTGCCATCATTCATGCACACAGCTGAAGAATGGAGTAGCAATGAGGTAAAAGGGAGAATGAAGGTTCCTGCTTGGTGCCAAGCCACACCAGTGCAAAACCTAGGAGAGGTCGGAGGGGAATGTGAGAGATTTTTAAACAGACCCTGATTCTTCAGCCAGCCCACTCTTCAAGGTTGCCAGGATACTCTAGCACAAGAGAACTGAAATCTGCTGAACTCTTCCCTGGCACAAATCCTCAACCAAGGCTGCCAAGGATGAAGGAACAAAGACTTGGCCATGAATCCACTTGAAAGGATTGCCAAGGGTGGAGATCTGTAGCAATTTCCTAGGCACAAACCCTCGACCAGGGCTGCCAAGGATGAAGAAACAAAGGCTGGTTGAAGTTCCCTGGCACAAACCCTCGACCAGGGCTGCCAAGGATGAAGGAACAAAGACTTGCATCAAATCCACTTGCAAGGATTGCCAAGGGTGGAGATATGTTGAAGCTTCTTTGGCAAAAGATCCACAGGAGGACCACCAAGATCAAGCTGAATCACAGAGGACAACATGGTGCAAGCAGGGCGAAACAAGCAGGAAGAGTAGGATGCGGGTGAAGACCAGAGCCCTGTACTGTCCAGAACCAGAAAAACAACAAACCGGTGGATGCAGACACACTGGCCACGTCAGATGTGACCTTCGGTGAACGACTGGGAGTGACAGATGAGGCTTCTTCCAGGATGTTTCACTTCCAGGCTGACGGAACCACAAGGAAACCAGGAGCCGGCGGTCATGAGTCACACAGGGTGGCATCGTCTTTGACCAACGGGGGATGACAGAGAAGGGGTTGCTGTGAAGTTCTTCGCTGGCTGAAGACTGCTTCAGTGAAGAATCAGCTGTGAACAACCCCACTAGGGGTGTTGTGGCAGAAGATTGAGTCCATACACATTCAGTTGGTACTAAGAACACTGGTAATTACACCTTTCACTGCTCCAAAGTGCCTAGTTGTTGCTGGGGCAATTTTCCTGAAGCAGGGGCAAATCACCAAAATCTAGGGCAATTGTTCATAGCAGGGGCAAATGACCACAATCCTAGTATAATACAGTCTTGGTACTTGGCTATCAACACAACATTTCAGGCATTAGTCATTACACAGTTTCATCTGCTGACAGTCACTAGGTGTGTGCCAAGCACCCCTTCTGGTTAGCCCTTTACTTCATGGGTCCCTTTGACACTTGGATCTGGCTACCCCTGACACTTCTGTGGGGCCTTACCCTTCAAGGCCACCTGACTTATGCTGCTGAGCCCCCTCTCTCTCACTGTGTGAGCCTTACTACCCCCTTCCGACTGGAGCTTTACCCCTTTCCTTTTCTGCCCCTTCAGTTCCCTTTTAACCCTGGGCCTATCCTGTTGCTCTATTTGCCTATGGCCCCTTTTCTTCTGGGCCTGGCTTCTCTAAGTCCCTCTTAGCTATGGGCTGCTTCTGCTAAGCCCCTTCCAATACATAGGGTCTTTGCTACCCTTCCCCCTTTGTGGGCCTGTATTGCTCCCGTAAAGCCTGTGACCTGTATTACCCCCTTAAAGCCTGGGGTCTGTATTATCCCTTTAAACCTGGGGCCTGTATTGCCCCTTTAAACCTGGGGCCTGCATTGCCCTTTTAAACCTGGGGCCTGTTTTGGACACTGTCGCTCATGGGCTCAGCCCCTCCTGGTTCTGCCCACTATTTATTTATTTATTTATTTTATTTAGCTTTTGTTTACCAGGTAAGTACACTAGACAAGTATTATGCCTATTTTCAGGAACGACCCGGGAGAATACAACATGAGGAACAACAGTCAAGGAGACGTGGCAAAGAGAGTACAGTTTTTGTCACAGTAAACAAACATGTGGGAAATACATCATTTGACGCTAGGGGAAACATATAGTAGTAAGCACATTTCAGATTATACACTCTAGACTAGCTAGTTCAACTGACAGATATATACTAATAGGCCTATACCTAATGGTTCACTTCCCTGGTTCCCCAACAGTGCTACAGTGCTAAACAAATAACAAATGTTTTTTCCTTTTTCTTTCTAGGTGGTCAGCATGCTTGTAATGTGCTGCTGCCAACTTACCAACCTATGCCCGGGTGAGCTGTTGCTGCAAGGAGGGAGGTTCTGCTGGAAGAGGGAGGGACCGCTCATAGAGAAGGCAGGCAATGTGGCAGATGGCAGGGGGTCTTTCGAGGGCCGACGACAGCTTTGACGGCGAGATGCGGCTCTTCCTTGCCACCGACGAGGGACCGAAACACTGCACAGGAACAAACAAAAAAGAAATGGAACTAAACTGAGCCCACACTGCTGCAGGGATCTGGCTTCTGAACCGCCGGACTCGACCACACAACAGTGCACACCACAGGAGCAGCAGACATCAGGGTCTTCGCTGGCTGGAGGAGGGGGAAACACCGCGGAGTCAACATTAATGGCTACACAACACTTCAGGTAAGCCGCAGTCCTTGTTGCACTCCTGTGACCCTCTCCACTCCACAGCCCAGCTCGATCTCCCTGAAAAACATCAGTTTCTCTCTCAAAAGGCACTCTGGGTTCTAATTCTAGAACCCTAAGCCCATGGCCAAACCAACAACCCATTTTTAAATGGGCACCACACGCTGGCCTGGAACAGCTGTCCCAGCGTTTAGGTGCCCATTCTCGTACTGCCTGCTTAAGAGGAGGGGGATAGAATGGAGCAGAGCAGGCAGCAGAGAGAAAGCTTTTTTTTTCCTTTTTTTTTTTTTTTAACAAGGGTGCCCTGCCTGACAATTCGCTGGGGGGGGGACACTATGAGGGCTCCCAAAACACAGCCCCTTATGCTCCACATCACCACTGGGACCCCTGGGGCAGACTATACCCCACTATTTTTTTCTGTGGTGCCCCATTTCCTTGTACCCCTTACTTTGAGGCACTATGCAGGTAAATACTATCGGTTCCTTATCAGTTAGCAAAACTAACAAGGACCCGATAAAACTTATCAAAATTCACTCTAATCTAGACTAAGTCTACCTGTGAACCAAGGACAGTGCTTCAAAAATCTAAATAACTAACGGACTTCAATATACGGAGAAAAAAATGTCTTCAAGTAAAGTGAAGGAGAGCTCTCTGGAGACGTCTTACTGAGGCAAGCGAAGTAAAGAATCTGACAGTTTCAGGAAGCGCAACCAGGGACAGTGGTTTGAAAACTGAGCTTAAGCCTAACATTTCACTATTAGCATAGGTTCTAGTAACCATTTCGTCTCCGGGGCAGTCCTATGGTGAGACCATACTGCATTGGTCAGAATACAGTAAGATTTACAGGGGTTTGAATGAATGGCTTCTGCAGGAGCCAATCACCTTTGGAAGGGAAGCTCAAATGGCATTCCAGTCACTCTGTATGGACGTGGATACATGCAAAAAAGAAATGGGAGTTAGTGATGGTGACTACTGAACTGGGGAAGTGTACAGACTGCATGGGTAATTTTCTGTGCCACTGGCATCATCATCATCAACAACAAACTGAGAACAAATGCATCGATCTGGAGGGTGCCTGTGGAGGAAAAGCCTTCTACAAGGTACAGAGGATGAAGAAGGTGCAGATATTACTAATTTTATTGAAAAGCTGCTTAGAACCACATTATCCATGCCTGATGACTTTATTTTAGAACCTGAAAGAGTTCAAAGAACACTGGGGCCAAAGTCAGGACGGTAGGAGAGACCATGGTCTGTTATTATGAAATTCTTTAAATTACAAACAAGGGAACAGATTTTGCTAAAGGCTTGGTGTTTGAAGCAGATTCACTGGAGGGATACCCAGGTTTATTTTGACAATGACTTTGCCCCGGCTATTCAGGAAAAAAAGAGCATATGCCTCCTGTCTCAAAGCCCTCAAGGAAAGCTGGACTGAAATTTCAGACCCACTACCCAGTGCGATTGTTGGTTTCTTTCCCAGAGGGTGACATTCTGTACAACACCGCTAAAGACACAAAACAGGATCTGGAACATCGTGGGCTGGAGATCCCACAACTGCCTTGGGCCCCCAATCAATGGAGAGGAGACAGAAGGCGCCTAGAGGATTCAGGGGACTGGGACTAATACTCAGAGGATGAAGCACAAAGGGCATGACATTTTAAGGGTACACTGCATATCATTAAGGAACTGAAGTGCAGGCTCTCATGTATTAATGACCTTCATTTGTTGAGAATTTTATATATTAATGATATTTGCTTACCAGCTCCAGTTATATCCTTTCATAATATTTTTAAAATGAACATATATAACATTTATTTTACCCTATAACACTTGCTTTTGATAGGACTGATGTGGGGGTTGGGCTGGGGCTATGAGAGGGGGAGAGCTGGCACCCCTTGGCCCAGACGGCATGCACTCCACCTATACTAATGTGTTTCTGTGGCTGTAATAAGTGGGTTTCATGGCCCATTTGAGAACTGGGGAGTACATCTGAAAACGCATGATGTGCTCTCAGCTTATTGGTTTCTACCAGGGAAGGGAGTCCTACTGGATGGGCCTGTGTTTGGCATAGGTCAGTATTCAGCTTGTACTTCACACTGGGTCATCAGACTGGAGACCCTGAAAAGAAGTTGGCTGGATTAGATCCCCATAAGTTTGATAACTTTGCACAATTTTCCCTTCCATGCGGTTTATCGAACCTTTCTCATGCATAGCATTTTTTGCTGCTTGTGACCAGTGGAACAGAGCCCTGAAACAGGGATCCTCAAACTGAGATCAAGTTGCCTACAGTGCTTTACAGTGGCCTGTAAGCTGGATCTTGCGCTCCTCTTTTACCATACCCGACTCACTTCTATAGTCACTGGTGCAGAGTTACTACTACAGAACATACATTTCTCACAGACCAGATTTCAGCCATTTGTTTCTCTTATGGGGTGCAGCTACTCTGGGTGGGGGGGTGGTATCTGCCTGGGTACTACCTGTCCAGCACCTCTTGGACCAGATATTCCTGCCAACCCAATGCTAAAAATCATTCCTTTAACTACAAGGGACATGACTTGTTCCCCTCCCCCTATTAACAGGAAATTGGGCTAATTTCCTCAGGCACAGTGATTGTTGCCCGCTTCCACAGATTGGCATCATTACAGCACTATGGGGACAGCCATTTATAAGACTGCAATCTTTTTCACTGTGCATCTTAATGTACACCAGTTCACTTCTATGCAATGGACAAGTAACAGATGGATCCTTGAGCAGACTACCACTCCAGGCAACTGGTTGTGGGGCCCTCCCATGCCAATTGGTTCTATCTTGAGATTCTGTGGGTCAGAGTGAAATGGGAGGGATATTTGACTGTTACCCATGCTCAGAGACATACACTTCACAAACAGGGAGGCCTGCCCACACTGTACACTCTGTTCTTGGGTGCCATAGTTGGCACTCTTCCTCCCAAGGAGTCTTCTCCAGCTGACTCCTACAAGAACATGACTGGACACATGCTCCCCTCCTAGGAAGTGCATAGCATGGCCCTGTTGACCTTATATTATGGATCCATGCAGCATAGTCTACTCTATGTACAGTATATAGCTTTTCACTTGTTGAATGTTATTCTTGCAGTGTTTGTTTTGTTATTTGTCTCATTGTGATCCAGTCCGTATGGTACAATGTCCTCAGGGCATTGCTGGGGGTAGCTATTCCCTCAGCACCAGTATTTCTCCTGAGGTTCTATCTTTTTAGCATGTCCCCTCACACACACACACACACACACACACACACACACACACACACACACACACACACACACTGGTAGTAGTCCCAGTTAAAATATTGTCACTTAATATTACTGGCATGCACAATCTAATTCAGCACACTAGAATAATGCAATATGTGAAGAAAGACTACCCAGATTTTATCTTTTTACAAAAGATGCATCTTAGCAATGAAGAGCTTTCCAAATTTGGCAAATATGGGTTTACTATGGTGGTGGCTTTGTTGTATGGTAATGGGAAGTGGTGAGGGTGGCCACCCTTCTTCCTAGATCAACTAGGTTTCATTTTCAGGAGACTTATGTGGATCCCAGTGGCAGATATGTCATTACGGTAGGAGTTCTTTATGATGCCCTGGTAACCTTAGTAAATGTGTATTTACCAGAGCAGTCAGATAAACGGAAATACAATCCTTTTTTAACAGGATTCTAGCGCTAATGCACAGGACAATTGATCATTGGTTGGAACATGAATTAGACTTTAAATCCAGAATTAGATACGACTTAGCCGTTTTTTGGATGATGCCAGCCTAAAAATATTTTAAAGCCATTCTGGGACAGCTGGGATTGCAGACACTTACCATACTTTGTTCCCTATAAGTAGGCAATACACCCATTGCTCTGGCCATCATTCTAGTCATGCTAGACTGGATTATATTTTTGTTTCCCTGGAGCATTTTAGTACAGTCCAAGACATTACGTTTGGGCCCAGATTACTCTCAGACTATTCTCCTCTCTTGCTTAAACTAGATCTGGGGAAAAGCAGAAAACATAGTAACTAGAGATGGAATTTTTCCTTGGTCAGAGACGATATGATAATGGGGATGTAACTAATTCTACAGTGTGAGACTCCCTTAAAACACTGCTTAGAGGGAAGATTATCTCCCAAGCTGGTAACAGAGCACGGGAACAAGAACAGCAGCTTGCACATTGCGACAACTTTGGTGGGGGAGGGAGACAGAGCGGTAGATATGCAAATTACTAGTGTTGTAATTAGTGACAATAAATTTACTTTTAAAAATAGACTTGATGCTATTAGGAATTCGAATAAGTCTCCAAATTGTTAACTGTAGGCCTGAGGCCATTATGGGCATTTCAGCTTTTGTTGCTTCATACAGTACCTTAGCATGAAATTCAAAAGTAAAACAACGAATACAAAAGATCCTAGACCAAAAAGTAGAATTCACCTTAAGCAATTTGAAACAATATTATTATTGGGTTGGGGCACACAAAGAGCTTGCATATTATGTAAGCAACTTTGGGCCATGCAGAAAAAAACACCTGCATCCCTCAACTGCAGGACCCTGTCTGTGGTAAATATACACAGTCAGCTGCCATGATTTAATCCATATTGAGAGCTCAAACTAGCTGGGTTCATCAACGAAAGGTGGGGTTTAAACTTGTGAACGGGGGAGGGATCAAAAAACGGGCAGTGCCAGCAGGTATGATAAATGAGGGACATGATCTCCACTCCTCTAGGGGGCTAGGGAGATATGGAAATGGGTCACCAGGTAGGGTGCAGGAGCTGAGAAATGGGAGCGCAAGGGAGAAAAAGGAGAGGAGGGAAAAGGGGTGGACAGTGGTCCTGATAAATGCCAGGAGCTTAGGAAATAAAATGCCTGAGCTCCAGGCAATGATAGTTGAGGGGGAGGTAGATATGGCAGCAGTCACTGAGACCTGGCCCACTCAAGGGCATGAGTGGACCTAAATCTGGAGGGCTACACTATGTTCAGAAAAGATAGGGGGGAGGGAAGGGGGTGGTGTAGCACTGTTAGTCAGAAATGGCATGGGTATTGGAGGGGTAGAGGAGGCAGAGGGGAATGTGGAGACCATTTGGGTCACCCTGCTGATGCAGGGGGGTAAGAAAGTAAAGGTTGGGAGTGGTATACAGACCACCAGCACTGTCGGAGGTCCTGGAAGAAAGTTTGGTGGCACATCTTGAGGTACACTGTAGGTTGGGAAAGGGAAGGGTAGTGGTAATGTCGGACCTCAACATGCCAGGAACAGATTGGGGGACTATGACTTCACCAGTGGCCAGAGAGCAGAGGCTGCTGGATGTCAGGTGGGTGAGCCAACTATGGAGGCCCGGACGCTGGACGTGGTCCTTACAGACAGTGATCAGATCAGGAGCCTAGAGGTGAGGGACCCATTTGCTTGGAGTGATCATGCCACAGTCTGGTTCTTCCTGGACCTAGGGGGTAGGAAAGCTGAACAAGGATAGTAGTAATCGACTTTAGGGGTGCAGACTTCAGGAAGATAGGAAGGATCCTTAAAGATCATCTGGACAGGTTAAGGCCAGATATGGATGCTGACAGCAGGTGGAGGATCATTAGGAGGGGAATACAGGAGGTTATCAGGTACTGCGCAAGGGAAAGGCGTAAGTTTGGTAAAGCCAGAAAACCCTGCTGATGGACCCGGGAGGTACAGGAGGTGGTGAGGGAAAAGAAGGCAGCCTATAGGCGCTTCAAGTGCTCAAGGAGTGAAAGGGATCAGGAGGAATATGAGCTGACAGCCAAGAGAGTTACCAGGGTGGTGAGAGCAGCTAAGGCAGCTTGGCCAGTGGGATCCAGAGAGGGGACAAGGGGTTCTTAAGATACATAGGGGAAAAAAGGAAAGTAAGGGGGCAGATCAACAAGATAAGGATAGGAGATGGTTGGGCACAGGAGGCGGGGGAACAGGCCGAAGCCCTAAATGAGTACTTTACCTCTGTTTTTACTAGGGGCGATGGAGGGGCTAGGTCTTGCAGGGGGAGTGGGGACAAACCAGAGCAAGGGGTGGGACCGGTAGAGACCAGGGGCCCTGATGGGTCCAGGGAATGGGAGTGGCCACCACAGACAGGTGGGGGCCCAGCAATGCTGGGTGAAAAGGGGGAGGACTTGGAGGCTGAAATCCTAGTAGAGAGAGTAAGGGAAGCCCTCAGGTCCGTTTGGACAGAGAAAGCACCTGGGACAGATGAGATACATCCCAGGGTGCTGAGGGAACTGGCAGATGTCCTGGCAGTCCCTCTAGCAGAGCTTTTCAACATCTCTCTGAGGACTGGGGGGGTGCCCCAAGGCTGGAGGGTAGCCCATGTCGTGCCGATCCACAAGGGGGGGATCAAGAGAGAAGGTGGGAAATTACAGGCCCGTTAGCCTGACATCGGTGGTCAGCAAGGTGATGGATGGTATTGTCAAGGAAAGGCTAGCGGGGTTACTGGAGCAAGCTGGGTACTTGGACAATAGGCAGCATGACTTTGTCATGGGAAGATCGTGCCAGACAAATCTTGTTGAGTTCTATGACTGGGTGACGAGGGCCCTGGACCAGGGTAGGCCAGTGGATGTCCTCTTTCTGGACTTTAGCAAGGCGTTTAATTCAGTACCCCACACTGGCCTGCTGGCTAAGCTGAAGGAAATGGGGGTAGGGAGACAGTTGTTGAGATGGATAGGAAATTGGCTCTCTGAGCATACTCAGAAGGGGGTGGTTGGAGGGTTAGCCTCATCCCCAAGGTGGATCACTAGTGGGGTTCCCCAGGGGGTCAGTGCTGGGGCCACTCCTGTTCAACGCCTATAACTCAGACATCAGGAGGGGGAACAGGAGTTAGATGAGTCTCTTTGCAGATGACTCAAAGCTGAGTGCAGTGGTGGATGGGGAGGAGAGGAGGGTGGCCTTGCAGAAAGACCTGGAGGCTCTGGAAAAGTGGTAGGGAAAATGGAAACTAAAATTCAATGCGGGGAAGTGCAAGGTTCTGCACCTGGGAGTCAGAAATCCAGGCCAGGTGTATATCCTGAGAGGAGACATGATTCAAGTCACAGAGGATGAGAGGGACCTGAGGGTAGTGGTAGATATCAAAATGAACAACTCAGAGACCTGTAAAAGGGCAGCGGCAAGGGCAAATAGGATGCTGGGATGCATCGCCTGGGGAATTACCTCCAGAAAGGTGGAAGTGATGGAGACCACATTAAAAGAGGGACATAACACTCCTAGAGAGGGTCTAAATGAGGGCAACCAAAATGATCTGGGGCCTGGGGGAGAGGACCTATGAGGAGAGGCTCAAGGAGCTCGACATGTACACACTGGAGGAGAGGAGGGACAGGGGGGACATGACAGAAGTCTTTAAATACATGAAAGGGATCAATAAAGGAGGCCCAGTCAGGGTGCTCCAAAGGAAGGAGGGTGGGGCAACAAGAGGTCATGGGTGTAAGCTGGAAGGGAGCAGGCTCAGAGGGGAGAGGAGGAGATGTTATTTCACTGAAAGGTTGGTGGAGCCATGTAATGCACTGCCCAGGGAGCTGGTAGAGGTGGAGACTGTGTATGGATTTAAGAGGGGATGGGACAGGTACAGGGGGAGGGTAAATATGACCAGGCCCAATACAGGCAGAACATCTGGGACTGGGGATGGTATAATCCAAGGGGGAGGGGAGGACACCAAAATCGGTCCTCAGTGTGGTTGCTGAAAATCGAGCAGACTTGAGAGGCCATTAGGCCTATTCTGCTGGCATTTTAGTATGTTAGAATATTATTAAGATTCATATAAAGCATCTCCACCTGAAGGCACAACTCTTTGTCAATGTAAATAAATTATGTTGCGCACAGCCAAGGATGGTGGGTGCTGGAGAGAGAAGCCACTCAAGACATGCATATAAGAAAAAAACAGCACTCCAGAAGTTTGATGCAGCATTATCCAGTAATAATTTTATTGCTGAGTGAGGAGATACAGAACACAACCCATGCTGCCAATGGTACCCTCACTAGGTGTTGCTAATAGTGTGGAAGCACTTTCCCACCAACCATTCCTCAAGAGCATTCTGATCCTTCCCTGCCGGCCTCCACTCCTGATGGCTGGGCTCAGAACGTAAAACTCTGGTTACCAGCATGCCATAGCAGTTCTCTGCCACTTGGCACCCTGGAGCAATCTGATTGTATCCATGTTATCTCACTATGATGATGTCTTTGCAGGGAAAGAGCATTCCAATGGCAGCCTTATGGTACAGTGGCATATCTTGATGATTTCTACAGATGAGCAAAAAATACATGTGAAAAACTGGTGAGGCAGTTTTTGATGAGCTGCTGAAAATGTTATTTTTTCTTCTGTCTTTCTGTTATTAAAGAAGTAGCAGTAATGTTATTTATAATGGTGCCCTTACCTGGAGGCCTAGTGCACCTTACAATAAAGTGCAGGTTTGACAACTCAATACCACACATAAATAAGGACACACATGTTAAACTCAAACAGTTAACACAGAGAAATACTCATCTGGGATGGTGCTAATGTAGGAAATGTATCAATCCCCAAAAAGGTTTGCTAAAAGATGTCTTCAGACCCCTCTTGAAGGACACCACTGAGGGGGCCTCTCTGAGGGCCCTTGGTGGGCGAGTTCTTGGGCCAGCCTTGAAGGCCGGTCACTGAAGGTTTTTAACCTGACCCACAGCACAGCTAAGAGGTCCACCTTAGGGGAGTGAGGGTATGGAAGGATGCAGGATATCTAACAGGTAACATATGGGCTGCTGTTCCTCAGATGGTAAAGGTCATTCTGGACTACTGCCAACACCTGAGCCTGAAGTGTCAACCTTTCATCCAGAAAGATGGTAAGATCAGGTGAGTATATGATGTTCTGAGGCTAAGAGAAGGGAGAATATGGGGCAGTCTAAGTGAACACTTTTAGGTGAGATTATGAAAAATGGATGCCCGACCAGATAGTGGAAAATGTAGCATCGGGGCTTAAAAAAAAATTACTCAAGTTTACAAATTGGTGAGCAACCAAGATACACAAACTAATCATGGACTAGTAATTGTCATGAAGCCATGGGATGGGTGGTTAGGAGGAGGGAGGGAGGGTGGGCAGCTGTAAGTTGAGGCGCTAGCTGCAGAATCGAGCAGACTTGATAGACTGTGAGGCCTGTTTCTGCTGGCATTTCGTATGTTTGTATGGACTTCTATGTCTGATTCTGTCTCATGATGCCTATGTTCCCATGCTGTCTCTGGAGAACTGAGTTCTCTGCTGTTAATAGGTAAGAACAATCTTGTGCTGTGATTGGTGGTTTCCAGCCACATGACCACTCCGTTACAGTATAAAAGCAGGAGTCACTTGAATGCCAACACAGCAAAATCAATTTTGCTCAAATTCTGACTAGAATCTGACAGTGAAATACCTCTTATTGGTCACAGTACAAATACTTTATATAGATATATTTGACACTACTCTGATTGGAGCAGAGTATTAAGTGGCGTGCTGCAGGGATGGCGTTAGATCACTGCTGCTTAACTTCTTTATTAATGGTCTAGAAGACAGAAACATATAATTTGTTGGCAGATAAGGGCTGCTTGTCCCACTCAATCTGCCTAATTTTCCCTACCTACAGTACCACCGTAGACCCTACCTGATCTCTGGCTGTTTCTCCCTCCCCCCATTTCTTTCTACTAATATTCCCCTTTGCCTATCCCATGCATTCATGATACCCTCCACTGTTTTTGCCCCACCACCTGGATTGGTAGGCTGCTCCAAGAATCTACCACTCTTTCTGTGAAGAGGTACTTCTTCAAATCTCTTCTGAATCAGTGGTAGATGGGTTTTGTTTGTTTGTTTGCTTACTTACTTTCTGGTAAATCCACTGGAATACAAAGATGCCATTTTCAGAGACAACCCTGACTTCATAGTGAAGTACATAAATACGGGACACACAATATAACATACATTACATATCATACATTATAAAATACACACACAAATAAGAAAACTGCAGGCTGCTTTAGTTCACTGCTGACACTTGGGTGGACACTCCTGAGGACGGAGACAGACTTCACAAGGATCTGAAGTAACTGGGTGACTGGTCAGACTCCTGGATCTTCTGATTCAATGTAGATTATGTAGAGTGCTGCATTCTGCGGGGAAATGGAGGTAGGACATAACTACTATGTGGTGTTTCTCTTGTTGCGGTCGAGGAGGAAAGGGTCATGGGGTCATAACAGAGGGGATCAAGCAGTGCATAGCTACTGTCAAGAGGGCCAGCATAATGCCTGAGTGCATCAAAAGGAAGGTGACAAGCAGAACAGGGGAAGTAATCCTGCCACTTTGCAAGACCCTGGCCAGGCACCAGAAAAGCAGGGAATGTAAGCACTCCTGGACCACTGTGCTAATAGTGAAATAGCAACATTTATTGAAGCGATAAAGCTGAAAACTACACCTCAGGCATACACTGGTACCTACCTCTGGCCAGGCCCCACTTGGAATACTGCTGCAGTTTTGATCTCCTCATTATGAGAGGAACATTGAGACAGTTGAAAGGGTGCAGCACAGGGCCATCAAATGATCACAGGTATGGCAGGACAAAAACAATGAGGAGAGGCTGAAGGCCCTAACATGTTTACTGTGGAGAAAAGGAGGCTGTGGTTGGATAGGATCACTGTCTTTTGCAAACTCAGCATCGTCAAGTCAGCGATGTTTGTTTTGTTGTCCTGCAGCAGAATGTGGGGACACACACTGAAGCTCATGGGTGGTAAATTCAGGGATAATGTTAGGAGGCACTTTTTCCCGTGGGAGTGGGTGAACTTATGGAACAGCCTTACCAGCAGAGCCAGTGGACATGAAGACAGTGGGAGCCTTTAAGACAAGCCTGGAAATAGTTCAGCTTACCAAGGGAAATACTGGGTACCCTAAGCAGTAAAGTGGGTAGGAAATAATGACGAATTGGAACTTGTTTGTATAGCATACTTCATCCTTGCTTGTGAAGCAGGGATTGGATGAGGGCAGGCATGACGGACCTAGAATCACTTATGAACTTAAATTACTAAGTTACTGTATACTACAGAACGCAACCCTTTGAGGCCACACAACTCATGATCTGTGCTCTGGGACTATGGCCCAATAACAACATGTCCAAATGATAGTCTCTCTGTGTATTATAGTTTGATATCTGCTGTAAACTACTTTGTATGATAATTATACGAAACTACTGCTAATTGTACATTTTATCCCTGCTTATGGGGTTATTATTTAGTCCCCTCAGAACTGCTTTGCAGAGGGTGCTTTTGGTTCCACTGGACTCAGTAATTTAAAAAGATCTTGTTAAGGTCTATGTATAAAGTCTATGCTGGTCCACAACAAAGTAGCAGGATCTGAACCTAGTTATCCACAGGACCAACACATCTACTGCCATTCCTTCCTTCAAATTCTAAACCCAAGGAAAATACTGCAGGATACTAACCCACAAAAATGGCTCTGACAGTCATTTCAGCAAACACTGGTACCCTACATTGAAAGAAAATTGAATGGTCAAGCTCAGCTAAGACCTATTTGGACCTGTCAAAGATCCTCAAATAAATGTTTACAGATGTCCCAGACATATTAACTCCTGGGCTCCTCCTCAAAGGTTACCCCTGACAAATTGTTTAATTTAAGCAATTCTGAAGGTCATCTGTATAACCATTAACCAGTTATACTGGTTTGAGTTTCAGCTCCTGAAGTTGCCTTCTTGTGGCACCAAGCTTGACCATTTTCATTAATTTGAATCCAAGGATCAAAGACTGCTGAAATGACATGATTGCTTTCACTTTTTAACCAAAGGAAAAGAATTATCCCTTTTATTCATACTGTATATGCCATGAACAGTTACCTCAGCCATCAGACAAACATAGTGAGACTGAGAGGGAGATGGAACAAGAAAATTAAGGTTGAAAAGTGAGTAAGCGGCTCTGGTGGGACTCAAGCATGTCTCCAGTTTCTCGGCTCTGTTCTCTAACCACCAGCACACATTGCTTCCAAGGAAGAAATTACTTTTCCTATATAGCTGTGCTGATTATATCATAGTGAGGATCCAAACAAACATGGATGGCTAGTGGCCATCATATTTTCAAAATACCCTAATAGGTTTTCTTTAAGATTTCAACCTATCCTTCATGTGAAGGTATGCCGATTAGACTATGGTGTTTAGCATACCAGTGACAGTGAAGTTTGCTATACTCACTTTACTATGAATGTCCACAAACTGCACCACTGATTTTCTTCAAATGATACAGTGTTTTGTTTTTTTTGTGTGTTTTTGTTTAATGTACCTTTTATTTTCTGTGACTAGAGCTGCACTTTTGTCATGGAAATTTTTGCAGAAAATCAAGGCACTGTCATAGCCAAAATGTTAGAAGTCATGGAAATCATAGTAGAAATGATTGATCCATTGTGTGTTGGACAATTTTTCCTCTGTTTTGATGTGTTTTTATATGGCATGTCAGCAAAGATTTAAATGTTTAAATGTTTAAAAAAAAAATGAATTGTTAGGCTGGTCCATCAGTGGACATTCTGCTGCCATCTCGGATACCAGGGCTCAAGTGCAAGCCTGGAATTCCACACTGAGGCTAACAAGGAGTCAAGTGCACTGCAGAAGGGAGGCACAAAATTATGGATCTGCCATTTGCAAACTCCAAAAACTAAGGTATTTTCATGGAAAATGCTAAAAATCATGGTGTTATCATGGAAAATGTCACAAATAATGGGGTTGTCATGGAAAATGCCAAAAACATGGTGTTGACATAAAATGGGAAACAATAAAATCAGACACAAGTACAGCCTATTCCATGACCACCCACCCAGTCCTCAGTTCAAACTATGGCAGCCTCACAGTCCTGTTAGCCGCTTCCCCACTAATCACTCCACTGTGGGACACCGTGGTGGCGCAGGGTATGTGAGTACCATCAGCCTTCATCCTGACTGAAGTGTCGTTTTTTTCGACCCATTTTTTCCCCCCCATGTCCTCAACCCCTCCCATCCGGGTAGGCCATGCCTTCTACTAGGCTAGTGCATGCCCAGTGTTCCCCATGTGGAGAAGCATGCCCGCTTATTCATGGCAAGGGCTGCAATGTCGGGGGGGGGGACTGATGCCACCCTTCCTCAGACTGGGATGCTCCCTCAACCTAGACCACTTAACACTAGCTCCCCAAGTCAGGGTTGCCATTTCACTGCTGTTGCTTGGTCATCCCATGGCCTCTACAGAGTGATGAACCTGTACCACAGTATGCTGCATATATTTGGTATAGAGTGGCATTAAAGATGGTTGGTTGGCAGTCAGCAATGATTAAACACTTATTGCTTGCCCACCATCAGCGCCCCACAATGAAAAGAAGGGGACATGAAAGGAAATTTAAAAAAATATATATTTCTGTGAGGAATACCAAAACATAGTTTGCATGGCATACCAATTTCATTCCTGCTTGTAAAACTGGTGGGGTGGGTGGAGGACACGATGGACCTATTGTCTCTTCCAACCTTAGTACTGTATGTTGCAATATTCTTCAATGCTGCCAAGTTCTGCAGAATGATTAACCTTCATTTAAAGGTGCACATTTTAGTGTGCTGCATCCAAAATGGCCAACTGGATGCTACTGTTTTAAAGGGGAATAACAGCATATTGCAAATTGCAAAAACAAAAAAAAAATTAAGTGCTTATCTTATCTGTTAAATACAGTGACCTGATTGACTGAATCAGCTGTGGGGAACTTCAGTCACAGCTGTGCTGAGATGGGAGCTGCACTTAGCACTCATGGAACTGGTATCAGTATCCCTCCCCACACCAGGTATCGATGGAATCAACTGCAGTTGGGGGAAGGGGGGTTCTTATCACTTCTGGCTGTGATGAGGATAGTGCAGTGCTTGACTCTGCTGAGACATGGGTAGAAAATAAAAAAATTAGACATGCAGTGCAGGCTATTGAACCTCCTACTGCTGCCTGCTGCTCTGATGTCAGCTGTAGGGGATTCTGGGATTTGTAGTAACAGAAGATGTCAGCCTAGAACTAAGCAAAATTAATCTGACACAATCTACTTACTATACTACAGTAAACAGTAAGTAAAGCAAAATGTTTTTGCACACAAAGTGCACATCCAGCCCCACACTGGAGTGAGGGGGGCCCTTTGTGCTCACTGTTCCCCTTTAACAGATTACTATTTGCAACAAACCCAAAACAAAACTCAATGGGTTTTTGTATCCCCCTCCCACTCCTGCCCTCACCCCCCATCGTCCTCAATCCCTCTCCCCCCATCCCCCACCCCCAGCTTACTATCTCCTGACCTTATCTACCCCCCATCCAAACCACCCTCTCACTTCCTACCCCCTTGACCCTCTCTCCCCATTTTCTCCTCTCCCCTAGTCCACACCATGGACCCTCCACTCCCAATGACAAAGTCCCCTCAGGTTGCCACTCATGCACAGCATCAACAGAAATCTTTCTTTCTGGTGGCCTGGCCAACACCTCCACCATCTCCCTCAGCAACCTGGTGTGATTACCATCAGTACCTGGTGCCTTGTTCACCCTTAGTGCTCTTAGCCCCTCTAACACTCTATTCTCCTCAATCCATCCGTCTGTCATCCCTTCCCTCCCTGACCCCACCTTCTCTGTCCACGGAGGTAGTGGACCACCTGCTCCTGCGCGAACACGGAACAAAAGTATTCATTCGGTGCTTCTGCTTCTTCTGCTCCTTATCCACCCACTCCCCACCCCTCTTTATCCTCACTGTGTTGTTTCTGCACTTCCTTTTTTCCCTCACGTATCTAAAAACATCTTTTTCCCCCTCCCTTAATGCCCTGAGCTAACCTTAGCTCTCTGGAGGCTTTGGCTTCCCTCACCTGCTTGGTAACCTCTTTGGACCAACTTTTCATATGCCTTTCTGTCCTCTCCCCATCCTCCTGAATCTCTGGAATGCAGCCCTCTTTGCCCTCATCCCCTCCATTACTCTGCTGTTCAGTCAGCTTGGCTTCTTGACTCTGTTCTTCTTGCTCTGGGTCCTGGTGCAAGCCTCTGCTATCCCAATTTTAATAATATCCCACTTTTGCTGTGCATCCATGTCTGGCCTAATCCCCGCTAATCGCCCCTGCAGTATTTCTTGCATCTTCCTGAAGTCCACCAACCACGTTACTGAGCCCCCAATCTCCTTAATCAAACTGAGTGCGAACCACACCGATTGGTGGTCACTTCCAACTAGTGGGTCCTCCACCCTTATTTCCCTCATGGCCTCCCCATTCAACAGTACCAGGTCCAGCGTGGTACCTAACCAGTTTATCCCACTGACCAGCTGTGTCAGGAGACCATCCTAGAATGCGTCCAGGAGTACCTGCTCCCTGGCACTGGAGGTGGCAGGGGTGCTCCAATCCACCCCCGGCAGATTGAAATCCCTCACAATCTCCACACTCCCCTTTCTACATACCCTCCTAATCTGCTCCACTAACTCCTTGTCCAGCTTTTCGGACTGGGCAGGAGGTCGGTACACCACCCCCAGCCTCAGCTTTCTACCCTCGGCATCTAGGAGCTGCATCCACAGCACCTCAGTCCTCCCTTCCTCCCCTTGGCCTCTTGTGCATCTGATCCCATCCCTCACATAGAGCACCACCCCTCCCCCCTCCTGACCCCTCAGTCCTTCCTGTAAATTCTATACCCTGGGATTGTCAGATCCCAATCCTGGTTTTGGGTGGCCCAAGTCTCGGTTATAGCTGTGATGTCCACCTTCCCCTCAGCCAAGAGTGCCTGAAGCTCAGCTATTTTATTACCCAGGCTCTCGCATTTAGGAGACCACCTCCACCCATTCCCATCCATCCCCCTCCATGGCCCTTGTACTGCCCCTCCCTACTGCAACTCCTCCCTTACATTCACTGTTTTCTTGGGGGAACAGCTCATTCAGCTCCCCATTCTGGTGACCCTGCATGCTGGGTGTGCACTTGCCTTCCCCCATCTAGTTTAAATACCCCTTGAAATTATATATTCCTCTAACTTACTCTTTCACACCCTTTTACCCTCGTACAGTTCCCTGTTATTCCATGTCTCCCCCCCCATCCTTCAATGACCTTCTCAATCAACTTGTTTCCCAAATTAACTTGCAGTAGTGGTGGTGCTGCTGCAGGGGCAAAGCCCTGAATTACTCACAGTTTTCCCAGACTAAAAGATCTCCCCCCAGTACGCAGGATGCAGTGTCACCGTAGCAGCAATTTGCTTCTCTTCCTTTCAGGATCTTTATACTGGCATGTGAAAGTGCCCTCTGCAGGTTCAGTCGGGCTTCTTTCTGCTCTCTCTGCTAGCAGCAGTCAGTAACTGTTACAGGTGCCACTTCAGGCTGTGAAGCCCAACCATGTCAGATCACCATACCAAGTCCTGGCATCCAGTCCCTAGTGTGCTGTGACAACCAACCCCTCACTGTGGTGCCCATTGGGTGGCACCCCAAATACAGAACTGCTCCCTGATGCAGATTTTTGCAATGATGCAGCAAAAGTCCCCTTGTTCACTAGAAGAGTGAGCACAGGGGCGGTTTAATGATGCTAACACTTCTCCTAGCTTCTGCTTTCAGTCTCTCAGTCCACACTGTGTAAGCATGTGACTACCTCCTTTTCCACTGCAAATCACAAGTCTCTCACCAGATGCCCGCACACGCATCACACAGCCAGTATAGACTGCATGTCTGCTCTCTTACTCAGCCTGATAGAGTGACCATTTCTAGCCCAGTTCCTGGGGTCCACACCAGCAGACAGCCTTTGGACTGATTAGTCTAGGCACCAGTCATCAAAGGAGTGATTGTCTGACTGTCACTCTATGGTTAATTGCCCGTCTCTCTCCCAGGTGAATTGCTGAAGTTCTCCAGCACCCCATGGGCCCTCCTGTCTGACTTTATACCAGGCTTCCGGAGCCTGAATGGACCTTGCCCAACTTCTGAACCTGGCGGCCATGTAGGAGAGAGGGTCAGAGGTAGGAAAGATGGTTGCTCCTTGTAATTTATTTAGGTGCTGGCCTACATATCCTTCCTGGGCACTCCACTGATGGCAGAGGAAATGAGCGTGGCCATGCCAAGTACATTACAGTATTCTCCATCACAGGCCAGCTGTGATAGAAGTGCCTCATAGCTGATGCTATGGATAACGTCAGCCTCAAGAGGATGTGGGATTGCTCATACATCAGGATGGCTAGGGAAGGGGGTTACTGGAATAAGCAGATAAAACTGTATTTCAGATCATAATAAAACTCCTCTTTTTTTAGGATGCATTTGCCATTTGGGACCTCCAGTCCCAGTACAATGAGTAGCAATACCCTTTTATTCCCTTTAACATTTCATGACTGACTTTGCTTCAGAACACAACCAGTAACTTTTAAATATACCTGAAATAGTAACCTTTATAAACAGTTGCACTGGTCACTGTCATGTCTGCCTCCTCTTCACAGATATTAGGCCTGTTTACATTTGGCATTCAACACCACCGGGAATGGTGCAGAGTTGCTTATTTGCTGCCTGAAAAGAAATGAAAGCCCATCTGGGAGTAGTGTGAGATGATTCATTTCAGCGCCTGTGAAAACCTGTGGTGGTGTGGAGGCACAGAGGTGAAAGAGTTTTTAGTTCATGTGTGGACACTCTGCACCAGCTGAAGGAATGCACCTGTAGGGTTGGAATCCAGCAAAGGGATGTAAATAAAACACAGGGACGGGCTGTCTGCAATGCTCCACAGCTCCTGCCTGTTTTTTTTGTAACTGGCTCCCAAACACATACTCACTACTGGATCCAAACGGATACATAGATACCCCACTGCAGAATTTGAATGGTAGATTTTATTCTTCAAGGTATCCAAACACTTAGGCAAAAGAAAAAAAATATCAGAAATTAATATGTTTTGAGCTGGAAAAGGAAACTCTTCTTGTAATGCTCTACCATTTAAGTTTGTTGAATGCACTGGAAATGGCTATAGCACTCCACAGACAAAACCTGGAATAGTAACACATTTTTTTGGTGTGTAATTTTTAACCAGGAATGGCGCACTAAGCTGTGATAGCTTGTTTCCAGGTGTGTCCTGAAGGTTGAGTTACGTGGACCTGTTTTACTGAAAAAGGGAATGTTGACCATGCATGGGTTCTTCAGATATTTATCTGTGTGGGACGCAGACCCACAGGGTATAAAAAGTAAAGGTCAAATAAAAATAAAAAGGAATAATAGTGTTCAATCAAGCCTATATTCATAACACAGCAATTTAACACTGTAATAGAAGTGTACAGGTTGTCCCCAAAGGGAGAAGAAAAAGTGGATCCAAATTGAAAACTGTCTGGCAATTATTCCACTTTCCCACTGGATTCAATACAAAGAAATGCAAAATAATGCACATGGGAAACAAAAACCCAGGGGAAGATTACACAGTTGGGGGGGAGGTAGTAACAACAAAAATGGAAAGGGACCTGGGGTAATCATATCAGATGATTTTAAGGTTAGCAAGCAATGTGAGAAGGCAGTAGGGATGGCTGGGGGTATACTGGGATGTATAGGGAGAGGCATTGCCAGCAGAAATCAGGAAGTTGTTATCCCTCTGTACAGACAGTTGGTGAGACCCCATCTGGAGTACTGCGTCCAGTTCTGGAGTCCCCATCTCCGCAAGGACATAGACAGGATAGAGGCAGTCCAGAGGAGGGCAACTAAAATGGTTCAGGGTCTGCAAGAGAAGCCATACAAGGAGAGGCTAAAGGAGCTTAATATGTATACCCTTGAGGAAAGGAGGGAGAGGGGCATGATAGAAACTTTTAAGTACCTCAGTGGAATCAACAAAGTCCAAGAGGGTAGCATCTTTCAGAAAAAGAGATGAGCAAGAACAAGGGGACACAATTTAAAGATGGGGCAGTTCAGTGGCAATGTGAGGAAATATTTTTTCACAGAGAGGATGGTGGACGCATGGAACAGCTTTTCTGAGGAGGGTGTGGGATCTAAAACTGTGGGAGAATTCAAGAATACATGGGACAGACATAAGGCAATGCTTGGGGGGGTAAGAAGAAATAGGCTGTTGGTTAACTAGTATCTGCAGCTTATCCTGTAGGTAGGGAAATGGGCAGACTAGGTGGGCCAAGTGGTCCTTATCTGCCGTCAATGTCTATGTTTCTATGTAACAGAACCCCTAGCGTCTCGACCGTTAGGTCTTCCAGGGGGTATAGGTTCAGTACAACCTATTTCTTGTAATCACTTTTGCCATGATTATATAAATAGCAATGAAATTAATTTGTTTCATAATACAAGACCATGCATTAGAATGGGGTTCTTGCTTAAATTTAAATCCTTATTTTTCCTATTTCCTTCTCGTTTTATAAATAAAACTAAATTAAAAAATTGCTACAGTTTTATTTATTTTCACATTGTCTAACCTTTCTACCTATGGATAATTGTATTATAAAATAAATTAATTTCATTGCTATTTATGTAACTATGGCAAAAGTGATTACAAGATGATAATTACAAGATCATAGATCTGTGTTATTTCTCTCCCTTCTGACTTTCCTTTTTTAGGTGTCTCTTATGTACAGCACTTTTAGCTCTGTTTAGTTGTAAGCATAGATTGATTAATGATGTAATTGATTAGTCAGGTATTGATTGTGTGGTAATATGTATATAAGGAGAACTATTTTGTACTGAACCTATACCCCCTGGAAGACCTCACTCAGCAATAAAATTATCACTGGATAATGCTACATCAAACTTCTCAATCATCAATCAATCAATCACTTTTTATTTGTTAAGCGCCTTTCAAAACCAAGGCGCTGTACAATCATATAAAACATGAAGCATAAATATATAAATTAATCTGGATAAGCCAGAGAAAATAAACACATTTTCAGCATGGTTCTAAAACTATAGATGGTCAGGCATTCTCTTGACCAACGAGGAAGAGTTCCACAGGGTCGGTGCCGCAAATGAAAAAGCGCGAGCCCCAGAAGTTTTCAAACGAACCCTGGGAACCTCTAGCAATCCCTCATCGGCGGTTCAGAGAGGACGACTGGGGGAGTAGGGAGTCAGGAGATCTTTCAGGTAGTTGGCTACTTGTTTATGTAGGGCCTTAAAGGTAAGCAAGCCTACCTTATAGGTGATCCACCACTGAACTGGCAGCCAGTGCAGTTCGCGCAACAGAGGCAAAATATGACTGGACCTAGAAGTGATAGTCAACAGCCTAGCCGCAGCATTCTGCACTAGCTGCAGGCGGTGGATATCAACCCCAGGTAGCCCTAGGTAGAGTGCACTGCAATAGTCAAGAAGTGTGGCAATGAAGGCATGGACCAATGTTGGAAGGTCACCCGAAGGAACCAGGTGTTTCACCTGGGTGATATTCCTCAGATGGTAAAATGAGGATTTAACTACAGCCGACACCTGAAATTTCAGGGTCAGACCGTCATCAAAAATAACTCCCAGGTTTCGCACCCGGTCTGAGGTAGTGAGCTGGACACCATCAAGCCACAGGCCTGACATATGCTCAGCTTCAGAACCCACCCCCAGGTGACCTGGATCCACAACCAGCACCTCAGTCTTATCCGGATTCAATCTCAGCCAACTCGAATTCATCCAGTCTTTGATCTTGGAGAGGTAACTATTTAGCATAGAAATGGCATCAACCTGTCCAGGCACAAAGGACATATACAGCTGAGTATCATCTGCATAGCAGTGAAAACTCAAGCCGTATCTTCTGATGGTATCTCCCAATGGCAGCATATACACTGCAAACAACATGGGCACCAATATGGAGCCCTGCGGCACCCCGCAGGATAGGGGGAGGGCATCAGAGGAATAAATTCCAGTAACTACCCTCTGAGACCTACCTACAAGGAAAGATCGAAACCATTCGAGGACTGTACCCGACAGTCCACAAAGGAACCACAGAGTCTCCAAAAGCGCCCCATGGTCCACAGTGTCAAAAGCTGCTGAGAGATCGAGAAGGACCAAGATGGTACAAGCCTTTCGATCTCTCGCCATTAGGAGATCATTAAGTACCCGAACAAGGGCTGTTTTGGTGCTATGCCTCTTTCTAAAATGAGACTGGAGAACTTCATAGACATTGTGAGTCACAAGGTGATCATCCAGCTGCAACGCAACCACCTTCTCAATAACCTTCCCCACAAAAGAAAGGTTAGAGACAGGTCAGTAGTTAGCTGGATCGTCTGGATCCAAGGAGGGCTTTTTAAGGAGTGGTTGAATAACCGCCTCCTTTAGAGGGTCAGGAAAGACACCCCTCTCCAAGGATCTCCATACAATTTCAGCTAGGATTGGGCAGATAGCATCTACACAACCCCCTAATAGGGGAGTAGGGCCCGGATACAAACTACAACAGGTTGGGTGCAAGGTCTGGATTATTTTCACTATGTCCATGAATTCTGGTCTGCTGAAATCGGTCCACACAGACTGGGTGCTCACCACCTCCCATCAACCATCGCAACCCCTCATAGAGGGAGTAGGGCCGATTCCAGCCCTGATGCTGGCAACCTTATCAGCGAAAAATTGAGCTAGCTCATCACACTTACTTTGTGAAAATGCTTTCCCGGATTGAAGACAGATTGGATTGCACAATCTATCAACAGTTTGAAAGAGTTGAGCCAGTTGATTTTGAGCTGCAGAAATCTCCCTGGACAGGAACTCTGCCTTCGTACAGGAGATTTCTGATTGATAGCCCTCATAATGCTCCATCAATCTAAGCCCGTCAGCATCAAGGCCAGTTTTCCACCATGCTCTCTCCAGCCTTCGACCAACTCGCTTCAACTCCTTCAAGGACCCATCATACCAAGGGTTCCTTGGGCAAAGAGTAAGTGGTTGAACCCGAACAGGAGCAATCAAGTCTAAGGCATCTCCCGCTGCCTTATTATAGGCTAGTACTAGACCCCCCAGACGTGTGCTTTCACTCAGCAATCCTGATAGGTCAAGCACCGGCAACAGACCATCTGGGGTAACTCCCCTTAAAGGGCAGTACTGGACCATCTCCAAAGGGGTAGGTCTACTTGGGGGGGCCCCAAAACTGAACCCTATGGTGTGATGGTCAGACCAACTGACTGGTTCCACCCCCAAGTCAGAAATCTCCATCCCCAGGAGGAACAGTAGATCCAGTGAGTGACCTCCTATATGGGTAGAGGAGGTAACATCCTGTGTGAGGCTCAGCATTGCCATTAGCTGGAGGAGATTTTGACCAAACTGCGAGAGTTCATCGTTGACCCAGGCATTAAAGTCCCCCAGAATAATCCATCTGGGAGACTCCACTACCATGTCAACGATGAAGTCCGCAAACTCCTGCAGGAATAAACCCCCATCACCTGGTGGACGATAAATGAGGAGTATCCTGCAACCTACACCCTCTCCGATGATAAACTCAAAGGATCTAGTAATTCCCACTGGAACCTCCACAAGGCTCAGTTTGGTCTTAAAAAAGATGGCTACACCCCCCACCCCTATGACCCAGCCTTGGGCAGTGAATCACCGAGAACGCAGCTGGAACTGCAGAAGCCAAAATTGGGCCTGCATTTTCATCCGGCCAGGTCTCAGTGATGCATGCCAGATCCACTGTTTCAACAAGATCAGCTATAATAGCTGTCTTGTTTTTGATGGACCTGGTATTACATAACACCATCCGAGCTGGATGGGATGCTGAGGAAGGCCTTGACTCCTGACCAGCATTAACTGCTGGGCCCTTGGGTATGGGAACAAAACAGGAACTACCCCTGTCCTGGTACCATTTTGACCCAGGGTGTCATCTGGTTCCCACCACCCCAATCCATCCCCCCCTTTCCATTCCCCCACCAGGCCCAGTTCCCAGCCCCTTCCTACTCCTCCTAATAATCCCAAAAGATTGACAGTGCTTATAAACCTCCACCGGAAGATAGGGGCAATCAAAAGGGCGCAATTCCCTGAGCCTGGTGGGGGAATACTGCCTGACTGTCATTTGGCTACCTCAGCACATTGTAAAACAATAATAACAATCCCACACTATATAACTTAATGCCTACCAATCAACTAATATAATTATCAATCAAATAAATAAATATACTATAATATAACTAGACAATCATTAACTATGTAAAAAATACAAACCATATACCTCCCATAACTTATAACAACAATAAGATAAAAAAACAGTCAAACAATAATGATGTGAGTCAGTGTTCAATATATAAAAAAATTCAGCTGTTATGTGGTACTCTCATTGCCTCAACAGTCAAATAATAAAGTTATTTTAAACAGATGAGCCGCTAGAACAGTTTCTGAATAATTCAAAATGTCTAGAGGTACTCTCACTACCTCAACAGTCAGATAATAAGTTTCTTGTAAACAAATGAGCCGTCAGAACAGTCCCCAGGTAATAAGGTCCAATTTCTTCTTTCACTCTCCTCCTCTCAGTATCACTTCAGAACTTTAACCCCAAATACCATCCCCAAAGGCTAAACCCGACAAGCCGCAGCCAGCAACTAAAGGCTCCTGACGAGAGAGCGATTTGTCCCCCCCCCCCACAGAAAGTCCTAGGAATCCTCGGGTACACATCCACCGATCTGCACCCCACCAGATTCCCTTCTGGTCACAGGCCAGCCCAGGAAGTCACCCTTAGTTCAGTATTATAGCTCAAGAAGTAAAATGCCACCTTCCCCTTCCTCGGAGCAACAAACCAACAGTGCTCTTAAAGGCTGGGCAAGGGCCCAATCGGAGGGGTGTTAAGGGACTCAGCAACCCACCGGCTACAAAACTCCCCCCACCTAACAGCAGCAGGTGAAATTAGACCCTCCAGTCCAGAACCCTGCTACCATCCTTCTTGGACACCCAGCACAACCCAGAACCTGCTAGGCGTCCCCCGGGCAACAAAGAAGCAAGTACCTAAGGGCCGTAGAGTAAACACAGACACTGGATATGCTCTCACCACACCAGAGGAATAAACACAATCACCGGATGTGCTGTCACCACACCCTATTCCAAGGAGCTAAATACTCATCAAAGCTGCATTCAAATAATCCCTGGTCCTAAAAGTGCTCTCACCACACCAGGAAACAGATCTTCAAAAAACTCAGAGTACAGATTTCAGTTCAGCCTGATTTCCAGACCACACAGCCTTTACTTTACCACTCTGTTGCTCAATCTTCCATGCAATAGAAGCAGTTCAGAGCAGAAATCTTTACTCAGCCACACTCAGATGTAGTTTACTTGCAATACGCAAATGCACTCTCACCGCACCAGCACTTGCTCCGAAATAGCTCTCACGGCCGTTCGACAGTAAATTGAGCTCAGTCTGGCAGTTCTTCCCAGCTCACAGAAAGTCTTCCCAACTCACCACACCAAACAGTAGTTCCAAGCAAAACTCCACGATTCTTCACAAATTTGGTTTAAAATCCGTTAGAACAGCAGCCGTAGCAGATTGAGACACATCTGACAAAAGTGAGCCGCCATAAAGAAAATGATTGAAACCACCAGAAACTAACTACTTGATCCATTGTTCGCATAAAGACACTATTTTACCTCACTAAGGACCCTAACTAAGCTAAAACTAAAGCAAATAAATAAAATGAGTAAAACCAAAAACATAAAATAAAATTGATCGATTTAAAATAAAATAAACTCGGGACCCCGCTCGAAGCCCAAAATCAAACCTCAGGCAGCTCATACTCAGCCGCCATCTTAGACCTCCTCATTCTGGAGTACAACTCTTTGTCAATATCTTTCAAAACGGTCTCTTCCAGTTTTAACAGAGGAGCAAAAGGTAACCCTCCAGACCCAAATTAATGGTGAGATCTTGGCCACCATTACAGTAGCCAAGACAGCAAAATGTCCTGGCCCTGATGATTTTGTCACAGAATTTTATAAATCTTTCACCCACGTTCTGCCACTCTTAATGATCTGGGCATTTAGAGACACTCAGGATGGTCGCCCTCTTCCCCCTTCATGGAGTCTGGCCACAATATTGACTATATTAAAACCTGGGAAGGACCTAGTAACCCTCCCTCTTATTGGCTAATATTCATATTAAATGTTGATTGCAAGCTATTTATAGTGATATGGGCCACATGGCTGGACAAAAGTTTGTTAACATTGATACAAAAGGATCAATCTGGTTTTATACTGGCCAGACAAACATTTGGTAATATTAGATGCACCCTACTTTTAACGTAACAAACTGTCCGATGGACCATGTAGAGAGTGGTGATTAGCATTGATGCAAAGAAAGCTTTCAACTGGGCATCCTGGCCTTTTGAGTGGTATACCGTATCAAACTTTGACATTCCAACTCCTTTTATTCCCATGTCACAAGGTCTTTATAACTCCCTTAAGGCATGGGTTCATATTAATGGCTCCCTCTCCCAACCAATCTGTTTACAGTGAGGTATACATCAGAGATGCCCACTGTCCCCTCTATTATTTGCATTATATATTGAATCCTCTTGCACAAGCAGTTCAACAAAATGTGGAGACGGAAGGCATTCATGTAGGAGGAACAGAATTTAAACTAAGTGGATGACATACTACTTGCTTTGTTGTCCCCAGAACAATCCCTCCCTGCCTTCTGGCAAGAATTAGACAGTGTCTGAGTAGTGGCAGGCTTTAAATTAAATATCTCTAAGCCAGAGTTGCTTCAATTTACTTATTTCCCTGGTGAAAGCATGAAAGCCACATTTCCACTTCAATGGCATTAAATGGCTATTAAATATTTAGGCATAATTCTCCCACAAAATTTAACCTGGTTGGAATTACTGAATCTAGAACATATCTCACAGCAAATAATGCAAGATATAAATGGGTGGATGCATTTGCCCTGAAGTTTATTCTCCAAAGTAGAAACCACTGAGATGAATATCTAGCCCAGACTGCTGTATTTTTTACAGGTGCTGTCACTGTGGCCAGCACTATATTATTTTAGATTCTGGAATAAATTAATTCCTAGGTTTATCTGGAATGGTAAACCTCCCAGGATCAAATAAACAATTCTGCAACATCTGAAAGACAAAGGGAAATTGGTCAAGAGTTATACTTCAGCCTCTCACTTTTGTACAGTTTATTACTGGCTCTCCTGCTCATGCACAATACCACAGAAGCACACAGCATTCTACAATTATGATCTTCATTATATTACAAACATTATTTTCCCCAACCCTCTGATGCTTCCCTGATTGCGAGACTTTCTCTCAGCCATGGCAAGTACCTTAAAATTATGAAAAAAAAAAATGGATAAGAGCCAGCCCGGTGGTGCTGAGGGTTGAGATACTGGATGTTGCACCTCACACTACGCCAGTGACCTGTGTGCGGGAATGAGCATGGGTCGCCGGGGGTCGGCAGGGGAGGAGAAGGATTGAGCATCTAATGGACTGCTCTCCTCCTCCGTGGAGGGGGGCCATCAGTAGTCAATGTTTGACTAGCCCCTAGCAGCTGCTGGGGGGCAGCGTGCTGACGCTGCAGCAAGGGGAGGAGATGGGGCAGACACTTGGAGAGAGCACGTGCGGAAGCATGTGCGATCTTTCTGCAGGCGTCATTGCATGCCCCACCTCCACACAAGGGAGAAAACCGGAAAAAGTCCTGGCAGTATGAAGCTGTCCCTGCAGCACCACCCCCAAGAAGGCACCTCCCTGGCTGGATCCATTGTGGGTGGGTCGAGATGCTCCCCACCACTCTGCCATGAAGGGTAAGTCAAGGGAGCTCAAGGGAGGGGGTCTGATCCTCAGGGGATGGTGCTGGGGTGACAGTTGAAGGCAGTAGGTGCAGCCAAGGCATGGAAGAAATATCACAATAAAAAAAAATGGTTAGGAACCCCAAAGTTTTATAATATCCAGTTTCTATCCCAACACTTAGACCATGATTCCACCTTTACTCCCTCGAATATACAGTAGATCACACTTTTCAAAGATGGCAGCAGACTGGATTGGGACATATCTTCTAATTTTTAGACAAATATCGAGTGCTCCATTTGAGACATTCCTGAATACATATGGGCTAACAAACATAGAACACTTCTGATATCTGCAGATACGAGCGTATATGCTAAAACAAGGCAGAGACCTTATAATGCTCCTAAATCCCATGGGTTTGCTTTGTGAAATATTTATGTCAGCCCTTCAGGGTGAATCTTGAGGCTATTATATCAGGAATTTCTGCAGGAAGATAGAGAAGTGGATAACACTGACACCAGGATGATTTTGTTGAGGTGGACCAGTGATCTCCATTCAGAAGTAGAGTATGAGGAGTGGATAAAGCACTTGTTACAGACAATTAAAATTACTTCCTCTACCTTTTGGAATTTTCATGGAAGTGACGCAGTAGGTACTTCTGCAATCCAATGATTCAGTCTAAATACATGGAGAAGCATTTGGGGCATTGCCGGAGAAAATGTGAGGAAAGCCAGGTGTATCATGCCCATGTTTTGTGGAAATGCCAGAAATTCAGTACTTACTGAAGGGAGGTTGAAGCTTTTTTAGCAGAAACTGTTTGCAGAAATCTGTATTCTCATAGCCTCTCTGGTACTTCTTAATATTCCACCAAGGGGTATGCCAGTTTGAGATAACTCTGGAACCCTGTTATATATGTTACTGATCACAGCTTATAAAACAATAATAAATCTTTAGCTCCAGGAGGAGGCACCTATGCTGCAGCAATGGATTACAACTGTTAATCGACTATACAATATAGAACAAATGTCATTCTCACTTTGGAATTGTTTGCCCAGATTCATAGACATTTGACTACCCTGGACAATTCAGGTTATAGATACTGACCCAGCTTTTGTACCATGACCATATTATGAAAGGTTTATATCTGGACATGTAGCCTGGACACAAGGATCACACTTGTTTGTTGTTCTTACTGTGCTTATTACATCAAATAATCAGACCTAGTGTCAGATGGGACACAAACTAAATATTGCATGGGGAAACAGCCTTGCTGTGCTAATCTGAAAGGTTGTCACTCAGACAATAGTCCTAACTTTACTACAATGTAATCCATATGTACTATGGTTTTGTTCTGTATTCTGTCTGTCTTCTCTTATGGAAAAAATGATTATGTTAAATATAAAACAAAAATTAAGACTTGGTTTACACTGCCCATTGGACCCCCACCACACCACTTTCCCCACCAGAACCAGAAACAGCCAACCAGGCAATTCTTTGAAAGAATTCACTGGAAGCATGAAACTTGACAAAATAATTTATTTTCACCAAGTTTAGTGTTTTTAAGCCTAACAGTACTAAGCAGCTCACTGTATCTGCTGCTCAAGGGTTATTCAAGGTTTGTGACTTGGCAAAGAGTCTTTGCAGTCAGGATCCATAACAGACCTTACCTCGTGTGGCCTCAGACACCCCCATCCCTCAACACCCATGATCACTCAACACCGTTCGTGCAATGGTTTTCATAGTTCATTCAGGCTGCTGATTTCAAAGTCCCAGGTTCCGTACATTCCCATGTTACTAACTGATATCAGCAGATCCCATTTCGCCCATCAATATAACAAGTCCCCCTACCCATGGGCAGTGCACAGATTTCTATCTTGTTAGACATAGAGGGTGGCTAGAGAGAGACAGTCAAACCTTTCTCCTGTGAGGTTACCCCTCGCTCTCTCTAAAGCTGAAGTACACCTTATGAGCCTGTCTTTTTTTTTAAATAAATGTTACTACAGCTGTACAGTGTCCCTTTTTTTATACTTAGTTTATTATCCATAGCAACAGTACATTTGCCAGCATTTGTTCAATCTTAAAATTGATACTTAAAAAGGTTCAAACCTTTTATACATTCATGATAAGTTCACTTTCTTTTACATATGTACTGAGATACTCTTTGTTCCAAATATCATAACTAGTAAACCTTAACTATAATAATAACTATCTGGGATGTGTTCCTTCAGCATTGTGTCAAAGATCTTACTTTTATTTCAATATGTCCTATACTTCGGAGAACGGAGTCTATTCAACAGAGGGAAGGGGAGCCCTTTTTCCTCTACAGGGAAATCCAAATTTTCATTTCCTATCCACTGTCATGGAGAATCCACCTGGTCCATCTCTGTTGGTATATTTGTGGTTTTTGGTTAAGATTGACTGTTAACCTTTCCATCATATGTATGGCTTCAACCACCTCCTTCCAGTCCTCTATTCCCTGGGCTCTCGGTTGTAGCCAGTTTCTAGTAATAGCTTTTAATGCAGCTGCCACCAGAATTGCACTCAAATATTTAGTATTTTTATCATCTAATTCTCTCGGGGTTAGTCCCAATATTAAATGTTCGGGCCCCAGCTTTGTCTGGAGTGGGAATACCTGCTCTAGGTAGTGAGTCACCTCCTCCCAAAATGAGGCGATAATTGGACAAGACCAAAAAATATGTGCTTGCGAGGCAAAGTGAGCTCCGCAGGCCCTCCAACACTTTGCAGTGGCCTCACCCTTAAAATGAGCCATCTGAGTTGGCACCAAGAAATAGCGGGTCCTCAGCTTCCTACAAAAGTCTCGCCAGGTGAGTGAGCTGATTGTTGACCATGTACTTTTCCACATCAGAGACCATTGTTTGTCCGTGATGTGGATCATTAAATCTTGTTCCCATCTGTTCTTTATATAATTGGATGAAATTGCCATATCCACCATATATCTATTATACAACAAAGAGATGGCGTGCTCCATTCCCTGTGGGCCCCATATCCTTAGGAACAGCCTATTCTCTTCCAGTGCGGGTTCCTCCAACATTGATTTATTAATTTGTATATTCAGGTAGTCTCTTAATTGATATTATCTGATTCTATCTGTCAGCTGCAGACCATATTTTTCCTGTATTGCTTCAAATGAGAGTAGCGTATTTCCTGTCATTATTTGATATGGTGCATATAATCCTCTTTTGGCTTGTTTCTGATATCATCTGTCGACTGTTGCTGGTACAAATCGGCAGTCGTAAGCCCACCATCTGTACCGCCAGAGGTGCTTATTTGTGGCACCCCTACTTGTTCCCCTTTTCCAGCCCTCGACTACAGCCCTTGTGCCAGAGAAACCCTTTATTTCATCTGGGTCCATGGGCCCAAGTAACACCGCCTGTAATGGAGGACTGCCTTGTTTCCATAAATCCATTCTCTTCCAGTGCGTGTTGTATCCTGGGTTACCCCAAAGTAACACGACCCTCATCTGGGCTGCCACCCAGTAACCCTGTAAACAAGGGAATGCCAGGCCTCCGTCTGCTTTTGGGAGATATAAAAGTGACTTTCTCAATCTGGGTCCTACCCTTCCATAAGTAAGAAAAGAACATACTTTGCCAGGTTTCCAAGTCCGCTGGGGACAGCACACATGGAACACACTGGAACAGATAGAGAAGGTGTGGCAATGCATTCATCTTGAGGGCTGTACAGTGTCCCTTCAGCCCAACAGGCCTCTTCTTTCTTCACCCCCTCCTATCTGTACTGCATCCATCTCCATAGTGAAAAACTCTGGGTGGTCATCTGTCTCCTGTGCATGGGTCATCTCCCTGCTGATGCTCTCTGCTCCTCTGGTAGGTCCACTGCTCTGTTCACCTCAGTCTGAGACACTTGCTTTGTCGTTCTCATCAGGAATTTCTTCCTGGCTTTCTTTGAGTAAGTAAAGGTCAGCTACTTCCGATCGATGGTCACTCTCAATACTACCGGTTGGTCAAGGGAGAATTTCAGTCCCTTTTCCAGCAGAATGTCTCTCAGTTGATCAAAGGCTTTCTGTCTTTCAGTGGTCTGCTTGGGGAAGTCAGGCCAGATGGAGAGTTTAGTGCCCTTCCACTGTGCTTCTTTCAGCGCGCTGGCCTTTGTAAGGATTGTGTCCCAATCCTGGTACCCTTAGCAGCCTTAAAATCATGAGCTGTGGTCTTGCCAGGTCCTAATTAGGCCTAGTCCTCAATGGGATTCTGTAGGCCATGTTCATTTGTGCAGGAGTGTCCCACTAGAAATTCAGGGCTTTAGGTAAGAGGCACTGCAGAAAGTCAACTGGTCGGTGCTCAGTGCAGTATTACAACAAGAAAAGTAACTAACTTAATGCCAGGCCGCTCACTAATGCCCCAGCACTTTGATTCTCTTAGGAATCTTTGTCAGGGGCAGGATCATTGAGCTGACATGGTTCCTTAAACAACCACACACAAGTATATTTCTTAAAGGCACAATGGCCAATTTAATTAAAGATATTGTGGCTAGCATAGGAAAGGCAGCTTAAGTGCAATCAATATTAGACAAAAAACTATTTGTACTAAGTCAGCTTGCAATAACCTAAATATCCACTGAATACAGACAAGAAAAAATTACTTACCATAGTAATCTTGTTTCTTCCCAGTGATGCTCAGATATTCATAATTTTAATTATTAAAATTGGGGTTTTCCCAGAATTTAAAATTTGGATTATAACCAACCTCCAAAGGGAAGAACAGTATTAGTTAGCAAAAAATTAGAACAGAACATAAGCAAAAACTCTAAAAAAAGAGAGAACACAAATGAACTCTATTTAAAACTGTTACCAGATGCAGAGAAACATGCACTCTAAGGGTATACTGTGATTCGGTGGCACCAGCATGTGGAGTGCAGAGGCTGAAGTTCTGAAAGGGAAGGTAGGGAGGAAAGTTATGAATATCTGAGCATCACTGGGAAGAAACAAGATTACTATGGTAAGTAATTTTTTATTCTAACCCCGGTAATGCTCAGTATATTCCTAACTTTATGCAGACTACCAAGCAGTACCACAGGAGGTGGGCACAGAGCTTATTTTGGAAACAGGCTTTGCAGGACTGCTGTGCCAAACCTAGCATCACTTCTGGACAAAATATCGAGGTTGTAGTGCTTTATAAAGGTGTGTACTGTTTTCCAGGTAGCTGCTTTATAAATGTCCACTAATGGGACATCTCTGGCAGCTGCTTAGGGTAGCAGCTGTTCCTCTTCTAGAGTGCGCCCTCAACCCTGTTGGGGGTTCCTTACCAGCTTTAGTGTAGCAGAATTGAATACACTGGACTATCCATCGAGAGATGGAACTTTATGAGGCTGGATTGCCTTTTTCTACATCCCCATATGTCAGGAATAGCTATTTCTATCCTGCCTATGGTCTTTAGTGTCTGTCATGTAATAGCTGAGAGCCCTTTTTACATCCAGACTGTGAAGTCATCTTTCGCCAGAGCTGGCATGGTCTGTGAAAAAGACAGGAAGAGTGATGGATTGGTTCAGATGAAAATCTGAAACCACTTTGGGGAGAAACTTTCTATCGTTCTGAGGACTACCTTATCCCTATGAAAAGAGATATAGTCCTGATTGATACAGAGAGCCTGGAGCTCACTGATTCTTCTTGCAGAAGTCATTGCTACTAGCAAAACTGTTTTCCATGTGACATATTTTAAATGGGCTGTAGCCATGGGCTCAAAGGGAGGGCCCATTAGTTTAGCTATACACACATTGAGATCCCATGCTGGCACTGGTGCCCCGTGAAGGAGATGCAAGTGACTCAAACCTTTAAAGAACCTTCTGAAAATGGGTTCTGAGGCCATTGTTACCTTTGCTCCAGCAGAAAGGTAAGCAGACACTGCTGGCAGATGAACTTTTAAAGAACGGGGTTGTAAACCCTGAGAATGCAAATGAGAAAGATAGTCTAGCACAATTGTGACTCCAGCCTGAGCTGGCACTAAATCTCTAGCTGAACACCAAATAGATAATCTTTTCCATTTGGAAGAATAGGTTTTCTTAGTGGAAGGTTTTCTGTAACCTTTTAATATATTTAATACAGCTTCAGAGAGGTTTAAATTTGCATACTCTAGTTCCTCAAGAGCCAGGTCATGAGATTGAAGGATTTGAGATTCGGATACAACAGAGTTCCCTGATTTAAGGTCAATAGATTGTGCCTCCAAGGAAGGTGTATCAGTTTGGTGACAGACATGGAGAGCAGAAGAGAGTACCATGGCTGCCTGGGCCAGTCTGGAGTTATCAAGATCAGAGCAGCTGAATGGGGTCTGAGTTTCAGTAACACCCTGAAACCAAAGGGAAAGGAGGGAAGGCATACAGGTACCTCCCAGACCAATCTAGCATCAGAGCATCCAGAGGAAGTGTGCCCTGATCTGGTGGTCTGCAACAGTACTGTGGTAGGTGGTAGTTCTGGTGGACCATGAACAAGTCTATCTCTGGAGTGTCCCACCTTCGGAAAATAACCTGCACCACCTGTCTGTTCAGGGTCCATTCAAGATGGGCCTGGTTGATTCGACTCAAGGCATCTGCCAGGATGTTGTCCTTCCCTGGCAAGTGGATTGCCTGCAGGGTTACTCCCAGGGAATAAGCCAAAGTCCAGATTTTCATGGCTTCTGTGCATAGAAGGCCTGACTTGGTGCCTCCCTGCTTGTTTATGTAATACATTGTGGTGGTATTGTCTGTTCTGATCTGTACCACCTTGTCCTAAACTAGAGAAGAGAACACTTTTAGAGCTAGCAACACCGCTCTGAGTTCCAGCAAGTTTATGTGCTGAAGGGACTCTGCAGCTGACCATGTACCCTGGGTTGTGTGATCCCATAAATGGGCACCCCAACCCAGGAGGAATGCATCTGTTGTGAGAACAACTACAGGATATTCCTTCTGAAAAGAAATCCCCCGTCTTAGGTTGGATTCCTTTTTCCACCACTGGAGGGCCTGTAGCAAGGACCTTGTTACTGGAATGAGCTTTGAAAATTAGTCTTTCTTTTGACTCCAGTGAGCCCTGAGATGAAACTGGATGTCTCTCATGCAAAACCTGGAGCCCTGCACTGTGCCTGTGGAGACAGCCATGTGGCCCAGTAGCTGCAGGAACTGTCTTGCAGTTTTTGGTATGTGTAGTCTGAAGGAATTTACTATTGACTGAAGACTTTTAACCCTATCCAGAGGCAGGAAAGCTCTGCCCTGTAGAGTCTTGATCTCTGCCCCTATGAACTGCAGTATTTGTGCAGGTATGAGGACTGACTTCTTGTGATTGATAATGACAACCCAGAGACTCCAGGAGGTCTTGGGTGAGTTTTAGGTAAAGCTTGACTTGATCTGGTAATTTCCCTATCACCAGCCAGTCATCCAGATATGGAAAAATAGTTACTCCCTGCGTTCGAAGATGTGCCACTACAGCCGCTAGGCACTTTGTGAATACCCTTGGGGCCGAAGAAAGGCCAAAAGGCAGGGTTGAAAACTGGTAATGGCCTGATGGGAGTCTGAATCTTACATATTTTCTGAAAGATTCCCTTATGGGGATATGGAAATAGACCTCTTTCAAGTCCAGTGATGCCAGCCAGTCCCCTTTTTGGATTGTTGGCAGTATCCAGGCCAAAGAAACCATTTTGAACTTTTTTTTTTTTGCAGGTGCTTTGTTTAGAGCTCTTAGATCCAATATAGGCCACCACTCCCCATTTTTCTTTGTAGTTAGGAAGTATCTGGAATAGAAGCTCCTTCCTCTTAAGGTGGTTGGAACTGGTTCTACTGCTCTTATCTGTGGCAGGTTTCGAACCTCTGTCTCTAGCCATGTTTTTCTGCTAGGGAAGGTAAACTGAAGACCCTGATCTTTTGAGGAGGAAATGTTTTGAAATCCAGAGACAGACCTTGACCCACCACCTCCAGGACTCACTTGTCTGTGGTGATGTTCAGCCAAGCCTGGAGGAAGTGGGACAGTCTGACTACAACAGGGAGGGAAGGAGGGAGGGAGGAGGCGGCCTGAGCCTCAGGGGTTCTGTTTAGATTAGGGCTAAGGTTGAGTCTGAGACCCCCGCCTAGAGCCCCTTCTGCCCCTACCCCTGGAGTATGTTTGCTGTGGATACTGCTGGTACTGGGGCAAGGCCACTGGCTGGAAGAATGGCCTGGTATTAAAGGGTCTGCTCCTGCCCCCCCCTTCCATAGGGCCTGGTGGATGAGGAAGCTTTCTCTTTAGTAGCGTTGCTTCTGTAAGTGGCCTTATACTCATAAACCTTCTTCATGTAGGCAACAGTGGACTCCCCAAAAAGAGAATTTCCCTCCAGGGGAAAATCCAGTGCCTTGGATTGGGTATCCTGAGTAATATTTGTGGCCCTGAGCCAAGCAAATCTCCTCTGTGCTAGCATGTTTGCCATCTACCTGGCTGCAGTGTCATTGGCAGCTATTTGGAACTGGTACTTAGCAGCCTCTAGCTCAAACCTGGCAGTTTCAGACAGGTCATCTGACAAAGGTGAGGGGGCTTTCTGGGACATAGCCAAAACTGACTGCCACAATGACTTTTGGTACTGGGCAGCATAGGCCTAGAAATTAGTCTATCGAATGGCCAAAGAGGCCAACAAACAGTCTTTTTTGGCCATACTGTCTATTTTCCTGGAGTCCTTGTCTGGAGGGTATGAGGACAGAGCTTTATCACAGGCTGCTTGTTGTATTATCCCCCTGGTGATCTGGAAGGGAGAAGAGGAATTCAGATCCTTACCTATCCAGTGTTTAGTGACACTGTAATTTCTTTACTGTCTTTACTTAGAATTGTTTTTAGGCTGTTGAAAATGTAAAACGTAGTGGTGGTGTATTTCTTTGTTGTCTTTAATTGCTGCAAATTTAGTCTTGGCTTGTCTGACTTGCCCGTCCCCCAACTCTTAATTATATGCCCTGTTAAGTCGGACTGACAGGAACTAAACACAGGGCATAGTAGGGGGCGTGGAGTGGGAGGGGCATAAGTTGAAGAAGTCCACCCTCAGCACTACAAGTGTTTTTACTCATTTATTTATTTATTTTATTTTTTTTTTAAAGAAAAGTATTTGAGGATCAGTGTCAGGATTTTTAGGAAAGTAAATTAATAAAAAGGGAACTAGGAGAGCTTCAGTAACAGACAAGTAGTGGAATAGCAGTATAACTGCAGTATAATGTGGGGCGTGGTGCAATGCAGTAGCTGCGGGGCAGCCATATTCAGGCAGACCTTCTGGACACTGAGGTGCTGCCCTATTTGCATGCATCTCTCTGGACTGCAGGATGAGGTAGCCAGACTCAGAGCAGAAGTATACTGGGTCAGGAGTACCATCACCCCTATCCAGAGGCCATCCAGTCCAACGCCGCTGTCTCAAAGGATGCCGAGAAAGAGGAGCACTTGGATGACAGTGAGCTCAGGGTGGGTTAAGACAGTCAGGCAGAGGCACATCCCAGATCCTGTTCCACTCAAGAACTCATATGCCACACTGGCAAATGGGGGCAACCAAATAGAGGTGCCCAGAGAAGTAGAAGGAAAGGATGTGGAGGTTAGCCAAGGAGGTGACCTCAGCAGGGAGAGCAGTGGACCCCAGAGGAGGAGGAGGAAACTAATCCTGGTGGGGGACTCCATCATAAGAGGGATCCAGCTAGGAACACAGGAGGGGGAGAGGGAGGACCGGGAGGTGAGGTGCTTACCAGGTGCCACGGCATGGAGGGATGGAAGGAAGATCCTGGGAATCGCTGGGAAGGCAAGACGGGAGGGTGAGCTGGATGTCATTATCCACCTAGGTACTAATGACCTGGCAAATGGAGAGCCAAAGAAAGTTCAGGAAGAGTTTAGGAAATTGGGGAGGGGTCTCAAGCAAGTAGCTACTTTTGTCACCTTCTCAGAAGTACTACCTGTGAGGCATGGAAGAGCATAGGGTGCATACAGGAACTTTAACTCATGGTTGAAGAACTGGTGCTGTGAGGAAGGGTTTGGATTCATTGGTGACTGGGGACCCACCTGGAGGATGGAGGTTTGTTCAAGCCTGACAGCCTGCATCCATCCTGGAGGGAATTCAAGCACTCAATGATAAGTTTAAATGCTACAATGACAAGCATTTAAACTAGCAAGGGGTGGCAGACCAGCAAGGAGGGTACCTACTTGCTCACCCCCCACAGCTAGCAGTGGAACCAGTGAACTGGAGGAGTGGATATCTCAACAAAGCAGTGTGCAAAAGATGGAGATTAGTGTCCAAGAGGTGGTTAGGCAGAAAAGGGGCAAAAATCAGCAGAAGGGTAGACAGCAAGGAGAACCAGGGATAAAGGACAACCAGGGAAGGGGCTGGAGTAGAACAGCTAAACAGTCTAGGGAGGTCAAATCATGGAAAGCCATGTGTGCCAATGTCAGGAGCCTTAGCAACAAGATGGAAGATCTGGAGGCTGTCATGGTGCAGTCAGACCTGGACATTGTGGCCATCACAGAAACCTGGTGTAATGATAACCATGACTGGGAGATGGCCATTCCTGGCTACAACATATTTAGAAGAGACCGGGCAGGTAGGAAGGGAGGAGGAGTGGTACTGTATGTGAAAAATGACATAAGGGCCACAGAGATCCAGGAGGAACAAAATGGGGGAGAGATATTGTGGGTTAAGCTAGAAAGGAAAATGGGGCCAGCTATCCGCACAGGTGTGGTCTATAGACCACCAGCCCAAGAGGAAGAAACAGATAGGAGTTGATAGCTTGCCATCCAAAGGATGCAGACAAGGGTGAGGTAGTACTGGTTGGAGACTTCAATATTCCAGATGTGGACTGGAGCATCCCAGCAACATAAACTAGGAGCAGATTTATCCTGGACTCCCTTCAGGGTGCCTTCCTCAAGCAACTGGTCATAGAACCAACTCGGCAGAAGGCAATACTGGACCTTGTGCTCACAAACAGGGACAGTGTGATGGGGTAACGGTGGGGGAGCACCTGGGGAACAGTGACCACCAGTCATTGTGGTTTGAAATCACAGAAGGAGCAGAACCAAACCACACAAAAACACGTATCCTGGATTTTAGGGGGTAGACTTTGGGAAAATGGGAGATACTTGAAAAAGGGCATTAAGGAATGGGACAGGAATCAGGGGTTGAGGAACAGTGGGCAGTATTTAAAATGGGGATTACAAGAGGAAGAGAATTACGCGTTAAGCAGGTTAGCAAGCGGAAAAGGAAGAGGAGGCCATTATGGTTTTCCAAAGAAGTAGCAAAGAAAGTGAAAGCCAAAAAGACTGCATTCAGGCAATACAAAAAGACACAGGCAGAAAGGGATAGGGAGAAGTACCAGAAGAAGTAGTAAAGAAAGTGAAAGCCAAAAAGACTGCATTCAGGCAATACAAAAAGACACAGGCAGAAAGGGATAGGGAGAAGTACCAGGAGAAGCAAAGGGAGGCAGGGAGGTCAGTAAGGGAAGCCAAAGCTCAGACAGAAAAGCACATTGCAAAATCAGTGGGTAGAGGGGACAAAACCTTTTACAGGTACATAAGTGAAAAAAGAAAGGCAAAGGGACGGATAGTGAGACTGAAGGGGGAGGATGGGGGCCGCATGGAGGATGACAACAGTAAAGCTGACATACTGAACAGGTATTTCTGCTCAGTTTTTACTGAGGAAGAGGAGGATAATGGGCCTGAAGGGAGTACAAGGGGTGAGAATGGTGCAGAAATGGACACAAGTCCCTTTACACGAGAAAGGGTCCTGAAGGAACTGGAAGTAATAAGAGTTGACAAAGCAATGGGGCCAGATGGGGTGCACCCCATGGTCCTTAAAAAACACAGAGAGGTGGTGGCTGAAGCTCTGGCTATCCTGTTTAGCTGATCACTGGAAACAGGGGAGGTACCCAAAGACTGGAGGATACCAGATGTAGTCCCCTTATAAAAAAGTGGGAACAAAGAGGAAGTGGGGAACTACAGACCAGTCAGCCTCACCTCGATAGTGGGGAAGATCATGGAAGCACTACTGAAGCAGAGATTGGTGGAACATCTGGTTGTCAATGGACTGCAGGATCCAAGGCAGCATGGTTTCACCAGGGGAAGGTCATGTCAGACCAACCTCATTGAATTTTTTGACTGGATGACTAAAGAGGTGGATCAGGGGAGGGCAGTGGACATGGCCTATCTGGACTTCAGCAAGGCCTTTGTGTAATAGTCTTCTATGTGGTACAGTGTCAAACTAGGGAATATGGGTGTGGGCAGGACAGTAGTGTGGTGGGTAGGTAACTGGCTGGGTGGCAGGACACAGAGGGTGGTGGTAAATGGCTGTCACTCCACAGAGGGAAGAGTGACCAGTGGGGTACCACAGGGATCAGTGCTGGGACTGGTCCTATTCAACATCTTCATCAGTGACATTGCGCTGGACCTAGAACGCAGAATTTCACTGTTTGCTGATGACACAAAGCTCTGTAACAGAGTAGACACACCAGAGGGTGTAGACAGAATGAGAAGGGACCTGCAGAAACTTGAAGAATGGTCAGGGTTTGGCAGTTGAAATTTAATGCAAAGTGCAAGATAATGCATATGGGGCACAAAAACCCTGGCACAATACATCAGTTGGGGGGTGAGGATATAGCATGCACCAAGCAGGAAAGGGATCTTGGGGTTATCATCTCTGATGACCTCAAGGTAGGGAAACAGTGTGACAAGGCAGCAGGTAAAGCAAATAGGATGCTGAGATGCACAGGCAGGGGCATCACCAGCAGGAAAAGGGAGGTCATGTTTCCACTATACAAGACACTAGTGAGGCCCCACCTGGAGTACAGTGTACAGTTCTGGAGACCTTACCTATGTAAGGACGTACACAGGGTAGAGAAGGGCAACAAAGATGGTACATGGATTGCTTCACAAATCCTATGAGGACAGGTTGAAGGAATTGAATATGTACTCCCTGGAGGAGAGGAGGGAGAGAGAGGGGATATGATAGAGACATACAATTATCTTACAGGGAGGAACATGGTGCAAGAATACACTATTTTTAAGTGAAAAAGATGTTCCAGGACTAGAGGGCATGGGATGAAGCTGGAGGGAGGACGATTCAGAGGAAATGTGAGGAAGAATTTCTTCACAGAACGGGTGGTGGACAAGTGGAACACCCTGCCTGAGGAAGTGGTGGGGGCTGAAACAATCACGGGATTTAAGAATGCATGGGATAGACATAAAGGAATCCTGGAGGTCAGGGGTAAGGGGCAACAGAGTTCTAGGAAAACATAAACTGAAGTTACAAACTCAAATGGGCAGACTGGGTAGACCATAGGCCCTTATCTACCGACACTGTCTATGTATCTATGTATGTATGTAGCTTGTACTCCTTATCCATCCTCCTGTCGAGGGGAGGAATGGAGTTTGGTGTCTATAGGAGTTTCATGGCATCTTTTTTTTTTTTTTGAAATTACTGTTTGTTTCTCCTCCGAGCCTGCCACCTCCGACCCTTCAGGGGGGACAACTGGAAATCTCACTGCCCGGAACCCTACCCACACAGACCCACAGGCCCCATGGAGCCTCGGATTACCCCCCCCGGGCGGGGATGAGGTGAGGGGTCAAACCCCATTACTTTACCTTGCGTCGGTCTGTGGTCTGCTGGGCGGGCACAGGCAAATCGTGGGCAGGGCCATGGTCCCCCCATCTTCCCGGCTGTGGCAGGCTTTTTTTTTTCCACAGTTTTCTCCCTCCCGAGCAGCAAGTACCCTCCCCGACGTCATGACGCATACGCCGACGTCCGTGCTGCTCAATAGCCGCCCATCTCCCAGGTGGAGCTTGCAGTCCTCGAACCTCCGCTCGGGTCAGCTGAATCGGGCAATGGCTGAATCCCACTCGGAGAAGGCGAGCTGTCATTGGACGCTCAAGCCTATCTCTCCCTGGCCGACCCACCGACGACCCGAGTCCGCTCCCGAACCCGGGTCGCCGGCGTGGAGCGAGGTGTGGCGTCCAGCGCCTCAACCCTCAGCGCCACTGGGCCGGCCTCATGGCATCTTTTAAAAAACTTGTACACAGGGAGAAGAAGGGTTTTTGTGGATGTCAGCCCCATCATCTCCATATATTCCACCTCTCCTCATCCTCAATTTGTTCTGTAGTGGAGATGTCTAGTGCATCTGCCATCCTCCTAACAAATGTAAAATGAGAGGAATAATCCTCAGACACCCTTGGGGGAGAACCAAAGTCCTGCTCAGGGGTTCTTTTGGCTCTTCCTCCTAACCAAAATCATCATCAGCATCATAAAGTTCCTCCTGAAAGGAGGGTTGCACATCACTGCCAGCCTGGGGACCCTGAGCAGGGGCAGGAAGCTGCTGAGGAGGAACAATAGTTTGCAGGGTCTGAATTATTTTAAATGCCTGGGCAATCTCTTGGGCCGAAGGCATGGCCAGACCAGATACAGAAGTCCCTGGTTTAGAAGGCGAGGGTTCTGCATGTATTAGTTTCTTTGTTTTCTTTGAAGGAACCGGGGAGTCAGTGGTTCATTTATTCTTTTTGTACCCTTCTCGCCCATCTCGGGGCAGGGGTAGTTGCAATTGTGGGTTCAGTCACAGTAGGTTGGGGTGTCGGATGGTCAGAGCCTGAGGGACCCCTAGGAAACTTTTTCTTAAGCCTTTCAAGGCATTTCTCAGTAGTTTTATCTGGGAATGTTTTACACAGCTCACATTCCTTTTTCAGATGTTCAAATCCCAGACAAGCCACACATAAAGTGTGCTTATCTGCCTTTGCAAATACTTCTCCACACTGTAAACAATTTTTAAAACTGGGCTCACCGGTCTTCTTTTTAGGTTTCTTCGACATGATGTTAATAAAGGAGAAAACATCAACCGTTAGTAAATAAACTCTCTTTGTTTTTTTTTTTTGTTTTTTTTAAATAACGGTTGCAGTCGGTTCCGGAACTGAGATGGAACCAAAAGAACCAAACTGATGGAGAAGAAAAATAACTGGTTCAGCGGTTCAGTAACCTGAGATTTATCTGTTATAAAATTATGTCAAAGGGACACTGTCTCAAAAGCTTCTGTGCTGACCAGTATGTAATGTGATTTTTTTTAATGATTGCATGTATTTTTAATTTTGATGTTCAGTATAAGTAGATAATAGTTGTTTTTAAATCAAATGACAGTTAACTTCATTTTATCTTTTTATATAATTTATTGAATTTTGTTGACCGGGTAGGCCCACTGGGCCCCAGAGGTCCCTTTTTCAGGGGCGACCCGGGGGTAAAAATAACATACAAGTAACAGAACAGTACAAGTTGATAGATGACATATTGTGTTACAGAGCTGGATTACATAGGGTTACAATCAGAGTAGGAAGAGTTGGAACATACAGTCAGATATTGTAATGTTTTGTACAAATCCCCATCTGGACCGTGATACTGTCGCCATTAGTGGAGCTGGTGGACACTGCTGAAATCATCCAAAGGTGGCGAGCACGTTACTGTACTCGTAATAGTCTTTTACTGTCACTCATGGGAGCATGGCTGATTTTTGACATCGCGTGCTGTCAGTCTCTCGTGGCAATGTTTACTTCCCTGTTGTCCATCCTGTCACACATGATGCTCTGTGTGTATGTGTGTATGTATATATATATATATATATATATATATATATATATATATATATTGTTTAAATCTAGCTGCAAAGTCTAATCTAACTGAAAGTATAGTAAATACAGTAAATTCACAAACAGTCCGAGGTACAGATCGGCCAATTATTTTAAGCTGTCATGGATCTAGCCGAGGTGAATAAGATAATTTATTCTTTCAAATGAGTCATGAACAGTATCTGTTTTTCCTTTCTTTCTAATATCTTCATTCAGTTTTGTTTACTTTCAAAAGTTTTGTGAGTTGTTGGAGAAAAAAATAATGTTACGAGTGGTATGATGTATAAATGTGAAACGTTCAAATAAGGTATCCCAGCAACACTATTATACCCTGATGACAGTCGTTAACCCAGTTGAGTTGGTGAGGACATTCATTTGTGCTAGCCCCCACCCCCCAGCATCATGCCACAGAGTTCAACCTAGAATAGATTAAAAATAGAACATTTTCAACAAATATTTAATGTCTATCATCAGCTCTCCTATCAATGTCAACTCCCTTTCCTCCAGGCACACACAATCATTCTGCACCTGCTGCTCTTCCACCGGATGCAATGATTTTAATGACCCCTTATGCATACAATAAATTGACAGCCCGGAGACCATAGCCTTCCCATAGCCAACGATGAACAGCACTAAATACAGGTTACTCACCTGTAACAGGAGTTCTAGGAATGGTATATGTTGTTCATTCACACTGTCTGGCTGGTTCCTTGCCGCTTTAAATCTTGCCGGAAGGTCTTCAAGCTGGCTCCTCCCACCCACCCGGGTGGTAAAACTCTCGGCTCAGCCCCATGACACCAGATCTAGCCAGCTGGAAGCCAGGTTGTGCGTCGAAGCCGGGGAGGTCGGGTGGGTCGTGTGGATGAACAACATATACCATTCCTAGAACTCCTGTTACAGGTGAGTAACCTGTATTTCTAGGGACATGGATATGTTGTTCATCCACACTGTCTGGCAGACTCCTAGCAGTTCTCTGGGAGGAGGGAGGCAAGGCGCACACCCCCTACTTAGGGAATAGAGACTGGAGAACCGAGGCCCCAAAACCAGCATCCCGGCGTGACTCAAGGTCGATGTGGTAGTGGGTGAAGAAGTGTGTGCTGACTTCCAGGTAGCAGCCCTGCAGATTTCCTGGATAGGGCGTCCTGGAAGCAGCCACCAATGCAGCGGTATGGTGGGTAGAATGGCTCTTATACTCTGGAAGGCTCCATACCGCCAACCTATAGCAGAGATCTATGCAGGAGGTGACCCACCTGCCTATCGTCCGCTTGGCTGCAGGTCTGCCAGGTGCTTCAGCATAGGTGACAAACAGCTGGCAAACCTCTCCCCGAACTTCAGCCGTCCGCTCCTTGTAATAAGCGAGTGCTCTCCTAGGGTCCAAAGTATGGAGCCTATATTCGGCCTCCGAGGTGTGATTGGGGTAGAACACCGGCAGAGTCAACATCTGGTTAAGGTGAAACTCTGACACCACCTTCAGAAGGAATTTCAGGTGGGGGCGCAGGACAACCTTGTCCCTGTGGAAGACCAGATAAGGAGACTTGATGGAACGTGCCTGCAGCTCTCCCATCCTTCTGGCTGACGTGATAGCCACCAAAAAGGCGGTCTTCCACAACAGGTGAGAGATGTCACACCTGTGCATCGGTTCAAATGGCCTGCCCATGAAACCGCCAGCCAGCAGTAGATCCCATAGGTGGAGGTTCGCATCGGAGAGATATGTGATCAAGGCCTTTGACGCCCGACCACCTTCTCCTGCGCCACTGACTGCTTCCTGGCCCTCGCGTAAGCAGAGATGGCTGCTAGTGCACCTTAAGGGTTGCCTAATCAGTTGCTGAGAAAGGGACCACAGGTAGTCCAGAATTCTTGCCAAGGAACAGAAGGAAGGGTCCAGGCCCTTGCCCTGACACCAAATGGAGAATCTCTTCCATTTGAAGGCATAGCATTTTCTGGTCGACTCCTTACAGGACGCCTCAACGACGTTGAGGACCTCGTTGGAAAGACCTAAGGCTTGGAACTCTAGCCGCTCAGGAACCAGGCCATCAGGTGCAAGGATTGAAGGTCTGGATGGAATACCTTCCCCTGATTGACTGAGATCAGGTCCGGGCGGGCTGGAAGCCACCTTGGGACGGGAGCCTGGAGTTGAGACTGAGGAGATCTGGATACCAGAAATGGCGGGGCCAGTCTAGGGCTACCAGAATCACCTGCGCCTTTTCCCCTCACCTTGAGAAGCACCTTGTGGATCAAGGGAAATGGGGGAAAGGCGTAGAAGAGGCCCGGGGTCCACGGCCTCGAGAAGGCATACCCCTGCAGTGAGCCCTGCTGAAGGGGGCAGACATGAAACAGTCTCAGCTTTGCATTCTCCCTGGAGGAAAACAGGTCCACCTGAGGCATGCCCCAGTGGGAGAAGAGATCTTGTACTACCTCCTGCAGGAGAGACCACTCATGAGACGCAGCCCCTATCTGGCTTAGGGCATCGGCCAGGGTGTTGGAGGCTCATGCCACGTGAACAGCGAGGAGATCCGCCTCCAGGCTGCGCACGAGAGACCAAATGCAGAGAGTTTCCCTGCACAGAGGCATGGAGCGCGTCCCACCCTGGCGGTTTAGGTATTACATGGTCATGGTATTGTCCGTCTGGACCTGAACCACTTGACCCCGTAGAAACAGAACGAAGGCAGTGAAGGCTAGACAAACCACTCGAAGCTGCAGCAGGTTGATATGGCATCGGGACTCCCGAGGGGACCAGAGGCCGTGCACTCTCTGCTCCCCCAGATGGGCACTCCAACCCATCAGAGAGGCATCGGTCGATAGAAAGACCGTTGGCTCGGGGCGGACAAACGGGATGCCCTCCTGCAGATGTGCTGGAATGGTCCACCACTGGAGAGCATTCCACATCCCTTGGGTCACTGTCACTAGCTGTTCCAGCGGATCGAAGTGCTGTGACCATTGGCTGGCCAAACCCCATTGAAGGGGATGCATGTACCAGCGGACCCAACGGACCGCGCTGGTGTAGGCCGCCATGAGGCCCAGGAGGAACAGGAAGTCCCGGGCAGGGCGCGATTACTGAACCTGAAATGATTGGGCAAAGGAGGAAAGAACCTCGGCCCTGTTCACTGGGAGCCATGCTCTGGCTCGAAGAGAGTCGAGCTCTGCCCTGATGAAATGAATCACCTGCTTTGGCACAAGTTCCGACTTGGCCTCGTTGATGAGGAGGCCAATCTGAGAGCAAATCTGGAGGGTCAGATCTCTGGACCGCTCCACCTCCACTCTGGAGGGGGCTGCAATCAGCCAGTCATTCAGGTAGGGGTACACCCGGACCCTCCGGTGCCACAGGAATGCTGTCACCACTGCCATGCATTTGGTGAAGACCCTAGGAGCTAGGGAGAGGCCGAAGGGCATGGCCCGGGACTCGTAAAGGGATCCCTCCGCTCTGAAGCGGAGGAATCTCTGATGGGACAAACGGATTGGGACATGAAAGAACGCATCCTGAAGGTCCAGGGAACAGAACCACATGCCTCATTCCAAGGATGGGATTATCTGAGCCAGAGTGACCATCCTGAAGGTCTGAGACCTTAGGAACCTGTTCAGGTCGTGCAGGTCGAGAATCGGGCACCAGCCCCCTGCCGATAGTTTTGGGACCAGGAAATACCTGGACACAAACCCCGGATCTGGGGGAGGATCCGCCACCTTCCTGATCACCTCTTTTTCGAGGAGCAGTGCAATATCGGCTTGGTGGGCCGACAGCGAGGCAGCGGACCCCTTGGCCCCCCGAGGGGCGACGGCTCGGAAGGGTGGAGCCTGCTCGAACTCCAGAGGCAGGCCCTTTCCTACCACCTCCAACACCCAGTGGTCCATGGTGATAGCGGACCAGGCGGAAAGGAAGTGGCGGAGCCATCTCCCCATGGGGGGAACCCGGGGGGAGAGACGAGACTGGGGGTGACACTCCTCAACCTGTCACTGGGCAGGCTTGGAGGAGGAACCAGCCGAGGGACCTCTTGGGCCTTTACCTCCCTGCTTCCTATTAGAGGAAGCTGCGGGCTTGGGTTTGGGATGCCAAGCTCGAGCCTGCTGGCCCTGGTGCTGTTGGGCCGGATGTGCCGTAGGCGCAGAAGGACGAAAGGACTTGTGCTGCTGCTGTCGGTGGCCTTTGTCCTTCTGGGCGGAGGTGACCGAGTCCAGAGTGGCAATGTACTTCTCGATCCGCTGGAGGCGACCTTCCACTCCAAGGCCAAAGAGGTCAGTCCCCAAGAAAGGGACGTCCGCCAATTTGTGCTGGGTATCCGCTGTGAAGGTGGATATCCTCAGCCATGCTCTGCGGCGCATGGCCACTGCGGCCGCAACTGATCTGGTACAGGAGTCTCCTATGTCCAGAGCTGTTTGGAGCTGTTGCTTCGCCACCGCCCTAACCTGGTCCTGAACCTGCCGGACCGTGGTCTGCAGGTCGGCCGGGAGATGAGGGATCACCTCATCCAGGGAGCCCATGAGGGCGTGGGAGAAGTGTGCCATCAGTACGGCCGAGCTGGCCTGGCGGAGGCCAAGGGAGGACGCAGCGTACACCTTGCACCCGGCGTAGTCCAGCTTTTTGGACTCCTTGTCGGGGGGGGCTTGTCCACATCCCTAGCATTCCCAGAATGCCAGAAAATGCTGTCGGTGACCAACCCCTCGGCAGAGGGGTGTTCTGAAAACCCGGGCAAAGAGCCGGTAGGGACCGCATACTTCCTGGCCATCCTGGCCGAGGGTGCAGGGCAGAAAGCAGGCCGCTGCCAAAACTCCAAGGCTGGGCCAACAATGGCCTCAGCCACCGGAAAGGCCTCCGTGGGGGAATCCCTTCGGTCCAGTATCTGCATCAGGGGATACTTGGCCCGTTTGGATATGGGCTTGAGCTGCATCCCGGTGGACTCTGAGATGAGCCAAAGCAAACCCATGAAGGACAATGGACTTTCATCCAATGACTGGCCCTCAGAGGACTCCAGGTCAACTGGCTTGGAGAACAGGGAGGAGTCGTCGTCGGACTCAGAGGAGTCCGCAAAGAGCTGCCTAGGGCCTGAGCCACCCTCCACTTGCCGAGGACAGTCGGGAGTGAGGGTGACCGACAACCTGTGGGGCAGGCCTTGACCCGACCGAGAGTCCTTGGTTGGTGCCCCTGATTTTGGTTGTAGAGGTGGAGGTTCCACCACAATCAGTGGGGCAGCTCGAGTGACAGCCACTTGATGGCTGGGGAAGGCATCGTCGTCGACTTGCTCCAGGACAGAAGTAACTGCTGCCACATCAGGTCCTCGTAGCATCGACGCAATTTGCGCTGAAGCCTCTCCTCTTCTGAGGAGGAAGACGAGAACAAGCGGTGGCTCCGCCTACCTCGGTGCTGAGACCGAGACCACCGATGTCGGCAGGATCAGCTGGACCGAGAAGAAGTCCAAGACCGAGACCGAGATCTTCGGTGTTTCCGAGGACGGGTCTGGGAAGGAGAGGGGGACACCCGCTCTTCCCTCAACTCGGACACCTTAACCGGGGACTGCTGCACCGGGGGCGCAGGCAGATCTTCGGTCTCCACCGGGGGAACCAGTGAAGAGGGGTTGTCGGCTTCACCAGTCGACAGCTGTCCGATGGGTCGAGAAAAATCTCGACCGCGTCGACGGGAGTCTCGTCTGGCTGGCCTGACGGAGACGCCATGAAGCCAGAGGCCTTAGCCGCAACCTCGACTGAAGCCGAGTGTCGACTGTCCGGGGAAGGGGACCTCTCCCGCTCCCATGAACACTGACGATGGGACTTACACTTAGAGTCCTTCTTTTTGGACCGAGAGGAATGTCCCGATGGCCCCTCTCCCTTCGTGGAAAGGGATTGGCAAAGCTCCTTGAACGAAGCTGAATACGAGGTACCCAAAGAGAGCAGGATAAATGCGACGAGGAGAGAGGAAGATCGGCCTGGGCCATCCTCCCAGGGGCGATCATCCGCTTGAGCTGCTCAGCCGAGCCAGCTGGGCCATGTAACCGCCCCAACGGGCCTCCTTCGACTTAGCCGGCGGGTGGCGCTTCTCGGGGCGCCCTAGCTTTAACTGGGCAGCGCGGTCCTCCAGGATGTTGGCTGAGAACGAACAGCATGACTCGCAGGCCTGCAGGTCGTGTTCTAGACTGAGGCGGTAGACGCATGTGGAGTGCGGGTCCGTCCTGGACATCTTCTGCCCACAAGGGCACCGCCAGAATCCGCGAGTCAATTTGTCCATCGCAGCCACGAGGGAGAAAGATGACCAAAGTCTTGAAAATTTTAAAATGAGTTTCGGGCGAACCGAAGAATTAGGATCCAGTCTATCATGCAGAGTGTTAAGGACGGAACCTGAGCTTCCAAGCGGTAAGGAAGATCTGGCATCATGGGGCGGAGCCGAGAGTTTTACCACCCGGGTGGGTGGGAGGAGTCAGCTTGAAGACCTTCCGGCAAGATTTAAAGCAGCAACGAACCTGCCAGACAGTGTGGATGAACAACATATCCATGTCCCTAGAAACCCTTTTACCCCTCCCCTCTTCTTCATAAATAAATAAAATAAAAAGATATGTCTTTAAACCCCAGGTTAGACTATACCCTGAAGCTCGCTTCACATGTCAAAAGGAATGAATGTAATCTGTGTATATGCACTCAGGCTACGTGTTTATCAGCTCTGCACTGCAACTAATTCTGACTCGCAACATTTCGGAATCACAAATTTGGTGACTAACCTTAGTACATAAAAACCCTGAGGGCAGTCATTGTACATTTAAACATGCAGAGAAAAGCAACACAATATATCTATACATGCTAGTTTGAATTTTTCGCATTTAACATGTGGCATGAACATTTAAATTCCAAACACTTAGCTCCCTGTCAAGACTCTTCCCCCAGCAACCCTTCCCCCCCTGTACCCTGAAATCTAGCACACATCTGGGAACAATTGCAGCTAATCGGGATAGCAGATTTTTTTTTTTTTAAAACTCAAGTTTATTAACATCAGTCAGGTACATCTAACCACAGGAAGATACAGACATACAAGTGTATTCTAGTACAGGCATTCAAATACATTCTCAGCTACAATTTCAAACATAGGTTACATTTCATCCTCACACATTTATTTATTTCCATCTGTTTACTAGTTAATTATTAATATTCTAAGCTAGTATTCAGATACCGTTAATGGTCGCTAATTGCTAGCTCCAAGGGCCCTCCCACAATCAGGGTCCAAACTAAATAAGTTGCAGTGGGGTAGCAGATTTTTAATTTCCATACAGCTGTCTATGGAAAGGTATCAGAGGGAACCAAAGACATCAAAAACATTAAAAAAAAGAAAAAAGACAAAGAACAGTCTAGTTTTTCCTCTTTTTTTTCAGAAACAGAATCCGCAATCATTATTAGCCTGGCTGAGCAAGTGCGATTGTAGGTTTTTAGCATAAATTATCTCGCCCCCTGCTCTTGAAAAGAACACATTAGCTTCTTTCTTCTTTCACACTTAATTACCCCCAGTTACTGTGCCATAGCCTGTAGACGGGATTAATGGGACAGCGGGCAGGCAGGCAGGGCCGACACAAATAAGGTGTGAGTAATACAGATTCTGCGAGCCAGTGAGGAGCAAGAGGGAGGGAGGGGAACAAATACACAGTAAAAGATGGAGTCATCTCGCCATCTTTCCTGGAGAAATGCTGCGGCGGTTTTAAAAATTAGACCCAGTAGGGAGATGTCTGATGAAGATATTGCCCTCTGATCATGATGTGGTTGCATCCATGTCTAGGCTGCATAAAATGGTGTGATACTACTGTGATCCTACCCATACTGTGGCCCGTTTGATCAGTTTGTATTTGCCATAGGAGGGCCTGGGCCAAGTTAACTGCTTCTTGCTCAGATCCATCCAGCCATTCAAAGGGAGATTATATTGTGTGTTTTTTTCTCTAAACTTGTTCCCCAGTCTCTACAACTGTTTACACTAGGGACAATGTCCTCTTTTTCTGTGAGTGATTCTCCAGTACAAACCTGAAAGTGTGTATGTGTGCGTGAGGTGGGGGGTGCTGCAAGGAGATATGTTACGCAGTTATTTTCACCATATGGGAATGTTTATTACAGAGATTGTGACAGAGTAGAGTTGAAAGGAGAGTGCATCAACTGCTTTGGATCACTAGTATTCTTATCCGTATCCAGACAGATGAGTGAGCAATAATGCTAGACAGGGTGTGTGTTCACTGGTAGATAGGCACTCCTGTGGTGTGTGCTTGAGGTATGTGGCCTACAGGATGAGTGCTTCTTGTACATACCGGAGGAATGCCTATTTATCCCAATGAACACAGCACTCTGGAGCAGTACTTGTTTAAAAAGAAATTTGGCTTATGAAATGGGTCGAGACATCCTATACAAATATTGTTTCTGACAGGATAAACCATGCAAGCTGTAATGCCTAGTCACACTCACGAATGCACGGTACTGCATTTTATAAGTGTAGCCCCCTTTACAGCATTTGGGGGCTTACAATTTCAGTTCAGGTTGTGCCAGACTAGCATCTCTAGCCAGTAATGGGTTAATGTGACTCATACTAGGGCAAGTAGGTTGGTTCAGCTTTGGCAAATTCCTGCCCAGGAGCTCATGTCGGTGTCAGAACATTAAGTGCTCAGCTGACTCCAGGAACACTGTGCTGTTGCAACAGGAGCTTCAACCAATCCGGATCTAAGGTTTGCAGGCGCATGCATGTAAAACCTGGTTCATGTGGCTCAGGGTTCTAAAGCATGGTGGTCCTTTGTGTCCAATCAGACATTGAGTTTAGAAATCTATAACAAAGAGTGAATCCAAGAATTTGGGCTCATTTGCTCAGTCTGTGTCCAGGGAGACAAAGCCAGAGATGTCCTGGCTAACAGGAGACTGCAGCCCTGGTAGGCCATAGAGTGTGTGCACCCCAAAAGTTTGGAGGAAGTAGTTTCAGTTTGATGATGAGAAGAACATGCATTTGAGTTGAGCTGGGTAAATCTGCCCAAGAGACTTTTCCTTTTGGAGAGTAACTCTAGACGATGTGCAACTAGTGATGCAACTGCTAGAGTGGGTCCTGTGAAGCCAAACACATTGTATCAGTTGAGGGGGAGGGAGGGAGAGAGAGAGAGAGAGAGAGAGACCATAATCCAGCCACTGATCACTGGAATCTTACTTGTTATTTCAGGGTTGCAAATAAAAAAGAGTTTTGACTTGCTAGAACTGTTTTTACAAATGCTTTCTTGCAATTACCTTTATGTATATTATGTTGTTGCCTTTTGGACTTGTTCAATATCTTATTTCCAATATAACTTATTATAAAAAAAAAAAAAAAATACTATGGTTCATACTGAGGGGAAAGGAGAAGGCTGTTGGCCAATTTGCATTCCAGGTGGCTATCTATAGTAAGTTAGACTGTTTATATCTAAAATATATTTATCTAATCTAGTTCTAAATTGTTTTTTGTCCTTGCTAATTATGATTTCTAGGGGGAGCTTATTCTATGGATTGATGATTCTTTGAGAGTAAAAAGACTTTCTCTTATTTGTGTTAAATATTTTGGGCCTCAGTTGTGATGGGTATCCCCTAGTTACTTTTTGGTCATTTCTGAACTACTGGTTTAAAGAGGACCTTCCCTGATGGTCCAAAAAAGTTACAGTTTGTAGTCATTATATGCAGTACTAGACCTGAAAAGGTGTATGCATGTGTTATTTCTGGCCAAGGTTTACTCTGCCCTCCATAATCTGGATTTGTTTTTGAACCCTGCTGCGCTTGCCTTTGCTGTTCAGCTGCTGGGCTGCTAGCTCCTCATGACATCACAGTAGGATAGAGTGAGTCACACTGTTCAGTACCATGCAGTTGCAACAATGTTGCAAGGGAAACCTACCAGTACTCAGTGTACATACTGTGTTCCCCCTTCCCCAAGGCACCCTGTTAGCAATGCATTATGCTAAAATCTAAATGCCTCGTCTGTATGTTTGTTTGTTTTTTTGTGTGAAACTGACTCTGCCCTACAATGATGTCAGCATGGGCCCACAGCAACACCAGGCTTGCTATAGAAGCTCTGGTACCCCCTACAGTTTTTAGTAGCTCAGAATGCAAAAACTAACTGCAGCAGACATTAATGAAATACAATTCCAGAATCAATTCAAGAAGGGGTAATTAATGCATGAAAGTCAAAGTGACCGGGGAAGATCCTCTTTAACTCATTTAGAAGATAATCATTGTGTATGATACCATAGCATAACAACAAATCCTTTCTTATTCTTCTGGTTTCCAATGACATCAGATCCAGCCACTAGTCAAGGTATGGGTGGGGATAGGTTGGTCCCCATGTTGCCTAGCATAGCATAAGTGCATCACAGATCAGAGGGCTGGAAGGAGAGAGAGAGAGAAAGATACCCAGTGACAGATGACTCTGAAGAAGACAGACGCTTCACCCACAAACCAACTCTGAGCGAATCCCTGCCTCTGTAACAGGAGAAGAAGGCTGAACCCTTTTAAGCTGTAAAACTGTGAGTAACCATCAGGGTCTAGGCCCTGAAACTGGGGCTGTAGGGAGTGTTACGGGATAGAATTCATGATCTTGTTTAATGCATACATCTCAGATATCAGGAAGGGGATAGGGTGTTAAATGAGTGTCTCTGCTGATGACTCCAAGCTGGGAGCAGTGGTTGGGGGAGGATGGCCCTGTAAGGGGACCTGGAGACCCTGGATAGGTGGACTCACATCTGGAAATTAAATTTTAACCCCTCCAAGTGCAAGGTGTTACATCTTGGGAGAGGGGACCCCAAACACGAGTACACCCTGGGTGAGGAAGTGTTGGAGTCCAGAGCAGGGGAAAAAGATCAAGGGGTCCTAGAGGATCCAAGTACGAATAACTCCGAGCAATGCAGGATGGCAGCAGTCAAGGCAAATAGGATGTTGGGGTGCATTGCAAGGGGGATCACCTCAAGGAGTAGGGAAGTAATTCTGCCACTGTACAATGGTCTGGTTAGACCACACCTCGAGTATTGTGTACAGTTCTGGAGACCGCACTTGAGGAGGGACATACAGCTCCTTGACGTATGAGGAGTGACTGGAGGAGCTCAGCCTGTTCTCATTGAAGGAGAGGAGGGACCAGGGGGACATGATTGAGGTCTTCAAGTACCTCAAGGGAATTAATAGGGTAAACAAGGAGGGGATCTTTAGATTAAGGGAGGGGGTGTCACCAGAGGGCATGGTTTAAAGTTGGAAGGAGGAAGGATGAGGGGGAAAAGAGAAGGAAGTATTTCATTGAGAGGGTGGTGGAACCTTGGAATGTGCTGCTTAGTGAGCTGGGTCTGGCTTCTACGGTGGAGGGGTTCAAGAGAGGGTGGGACAGGTACAGAATGGGGAGGAAGCAGGGGTGGGCCTGGCCTAGTGGGCCCGGGATGGATGGCAGGAGAAACAGAAAAGCGATGGGGGGGGAGACCCCGGCACCCAAATGGGGTCCTGAAGCATGAGCAGACTCGACAGACCGAAAGGCCTATTCTGCTGGCAAATAGTATTAGTATTGGTATATAAGTCCTTTTCGGGACCATGATTTATTTTGACAGGCCCAGGCCAAAGACAGTCAGTAACTTTCTGGGATTTGTACTTTCTTTTTTATTACAAATAATCACTTTGTTATTCTAACTAGGGCTGTGTACAGACAAAATATTATTTTCCGAATACCATGAATGATGGGCTGTCCGAATATTAGGAACCGAATACCTAATAGCCCACTGTTCGATTGGTATTTGTTATTTGGCTAGGCGGGGTTGTTTAAAAAGTAAAAATAAAGTGCTCCCTTCCCCCGGCTGACATAAAATAAATTTTAAGGATTCTGACTATCTCTGGTGTGTAATGGTCCCACCCCCCTTGGCCGATCACCGGCCCAGTATGAAGAATTCCATCCCCCCCCCCGCCGAGATTCACACCCGTCCCCTGTTCAGAAATTGAATTAAAAATAAATAAAATGTCCCTGGTGTCAGTGGTCCAACCCACCAATGTTGGCCCAATATGAAGAATTACCCCTCCATTGAGATTCACACCCTGCCCCACTGTATAGTGCCGCCGTCACAGCTCCACACATTAATTTAAAAAAAAAAAAACTTTCCCTGGTGTCTCTAGTGGACCCACCACCCACCCTGTTCACTGTATTGCCTTCATTGAGCCACTGTGCCCTCCACTCATCTCCACGGCCGGCAGCCCAACTGAGGGCTTTCAGTGAATGAGCTACAGTACAGGCCTCATTTCATTGAAAGGCCAGTCGGGCTCATTCATTGGAAAGTGCTCGGCAGCCAACTGTGGAGGTGAGTGAGGGTTGTGCTGGTGGCCTGATGAGGCTGTGATGGGGGAGCAGGGTGGGGCCACTGCTGGACAGGGTGGGGGTTCACTAGACAACAGATAAAGGTTTTTTTTTTGTTTTTTTTTATTTAAATGTGTGAGCTAGAGATGATTACACTGACCATGGGGCGTAAAACCTTAGGGGGATTTCTTCATATTGGGCCAACATCGTCCATGGGGTGGGACCACTAGACACCAGGGATTAATATATGTTTTTAATGATGGCCAGGAGGGGGTAACAGCTGGAAAAGGCTTATTTATTTTATTTTCAAGCAACCCCCTGGCCACCACAAATAACGACTACTGAATATTGAATATTTCAGCACTGAATAATGCATATTCGGCCGAATATTCAGAAAAAATGTATTCGCACAGCCCTGATCCTAACTGCATGCCATCCTCTACCACGTTGAGTGCTGTATTGTTGGGCCTGCAATGCTCAGCTGGTACCCAGCCAGCTTTTTCTGGATATTCCCCAAGGCCCAACTTCTGCCACCCGTTATTGTTATTTACACTTGTTCTCTACTGCACTTTCCCTGGTTGCACTTTATTACTGTGCATTGCTTTTTTATTTCTGCATTTATTTTATCCCCTTTCCCTTTCCCTGGGTCACACCAAGAAATGAGCCTTGGCTCAGTGTGACTTTTCCAGTTACCAGTTTTCAAATAAAAACATGTGCCCTGCTGTCCCGGACGTATTCCTTCACTGTGGTGAACCCCCTTACCCACTGGGGCTTTGGGAGAGGAGACCGGAGTGCACGTAGCACTCCTTTACATCTTTATAGGGCAGCTGAAATGCCACCAGGAGGCATTGTGGCTGAGAGGCATGGGGGAGGTAGGGCCACCGTCATCTGGAAGGCATGCATGCCTTTTTTTCACGCTTTTCTTTTTCCCACTTACTGCGCCGGGAGCCATTACAGAGAGAGACTACCCATCCAACCACCACAAGAAAGGAGAGCAGTCCTCCGGATGCTCAATCCTGCCCTTCCCCTGCCAGTCCTCGGTGCCCCGAGTCTGTTCCATTACTATCTTGTACCCTTAACTAACCATTTTTAACCTACCCATAACCTACAGCCACAATCTATATTAATCTACCTACTTTCAGCTATAATGTCCAGACATAACTACAATGGTGGACCAAAGAGTATACATATGTGTTAGGCTGGTGTAAATACTATCACAAATGTATTTAATTGGCATTTGTTTTTTGTCTAATTATGTGTTATGTGTATGAGTGCTGATTTCAATCAGTTGTTATTTTGGTAACTGTAATACAGTTTCCTTTCTCGTGACTTCTTTTTTAGTCTGTTTTCAGTTATTAATAAACACTACTTTTTTAATTTTTTCCTTAACCTAGATTGATCACACCTCAACTGAAAGCACTGAGGAGACAATGGATTTTTCTTGGAGTCCAAATCAAGATGGTTCAAAGAAAGAGAATATATCATCAAAAAGCAGAAAGGGCAGGAAAACTAAAGTCATGAAGGTTACGTGTGATGTTCAAAGTAATGACCCAGGAAATGGTAATGGTAAAAAGAGGGGGCTAGGAGTAAGATGTGGGAAGCTGCCGATGGGTAATGCTCCATCACGCAGCACTAAAATGTCTAGAAGAGTCCGTGTGCATGGCTCAGTGCCGAGTACTGAACCTAGACCAGACAGAGGCATAACAGACAGCAGGGGAGTAGCCGTACAGGTGAGTTCAATGGTATTAAAAAAAGGAATTGTCTTCTACATTGTACTGGTATTTGCATATATTGTTTTTGTCACTTTCTTATTTATAGTGAGCTGGGTGATGAATATTTTGTCCGGCACAATTTAAAATGCATCCAGTAAACTTTTAGTCGATAAAATCAGTTGAGTGAAAACATTTCAAGTTTTGCAAATTTTTAACACAGGACTGCTTTGTTCATTTTTATATTTTTTTTTTATTCATGTTTTTTCTGTTTTCCAGACTCATGTTACTAACATGAGTGACCAAAATGCAAAGGATCAATGTGCACATCTGGCCACTGAGTTCCCATCCCTTATATTCCACATCCTGGATGGAAGATCCCAAGATTTGCCTCCTCCTATTCACAACCCAGGTGCACCAGTATACAACAGATGCCGGGAAATGCCAACTTTGGTTGAAAGAAAATGCTGCAGCTATCATCCAGATAGCTGGATTTCCATATTTCCAGTAAGTATTTTAAAAATAATAACACAACTTGATTACAGCATTTTTTATTTATTTAGTTAATAGAATCATAGAATTGTAGAAGTGTGATGTCAGAAAAGGACCGACAGGACCACCCAGTCTGACCATTTGTCTAGCTATCTGCTATGACATGCACCCCCCAATCAACAATCCCCTGTGTCTGTCCCAAGCCCTCTGATTCCCTTTCAGCTGGAAGATGCTTCCCGCTGGCACCCGGTTTATACTCTTAAGGTACTTGAAGGTCTCAATCATGTCCCCCCTCTCCCTCCTCCATTCCAGGGAGTACATGTTCAGTTCTCCCAACCTTTCCACATAGGACAGGGACTGAGCCCCGTAATCATCTTCGTTGCCATCCTCTGAACTCGCTTCAGCCTCCCCGCATCCTTTTTGAGGTATGGCCTCCAGAACTGGACCCCATACTCCAAATGCAGTCTGACTAGAAGGATGTACAAGGATACTATGACCTCCCTTTTTCTACTGTTGTCCGCCTTCCGATGCAGCCCATCATTCTGCTGCCCCTAGCCACTGCTCCCTCACAGTGCCTTTCTACCTTCAGGTCCCTTGATATAGTGATGCCTGTGTCCCTTTCTGTTCCACGATGTCTCCCACGAATACATTCAACAGTAAGGGTCCTAGCTTCAGAAATGTGACGTTTTTCTGCATCATCTTCCTGTTTCTGTATACTTTATTTTTTCTATTTTAGTGTTTGGTGACTAGGTAAGTTTTTAGAGGTGACTTGGGAGCACTAGGCAGTTAAGTGACTTGTTCAGAGTCATACAGTGTGGAAGTGGAGGTTGTGAGAATCAAACCACGTCCGGTGTGTTGGATGTACCAAGCTTGTTCCAAGGCTACTTACTCTAACCTCTAAGCTATACTGAGAGCACTGTTTGTGCGTGTTCTGAGTATGTGTGTAAATGTTTCTGAATGGGCTGGGAGAGGAGACATCAGCAGTGTAGGTATATTTGTTTGTTATTTTAACTCCGGTGATGTCATCGTAATGAAAAATGATAGCATGGTACTGTGAGCACAAAGTTTATTCGGCACAGAAATATCTATGTAAGGAATGATGTTTTATATAATCGGCAAAAAATGGCAGAAAATTCAATTTTTAGTCACTTTTTTGCCTAACAAATGCCCCCTACAAAAGCAAAAACAAAAGAATCGCATAAATGGAATATGCAATGAGAAACTCGTGTAATAATGATTTATCTGCACTCTAGCAGTTTGACCTTGGACACCTCACTTGTGGCTTATGCCACTCGTGAGGTTACCCGAGGTTGAACTGCTCTTGTGCAGATAGCTCATTTAATTTCACTTGCTTCCATTGCATATCCCTTATATATAGCTTCATTTATCACTCACTTATCAAATTGAGTTCATACACATTACTAGAGTTATAGCTACCTCAAATTCTATCTATGTATGTGGTCTGCCTATTGATCACTGTAGTTATATGTATATCATTGCAACCAGCACTGACTCTGCGTTATATTTCAGATGTTCTGTAGTTATTATTAAGTCCTGAAATACATTCAAATGATATTAGATCAGCCAGTATGCGTGGAATACTGTTAATATTTTAATTGCTATAATCAAACAGATACATGGGAAAATTTTGCATGTGACTATTTAGTTACTACATTTATGGTCTCATATCCCTGGGTGTTCACATATTACTTAAAACAATTTCCTAAATGGCTAGTCCAAATGTCAAGGGACATAATTGACAGCTTTGTTGAGTGTATCTGAATATCTGAAACAGTCCAATTCTGCTATTGTTAGGACGTAAATTGTCCACAGAGTATATTGTATGGATAGAGGAACAGAATGTTATTATCTCTTCACCCACAGAGAACAGATGTCAGGAATTGACTAAACCAGTAGTACTCAAACACCCTATAGTCTGTGCATAGTATGTGGTGTTGTGGGAATATCACTCAATCCATGCTGTCATCATCATGGAATTGTGTGGTACAGCATGAATCTACAGTATACCCACTTATCCGAGGTGATAAAATACTACGTTAGTGCAGCATATGATGGTGAACTGTTGTGCTGGCGATTTGAGTTATTCGCTGCTGTTGCGACATGCCTGATAACTTCTTAGAACAGTTGAGAGAGCTGGCATTCATATCATGCAGACTGATACTAAGGTATTACAAGCCCTAATCGTAAAGATAATGTTGCTCATTAGTCATAGAGAATGACATATTCTACTCTTTTTTCAAAAGGACATGGATCATCTCATTCTAGATCCAGGAGTGCTAGATAGTTCAGCATCACTGCGACGAGACAGTTTTGCCTTACCCAATGAACATGATCGTAACAAATGTAGATGACACACTGCCTATCGGCAGTTTATTCTATGGAGACATAGGTATTTAGATAGAGGTGTAAGGGTGACGATTCCAAGCTGTTGTGTTTGGTGCATTAGGAATTGGTATCCCGATCCAAATGGTATATATACAGGATTTATGTATGCTAGACTTGCATAGTTAAGACAGACCATATACAGGGAAATTGTCAGATACAACAAGTAAATTAACAGTAAACTTGTGCTTAATTCAGTACTTACTGGGCAGGATTCACTAAAGGGATGCACCCAACGCATCCAAGATGTGCCAGCGCATCCCCAACATGCACTGAAGAACAATTCAGCAAGGGTCCCGATGTGCCAATGCATCCCTGATTCACCAGCACATCACAGATGTGCCGCACACTGCTGGTAATGATATGCAGCGCATCTGGGGGGGCCATGAAGGGGGCATACCCATGCATACCGGATGCAGCCCCATTCACAGCCCAAATCAGAGGTGCATCCTCGGGGCAAGTCCGGGGATGCACCACCGACAGATAAGTCTATTTCAACCAGACTTATGTGGGTGGCCACCCACAGGCAGACTGGCGAACAGCAGCACGGCAGTCTGCACACTGGGGCCGTCCAAGCACCCCCCCCAACCAGCCCACAGCACTATACCACCTGTCACCCGTTCAGGCACCAGGTGGTATAGTGGTCCCCCCACCCGCCCTGTAGCAGTAATGCCCCCAACACAAACAGTGGTGACAGTCCTGGTGGCATAGTGATCCTCCCACCCACTCAGAACCCCCTCACCCAACACCCACTGCCGGTCCCGTAGAGGCAGGAAGCACAGCCCACCCGCACACTGCCACAGCTACCTGCCGACTATGCTGTTGGTGACTGACAGCCTATTGTACAGTATGCAGCGCATCGGCCATCCGTGTCAACCAATAGGCCAGCTGGTTGACATGAACAGCCAATGCGCTGCATGCTGTACCATAGGCTGTCAGTCTCTGACAGCATAGTCAGTGGACAGCTGTGGTAGTGGTGTGCAGGCGGGCTGCACTGCCCACCACTACGGGACTGGCAGTGGGTGTTGGGGGGGGTTCTGAGTGGGTGGGGGGAACCACTATGCCACCAAGGCTGTAGCTGCTGTTTGTGTCCGGGGCATTACTGCTACAGGGCAGATGGGGGGACCGCTATGCCACCAGGGCTGGTTGTGGGTGTGCAGCTGTTCTGACAGCACTGAGGAGCAACTGGTGCAGTCGACCAGGTGCATCCCTGAAAGATGCATGCAAATGAAAACATAATGACATGCGAATGGCCCCATTGCACCTTGCATGCCTAATGGCCCCATTTGCATGTCCATGACTGTGAATGGCAGTTTTGGGCACAGCACATTCTAAGATGCACTGCCCCACTGTGTTCTCAGCCCGAGTGGGGGATGCACCAGTGCAGCCTGGGCTGGGTGCAACTGTGGTATTCACAAAGGGGATGCACTGGAGGCATTCATCGGCGCATCTTCTGTGAATACCACAGCTTGCGCTCAGCGCATCTCCACTGCGCCAGGGTAGTCAAGATGCACTGAGTGCAACCCCTTTGTGAATCCTGCCCACTGCATTTAATTTCAAAATTTTATAGACAGAAAAAAATATATTAAAACTGAATAGTTTCATGACAGTTATGATACAGTAATAGTATATTTTATGTTTTAAAGTTGGTGGAGTATGTATACTCTATCAAAATTTTGTGTGGTTGTTGCTATTTAAATCTGTTATAATATATAAAATGTGAGATTACATATATGAATTTTATGTTATAGAACTGTTACAGACTTCATGCAAATAATATATTATTTCAAAATTTCTACCATTGTAGTAAATAAAGCAGGTAACCCATATCTTAAAAGAACTGAATGTATGCATTATAGGAAAATATTGACTGCCATCTTATTTTGCACATATTTAAATGCATTTATAAAATGGATTGGGACATTGTTGTTGCTCTATTGGATCCTGAGCATCACATGACCATGTGTATATCAGAGCGCGACCGCACACCTGCACTTTTACCCCCCTCCAAAACAATTTTGACATTTTATAAGATAGATAAACCACTCTGAGGTGTGCGGTCGCGCTCTGATATACGCACGCCTTGGGCGGTTGACGCACTCAGCCTTGCGGCCTTGTGCGTATATCAGAGCACGACCGCACACCTCAGAGTGGTATATCTATTACATAGTCCGCATCACATACTCAGCAAAGTTGTCACTCATTACAAAATCTGTTAAACCGGGATAGAAGAGCAGTGACCAAAGTTTACATTTCAGGCAGAGGAACACATGCTATAGTACTCTGCATGTTATGAGGATCATCGGCATTTAGTTCAGAATGGATTTTGATGCTTGTCTTGTGCCGTTTCCTCTCATTAAAAATGTTTTTCATTATTTGTGTAATATAAATGTATGATTTCTTTGCCGTTTTCGTCCCAACAATCCATCTGCCTGATATCTTGCTAAATGTTCTTCTGTATCTGAATTCAGGAAAAAATTTATATTGTTAAACTTTTATCTTTTTTTATTTGAATATGGTTTAACCGACACTAATAAATTAACGTATGACAACTATGGCCTTCGATATGATGGGACAGTATGGAATGATTCACTGAGCCAAGTGTAAAAGGTAGACAACAGCTAACTTGATACTGCATGCAAGGATGGATATTTAGACCACGTGATCTATAGGGTATGAATTATCTGCTATTCGTCTTTTTACTCTCTTTTACCATTTTAACAAATATTGCTAGCATGTTCGATGTACTTGTTAGTTTCTACTACTTCAATGGTATCAGAAATGTTATAACCGCAGTAACTGCATGCTTAACTTATCTACTTTCAAATACCAATTTAATACACTGCCATGAACCAGAATGAACAATAAACAGGCACCCTCTACCAGACCAGTGATATAGTGATAGTCACAGCTATATGTCATGATGTACATTCTCAAACATTATACAATGAGCTATAAAAATGGACTATTTTGTACATCACAGGTCCAGATATGCTCCAGTATAACCATAATGTACTACTGTGTAAATCACCAGTGGGGGGATAACATCACTTGGTACTGAGAGCCTCATCCAATCAGAATTCTGTATTTTTTTATAGCAAATTATAATGCACATTACAATATATGGTGTGTATGTTTTACTGTTTAATTAATAGTCACTTATATAAGTTGCCACCCTAAATTTAAAATTAATCTCATTTAAAAAATAAATTAATCAACTTACATTTTGTCACTTTTTTGCTTTGCATATATGGTATGCCCACAATGTGATTGTAATCCAAAGCAGCTAAATTATTCCAAGCCTTGTACACGCTATAAGAATATGCATGACGCTTGGATGCATACATCAATATATACTGCTGGAATTGCTCTAATTCTGATGTACTTCTGGAATAAGCAAGCATAATATTGTAGTATGAGCATGTTAGTTTATGAAATCATGTTTAACTGCCAGTTAAAATGACTGAAGGATGAACATAAACTGGATATGTTCTGTTACTCATCCTCCCTGTATGGTATTTCTGCATTGTTATCCTATTTATCTTATTAATATAAACATCATACATAAACAGCTTGACTGAGTTTCACAGTTATATAGAGGTTTAAAAGAGTTCTCTCACCATAACTATAAGAATACTGACTTGAAATCAAAGTGAACAATTACAGAGATTCAGCTGATAAAAATAATTGGACGCTGACAAGAAATAGCTATGTTCCATGGTGGTCAGATGTACAAAACAGTGTAACAGTGGTTTACTAACTACTGTTGGAGTCATAACAGTGAATCACACTGTATTATTTCTGATAGCCCTTTCATGCTGTGTATTATACTCTTTAGGATACAGTATGACATGTGGGGTTCATAAAAATCAACTTACGGGAAACGTAAGTAATATGCAAATCTAGGGCTCAGAATAACCTTACGGAGAGCGCCATGAACAGTTGAGTTTGGTACTATCCGTTCTTTATCCCCACTTGATTCCAGCGGGCCATGATCACGTTGAGCTGGTCCAGTTCCATGACCAAGCAGCCACTCGTGCTGATTTGAAATGTGATGTAGTAGTCCTGTCCACTTTTCCTAATTAGGGAAAGGGAAGTATGAATATATTCAATCCCTAAATGTGTTTTTTTGAAGACCTACAATTAGAATATATATCATGCAGTACTCACAATGAATGCTTGATTTGTATCTGCAACTTGACAGCAGTACCAGAAATGATTTACTATATCATCAGACCATGCATGTAGTATTTTAGTCTTTCTGCAGATCAGCCTATTGCAAACAATAATGCAACTGTCACTACATTTGTAAAGCGATTCTGCTTTACAAATGACTATGATAATTATAAAATATGATGTAATATGTGCTTAGATTATTAGTCTGCTAATCACCACATAGATTCTTAATTTAAATGTTTCACGAATTAGAAATGTATTAATCTTACCATACATAGAAGTAACCTAATTACCTCAAATAATTTTTATGTAAATTTTTGGCTCAATGACAAACGTTGTGACTATGATATATCTCTTCATAACGTTTCCCTAAATTATTATACATAGACAACATATGTTAGCAGATGTGCAATTTATGAAACTACAACAGCAAATCATATGTTGTGAACAAGTTTCTTATATTACCTGAACGAAGATTTTCATTGCAATTAGAATTGAAAGCAATTAGCTGTACCTTGATGAAATTTTACATAAAATAAACATATGATATTGATGAATGGAGAAGGAATCCTTACGCATTAGACTAGTAATCTGCGCATGTGCATCCATAATTACTTCTTTTACAATGACATTGCTGTCAATTAGGTTGTCCAGGACCTTTTGAAAAGCATGCTTTTCCATATTGGTAAACTTGAGGCTGGTCTCTCATTTGTCTACAATCTGCATATCCAATATCTCCTTCGACTCCATATCCATGCACATATATGTACAATATTTAGCACAATGGCCAGGGCTGTCCATTCTCCCATCACCTGATATTGAATTTTTTTTTTTTTACCTATTTTTTTCCCTCCGGTTACAGTCTGCAGAGCCTCTCTCAGGCATCCTGCCTGTTTCTGCCCTGCCTGAAGTCTTCCCACCTGAGCTTCCTCTCTCCTCCCTCTCAACCCACACAGCCGGCACCCCCAGCTTAACCCCCTCTGGGGTGGGGTCGCCCCTCCTCTTGGGCACTCTGTACAGTCAGTTTCTGGCTTGTGGGTGAGAGCCTGGGTGAAGGACACTGGAAGGCCAGGCAGGTTAGATCTGGCAGTGGGCATGGGGGCAGGTGCCATCACCTACCCCACAGACCAGTGTTTTCCTTGTTCTGGGGTGCGGTCCCCCCTCCCATGTGTGGTGCACATCCCCGATGCTACGGGACATGGCAATCCTGCCAAGCATCAGCCATGCTATATATGTGCTGCGCTGCATGCTGCAGCACCCCTGGTCTCCACTGGGAGCTGCTGGCACACAGAGCAATGTCCTGTCCTCTCCCCCAGGGAGGAGATCCTCACCCACCCCTGCTGAGCCCTGGCACCCAAGTTCGCTCCCGAACTTGAGTTGCCAGCGTAACGCGAGGTGTGGTGTCCAGCGCCTTAACCCTCAGTGCCACTGGACCATTCTGATATTGAATATAAAGTGTGAATTGTAAAAACTCGACTTTAAGGTAAATAACAAAGAATGTAGGACAAATTAAAAATGACAGCAGGACAAACCCATAACAATGACTTCTTTTCCTCTCTTATTACATATCAATTGAGACTGATGGTTGCTCCAGAATTGCATCGCACTTGGCACTACATAAATACGTTGTAATCTGAAAAATGATGATTCACACGGTATTGCTATCTTCATAAACTGGGTCATCAAGGATATCTTTCCATAATTGCCAAACAATATGACAGAACTTGCAAACAGTAAGTCACCAGCATGGAATCCAAACTTCATGGTAGGTTGACTACACCAAGTGCTGTTCTTCTTATACAGCATACATTCCTGATATGAGAAAAGTAATATTATCGGTATGTAATAGCCAATATGACACACAGATTCGCATAAGGATATGGGGTAGATGGTTGATTTTAAATTGTTCAATTAGAGGGAAGTTTGGTTTTAACTGATTAAAAGTTTACTAACCCAGATTATATATATATTGCTGAAGATTCAATATGTGTTCTGATGTCTGTACTTTGGTTACAGTTCACACAGATAGTCCATTTGTTAGACCTAGTTAGTTCTAATAAACTGCTTTCATATATGAGAAACGTTTTCTGCCCAATAATATTTTCTGTGTCACTGGTTTCATTCAAATTCATGCGATGTTGTTTCTCATCCATATTTTCAATTCCAGTTCTAGAACATCTTTTCAACGATTTCGGAATCTTGTTTGATTTAATGTAGCATTCGTATGACAAATCTTTTGGATCATCACTAATTGTCCTGTAATTAAACATAATATTGGTGACCCAAAATCATTGTACAAAGTTATGTTGAATACACATCATTATATCAAATTGATTGAAAGTAATTACAGACATACGCATCTAAATCAGCATATAAAAATATGCTGTCATTCATTTTTTTATTGCTGTATCCAAAATATGATGCAACATCACATTCTTTGTTATGCATAGGTGTCGTTAAATGATAACTGTCTTCATATCTGTGAACACAACAATTAAACATATTGCTTAATGTAGAATGTGTCAGAAGATCTACATGAAATTACTAGATGAGACTTAATTAGATGTATGGCAGAAACAGAGTACTTGACATGGCTACAAACAGTACTATAAAAAATATAACAAAATTACTGAACCACTCAAATACTAAATTCTCTCACACATATGGCTGTATCATTTACTCTTACATAAAGAACTAAGGAAGACTGTAAAATATAGAAATTTAAGATAAACAATTGCTATTCCGAGTTTCCAATCGTTGTATATCATTGATGGCTAGGTAAATATAACAGACTAAGGAGAGTCAAAGGGTGGAGACATAGAGAAAGCAGTAACACTGAATACATACATATGTTCAGTATTGAGTGACTAGAATGAGTATCATAGACTGCATATGGGGAAACAGGTGATAGTTGGATGGAGGAGGGAAAGCTGAATACCATTAAATTCACAGTAGAGAGAGTAATGGAAGAGCTCTCAAAAAAGGATTATAATCTAAGCACTGGGGCGTGATGGCAAACAACTGATAATATAAGTGAAATGAAATGGAAACCTGCACAAGGACATTGATAGTTTGTTAAAAATGCCAAACACCAAGTTGATGAAGTCACTATTAATTCTGCACTTAGTCTTATTAATAATTTGGTAGGTCAGGTCACTTAATTCTTTCTTTCACAACACTAACTGAAAGTCAAGGAAATGTAAATAATTATTGCTCATTTGATCGTATTGGACTGTTATCATACAGAACGGTACCACCATCATCATTTAGTCTAGATGAACAAGGTATAGGAGTAGAACTGACAGCTATTAGTGTTGACTGCATAATTGGGGTTCCAGGTTCTGCAGTGAGAGTTCTACTGACATCCATTTGTTGTTCATATCTGTAACAAAACATAAACATAATGGTGAAACAATTTCATAAGAAAAAAACAGTCTGGTCAATGTTGTTAACTATTATTTAATGTATTATGTACGAGCATTGTGATTTAATTATTTTAAGCAATAAGGCATGACATGGGGTTAGATTAACAGTCTGTTAATCACCCCCTAGGGGTGTAATGTGGCACGATGTGAAGCCGAGTGCCATATTGCCCCTAAAGGGTGATTAAATGGTTGTTAATCTAACTCCTGGGAGTGCCTTATTGCTATTATAAAAAAATATTCCAAAAGAAGAGTGTTAAATGTATACTTTTTAATGTTTTCCTCATTTAGAGTGAGATTTTTCATAAAATAGTTCTTCCACTAACAGTTTACGAATGTTTGTTCAAAATCAGAATGCATCATTCCAGTCATTCAGTACTGATAGAGAATGTAATACTGACAGGAAGAATCCATGTGCCATGGTAATCAGGCTGTACATGACAATGTAACAGGGATTAATGTAAGGCATTTGGAATCCTAACCAGCCAATCACATTACAGCACTTCACAGAGCCTTTTTATAATATGTGTTAATACGTCCCCCCGGAGTCACTCGTTGCTGAAAATGAGTGGTTTCACGTGCCTTCAGCTGAGTGAGAACAGCGAAGCAAAGCAGAGCTGAGCTGTTCTGGCTCAAGCTGAAGGCAAATGAGAGGCTCTGAGGGACATATTAACATATTATTGATCAAGAGAGGTCATTAATAAATTTAAAAAAAAATTCCAAGAACGTGCCTGTATCCAAGGCATCTGCATGTGACACGCTCTTCACAGAATAAGAGTCCCTAATGCACAGGGGAAAGGAGCATTCCGATTGGTCATGAGCACTCTCTCAATATATAACACCCTTTCTAATGTATGCAGCATATGAATGTCTTTTTTTGCTTTATTAATTTCTTCAGCTTTCTGCAGATCATTATGTTATTACAAATAACTGCACCTGGATATGAACACGTGCAAATGCACAATATTATACAATTTCTTAAATTAAGTTAGGGGTATGTTTAAAAAAATACCATAATTAAACAGTTTTATGTAGCTAGCAAATACATTATGAAGTATTAACAGTGTATTAAGAAAACTCACAAATCAAGAAGGTAACAGGCAACCTGACTGTGATGTTTCAGTTTCAGATCATTCAGACTTCCATCTATTCAGTTCAGCACCAATGGAAATTCTTGTCTTCCCTCTTTCTACATCTCTCAACATCTTTCTTTTTTTCTTTATAGAATAACTCAATACATTAGATCATTTACGTTTTCATGGCTCTATGGCGTCTAAGGATATAAAATATTTGATATTTGAGTATATTACAAATGTCCTGTGTTTTATCCACTGTGCATATCATATATTATAAACTACAGCTGTTCTAAATTGATGAGACTTGATACTCACCATTCCTTCACATAATAACATAAAATGGACAACTCGAAGTATCTGTAAACCATGACAAGGGTGTTAGATGACAATATAGGATCGGGAAGCTACTCCCAGTGCGAGGATTTGTTTGATGCTGCGGAAAAAGGAAAGTGGTAATTATGGGGGACCTCAACCAGCCCAAGGTTGACTGGAGTATCCTGTCTAAGACTAAAATATTGTATTTCAGGATGGCGGGCTTCAGAAAAATGGGCGAAGTGATAAGAAGCAATCTATCAGGCATCAGGGTAAAAGACAGAATGAGTTGCAGATAACTGAATGAATTAGAAAGGGGTAGAAGGCTTTCGTCCACTATACAAGTAAGTAGAAGGACAAGAAGGAAAGGGATTGTTAGACTTAAGAAAGGAGTGGAGTGGGTGGAGGATAATGGGGGAAAAGCAAATATACTAAATGAATACATCTGTTCCATCTTAACTAGGGAGATGGACAGACCAGTGCATTCAGTAGGAAAAAGAGGAGCAAACAATATGATGGGATGCATATCTATGAGGACCAGTCAGAGGACAGAGAGGAGGTTATAATGCTCATTGTACAGTTCACAGGTAAAGCCGCATCTAGAGTGTGAAGTTCAGTACTACTGCACACACCTCAAAAATGACATTTAACCTGCTGGAGAAGGTCCAGATGAGGGCTACAAAGATGATAGCTGGTTAGCAGGGTAAGGCATACAAGGAGAGGTTGAGGGCACTGAACATGTACTCCCTGGGAGACAGGAGAGAGCGAAGGGGCATGCTTTGGGACCTTTAAGTATTTGAAAGGGATAAACAAGGTTGATAAGAGTCTAAGCTGAATGGCAACCGTAACACAAGGGGGAACCATCTTAAGCTGGAGGGTTGGGAAGTTTAGGAGGGATGTCAGAAATCACTTATCCACATAGAGGGTGGTGGACACTTGGAATGCATTGCAGGAATAGGTAATCTCATTAAAGACTGTGGGCAACTTTAAGACAAACTGGGATAAACACAGAGGGAAGGTAAGGATCATGGGTAGGGAGTATGAGAGGAGTCGGGAGGGACAGACATGAGGAACAGGGTGGTGGTAAATTAAATCCAATCCAGAAAGAGGGATGTGACTAGCGGTATAACTCATGTATCAATTCTGTGTACAGTCCAGCTCAATGAGTTCATTAACGATGTTGCAGTGCAGCTGAAAAGAAAAGCATGCCTGTTTGCATTTGACTCAAATACATTCACCAGTGTTGATAGTTCAGAAGGGGGTGGATAAAATGAAGAGGGTTCTGGAGCTGCTTGAAGTATAGCTGGAGATATGGCAAAATTAATTCTATGCCAAAAAGTGCAAATTAATTCATCTGGTTAGAGGGGGCATTGGTGGAACTATATAATTGGGCAGAGATGTAATGACAATCAAAAATGAGGAAAGGAGCATAAGTGTTGTCATTTCTGATTACCTAAATGTGTCACTACAGAGCTCAAAGACTGTGGTGATGACCATTGTTGTCCTGATGTACATGGGTGGAGGAATCACCAGCAGTAGGGTGGACTTGGATATGCCAATGCAGAAAACACCTTTGAGGTCACCCCTAGAGTGCTGCCTGCAGTTCTGGATGACACATCTGCTGAAGGACATAAACGCAATTTTCCTATTGCTGTTACTACAATTTATAGGTGCAATTTAGAAAAATCAGAAACATCGCTCTAGTAACAAGAACTGTTACTTGAGGGGTCACTTTGAAATGTTTATATCGCAACTAAAAAATAGTACCAAAGGCCACAGAAAAATAGCACCCATACAAGTCAGCTAATCACACACACACACCCTTCATCTTCATCCCATCATCTTCTGACATCAAAAAAGGTCAGCAGCATGGTACAAGGTTCAAAAGAAAAAATTACTCACCTTAGTAATGTTGTTTCTTCTAATGGAGTCTTGCTATATTATAGACATTAGCAGTTTGTTCCAGCTCTAAAACTGCCCCGTAGTGAAATGGTTAAAACCATTCCAAAATAGAATTTTGGCACGAGAGCAGCTCTATCTGTGTCATTTCAAACTTGAACTGTCAGATCTTTACGAGCCAAACTTACTAAGGTCTATGTGGAAAGCTGTAATCCCACACTAGCCAAATGGCTACCTAAATAATAACAACCATTGATGGTCCCAACACCCAAGACTCAAGTCAGGGGACCAGAAATACTAACACCATTCTAATAATATGAAAATGGAACATAAGTATAATAAAACACACACACAGCGTACACATACACACTCCCAAAGTCCCAAAGGGGACAAAACGCTAACAGGACATAAGTAGTGCCCACACTAAGTTGCCCGCACCCCACCAAGTAGAGGTTCTGAGAGGGGCAGGTTGGGGGGTCTATAATATAGCAAGACTCCATTAGAAGAAACAACATTACTAAGGTGAGTAATTTTTTCTTCAAACAACATGAAGTCTTGCTATATTATAGACATTAGCAGAATATACAGCAGTACCTCCATGGAGGAGGGCAGAACCTACTTAGGAATAGGCTCTGAAGAACAGCTGTGCAAACCGAGCATCTCTCCTGGCCTGACATCCAGGAGTAATGCTTGGTAAAAGTGTGTACCGCTTTCCAGTAGCAGCCTGGCAAATCTCTAATAAAGGGATATCTCTGGCAGCAGCTAGAGACGCAGCTGTACCCCTGAGAATGAGCCCTCAAACTGGGGCTCTGCCCACTTTCTGATAACAAAATTGGATACAAGAGACAATCCACCTGGCTATTGATCTCTTAGTGGCAGGTTTGCCTTTCCCAACTTCACCATAGGTAAGGAAAAGTTGGAGGATTCAACCTGTGACCTTTGGTACGCTCTATATAGTAACTAAGAGCTCTCTTAACATCCAGGCTGTGCAACCTCCTCTCACCTGAAGAGGAGTGATCAGTGAAAAATACTGGAAGGGAGATAGATTGATTAAGATGGAAATCTGAAACCACCTTAGGCAAAAACTTCCTATTAGTCCTAAGGACTACCTTATCCCTGTGGAAAGAAATAAAGTCAGTCTCCACTGACAAGGCTTTCAATTCACTTATGCATCTGGCAGAAGTGATAGCCACTAGAAAAACAGTTTTCCAAGTTAGGTACTTAAGCTCTGCAGAAGACAGAGGTTCAAAAGGGGGTTGCATTAACTGGGCAATGCAAACATTAAGGTCCCAAGCAGGAGCCGGTTCCTGAAAGGGAGGATTAGTATGGAGTAACCCCTTAAAAAACTTGGAAAACACAGGATGAGAGGAAAGAGGGGATGACTTTCCTGCTGACACAAAAGCAGCACAGCTGCCAAATGAACTCTCAGGGTAGCTGGTCTGAGACCCAAGGAATTAAGATGTACCATGTAATCTAACAAAAGGTCAATTCAGCAGATTCTGGGAAATATTTTTCCTAGCACACCAAATGGAAAAACCTTTCCATTTAGAACTATAAGTAGCCCTAGTGGAAGGCTTTCTGGAAGCCTTTAGGATCTCAAGAACACCCTGAGAGGTGTAAATCAGCAAACTCTAACTCCTCAAGAGCCAGGCCTTGAGGTTGAGGGATTGAGGTCCGGATACCAAACCCTTCCCTGGGCACAAGTCAACAGATTGTGATTCCTGGGGAGGCACAGGGGAAGATGGACTGTCAGAGACAGAAGGAGTGGGTACCAGGGCTGTCTGGCCCAATCCAGGGCAATCAGAATCACCCTGCAAGGCTGAGATCTGATTTTGACTAGTACTTTGAATAGGAGAGGAAAGGGGAGCATAGAGGAACTTCCCCTCCCAATCCAGAAGAAGGGCATCCAGGGGAACTGAGCCCAGCACTGGAGACCTGCAACAGAACAGAGGAAGTTTGTGATTGTCTGGGGCTGCAAAAAGATCTATCTGAGGGATGCCCCACCTGGCAAAAACTATCCCCAGCAGTTGAGGATCCAGGGACCATTCGTGATGGCCCTGGGAAATCCTGCTGAGGGCATCCGCTAGGACATTGTCCTTCCCTGGAAGATGAACTGCTATGAGGGAAGTGTTCAGGAATAGGCCAGAGACCACAACTTCATTGCCTCGTGCACAAGGCCAAGACAGAGTGCCCCTTTGTTGATGTACCACATTGTTGTGGTGTTGTCTGTTCTGACTTGTATCACCTTGTCGTGGACAGATGCAGAAAAAGCTTGAAGAGCTAAAAGACAGCTCTGAGTCCCAGCAAATTGATGTGGAGCAGAGATTCCTGGGGACCAAACTCCCTGAGTGGAAAGGTCGCCCATGTGGGCTCCCCAACCCAGAAGGAAGCATCTGTAGTGAGAGTCAAGTCATGAGAAGGGGAATGAAGGGACCCCGCTCTTAAATTGCTCTGATCCTGCCACCACTGGAGAGCTAGGATCAAGGTTCGAGTCACTGGGACCAACTTGGAAAGGGGGTCTTCTCTGAGACTAAAAGGTTCTCAAGTGAAACTGAATGTCTCTCATCTGAAATCTGGCTCCTGCACAACAGCTGTGGATGCAGCCATGTGCCCCAGGAGCTGCAGAAAGTGTCTTGCTGGTCGAGAGACCTGCAGAGTGAAGGAAGAGGCCAGAGCCACTAAATTCCTTACCCTTTCTGGGGAAGAAAGGCTCTGGCTAGCTTTGTGTCCATTCTGCCCCTATAAAGGTGAGTACCTGGACTGGTTCCAGAACCAACTTTGGTAGGTTTAGCAGAAAACCCAGGAGGTAGAAGCTGCTGGGTGACCTGCAGGTGAGATTTTACCTGTTCTGGGTACTGGCCTACAATGAGCCAGTCATCTAGATAGGGAAAACAGCAATCCTCTGCCTCCTTAAGTGGGCCACTGCTACTGCTAGACACTTTGTGAATACCTTGAGCAGAGGTAAGGTCAAGGGCATTGCTCTGAACTGGTAATGACCTGAGGGCAGTTTGAATCTGAGGTACTTTCGATGGGATCTTCTGATTAGGACATGGAAATAGGCATCCTTGAGGTCCAGGGAGGCTAGCCAGTCCCTGGCCTTAGGAAGGTAAAATCATTGCCAGAGTTACCATTTTGAACTTTGGTTTCAAAAGATGCTTGTTCAGATATCTGAGATCAAAATGGGCCGCCATTCTCCTGTCTTTTTGGGGTAAGGAAGTATCTGGAATACAGACCCCTGCCCTGATGCAGGGAGGAACCCTTTCTACTGCTCTGAGAGCTAACAGGGATGAGACCTCTGTTTCCAGAGCGAGGGTCTCTGAAGCACTTGCAGGTAGAAAAGTCTGCTTCTCAACTTGGGAAACTTTTGAAGCTGAGAACCAGACCCTGGCTTACTACTTCCAGAACCCACTTGTCTGAGGTTAAAGAAGCCCACTCCTGACTGAAGTAAGCCAGCCTGCCCCCACTGGTACAGGAGAATCGCCCTGGGCACCCCATCAGGGTGCCTGTTTCGCAGGAGCTTTAGGCTGGGGGGTGGGAGCAGGTCTGCCCACCCCTCGTCTGCCCCTGCCTCTGAAGAAGCCCCTCTGAGCAAAGGCAGAGGAGGCCTGAGTCTGGTAGAAAGGCCTGTGAAAAGGCCCACCCCTACCCTTGGGGGCATGCCTTTGAGGAGTGGCTTGCCGCTCCTTAGCCTGGGCACTCTTGTAAGTAGTCCTATATTCATCCATCTTCTTCATGTAATTTCTGTCTGCTCTCCAAACAGAGAATTTCCCACCACAGGAAAATCCAGAGCCTTAGTCTGGCATCCTGTGACAAACTAGTACATCTGAGCCAGGCCAACCTACGGAAAAGCTACAGATGTGGCCATGACCCTAGAGGAAACATCATTAACATCCACAGCAGCATGAAACTGAACCTTAGAGGCTTCAATGCCATCAGCAGCCACCTGTTCTAGTTCACTAGCCAGCTGTGGCCTGCTTGGCCAATTGCATAACAGTATCCCATCTAGATTTCTGATACCTAGCTACATAAGCCATATAATTTGCTTGCCTGAGTCCCAGAGAGGTTGCCATATACTGTTTTTGCCATGGCATCAATCTTCCTGGAATCCTTGTCAGGAGGATGTAAGCCAAGGAATATTAGCTTTATCACAGGCAGCAGCCTGAACTACCAACATGACTGCATTGTTGAGAAAGGAATTCTGTATCAGGGCCTGACAATGTATACCTTCTGTCCATCTTTTATCTACAGGAGGCACAGAATTAGGAGCTTTTAAAATTTTAATTGTTTGTTTCCTAAAAGACTTATGTAAAGAAATAGACAATCTCCTAGACTCTGAATATCCATCATTTCTACAAAATCAGGCTCCTCTTGCTCATCCACAGCCTCTTCTAAAGGAAGCTGGAGGGTTTCAGCAACTTTTATAAAACATAAAATGAGATGGGGACTCAGACAGCATAGGGGAGATTCTAAAGGTCTGTCTGGGGAGATGTCCGTTCAATGGGCACACCCAGACCTTCCCAGCCACATTCATACTGTTCATAATCCTCCTCCTCCTCTGGTTCATAAAATTCCTCAATATCATAATCCTGAACCACTGGGACCGACGAACCGACCTTTACCAGATAGTGGTGGTTCGGATGGACCCTGAGACAGTGACTGGACAATTTGTATGGCTTTTGTTATCTCTGCAGCAGTTGGAGAAAGAATTTTGGACTCAGACCTGCTGATTTTCTTGTTTTCTTTACTGGAATTGGTTCCTCAGAACCAGCTTTTCTTTGCCGAGGAAGTCTGGCCCTGGTCAGAGGGCATCCTCTGGTCTGGTTGGCACCGAACCGGGCTGGCCATCCGGTCAGCGGACTTTTGGCCTCTGCTCCCTGAGCCTGCCCAATCTTTTTCCAGGGTGGCTGCAGGAAATTCTTACATACCTGGCAGTCTGACTGAGGTGGTCAAACCCCAGACAATAAACACATGTGGTGTGTGGGTCAGCCTTGGCAAAACTTCCCACAACCATCACAGTGTTGAAACCCAGTGGGCCCGGTTTTTCTTTTGGGTTTCTCAGACATAATGCCAGCCTAACCAAAAACTTGCCCTTTTAACGGCAGTGCCAGGCAAGACACCCTTATCGGTTCCTAACCGTGTCACGGGTATTGGAAAAAAACGTAATAAACCCGTTTTTTTTAGAACCGATAAGAACCGGGAACCACACTCTAAAATAGTAACTTTTAGTTTTAAATGAGTTTTAAACCCACTGATCGGTTCAAAACCGAACCGATAACTTACAAGTTCCACACAGACAAAACCTTCATTTACTTACGGTTACCACAGATAGAGCTTGAACCGAACGGTTTTGCGGTTAAAATAAAACTATTCTCAGTTAAATCCAACCGAGAAAACACTTTTTAAACTGAGAAATGAACCGAGCAGAAGGAGAAATCTCCGGAGCGACTGTTCACTGAGGCGGAGTAAAGAATCTGACAGTTCAAGTTTGAAATGACACAGATAGAGCTGCTCTCGTGCCCAAAATTCTATTTTGGAATGGTTTTAACCATTTCACTCCGGGGCAGTTCTAGAGCTGGAACAAACTGCTAATGTCTATAATATAGCAAGACTTCATGTTGTTTGAACTATTCTCAAGTCAGGAATGCAAAATGTGTGAGTCTGGGTTATGGATTTGGAGGGGTTAGGGAACATTGATGTACAAGAACAAACGCAAAATTAAAACTGTACTTTTCTGTTTTGTGTTATAACTATGTGCGAATAAAAGGGGAAAGAAATTGAATTACCGATTATGAGGCATACCAGTCATTAGCTCAAAATATAGCAAACAGATGAGGAATGTCACCAAATGCAACTTCCCGACATCAAGAGAATCATCCACAGCCCAAAACGTGCCCTGACACAATCAATGTAAGTATTTTGTTTCAAAAAGGGCAATGATGAGACTTCGCCAGAAAATTACCAGATCTTCAGCCTGGTTGTCTGTTAGATACATCTGTAGTTTCAGAGGCATCCAAAACTGATAAGGAAGCAGCAATTTCTACCTATTCAGATGCAGCACCAGGCGTCAGCATATGAGCAAGAGCTGATGGATAGTACCGCTGTGGTCCAGTTTCTAGTTCTGTTACAGTCTTTGTGGCCAATCGCACTAAAGTCTGCAGTTGTAAAATGATTTTACCTGCATCAGTGGTGTTCATGAAAGTTTCCACAGCTAGCCACACAGTAATTTGTAAAGTTAATGGTGATGGGGGCTCTGTTCTCTGGAAGTTCAAATTCACTTAAAATGGGAGTTCGAGCTCCTGCTTAATTGGCACAACACTGCACTTGTCACTTAAATCCATGCCTATTTGTGTGTATCTCTTGGCATTGTCCCTCAGAGCAGTTGGGCAAAAAATGACATGGAAGCCCTGATGCTATGTACGTAATATATAGTGATATACAATGGTGAGGCTGTCAGATAATGATTTATCTATAGTGCTGTTTGACCTCGGGAACTTCAATGAGTGGCGAAGCCACTTGCGAGGTGTCCGAGGTCAAATGCGTTAAGTGATAAATCATTTATCTGACAGCTCACCATTGTATATTTCATTTATGCAATAGGGATGCTTCTTATCAGTGTGGGAACATTTGGTTTTGACTGTTTATGTTCTTTTTTAAATGGCAATTTCTGGGACTTTCTGGGACTTTTGGTTAACTTTCCTGGTGTATGTCCGCCTACGGGTGGTTGCTATTAAATGAAACACCACTCATTTTGTAGAGAACTTCTTGCTGAACAAATGTCATGGTGACAGTATTCATGCTACCTTTTTGTTTTAAAGTTATTCACATTTGTTTGATGAAAAAGTGAAACAAAAATTTAATTTTATGCTGTTTTTGCTAATTATAAAAAAACTAAAAGGTGTTTATTAATGAAATGCCACTCATTTTGTAGATATTTTCATGCTGAACATTTTTGTGCTCATAGTACCATGCTATCATTTTAGTTTTAAAGTGATTCACATTTGTTTGTCGAAAAGTGAAAAGAAAACTGAATTTTATGCTGTTTTTGCTAATTTTGAAAAAACTAAAAGGTATCACTGAATGAAACACCACTCATTTTGTAGATATTTTATGCTGAACATTTTCGTGCTCACAGTACCATGTTATCATTTTTCATTTTAAAGTTATTTATATTTGTTTGTCTGAAAAGTGAAAAGAAAATAGGATTTTTGCTGTTTTTGCTAATTATAAAAAAACTAAAGGTATCTATAAATGAAACACCACTCATTTTGTAGATATTTTTGTCCAGAACATTTTTCGTGCTCACAGTACTATGCTATCATTTTCGTTTTAAAGTTATTCACATTTGTTTGTCAAAAAGTGAACAAAAAGCTTTGATTGACAGTTTGCATTTATCCCACATATGTGGGATAAATCTAGGGTGGTTAGATTTATTCCACATATGTGGAAATAAATGGATTTATTCAATGGCTTTTGGTCTCACACCTATTGCATAAATAAATATATATATATATGCCAGAATTGAAAAATATTAACATTATCGATTTTCTATTCTTTTGTTTCTCCATTTCTATCATTCATAAAACTTCGATGTCACTTAGCATTTACCGATTTTTAAATAAACCTGGCAAGCATATGTTTATATATATATATATATATATATATATACACACACATAAAACTGAGTGGCTACATTAAGCTTCATGTGAAGATCCAGGCAGTGAACCCCTTTCTGTGTAAAAGACAAACACAGTTACACTGCTATGGAGCCTGTTTGATAAGAGTGTGTGTGCGTGGGTGAGGGGGGGGACAGTGGGGATAGTAACATCAGGTTGCAACTAGCTCATAAAAAGTCAGGTATGTGAAAAAAAAAGCATGCACACCAATATTTGTACTATGCAGCATGCCAGAGACTGAGGGCCGGATATTCAGACTGCGCCAGGCAGGGGCGCAAGCCTGGGCGCAGCACAACTGGGATGTGTCAGGGCGTGGCCTGGACGATATTCAAACGGTGCTGCACCATGGCTCAGCACTGTTGAATATGGCACTGTGTCCACCCGCACTGCACATGGCACAGTGGCACTGCGCCAGTGCCGAAATAACAGAGGAGCGGGGGATGCGCCAGCACAAGCTGTTGAAAGAAGCGCAGGGAAATCAAGTATTTAGCAGGGTATGCAAATGGGGCCATTATGTATGCAAGGTGCAAATGGGCCATTTCATGTCATTATGGCCCCATTTGCATGCAGGTGTGCTGATCCCCATCGCCTTGCACCTTGCCAGGCTGCAGCCGTCGGGGAACAACACCCCCTGCCCCTCAGTGGCAACACGCCCCAACACCCGATCATAGGCTTTGTATAATTGTAAACTCTCTGGTGGACCTGCTGCCCCAGCCCAATCGCAGGCTTAGGAGAAATATACGTATCCCTGTTGGTCCAGTGGACCTGCCCCCCAGCCCGATCATGGGCATAGTAATAATAAAAGTATCCCTGGTGGGCCAGTGGACCAAATCCCAGCCTGATCATGGGCTTAGTAAACCTAAATGTTTCCCTGATGGGCAACAATACGGCAGCTGGCCTGTGGTGTCCCCTGACTTGTTCCTTTTTTTTCGGGCACATCTTTGCACCCCCCTGTGCGGTGCGAGGTGTGTGCATGCATATGTGCCATAAAACCTGGGCTAATATCAGGATGTGCTGCATATGCATGGCACGCCGCACTAATGCGCCACATACATTACTGGTGCACATCAGTGGGTTGGCGCATGGTGCAATACTGTGTGCGCCCATGCCAACCCCTTCAATATCCTGGCCTGAATAAATTTGACAGTCTGTGAACTGCACTTACGAAGCATGTTGTTACTGACACAATACTGGCATGAGCAATGCATCAAACTTTGCACACAGAAAAACTGTATATCTTTTTTTATTACTGTGGAGTCTGAAATATAGTCCAAGTATCCTGAGTGATATGCGCAGGACCGGCAAGCCAACCAGGGACAGTATGGCAGAAGAGGGACATAAGAAACATCGGATGATGATGTTTGGAGTGAGCATTTAATGTGTTCTAAACTAGAAACCAGCAATGGGATTTCAGTTAAAATTTAGTGTTTGAAGTGTGTGTATGGGGGGGGGGGCGTGGAATCACTGCATTGCAAGATGAGGCACTCTGTTCTTGATAATTGAGCTGCACAGTGGTAATCTTAAATTACATCTACAAGGTTTTTGCTTCAGCTTTCATGCAGTTAATGAAGATATCATTTATTTGAAAGGACAAACCCATCAGAAAGTAAAATGAGCTTGTACAAAAGATTGGTTGGAATGGGACATGGTTAAACACTGTTCCATAGTGGTTAAATGTCACTACTTGCATAGATCGATGTCACATGCTACTTTTAAAAAAAAAATTATAAGTGTAACAAGTTCGGACTAAGCTCATAGTTGGTTTACCATAATGTAAACATTTTCTTTTTTTTGTTCGAGATCACTTTACATAACTTTACAGGCAGAGAAATATTTTGTGTATCACTGATATCTCAGAAAACTTATAACAGGTAGCTATCACATATTTAAATACTCTAAAATATTTCTACAATTATCGAAAACATAAAATACAAATGAGCACATCAGTCATGTAAATCTTTCAATAACGTTGCTACCTAAATTATGATCTCGGTTTGCTAAAACAGCAGGGACAGATGAAAAACTTCTTAACGCACGTCAGGCTCGCTCATGAGAGAGAGACATGAATGAGAAAAAGTGCACAAGTAATGTCGGTAATCTGTAACTGCCTCACGCACGTGTAAACAAATACAGCAGAGAGATGGCAAGAGAGCAGCCTGCTTCACAAACAAACTCATAGAGGATAGTGGATGAGCAACAGTGAACAACAACACTGTTGTTCACTTCGAGAGGTTGTTATGACAACCTTGTAAACGTTGAGAGTGAAGCTCGAGACATTTTCGGTTGTCATGAAACCTCAAGAAGTCAAAAACAGTGTTGTTGTTTACTGTTGCCCATCCACTGTCTTTTATAGTGTATGGGCAACAGTAATTTAAAAGCTGAGCTGCCGCTCTTTCAGACTCTTTCTTGTGCTGCGACGCTTTCAGACTTCGCCTACCCCTGCCCCCTGCGAGGAACTGATCCTCGCCACGGTTTCTTTTGGAAAACAACAGCAGGCAACGCTTTTAAAAAAGCTATTACAAAAAAAAGGTATTACTTTTGTAACACTGCCCTGCGCTGTTAAATTTGATTCGCGCGTTCACCACGGTGGCTGATTCTCAGCTAATCACGCAGGCGCAAAGACATTACATCCTTTTATACCATTGATGTGACATACTCACGATGCTACAACAACATCGTGACGTCACATCGATGGTACAACAAGACTAGTAAATGATAGATTTTGAGGGACTACAACGTTCTAACATACACTATACAACAAGAAAAAATAACCTGGTATAAATAAATACAAAAATCACTGAATCATGCTATCGGAATGCAACCTGATACAAAGTAAATAAGACTCGTATCATCAGATTAGAGACATTTAACTTCCAGTACGCATCGTGAGACAATGTCCCTTTAAAATTACATTTTTTAAGTAAAAGAAAAAAGGTTCTTTAGTCAGAGATTCTCGATTTTAACTAAAGCTAACCCGGTTTCTTCACGGTTATACTCGAACTGAGAGGAACCAGGAAAATAATAAATTGTAACCATAAACTAAGATTAAATAACGAAACAATCAGTAGAGGCAGTAAATGAAAACAAAATTTACTTATTTTAGTAATTTGAAGTTTTCTTCATGCAGAAGAAAGTGGATGAGCGAAACTCCGAGCGACCAGACTTTACAGGCGAAGAGAAAAATCTGAAGAGGTTAGAACACAGGCAGTTGGTAGAGACAGTGTTTGAAAGATGCTCACTTGCAAAGTATTCCATCATTTGCATGTGTTCCATCTCTCTGGGCAGTCCAACCCCTCAGGCTGACTGCATAAAGTTAGGAATATATTGTGTATTACTGGGGTTAGAATTTCATTTTCTCATGCAAATTACTAATCCAGTTATAAAATAATAACCAATACAGCTAGAACTGTCAGTGTGGAAAAGATCCATTTGGCAAAGCAAGTTTATTTATACGATGCCCAATCCTGGAGGCTCTGGGTGCCTTAGATAAAAGCAAGCGGCGGAAGGGGGGGGGGAGATACCAGAAAGATTAAATACAATATTGACATGTAAACATTATTTATATAAACACAGTTTTAAAACATAATTTAATAAGAGGCTCTGATTAATCTGGGAAAGCCATGCAAAAGAGGTGAGTCTTTAGACCCCTTTTGAACTCTTCCACTGTTGGGGCCTCTCTGACCGAGATTGGAAATGTGTTCCAGAGGGCTGGACCAGCGATCTCATAAGTTCGGTCACTGGAGGCTTTTAACCTGGCCCTCGGAACTGTCAGGAGGCCCCTGGTGGAGGAGTGGGGGGAGTGGCATGAATATAAGTCCATTGGGGGAGGGAGGTTTGGGGGTTAGGTATCATAAGGGTAAGAATGGTGGGGGTAAGCTGTGAAAAAGGGGGAGAGAAGGAAGGAACAGAGAGGGAAGACAAGGAGGGTAACAGCTGGAGGATAGGTGTGAGGGAACAGTGGAGTATGGTTGGGGGTTAAGGATTTTTGTCACACACGGAAATATTCCAAATTTGACCTTTTAGAAATCAAATTTAAAGATCTCCACAATCACCCATTATTTAGCCATTCTGTTTCCTTACTGTCTTGGCACATATGGGGATCAGCTGAAGATCCAGTTGGAGTTTCATTTTTTGACTAGAGAGAAATGAGAGATCCTTTTTGGCAATCTATGGAGAAGGGAGAGAAGAGAATAAATACATATTATACACATTTTGGACAGGCATACATATTTTCTCAACCAAAACACTGTATTATGCTGTTACTCAGTTTTACATCTTACAAGTACAGTTTCCAGTAAACTTCATCATTTAAATCCCATGATTTGAGTGCCCCAAGTTTATATATCCATCTGGTTTCACAGCACAGAAGCCTCTGCGACCTGTTTCCACCCATCATAGTTTGCTGAATTTGCTCCATGCCCATCCAGGTAGTGCAAGACCGGTCAAACAACAGCACAGATGCAGGATATAAAAGAAACCTTGCACACTTGTGCAGGTAAATGCTTCTATTTTCCCTACCAGTTACAGAATATTCTTACCTTATTATGCACTATATGTTATCACAAACTCTCTCTGCAGATACACAGTCTGGCTCCATCATTGGACACATAGAAACCCCAGGAAAAAGAGGAAGAAACAATCTGGGTTGAAATATTTATGCCCTCTCCCTCTCTCTGTTGTCTTGGTCAAGTGAGGCTGGTGTCACTTCCTGTACCCAGGTTCATCTGACTGGTTGAAACTGTTTCAGGCCTGGAATTTTGGGTGATGCCTACATTGCAATATAATCTGTCATTGGTGTCTCTAGAACCCAACTTCTTTTCGCAGATTATTTAGCATCTGAATGTATGTGTATACATCTCAACCTGCTAGGACCAAAATCAAGGACACTCTCCCCAAAAATTAGGGACAAATGACCAAGATCAGGGATACCATCTTTTATTCAGTGTGGCACTGTGCCATTACATGACATGCACATCATATGATGTTGAACACTGCAACATATGTAAAGTACCTTTAGTTTATGCTTTTTAAATGTCAAATTCAGTTGCATACTACCAAATGGCACAATAAAAAACACAGGCAAATGTTTTGCATGTTTCGGTTGTCATTTCTCTTCATTTACTTACTTGAAACTAAAGTGGAACATGGGCGCTGCTAGAGAAATAATTTTTTTTAGGATCCAGTGTTCAGTTAATTTTTAGGCTTTTAAGGATTCAGTGTTATTAATTTCCAGATGTAACTGAAGAGAAATGTACTGTAGAGGAATGCAGCATGTGTGTGTTTCTCTCTCTCTCTCTTAGCACAGAGTCTCCTTACAGAAACAGATGGGCCTGAGGAATGCCTGGGGAGGGGTATCTTAGCACAACCTGTTTTTTTCTGCTTGCATCAGTTTAACCCTTGCTGTGCCACTGACTGATATATCAGTCAAGAATTCCTACACTTTTAATTCTGTTGGTAACCTAAGGGTTAAACAGGTCTCCTAGGCTTACACTGGCATTCTAAAAATCCAGAAAAGAAGCAAGCAAGTCAGGAGTGCAGAACAGGGAGTCTAAATTTGAGAAATTCCAAAAAAAACCCAAAAAAAAACAGGACAGTTGAGAGGTATGTGTTCGAATGTCAGTGAGACAGACTGTCTCCGATTCCTTTGTGGACTAACAAATGTATCCCTCTTCCAGGGAGCCAATACAATGAAAGGCCACACTTACTTAAGAAACCCTGCTGAGCTATTGAGAATCTACCAAATCGGTCATTTTCTCACTGTACAACTCTGCCTCCTGTCCCCCCCGCTACGGCGGGTACTGGTATTCGTCAAAAATATTTTGAACTACTGTACCAGTAAAACTTGTCTGTGTCATCATATGGTCTTTGTAATTGCCTCTTGATTCATTTCCCCCTGCTTGGGATACATCAATATTGTTCTCAGCATTTTCATCAGCCAGTAGCTCACAACCCGCATATAGCATTTCATTGTCCCTCATGTCTATCAAAAATGACAATTCACCCATATCTTGTTCTGTTCACCCCATTACCTCTTCAGTTACAACAGCAGCTGTTTCTAAGATATCAGTCTCTGCAGCACTTAACTCTGCCCCGAGCCCCTTATGTATATTTATGTTTTTTTGTTAGTAATAAAGTATTTGAAATTGCGTTTCCTGATAAGCTTGACAGCATCTATTTTGTTTTCAAATATATTAGGTCCTAAGCTCAGAAAAAATGAAAGTCCCCATAGCTTCCTCTGCCTTAGATAGTACTCTCCATAAGCTATTGACTATTTGTTTAGCTTCATCCTCTGTAGTCTGCTTTCTTCTTGTTGTCTTCTTCCTCTCCCTCCTCCTCTGCCCCTCGTTATTCTTCTCTTTTTTCTTTCTCTTGCGTTTTTTTTTTTTGCTGCTTTTTTTTGTCCCATGGGGTAGATTTGTTTGTTTTTCTAAGCAATTAACTTTCTTCCTTTAGCTGGTTCCCTGATCCTCTTCACCTGAGCTGTCGGTTTCCTCTGTTGTTTGTTTGTTAGCCCTCCTCTTGTTATGAGCTCATAAAGCTGACCTCCCTTGAGACTGTGACCTTCCTCAACTCAAGCTTATCTTTCTCCCTCAAGTAATACACTCTTTCACCTTATAATCTTGCTTGACTCAGTCTAATTTTCCATGTTTTATTAATACTTTCTTTTTCTGTTTTTCCTATTTGAGTGCCTCAAATTCCCAATCTTTTTTTTTTTAAAGAGAGCAAGGCAAGCTCTTTTCTTATGTCAGCTATCTCATTGAGTACATCAATTTGTTTCTCCTTGTCCTCTTTTATGAGGATTTGCATAAGCAGAGTTGAAAAGTCAATGAGTGACTCTTCCCAGAGGTCCCTGTTCTTAAAATTGTCTAGTCCTTCAGAAGGAAGCACAATCCTCTTGGGGCTCTCTTATTTTTAATATAACACTATAAGGTGATTTTATATTAAAGCTTAATTCCAGCTCCTTTATTAGGAGTTTTTCTAGTTAAAAAAAAAATTCTAAGATTCACTTCACCTTCCACCTTACTAGGTTGAGATCTTGATGCTATTTGGAATACACTTTTTCTTTGTCTTTTTGAACAGTACAGTATTAAAGTCTGTCTCTGTAAGGCAGAAAGGGCACTGTTTCTGTGGTTGACAGTGTTGCTCTTTCAGGCTGCATCTCTCATTATTGTTGCTTCATGCTTCCAAACATAAGTGCCCTTCCTGCTGCAAGCTGCTGAGTAATTATCACCAGAGAAGCCTTAATCCACTGTGAACTCTACTCCTTGTTGACAGCTCTCTTCGTCCATGTTTCAGCAGTAAAATACTTCCTGAAACCATCCACTGCAGATTGTGCATCTGGATTATGCTGGGTGGAGCTCACACAAAGGGTTGCTAGCCCAGCTATGTACAAAATCCACAACAGGTCATAGAGCACACTAACACGGTGGTATTAACAAAGAGTCACAGCAAGTCCAGGTTTGGGGTCACAGTGCTGGATATTGGATTATTCAATTCATGTCAGCCATTCAAAAATTGTATTATAAACAATATCTGACCCATTTTCAAAGTGCAATGCAGTAGCTGTGCAATTCACAGAAATAGGAGGGGCAGAAGAGGAGGGGAGGAAGATAACAGGAGGAGAACCAGGCTACAGAGGAAGCAGCTAAACAAATAATCAACATCTTGTGCAGGGTACTGTCTAATACAGAAGAGTCTATTTTAAAGAGGGGACTATCATTTGTTCTGCACTCAGGACCTAATCGATTTTAAATCAAAATAGATATCTTCAAGCTTATCATGAAGCTCAACTTAAAATACCTTTCTGCTAATAAAAAAATCTACAAATCTACATAAGAGGCCATGGGACTGGAGGCAGAGTAAAGTGCTTGTGAGAATGATGCCTTAGAAACATCTGTTATTACTGAAGAGGTTATAGGGCAAACAGAACAAGATATGGGTGAACAGTCATTTTTGATAGACAATGAAATGCTGTATGCTGGGTGTGAGCTATTGTCTAATGAAAATGGTGAGAACAATACTGATGCATCCCATGCAAGGGGAATGAGTCAAGAGGCAATTACAAAGGGCTGAAGGTCAAGAGGTTTCGACGTAAGTCCCAATTTTTGACCCCAAACCTGGACTTGCCATGACTCTGTTAATACCACTGTGTTAGTGAGCTCCATGACTTGTTGTGGATTCTGTAAGCAGCAAGTGTAGCTGCTCTTGGTGTGAGCTTCCCCAGTGTAATCCGGATGCACGATCTGCAGTGGATGGTTTCAGAAAGTCAATTGGGTCTCTTCCTTCCACATTCTCTGGTTTATCAAAGATGCAGATGTGGCTGTGGCTGTTTTCTAAGCTCCTGATTGTCATTCTGTCCAAGAGCTGCTTGCAGTTGCTGTTCTACCAGGCCTGACCAATCCTCTAGGGCACTCACTCAACTTGCCACCTTTACTGTTCTAGTTTCTACTGACAGTTTCACTGGGGAATAGGTCTCCCACGGTGACATTAACTCTCTGGTAATGCTGCTCATGAACAAATTGATCTCTAGCAGCTCCCACAGGTTATGGCTACTTTCCGACTCTGGGCACACCTCCACCATCTTCATCAGTACTACTGATTCACTGCTTGAAGACAGTGACAGCTTGTGCTTCTTTTGATAGGAATTTTCCTTCTTTGGATAGGGTTTCATGCGCTGCAGGTATTTCACTATATTTTCTGGCTATTCAGCTTTTTCCTGATGATTCTGGGAGGGAAGATTACCTCAGCTTGTCCACCCCCATGATGGAGGTGCCTTGATGGAGCTACTAAGCTGCTCTCAGCTTGGCCACATCATGTGACCCCCATTTCCAATTATGTTAAAAAGGAAATGCAAGGTTTATGCTCTCTTCAGTAAGGATATATGTAGTAAAACATAACCCTTGTCCTTCACAGATCAGTTTGTCCTAATGCTATTCAGAAGCTGAGATCATAGCCCCCTGCATGTGACATCCCAGTCTGTTGCTATGGGACTGCTTATAATGTCACAAGCATGGGATTATGATCTTAGCTCCTGGATGACAACAGGATAAATTGGTCTATCAAGGTCAATTTTGATGCATATACCCCGTTTTTTTTTTTTAAATAGAATGATTTGAAATTCAATTTTTAATTTTGGATTTCTGTATATTTGGGATTTGCTGATCCCCATCTGTGACTATTGTACTGGTTACCAGAGCACCTCTTCAAGAGTAATTTTTTCACTGATGAAGGATATGGAAGTTGTAACTGATGTTATGGAATGAAGTCCACAGTCCTAATGCTAGGACCTAGATTGTTTGAAACAGAATGACATCGCTGATCTTGATAGTCAAGTGATCAATAGTAGATTTAAAGGGTATTAGCAGTGAGGTTGTTCAGTAGACTGAAGTCAGTGCTTTGAGACTACCTGAGATTTATTGATCAACCTTGAAAACTAGAGGCTCAACCTTCACTAAGAACAGAAGTGAAGTCAGGTGCATAATTTATTCTGGAAGTGTATTTATAAGGCTTAGAGCTGTTTTTTTTTTAAAAGAGGCTTGAGGTCAGAATGTTGATGGTTGGCTTTCAGTATTTAATAATGTTCAGAAAGGTCTGGCGTGCAAAGGAGGATGTGGAGCACTTACACAAGATGTTACTGGAATAGTTGAGGTGTGGTGGGATGAAGTGATTAACCTGAGTTTTAGGTAGAGTGGGTGGAGAAGGGTGTCATGATACAGTATCCAAAAGGTACATGGAGTCAATCTGCAGCACACAGTTGCACAAATGGGTGTTTGTACACAACAGCAGCTATATATATTTATCTTTAAATTCATGACTAAGACTTTGTACTACTCTGATGCAAACAGTGACACCGCACAAAACAGTTGGTCCCATCCATTCTGTGTATTAATTTTGTTAAATAATTTTAAGCAGAAAAAGTCACATAAAATACATAATCTTATCATCAGCAAGTTTGGAATAAGGGGCTTAATTCTAAAGCAATGGAGGGATCCCCCCCCCTCCCAAAGTGCACCGTTGTATGGCTGTAGACTGGAACCTCCCAGCTGTGTCTTCGGCTAGAAGCAGGGACATCCTGGACTCCCTTGCAGGGAGTATTCTTAAGGCAATTAGTCAGTGAACCCATTCATGATGGGGGCAATACTGGACCTGGTACTTGTGGCGAACTACCCCACTGCTAGTCCTTACTTGTAGATATATTTCTGTTGTATATATTTTTTGTGTAATTCTCTGTATATTTACATTCCACAAAATACCAGTGTTAACTCAAGGGGACAGAAAAGACTGGATTTTTTTTTTTTTTTTTTTAAAGGTTCTGACCTTTTTTGACCTGGAAGGCCAACTTGCTTGCCAGGAATCTGACAAGTTATTGTCAAAGACTTTGGGGATAATTGATTAAAGGAGTATTTGCAATGGTTAACTGACCAAGGGAAACAGAAGTGAGCAAAATGTTCAGGAGATAGCCTTTTTGACTTCAAAACGCAGGATGCTGTGTTCCAAGGTATTGCCTTTGATGAGATGAAAGGAAAAAAACAGGAAACTTCCTTCTAACAGACCTGTGTTACATTGTAATATCAGGTGTCATAAATGTAGGCTGGGTAACATCGCCAGGTGGCAGAACATTGTGTTAGGGAAGTGTAACAGTGACACCCAGGTGGCCTAAAATGGAAGGGCCAGCCTCTATCCACAGATAGGTATATAAATAGCCCCAGCTCAGGGCATTTAGACACACATTTTCATCTGGACACTCTGCTTGACAGACACCAGAAGCCAAACTGCTGAGACCCAGTGTGGCTGCCAAGGACTAATAGAAAGACTGCAATATTTTGCAAATCAGCGATTCTCTAGACTTTGAAATCTTCATACCCAAGGAAGACTTAGCTAACATGTTTAATGCATGTTTCTGTATATTTTTTCCCATTCTGTTTCTTATACTGTAACCTAAATAAGTTTACGTTCTCTTTTAGTTGTAATTGCATTTAAGTATGTTAATAAAACATTTGTTTTCCTAAAGAAATTCTGCCTGTGAGAAAGTCATAGTCGTGCTTGGATTGGGAGGACAGTATTAATCTGTGAAAAAGTACAGTTACATAAGAACTTACCGTAACAGTAGATCTTCAAGAACAGTTCTTGCAGCAGGTTACATCATTAGGACTGAAGCCGGCAGGTGACAGGATCCCCACGAAAATTTTCTAGCTAGCAGTCTTCAGCAGAGACCGCCTCTGACGTCGGGCGTAGTACAAAAGGAGGCTGTCCCCCTATAATCCTCAGTTCTTCCGCCGGAGACTCCCGGCCACTGGATGACATCAGAAGGGGAGACCAAGGATCAGCCATCAGATGGCAAAACAAGGAAATAGGAATGTCCCATCTAATGAGATGGGTGCTTGACTATGACCTACCTCCAGCGGGGATGGTGGGAGGGAAAGTACCTGCTGCAAGAGATGTTCTCGAAGATCTACTGTTATGGTAAGTTCTTACGTAACTGTACTATCTTACTTCAAGATACAGCTCTTGCAGCAGGTTACACCATTAGGACTGATTTCCAAGCAGTAATGGCAATCATGCACCATCGGGAGGAGGAAAGGTAGAGACCTTGAGATAACTCAAGCCTAGGACAGAAGTCCCTGAAGGACAGCTAGACCAAACCCCGCTCTTCGCCTTGCTGCAATGTCCAGACTGTAATGCCTGATAAAGGTATGCATAGATCTCCAAGTAGCTGCAGCGCAAATAGCTGAGGTGGAGATGTTCTTCAATGCAGCAAAGGAAGTAGCCACCCCTCTAGTGGAATGACCCTTGACCGCGCCCGGTAAGGGTTTATTGCACTTCTCATCACAGAAAGTAATGCACTGGATGAGCCACCTGGATAATGACTGCTTGGAGACAGGAGCTCCCTTCATCCTGTAGGCAAAGGAGACAAAAAGTTGGTCCGACGTTCGGTGCCGTTTGGTTCTGGTCAGGTAGTATCTGAGGCACCTGTGCACATCTAAGGTGTGCAGAAGGGCTTCTCCTCGATTAGAGTATTTTGGAAAATACACTGGTAGATCGATGTCCTGATTAAGAGTGAGAGCTGAGACCATCTTAGGCAAAAAGTTTGGGTTTGTCCTTAGGGATACCCTGTCCTGGTGGAAAACCAAATAAGGCTCTTTGCACATAAGAGCATGCATTTCTGAAATTCTTCTGGCAGAAGTAACTGCAACTACAGACAGTTGGTGAGACCAGATCTGGAGTACTGTGTGTAGTTTTGGAGACCTCATCTACGCAAGGACATAGACAGGATGGAAGCAGTCCAGAGGAGGGCAACTAAAATGGTGCAGGGTCTGCAGCAGAAACCATATGAAGAGAGACTGAGAGAGAGCTTAATATGTACACTCTTGATGAAATGAGGGACCGGGGGACATAACAGAAACGTTCAAGTACCTCAAGGGAATCAACAAAGTCCAGGAGGGTAGCATCTTTCAGAAAAAGAGATGTGTAAGAACAAGGGGGCACAATTTAAAGATAGAGGGGGGACGGCTCAGGGGTAATGCGAGGAAATTTTTTTTCCACGGAGAGAGTGGTGGGTACATGGAACAGCCTTCCTGAGGAGGTCGTTGGGTCTAAAACAGTGGGTGATTCAAACATGCATGGGACAGACACAAGGCAATTATAGTGGGGGGTTACAGAAAGTAGGCTGTTGGTTAACTAGAATCTGCAGCTTATCCAGTAGATAGGGAAATGGGCAGACTGGTTGGGCCAAGTGGTCCTTAGCTGCTGTCAAAGTCTATGTTTCTATGCAACTAAAAATAACATGTTCCAAGACAGAAAACGTAGAGGCTGGTTCAAAAGGTGGCAGCGTGAGCTGCTCCAGGACAAAGGGTAAATCCCATGGAGGGACTGGATCCTTAATTGGAGGCCTAAGATGGAGGACGCCCCTCAAAAAGGCATGAGTAGAGTCCAGCTGGGACACAGTCTGATGGCCTATGGGGGCATGGTAGGCTGAAATGGCACAAAGGTGCACTTTAATCGAGGAGTACGCCAGGCCGGAGTGGAAAAGGGAAAGCAGGTAGTCCAGTACCAGCTTTTCTGGACAGTCCAAAGGTGGAGAGCCACATGCCTGAGCCTACAAGCAGAACCTGTGCCATTTCATGGCATAGGCTGTGTGGGTAGCCGGTTTTCTGGTGGCAGAGAGCACATCTGCCACTTCGTGCGAGACCCTGTATCACATCATGGCTATGTCTCTAGGAGCCAACCGTGCAGGTTCAGTGAACATAGGTCCGGATGGACTAAGGAACCTGCCTTCTGAGACAGTGGATGGGAGCTGATTGGCAAAGGTATTGGAGGTTCCCAGGATAGCTGGTGCAAGAGAGGGAACCAGATCTGTCTGGGCCAAAAGGGTGCGATCAGGATGAGCATCGCTTGCTCCCTGTGGAGTTTTAAAAGAACTCTCTGGATCAATGGGAAAGGAGGAAAGGCATAGAGGAATCTGCCCGCCCAGGAGAGGGACAACGCGTCTCTCCAGAAAACACCAGGCCCTGGATCTAGCGAGCAAAAATTGGGCAGTTTTGCGTTGGATGGGCACGCAAAAAGGTCTAGTTCTGGAGTACCCCATCTGTGAAACAGATCCTCTGCCACCTCCTGCAGTAGCTCCCATTCATGGACTCTGGCCTGAGAGTGGCTCAGGCTGTCTGCGATGATGTTGTCTGCTCCGGGAATATGAACTGCAATAAGGTTTGTGCCGTGTTGCAAGACCCAGTCCCACACTCTCATGGCCTCTCTGCAAAGCAGGTAGGAGTGGGTGCTTCCTTGTTTGTTGAGGTAATACATCACCACGGAATTGCCTGTTTGTAACAGAAGAGTACCCGGTGGAATCTCCAACTGGAAGGCCTGCATAGTGTAAAGGACTGCCCTCATTTCTAGTATATTTATGTGGAGATGAGACTCCTGAGCTGTCCACAGGCCCTGAGACCGAACACCATTGAGGTGTGCTCCCCACCCGAGCCCTGAGGCACCTGTGGAGAGAGTCACAGTCGGGGATGGTGCTGTGAAGGGGACTTCCGCCAAGAGGTTCCCTGGATGTAGCCATCATTGCCAATCTCGAATTATGGTCTGCGTGATTCGGATTGGATGCTGCAGATGGTCTTGCCTTTGGTCCCACTGTACCCATAACATCCACTGGGTTACCCGCATGTGGAGATGGGCTAGCGGGACTGTAGCAATGGCCGCAGCCATGTGTCTGAGCAGGCAAAGGACCAGTCTGGCTAGGACGGTCTTCTTCACCAACAACTCCCTGATGAAGGATCTGATGTGTTCCACTCTATCCGTGGGAAGGAAAGCTTTCCCTCTGATGGTGTCCAGAACTGCTCCGATAAACTGCAGCTTCTGGGATGGAACCAGGCATGACTTCTCATAATTGATGAGAATGCCCAGAGTCTCGAACACGGACTGGATACAGTGGATGGCAGCCATCAAGGGCTCCCGGGAGGGCACCATGAGAAGCCAGTCGTCCAGGTATGGGAACACGTAGTGGCCCTTTCTCCTCAGAGACGCGGCTATGACCGCTATGCACTTCATGAACACCCAAGGTGTCGATGACAACCCGAAGGGAAGAGCTCGGAACTGATAATGGTGGCCCTGAAACTCGAAGCGCAGGAACCTCCGGTGCACCTGAGCAATGGGAATGTGCAGGTAGGCATCCTGCATGTCCAATGATGCCAGAAAGGTGCCTTGCTTCAGCATGGGAATTAGGCCCGGGAGGGTCACCACGTGGAAGCGCTTGTAAGCGACTAAAAGGTTGAGGTCACTGAGGTCCAGTATTGGACGGAGGTCCCCTGTTTTCTTTGGAATCAGGAAGAAGTGAGAATAGTACCCTAGTCTTCTCTGGTTCCTTGTTACGCGCTCTAAGGCTTCCTTTTCCAGAAGCACGAGCACTTCCTGCTGTATGAGCAGGGCATGCTGACCCGAATAACGGGAGAGCAGGGGAGGTCTTGTAGGTGGGCTGCCTACAAACTCTATGTAATGGCCCTTTTTGACCAGCTGTAGGACCCATCTGTCAGTGGTGATTGATTGCCACCCTGGAAGGTGGCATGTGATGTGACCCCTGACTTTCTATTCCTGTTGATCCTGAGGAGGGGCGGGGGTCGGGAAGGAGTCATGCTGTGGCAGCGTTTGTCCCTGCGGGCTGGGCCGACTTTGAGAATCGTTGGCCTCTGCCTGGGGACAACTTGGCCTGGGCCTTGTGAGAGGAAGTGCCTCTCTGCTGCTGGCCGAAACGTTGCTGTTGTCTTTGTAGCCAGCCGCGAAAACGGCTCCTGTTCCTACGAAAGGAACTAGGCCTAGACCTGTACATAGCTTATACAGATCGGACTGCCTTCCCTGCGTCCTGGAGTTTGGTGATCACTCTCTCAGAGGCTTCGCCAAACAGGACCTCGCCGTTATATGGGATGTCTAGAATGTTTTTCTGGACGTCCGGGGTAAATCCGGAGACACGGAGCCAGGAGTGTTTCCAGAGACAAACGCCTGAGGCTGCAGCTCTGGCTGAAGAGTCCGCAGAATCATATGTGGCTCTGAGCACTTGGGTCCCCACATCTGAACCCGTGTGGAGGAGTTTTAAGAGCTCCACTTTCTGGTCGCCATCGGGCAGCTTCTTAATCAGGTCCTGATCCTGTTCCCACAGGGCATTCTGGAACTGAACCATATGGGTCAGATAGTTCAGTGACCTGATGGCACAAGTAGCAGCTGCATAAGTGCACCTTCCCCGGGCATCCAATTGCTTGGGCTCCTGGTCCAGTGGCTGGGTGATCATATGCTGAGGTCTCTGAGACCAGTCATGTGAAGCAGTGATGACCAGGGAATCAGCCAGAGGGTGGTTTGCCAAATATTGGTCCTCCCTAGGGGCCTTGTATAGGTGGTCAGCCTTCTTTGGCACCGTGGGAGTGGAATCCGGACATTTCCATGCAGCCTTGGTGACGTCCGTGAAGGTATCTACCAAGGGCAGCACTACCACAAGCTTCGGGTCTGTTTGCCAAAGGTAGCGGGAAAGGCATTGTCACTCGGGGTCAAGCTCCTCAGCATCCCACCCCATGTTCTCCTGGATGTGCCTCATGATCTCCACAAAGGAGGGATCATCCGGAAGGGACCTGGGTAGGTCGTGTGGGTCAGGAGAGGGAATGCTGAGAGGAGAAGGTGACCTGGAATCCTCCCCCGACGGAGTGTACCGGCATCGTTTGGGTCTCTTGGAGCTGGGTGACCCTGAGGGGGATCTGGAGGGAGGCCTTCTCCTGTCGGAAGATCTACCCCTAGGAGGTGGCGTTTACTCCTTGGGGGATGGAGGTCGTCCAATGGGCTCCTTAGGTGGTGGAGGAGGGGGCGAAGGCGGTAAAGGAGTAGCAGGTGTAGTAGGAGGACAATGTGCGGGGACCACATCCTTCTTGATGGTGTCCCACCAAAAGGTAAAAAGCTTCTTTACCTCTGCAAGGTTCATACCCGACGACGGGCCTGCGTCGTGCGTCGGGTCCCTGGGGGTCTCCTGCTCTGGGGAGGGTTCCCTTGGGAGCCCAGCATCCTCGATATTGCCCGCCTGGTCTTTGGGCTGTCTGGCGTCCTCCTCTGTAGAATCCCTCTGACCGGCGTCCGCCGGCAACGGGGATGTGGTCTTCCACTCCTGGGTAGCCGACATCTTCGAATGCGAATGTCTGGCCGGTGATGGGTGTCGTTGGCTCCTGTGAGTGCTGAGGATGCTTGGCCGACATCAGGTCCGATGTCCGTTTGAGGGACGTCAGGTCCTTAGTCTTGCGGGGTGCCGGATCCGGACCTCGGGGTGGCTGGGAGACTGACCTGGAGTCAGTATCCCAGCGATGGGAGGAAGATTTGTGGTGCCCATCCGACTTAGACGAGGCCTTGGAAGGTGTTGAGGAGGCTGAGGGCCTCGAAGTCTTCAGAGGCTGGAGCGAAGAACCACTAGAGGACCTGACCTGGACCGGGGGAGGTTGCGACCGAGCCCTGGAGGGAGAGCGGTCCAATTTAGAGCCAGAGCTCCGGGAGTCTGAGGCCCGTGCAGAAGACCTGGACCTCGCCTTTTTCCGGTGTTTATGGGATTTGCTTGAAGGTTCTCCCCAGGAGGAAGGTTCCTGGTCCATGCTTTTCAGCTTCTCTTCGAGGAGAAATGCTTTAAGTGCCTTCTGATGGCAGATCCTGGTGCGGCTGTTAAAACTCTGGCAAAAGGAGCAGGCCTTGGTGTCATGGTCCGGGCCTAGGCAGCGCATGCAGGATTAATGGGGATCCTTGAAGGGGATCTGTTTGCCACAGGCGCATTTTGAGTGGTGACCCTCTAAAGCTGGAGTTGGAGAGGACATCAGTTGATCAGAGCCAAAAAAGGGACGAAATTCGTCATAGTTCAGTAGTCTCAAGCTGGAAAGGAGACCGAGAGGCAGATACTGGCGAGTCAACAGTGGGAAAAGAACTGAGGATTATGGGGGGACCGTCTCCTTATGTACTACGCCCGACGTCGGGGGTGGGACCGACATCGGAGGCGGTCCCCGCTGAAGACTGCTACCTAGAAAATTTCCGTGGGGTCTTGGCGCCTGCCGGCTTCAGTCCTAATGGTGTAGCCTGCTGCAAGAGCTGTATCTCGAAGTAAGATCTGTTAATTGCTTAGAGGTGCTACCATAAGCAACCAAATTGAGAAAAGGATCTGTAAGGGATGTCTGGAAGGGTAGGGAGAATACCAGAGTCTACAAAGATTTTGAACCAGGCTGTTGTATGTCCTGTAGGGAGAAGGCCAAATCATTTTTTTTTTTTTAAATAACATCTCTTTTTTCTGCCTTACTGCACTGACTACTGGCGGGGGCATCCAGCCACTGGCTCTGCCCGCCAGGAGAGCACCAGGCTCACTCACATGATGGGGGATCCAATACAGTCATCGCCAGGCCACTGGAGGGCCTCCCCATACCCTGCACAGCCGGCCTGGCCCTGGATCCCCAGTGCGATTCCACGAGAGTCCTCCCAGTGAGGCAGGGCATGGCCATCACACTGGAAAAGTCACGCCCAGCCATTTTCCACCTGATTATGCCCTCTGGAGCACAGACATGCAATGATGTCCAGGCACAGTGTGCCGACATCCGCCATGCTCCCCCCTGATGCACACCAGCATGTCATGCCCCCGGGCATCCCCACAGGCCACTACAGCATGGTGGATTTCCCAAGGCCTCCCCAGGATCAGGAGAGCAGTCTATGGATGCTCAATTCTGATCCTCCCCTGCTGACCCACTGACTACCCCAGTCCATTCCCAAGCCCGGGTCACTGGTGTGGTGTGAGGTGTGGCATCCAGCACCTCAACCCTCAGTACCACCAGGCCAGCTCCCAAATCAGGTTTTTATACTCCTACCCTAAAGAGATTATGATACCTGTGTCTTCCTCCTGTGTGTAATAGCCAAGAAAAGATTCATATTTGGCCACAAGACTCAAGAGTGGTATTGAGCTCAGTGAGCCTGACCCCCAGGAGTGGGTTCATGACAGTACTCACTAACAGGGACAGTGTAGTAAACATCAAGGTAGGAAGCCACCTGGGGAAACAGTGCTCACTCTACAGTGTGGTTCAATATAAGGATGGCTGCAGAATTGAAGAATTTCTGAAGGGCAGATATTAAAAAGATGGATGAATGCCTCAGGGATGACCTAGCAGGAGGAATAACCTGGGTGGAGTGGAGGAACAGTGGACGAAGCTAAAATGGGGACCACAGGGAAGGCAGCAAACCTCTGCATCAAGCAAGTAAGCAAAAGCAAAAGGAAAAGGAGTCCGCTATGGTTCTTGAAAGAGGTGGTGGAAAAAGTATAGGCTAAAACGGTAGCATTCAGAAGGTAAAAGGAGATGCAGAGGGAGGAGGCTAGGAAGGTGTATCAGGGAAAACAGAGGGAAGCAGGGAAAGCAGTAAGAAGTGTGAAGGTGCAAACTGAAGAGAGAATACCCCAGACAGGCACAAAGGGGGACAAGTAATTTTTTAGGTATGTAAGTAAAAGGAGTAAGATCAGGGGTGGGATTGTAAAATTAAAAAGAGGAGGAGGGAACTGTGCAGAGGGGAACCAGGAAAAGGCAGACATCCTGAACAAATACTGTACTTTTGTTCAGTGTTCACAAAGGAAAGATAAGGGAAGGGGACACAAGAAAAGTAACAGAAGCACTGTAGGGAGGGAGGTGGATACTAGTCCATTTTTGGTGGACAGAGTCCTGAAGGGACTTGTAAATTTGAAAGTGGACAAAGCAGTAGGAAGAGGCTAGTAATTACAGGCTAGTCAGCCTGACATCAGTGGTGGAAAAGTTAATGGAGTTACTGCAGAAGGAAAGGATTGTGGAATATCTTGAATCCAATTGGTTACAAGACCTGAGGCAGCACAGATTCACGGTGTGGGGGGGGCATGTAAAACAAATCTGATACATTGCTTTGACTGGATGACTAAGGTTTTTGATCAGGGTGGAGCAGTGGACATGGCCTACCCAGATTTCAGTAAGACTTCTGACACCGTTCCACATAGGAGGCTAGTACACAAGCTGGGTAGCTTAGGAGTGGGTCCAAAAGTGGTAAACTGGGTGAGAAATTGGTTAGGGGATAGGTGGCAGAAGGTGGTGGTAAACAGAGTTCACTCAGAGGAAGGGAGAGTGACCAGTGGTGTGCCTCAGGGATCCATGCTGCGACTAGTCCTCTTTAATGTCTTTATAAATGACATTGCAGGGAACCTGGAAGGGAAGGTCTGCCTCTTTGTGGAGGACATCAGAATCTGCAATAGGGTGGACACTCCATGGGTGGTGGTGGTGGAAAGGATAAGCAGAGACCTGAGAAAAATGATGAGTGGTCAAGGGTATGGCAGCTGGGTTTCAGCACAAAAAAGTACAAAGTAATGCCCTTGGAACACAGAAACTTAGGGGCACAGTACAACATGGGAGTTGTGGTACTGATGACCACCAAGCAGGAAAGAGACCTGGGGGTAATCATACTGGATGACCTAAAGGTGGTCAGGTAGTGCGACAAGGCAGTTGGGAGGGCTAGTGGGATGCTGGGGTGTGTAAGGAGGGCTATCACCAGCAGAAAGAGGGAGGTAGAATTGCCTCTGTAAAGTCTGTATAGATGTAGGAGAGACTCAAGGATCTAAATATGTAAACCCTGGAAGAGAAGAGGCAGGGGGGAATAAGATCGAGACCTTTAAATACCTCAAGGGGGGTAAATAAGGTTCAGGAGGGAAGAATTTTTCAGACAAAAAGGTGCTCAAGGACAAGGGGGAATGATAAGAAACTGGAGGGGGTAGATTCAGAAGAGATATGAGGTAGTACTTCTTCACAGAAAGAGTGGTGGATTCCTGAAACATTCTTTCAGCAGAGGTGGTGGAGGTGAAAACAAATGTGGTGTTCAAGAATGCATTGGATAGGCATAAGGGAATCTTAGGGAAAGTGATGGGGGGGGGTGAATGGGCAGAGATCAAGTAGGATCTGTGGTGACACTACAGACAGAGAAAAATGGGCAGACTAGGTGGGCCAAGTGGTCCTTATCTGCCAGCAAATTTTATGTTTTACCAAAAGCACCCTCCACAAAAGCTGGCATGTCACATGGGGATGGAGTCCCCCATTTGACACTGGCATAATGCAACTCACTGATCCAGATATTAGTGGGAGCAAAAAGAGTTTCTACCCACTAACATGCATGCATGTGCCTGCTGTAAGGCTCTTGAGGGCACAGACAAACTCCATTGCAGGACATCTATTGAAGTCACCATCTTAATCCTTTTGCTTCGTACATCACTAAAGCATAACAATATATAGTCCGTGGACAACAGCCAATCTGCCATCCCTTGACTTTCTGGTAAGGTGAGCCAGACATACTATACTCTTCTCCTTTATACAAAACTTAGTCTAGAAAACATTAACATCCTAACTTCAGGCCAGAGTAGATTGTTCAGTACCCCCATACAAGTTCTGAGCATTCTTCTACCCCGCTGAGAGATTTCTTTTTTTACTACCTACAGTTATATAAACACAGCAGTAACATCATCCTAGTACACCACAGCTAGTAAAATTTAAACGTCACAGTGCTGTGGTGCTCTACTGTGATGTGTGGGATATTTCCGGTCTGAAATGACAACTACTGCAGGTGGAGGGATACAATCTTGTGGAGATGTAGCAGGAACTTCTGGATTTCCCATTGTCTTACCAGGTGGATGACCACAAGCAAAGTCCTCAGCATCACTTCACCTTCTGAAATTACATTATCAACTGGACTGGAAGATGATAACATTTATAAGAGCAACTGATCCACATGAATCTAATATTGGCCCATATGTATTCCATATTTCAATGTTCAGTCTCAAGCATAGTATCTGGAACTCATACATGTTTGGGATTCTGAATGTCTGGAACAGTCACCCACCCTCGCCCCTGGATATAAACATAGAAATTTACAGATTGAGCAGACGAGATGAACTGTGAGTCTTGTTCTGTTCCTATGTAAGTTCCCACCAATCGTGCACTGGCTGGTGCTATGCGAGGCTGTAATCTGATAGTTCCACTTGCTTTGCTTTATTGTCCCATTTGCTCCTTCCCCCACCAACCACATGTGTCTATCCCACCTCATCTTGAAGCTTGTAATCAGTGTTGGGTAAGTTACTTTTTCTATTACTATTGGAAACTTGTTCCAGAAAGCTCTGTACAGTCACTAGCAAGGATGGAGAAGTACTGGAAAAAGTAATACACCTTACAGTTACAATTACTTATGACTTTTTATACAAAAGTAATATGTAACTCTGATTACATTTATTTGAAAGTAACTAGTAACTAACCTATTACTTTCAAATAAGTGGCACCTGTTATTTATTATTTTTGTATTGTTTTTGTATAAAAAGAAAACAGTAACTGTAGTTGGCAGGGGTATTACTTTTTCTAGTACTTCTCCATCCTTGTTAGTGACTGCACAGAGCTTCCTGGATCAAGTTTCTAAAACAAATAAAAAATAATAGAAAAAGTAACTTACCCAACACTACTTGTAATCATCTTGACATTGATCAACTCCCGTTAGGCAGTTCCATTTCTCCACCATGCTTTCTATGAAGAACTATTTCCTTACAGCCCTCCTAATCTTTCCCCCGCCAGTTTAAATGCCCCCTTGTAATGAGACCCTCATTATGCTTAAACAGTTGCTGGCAGTACACCCTACGTACCCCCTTCAGATACCAGACAGTTTCAATCCTGTTCCCTCCCCACCCCTTCCTGGCTTCCGGGAGTACATTAAGCTCAGTCAATATTTCTTTATCAGTCCTCGTGTGCTGCCCATGTATCATTTTGGTCATCATCCTCTGGATCAACTCCTGCTTCCTTGTTCTTTTATAGGTGAGGATTCCAAAACTGCACACAATGCTCCAGGTGTTGCCTCACCAAGTACCTATAACTTGAAAAGACCCTGTTTATGCACCCCAGCATACTGTTAGCCATCCCATATGCTTTGTTACATTGGTTCGAGGGCTTGAGGCTGTCACTTATAATTCCTAGGTCCCTTTCTTATGAGGCATGTTCTAGACTCCCCCCCCTCAAAAAAAAATCCAATATTTGGTATTCGAGTTCACTTTCCCCAAGTTCATAACTTTGCACTTTTGGCAATAAACTGAAGTTGCAAAGTCTTGGCCTACCATTTCAATTTCTCCAGATCCCCTTCAAATCCTATACACCCCCCCCACTATCCGCCCTGCAAAATATCTTAGTGTAACATCCCTGTAGGGTGGATGCCCCACCCAACTGCCTTAGGGTGCGAGACGCCATTACCTTACACTGCCACCAGGCTGCTGTCAATGTTTGCAGTGGCTCTTGGGTTCTCACTCAGCAGTGAGGGGGTTCATACCCAACAGAAAAGAAATGTGCAGTGCCCCCATCCAAGAAATATTAAAGTGAGCTAGATGTCATAACAGTATAACCCCTTGGCTGTCATACCCCCAACTCCCCACTGTATTCACACCCTACAGAAATGCAGTTTCCCCTGACTAGCATGTACAGGAAAAAATTAAAACAAATTTGTTTTATTTAACAATGGAAGAAGGGTTAGAGCAAACCAAACCAGCACCTGTGCCCAGGTTAAGTGCCCCTCTAGGCAGGATCTCAACTACCACCCACACATGGGCTGCAGTTATTTAAACCCTGAGAGGGCACAGCACAAATGCAAATACCACAGCTGCCAATAACAAAACCTGACAAGGCGCAGCAACACTTTTCCCACCCTCATGCCATAATACAGCTGAATCATCCCTCCTCTACTAAAAGCCGCTAACCTCTCCCACCTGGTACCATGATTTAAACACAGTGGGAGTTCCTTTATGGCAGTCCCTGGGTACCCAGTGTTGCAATGTTGTAGATGCAACAATATTGCCACAGTTTGGTGGGGACTGGTACACATAAATTGATATACAACTTTTTATTTCTCCAAACGCCAAAGACCATGCACTTCCTTAAATGGAATTTTAACCCTCTAAAAGTGAGATATTTGTAATCCAACTTGCAAACAAAACTTCCATCACCTGTAGTCTCCTGAGGGACGGCAAGCCCCGAGGTTACTCATGGTTCCCCCAATAGATGGCTTAGATTTTCTCTGCAGGCCACTCTGATCCACCATGGTACCTCTGATTCTAGCTAGCTCAATTATTGGGCCTTCTATACCTCTCGCAGGGGATGGCTTCTCTGTTGTCAGTGGGCCTGGTCACAGCTCTCTCTCACGACTGCAGAGGCCACAGACAAACCCACACACATCTTGGCTTCCAAACCCTTAGGCCGGTGGAAGCCCAACACCTGTCTGCAGTGCCTGCTATGGAACTTGTATCAGCAGCCTGAAGTCAGATAGTTGCTCCACACTGGCTCTTCTGCATTGTAAATGTTCTAGCTGGCATGCAGGTGTTGCTCTCTTCCTTCTTGCAAAGGCCCCTTGTCATGTGGCATTACTCAGGGTTTGGTCTTGTCATCAATGTTGTTTGCTATGCACATGCTGCCCTTGGGAGAGCTCATTAGGAAGTACAGTCTGGGTTTTCATTTCTATGTGGATGACACCCAGCTGTATTTTTCCTTTGCCCCGGAACATCGAATGCTGTGGAAGTGCTAAATGCATGTCTTGCTGAGATCAACGAATGGATGGCTCCAGCTGGTTGCGACTGAACCCCAATAAGACAGAGGTGCTGGTTGCAGAGTTGAACAGAGGGCATGATAGGATGGCCCCAGGAGCAGAAACAGGCTTGTTCCTGGGATCTGTGCCTTTGAAGGCCTTCTCTAGGGTGCGAGATCTTGGTGTGACCATTGACAATGGATTGACATTTGAAGCCCAGGTGTCGTCTGTTGTCCAGACCAGCTTTCATCATCTTAGGAATATCACCAGAATCAAGCTCCTAGTTCTGCCCATGGACCTCCCCACCTTGGTACATACCTTTGTGACATCAAGGCTTGACTACTGTAATGCGCTCTACCTCTGTGTCTCTGGAGGTATCCGCCCCAGGCTGCAGCTAGTGCAGAATGCAGCTGCCAGGTTGCTGAAGGGGCAGTCAAAATACTGCCTCATCACCTCGGAAATACGTGAACTGCACTGGCTGCAGGTCAGGTGGACGATCCTCTTTAAGGTGGGATTGCTCACCTTTAAGGCCCTACACGGACTGGGCCTTGGTTACCTGTCTGATCTTCTGTCACCCGCAGCCTCAACCTACTCTTTCCGCTCCTCAAGGGGCCTGCTAGCGATTCCCAGGACAAGGTTGAAAACTGCCGGCAATAGAGCATTTAGTGTCGCTGGCTCCATCCTATGGGATTCGCTTCCACCGTCTGTATGGGAGGCTCCTTCGGTGGAGGTATTCAAGGCCCGCCTCAAGACCCATCTGTTTAATCAAGCCTTCCCAGACACTGTACATTAGACACTAAATTAGATCTCAGCTCTGGGATAGCCCGTTTTAGCTACTGTTTTAGTTTGGACCTTATTTATTTAATTGCATGTTTTGTTATTTATTGCTGATTATTTTATTGGATAGTTGCTCTGATGTGTACGGTGCCCAGAGCCTCCGGGATAGAGCGCCTAGACAAATAAAATTTACCTTACCTTCTTTGTAACTCAACAGCTTAATGATTTTTTTTCCCCCCTAGGCCCAAGACCCAATGTGGCACAGCTTAACCTCTGTCTCCAGAAGCAGGTCCTGTCTCCTCAAAATCTCTCTGATCTGCCAGCTTTCATCACCCCTTTTATCAGTGCTCTCAACCAGCTCCCATTGGTCCACCTGGCTATCACTGCAAATCCACGTCATCTGAAAGGTCCATGAAAGTTGGCCAGAAATCACAGTCCTTGCCTTACCCAGAGTCTACCAGCAGCTCGCTGTGAACCCCCAGTACCCTGAACTGCTGTTTTAGGGGTCAAGGGTCAAAAGGTGGAGCTGTCCATGTGCTGTGGGACGGTTGTTCCCCTGATGACTGGTCAGAGACCTTTTTCCGTGCAACTAGGTCTGAGACCAGTTTCTGAGCCACCTGGTCTGGGGCCAGTTTCACCGATGTACAGGAGTTTTCTTTGTTGCACTAAGTTTTTTTCTTGCACCAATTCCTTTTAGTGCAGATTTACTATTACCAACTCCACGCCCCATGGATCAGCACACCAGTGAAATTTGGGGCCAAAAGAATGTTAGGGGAAAGTGAGATTAAAACCCAGACTTTCAGGATCACAGCCTAGAGCGTTAACCACTACACTATGCTGGCTGCTGCCTAGCAAGTCTGTGGTTAAACACACATGTAACAATAACTGATGCCAGACCAGTTCAGCTGGAAGGAGAAACTGGTATCAGACCAAGTGGCACAGAAACTACAGCACTAACTAACTAGCAGTGTCAGTGGCTCAGTAGGTAGCACACCCACCTCTGAGGCCGGGAGATCAGAGGGCTGTGGGTTCAGTTCCCACATCTGGCACTTGGGTTAATATCCCAGTACAGACACTGTAGTGCAGTATGAGAGGGGTGCTGCACTTCTCAGGTGTCGTCTTTCGGATGAGACGTTAAACAAAGGTCCCATCTGCCTTGATTGGTGGTAGTTCAGGTGGATGTTAAAGATCCCATGGCACTTCTCGAAAAGAGTAGAGGAAGTTTATTAGGTAAGAAAACACAACATCACCATAAATCATAACAGAAAGCAAATACACAAACAAAATTTAACAATAATCCAAAAAGTAAACAGGAAACAGAACAGTTTAAACAAAGAAATGATTCCATAAAGAAAAAACTTAATAGGTGAACATTTTCGCTGATCATTAGATTTAACATTCAATATACCTTCCTCTACCTGGGAAATAATCGTGGAAGAGGGGACCAATTGTTGATGAAAAATAAATTGACATCTAGCCTGCCATAAATAGAACTGAATAAGTGCAAAAAAAACATTCAAAGTACTGGGATGAAAAGTTTGCCAAGGCCCCGTATAATCACCCAAAATTAGAGTGTTATAAGACACTTGGGACAATAAAGATATCCCCCAATGACCAGCCGCATCATTCCAAAACTTTTACAAAGGGCAATCAAAAAGTGCAAGACTTTCCTCAATGGAAATACAAGATGGTCTTAAACAATACCTATCAGTCAAAGGTTTATATTTAAGGTTACCACGTACCCCCAGTCTGCCATGAGCAGACATCCAGACAATATCCCACACATAGGCAGGAAGCCTAAAATCAGACAATTTGTGTAAGGCAAACAACATCCTAGTAGGAATACACTCTGGAAAGAGCAAAAGTATACCTTGCACTGTAAATACAATGTAATTATAAAAGGATTTCCTAGAGTGGGACAACAGAGTTGAAAAGAAAAAATTACTCACCTTAGTAATGTTGTTTCTTCTAATGGAGTCTTGCATATATTATAGACATTAGCAGTTTGTTCCAGCTCTAGAACTGCCCGAGTGAAATGGTTAAAACCATTCCAAAATAGAATTTTGGCACGAGAGCAGCTCTATCTGTGTCATTTCAAACTTGAACTGTCAGATCTTTACAAGCCAAACTCACTAAGGTCTGTGTGGAAGCTGTAACCTACACTAGCCAAATGGCTACCTAAATAATAACAACCATTGATGGTCCCAACACCCAAGACTCAAGTCAGGGGACCAGAAATACTAACACCATTCTAATAGTATGAAAATGGAACATAAGTATAATAAAACACACACACGCGTACACATACACACCCCCAAAGTCCCAAAGGGGATAAAATGCTAACAGGACATAAGTAGTGCCCACACTAAGTTGCCCGCACCCCACCAAGTAGAGGTTCTGAGAGGGGCAGGTTGGGGGGAGGTCTATAATATAGCAAAACTCCATTAGAAGAAACAACATTACTAAGGTGAGTAATTTTTTCTTCAAACAACATGAAGTCTTGCTATATTATAGACATTAGCAGAATACACAGCAGTACCTCCATGGAGGAGGGCAGAACCTCACTTAGGAATAGGCTCTGAAGAACAGCTGTGCCAAACTGAGCATCTCTCCTGGCCTGGACATCCAGGGAGTAATGCTTGGTAAAAGTGTGTACCGTTTTCCAAGTAGCAGCCTGGCAAATCTCTAATAAAGGGATATCTCTGGCAGCAGCTAGAGACGCAGCTGTACCCCTGGTAGAATGAGCCCTCAAACCAGGGAGGGGCTCTGCCCACTTTCTGATAACAAAATTGGATACAAGAGACAATCCACCTGGCTATTGATTTCTTAGTGGCAGGTTTGCCTTTCCCAACTTCACCATAGGTAAGGAAAAGTTGAAGGATTCGAACTCAGACCTTTGGTACTCCTATATAATAACTAAGAGCTCTCTTAACATCCAGGCTGTGCAACCTCTCAACTCAAGAGGAGTGATCAGTTAAAATACTGGAAGGGAGATAGATTGATTAAGATGGAAATCTGAAACCACCTTAGGCAAAAACTTCCTATTAGGCCTAAGGACTACCTTATCCCTGTGGAAAGAAATAAAGTCAATCTCCACTGACAAGGCTTGCAATTCACTTATGCGTCTGGCAGAAGTGCTAGCCACTAGAAAAACAGTTTTCCAAGTTAGGTACTTAAGCTCTGCAGAAGACAGAGGTTCAAAAGGGGGTTGCATTAACTGGGCAATATAAACATTAAGGTCCCAACCAGGGGCCGGTTCTCGAAAGGGAGGATTAGTATGGAGTAACCCCTTAAAAAACTTGGAAAACACAGGATGAGAGGAAGAGGGGATGACTTTCCTGCTGACACAAAAGCAGACATAGCTGCCAAATGAACTCTCAGGGTAGCTGGTCTGAGACCCAAGGAATTAAGATGTACCATGTAATCTAACAAAAGGGCAATTCAGCAGATTCTGGGAAATATTTTTCCAGCACACCAAATGGAAAACCTTTTCCATTTAGAACTATAAGTAGCCCTAGTGGAAGGCTTTCTGGAAGCCTTTAGGATCTCAAGAACACCCTGAGAGAGGTGTAAATCAGCAACTCTAACTCCTCAAGAGCCAGGCCTTGAGGTTGAGGGATTTGAGGTCCGATACCAAACCTTTCCCTGGGCACAAGTCAACAGATTGTGATTCCTGGGAGGCACGGGAAGATGGACTGTCAGAGACAGAAGGAGTGTGTACCAGGGCTGCCTGGCCAATTGGGCAATCAGAATCACCCGCAAGGCTGAGATCTGATTTTGACTAGTACTTTGAATAGGAGAGGAAAGGGGAAGCATAGAGGAACTTCCCCTCCCAATCCAGAAGAAGGGCATCCAGGGGAACTGAGCCCAGCACTGGAGGCCTGCAACAGAACAGAGGAAGTTTGTGATTGGCTGGGGCTGCAAAAAGATCTATCTGAGGGATGCCCCACCTGGCTAAAACTATCCCCAGCACTTGAGGATCCAGGGACCATTCGTGATGGCCCTGGGAAATCCTGCTGAGGGCATCCGCTAGGACATTGTCCTTCCCTGGAAGATGAACAGCTATGAGGGAAGTGTTCAGGGAATAGGCCAGAGACCACAACTTCATTGCCTCGGTGCACAAGGCCGAAGACCGAGTGCCCCCCTGTTTGTTGATGTACCACATTGTTGTGGTGTTGTCTGTTCTGACTTGTATCACCTTGTTGTGGACAGATGCAGAAAAAGCTTGAAGAGCTAAAAAGACAGCTCTGAGTTCCAGCAAATTGACGTGGAGCAGAGATTCCTGGGGGGACCAAACTTCCTGAGTGGAAAGGTCGCCCATGTGGGCTCCCCAACCCAGAAGGGAAGCATCTGTAGTGAGAGTCAAGTCGTGAGAAGGGGAAATGAAGGGAACCCCCGCTCTTAAATTGCTCTGATCCTGCCACCACTGGAGAGCTAGGATCAAGGTTTGAGTCACTGGGACCAACTTGGAAAGGGGGTCTCTTCTCTCAGACCAAAAGGTTCTCAAGTGAAACTGAATGTCTCATCTGAAATCTGGCTCCTGCACAACAGCTGTGGATGCAGCCATGTGCCCCAGGAGCTGCAGAAAGTGTCTTGCTGGTCGAGAGACCTGCAGAGTGAAGGAAGAGGCCAGAGCCACTAAATTCCTTACCCTTTCTGGGGGAAGAAAGGCTCTGGCTAGCTTTGTGTCCAATTCTGCCCCTATAAAGGTGAGTACCTGGACTGGTTCCAGAACCGACTTTGGTAGGTTTAGCAGAAAACCCACGGAGGTGAGAAGCTGCTGGGTGACCTGCAGGTAAGATTTTACCTGTTCTGGGGACTGGCCTACAATGAGCCAGTCGTCTAGATAGGGAAAAACAGCAATCCTCTTCCTCCTTAAGTGGGCCACTGCCACTGCTAGACACTTTGTGAATACCCTTGAGCAGAGGTAAGGTCAAGGGCATTGCTCTGAACTGGTAATGACCTGAGGGCAGTTCAAATCTGAGGTACTTTCGATGGGATCTTCTGATTAGGACATGAAATAGGCATCCTTGAGGTCCAGGGAGGCTAGCCAGTCCCTGGCCTTAGGGAAGGTAAAATCATTGCCAGAGTTACCATTTGAACTTTGGTTTCAAAAGATGCTTGTTCAGATATCTGAGATCTAAAATGGGCCGCCATTCTGTTGTCTTTTGGGGTAAGGAAGTATCTGGAATGCAGACCCCTGCCCTGATGCAGGGAGGAACCCTTCTACTGCTCTGAGAGCTAACAGGATGAGACCTCTGTTTCCAGAGCGAGGGTCTCTGAAGCACTTGCAGGTAGAAAGTCTGCTTCTCAACTTGGGAAACTTTTTAGCTGAGAACCAGACCCTGGCTTACTACTTCCAGAACCCACTTGTCTGAGGTTAAAGAAGCCCAATTCTGACTGAAGTAAGCCAGCCTGCCCCCCACTGGTACAGGAGATCTGGCCCTGGGCACCCCATCAGGGTGCCTGTTTGCAGGAGCTTTTAGGCTGGGGGTGGGAGCAGGTCTGCCCACCCCTCATCTGCCCCTGCTCTCTGAAGAAGCCCCTCTGAGCAAAGGCAGAGGAGGCCTGAGTCTGATAGAAAGGCCTGTGAAAAGGCTCACCTTACCCTGGGGCGTGCCTTTGAGGAGTGGCTTGCCGCTCCTTAGCCTGGGCACTCTTGTAGGTAGTCCCATATTCATCCATCTTTCATGTAATTCTCTGTCTGCTTCCAAACAGAGAATTTCCCACCACAGGAAAATCCAGAGCCTTAGTCTGGGTATCCTGTGACAAACTAGTACATCTGAGCCAGGCCAACCCACAAAAGCTACAGATGTGGCCATGACCCTAGAGGAAACATCATTAACATCCACAGCAGCATGAAACTGAACCTTAGAGGCTTCAATGCCATCAGCAGCCACCTGTTCTAGTTCACTAGCCAGCTGGCCATGGGCCTGCTTGGCCAATTGCATAACAGTATCCCATCTAGATTTCTGATACCTAGCTACATAAGCCATATAATTTGCTTGCCTGAGTCCCAGAGAGGCTGCCATATACTGTTTTTTTGCCATGGCATCAATCTTCCTGGAATCCTTGTCAGGAGGATGTGAAGCCAAGGGAATATTAGCTTTATCACAGGCAGCAGCCTGAACTACCCCAACATGACTGCATTGCTGAGAAAGGAATTCTGTATCAGGGCCTGACAATGTATACCTTCTGTCCATCTTTTATCTACAGGAGGCACAGAATTAGAGCTTTTAAAATTTTAATTGTTTGTTTCCTAAAAGACTTATGTAAAGGAATAGACAATCTCTAGACTCTGGAATATCCATCATTTCTACAAAATCAGGCTCCTCTTGCTCATCCACAGCCTCTTCTAAAGGAAGCTGGAGGGTTTCAGCAACTTTTTATAAAACATAAAATGAGATGGGGACTCAACAGCATAGGGGAGATTCTAAAGGTCTGTCTGGGGAGATGTCCGGTTCAATGGGCACACCCAGACCTTCCCAGCCACATTCATACTGTTCATAATCCTCCTCCCCCTCCTCTGGTTCATAAAATTCCTCAATATCATAATCCTGAACCACTGGGACCGGACGAACCGACCTTTTACCAGATAGTGGTGGTTCGGACGGACCCTGAGACAGTGACTGGACAATTTGTATGGCTTTGCTATCTCTGCAGCAGTTGGAGAAGGGGTTTTGGACTCCAAACCTGCTGACTTTCTTGTTTTCTTTACTGGAATTGGTTCCTCAGAACCAGCTTTTCTTTTGCTCGAGGAAGTCTGGCCCTGGTCAGAGGGCACTCCTCTGGTTTGGTTGGCACCAACCGGCTGGCCATCCGGTCAGCGGACTTTTTGTCTCTCGCCCCTGAGCCTGCCCAATCTTTTTCCAGGGTGGCTGCAGGAAATTCTTACATACCTGGCAGTCTGACTGGAGGTGGTCAAACCCCAGACAATAAACACATGTGGTGTGTGGGTCAGCCTTGGCAAAGACTTCCCCACAACCATCACAGTGTTGAAACCCAGTGGGCCCGGTTTTTCTTTTGGGTTTCTCAGACATAATGCCAGCCTAACCAATAACTTGCCCTTTTAACGGCAGTGCCAGGCAAGACACCCTTATCGGTTCCTAACCGTGTCACGAGGTATTGGAAAAAAACGTAATAAATCCGTTTTTTTTAGAACCGATAAGAACCGGGAACCGCACTCTAAAATAGTAACTTTTAGTTTTAAATGAGTTTTAACTCACTGATCGGTTCAAAACCGAACCGATAACTTACAAGTTCCCACAGACAAACCTTCATTTACTTACGGTTACTACAGATAGAGCTTGAACCGAACGGTTTTATGGTTAAAATAAAACTATTCTTGGTTAAATCCAACCGAGAAAACACTTTTTAAACCGAGAAATGAACCGAGCAGAAGGAGCAATTCCGAGCGACTGTTCACTGAGGCGGAGTAAAGAATCTGACAGTTCAAGTTTGAAATGACACAGATAGAGCTGCTCTCGTGCCAAAATTCTATTTTGGAATGGTTTTAACCATTTCACTCCGGGGCAGTTCTAGAGCTGGAACAAACTGCTAATGTCTATAATATAGCAAGACTTCATGTTGTTTGAACAATAAATTCCATCGACGGCATTTTTTTAAGGTAGAGATCCCATAAAGTGGCACCTGGTCCTGTTGTAAAATCTTAGGGGGATATGTAGTCCATTTTCGAAAGTAACGATCCCATACAAAGTGGGACCATATCTGCCAAGGGAAGGTAATCGGACCCCACAAAAAACAAAAGGAATTAAACAAAAAAACAGAATGAAAAACTACAAGTGGGTTAAGCATGGCTAAGCCACCCTTTTAACTGGTAAATGGGTGATATCCCCTGCACCGGATTCAATCGATACCCCAGATCATTTGGAAGAACACACTATAAAGCCTAGTTTCTAAAGAAACCGTGGTGGGTAAAGATAACTAAGATACAAAAACACAGGGATCAAAAATTTCTTAACTATGAAAACCCTCTTTTTTTTCCAAATTTCCAATGTTTCCAGAGATTTACTTTAGCTTCACCCAAACCTAATTGTTGCTCCCAATTAAAAGTAGCCATATCCCCGAGGCCAAACCATACCCCCAAAATTTTGCGTGGTGCAAATGCAAAGGGTATACCCATTGTGTCAAAAAGACAAGCTTGATCGGGGTGTAAAGAAAAAATAAAACTCTTAGCCACATTAATTTCAGCTCCAGAAAATCTTCCCCAAGTCTGAAAACAATGTAAGGCAGTCTGAAGGGAGGACTCATTTTGCATGAATAATGTCACATCATCTGCGTAAGCAGTAATTTTCACCGGTGATAAAGAAATATCAGGGGCCATCCCAAAAATCACACAGTGTCCTTGGATGTAACGAATAATGGGATCCAGCGCATACATATACAAAAGAGGGCTCAATGGACAACCCTGCTGAACCCTTCTAACCACTGGAACCGCTGGCCCCATTAGGCCATTCACCAATGGATGTACCGCAGCATCAGAATATAACAGAAAAATCCAATGTACAAAAGGCCGAGGAATATTATAAGACAGCAACAAATCAAATAAATAGGAGTGGCGAACTCTATCAAAGGCCTTAATCTGATCCAATGCCACAACAAAACCTGACCCCTTTCCCCATTACTATTCTCAAACAGTTCCCTTAAAATATATAGACTATGTTGAACCTTTCGCTGAGTAATAGCACAGGTTTGTGCCGGGTGTATAAGTGAGGCAGAAACCACAGCTAATCTATTCATAAAGATTTTAGCAAAAATCTTGTAGTCACTATTTAGGAGACTAATGGGCCTCCAATTCGTTAATATCGAAGAATCCCCTTTCTTATAAATAAATTTCAATAGAGAAATACTGAAATCCAGAAAGCTTAAACCAGAAGTCAACATAAAATTAAATACCATAGGGAGAAGGAAACACATGAAAGGTAGAAATGTCTTGTAAAACTCATTCAGGATGCCATCCAATCCGGGGGACATTTTAGATTTAAGTGACCTTATAACCTGTTCCACTTCTAAGGAAGAAATAGGCTGTAATAACATATTTCGAAATTTGGCATCCATAACAGGAAGAAAAGTCAAGAATTCAGTAGGTAAGGTGGCAGTGGTATCAGTATCCCCACCAAAGGAGTCAGAGACAAAGGATTGAACAACAGACATCATTTCCAGATCCGAGGTCACCACAGTACCCTTGGGAGATAGTAACCCTGACATCAGGGTCCTGTTGTTTACAGGCCGAAAAAGGATCAGAGGCAGGCTGTGATTAAACTCCATACCTGAACTCCATGTCAAGAGATTTGGCCCGATCAGATTGATACAAGGACATTTGTTTCTTGATTTCAGTGATCTGGGATTGAAAGAGATGTTTATCACCAGGGGGGAAGGACATCAGTTTATATAACTGATTCCGATACTGCAAGTAAGCAAGATATCGGGAATTAGCTTTAGATTTCCCTTTAGAAACCAAAAAGGAGCGAATCTCAGATTTCATATCAGTCCACCACTGAAATAAATTGTCATAAAGACATTGGGTAGAAAAACGTGCTGCAAAAAGACCCTTTAAACCAGCTATACAATCATCATCTTCCAGAAGGACACATTAAACGCTATCTGGGACCCGCCGAGAAAACTTTGGGTGGTATCCCAGCTAAACCTAAATGCCCAGACAGAAGATGATGATCTGAAAATTCAGTTGGTCTCACTTGAGAAAAAAAAGGTTACAAAAACTGAGAAACAAAAAGAAAATCAATACGGGTAGAAAAAACATTTCTATGGTAGGAAGCACCCCCTGCAGCATGTAGGGCCCGAAACACATCCGTAAGGCATGCATCTTTAACGATCTGCCGTAAAGCAAGTGAGTCACAATACATTTTTTTTTGAGAATCACCCTTAAATTTAAGGTCAATGTCACAATTAAAGTCACCTCCCCAAATAATGTGCCGTCTGGTATAAAGAAAAGGCCTAATATCCTCAAATAATTTAATCCGGGCAGCCTTGGTTTGTGGAGCGTAAATGTTATCTAGGCAGAAATCAAAGTCCTGAAAGACACAATCTAGAGGCAAAGCACGCCCAGGGCAGACATCTACCAATTTAGAAACCCTAAAAAAGGTAGAGGTAAAAAGAATACCAACACCATCTGCTACATCAGGCCCAAAGGTCCAAAAAGAAGGTCCCCACACCCATCTCTTCTGTGCTTGGGCAATTTCTGCAAGAGAAGACAATCTAGTTTCTTGCAAAAAAATGATATCAACTTGCAAGGTACTAAAAAAAGAAAAGAGTGAAAGCCTTTTCTTAAAATTTTTAATACTGCACATGTTGAAAGAAGCAATTTTAAGCGTCGCTATGATTGAAAAGATTAGCTGCAGGACCTAGTCTTTTGTGAAAAACTCGCCTTCCTTTTTTTTCCCTTTTTCCCCTTCCTTTCTTTATCAAGTTCGGTAGTTTTACTATCCTCCTCATCTGAAATCAATTCCAAAAGATGCGAGGTGTCAGATTCTAAGTCAGATTCCTTCCCCTCATCTTGTAAAGGAGAAAAAATTTTTTCCACCAAAACAGGGGTAACAGAAGAGTGCTTAAGAGATGCCCTAGTAAACCTCCTAGGTTTAACAGTCTCATAGGGAGGGGGCATAGAGGAAGATGCTTGTTGTGAATCCGATACATCAGAGGGAACAGAAGGCACAAGAACCTGGGACACAGCCACTGGAGCAGAGGGGGCCATTTCAGTGGTAGTAGGGGGGCCTATCCGTAGGTACTTGGAGCAAACCACCATCACCCCCAGCCAAAAGCAAAGGAGCAGTATCATCTCCCCTTTTGTCCTGGGCTCTATGAACCAAGTCATCAGGATCCCAACCTCCCAATTTATTGTGTGTAGCCCATGGGCATTGGTGAAAGGCATGACCCTTCTCATTGCATAAATTACACTGGAAAATATTTTGGCATCTGTCAACCGAATGCCCAAACCCCCCGCACAGTGGGCATTTCAGTAAGTCACAGGAGCTACTAAGATGGGTTTGAGCACCACATTTATAACAAGCATGAGGTTGTCCTCCATAGAAGCAGACCCCCCTATCCTTACCCAGAAAAAAACTATTGGGTAAATGCAGCACCTCGCCATCCACTTGAGACAGTTTAACCTTAAATTTCCAGCTGCCTGTCCAAATTCCCTCTAAATCTAAAATAGCTTCAGGGGGACCCAGAACTTCACAGCGTTTTTGCAACCAGTGATATATATTGCCAACATTCACCCCTTCATTCCGAAACATAACTGTAATGTATCTAATCAGGGGTTTCGTAAGGGGAAAAGCATAGAAAGGGACCCAAAGAGGAGAAGATTTCAAAGTAGAATATTTATCCCAGAACTTTTCCAAACCACGAGTTGTTTTAGAACTAATATCGAAAGAGTCTTCACCTGAAATATGAATTAAAGCAAAAATATCAATAGGAAAAAAAATTCATTGAACCCTTCAGTAAAGTATTTGCTACATAATATCTATCGGGGTGAGATTGTAAGCCTTCCCTATAACGCAGGCGGACTGCATTCCTCCTAGGAGCTTGTTCCAGTTGATTTTTAAAGAGTTCGGACATTGGAAGTCTAGGGCGTTGCAAGCCAGGTCAAATGTCCAAGGGCTGAGAGACAGAAGCTTCATGCAATTCAGGCACAATTTTTTCAACACCCCCAGCGAACTTAGCCTAGAAAAGGCTGAGCGTTCATCTAAAACTCTTGGCTTCAGACAACATCCCCCCTTCATGGCAGTCCATACCTGAGCTCAGGGGTGCAGACACGTTGGCATGCTTTGGAGAGGCAGTAGAGTTTGCGGGCAGTCTTTCCAGGCAGGTCAGGGATCCATTGTCCAGTAGAAGTCCGAGTCCAGCCAGAGTCAGCAAGCACATCCTCAGCCGACCAGTCCATAGAAGGATAGGAAGATTTCTCTGCAAAATCCCAAACTGCTGCCTAATAATTCGAGAAGCACTTGGTGTAGCAGGGGAACTCTCAGAAGTCATCCAGAGCAACCGGGAAAGCCGACGGTGAGTGCACTCCTAGGCGAGTCCCCTCAGCTATTTCCGGTGGTACGCCTCGGCTAATCAGTCGATCCAAATCAGACGGCTGCAAATTATGGTCCGCTGAAGGATGAATGGAACGCAGGGCAAAGGAAGAGTGTTCAAGCAAAGGTCCAAGGTCAGTATCCCCCAAATCAGACTGCGACTTAGTCTGAAAATTCTCCGAGGTTCGTTTGCAATGCTCCGTGTCCCTGAAAGAAGTCTCCGCGTGAACAGCCATAGCTCCCGTAGACTCCGACGAGTCTAACAGCACAACCTCCTTCTCCATTGAGAACCAAAAGCACACTGAGCAGCCTAACAGGCTGCGAACAGCGACCTCTGCTGGCAGCAAATGCACAGCAGAGTAGGGGAATTTCCCCGGTGTCCTGGCCAAGTTTCCCTCATTCACTAAAAAAATACCACCAACAGCTTAATCTGGTTCAATTTCAGTTGCTTACCATCTGTATCCCCCTCCCCACGGGGCGTGCCTGAAAATAGGCAGGATTTGTCTAGTGCACTTACCCAGTCAACAAAAACTAAATAAATAAAATAAAATAACCACTACACTATGCTGGCTATTGCCTGGCAAGCGTGTGGTTAGACACATATGTGACAGTAACTGATCCCAGACCAATTCAGCTGAAGGAGAATGTCTCAGACCAGGAGTCATGAAAACTGGTCGTAGACCAGTCATCAAGGGAACAATCTTCCTACACCCTGTCGATGTCACCCAGGGGCACTGGCCCTGAAGTTACTCCTTCTGAGGGATCATGTCCTCTTTTTCAGCTCCAACCCCCCGGGCCTGGTGGCAGGGTTGGAGACAGTTTCTCTTATTATAACAGGGCAGTGCTCAGAAGACTGCACCATCCAAGGTGGCCACCTACCTTTGATGTACGTCCAGGACCACGCTGCCACACAGCACAGGAGGCACTGATGAATTCCAGCTACTACCAGGTCCTGCACATTCCTGCCAGTCCCCCACATACAGCATTTGGGTCCCAGAGACTGGAGAAGTGAGGAAGTCCCTATAAAGTGGGGGTTACACTCTCCCTTGGTTAAGGAAATGGCTGCCCTCACCCATTAGCTATTTGAGGCCAAAACAGTCCAAACCGGTAGCAACAACATATTTATAACAAAGGCTAATGAGTAGATACCTGAATCCTAGCCTATAGCATTTCACACTACTGAAACCTAGACACATTATTCCTGACTAGCAGCATTAGTCAACATGTCCCCAATTATTATGTCCTCTTCCCTCCTTGGCATCTCTAAATTGGATATGGGGAAAGCACCTAAGCATAATACATACCCACCCCTTCTGCACCACATATAGGGAAATAGTAGTGGGGAAACCTATGGCATCCTGAGCTTTATAATAGGCAACACAGGCCTGGTAGACTGTTTTACAGGGGCAAACACTTCATCAGGTTCTGAGGCTTCAGTCTCAATGGGTTCAAGTCCATTGTCCACTTCTGACAGTTCAGGTTCCTCATCAGGATCCTGAACCTTGGTATCCTCTTCCACTTTTGAGAGGTCTTAGTTCTTCTTCGGGCTGCTAAGCCACTATGTGACACTATGTAGGTAACTCCTGTTCCTCTGTTGTACTGGGCTGAAAGGCAGTGGGTATGAAAGGTTCTACTTCAGGGTCCAAACTATCCCCCATTTGAATGGTTGTCAGTTTCAGGCATACATGTGGGGAACAGGTTAGGAATGTCTTGGAAGGAGTAGTACCTACAGTACTTACCTGACCCTCTTCATCCATATAATCATAGTTCATTTGACCAAGGTCAGGTTGGGGCACTGTAGCCCTTTGTCTCTGACGGACCTCTGTCTGTCACTCAAAGCAGTTTGGCTGCCTCAGTGTCCTGTGGAATATCCATCCACCCCATTGGCAGCAAAAGATTCCTATGCATTGTTTTGACTTTGTCCTGCTCTCCCTCAAAATGTATGCAGTACACGGGCATGTTTGGAAGTCACTCCTTGACAATGAAAGAGGTGTTGCCTAACTGGTCAACTAATTTATGCTCACCATGCAGGGAAAAGTTTGGCACCAAACTCCTGGTTAGAAATCATTTGTTCTTACTTCTGGTCATACCATGCCACTATACCTTATTAGCCAAACTTTTCTTCCCAGCCATCTCACCCACCAAGCTGTAAGCAGTGTCCAGTTGATCTTTGAACAGTGTCCAGTTGATCTTTGATTCTATGTACATATTGCAAATACATTTCAGGCTGAGCTGTCAGCACAGACTCCAAAGTGCAAGTCAATTGACAGCCTGGGCTCCTGGCCAAACATCAAGTTGTACAGAGAGAACCCAGTGGCAATGTTCTTAATACAGTTGTAGGCATGTACCAGTGCACTCACTTGTTCATTTCACTTGGCTTTGCCCTTCGGGTCTAGGGTGTCTGACATTTTCAACAAGGTCCAGTTGAACTTCTTGGGCTGGGGGAGTCATCTTGAAGGTGATAGGGAGTTATTCTTGATTTCTTAATCCCCCTCCGACAGCATTTAAAAAAAAAAAAAAAATCGTACAGCTTTCAAAGTTTGGTCCCTGATCCGAGAGTATTTATTTGGGTGCACCACAGCTAAAGATGAATCTGTCGATGAGTATGCGGGAAACAGTGAGGGCTTTTTGATCTTTAGCCAGATAGGTTAGGCATGCAGAGAAAAAAAGCTCCATGACCACCAATATGTCTGCAATATTTTTGGTGTTGGGCTCTAGGTTTAAGAAATCAGTACAGACCAAATCCACAGGTGCACTAGTTAAAATGTTCATTAGTGGGATGGCCCATTTTGGCAAAGTCCTTTGTTGCATACAATGACTGAACTGCTTGTAATACATCTCAATTTTCACTACCCATCCTAAGCTAATATAACCTTTCAAGAGCCAAGTTCAAGGTCTGTTCTGCTCCCAGATGCCACATTTCATCAACATCTGGCAGAATTTGTTAGCCAGCATCAACTGTTCATTTGGGGAAAACATGCAGACCTTGTGTCTCACGGTAGAACAAATTGTCATGTACTTTTAACGAGAGCCATTCTTTCACTAGTAGACGGGAGTCTGTCCCCAGACCACTTTTTCAAACAGCCCCCTCTAGTTGCTACACAAACTATATCTTTCAACACTGGAGCTTGCCTCTGTTCCCTCTGAAAATCATACAGAGTCAGAAGGGGCAAATATGTTTTCTGTAGAGATAAGACCCCACAGTAGGCTGGTGGCAAACAGTCAATGGACAGCCCCAAGCTATCCACAGTGATTTGCCTTGGCAAGGGAGGGTTACTCATCTGTGTCAAAGATTTTGTACAGGACTCTCACAGATTCAGGAGTCTTCACCCACTCCAAGTCAGTAAGTTCACAGTCCACAAGGCACAAAGACAGAGAGTCTGCATCTACTTGATTCAGGCTAGGATGATAAGCCACAGAGTAACTGTAGGTAGACAGTGCAGATGACCATTAATGCCTCGCTGCAGCCAACTTGGCTGTGGCTGACACATACGTTAATAAATTGTCATTTTTTAAAACCTTATTTATAGAGTTTGCATATAATCATTCAAAATTCACACAGCCACGTGAACAATACAGTCAAAACTGAGGAACTGCTAAAACAGCATAAGTATATGACTTCTAACACTTCACAGTCTTGCGTGGTGGGGGAGTAGCAACATACAATAAACTAGTCAAACTTTTTACAGCCTTGGTCACTGTAGTGCACAAGCCTCTCTAGCTAACAAGAGATATATTTCATAGCATTCTGAAAGCTCTGTAACTGTGTAATGCTAGAGTTCCCCAATATTATGAATACTCAGATTTTTGGGATTGAAAAAGACCCCTCCATCAGCTAATTTCATTCCAATATTAACAGCGCATTGCTTTACTTTAAAACTTAAATCTCAGTAAATATAAAACACATTTGTAACTTCTTTAACTGCTGAGCATTTTTCAGATGTGAGCAATCACAGGCTCACCCTGCATGGCTGCCTCACCTTCATCCAAATCACTGGAACTAAAGAAAGAAAAATATGAGAATAACATGCAGCAGGCATACAACTCAACTGAACCAATGAGACTGTGAGCCCCTTTGTTCCCAAAACCGGAGCCATCTTTGTGGACCTCTCAAAAGCCTTCGACCGTGTCAACCACTCCTTCCTATGCTCCACTCTTCGCTCTCTCGGATTCCCCCCCCCCCACGCCTGGTTCTCCAACTACCTCGCAGGCAGGCAGCAAATCACCACTTTCAACCGTGCCCTCTCTGACCCCATCTCTGTCAACTGTGGGGTCCCCAAGGATCTGTCCAAGGACCCATTCTGTTTTCCTTATTCATTAATGAACTGCCCACCATTACTACCCAGGGAATCCTAAGAAAGTGAGCACTTGCTGAGTTATTTGCAAGTGTGACTTGACTTGGCCTGGAGAGTATGGGAAGATGGAGATATTTTTTCTCCTTAGGAAAGCAACCACTACTGCCAGGCACTTTGTGAAAACCCTTGGGGCTGATGTTAGGCCAAAGAGCATTGCTCTGAACTGATAGTGGCCTGAGGGCAACTCAAACCTGAGGTACTTTCTGTGGGAGTACCTGATAGGAATGTGAAAATAGGCATCCTTGAGGTCCAGAGAAGCTAGCCAGTCCCCTGGCCTTAGAGAGGGAAGGATTATTGCCAGAGTCACCATTTTGAACTTTGGTTTTAAAAGGTGTTTGTTCAGATATCTTAGGTCCAGGATGGACTGCCATTCTACTGTCTTTTTGGGGGTTAGAAAGTGCCTGGAGTACAATCATTTGCCCTTGTGTAGGGTGGGAACCCTCTCTATAGCTCTGAGAGCTAGGAGGGAAGAAACCTCTGCCTCCAAGGCAAGGGTCTCTGATGGATTTGCAGGTGGAAAGGATCTGGTTCTCATCTTGGGAAATTTTTTGAAGCTGAGAACCAGTCCCAGGCTTACTACTTCCAGGACCCACTTGTCTGATGTCAGAGACTTCCAGTCCTGGACAAAGTAAGCCAGCCTGCCCCCTACTGGTATTGGAGAATCGGTCCGGGCAGACCCATCAGGATGTCTGCTTGGTGGGGGCTTTTGGCTGAGGGGTGGATGCAGGCCTGCTCATCCCCCATCTGCCTCTCCCTCTAAGGAACCTCCTCTGAGAGCAAGAAGAGGAGGCCTGAGCTTGGTAAAAAGGCCTTTGCAGAGGCCTGCCTCTGGACTGCTGCCTTTGTGGAGTAGCTTGCCTTTCTTTGGCCTGAGCACTCCTGTAAGTGGTCCTGTACTCGTCCATCTTTTTCATGTAGTTCTCTGTCTGCTCCCCAAACAGAGAATTACCAATAACAGGGAAATCCATGGCCTTAGCCTGGGTATCCTGTGATAGCTAGTACATCTGAGCCAAGCCATCCTCCAAAGAGCCACAGATGTAGCCATGACTCTTGATGAAACATCATTGGAGTCCACAGCAGCATGAAATTGCACTTTGGATGCCTCAATCCCATCTGCAGCCACCTGCTCCAGCACCTTGGCAAGCTGGTCAGGGGCCTGTTTAGCCAGAGCCAGCACAGCGTCCCACCTGGACTTCTGGTATCTAGCTGTGTAGGCCATATAGTTAGCCTGCCTGAGTCCCAAAGATGCTGCCACGTACTGTTTCTTTGCCATGGCATCAATCTTCCTGGAGTCCTTATCTGGGGGGGGGTGATGCCAAGGGGATATTTGCCTTATCACAGGCAGCAGCCTGCACTACCCCAACATGGCTGCATTGCTGGGAAAGGAACTCCATGTCTTAGCCTGCAAGAGTATACCTCTTGTCCATTTGTCTGTCCACAGGAGGTATGGAATTAGGAGTCTTAAGAATTCTATGTGTCTGTTTCCAAAGGATTTGTGGAGGGGAATAGACAGTCTCCTGGACTCTGGGATGTCCATCATTTCAACAAAATCAGGCTCCTCCTGATCCTCTACTGCTTCTTCCATTGGAAGCTGGAGGGTTTCAGCCACTTTCTTGTAAAACAAAGTGGGAAGGGGACTCAGAAAGCCTAGGAGGAGAAACACTTTAAGGTCTGTCTGGGGAGATGTCCAGGTCAATAGGCACATCCAAACTTTCATAATCACCATCATCATCATCTCCTTCCTCCTCATTCGGTTCATAAAATCCTTCCAAGGTGTAATCCGGAACTGACCGAATCGAACCCCTGCCAGATGGTGCCGGTTCGGTCGGAACCGAATTAAGCGATTGCACTATCCTTATCGCCTTGGCTATCTCATCGGCGGTCGGAGTATGAATTTCTGGGTCCGAACCGGACGATTTATCTTTCCTTTTTACCAGAACCGACTCCTCAGAATCGGCTCTCCTTTTGCCCGAAGTAATTTTGCCCTGGTCATAGGGCACTCCTTCTGGTTCGGTTGGAACCGAACTGGGCTGGCTATCCGGGTCAGCGGACTTCTCGGCCTCCCTTTCCCTCAGTCTATCTTATCTCTTTTCCAGGGTAGATTTGGGAAAATTCTTACAAATTTGGCAGTCTGAATCGAGGTGGTCAAACCCCAGACAATAAACACAGGTGGTGTGGGGATCAGCCTTGGCAAAGACTTCCCCACACACGCTGCAGTGTTGAAACCCAGTGGGCCTGTTATTTTTCTTGGGTTTCTCAGACATGGCCAATCCTAACCAAAACTTACCCTTTTTTTGGCAGTCCGCCAGGCAAAACTCCCCTACTGATTCCTGACCGTGTCACGGGTCTTGGAAAAAAAACGTAATAAAATCTGTTTTTTTCAGAACCGATACGGACCGGTTACCACACTCTAAGTAAATCACAAACTTATTTACCTGAAAACTGATCGGTTCAGCCGAACCGATCCACAGTTTTCAAGTTCCACATAGAAACTATACAGAAAACCTATCTAGTACTCACGGTACCACAGACAGAGACTTAAAACAGACAGATCGGTAGCAGCAATTCGATAGAAACAGAGTGAAAAAAGACGACACTTTAACCGACTTTTTGAACCGAGCAAAGGAGAAATCTCCGGAGCAACTGTTCAGTGAGGCGGAGTAAAAAATCTGACGGTTGGAGTTTAAACAACAGCAGACAGGGGCTTCAACCAAGCTCGCAGTGAACATTCCATACTGGCCATGGAAAGTTTAACTCTTTGTTCTCTGGGGCAGTTGAAAGGCAGGACCTAACTGCATATGTCAGAATACAGCAAGACTTCATGTTGTTTGAATAATATTTGCCGCTTTGCGCTCTCTGCACCTCGCCTCATGCATCGCTGTGATCTATACTCGTGGCTCCCCCCAGAAAAGTACTGGGTTTTTGTACTCAGCAATTTCATCAACAACATTGTTAGAACGGCTACCCCTTCTGCACTTGCCTTCCCCCTCAAACATGGAACCCCTACCTACCACTTAAGATCCAGTGCCGCGCTGGACCACCAAGTTCTCAGGACCTGTACCCTTGCTGGAGATCGAGCTTTCACCATCCATGCAACTAGGGTGTGGAACTCCCTTCCAGCATCAACTCGCTCCTCCCCCTCCCATCCCTGCTTCAAAGCCTCCCTAAGGAGCTTCCTAAAATCTGCCTCCACCTGTCTCTGTGCCCTAGAAGACCCCAGCTGTGGCAAATTCTTCCCAAACTGACTGATGGGGGGGGCACATTTCTGTGCACTTGGTCCCACAATACACTGAAATTTGCCCTGGGCCCTTTTTCCCCTGCCTGCTTGTCCCTGACTGGGGTCCCCTGTGGCTTAACCCATATCTTTAGCCTTATGGACAGTGTCTGTATATTGTTGTTGCTTTGCCTAGCTATATGTTATGTATTCTGTTGCTATCTTCCAAATCCACCTGTTATGCCTGTATTCCCACATGCCGTTATCTACTTGTTATGCTGAATGATCTTGTAGGTTACCCTGTCTCGGCTTGATGATTTGTATGTACCTTGTATCCTCCTGGGTCGCACCTGAAAACAGGCACTTGGCTATCTAGTGTGCTTACCTGGTTAACAAAAGCAAATAAATAAATAAAACATGCATCCTGCAGTGTAGACGCCACCTTTGACATGCAACTGCATTATTATAGTAATGTCAGACATCAGGGTACCAGTTACAGTGCCACCAAATAGGATGGGAGAAAAAATAATGGAATTCATAGTTTATATCAAGGTGTAATGAGTCCAATACTATTATAGGTTTCCAAATTGTCCCACAGAAATGCCCATATGATTGATCACAGTTGGAAGCACATATGTCCTGCTACACACATTTTGTGTTGGGGAAAAAGTCTAAATAAGCTGAACATCGGTTCGCTTTTACTGAAATTCCCTACAACAGTACCTGAAAATATTCTAAAGAACAGCAAAGCAACACTTTATACAGTTAATTGTCCCCTTCCATGTCTGAATCAGGTAGAGTGCCCCCTTCAGCATGGGCAGACTCGAATTTAGTAATAAGCTTCCCAATGTTTGAGGGGTCCGTTTATACAAATGGCTCTTCCCCACAGTACGAACAGAGCCTTGCATGGAAAATAAAAGAATGGAGTATCGTGAGGCTCATCAGTTTTTTTCTTACCGCATCAAACAACTGCTTTCATAGACTGGTTGCAAAGCGCAGATTAACATGCTGTCTTGCTGCTGCCAAAGCAGTATCCCTCTGGGCTGCATTTGCGATGCTGTGGAGCACTGTTCTTGGAGGTGGATCTGGTCCCTCGTAGTGCCGTGGTGTAATGCAGTGAGATTAAATTATCCTAATAGAGTGGACATTTCTGTCACCTCATAACTCCTTCATTAAACAACAGCGGACACCTTTGGGAAAACCTTGGAAAATATAATATTTAGACAAACAGATTTCTCCTCTCCAAGATTTATTATTACAGAAATTCCCACAAAAACAAGATCTTTATTTTGCAGCAAAGTACTTACCACTTCACTGAACAGACAAAAACTGAAGTTTTGCCATTTTACTAGGTGGCTTCCTGAGAGTTCTACACTGTTGCCTTTATCCACTGAAAAAGTTAATACTGCTTATCTGCTGCCATATTCAAAAACCATGTGACACACATGAAGTATCTTGTTACAGCATTAGCTTGAGTGCCAAAATATAGTCAGTTTAAAAGTGGTGGTAAACTAGATGACCAAGACTCAGAGTTACTAATGCATGTTTTTCCCCGATAAGCCAAACTACTGTGCGATACTTTATTTTTTGTACATACTATTTATCCTCCCCCCTGCTCCTGGAGCCCCGCACTCTCGGGAGTTGCCTATGGTGTCTGCCCCTTTCTCCACCTACCTGAGCCTGTGGGTGAACCACCATGGAGCTATGGCTATACCCCCTAGGTGGGGCCCATTCACCCTGAAGTCCCTCTTGTTCTCTTCAAGCACCCAGGAGTTATGTGGTCTGCACCATATGCTCCATTTCCCTAGTGCTCCAAGACGTCAAGGCATAACTGCCGATGTCCATCATGCCCCAACCTCTCGGACTGGCTCTGATGCTTGCTCCGCCAGAGGCCAGTCAAGCGCTGGGCCTCAACCCACTACCTCCCCGGAGAAGGCGAGTGGTATTCCAGATGCTCAAGCCTCCTCCCCCTGGCTGGCCCTCCATCTCCTGGGCACGTTCCTGAACCCAGGTCAATGGAGTCACAAGCGGTAGCACTTGCGCCAGTGGGCCAGCCTGTGTGATACTTTTAAACAAAAAAAGAAAAAAAAACAAAAAAAAACCACACACATAGTGCTCATTGAGTCAGGGGGAACTCCAACCAGGGACACTGTAGCAATAACACCAGATGTGTTGCTCCATTAAAAATGGGACAAGAAGCAAGCTAACATGACATTAGCTACCATACAAAACACTGTAGTGAAACAGACAAAATATTGTCAGTTCTAAAACACAGCACAGTTGCTTATCACTGAAGAAGCTCAGCAGTGACTGAGTGAAATGTAAAGCGTCTTTCTTTTTCCCCCACTGTTGTCCGCATAGATCATGGTGCTACTGTTCTGATTATTTTTGCATATATAATGCACTTTAAATTAAGGTAAGAATTATATACTTTTTTGTATTTTAGACTGTCTTTTAACAATAGGTACATTACTTTTTGCCCTTACTATGCAACAATTATGTTCAAAAAATGACATTTTATTTACATTTCAGGATGTGTATTATGACCATGTGAAAAGTACCTGCAAAACATTACTATTAATGAAAAGCTCAGATTCCAGTGATAAAATATGCAACTGAAATCAATTTTATTCAGGATAAAAACTACTGAGCAGAGCTAATTTACAATGGTGTTCTATTAAGGCAAAACTTCTGATGAAAAGCGAACGTTACAGACATAAGTAGTGCTAGATATAGTGTACAACTTACAAGGCACTGTATGTTTACATTGGCATTAACTTTCAAGCATAATGTAAGGCACAGTGCAGGGGAACATGGACAGAAGCTCATGGTTGTTGCTACCTATGTTTTGCCCCTGGAATGATGGCAAAGTTCTTGCCCAGAAGAGATGGAAAAGAATTACAGCATGGCTTTTGTACTGGAGGGCAAGGGGCAGTTTACCAGGGATAAGTATTTTGGCAGCAAGTGTCACACAGTCGGGCATCTACGACTGAAGGCAAAGCTCCCACGAGTTGAATTTATGTGCAGGACCATCAGCTTGAGTGATCTAGGACAGGACTTGCTGGTAAGGAGCTAGCACAGGAGGAGACAGCAGACATGAAGACCGTGCGGGCCTCTAAATTAAATCTGGAGAAATTTCTGCCCACCAAGGCAGTCACTGGGTACCCTTTCGCAGTAGAGTGTGTATGGAGTCTCATTAAATTGGTACATGTTTGCACAGTATACTTATTTCATCCCTGCTTATGAAGGTGTGGGGGGGGGTGGAGAGGGGACAGACAAGATGGATCTAATTTTTATTACAGAAAATCGCACAAATTCAGATAGTAATAAATTGGAAAATGCTCTGCCTTCTCTTATAAATTTCCTGATATCTGGAACTCCCTCCTGCTAGAAATTTGCTCAGCACAATCCCACTACTCACTTTCACTCCTCCTCCTCCTTAAGCACACATTGCCTCCCCCTACCACCCTCTCATTCCCACCCCTCATCACAATCTCTTCTCCCCCTCCCCACCTCTAGGTTTCCTCTAGCAGGAGCCTCCTGTACCCCTTTCCTCTTCCTCCTGCTGCCCCTCACTACTCCCCCACCCCGTCTATTCCCCTTCCCCTCTCTCTTCCTCCTTTTCTTGCCAGGCCCTGTCCCCTTGCAGGGTTCTGAACAGCCTGAAGGGAAATAGTTTTATGCTTGTCCCATCCCCTCCCCTCCCCCTCTCCTTTTCTGCCTGGTCCTGTCCCCTTGCAGGGTTCTCAGCATCCTGAAAAGGAACAGTTCTTGGCTTGCCCCCCCCCACTGGGTCCTGTCCCCTTGCAGGGTTATCAGCATCCTGAAAGAGGAATAATTCTTGCCTCACCTCCTCTCCCTACCCCTCCTCCCCTCTCCTTTTCTGCCAGGTCCTGTCCCCTTGCAGGGTTCTCAGCATCCTGAAGGTGTGTAGCTCCTGCTGCCCCCCCTTTCCATCTACCCTTGGCTTGCCCTCCCTTTGTCTTCTCCCTCTCTGCCAGGTCCTGCTCCCTTGCAGGGTTCTCAGCATCCTGGAGGTGAATAGATCTTGGCTTGTCCCTCCTACCTTTACTCGGTCCCCCCCCGCCTTCCCCCACAACTTGTGTTATATTTTCCCTTTTTGCTACACCCATATAGCACTAAGTAACCTTGAAGATCTAACTAGCACTTATTATTACTCCCTGTGCTCAGCCTGCTACTGTTCACTCGCCATCTGGCCTATATCTTCTGGGTTACCTCTTCCTGGACTGCTGTTATATATGTATATCTGCATATTGTTCTGTTTACCTTGGTATGCCTCATCCTTTGTTATTGACCTTACTCTGTCATCTGACACTTTCTTTTAAACAATATGCCTAGGATTTTAATTATAAGCGTAGTTTGACTTTGACATTGGGGTGAGGGCAGAGGGTGTGGCCAGGTCCAGGATAATATGATCTGCTAAAGCAACCGGCTCAAGCTATGTCTGCCAGCCAGCCCCTGCTCCGAAAATAGGGCCAGGCAGAAGTTGGTGACTTGACTGTCTGTTTAGATCAGGAATTCTCACACTTTGTCATAGTGAGCCTCCCCCAAGCCTTGGAAAAGATCTTGAGCCTCCCCCTAACACAGAAATAATTTTGGGCCTCCCTATAGTTAGAACAGCTACCATACTTTGCACATTACAGGAAGAATACAATGAAGTGCATGTGAGTAGCTGAGTTTATTCTCATTTAATTGACACTATTATTCTCCCTCTCTATAACCCCCCCTATCCAGGTCAGCCTACCCGCTCCATACTTCTGAGTTTTGGCCCTATTGACCCCTCTTTGCAATACCTCCATGAGTCAGACTGTTTTCTTTGTCAGTTTTACCCTGCTCTTAAACACCTTCTTGGAGACCATTTTGCTCCCTCCTGGCCTTGCTCCTAGTATCTCTCTGCTTAGCCTTTGTATTTGTGCTTTTCTGCAACCAGTATAATGGGTCAATTGTTATCTTGTTTCTGTTCATTTGTATTAGTTTTGCATTTTGTTTTGCACAGTTTCCAAGAATTGTATTTCCTCCATTCAGCTTTCCCCCATGTCATACCAGGAAACACATGTTTGCTGAGTGTGTTTTCCTGGTAATCATTTTGTACATAAATTTGCATGCAATTATTCGCTTTCAGTTTGCTGCATCCTTCCACACAAAGCATCCAAAATCTGACATTTAAATATAGTACATTTTAAGACTTGCTTGAGTCTCCCCTGGAACAGGTGGGGGTCTCCCAAGGGAGGCTAGCCTCACCATTTGAGAACCCTGGTTTAGATGATTATATAAAATAAAAGTTACAGAAGCAGCACACCTGTTTTGTAACAATGAGATCTGCTGCAAACTTAGCTGTGTCTGGTTGCTAGCCCCTGCCCCAAACTGCACGGTGCACCACAGACAGATTTAAATAATTTTATTTTTCCTTTAGTCATGCAGGCTGCAAATAGGAAGATAATGGATAAATAAAAGTTAAACTAAAAAGTAGAAGCCCCTAGGCTAGAAGGAAGGAATACATTTGTATGTTTTCTTTGTGTATATCAATTGAAGAAATAGCGGTTACACAATTTGCAAAAGCAGCAATGCAAGCTGAGGTAGAGCTCTTTCCAGCCCCTTGGAGTTGCCCCTTCCCCACAGACTCAAGGGAGACAGTACACCACTTATGCTGCAACAAGCTGCATTTGATAAAATTCAGAATCAATACTTGTCTGAAAAAAATGAAAGTTGTATGTTAAATTTTTTTTATTCAAAAATATGTTTTTTTTTCCTATTCTGTGGCAGTTGGAACTTCAGTTCAACTTCAAACACTTAAGTGTTTGTTATGATTGATTTTAAGTACTGCAACAGCAAAATTTAAATCAGAGACTTAGAGTATACAGATTCAGTCAGATGAGTGGATTTATTTCAGATTCATTCAGAAAAATGAACGATGGATCAGATCGATGATGAACTTTGTGTCTAACTTTTTATTTATTATTTAGAACACATGCTGCATGTAAAGCAGCAAGCTGCTGAAATTGGTTCAACTTCAAAAGTTCAAACTTCAGCCTGCACTTGACTATAGTGCACTCCCCGGCCCCCCACCCGTCCCTTTTTAGTCAGAGCCACACCACACACGATATATACATTTTTTTTTATAAACTATCTCAGTACACAAGCAACACAAATGAAAATTAAATCAAATAACCGGTCTAACGGCTGTCAGGTCGGCCCCCCACTCCACACACTGACTCTGAGAAGACTAAGCTATAAGTTTTTTAGGCCAACTCTAACTGGTAGCTAGTGTCACAAACGCACTCAGTAGGTCAGGCCCTCTGCTCCCGCAGTGCCAACCTCCAAGTGCATTACTGTGAACAGGAAACAGAACAGGGCAACCCTCCTGTCTGTTTATGGGTCCGAATCACCTTTAGTCTTAAGTTCTGGGGGGATTCAAACTGTGAACCTTATGCTAGTGTACCCAAATGTACAAGCTCAGATAATCTGCTCTTCGGGGGGATGCCAGATATCTTTCGCCTAAGGGCACCTAACCAGTTATCAAAAATGAACTCTGTAAAAGACCTTATGTATATTTGTACCTTTTCCAAATTTGGTAACACCGTCAAAGCTTATGAACAGTTTTGTCAGTCTTAACCTTCCATACGTCACATACAAAAGAAAGAACTTAGAAGACCCAGGCAGCATCTCTTACATGAAAAGTTAACTTAAAAATGGATAAAAATATGTAAAATGTAAACACAGAACACTATATCACAAAGCATATAGTCACTTAAAAGAAAAACAAGGAAAACTACAGACAAACTCCTACCAAAATACAGTTAGACTTGTTCTATCTAATGTATTACCTCTTTACAGTGCTTAAGTTAGGTCTTGTTTCTTAAGAGCCCAAAAAGTTACGTCACTCAGTTGAAACACAGAATACTGTTTAAAACTCTGTGTTTCCACCCCTTCGATGATGTAATCTAGCTCCTTCTTTTAGAATATAAAAATTATACAAACAATGATCTTTCTGTCAGGAGATATTTTAAATACTGTGACTTCAGCAAAAACTAATTTCCCATATATGACTCCTTTAATCAAGCCTTTCTTTTGATCTTGTGTGGTCTCCTGTTCCCACAGCAGGTCAAAGATTTTACAACTTTTCACACCATGCTATTATAAAATGTTTTTCCTCTAAGACGTCATAAAAGTTTATGAGCCCTATATCCTGGTAGTTGGGTCAGTTCTAATTAAGTCAAAAAAACAGGAGACCCTTAATTAAGTCTCTCTAGTCTTTTAATTACCTCTTGGTTTCAGGTTAATATATCCTGTTATTTCCACTAAGACCTGGGAGGGGGGCACCCATAGCCCAGCTGGTCTTATGGAGACAATCACACACTACATTTTTATATTACAAATATCATAGAACACTCATAACCAGCTGGCCAAGCATCACAATCCTCTCCACCTAGACTGAATTTGGGGGCTCTATCCCTTGCATGGGATGAGCTTCCCAAATGAGTTCACTCCTAATACAGACGCGACAGGTCATCGCTGTTCTGATTCGTCACTCTAGCCCTATGTAAGATTATCATGTCATATTCTTGCAAGGCAAGACTCCATCTTAATAGTCTACCATTAGTTTTTCTCATTTGGGTCAGCCAAACCAGGGGCTTGTGTTCGTTTGTACCTCAAAATGCTGCCCGTATAAGTATGGCTCTAACTTCTTTAGGGCCCACACTAGGGCAAGACACTTTTTCCACAGTAGCGTAAGCCTGCTCCCTGGGAAGTAACTTTTTACTCAGGTACACTACAGGGTGATCTTTCCCTTGGTTGGATATCTGACTCAGTACTGCCCCAATATCCACATCTGAGGCGCCAGTCTGAACTATAAAGGGTCTTCTATAGTCAGGACTTGTCAGTACAGGAGCACTGCACAATGCCTCCTTCAGTCTGGTAAAGGCTTTTCCAAAGGCTGGTTCCCAGGTAATTTTCTTAGGTATCCTTTTCTTTACCAGATTAGATAGGGGAGCAGCCAGGACACTGGAACTGGGTACAAATTTCCTATAGTACCCTGCTATCCCGAGAAAACTCCTGACCTGCTTCTGCGTTTCTGGTCTGGGCCATGCCTTGATCTCCTCTATTTTACTTGGTTAGAACGGAGCTGTCCCCAGCCTACAACATGCCCAAGGTATGCCACTTCAGCCATGGCCACCTGGCACTTCTTAGCTTTGACAGTGAGCCCGGCCCTCTGTATCCTGTCCAGCACTTCTCTAAGGTGGGACAGGTGTTCCTCCCAGCTGGCACTAAAGATGGCAATGTCATCCAGGTACGTCACGGCATACTCTTCAGCACCATTTAACACCTGGTTCACCAACCTTTGGAAAGTAGCCGGGGCATTCTTTATTCCAAAAGGCATTACTTTAAATTCAAATAAGCCTATTGGAGTGATGAAGGCTGACCTCTCCCTAGCTCTGTCAGTTAACTCAACCTGCCAATACCCCTTTGTCAGGTCAATAGTCGTAAGGTATGTCGCCCCTCCCAACTTGTTTAGGAGTTCATCCGTCAAGGGCATCAGTTGGGCATCCGATTTCGTGACTGCATTCAGTCCACAATAGTACACACAGAAATGAGTAGCGCCATCTGGCTTGGGTACAAGGACTACAGGTGAGGCCCAGGGGTTGCGGGATCTCTGGATTACCCCTAAATCCAGCATTTCCTCCACCTCCCTCTGAATGTCCTTTTGGACAGCGTTCAACACCAGATATGCTGTCCGCTGTATGGGTGTCTGTGTCCCTGTCTCCACATCGTGTGTCACTAAGGGGGTTAGTCCAGGCGTGGCATTAAACAGTTTAGCAAAGTCTGTTAAAACCTCCCTTACTTCCTGGATCTTGTCCGAGGCCAGCTGGGATGACAATTTAACTGCCTCCACAGAGGACTGCTGCTTGCTTTCTTCCAGCAAGTCCAGAAGGGGGTTTCTTTTGCCCGTTCCCTCCCCAGGACTACATACTGCAAACACCATGTCAGCCCTATTAGCACATGGCTTCATCATGTTGACATGGTACATTCTTTCTGTCTGTCTTTTGTCAGGTAACTCTATGATATAGTACATGTCATTAATCTTCCTAACTACTTTGTACGGTCCTGCCCACTCAGCCTGCAGCTTGTCTTTCTGGACATTTTCATGACTTCCTGACCTAACGTGTATGAGTGAGATCTGGTTCTGCGGTTGTACCACACTTTTTGTTTCTGTTGGGCAGCTGCCAGGTTGCTCTGGGCTGTCCCCATAAGCTCCTTCATCCTTCTTTCCCTAAACCCAAGGACGTAATCCACTATGGGAGTTCCCTGGATAGCGTGCTTGCCTTCCCAGGCCTCCTGGGTCAAGTCTAACAGCCCACATACCTGGCATCCATACAAGAGTTTGAAGGGGGAAAATCCTGTCGACTCTTGGAGCACATCCTTGTATGCAAACAACAGGTGGGGAAGGTATTTCTCCCAGTCCCTCCCATGCTGTTCAGCAAAAGCTTGGAGCATTGACTTCTGGGTACCGTCAAGTCTTTCCACAAGCCCAATGGCTTGCAGATGATAAAGTGTTGTGTGTCTCTGCACCACCCCACACTTCTCCCACAAACATTTCATCAGGTCCAACATGAAGGAACCCCCTCAAGTGGTGATAACATCCTGCAGAAACCCACCACGGGAGAAAATGCCAAGTAAGGCATCTACCACTTTGTCTGTCCTCAGTGACGATAGGGTGACTGCCCCTGGGTACAGGGTGGCATAATCCACCACAGTCAGGATGAACTTCTTCCTGGAGGAGCTGGGGGTATTTAAAGGTCCCACAATATCCAATCCCACCCTCTGGAATGGCTCCTTCACTATGGGCAATGGAATTAGGGCAGCTTGGGTTTTCTTACCTGCCTTCCCTATTTCTTGGCACAGGTGACAAGACCTGCAATACTCCTTCACCTGCTAGGTGAAGTTGGGACAATAGAAATTCTGGACCAATTGCTGCATAGTGCGCACGATTCCCAGATGACCTGACAAGAGAATATCATGTGCAATCTTGAGCAACTGCTCACGATACCACTGGGGAATGACAAGCTGCCTGCTTATCACCCCTCCCTCTGTCTTCACATCCTGAGTATACATCAGTCCATTTTCCCCAATAAACTTTACGTTTATCGTCAACTCCATGTGCTCCATCAGAGTCTGCCCAAACCCTCAGCTTTTCTAGACTAGTGTCACTTTTCTGAGCAGCTGCAAACTTCTACCACATTCCCAAGGCATGGGGCAGGTCCCCTTTAGTCTCTAAACTAGGGTCCCTAGCAGTAGCATCAGGGCACTCAGGATCACGGTCCTCCCTAACCCTCTGACAATGGATCACCCCTCCCTCTTTGGAGTAACTCTCCGTAGCTGTGTGGTTAATGCTACTGGGGAATTATCTACCCCCTTTTCATTAGTCTCCATATCAGGAGACACAGGCTTGGGAATCGGCTTCCCAGGGATTTCCACACTGGCTTCTGTGGGGTCCAGGGAACTACCATTTCCCCTTCCCGCTTGACTACGGTTAATTGCACACATCATCCCGTTTGACATTGTTGCAAAGGATGATGTCAACTGCTAACGTTTTGGCTACAGCAACTTGTTGCACAGTTCCCGGTTTTACCCCAGTCCAGAACACTAGCCAGTGGCAATGTGGTCTCTTCACCACTGAACCCTTGCACAGTTACAAATTCATTGGGTATAAGCTGGCCAGGCTCTATCAGATCACCTTTTACTAATGTTAGGGATGCCCCTCTGTTCCTCAACCCTTGTGTCTGTACACCATTCACCTTTGACTGGGTGCATGTGTTCCCTCATGTTCACAGGCATGCTTCCAGGGACACAAACAACCCACTTCTTTCCTAGCACCATTCTGCGTGTTGCTCGTCCTTTTGGGACACTGTCTGGCCATATGCCCAGTTTCTTTACAAACCCAACATTCATTTCTTTTTTCAGAGAAATTGTTTCTTTGAAACCTGGGGCTAACTGGTTTCAGTGGAGGCAGTGAGGATTTTAGCTGCCCTGAAGGCGCGCTTTTCCCTTTCTGCACTGCCACATCCACCCCATTCGCTCTCAGAGCAGGTCTGTTCTTGGCATACCAGTCAGAGTTCAGCAGCCTCTTGCACTGTTTTGGGATCTCGGTGCTCCAGCCGGGTTTTCAGCTCTGCTGGGCATGCCTAAAAAAAATGTTCTAACAAAATAGCATTTTCAATTTTATCTACAGAGTTTGCTTCAATTCCTCCCCCAGCGTTTTAAAAACTGACGTTGTTTCGTGGCTAGCTCCTCACAGCTCATATCAGGGCTTCTCCTAAGCTTACGGAATTTAGCCCTGTATGCTTCAGCAGTTAAATCAAACTTTTTTTAAAAGTGCAGCTTTAAGTTTGCTGTAATCATTACTGTCCTCATTGTCCATTTGACCCAGTGCATCCCGAGCTTTCCCGGTAAGTAGCGGGGATAACTGGAAGCTCCAGAACCCTCTTGGAATTTTAGCCTGAATACAAACTTTTTCAAAGGAATTTAAAAAGGCATCCATATCCTCCCCCTCTTTAAATTCAGCTATCAATTTGTAATCCAGTCCTGTAGTTCCAGTTAAACCCAAGCCATTTATCTGCTCTGGTGCTGGTGGTTGGAGTTATAACTTCTCCAGTTTATGTTGCCTCTGGCGCTCATGCTTCTCATGTTCAGTTTCTTGCTGTTCTCACTCCCTCTTCTCCTCTGCAGCTCACTGGCGCTTACGCTCTTCATGGTCAGCCTCTCGCTGTTCTTGCTCCCCCTTCTCCTCTGCGGGTCGTTGGCACTCTCACACTTCATGGTCAGCCTCTCACTGTTCTCACTCCCTCTTCTCCTCGTTTCTCTCACTCAGCATCTCTCTGGAATTCCAGCTCCATTCTGCGCAACTCAATCTGCAGCCTGAGTGCTTCTGGCTCCAGAATGCTGGTGACCTTCCCCTGCTGCTGCTGTGGCCCCTCGCTGGCACTGGCCATGCTGTCATCTTCATCGGATCTAGACACTGCACTGGCTGCTAGCCCCTCCATGCTCAAGGTTTGGTCTTTTACAGTCTGTGACTCGATGCTCTGGGCATCTGCTGCCATCAGGGCATCCATGAGGTTCTGCTTGGTGGCCTTCCCCTTATACAGGACTCCTCTGTCCTGGCACAACTGCCTCAAGTAGTCTACAGTGTGCCCGCTGTAGTTGGAAGCCATCTTCTTCCCCAACTACAGCTACTCTAACTTGCACTCTTTAGAAAAAAAAAAAAAAACAGGTAGGAACTCAACTGTAAGCAAAATCATATAGTTCTGTTTCCTTTTTAAAAATAAATCACTGCCTTTTCTGCAAGTGAGCTGTACATTATTAAGTGGACACACTGAACAGTTACAGCTTGTGTTACCAATTTATCTGCACAGCTGCCACCAATCTGTCACAGATGCACTCAGCAGGGCAGGCCCTCTGCTCCCACAATGCCAACCTCTGAGCGCAATATTGTGAACAGGTAACAGAACAGGGTAATCCTCCTGTCTGCTTATGGGTCCAAATCACCTTTAGTCTCAAGTTCTGGGGGGATTCAAACTGTGAACCTAATGCTAGCGTACCCAAATGTACAGGCTCAGATAATCTGCTCTTCAGGGGGGGACTGCCAGATATCTTTCGCCTAAGTGCAGCTAACCAGGTATCCAAAATGAACCCTTAAAACTCTATAAAAGACCTTAGGTATATTCTTACCTTTTCCCAGTTTGGTAACACCATCAAAGCTTATGAACAGTTTTATCAGTCTTAACCCTCCATACGTTACATACAAAACAAAGAACTTGGAAGACCCAGGCAGTATCTTTTAAAGGAAAGGTTTACTTAAAAATGGATAAAAATATGTAAAATGAAAACACAGAACACTATATCACAAAGCATACAATCGCTTAAAAGAAAAACAAGGAAAACTAAAGACGAACTCTTACCAACATACAGTTAGACTTTTTCTATCTAATGTATTACCTCTTTACAGTGCTTAAGTTAGGTCTTGTTTCTTAAGAGCCCAAAAAGTTATGTCACTCAGTTGAAACACAAAATACTGTTTAAAACTCTGTGTTTCCACCCCTTCGATGATGTAATCTAGCTCCTCCTTTTAGAATATAAAAATTATACAAACAATGATCTTCCTGTCAGGAGATATTTTAAATACTGTGACTTCAGCAAAAATTAATTTCCCAAATATGACTCCTTTAATCAAGCCTTTCCTTTGATCTTGTGTGGTTTCCTGTTCCCACGACAGGTCAAAGAATTTACAACTTTCCACACCATGTTGTTAAAAAATGTTTTTCCTCTAAGATGTCATAAAAGTTTACGAGCCCTATATCCTGGTAGCTGGGTCAGTTCTAATTAAGTCAGATAAACAGGAGACCCTTAATTACTGTAAGTTTCTCTAGTCTTTTAATTACCTCTTGGTTTCAGGTTAATATATTCTGTTACTTCCACTAAGACCTGAGGGGGGGAGCACCCATAGCCCAGCTGGTATTATGGAGACAATCACACACTACATTTTTATATTACAAATATCATAGAACACTCATAACCAGCTGGCCAAGCGTCACAATCCTCCCCACCTAGACTGAATGTGGGGGCTCTATCCCTTGCATGGGATGAGCTTCCCAAATGAGTTCACTCCTAATACAGACACAACAGGCCATAGCTGTTCTGATTGGTCATTCCAGCCCTATGTAAGATTGTCATATCATACCTTTGCAAGGAAAGACTCCATCTTAATAGTCTACCATTAGTTTTTCTCATTTGGGTCAGCCAAACCAGGGGGTTGCGTTCCATTTGTACCTCAAAATGGTGCCCGTATAAGTATGGCTCTAACTTCTTTAGGGCCCACACTAGGGTAAGACACTTTTTCCACAGTAGAGTAAGCCTGCTCCCCGGGAAGTAACTTTTTACTCAGGTACACTACAGGGTGATCTTTCCCTTGGTTGGATGTCTGACTCAGTACTGCCCCAATACCCATGTCTGAAGCATCGGTCTAAACTATAAAGGGTCTGCTATAGTCAGGACTTGTCAATACAGGAGCACTGCACAGTGTCTCCTTCAGTCTGGTAAAGGCTTTTTCACAGACTGGTTCCCAGGTAATTGTCTTAGGCATCCTGTTCTTTACCAGGTCAGATGGGGGAGCAGTCAGGGCACTGTAACTGGGTACCAATTTCCTGGGCTTCCATTTACAACAAACACGCGTCCCGGCGGCTGGTGGTACTAGAGTGCACTGTGTTGACTTACTGAGTGCACGAGTGCATGGACGGTGCTTCCATGTCAGCGCATGCACAACAGTTTCTTAAAGGTGCACTGGTGTAGCAAGCATAACGGAGGAAACAAAAAGATACTAAAATAAAAATAATAAAAACGATAGTAATGAAAACATTTGCAGGGGCCGCCCATGATTTTAATGCATTGTATTAGTACCTCTCTTTGTGTAATTGAATTGCACTGTATATATTTTATTATGTTTTTGCACGATCCCCCCATTATGTAACCCCATCCCCTAAGACGCTTCTGGAAATGAGCTGTTCTGAGCTCATGTCTTTTCTGGTGAAACCTTTTCAAATAAAAATAAAACACACATAACTTGCAATTTGATGCAGAAAGAAAATCATAGCAAGCATGACAGATCTACCATGTAATAGAGAAGGTAACAAGGGAAGAGAAGGGTCGGGGGGGCTTCAGGGAACAGCACAAGCAGGAAGAGGGGAAGCAGGGAGGGAGGGAATAAGGTACAGAGAGCTACGTGTGCCAATGCAAGGAGTTTGGGAAATAAAATTCCAGACCTGGGAGCCTCAAGTACCCCCTCCCTCTGTCCCTTCTCATGACTTACCTCAACGAACGGTCTACGTCATGCTCCTTTGGCACCTGCAACCCCACCTTCCCCCAACTCACAGTCCCGTGAGTTTCCCTAACAGTCACTACTAATGCAGGCTGCCTGACCATGCCCCTTCACACCCCACTATTTACTTTAGCATGTCTTCTCCACTTAGCCTCCCCTTGCCCCACCATTTATCCCTATACCTTATCGCCCTTCTTCCCCCACCCTTCACCTCCACAGCATTACATACCTCCTTTCTTCACCCCACTGCCAGCTACCCCCGTCCCGCTGAACTACTGACAAGGCACTCTGCGGCTGCTTATTCCCCTTCCCCACCCTCATAAGGTGTTTTTCTTGTTATTTTAACTTGTACCTATGTTTTGAGTTATTCTGTAAGTTCTGAATCCAAGCTGTATCGTTCACTGTAATGTACCTTTACGTTCTCCTATTGTTCTTTATTTTGCAATCTATGATGTGGAACCTTTGTAAAAGAGCTTGCGCTTAAAGGTCTTTTCTAAATAAAATAAATAAATAATGCTTGCGTGGATTTGGTGGCCATAACGGAGTCATGGTGCATTAACAGATGTGGCCATACTGGGCTATTCTACTCAGGACAGACAGGGAAGGGAGGAGAGGTTGTACTATATGTGAGGGAGGGAATCAAGGCAATGGACGTACAGGGCACGTGGAGGAAAAAATGGGCTTGGAGATGCTGTGGGTCATACTGCAGACAGGTACTGGGGCCGCTACATATACAGGGGTGGTATACAGATCTCTAGCACAGGGAGAGGAGTTGGATAATACACTTGGGGAAGCCATCATCAGGATGGCAAGTAATGGGGAGGTGCGACTAGTTGAAGATTTCAATCTACCAGAAGTGGATTGGAGCCTTTCAACTGCAGGTTTGGAAAACAGCAAGGCCATCCCCAAGTCCCTACAAGGAGCTTTTCTCAGGCAGCTAGTCAAGTAACCCACTAGAGACAGGTCAGACATCACAGTGGGCAATCCCCTAGGTACCAGTGATCACTGTACAGTGTGGTTTAACATTAATAAATAATAATAATAATAAGCTTTTTTCACATAAGCACCTTTCAGAATACCAAGGCACTTTACAAAAAAGTTTAAAACGGCAGTAATAAAATGAACAAATACAAAACAATAACAATAGTCTGACAGGTTTCGCTCATTCAATGCCACTAAAGGCCTGGCACCATAAAAAAGATTTTAATGCCTGTTTGAAACCTCCCACAATCGTGCACTCCCGCAACCGACCAGGTAGAGAATTCCAGAGGGTAGGGGCCACGTACATAAATGCATGGGTCCCTGAAGATTTCAAAAGACACCCTCGGAATCTCCAGTAACCCCTCGTCAGCCGAATGGAGCTGTCGCTCAGGGTGATAGGGAACAAGAAGCTCTTTCAGGTAGTCTGGGCCAAGTCCATGTAGGGCTTTATAAGTCAGTAAACCAACTTTAAAGGTGATCCACCACCGAATTGACAGCCAGTGCAGAATGCGCAGCACAGGGGAGATAGGAGAGGCTGGAGAAGTCCCTGTCAACAATCATGCTGCAGCATTCTGCACTAGCAGCAGGTGGTGGATATCAACCCCAAGAAGCCATAAGTACAGGGAGTTGCAGTAATCAAGGCACGAGGTCACAAAGGTGTGGACCAATGTAGGTAGATCCCCGGATGGAACAAGGTGCTTGATCCTGGCGATGTTCCTAAGATGATAAAAGGAAGACTTGACGACCACCAGCACCTGAGATCGTAAAGTCAGCCTGTCGTCTAGAACCACCCCCAGGTCCCGCACCCATTCAGAGGTTAGGATCTGGGAGCCCCCTAGGTAAATTCCAAAGGCCGGACCAGTCCTCATCCCCCCCCCATCTGGCGACCCGGATCCACAACCATCACCTCAGTCTTTCCTGCGTTCAACTTTAGCCAGCTCAAATTCATCCAGTCCTGCATTTCATCAAGGCAGTTGTTAAATACCGAGAAAGCACTATCTTGGTCAGGTGCAAAAGACAGGTAGAGCTGGGTATCATCAGCATAGCAGTGAAACCTCAGCTCATACCATCTTACAATGTCTCAGAGGGGCAGCATATACACTGCAAACAAGATGGGGGACAGCACTGAGCCCTGAGGCACCCCACATGACAGAGATAATGGGTCCGAGGAAAAAATCCTAGACACCACTCTCTGAGTTCTGCCAGTGAGGAAAGATGTAAACCACCTGAGATCTGTACATGTCAGGCCACAGATGGACCTCAAGCACCCAAGCAGTACCCCATGGTCCACAGTGTCAAAGACTGAAGGGAGATCAAGAAGCACCAAGATAGAATGGCTTCTCCAACCTCTCACCATCAGGAGATTATTGAGCACCGGAACCAGCACAGTCTCGGTATTATGCCTCTTTCGAAAACCAGACTGGAGAGGTTCATAGATGTTATGGATGGTCAAGTGGTTCTCCAGTTGTACCGCCACTACATTCTCAATAACCTTCCCTATAAAGGGGAGGTCTGAGATTGGTCTGTAGTTGGCCAGAGAGTCCGGGTCCAAAGAAGCTTTCTTCAGGAGGGGTGTTACCACCACCTCCTTCAAGGAGCTTGGGAACTCACCCGAATCAAGGGAGCACCGGACTATCTGTACCAGGCCTGGGCCGATAATATCACAACATCCCATAATCAGGGAAGTTGGACCCGAATCCAAACTACAGCACGTAGGGCGCATACTCTGGGCAATCCGCATGACATCCGCGAACTCCGGCAGGTCAAAGGAACTCCAGGAAGCACGAGGTGAGGAGACCAGGCACCGATAAGTAGCATCCCCCACAGAGTGAGTCAAGAGGATCTCCGACCTGATGTCAGCCACCTCATTCACAAAGAATCGAGCATGTTCATCGCACTCCACTTGAGAAAAATATCTTCAGAGCTGCAGACAGGTTGGGTTGCACAACCTGTCCACAGTTCGGAAGAGCTGAGCTGGTAGATTCTGAGTGACAGCAATCTCCCAGGACAGGAATTCTGCCTTCTTACGGGAGATCGCCGATTGATAGGCCTGATAATGCTCTACCAATCTAAAGTAGTCAACCTCCAGGGCAGATTTCCACCAACACCGCTCTAACTTATGTCCTAGTCACCGCAACTCCCTCAAGGACCCATCAAATCAAGAGGCCCGAGGGCGAAGGGGGAGAGGACGAACACGGACAGGAGCAATCAAGTCCAGGGCCATGGAGATGGCCTTATTATAGGCCAAAACCAAAGTCTCTGGACTCGTGCTGGCCACAGGAAACTCCGAGAGGTCAATCACCACTGCTAGGCATTCAGGGCTCACCTCCTGTAAAGGGCAGTAACTGACCATCTCCACGGGGCAGGCCTAGGGAGGTGGGCACAAAAGTTGAACCTCACGGTGTAGTGATCGGACCAACCGACAGGTTCAACCCCCAAATCAGAGGCTTCAATCCCCAGGTGGAAAACCAAATCAAGAGAGTGACCGTGTTTATGGGTAGCAGAGGTAACAATCTGTGTAAGGCCCAGTGATGTCATCAGCTGGAGGAAATGATGTCCAAATTGTGAGAGTTCGTCGTCGACCCAGGCGTTAGTCGCCCAAAACCATCAGTCTGGGTGACTCCAGTGTCATACTGACTACAAAGTCCGCTACTTCAGACAGGAACAGAGGCAAGCCACACGAGGACGCGGGTCCCGGACTTCAGGAGGGTGGATTTTAAAGAAATGGGAGACTGCCTCTGAAATGGTCTCATTGCCATGGGAGGGGAGTAGGGGAGTAGTGGGGAAAAATGAGAGAGGGCATAATTAAGGCAACCAATTTCTGCATAAAGGAAGTGAGTAAAAGCAGAAGGAAGAAGAGACCATTATGATTCTCTAAGGAAGTGGCCAAGGTGATGGGGGAAAAGGGTGGCATTCAGGAGTTATAGACAGGGAGGTATACCAAGTAAAACAGAGGGAGGAAGGAAAGGCAGTGAGGGGAGCAAAGGTGCAGACACAGGAAAGGATAAGCAAAGGAGGAAGATAAAGGGAAAGTAGTAACTTAAAAACTTACCATAACAGTAGATCTTCGTGAGAAGCTCTTGCAGCAGGTCAACTCCGGTAGGACTGAAGCCGCCAGGTGCCAGGACCCCACGGAAAACGTCTAGCTAGCAGTCTATCATGGCAGACTGCCCCAGCAGACGTCAGCATGCTGACGTTTACCTATCCTATAAATGGGTGGTCCCCCACACCTACCTCAGTTCTCCCGCTGGAGACCCTGAACAAGTGGCGAAAAAGAGAACCAAGGTGATTCCTCAGAGACAAGAAGAAATAACGTATAAGCAAAAATGCAGTAGAAAAGAAGCTAACAGGGGAAAGGAGAGAGGGAAAGCAGGGCCTGCTGCAAGAGCTCCTCTTGAATATAGTACAGTTATGTAGGAACTTACAGTAACAGTAGATCTTCAAGAGAGGCTCTTGCAGTAGGTAATCACCTGTAGGACTGTGCCCCTTGACATCAGAACCACAAGGAAACTTTTGCTAGCATTGTCTGATGGGGAACCGCCCATCGGACGTCACATGACTGATGTCAGCGTGACACCATATAGTGGGCGGTCCTCATGTCTGCCCTCCAGTTCTCCCACTGGAGACCACCAAAGGTCATGACAGAAGAAAGTAAAGAGGCTCCTGAATTCCCTCAAAAAATGGCTTTCTGGAAAGAGAGCTGTAAACTAAAAAAGGGTGAAGTTGGGTGGGAAAAGGTTCCCTACTGCAACAGTCTCTCTCTCGAAAATCTGCTGTTATGGTAAGTTCCTACGCAACTATACTGTCTTACTTCAAGAGGGCTCTTGTAGTAGGTAATCACTTGTAGGACTGAGTCCCAAGCAGTAAAGAGTCCAAGGGACAAGAAAACACAGGAGGCTGGAACATAATCTTGAAAAAAAAAAAAAAAAGCACAGGAAGTTAGGACAGGAGTCTCTGGAGGACGGCTAGTCCAAAACTGTCCTTACGCCTCGAGGCAATATCCAAAATGTAATGTTTTGTGAAAGTGTGGACAGAACTCCACGTAGCTGCTGCGCAGATGTTTGCAGCAGATACATTTCTGAAACAGGCTGTGGAAGCAGCCATTCCCCTGGTAGAATGTCCTTTTACCTGACATAGAAACATAGAAGTTGACAGCAGATAAGGACCGCAAGACCCATCCAGTCTGCCCATTTCTTTTTCTACCTTATGAATGTGCCATCGGCCTTTGCTCTGTCAATGGCCTATCTATTCATACTCATCTGTATTGCTCCCTTATGCCTATCCCTTGCCTGTTTGAAGCCCTGCACTGTATTCATATCCACCACTTCCTGAGGTAGGCTGTTCCATGCATCCACCACCCTTTCTGTGAAAAAGAACTTCCTCACATTACCCCTTAATCAGCCTCCTAATCTCATGCTGTGTCCTCTTGTCCTATTTTTCTTATATTGAAACATGTTAGACTTTCACCTTGTTAATGCCCTTATGGTGTTTGAATGTTTCGATCGTATCACCTCTCTCCCTCCTTTGCTCTAGGATATACATATTGAGCTCCATTAAACTGTCCTCATATGTTTTCTGATGCAGTCATTGCACCATTGTGGTTGCCCTTCTCTGGACTGCCTCAATTTGGTTAATGTCCTTGTGAAGATGTGGCCTCCAGTACTGCACGCAGTGCTCCAGATGGGGCCTAACCAGTGTCTTGTAAAGAGGTATTATTACCTCCCTCTTATGACTTGTGATACCCCTACTAATACACCCCAGCATCCCCCTAACCTTACCTACTGCTTTAGTGGTCTGCTTGGATGATTTCAGGTAATCTGTGATGATGATGCCCAAGTCTCTTTCTTCCCTTGTGACTGCCAGGAACTCCCCTCCCAGCCTATAGGTGGCTTCAGGGTTTCTCTTCCCTATGTGCATGATATTGCACTTCTTTGCATTAAACCCCAGTTGCCACTCTTCTGACCAATCTGCCAGTTTACCCAGATCTCTTCTCATTCTGCCCACACCATCTGGATCATCTACTCTGTTGCAGATCTTGGTGTCATCTGCAGACAAACCTTACACTCCAATCCATCTGCAATGTCACTGATGAAGATATTGAAGAGGACTGGCCCCAGGACTGATCCCTGAGGTACCCCACTTATGACTTGCATCTCTTCTGACTGTATACCGTTTACCACCACTCTGTTTTCTGCCCGTCAACCAGTTTGTCACCCAATTGACCAACCTTCTGACTCACCCCAGGCCTACCCAGCTTATTAATCAATCTTCTATGTGGAACAGTATTGAGAGCTTTGCTGAAGTCAAGGTAGGCAACATCAACTGCTCCCCCTTGGTCCACCACTCTGGTTACCCAGCCAAAGAAATCTATGAGATTAGTTTGACGGGGCCTTCCTGCTGCAAACCCTTGCTGTCTTGGATCCTGTGCTCCTATAGATCCCAGCTGTTGCACTATCCTTTCCTTAAGGAGTGCTGCCATACATAATCTTGCCCACTACTGTGGTAAGACTGACTGGTTTATAGTTCCTTGCCTCCTCCCTGCTACCATTCTTGTAGAGTGGGATCACATGAGCCCTTCTCCAGTCATCGGGGACCTCTCCTGTGCTCAGAGACTCACTAAACAGTTCTGATAATGGCTCTGCTAGTTCTAGCCTTAGCTCCCGACCCGGAAGGACCATACCACACTTTTGGTAACAAAGGGTAATGCAGTTTGCCAGCCATTTAGAAAGGCACTGTTTGGAAACTGCCGCACCCTCCCTTTTTGGTGCGAAAGAAACAAAAAGTTGGTCTGTCTTGCAGATATCTTTAGTCCTGTTCATGTAATAACATAAAATCCTGTGAACGTCTAACATATGCGGGATGGCTTCCCCTCGATTAGAATGCTCAGAGTAATAAACTGGCAATTCTAAAGACTGATTAAGGGTCATCTCCAAAATGACCTGAGGCAGAAATGAAGGATTTGTACGCAGAGCCAACCTGTCTCTATGAAAAATCAAATAAGGCACCTTGCACATCAGGGCTTGAAGCTCAGAAATTCTACGAGCGGAGGCAACTGCAACTAAAAAGAGCGTGTTCCAGGACAAAAAACACATAACACAAGAACCTGCTGGCTCGAAGGGAGGCAAAGTTAATTTTTCCTAAAGAAAATTATGGTTCCACGGTGGAGCAAGGTTGCGCACTGGGAGTTTCAGATGCAGGATACCTTTCAAAAAGGTTTTGGGACCTCTAACTGAGCTATAGTCTTGCCTCCTACTGGATCATGGTAGGCACAGATGACTGCTAGATGCACCTTCAGGAACGAATAACTCAAGCCCAGGTCCGACAAATGAAGGAGATACTCCATAACCTGGGGAGTGGGACACGTGAAGGGATCCAGATCTTTCGCAGTGGCCCAAATGGAGAAAGGCTTCCACTTCATGGCATAGGTAGTTCTGGTGGACTGCTTTCGCACCTCCACCAAAATTTGAGCTACCCTGGGGGGGAACCCCATACCGAGAAGCAGCTATGTCCTGAGGTGCCACGCATGAAGATGAAGGGACTTTAGCACCAGATTCACCATTGTGTCCCCTTCCTGGGTGAGTAGATCATAAGATCGATGTAGAGGTATGGGAGGCTCCACTGCTAGTTGTTGAAGCAGTGGAAACCATATTTGTCGAGGACAAAAAGAAGCTATCAAAATCATTTGTGCTCCTTCTGACTGGAGCTTGGTCAACACTCTCTGTAATATTGGAAAAAAAAAAGGGAGGGAATGCATACAGAAATCTCCCTGTCCAGGAAAGCGGCAGTGTGTCTTGCTAGAAAGCACCACGCCTGGGATCGAGTGAGCAAAACTTGGGAAGTTTTGTGTTTGATGGGGCTGCAAACAGATCCACCTCTGGATGACCCCAAAGGTTGAAGATGTGATCTATTATCTCTTGCTTTAGCTCCCATTTGTGAGCCCTTACCCTGGTGTGACTGAGACGGTCTGTGAGAACGTTCTGCGCCCCTGGGATGTGAACCACCCGGAGATGGATTTTGTGCAGAACCGTGCAGATCCAAACCTGCACTGCTTCTCTGCAAAGAGGGTACGAGCGGGTGCCCCCCATTTGTTGATGTACCACATTATGCACATGTTGTCTGTCTAGATCAAGAGGACTTCCTGAAGGATGTGCTGAAAAGCCTGAAGAGCATAAAGCACTGTTCTCATCTCTAGCACATTTATGTGCAGGTGTGTTTCTACAGGGGACCACAGGCCCTGGAATCTGTGGGATCCCAAATGGGCAACCCATCTCTGTTCAGACGCATCTGTAGTCAGTATTTGGGAGTGGGGAAGGGTCTGGAAAGGGACTCCTAGCAACAGATTGCTGGAGTCCTGCCACAACAGGTCCTGTTGCATTGGGTTGGAGATGAGGATCGGGCAATCTAAGTTGTCTTCTCTCTGATCCCACTGAGATCTTAGAGTCCACTGCGAAATATGCATGTGGAGTCTGGCCAATGGGACCGTGGGAATAGCCTCTGCCATGAGGCCAAGAAAATGGAGAACCACTCTGGTCGAGATATGTCGACTGGAAGATACCAGCTTGGCCTGATTCTCCAGGGTGTCTACCCTGTCCAGGGGGAGAAAGGCCATGTCCTGCACTGCCCCCAATAAACTGAAGGTGTTGGGAAGGAGCAAGCTGTGACTTGGAGTAACTGACCATGATACCCAGGTGCTTGAATAGGTGCAGAGTAGCCAATAGGGAGGCTTCCAACTCCTCCCTCGATGGGGCTGTGAGGAGCCAACCATTGAGGTAGGGAAAAAACAGTGTGCCACTGGCACCTCAAGGTCCCTGCCACTACTGCTAGGCACTTGGTACAAACCCACGGGGTGGAGGACAGGCCAAAAGGGAGAGCCCTGAACTGGTACTGCTCCCCTTGGAATGAAAACCTGAGGAATCTGCGGTGAGGACTAAAGATAGGGATGTGAAGATACGCATCCTTCATGTCCAGGGCACAAAGCCATTGACCCTTGGATAGGAGAGGCAGAAGGCTTTGCAATGTCAGCATCTGAAACCTCTTGTATTCTATGAAGAGGTCTAGGGTACTGAGATCCAAAATCGGGTGAAAATCACCTGTGTTTTGGGCACCAGAAAGAAGTGAGAGTAGAATCCCTTCCCGATCTGGTTTGCCAGCACTGGCTCTGTTTCTTCTTTGTGAATAAGAGCCGTGATCTCCTCCCTTAGAAGGGGGAATATGCGCCCTTGGGTAATGAGAAGACCTTGGTGGATTGTCTAGAGGTTTTTCTCGAAATTCTAGAATGTGACCAAGCTTTATTAACTGAAGCACCCAGGCGTCTGTCGTGATGGACTACCAGATGCCTTGTGAATCTTCCGCCCACCTGTTCCTCCGACAGATGAGTGGGGGGGTGGGGGGTGGGGTGCGGTCACCAAATCAGGAGCGGAAGGGAAGATTAGGAAGGGCCGCTCCCACAGCTCTTTGGGTTTTGGCTTGGGGGCTGGCAGCAGAATTGGGAGCCTTACACTTAAACTGATGTTTGGGTACTTGCTGGTTTTTCGTCTGGCATCTGTTTTGCCAATAAAAAAGGAGGCTTTTGTTGCTGCTGTTTCAGATGGTACATGGTATAAACCAACCAAAGTGCTGTGCCTTTATCCTGCAGGCTAGTTATGATGTCCTGGGCATCCCTGCTGAACAGGATCCTGGATAGCAGAATGAATATCAAGGGCTAGGACCGACACTTTTAGCCAAGAGTACTGGCGAAGGCTCACAGCAGTGGCAGTACCTCTAGTGGAGGAATCTACCGCATCATAAATGGCCCACAAAGAATGGCGTCCAGCCACATTGGCCATTTTCAGAGTGGATGCCAAGGATGACTTTCAATACGAGTCCAGTAAGGCCTCGAAGACAGGTTCGAGCTTGCGGAACAAGGTCTTCTGGTACTCTAGCATGTGCAAGACATAGTTCAGAGCACATATTGCTAGGGTAGAAGAGGCATAACATTTTCTCCCGAACTGGTCCATTTCTCTTGACTCCTTGCCGGGAGGGGAGGCACTGAGGTGCTTCAGCTTAGCAGATCTAGCATGGGCTGCCGTGATGACCACCGAGTCTGCTTTAGGGTGTACGCTCAGGTGGTCTTTATCCTCACATGTCCTGTAGACCTGGTTAGCCTTTTTTTGCCATGGCCAGGCTAGAGGAAGGTCTCTGCCATATAGCTGAGGATAAATCCTCATGGGGTTCCAGCCAGGGTGGGGTGAGTACCGGACTCGTATCAGGAAAGTCCAGATGCTCTGCCAACCATCATTCTTTTTGGCTCCAGAGCCTCCGACTTCCACCCTTGGGCCTCTGCCATCTGCTTGAGGAGGTCCACAATGGAGGGGTCTTCTGGTAGGAACTTTGGGGATTCCCGAGGGACTGGTTCCTCATGGAGAGGGGTTTCTAGGCCTGAACTGGCGTTAGAGGAATCAGAGTCCGTGTCAGAATCTTCCGAATCCTCTGGTTTCTCAGTAATTGGAGGATCTGGCTCCCTCGTGATGACTTCAGACATCAGGGGTTTCGTAGGTTCTGATAGATGGCCTAACGTTGAAGGATGAGTACGTACCAGCAAAGGGGCCGTAGGTGTAGGAGCTGGGTGGCAGATGTCCAGAGGAACAGGATGCCTGCTGTCTAGTTCGGAGATCAACTAACTTTTAGTCGCTGTCCACCATGAATTTCCCTAAAGTCCACCTGAGGTTGTGGAGGAGGTGGAGTGGGAGGAGGAGGTGGTTGAATAAACCCATATCCAGGACCATGACCCCAAAAGCTAGGAGATGGGTAATGGTGTGAGTGGCCTGATGAGGGGGTAAGAACTAGGGTAGCCTGGATAGTAATAGGCCAATGAAAAAGGATTCAGCGTCGGGGCTGATGGTGAGTAACCGGACGAAGGATAAATTGATGTCAGAAAGCCTGATGTCAGACCGTAGTAAGGATAACCTGGCGATAGGCCTGACGGAGGGTATCCAGACGACTGTCCTGACAGAAGGTATGTTGAAGGCCTCGACAGAGGCCCAGCCAGGGGGATAGCCCAATGGCAGCCCCAACGGGGATAGCCTGATGGCGGCCCCAACGGGGGACAGCCTGACGACGGCCCCGACGGAGGGAAGCCTGGTGGTTCTGCAGGAATTCCTGAAGGGCCTACGGGCCCAGAAGGGCGAGGTCCCAAGGGGTGCCCTGAGGAAGGAATGTTTGTAGAAAGCCCCGATGGGACAAGGCCTGATGGCGGTCCCAGCGGAGGTAAGGGAATCTGCGGGCGTGAGGATTGGGATCTGGCATCACAATAGGTGGCGTTGGAGCCACTGTAAGGCCTGTCAGCACTCTGTCGTTGGGGTAAACCTGGTGAAGGTGGTTGTCCATCGGAACCTGCTGGCCCGGCAATAACAAAGGAAGCTCAGACTGATTAGGCGATGGGGGTTTGCCGTGAAGGGAACCCCGAGGAGACCCTGTCCTCCAGCCTGGACGGTGCTGATATCCAGAAGTGCTGCGAAGTGGCCGTGTGATTGTCGGAGGGTCCAACGATCGACTGCTCGACCTGGGTCATGCAGGAGTCAGAGGCCCCCAGCTCCCGACTTACCAACCCTGGCCAGGCACTCGCCAGAGGGTCCGACGAGCAGCTTATTGGCCGCTTCAGCCTCCTTAGAGCCCTGGGTGGAAATGGGCCCAAGAGTGGCATCAGTCTTGGATGAATCCGAGGATCCTGCCACCCCATAACCAGTGGCAGCCGGGGGACCAAGGCCTGTTCTGTAGGCAGGAGCACAGACTTGGTCACGGCTCTTAACTTCTCGGAAGAAGAAGGCCGGTCCTCTTTCAAAGAGCCTGTGGGCGGCTTTGTTGGAGGGAGGGACTGCTCCTGTTCCCTATGTTCCTCCTTATCCCTTTTCTTCTTCTTGTGAGGGTCCACGGGCGAGGAAGAAGCACTTTTAAGCTTTTTCATCTTGTATAGAAGCCATTTTTTCCTTCAGGATATGGGCCTCGAGGGACTGTTGGCGTTGTTTCCATGTGGCCTGGTTAAAACGGGCACAGGCCTCGCACTCCTCGACTTTTTGGTTAGGTCCTAGGCAGAAGAGGCAAAGGGAATGTTGATCTTTATGTGGTAGGTGGACGCTGCATGAACCACACTTGTTTTTATGCAGATCCGTTGGAGAAGAGGACAACATACAACTGATTTAAATTGAGAAAAATTAAATGAATACTCATCTGGAACAGGCATTCAAACTGCTGCAACAAGCTTCAATCAGTTCGATATGCACAGGTCAATGTCGGGAAAGAACTGGGGAGCAGACATGGGGACCGCTCACTATATAGTGTCATGCTGATGTCAGTCAAATGACGTCCGGTGGGCAGTCTCCCATCAGACAATGCTAGCAAATGTTTCTACCGTGGTCCTGCGCCAGGAGCAGTCCAAAAGTGATTACCTGCAGAGCCCTCTTGAAGTAAGATCTACTGTTACGGTAAGTTCTTATGTAACTGCACTATCTTACTTCAAGGGGGCTCTTGCAGCAGACCAACACTGGTACGACTGATTCCAAAGCAGTACTGGAACTGACCAAAAGGGGCAGCCAGGAGGAGGCACTAGTCATCAGCACAGAGCTCAAGAGAGAAGGCCCTGAAGGACTGTGAAACTGGCCCTGCACCTAGAAGCAATGTCTAGATTGTAGTGCCTAATCAAAGTGTGGACATAGCTCCAGGTGGCAGCTACATAGATGTCCTCAGAGACACATTTTTTAATTAAGTTGTGGAGGCAGCCATGCCTGTGGTGGAGTGACCTTTAACCGCTCCAGGCAAGGGATTATTGTGCTTGTGGTAACAAACAATGCAATTAGCCAATCACTTAAACATGGTTTTGAAACAGATGCTCCCTCTCTTTAGCTAGCAAACGAAACAAACAACTGGTCAGATTTCCGAACAGATTTGATGTGGTTGGTGTAATACCTCAGCACCTTATGAACATCTAAAGTGTGGAGCAAAGCCTCCTGCTGATTAGAATATTCAGGGTAATAAACTAGCAGGTGGATGGATTCACTTAATGTAAACTCTGACACCAACTTGGGCAAAGACACCCAGTCTTTGTGGAAGACCAAATAAAGCTCTTTACACATCAGAGCCTGCAGCTTGGAAATCCTCTGAGCTGAAGTAACAGCAACTAAAAATAATGCTTTCCATGACAGAAAGCGCAGCTCACAACTTGCGGATGGTTCAAAGTGAGGCAAAGGGAGTTTTTCCAACATGAAAAGAAAGGTCCCATGGAAAGACAGGATCCTGAATGGGAAGCTTCAAATGCAGGATACCCCGCAAGAACATGTGGGATACCTCCAGCTGGGCAACAGATTTGCTATCAATAGGTGCATTGTACGTACAAATGGTGGAAAGGTGCACCTTAAGGAAGGAGTACCCCAAGCCTGAGTCTGAAAGGAAGAGCAGGTACTCCAGAATCAGATTCACCAGACAGTGAAGGAATCCAGGTGACGAACAGTGGCCCACAGAGAGAACTGCTTCCACTTTAAGGTGTGGGTGGTTTTAGTGGAAGGCTTTCTAGCAGCCACCAGGACATCAGCAACCCTAGAGGAGACCCCAAAGTGGGTGATAGCTAAGTCTATAAGGATAAGAAGGGCAGCGGGGGAGACTGCTCAAAAGTAAAAGTGGATCAAGAAAATACAGACATTCTAAATGGATACTTCTGATTAGTTTTCACTATGGAGGAAGGATAACGGACCACCAGGGAGTAGCAGGAACAAAGTGGGGAGGGGATGGAGATAAGTCCCTTTTCAGACGGAGACAAGTCCCTTTTCAGACTCAGCTATACATGTCTTTTACACCTGAGCAGCAGGAGACGGTCCTGGTATTAATTGTTGCCTTGTTGAGATCCATGACTGGATGAGGGCTAACTGGTTGAGGTTGAATCCAGACAAAACTGAAGTACTGGTGCTGGAATCTGGTCGCTAGGGGGTGAGGGTGCAATCTAGTCTGGTCTCAGGGCTGAGGCTAGGGGACTCCCAGTTGTTCACCTCTGATCAAGTAAAGAACCTTGGCGTTGTTTTGGATTGCAGCTTGACACTTAAATTACACGTGTCGGCCATGGTCCAGTCCTCATTTTACCATTTGAGAAACATTGCCAGGATCAAACATCTGATACCCCCGGGTGATCTGCCAGCACTAGTTCTCACTTTTGTGACCTCATGCCTTGATTACTACAATGCCCTATACCTGGGACTGTTGGGGGTAGATCTTTGCCACCTACAGCTAGTTCAGAATGTGGTGGCCAGGTTGTCGACTGGTCTTCCTCGGTCGTGTCATGTTACACCTGTGCTCTACTCTCTACACTGGCTGCCGGATCTCCTTCAAGGTCGGTTTGCTGACCTGTAAGACACTGCGAGGTCAGGGGCCTGGCTATTTGCAAGACCTCCTACAACCCTATCATCCTTCCCACCCCCCTTTGCTGTGCAGATGAGGGATTGTTAGAGGTTCATAGGGTTTTCCTGAAAACATCGGGTGCCCTTGCTTTTTCCTTTGCAGCCCCAACCCTATGAAACTCTCACCCTCATCAGTTACGAGATACTCATGGTGGATGCATTTAAACGGGAGCTAGAAACTTTTTTATTCAAGCAGCCTTTCTCTCTGAACTAGTGTAATGTTTTAACTGACAAGAGTGAATTATTTATATTTATGTTATGTATTTGTACTGCATTTTAAATGTTTAGAAATTTCTGTGTAAAGTGCTTTGAGTCGAAATGAGAAAATGTGCTATACTAAATAAAATATGAATGAATGAAAGGTGAAACTTTAGTCCGTTCTTTTTTTTTTTAAAACTCAGCTTTATTCAAGAGTATGAATACATGACAGAGCAAAATACAAAAGCAACTGGGGATAAATATTGCCCCCAAACCACTCTGATTCCAGTATATGAAGTATTATTAAATACTGGTACTAGAATAGAGAGAAAGCTGTTCACTTCATGTAAACCATCACATTCCCAATGTCCAGTGGGGATGTATATTCCCCCATAATACATTGTACTTCTAGGATAGTGGATTCAGTTCACGATCCACACTCCAACAATCTTCTTGGAGACAGGCGATTCGGAAGTCTTCTAGCTAAGCTATTCCAGTCACACAGTTGATTATACCCTCTGGCCCTATCCTGTGACATCAGAACTTTCCAATGGAAGGGAAAGGTCTCCTCCTTCACATCTCTGCGGCATCACAGGAATTCTAGTAATTTAAGTGCTTCTTTAGCAATTCTTCCATTTTTCAAATTTGTTTCTAACTTGAAAATATTCTGTCTTCCAGCTCCACATCACAATCGCAATTGACTACGGAGAGCTAGAAACTTTGGTTTCAGTTTTGCATCTAGTGCTGGCAGAATATTTTTTATAGTCTCGGGTCACATATGAAAAAGGGCCTTGGCTCATATGTTTACCCGGCTAACAAAATAAATAAATAAATAAATAAATAAATGTCAGCCATGGAACCACACGACACATGTCTGTACTGCCTGGGCAAGCAGCACAATGTCAAGTAATGCACTTTGTGCCGGGTCATGCTGCCCTCATCCATCGAGGACTGGAAGGCTTGACTGGCCCTTGGTTGGTCAAAAGACTGCAAAAAGAACCTCACAGTCAGTGGGTATGCTGCACAGATAGCAGTCATGGAAGAGGAGGTGGTGACAGTTGCAGCGAGTTCTTTGGTGTTGGCGTTGTTCTCTACAGGGCCATTGCTGGATGGTCATTCTCTGTCGAGTTCAGAGAAATGTGTCTGGCCCTTCAGACCTTTGGGCAAAGCCCTTCTTACCACAGCAAGAAACATAAACACAGTCTTCACCGAAGGCTGCCGAAGATGGGGATCTGGGAACAGCCAGGGAAATAGTAAAGTTGATGGGCAGTTGGTTGGAGGAGAGGCAGCACAGTTGTGGTGAATGGGGTCAGAATGGTGGAGAGATCACCAGCACAGTACCACAAGGATCTGTCCTGGGCCCAATCCTCTTCAATATGTTCATCAGTGACATAGGAGAGTGAATCCAGTGTAGATGGTGTCTATTGGCAGATGACACTTAACTCTGGTAGAGTTGACAATGTGGACGGGATTAGGGAATTGCAGAGGCATCTGCAAAGGCTGGAAAATTGGTCCAAAGTCTGACAACTGAAATTCAATGCCAACAAGTGCAAAGTGATGCACTTAGGGAACAAAACCCTCCGAACAGAATACTGGATGGGAAGGGTTCAGCAGGACACATCAGAGGAAAGTGACCTAGGAGCCATCATCATTGGCTCCCTTAAACAAATCAGCTAATGTAACAAAGCCTTTATCAAGGTCAACAGGATGCTAGGGTGCAGAGGGGAAGGGGTTCAACAGTAAGAAATGGAAGCAGCTACCTTTGTATAGGTCACTGGTGAGGCCACACCTGGAGTAATGTGCACAGTTCTAGAGTCCCCACCTGAAAAAGGACAGGGGCAGGCTAGAGATGGTACAATGCAGAGTGACCAAAATGATTCTGGGCCAGGAGGGCAGATCCCTTGAAGATCAGCAAAAGGCACTCAAGATGTATTCACTCTAAACCAGACAACAAATGAGAGAATGGGGATATGACTGAGACTTTCAAGTTCTGGAAGTGGATAAACAGGGTGACCTATGAAGAGCTATTTAGCAGGAACAGAGAAGCTAGAACATGGAGTCACAAGTGGGGGTTAATGGGAAGGATTTTAAAAGGATGTGAGGAAGTATTTTACAGAAAGAGTGACTGAACCATGGAATAGTCTGTTGGCAGAGGCGATGGGTGCCTGAACCATAAAGGACTTCAAACACAGCTGGGATAGAGCTAAATGGTATAGTAGTTACTCAGCAGGATGAGGGAGGCAGAAACACAGAGAACCAAAACAGGGAACAGGGTAAGTGTAGCCCCCACAGAGACAACAGACCCCTGGGTATGACAGAGTAATATGAGCAAACTAGATGGACTGGTCTTTTTCTGCAGTCATCATCTATGTTTCTATTTTTCAATGTCCTCATAGTACTCTAAAGTCTCTTATGCCCAGATCCCTTTCTGGTCACCTCCTTCTTGATGCACCTCAGCATTCAGCCAGAGTCTGCCCAATGCTTTTCATGCTTCAGCCCTTAGTCTGTTATGACCCCAAGTCTTACTAAGGGAATCAATGGATACCCTGGGCAGCAGAGTGGGGTAGGGAACCCCTATAAATTAATATGTGTTTGCACACATACTTTTTCATACCTGCTTATGAAACAGGAGGGCAGCCATGAGGGTCTTAGAGCCTGTTCCAACCTTATGTTGCTATGTTACCCTGAGGTAAGCATTAGCCTGCCTAATTGGCCACTGACGAGCCTCAATAATTCTTCTAACAAAACACTGATGTGCTTATAAGTTGTAGATCATTCCCTTGTACAAATGTGCCATTGCTGTTGTTACCTATGATGTCTTCAGCCCAGGTTGCCCCCAATAAAGGAACTTGTTTCCAGTGAGATCACTTGGTTGTTAAAATAAAATTAAACTCAATTTGCCCCCAGGACTCTGAGGGTCTCAGAAAGGATCACCATGGACACCTTTCCCTTCAGGAACATCCCTAGTTTCATGAATGACTTACTAATGTCCTTGAGACTTGCACTCCCTATGTTGTTCACGCAAAGCTGGACAATGGTCTGCTACTCGCCACAACTGTGCTGCTTGACCCTAGATAGCACTCAATAAACCCATGTTTGAAGCAAGCAAACCACCTCACCTGAGCCACCATCCTTGTCCAGTCGTGCACCCTCCACCTCACCCACTGCCTAAATTATGGAGTCCCCAGTAACCACCTGCTCCTCTGCTGAGCATTTTTCTTCCTTCCTTTCTTCTTTGCAGGTTGGGCGTCCTGGTGCCTGGCCCTCCCCCCCTAAAACCCCAGTAAATTGTTGACCCCCCCCTTTACATGGCCAGCCAGATGATAATACATGTTGCTGATGTCAACTGGAGATGATGGTCCCTTTTGACCATGCCTGTTACCTCCCTTCTACACTTGGCTCAATCCCCCACCACTATTCCAGAAACTTTAATTGTAACTGTTGGTTATTTCAAGGAGCAATATTTATAGGATTGTTTTAACAAGAATCACTTTGTATTTCTCAGCATTAAATATTAAAGTTGTTTGAAGTTCCTTTCTATCTTTGTGATGTGGTGCATTGTTTTATCTAGTAGGAAGCTCTGGAAATGAAGTTCTTTTGGTCTGTTATACATAGGGTGCTATAAGGAACCAGACAAGTGATGCAGAAGCTGAAACAGCTCATATGAGCGTCCCTTTGGCCAAGTAGTTTTGATTCTTTTGCCTATTATTCATGAAACAATCTACTATACACTTGGCTTCAGGCCAGGCTACAGAGGCGTAATTTTGCAATGCAGGAAACCGAAGAAATCAGAAAAATGTTGAAGAATACTGCTGTTAACTGGTGACCCATTGTCAGTTTTCACTATTTGTGGTATGCCAAAAGTAGAAAACATTTGTCTAGTTTTTGTATCGAAGTTCATACAGTTGTGGATGTTACAAGATCTGCCTCTAGAAGTCTAGAATATTGATCTATTCATCTGAACAATAATAACATCATCATTCAGTGTTGCACCATACAAATCACTAGCCTTATTGTACCTTGCAACACGGCATTATTCAAGGCTCTACGAGGGCGCCCCGGGATAGGCGCAACGCCATCATGTGGTGCAGAGCAACACGCATTGTGAGCCGAGCACGTCGTTGTTGTGTTGGGAAGCTGCTGTTTACGATTCCAACACGCATTATTTCTCATAATGCCGTGGTTGGCCTGAGAACGCTAAGAAGACCAACACGGCATTATGAGAAATAATGCCGTGTTGGAGTCGTGGAACGCTGCCTAGCATAGCAACACGGCATTATCGGCTCACAATGCCGTGGTTGCTCCTGCACCATGTGAGAGGCTGTTTTATCGCTGGGCGCCCTTGTAGAGCCTTCAATAATGCCGTGTTACAAAGTAAGAATCAAGTCTATGAAGATTGCCTCAGTCTCGCGCTCTTTTTCTTAATGACTCTGTACTCTGCTTGTCCTAGTATACATCGCGCTTTGTCCAGAAGCTACAGAGCATCATCAGTATGCCGCCTCTACCGGATTATCGCCCGCTAGTTGGAACCTCGGCTTCTCACTCTCTGCAACAACGCCCCCCCAGTGGGCATTAATCCCCGGTAGAGCCCTCCTTTGCCGGTGATTAATGCTTACATATACCATCAGGGACATTAGTACTTTCTAGTTGGTGACCACTGTGACTAAGCCATATGTATTCCCCCTGGAACCTAGTAGGTTCCTGTATGACTAGGGATGGAGCTTCCAGACTGCAAGGAGTTTTAACTCTGTGAAGCTAGGCTGATGAGTCACTGCAAGGGTGTGCCTTTCTGCTGGAAGGAAGCTGCACTCTAGCAGTTTGACAGTTGGTGAGAGGGTACAGCTCTGCCCAGACACTGAAATCTGTTTATCTGCCAGTTTCTCTGAAGATTGACATGATCAAGATCCTACCTGAATCATGGTGGGGGCCTGTCAAATAACTGTCCCTGCTGGGGCATCTACCTGCCAGTTTGTGTGAATTTTTCCTTCAGGAACTGTGAGTAGAAAGCCTGTAGCTGGGAACAGAAACTGGACAGAAATCACCCTCTGAAATGCCACTGACAATTGGGACTGTCCTACTGGCTTTAAAGAAGGGACATTGCCCTGTGTTTTCCTCAAGATGTGAGGATTGGGGTAGTGGAACAGTGAAAAGCCACCTGAAGAAATATTAAGGGAGAGATACTGAACTAGAGACTTTTTTTTTTCTTTTTTTGAAAATAGAAGAGTCTGAAAACTAAAGTCAAGAAATGTATAGTGTGAGAGACTGTTTTTGGACTTCTGGGACCTCTGCCCTGTGGGGCTGGCAAGGTGTGAGTGTGGTATCCCTGTTCTGGCCCATCTACAGTCCCCCAGTCAGGATCAGGGTGCCTTTACCCAGAGAGAACAGGCCTGCCACCTAGAACTGGCACTTTCTGCGAGAGAGAGAAAGAAAAATAGAAAAATGTTAAAGAGAGTCAGTTTTGATGCTTTCCTCAAGCCCCCCCCCGCAGGAGCTTACCTTATAAGGACTTCCAAAGTCCACTCTTCAAAATGTATTACTCAATGTATTGCGAAGGGGAAAGGAACACAATTCCTGTATCAGAAGAGCCAGTTGCCCAATCTCTTCCCCTTTCTGGTCCCTGAATCTTGCAGGTGCTGCCCCTGCACTCTCATATTTTGTGATGTATTATTCTGGATAGCATGGGGAGATGCTCTATTGACAGCTGTGGGGACCTTTTTTTTTTTTTTTTACATTTCAGAGGACCACAGGAGTCAAATCAAAGCTATGGCTCAACTAACAAACCCCCTTTTTTTTTTCCATGTAGCTTTTTACTGTTGGGGCTCTGGAGGCAGGCAAGCTGCAGTCCTCTGAGGATTCCAATCCGCTCAGTTCTCAGGGCTTCACTGAGCCTGTCTGGTGCTTCATTTTCTGTTTTCTCCCCTGTTATCCTGAGACCCCAGAACACTGTCACACATGACCGTGGAGGAGTGCATGCACTCTGTGGCACCAGTGATGGCTCCTTCATCCCACCTGGCCTAATGCCTGTCTCCCTTTTTGGTTTGGTGCTGCCACATAGCCTCCACCTGGTCGCAGCCAAGAGCCAGGGAAGGCCACGTCCCTCCTCAGGAGAGGAGAGCTGCTTTGTGGCTGCTCAATCCAGCTCCTCGTCCTCCCCCCGGCAACTCAGGCTTGCTCTTGAACCCAGGTTGCTGGTGTAGGAGGAGATAAGGCATCCAGCACTTCAGTTCTCCACTGGGCCGGCTGACTAACAAGGCCCTTGTTAGTTGAGCCATGGCTTTGATTTGACTACTGTGGTCCTCTAAAATATAAAAAACTATTTAAAAATGGACTCCATTGCTATCATTAGAGCACACTCCACGCTCTCCAATCTAATACATCACAAAATGTGAGAGTTCAGGGGCAGTGCCTACTATTTTTGGGGAGCAGGAAGGGGAAGGGATCGGGAGGATGGCACCTCCAACCGAGGAATTACAATCCCTTCCCCTAAACAACATACTGAGTAATAAACTCTGAAGAGCAGACTTTTGAAGTCCTTGTCGATAGAGATATACTTCACAGGGGTAAATAAGGCACTGGAGGGAAGTATTTTTCGGAAGAAAAGGATCTCAAGAACAAGGGGACATGCTATGGAGCTGGAGGGGGTAAATTCAGAAGAGATGTGAAGAAGTACTTCTTCACAGAAAGGATGGTGGATTCCTAGAACAGCCTTCCAGTGGAGGTGGTGGGGGCAAAAATAATGGTAGGGTTGAAGACTGCATGGGACAGGCATAAGAGAGTCTTAGTGGAAAACAATGGGGGAGAGGGAGAAAGAACCGGAGATCAAATAGGTCTATGGTGATACTATAGGTTGGGAAAACTAGGCAGAGTGGTCCTTATCTGCCATCCAGTTGTGGGGCTTTTTATGTTGGAAAAACCTTATAAATGTTTAAAGAGAGGATTGAAGAGCATCTTAGCTACATCAGAACTAAGGACAGAGCGAATGCCCTATCAAAATACATTTGTGAGAATTCACATTCCCAGAACCACTCTTTCTTGTTTAGTGTTTAGTGGCATTGAGAGGGTCACTGCTGGAATTTGAAAGTGTGTACGTGGTGGTGGTGGGGGATTTGGACAACTTTTGTTTTTTCCGTTCTATTGATGCCTATATCTGGGATGAGAATATTAATTGACCCCCCTCCCCCCCGATCTCTGCTCATTTTTTTGGTACAGAGATACTCTAAAGTTTGTTTTCTAGGAGATAGAACTAATTGCTTCAAAATTGTTTTCCCATTAAAATAGGAATTACAGATACAAGTCTGGCAGTGTGTCTCTGGCAGAGCTTGTTAGAATGGAATCATTATTTCTGCAATCTACACCCTAAACCCTTTGGTGGTTTTTATACTACTCAGTGCGGACAAGGGGAGCATATTGCACCCCCTTGACCTCTGGTGTAAGAGTTTTGAAAGGTGGGCCCAAGGAGCAGCATGACACAGAATTATCATTAGCCACCTGGTAATGGAATTTTCCAGGGCTTAGATCTGATCGATTAAAAATGTTTGGGTGTCTTCATGATGCAAATACTGTCTCTTTTAGAAATACCAGTATAAAAAGCACAGTCTTTGCATGGTACCGGCCTCTCTGAGGAAGAGTTCATGCTTGAAAATGGTACGGGCTCTTAGCTGTTGGTGATTTCTGTGAATGTGGAGCTAGACAATGTGTGTTTTTACTTTTTACTGCACTTCAGTAAATACTAAAATTTGATGTGCCTGGTATTGGTGACATTTGTCTCTGCTTGTCTGTAGACATCACCCAGTCTCCTGACCCCCCCCCCCCATACACACCAGTAATGGGATGCTTGTATTTACTTTTTTATAGTGAGAGTAAGCATCCTGAAGTAGAAAGGGGCTACAATCTAATTCGAGCAGGCCCCATTAGACCTCCTCATGTATTACAGTTACAGACAGAAGTTGGTATGAGCGTAGAGCGTCTGTGTTTAAGTCTGAGGGAACAGCTGCTGGAGATGTGAGATTTTTATTTGTATTTTTGCTTCTGCTTTTTTTGGGTGGGGGTCAGTAGCACTAGCGGTGGTTTGTGGTTGTGGTTACATTAGCAGGAACACAAGATGGCGGGTTTTTGGTTATGTTTCAGAGTCAGGGCAATGTGTAGTGATTTCCTTTACTTTGGGTTTATGTGATGCAGTCAACTAGTTCTTTACATCTGAGTTTTACTGAAATTTACCACATGTAAAAAAAGGCAGTTGACTGATCAGGTAGCTTATTTAGGGGACCACATTGTATAATTTTTATATAAAAACACACAATCAGTCAGTCATTTTCCAAAACTGATAATCCACACTTCAGAACATTTGGAGAAATAACTCATGGTTTAGAATGTGAATTATTCCTCCACATAGGTGCCATAATCAGAGTTGCGCGCCAAAAAACCAAACGCAGGCTTGGAGTGCAAGCTGATTAAGACAGCTGAAACTAAGGTGGTTTCTGGAGCACTTTCAGTAAGACAAAACAGTAAAAATAAAATAAATGAAACACAGAGTCTTGCGTCGCAGAAAAAGCTAGCTTATGAAACTGGCTTCCATATTATAACTAATTAAAAAAAAACTCTTAAGAACTCATTGATAACCTCAAACCTCATACAGGTGGGTGACATCATGGTAGTACCACTCTCACTCGGTGGGAGGTTACGGGTTTGTTCTTCATGGAGGGGGTAGTCCCCAAGGACCTACAGGCCATAATGGCAGAGTATGACATGGATATTGTGGCCATTACTGAGTCATGGTGCACTGAAAACCAGGACTGGGACATTGTCCATACCAGGCTATACTTTGTTCAGGAGGGACAGGGTGGGAAGAGGAGGGGGTGTGGTGCTTTATGTGAGGGAAGGCACAAAAAGCAACGGAGATATAGGGAAATACAGGGGGGAGCAGATGTACTGTGGGTCAAGAGCAAAGCAATTTTATTTCTATAGTTCCCTTTCTCGAAGGCTCAGGGCACTTTACAATAAAAGCAACAACACATTCTTAATTAAAACAGGCAATATATATAAAATCATAATTAACAATACCCTAGAGATGGAGAATGGAGCCTCTATTCACACTGACATGATCTACATATCTCCAGCACAGGGGAGGAGTTATATAAAGTACTGGTAGAAGCTACTGGCAAGATGGCAAAAGAAAAAAAAAATATTTACCCGAGAAATATTGTTTCTTCCAGGGGATCCTCCATTATGCTTACTAGTGCAGTGAGCCCAACAGGTGAAGATGCCCTGAAGTGCAAGGTTCAGAATTTAGAATGTCATTGGAACTGCTGCCCTTAGGTATTGTTGCCAACCACAGCCTAACATCAGACCTTTCGAAGCCCAGATCAAGGAGACCACCTACTCAATACTCTAAGCTATCCTATGCTAAACAAACGGAAAAGGCCTAAAATTAACATGGCCCAGAGAGTCAAGTAGGACAGCCCAATAAAGCAGTCATAAAACAGAGAACTTTGTGATTTGTGAATGAACAACAGAAATGCTCAAGCAGTAAATAAGAGAGGAATACCAAATTATTATTATGGAACCTTTTCCTGGTTCTGGAAGAGGAGGCAGAATGGGAGATTTAAGCATAATGAGGGATTTGTTGGAAGAAACAGTATTACTATGGCAAGTCATTTTTTCTTCAAGCCCCAGGAATTCCACATTATGCTTACTAGTACAAACTACAGAGCAGTACCTTGGGAGGCTGGGCACAGAATCTACTTGGGGAAAAAGGTTCTGTAGAACAGCAGTGCCAAACCTGGCATCTCTGCTGGACTGTACATCTAGACAGTAATGCTCTGTAAAAGTATGGACCATTTTCCATGAAGCCGCTTTACATATCTCTAGCAAGGGAAAGTACAGTTACGTAGGAACTTACCATAACAGTAAATATTCGAGAGAGGTTCCTTCAGTAGGTCATTAGATATAGGACTGGTGCCACCTGGCGTCGGGCCGCATGGCAGACTTTTCTAGCAATTCCTGATGGGGGACCGCCCACCCAATGTCACATAACCGACGTCAGCGTGGCTGTATATAGTGGGTGGTCCCCACGCCCGTCCTCCAGTTCTCCTGCCGGAGCCAGGAAGAGGCCTGACAGCAGGAGCAAACAGGATTTGGAGTCCCTGTGTAAGAAATATAAATGAGGGGAAAGAGGGAGGGAAAAATATGACCTACTGAAGGAACCTCTCGCGAAGATCTACTGTTATGGTAAGTTCCTACGTAACTGTACTATCTTACTTCGAGAGGGTTCCTTTAGTAGGTCATTACACACAGGACAGAGTCCCAAGCATTCCCTCCAAAGAGACCAACAGAAACAAGAGAGGAGAAGAAAATAACTCCAATAGAAACTGGGAATCAGAATGGACCCAGCCTAGGACAGAAGGCCCTGCAAGACAACTAGGCCAAAGCCAGCCCTCTGCCTAGAAGCAATGTCCAGACTGCAGTGTTTAGTAAAAGTGTGGACAGAACTCCAAGTAGCTGCGGCGCAGATATCAGCCACTGAGACGTTCTGCAAAAAAGCAGCGGAAGCAGCCATGCCCCTAGTAGAATGTCCTCTGATGGGACCCGGCAGAGGTTTTTCGAACTTTTGGTAACAATACCGAATACAGTTGCCTAACCATTTGGAAAGGCACTGCTTTGAAACTGCTTTGTCCTTCGACCTGGGGGCAAAAGAAACAAAGAGCTGATCGCAGCTACGGAAATCCTTGGTTTGGTGTGTGTAGCACCGAAGGATCCGATGGAGGTCCATGGTGTGCAGGAGTGCATCACCTCTGTTCGAAGGGGATGGAAAGTAAACTGGAAGCTCTACTGATTGGTTCAGTGTGGCTTCTGACACCACCTTGGGTAAAAACTTAGGATTTGTCCTGAGGACCGCCTGATCCTTGTGGAAAATAAGATAAGGCTCTTTACAAACCAGAGCGTGAAGCTCCAAAATCCTTCGAGCTGACGTAATAGCAATTACAAATAATGTCTTCCAGGAAAGGAAGCGCAAGTCACAGTTCATGGCCGGTTCAAACGGGGAAACAGTGAGCTTCTCCAACACAAAGTTCAAATCCCAAGGTGGGGTTGGGCTGCGGATGGGGGGTTTCAGATGGAGAATCCCTTTCAGAAAAGTTTCTGAGACCTCCAACTGAGCCAAGGGTTTACCATCCACCAGCTCGTGGTTGCCGAAAGGAGGACCTTCAAGGAAGAATATGACAGACCTGAGTCTGACAGATGAAGGAGGTATTCCATGACTTGTGGGGCAGAACAAGAAAAGGGGTTCCACTTCCTGGAGGTCGCCCAGATAGAAAAACATTTCCACTTCATGGCATAAGTGGAATGAGTGGAGGATTTGCTAGCCTCTAAAAGAACCCGAGCTACTCGAGAGGAGACCCCAAAGCGAGAAATCGCTATGTCTGCAGGAGCCACGTGTGAAGATGCAGAGTCCTGAGCCCCAGATGAACAAGGCGACCTTAATCCTGAGTCAAGAGGTCGTGGGTCACTGGAAGTGGAACCGGTGGTTCCCTCGATAGCTGTTGTAGCAATGGGAACCAAATTTGTCTCAGCCAGAGAGAGGCGATGATAATCATCCTCGCCTTCTCTGCCTGGAGCTTGAGAAGGACCTCTGGGGAATGGGAAACAGAGGGAAGACGTACAAAAATTTCCCTGTCCAGGAGAGAGACAGCACGTCATTCCAGGAATCACCATGCCCTGGAACGAGCGAGCAAAAACTGGGAAGTTCTGCATTGTACTGGGAGGCGAAAAGGTTGATTTCCGGACGCCCCCATCTTAGGAAGAGAGATTCTGCCACTTCCTGATTTAATTTCATTTCACGAGTTAGGGTCTGATACCTGCTGAGACTGTCCGCCAGGACATTTTGAATGCCTGTAACATGCACAGCCACTAGGGCCAGATCGTGTTGGACTGCCCAGTTCCACACTCGCATCGCCTCCCTGCACAGGGGGTATGAGGGGGTTCCTCCTCGTTTGTTGAGGTACCAAACTACTGACATATTGTCCATTTGGACTAGCAGTGATCCCTTGGGAAGGAGGGTCTGTAAGGCCTGTAAGGTGTACAAGACCGCCCTCATCTCCAGAATGTTGATGTGTAATGATGCCTCCAAGATGGACCACAGTCCATGAGCTTGGTGCTCCCCATCCCATGTTCGATGCATCAGCAGTTAGGGATGCCAAAGGAGCTGGGCTCCTGAAAGGAAGACCCAAGGAAAAGTTGCAGTGGTCCCTCCACCACAGCAATTCTTTCTGAACTGCTGATGACACCAGGACCAGATGGCCCAGGAGTTGATCCCACTGCACCTGCAAGGTCCACTGAGTAACTCATGTGAAGCCTCGTCAGGGGAACAGTAGTGATGGAGGCTGCCATCAGGCCAAGAAGGCTGAGGATCTCCTGGGCCAGAATGGTCCTGGACAAAGCCTGACAGATCAGGGTCTCCACCCTGTCTGGAGGGAGGAAGGCTCTGCATTGGACCGTATCCAAAACCACAACAATGAATTGTAGTCTCTGGGACGGCGTCATGGATGACTTGGGAATACTGACCGTAATCCCCAGTCTGCCAAAGAGGTCCAGGGTAAGGGACAGAGCCTCCAGGAAAGAGTCCCTGAACAGAGCTGAAATCAGCCAATCGTCCAGGTAAGGGAAAACTGCAATACCCTGGTGGCGTAAAGAGGCTACCTCTACTGCTAGGCACTTGGTAAACACCCTAGGTGCCGAGGACAGACCAAAAGGGAGTGCCGGAAACTGGAAGTGCTCCACTTGGAAATGGAACTGCAGGAAATGGCAGTGGCTGGGGCAGATCGGGATGTGCAGGTAAGCATCCTGCATGCCCAGAGTGCACAACCAATGATTCTCCAGGAGTGGAAGAAGACTCTGGAGCGTCAGCATCCTGAACTTTTTGTACTCGACAAAGCAATTGAGGCTGCTCAAGTCGAGAATGGGTCTGAAGTCTCCCGTCTTTTTTGGAACCAGGAAAAAATGGGAGTAGAACCCCCTACCCCTTTGCCAGAGGGGAATGCGCTCTATCGCTTCCTTGAGCAAGAGGCTTTGAACTTCTTGAACGAGAAGAGCCTGGTCCCTGGAGTAAGAAGATCTTTTTGGCAGAGATTGTGAGGGAATTTCCAGAAACTCTATAGTATGTCCGATGGACACCAACTGCAGGACCCATGCATCGGAGGTTATCGCCTTCCATTCCTGCGCATGGCGGGTGAACCCCCCCCCCACCTGCTCCTCGTTGTGAGACTGAGGATTTAATGGGGACAGAGAGTCAGGAAATGGCAGGACGTTCGGGGGGGGGGAGAGACCTCCTGAATGTCTCTGGTTCTTGGAGGCTGGAGGAGAGGCGGAACCCGTGGCCTTGCATTTACCCTGGCGTCGAGCCGGGGCCTGCTTCCTCTGCCTCCAGGTCCTTTTCCGAAAGGGCTGTTGCTGCTGTTGAGTGCCCAATCAGTACATGGACCTTACTGATCTTAGGGCGAGACCTCTGTCCTGGAGATCAGTAATAACGTCTTTGGTGTCACCACCAAAAAGCAGTGAGCCCCCCCCCCTCCAGAAGGGGGCGTCCTGAAATGAAGACTGTACCACGTTGGCGAGGCCAGAGATGCAGAGCCAGGAATGCCGCCTTAAGGCGATGGCAATTGCCGAGGCACGAGCTACAGAATCGGAGTCTTATGTGGCTCACAAAAGCATGCCAATAGGAGAAGCGAGAGAGGTGAAAATCCTTAGCAAGCTCCTCCTTGAGGCTTGAGGGTTCCACCGACTGGACTCGAGCCTCTAACCTGGCTAAGGTAGCCTTTTTGGTGTGACATCATGTGGGCCACATAGCTGAGGGATCTGAGCACACATGTGGCCAAAGCATAAACTTTTCTGCTGAACTGGTCCATCTGCCTTGACTCTTTGTCTGGAGGAGAGGTGCTCATGTGCAGCGGAGCGATCATAAACAGCTGAAATGACGACAGAGTCCGCCTTAGGATGCAACTTTAGAAAAGCAGCTTCCTTCAGTACTCGGTATATCCTGTCCACCATCTTGGGGACAGCCGGGAGAGAATGAGGCATCTGCCAGACCGTAGAGGTGAGGTCCAATCCAGGGAGGAACGGGGACCGGAGACAGAGACTAAGTCCAGATGTTCGGCTAGTCTCTGTCTCATGGGGTCTTGTTCCTCTGACCCCCAGTTGAAGAAATCTTTCATGGACCTCAGAAGATCTGAAAAGGCAGGGTCCTTTGGTGGGGACTTCGGGGAAACCTTGCCTTTCGGAGCCTCAGGATCCTCCAAGGCATCCTCCGCTGACTCGTCGGCATCCTCGTCATCATCATTGTCACTGTCTGCCCCCTCATCAGAAAGATTACGAATGTCTGGAAGGGCAATATCCTGACGTGCCAGCCCCGAGACTTGCACCACAGATGGAGAAGAGTTCCTCGGGGACACGGACCTTGGACAGCGTGGAAGTGGAGTCTTGTCTCCAGGTCTGACACCAACTCCGAGCACACTCCCTGCCACCAAGACTGGATTAAGGTCTTGAAGTACAGCATAGCTGGAGGAGGTGGTGGAGGAGGTTGAGGGGGAGGAGGCATTACCGGAGGGGGCGAGTAATGGTACCCCTGAAAATGGTGGTAGAGGTTGTAACCAGGGTAGTATGTCTGAAGGAACTCCACTCAGGAGGAGGACCAGCCGGGAAATGGTCCCCAAGGTACCCAAAGGGGTAATGAGGGACAGTTCGGAGTCTAGTATAAATCCCCATCCCATTGTCAGGTCTGACGGAGGGGGGAACTGTCGGACACGCTGCAGTGTAAATTGGCGGGGGGTCCGGCTTCAGGATAGCCAATGTCAGGGGGACTGACGGGACTGGCACCGCCCGATCTGGCGCAGGAAAGGGATCCGGCGTCGGGGCCAGATGAAGGGGGCCCGACGGCGGGACCAGGTCTGGTGCTGCAGCCTGGGGCAGACCACTGGACCCTGGTTAGGAGAAAGTCATCTGAGTTTCCGGCATTGGAATTTCCAGTGGGATCGGGACTGGGATATTTGTCGGGTCTGAAGGGATCCCACTTGGAGGAGGAGGAGCCTCCACTGTAAGGCCAGATGGCTGAGGAGGAGCCTCCTTCCCCGTGACCCCGACACAGAAGCGCGGGACTGACCCTGAGGAATGGTCTACAACACTGAGGTGTTCTGCACGGTCTTCGCCTGAGGTACTCGTCTGAGAAGGGGAGGGTATAGGCAAGGGAAAAGGGGGCATTCTCCCTCTGGTTCTGCCGGACATCAGGTGAGGCGCCGTTAGGCCCCGATGGGAGAACCACGTGTGAGTGGCTGTTGGAGACAGATGTCTTACAAGATGGAGCCAGGCAGGCAGGGGAGGAGCCCCCGGCCGACTTATCGGCTGGTGCCAGGTGGGTCCCAGAAGGCTGGGGAGCCATCTTACTGGTGGCTGAGCGGTTTCTGGAGGAGCCAGGTGGTCGATTTAGTGGCCGTATCGGTGCAGCCGTCAGAGGAGCTAATGGTCGACTGACCCGTAGAAGATTTTTCAGACTTACAATCCAAAGTCTTCTTAGGCGGTGGCTGAGCGGCGGCCTTGCTCGGCGAGGGCCGTGAGGCCTCAGGTTGGTCCGTGGAGCGCTCCCGAGATTTCTCCTTGTGGTGTTTCTTGGAGGGAGAACATTTTTTGGAAGAGGACTCTGATATGGTGCATTTGCTTCTCTAATGAAGCTAGGCGGACTTTTAGAAGGTGGGCCTCCAAAGCCTGCTGTCTCCGCTCGTTGGTGGCCTGATTAAATGTTTGGAACTCTGAGCATGATGAGACATGGTCTGGGCCCAGGCAGATAATGCACTTCAGATGACCGTCCTTATGAGGAATCTGCGTGCCATGGGACGAGCACTTCTTCTTGGATGAAGATTTTTTTTTTTTTTTTACTATCGTCTTTATCCTCCTTCCTACCTCCGGCGTCCCCTCCTTCCGTCCGCTCATGTCCCCCGTTACCTAGCTTAGGGATCTGCCCCTAGAGTGCCCATCCTCCTCTCCTCGCACAGTGGGGTCTGTCCTGTAGGTGGTCCGGGTGGACTTAGGCGACCTTCATCTGGGCTGCCGGAGGGATTTTCTGGTTTCTCCCTTCGTCCCCACTCCCCTAGGGCGCCTGCGCTTGGGGCGTGCGTCCCAGTGGTAGTGCTTGCTACGCGCAGAGCCCTCATGCGCGCGGCGTCCCCTCCCGGCTCCGACAAGCGAAGCCACCTCCATCCCTGCAATGCGGGTGCTTCCACCGGCTCTGAGGAAAAGGATGCGAAGCACTGTCGCTCTTGGTAACCACCCTGAGGGAGGACAGCATCCGTTGGGACTGGAGTCCTCCCTCTCCCGCCGTCCCATGGCCGCCCGAGTCCGTCCCGAACCGGGGCTGCTGGCGTGAGCGAGTGTGGCGACCAGCGCCTCAACCCTCAGCGCCACCGGGCCGGCTTGGGTGAAGATATTAAGCAAATGTAGAATTCGTAGAGAAAAAAATTTAGCGAAGAAAACAATCCGATGAACTAAGACGACAATCGCTGATGGAAGTCTGCAATGCGACTGACACGAGGCGATGGTGGGAAAGAACTGGAGGGCGGGTGTGGGGACAGCCCACTATATACAGCCACGCTGACATTGGTCATGTGACATCGGGTGGGCGGTGCCCTGTCAGGGATTGCTAGAAAAGTCTGCCGTGCGGCTCGACACCTGGTGGTGCCAATCCTATATGTAATGACCTACTGAAGGAACCCTCTCGAAGTAAGATCATCCCTGATTGCTGCCTCAGAGCAGGAATGAGCCCCAAGACCATGAAGAGTCTGTTTGCCAGCTTTAGAGTAACAGAACTGAATGCGTGAGACAATCCAGCGAGCAACAGTCCTCTTTGAGGCTGGGCTGCCCTTCCTCACTTCACCATATGTGAGGAACAGCCGAGTGTGGGAAAACCTATGGTCCCTGGTACGCTCCAGATAGTACTAAGTTTCATACTACATGGTAAGGAGCTAAGGGGGCCTTACTGTTGACCCATTTCTGCCCCTTCCAGCTTACCCATAATATGTCAGATTGTGTCCTTTCAGTATGAGAGTCTAGGTTACGTTTAAACTGAGCCTCACTACCTGCATAAATAACTTCCTCTGGCAAGTCATTCCAAGGGGCAACCACTCTCTGGGTGAAGAAAGCCTTTTGCCCATTGGTGTTGTGTTCAATATGTCTCAGCTGGAGTGGGTAACCCCTAGTACCTTTTTTGTAATTTTTAAACTGAAGGTTTAGTTCATTTAGTATATAATCATTCTGCATTACATCATAACACAGCAACTGGTCCCCTCCAATTCTTCTTGTCTCCAGGGACATCACCTGTAATTTTTTAAAGCGTTGTTCATATGGAGCTTTATTTAGGTTATATATCATTTTGGTGGCCCGTCTTTGCACCCTCTCAACATTTGCCACTGCCCCTTTTGTAATGGGTCCCCACACCAGAGCTCCATAGTCCAGTGTGGGCCTAACATATGCTCTGCACAGTGGCATAATCACTATTTGGCTACGGCTCCTAAAGTTTTTCTTTATATTCCACAGCACTTGTTTAGCTGTAATAATTTGTTTGTTACAGTGGGCCTGGTATGTTAGGTCTACTAGGATACCCAGGTCTTTTTCCTCATCTGATTTTCTTAGCGCTATTCAATTTATAAAGTAGTTTTCTTCATGGTTCTTTTTACCCAGGTGAATTACACATTCGTTAATATTAAAACTCATGCCTCTGGCATATGCCCAGCTATAGATGTTATTTAAATCTGTCTGTACAATCTGTACTCCCTTTGCGTTAGTCACTATACCTGCAAGTTTAGTATAGTCTGCATACTTACTTAACTAATTTTCTACCCCCTTACCCATTTCTGTCATAAATACTCTAAAGAGTACAGGTCCCAGGACTGACCCTTGGGGGACCCCACTCGTAACTGGAATACTATCTGAATAGTAACCATTTATACATACTCTCTGTGATCCATCATGCAACCAGGCCCTTATCCAATGGACCACTCTGTGATCCAGATTAATTTCTTTTAGGCTACGCATTATTTCTAGGTGAGGAACTTTGTCGAAGGCCTTCGCGAAGTTGAGATATACACAATCCATGCCACCCCCCCCCCCATTCAGTGCTGCGGAGATGTTGTCATAAAAACATAACATGTTTGTTACACATGACCTCCCAGCCACAAAACCATGCTGTTCACTGTCCCCCTAGTACTCTAGAGACTTCTTGACATCCAGACTGTGTAGCTTTTGCTCGCCAGTACCGGAATGCTCCATAAAGAACACCAGAAGAGTGATGGACTGGTTCAGGTGGAACTCTGACACCACTTTGGGAAGGACTTTTCTGTTAGTACTAAGGACTACCTTGTCCCGGTGGAAGATTATGTAGTTTGGGTCCATGCAGAAGGCCTGTAACTTGCATGCTCTTCTGGCCGAAGTGATGGCTACCAGGAAGGCTGTCTTCCATGTGACATACTTCAAATCTGCGGTAGCCACTGGCTCAAAAGGAGGTTCCATGATTGGCTATACAGACGTTTAGATCCCATAGAGGGATGGGCTTCCTAACTGGATGATACAGGTGTAGGAGACCCTTAAAGAGCCACTTGAAAATGTGACTAGATGCCACTGTTTTCTGCTTACCCGTCGACGTACAGGCAGAAATAGCTGCCAAGTGAACCCTTAGGGCAGCAGATCTGAGACCTAAGGTTTGCAGGTGCAGAAGGTAGTGCAAGAGTGTAGGCAGATCAGCCTGAAGGGGTTTGAGATGTTTGCCGAGCAGCTGGTTTCCATCACACTTTTAGGACATGTAGAACTTGTTCCGAAAAATGATAATCGGAATACTCTAGCTCCTCAAGAACCAAGCTTTGAGCTGCAGGGGCTTGAAGTTTGGAAAGGTTATTCTGCCCCGAGACGTTGTCAGCAGGTTGTGCCTCAAAGGGAGGCCTAGAAGTTTCCTGACAGACAGAGCCAGTAGATGGGAGTACTAAGGCTGTCTGGCCCAGTCCGGGGCCATTAGAATCATGGCTGCAGACTGACTTCTCCACTTCAGGAGAACTCGTAACAATAGAGGGAATGGAGAGAAGGTGTACAGAAATTTCCCTGTGCAATCCAGACACAGAACCTCCATGGGACTTGTACCCACTGCTAGAGGCCTGCAACAGTAGAGGGGGAGCAGAATACTGTCTCTGGAAGTGAACAGATCTATTTGTGTTGTGCCCCATCACCTAAAGACAGTGGCTAGCACTTGCCCGTTCAGTGACCATTCGTGATGATCTTGGCTGATCCTGCTGAGGAGTCCACTAAGACATTGTCCTTTCTTGGGAGGTGGATTGCTGTTAAGTGCACCTCCAGTGAGTATGCTAGACTCCAGAGTTTTGTATCTTCTGTGCAGCAGGTTTTAGCAGCTCTTTACAGCTTGGAGATAAATTCAGTTTATTTTATCTTTGAGACACTATATATTAAAATTTGGACTATAGCAGTGAAATGAGCGACCCAGAAAACATTAGGATGGGAAACCCCAAGAAAGAAAAATTCTCAGGAGGAGCAGGGAAAAGTAAAGCAATCAGAGGACCCGGGAGAGCTGAAGACGCCATGGCTGAGGAGGAAAGGCCTACTTCAGGAGAGACTATTACTACCTTGGGTCATAAAACTTCAGACTCTAATTGCATCTGTTTCTACTCTTAACCAGAAGGTGGACGATTTTAACGGTCGTGTGGTGCTCTTGGAAGCGACAGTGGAAGGCATCAAAGGGGACATTCGTGAGGTGCACAAACAGACCGACGCCTCTACTGCAGCAACCATGCTTCTGATTAAGGAGAATCAGCACCCGAAGGCAAGATTGGAGGCCCTTGAGAACCAAGCTCGGGTAGCAAATGTTTGGATCCTAGGCCTCCCTGAGGGCTTGGAAGGCGATCATCCAATTCTAGGCATTCATGAATGGCTGACTGAAAAACTAGCCCCAGAGAACCTAGATATCGACTGGGAGGTGAAAAAAGTTTACAGAGTAACCCTACGTGGCTGCTCTCAGAATACCGGGCTGCCTCAGACCCTCATGCTCGTGACCTCGGGAGTGGCGGCTCGGGACAGAATTCTTAAACAGGCTAGAAGAGTAGTGCCACCATTACAGGACGAACACCAGGTCCATTTTTTTCCAGACATCAGCTACTCTACTAGACAGCGCCGCAAAAAGTTTGACGGAGTGAGGCGAGTCCTCCGAGAATTGGGAGTACCACACACCATGGTTTTTCCTGCCAGGCTTCGAGTTATACATCAAAGCAAGGTATACCTGTTCTCAGATCCAATAGAAGCCGGTAAGTGGGCAGACCGAAAGGTGGCTGAATCCCATAGAAGGACAGTCGGAACGGATGATGAGAAAGACGAGGCGATACCCTGAAGGATACTCTGGGTTACTAGGACTCTTTTGATAGTGGAAAATCACTTAAATAAGGCCTTAGTTTGTAGGTTCTTGGTTTATTAAATTTCACAGCAAAAGTAATCTTTTTGGAGATGGGGCTTACAATCTCTCTTTTCTTGATGAAAATTAAAAACTTTGACTTTGGACTTGATTAAGCCCACTCGAATGCTGTCGTTTATTCAATGGGGGACAAATCACTCATTAAAAGCTGTCTGGGGCCTATATGCTCTGTTGTAGTTACGAGGCAGATATTTTAATTTAACTTAATATTAGGTTTGGTTTTCTGTTCACTCCAGGCTGACAAGTTATACATTCAAGCTGTAATTCAATGTTATGTTTTTTTTTTTTTTTTTACATTTAGGCAGTGAACATGGCACCATTAGTCCCTTTTGCAGGGACACGGCTAAGTACTGGACTGGAATCTTTGGACATTTTATTAATTTTGGATTATGCCATGTGGCTCATGGGTTCTATTTTCAGCACAAATTACAATATATATAAAATATTTTAGTATAATACTATAGTGGATACCCCCATATGATGTAACAACATATAGTGGATACATAGAACTCCTAGGATTAAGGGATCTGTTGTTGTTCCCAATGGTGATGTCTAATTTTAATGGTCCGTCTACTATATGAGACATACTTATGTTCATAACAAAAGGAAAAAAATAAAGTTTAAAAAAAAAACAAAAAAACAAAACAAAAACAAAGGCATAGTGAGATGGATAATCCCCCTGTTCCCGAGGAAAGGATACAAAGTCCTGACAGGGGGACCAGTCTGATTCTATGGTTTCTCTCTCATTCTAAGGGTTCTCGTAGCATGAATCGTCACCCCTGCCCTCCCAGGCAGAGGCTGAGGGGGAACTGGCAAGGCCATCATGTCTCCCATAGCTTGAAAAACCTGGAAGAATTGTAAAACTCATGCTATGTCCTCTTGCGAGGGCTTGTAGCCTGTTTCACTGGTGCCTCTTTTTGCTGTTCAGCAAGAGGGAAAGGGAACTTTTTGATATTTTGCTTGTGTGTGACCACTGGTGCCTCCTTTCGGCAGGAAGGGCAGGGACTCTTTTTGGTGTATTTTAAATTGTCCACTGGCATCTCCTTTTGCCTTTCAGCAGGAGGGGCAGGGCTTCTGAAGAAGGACTTGTTGGTCTGAAAGCTAAAGCTTTTTGCTCTTTTTGTAACATCCTTGTTGGTCCAATAAAAGGCATCAAACCATTTGTTCTGGATTTGTATGTTTGTATTATTTATCATAATCTGTATTGTGTGAGAGAATTTATTTTGCCCCTGCCCCCGGGTTGCACCTGGAAATGAGCCTTGGCTCAGTACGCCTTTCCCGGTTACCAAATGTTTAAATAAAAATGGTCTTCGCCACCTGTAATAAATTCCCTTCCTCCCATAAACTTTCAATAACCAGAAGTGGTGGGGGCTGAAACAATCACGGGATTTAAGAATGCATGGGATAGACATAAAGGAATTCTGGAGGTCAGGGGTAAGGTACAACAGACTTCTAGGAAAACAAACTGAACTTACAAGCTCAAATGGACAGACTGGGTGGGCCATAGGCCCTTATCTGCCGACACTGTCTATGTATCTATGTACCTCATCTGGCACTCCTCTGGAACAAGTGACCACCTTCAGGTATCTTGGTGTCACACAAGACCCAACCCTCTCCTTCAGTGCCCACACTGACACACTAGTCAAAACTGTCAACTCAAAGCTCAGCTTTCTCTTCTGTCACAGAAACAGCTTCCTCCCTGAAATCAAAAATCTCATTAGATCCCACATCACTAGTTTTATAGACTATGGGGTCATGGTCTATGGCTCTGCAAGTGATGGTGAGCTATCTAGAGTTCAGGAAAGTCAACAGAGCCTGCCGTTTTGACCTTGGCCTAAAATGTGACATGCACATGTGTACCGTACAGTAGCTTAAATTGGCTTAATCTTGAATCCTGGCTGTGCCTCAATACCCAAGTCACTGGACAAAAAGCACTTTATGGTTTTCTGTCCCCAGACCTTCAAGCCATGTTCGACTTTGTGGACCAAACATACACCACAAGGTGAGTGGTACAACATACCCTGCTCCTCCCACGAAGGAGAAACTCAGTAGGCCAAACTCTGGAAGGAGCTACCTCCCTCCTTTAAGCACACTGCACCCTTTTGCAATTTAAATCCCCTCTCTTCTCCTCCCTCTCATCTGGTCCTGCTGAAGCCAAGTTAGCTACTGTGAACTGCTATTAATGTTTTAATGATGTCCATGGCCTGAGTGTGACAACACCTAAATGTAGAAGGTAACAAGCATGTGAATCATAATATATGGCATGTATTTGTCCGAAGTGCTGAGTTTTGCCTTGCCTCCGTGCTGCATTGAATTGTACTGTAATTCCCTTATTTTCCTGTTGATGCCGACTCCAAACCCTTTGAAAATAATCCCCAAGGCCCTACCTAAAGGGTGTTATGTGGAATACTTAAATAAAAAAAATAGTGCCAGTGACCCGATGTTCTGCACCTATGCCAGGTTTCAGGCTTACAGAGCCCTTGACTGGTGATGGCAGTTTTTACAAAATGCCCTAAGACTTTTAATAATAATAATAATAATTATTATTATTAATACATTTTATTTAATATAGTGCCTTTCTAATATCAAGATGCTGAACAAATAAATAAAAGTTCGACAGATACAATAAATACCAATAAAAATCAGAGAAATTCAGGATAGGCTTTACCCCATAAAAAAGGTCTTCAATGCCTGCTTAAAGCACCCAACTGTCCTGCACTCCCGTAGCCGATGGGGCAGAGAATTCCAGAGGGTAGGGGCAACAAACCCGAAGGCATGGGCCCCAGATGACTTTAAGCTAACCCTCGGAATCTCCAGCAACTCCTCGTTAGCCGAGTGGAGCTGTCGCAGAGAGGTGTAGGGAACCAGGAGCTCCTTTAAGTAGTCGGGACCCTGTCCGAGTAGGGCTTTGTAAGTTAATAAACCTACCTTGAAGGTGATCCACCACTGAACAGGCAGCCAGTGCAGATCGCGCAGCTTTGGGGTAATGTGAGATCTCCTAGACACCCCAGTCAACAAACGTGCAGCAGCGTTCTGCACTAGCTGCAGGTGGCGGATATCAACCCCAGGAAGCCCCAAGTAAAGGGAGTTACAGTAGTCAAGGCGCGAGGTCATGAAGGCGTGGACTAAAACAGGCAGATCACTAGATGGAACGAGATGCTTGTTCCTAGCAATGTTCCTAAGATGGTAAAAGGCCAGCTTGACGACTGCCGACACCTGATGACGAAAGGTCAGTCCGTCGTCAAGCACCACTCCCAGGTCACGCACCTGCTCAGAGGTACCTGAGCCGCCCCCCCCCAAGGACTAAACCAGAGGGGAGATCAGTCCTCAACCCCTCTGTCCTGCGACCCGGGTCCACCACCAAAACCTCAGTCTTTCCTGCGTTCGACTTTAAACCGCTAGACCTCATCCAATCTTGGATTTCCACGTGGCAGCAGTTCAATACCGAGACAGCACTAACCTGGTCGGGGGCAAGAGACAGGTACAGCTGGGTAACATCAGCACAGCAGTGAAACCTCAGTCCATACCATCTTACAATGTCACCAAGAGGCAGCATGTACACTGCAAATAACATGGGGGACAGCACCGAGCCCTGAGGTACCACGCAAGGCAGAGAGAAAGACTTGGAAGAAAATATTCCCAAGACAACTCTCCGAGTTCTACCAGCGAGGAAAGATGAAAACCATTTGAGCACTGTCCCCAACAGCCCACATATGAACCTCAGGCACTCAAGCAGAACCCCATGATCTACAGTGTCAAAAGCTGATGACAAATCAAGGAGTACCAAGATGGAGCGGTTTCTCCGATCTCTCACCATCAGGTGATCATTGAGCACCCGAACCAGAGCAGTCTCGGTACTATGCCTCTCACGAAAACCCGATTGGAGAGATTCATATAAATTATGGATGGTTAAATCGTTCTCCAGTTGAGCTGCCACAACTTTCTCAATAACCTTTCCCACAAAAGAAGGTCAGAGATAGGTCTGTAGTTCGCTAGATTCTCCAGGTCCAAAGAAGCTTTCTTCAGGAGGGGTGTCACCACCGCCTCCTTCAGGGAGCTAGGAAACTCACCCGATTCCAAAGAGCACCAGACAATCTGAGCTAAGACTGGGCTGATAATATCGCTACAACCCAAAATAAGGGAAGTAGGGCCCGGATCTAAACTACAGCATATGGGACGCATTCCCTGGACAATCCTCATAATATCAGCGAACTCCAGCAGATCAAAGGTACTCCAGGCTCTGTGATTATGGGGGATGCTGTTGGTCGGCGCTTAGAGTGAGTCTGACGGAACGCTTGCCTGATGTCGGCCACCTTATTCGCAAAGAATTGAGCGATCTCATCACACTCTATTTGTGAAAAAGCTTGACGGAGCTGCAGACAGGCTGGGCTGCACAACCTGTCCACAGTTCGGAAGAGCCGAGCCAGTCGGTTCCATGCAACAGTAATTTCCCTGGACAGGAATTCTACCTTCTTACCAGAAATCTCAGATTGATAGCGTTTATAATGCCCTAACAAAATAAGATGGTCGGCATCCAAGGCAGATCTCCGCCAATGACGCTCTAACCTATGCCCCAACCTCTGCAATTCCCTCAAGGACCAATCAAACCATGAGGCCCCCGGGCGAAGCGGAAGGGGGTGAACCCAGACAGGAGCAATCAGATCAAGAGCTGAGGAAATGGTCGTATTATAGGCCATGACTAACAGCTCGGCATCTGTGCTAGTCTCACGAAACACCGAGAGGTCAATCACCGCCGCCAGATCTTCAGGGACTACATCCCGCAAAGGGCGATAACTGGCCATCTCCACAGGGGCCGACCTACGGGGTAGAAAAATTGAACCCAATGGTGCAGTGATCGGACCAAGAGACAGGTTCCACCACCAAGTCAGAGGCCTCGACCCCCAGGAGAAAGACCAAATCAAGAGAGTGGCCACCATGGTGAGTAGCTGAGGAAACAACCTGTGTGAAGCCCATTGATGTCATCACCTGGAGGAAGTGTTGTCCAAAAAGTGAGGATACGTCGTAGACCCAAGCATTGAAGTCGCCCAGAACCATCAGTCTGGGTGACTCCAATGCCATTTTGGCTGCGAAGTATGCTACTTCCTGCAGGAACAGCTTCTCATCACCTGGTGGACAGTAAATGAACGCTATCCTGCACCCCACACCAGTTACCACAGTACACTCAAATGATGTGGCCTCCTCAACTGGAACCCCAGTTAGGCCCAATTCAGTCTTAAAACAGACAGCACCCCCCTCACCCCGATCCAATCTCGGGAGATGTATAACCGAGTACCCGGAGGGGATAGCTGCCTCTAAAACTGGGGCAGCATTCCCATCTAACCAGGTCTCGGTAATGCAAGCCAGATCTACTGTTTCAACAAAATCTGCAATAAAAGCAGTTTTCTTCTTAATGGATCTGGCATTGCCTAACAGCACCCAAGTTGGACGATGTTGGCGAGCCATCCCAGCTACTTGCCCTCCCAAAAAAGAGATGCCCTTGGGTAGGGGGACCAGGCAAGGATCACCACGTTCCAGGAACCATTTCGTCCCAGGGCGTCTTCTGGTCCTAACCACCCCATGGGAGAGTGCCACTCATTCAAACTCCGCTGCCACTCCCCCCTCCGCGAGCAATCCCCAGCGCCCGACAGCATTGGTAGATATGAACAGGCATGGGGCGGTAAAGAACGAACCCAAATGGCTCTGTATTCTGTATAAGCCCGAAAACTTTGAAAACCTCTTGCTGGTTCAAGAAAAATAGGTAAAATGAGGAACAGTAAGATATGGAATCAGAGCCCCCAAACTACCACAGGCAACAGCTGAAGAACGGACTAGCTGTGTGTTCCCTGGCCCAAATCTGCAGGCAGTTCGGGGGGGGGTTACAAAAGTTGTCTCAATGGTACAGCAATGAGCTATAAACAAGCATGGTACACCCAGCTTACCTGGGTTTGAATCCCACCATCTACACTTGCACACTACGTGACCATAAGCAAGTCCGGAGTCGCTCCTGTGCATGAGCCTTGTATTGTACCCAGCGAGCCTTACCCAGTAACAAAAAAATAAAACAAATTATGAACCGGCGATCGTAATTCGAGCAACCTGATTGGCCGAGAGGGTTTGGAAGCCGTGATGATATCGGGCTACATCATCACGGCTTCGGAAAACCTCCGGCCACCAGCTTGCTCACTCCCAGCGCAATCTTCTCCACTTCCCCACAAGCGAAGCAAGTCAGACCTCCACTACAACTAACAGGCCAAAAAACACATCCTCACAGTTGCCTGCCCCCTACAGGTCGACGAAACCAGACACGCCACAAACACAAAAAAAATCTCCTTTATTACCGAAACTGCTTCATTCAGAGCAGTTCAACTACCGCCGCCTCACTGCTCCGCCAAACGGCAAAGTTACAACCCGCCCCTCAGGCTTGACCTCATCTTCTCCATTTCCTCAGAAGTAGGCACGACTCATCTTCACTTCCTCAACAAAAACCCAATATTAACGCATCTCAGTAAACTAAACTTCCGGGCGGGGGATCAATGCCACAACAATTAAGCCTGTAACAAAATCCTCCTGCAACAGCACCACCTACTGGCCAAAACATGAAATTCACGAACTTTTTTTTAAATGTCTACCTACACATATAAAAACAATAATAAAATATTAAAAACTTTACTTTTTGTATTAAAGGCATAAAATATCAATTAATCCAGTTCATAATAACAATAATGCACTCCAGGGTGTGGTATATAAGTAGGATATACGTCACTTCTCGGTCGTTAGGGCTTTCGACCTGCGGCCTCGTGCCAACCACCGGGCGTGGCGATATCCACGATATATCACACCCATGGTGCATGTTATATACCAATGGGCATGAAAACAGAGCGTAAATACTGTATCCTGATTGGCTGACTGGTACCCTCTCCGTTATAAATCTAGCATCATCCCACAGGAAGAGGTGCCAGTTGCCAGTCAGCCGAATCAGTAAGCCAACCCGAAATCACTCCGAGCAACAGAAATCCACAACTGCTAAACTCGTGAATCACCGCTAAACGGCTATCTCTCATGACTGCTGCTCTGCTCCCATTCCCATATGCAAACGGTAAACCGCCCTTCAAACCACAACACTTTTTTTTTTTTTTTTTAAAAACACTCTTTTGCCCGAGACACTTGCCTGATAGAACCCCTTTTTCAGAAACCTTTTCCGGGCTAAAACGGCTATCCTCTCAGATCTGTCTCCTAACATATTCACCCTCCATTACAACACTGCCCCAGACACCTAATACTGACAACGTCGTCCCACAGTTGAAATTCCACGTTAACCTTTGACCTTACCTGCTCTAGCAGGCTGAGACTCAAAACTAGCCACATCTAAAATCGCAAAAAATACACTACTCGCTTTCTCCATTGCAATACCAAAAACAAAGCAACAGGAAAAAATGTATAGCTCCTTTCAATTAACTAAAGAAAACGGAGCTCCAACAAATGCTCAGCACACTCGAAAACAGCACTCAAGAACTCCACAACGAAAGTCAGCACGCACGTCTTCCACTTTCGGTGCAGTTCTCACCATGGTACCAGACTCATCCTGCTCAAAGTGACACCGCACTATCCCATCATACAAGCAACAGCGCAATGCACTATTTTCTGTGCCGTACAAACACTTTCACTATTCTATTGAAAGCAAAAAGTAAAACAAATAAAATCACTAACCCCAAAAAAAAACAAAAAAAACAATTAAACATACAATTCCACATTGTATAATAGCAATATCACTCGGTGTTGGTGATGCCAGGTTTACCCACCCTGAAGTGTTGTTGAGGTCACTCGCTACAACACCCCAGGGCATGGGTAAATCCTGGCATCACCAACACCCTCTCATGGTATATTGCTTAAATATTGGCTGTATGGGTTCTGGGTCAAGACGGCGCGATAACATAAGCAGTCAAAAATTATCTCATACGACCAGCGACAACCACCCGGAGGCAGCAGTACTTGCCATCCACATGTTGACAGCGCGCTCTACGTGCCTTTAGTGGGGCCGTTGCTGTTCTAATATTTTTGTCCTGTTCCGTGCCTGTAGCGGTGGGAGAGATGTGGGTATCCAGTTGCAGCGTTGGCGGATGGCAGCATACCTCTCAACCTCCTGCCTCATAAATCAGGGACAAGGCTTGAAAAAATCAGGGACAAAGGACCAAAATCAGGGACACTTCTTCAAAATTGGAGATATCCACTCAGGAAGCTGGTAGAATAAAGGGCTTAGTGTAAAATGCATTTTCAAAAGAAGAACAAATCTGCAACTTTAATGTTTGACATTAGTTTGTGCTTATAACCCCTGCTGTTTGGTCACAGAAACACAATTTTTAGGAGGGACAGAGTAAAATTTTGAGGCAAAATCAGGGACAGTTGAGAGGTATGGATGGCAGGCTGAAGCTTCAAAACAATCGCTAACAATGCTCTCCCTACACGGCACAGTGTCAGTGAATGCGTGTCGGCAAACAAAACAAATTACAACAACTTTCAAAACAAGCCGCCCAGACTTAAATGACATCACGCACATGCGCATCATTCACGTTAACGTCACCGCGCATGCGCAACAAGGACGTGTACGTCACGCGCTTGCGTATGGCGGCTCTCGAGTACCAGTTTTGTTAGGCGATTTTTTTCTTCACAGTCTAGGAAGGGGCTAAATGGTCCAGGGAGAGAAGTCCTGAGAAACTGAAAGTGGCATTGTGATCAGCGGGAGAGCAGCTGAACAGTAGGAAACGGAGGGTGTAAGAGAGAGAGACGGGGTCTGCGGCAGAATTCCGAGTTACCCCTGCTGTGGTATTCTGGTAGGGTCATCATGTTTTAATTTATGTTGTGTTATTATTTGCCCGGGATGCGGTTATCTCGTTCATTGATAGCAGTAGTGAATGGTAGCGGTGAACATCTTGACGGTAAATCTATTTTAGATTTCACCGCCTTTCACCATTTTGAGTCTAGTTTAGCACTTGTTCGCACATTTGAAGTAATAAACGGAGTGCGCCTTTTGATATGGATCGAATCAGCGTTTCATCATTATGATCACCTGCATACCTCTCAACTGTACCACATTACGAGGAACGCTCCTCATTTTACTTCACAAAAGCTCCCTGTTCCACATTGTGAGGACTTGTCCCACATTCAGTATTAACATTTTAAAGCTCAACTTGATAGTAAATGATGCAAACAATATATTATTCAATTAATAAAGACTTTCTGAACATAAATGCAAACATTTTAACAGTGTTCTGAGCTTCCTAGGTAAAGATTTGATTAAGTGTTCCACATTTTTAGAGGCAGTGTTCCACATTTGGGGGACAAAAGGTTGAGAGGTATGATCACCTATTTTGTGCTTTTGTTGTACCGTAAAGTCATGGGGCAGTCAGTGTCTGCTATGTGCTAGTTCATTTTAATCATAAGCAGGGCAGGGGTGCAACCATGACTAAAAAGTTGGGGGCATAGCTCTACCGAGCCATTTGTGCCAACACCAACAATTCCACTGACTATGGAGCACAGAGATAGAAGATTTTATTATTTTTATAATTAATTTGTTGCAAGACAAAATATAGGTGTAACCCCCAGGGGCGCTACCCTTAGGCCTACTACCCCTGCCTGCCTCCACTGAGACAGGGTAAGGGGCCCAGATCTGTTGGCGGGTGCCTCCACCCAGAGGTCGGGGTTAATACTGTTGAGATTGCCTCGGTCACAGCCCTCTGGGTTACTGCAACCCCCCCTTTCGTCCTGCTAGTGGCTCACACGGTGTACCCACAATACTTTTCCCCAGTACATTTACCCCCCGGCTAGTATCTCTCAGCTCACTCCGGGAACCCCCTGTAAAGTAAGGTACAGTTTTATCACAGTCACCATGCAGCAGTTCACCAGTAATGCACACAGTAGCCAGGGTGTAGTTACAGAACAAACAATCGGATTTATTCAAAGGGAAGTAACAGGGACAGGGGGAAATCAAGTTGATTGGCTTATCACTATACTTATCTACCTAGGGCTCTGTGCACAGGCCTGAACCTAATATTTACTGTCCCTGGGTACCCAAGCCCTAATGGCTAGTCCCTCGTGGCAGCTGGTTGGGGCCCTGACACAAATAGCCTTTGCAGTCCTGAGAAGATCAGGATGAGAAGAAAGTTCAATTAAAACAATCAGCAGTATAATGAAGCAACTTAAGGCCACTGTCTGCAAACTTGGCAGGGAGCTACCCTGATTGAGTACTCACGACTCCAGCAAATACCAATTCCGTCACCACCAGCAGGGCTGAGCCTGAATTTCACCAGCCTCCTCACACATTTATATGGCAAACAGAAGGGTACCTTACCAGGCAGCTGCTTCTAGGCCCCACACGAAATTGCAGCAGACTCGGGCAATAAACGGCAGCTTCAACGTCACGGGTAGACCGAGCGTGATTCAGCAGATTCTCCAGTCCTCTCAGGTTGAGCCTGGTAGGTAGCTGGGCTGGCACCAGCCTCCTCCGACCGCGCACCGGCGGATTTAGTCCGACTCACTTTAATGGCAAAAACGTCCGCCTCAGGCCTTCACGCGCTTCCCACGCGAACACTCACACAGCGCAGAAGCCTAGAGCTCTTCTCTCCTTCTCAGCCTCAACGCATCTGCCCCTAGCAGCATGGGGCACACCTTACAGTTCGGGCGCTACCCGATTCCATAGGCTGGCTGCACATGCCAGTCATGTTCTCCTGCTCTCAGTGGTGCGAGAAAGCGCCATAGCCCATAATGCCTTTCTCAAATGGCAAACAGTTCTCCCATTGGTCAGCCGGCTCAAAGGAGTCCCGAGATACTGATTGGTCCAGTTCGGCAGTTTGGGACCAAAATGGTGGAACCCAACAGAACAGTCCTTTGCTGCAAAGAAGGCAGGTTAGAACAACCACATTATCATTATTACTCTAAACAATGTCCAGCAAACAATTAAATCTTTCAGCAGGGCTCCCTCTGCACAAGTTGCGATGGCAGCAGTGGAGTGAGTATCCAGCAGCCCGGGCAGGACTCGGGCATGAAAATACACAGTCCCCCCTTCTGATTAATTACGACTGCAAAACAGGCAGCCCTTAAAGGGACAGTACACGGAGGCCACACAGGCACTCATTTAAAATGGCTTAAACGCTGAACACCAGCCAGGCATGGAGCATTTAAACGAGCTCCGGGGAAGCTTTTAGGAACCCCCATTTGCAAGGGAGTTACACCGGAGAAAAGTCTTGTGAGTCACACATTTATTTTCCATTTTACTAGAAAAAAATGTTGCCAGTAGCAGCATAATGGCCCCCGGGGGGGGAGGCTCAGCTGGATGAAAGGCAGAGGTGGAAAATTAATGAAGGGCTGAAGTGACACATCTTCAGGTGAGTTTAGACAGGAGGCATGCACTAAGCCTTGATTTATGTGAGGTAAAAATGAAGACTGGTAACCTACTAATTTTGCTCAGTGCCTTGTGAGGCCCCAGTCTGTAGTCAGTTCAGAAGTTATGCCAGCCTTTAAGTTATAGGGAAGCTGTCAGCTTTTTGGATCATAGTGTTTCTAGCTAAACACCCTCCTTTGATTATTTTTTTACTTTCTTTAAAATTAATTAATGTTGCTGTTTTTTTTTTTTTTCTGTTTCCTTTTTTAGTAGAACTGACATTCATCATAATGGTTTAATATAAACATTGTTTTGTTTCAAATCCTTGATTAACTCCAGTTGAATACTTTATGAGCATTATGAACACCCCCAAACAGTGCAGTCACTCATGATGCAATAGCGTCCTCTCTTCTCACTGCATCACGAGAGGCTAAACTGAGTTGGGGGTATTCCTAAATCCAGTGAAAAGTTCATCAAGGAGTGTAAACAAACATGTTGTGGTGTGGTAACACCAGTATAGTGGATAGTTTGTTTTTCCAGTTTTAAAAAGAAAAATAGAATCGGAATCAGAGTACCAGCTACATCAGCAATCTTCACAGACTGTGAGCAATCATAACTTTTTTTTTTTTTTTAAACTAGGGGCACTTTGAGGCATATTAATTTAGCTTTTGTTTACCGGGTAAGTACACTAGGCAAGTATTATGCCTATTTTCAGGTACGACCCGGGAGAATACAACATGATGGTACAAAGACAACATTTCAAATACATGATGACAGCATGGGCAACATATGAGGGAAATACTGAGGATACATCAACATAATGACAGCATAGGCAAGATAAGAGAATACAGTGGGCACATTTTACAGAGGAGTAGAAGGCATTGGTACAGTGTATAGTCATTTAGTTACAAGTATGACAAGTCAATAACATATAATAAGGATACCAGGTTAAGACAAGACCAGGATCTGCAGCAAACAGTTAGATCCAGGTCAGGTAGTGGTAGTGGAGTGGGGCGAGCGGCAGTACTTTCCAGGCAGTCCTGTAAAAGACAGTGAATCCCTAGGGAGGCTGGGGCAGTCACATGCTGAGGCTTGTTTCAAGAAGTCCCACATAGATGTTGGGAGGCACTGATGGGAGTGAGCCAGGCGAACAGGCTCTGGGAGGGAGTTCCAGAGTTTGGGCACACTCACAATAAAGTCCCTAGCTCCCATGAGAGTTCTTGTGGCAGGAATATTGAGCATCCCCTGGGCTTGAGACCTTAATGAGTAAGGAGAGATGTCAGCTGGTGGTAGAAGCTGGGCCAGTCCCGATGGGGTGCCAGTTGTGATCACCTTGCCCGTAAGGCAACCTATCCCAAAGATCCAGGTATGTGGCTGGAGAGCCACTGGGTTATTATAAAGCTCACAGCGATGGGTAAGTGAAGGGGTGCCGCTAAGTGACGGCAGATATTGTTATGCCATGTGCCACCTGGAGAGATGAGTCTTAGTAGAGCAAGCAAAATGTGCAGACCATAGCTGAGGGAGGGAAGGAGGACTCCTCTCGCTAGGGCAAGCCTGGCTGCAGGAGGAAGGTTGTACTTGGCCCTGTAGGCCAGTCCCAACTTGCAGTTTACAGTTCTGCAGACTTTGGCGATGTGACACCCCATATCAAGTTGGGGGTCTAATGTGACCCCCTAAGTACTTGACTGAGTTCACCACAGGGAGGGAGGAGCTGTCTGGATTGATTATGTTCGGGGGGATGTTGAGGCTTTGATTTTGGCAGGGGAGCCAAATAGCATAGCCTGAGTTTTTTTCAGGTTCAAGACCAGCCTATGATCCGTCACCCAGGTCAGGACCTGAGTAAAGTTCTCGGACAGGCTCTTGGTAAGAGTGGCCATGTCACTGGAGTGGGCCGTTATCACCAGGTCATCTGCGTGTAGGATGGTACTGCAATTTGTTGTCACCGTGGGCAGTTGACTGATGAAGAGGGAGAAAAGGAGGGGACCCAGTACCGATCCCTGGGGGACACCAGATGTGACCGGCAGGGGTTTGGACAGGACTTTATTGAAGCAGATCCGCTGCATTCTACCTTGTAGATAGTCCGAGATCCATTTCATAGCAGTAGGGGAAAAGCCAAGTGACCCCAATAGTTGACAGAGCAGTGCATGGTCTACAAGGTCAAAGGCTTTAGATAGGTCAATAAAAATGGCTTCAGAGAGTTTGCCCTGGTCCATGGCAGTTCTGATGCCTGATGTGATGTTGATCAGGGCTGTGGAGGTGCTATTCCCCCTACGAAAGCCATGCTGGGTCGGGGATAGCAGCTCACGATGCTGTATATACTCTGAGAGCTGCTCAGCCACTACTTTTTCGAGGAGCTTGCTGAGGGATGAGAGGATAGCTATCGGACGATAGTTGTCCGGTGTTTTGGGGTTACCCTGCTTCAGGACAGGGACTATCCTTGCTTCTTTCCAAATATCTGGGATGGACCCCAGTGCCAGGGATAGGTTAAAGATATGTGCTACTGGGGAGGCAACATAGGAGGCCCAGAGTTTTAGAAGCTTGGGCTCCAAGTTATCTAGGCCAGGACTGGAGTACTGGGAGAGTCCGGCTAGGCGTCTCTGCATATCAGATGTTGACACCGCCCTGATGTGAAATAATTAGCAAGGGGGGGTGATCCTTCTCCCGGGTAGGGGGAGAGGGGGAGGTCATACCCCCACCAGGAGGGAAAAGTGCAGTGAAGGCCGAGAGGTCCGAGAAGTGCGTATTGAGGGAGTTGGCGATGGTGAGGGGATTGTTGCAGGAGATGCCTTTTGTAATCATATCGGACACCCCTGAGTGGGAGGAGCCACTGACTAGGGTTTTTATATTTCTCCAAAACCTCCTGGGGTCATTGGCGAAGTTGGTTAGGGCAGACTTGCAGAAGTCACTTTTAGCAGTCCTGCTAGCCTTTTTCTGAGGTGTCTGTATTGTTGTAAAATAGCAGGATCGTGGGTCAATCTGAAGTTTGCCCAACACTTGTCTCTGGCCTGCATTTGGGCTAGGAGACTCCCGTGCAACCAGAGGGTGGCTGACCCCCTCGCCCTACGGCTGTCCATTGGAGCATGCTTGTCTTGCAGGGCCCCAAAGGTAGTTAGGAAGTGGGAGGCTGCCACCAAGGGGTCATTAGCTCTTAACACATCAGACTAGTTGGTGAGCCTTAAATCCTCAAGGAACTCTCCGGGATCAAACCTGGCAAAGTTCCTGACATGCATGATCTTGTGCGAGATTATAGGGAAGGGAACTTTCCACATGCAGTAGACCGGAGAGTGGTCGGAGATTGCGTCAGATAGTATTCCCACAGAGGCGATCCTGTCTGGATGGTTAGTCAGAATCCAGGCCAGAAGGGAGCAGGAGGAACCATTGTCCGATCGCCTGGTAGGCTCCTGTATGAGCTGAGTTAGGGTGAGATTAGCAAGAAGGGGCTCAACCTGCCTTTCGTTTTCACCAGTCCAGTTTAGGTTTATGTCTCCCATGATTATGAGTTCATTGTCACCAATGCTAGGACCAACTGAGTCCAGAAGATGGGTCAGTCCTGGGAGTCCACCTCTCGGGGGATTGTACGTGCAGACCAGGTGAAGTTTCTTGGCATCCCCTAGTAGGAGTAGCACATGTAGCACTTCACAGAGGGACACATTGGATTGCTGGAGGACTACGGGGGAGACTTGGAGGTGACACCTGTAGTAGATCAGGATGACACCCCCCCCCCCTAGTCCCTGCTTGGTCCTGACGTATAAAGTCATAACCAGGAAGAACACAGGCTGAATCTGGGATCTTGAGTTTAAGCCAGGTCTCTGTCACTCCAAGGATATCACGTTTGTAGAGTGCCGTCCAAGAGACAAGCTCTCCCGGTTGGGTAGCAGACTCTTGATATTTAGATGAGCCACTTTTAGACCCTTGCCCATTTCCCAACCTGGGGGGATTGAGGGGGCTGAAGTATTTGGTCCAGGGTTTGTTTCAGAGTCCCTCAATAGTAGCATTAACACAAGGAGCAGCCAGTACGGACGCCATCTCATAAAAGATAGACCTTTGGCCAGAGTACGGGCACAAAGTCGTTTTACCCTGACAGTGTGCATTAGTTTCCTGAGGTTTAAGCAGTGGATGAGGCAGAAGGGGGTGTGGGAGATCGCGAGGATGTTAGAGAAGGTGAAATCGGGCACCTCAGGGAAGGGAGATTTCTCCCGGTGCCCCGAGGTGAACGGGGGAGTGGTGGCCACATAGAGCAGGGTGAGCCCTAGTACCAGACCCACTAGGGCCAGTGTTCTATACATGGCAGGCAGAACACCCTGGGCCATCACACGGGATCCCCCCACCCTCCCTGGGCATGAAGAAATGGAGCCTGATCCACATCTGGGCAGGAAGCGTTGTCCGACTAGGTTGATTTGCCCAGCAGCAGTGGAGGATAAGGCGCACGGGAGGATGGATAGAATAGCACCTGAAAACTGGTGGATACTAAGCTATCAGTAACAGGCCTATGGGATTACAAGAATAGTCTATTTATCCACTGAGTGGTACACATTCGGTTTTCACAGTGATTAACCTGATTAATCCCCTCCGGGAACAATAAGCTACAGTAGGAGTCAGCTGGACAGTGTAATGATAGCCTACGGTTAAGAATTAAACGTTAGCCTCACATAGTCAGTACTGTTAGACTTCAGCTAGCCACTATATCTAGTGAGTGTAATGACAGATTTTTAGTGATGACACCACATAATCCAACTCGCTGTACATAAATTCAGCCCTGGACTAGAGCCAAACAGTGGAGACCAGAGTTTGAGAATTACAGACTAACGTCAATAATTTATCCGGTACATTACACAGCATATTAGCCTATCCCCTGCAATATCAGACACAGCCTTTGAGTAGAGACAGAGAAGAGAACACTGAGAGGATTCACAGTGCTGTTCCCAAAGATCGCTGTCAGACCGCCCCACCAGCTGATAGGGTGCAATGGATCCTGGGGCGGGAGCTAACGGGCATTTAATGGGAGGAGGGAATGGGATGGGCGTGTGGGCCGAATTCTTCTCCTGCATCTGGGCAGGGGCCGGGAAACTTGTGTTGAGTTCCCACACAGCCACCGAGGAGGCCCGCCGGGGCTGCAGATGCACTCAGCACCTCCGAACTCGGCCTTGATTTCACTCGCAAGTGCCCGGGGGGGTGACCTTCCTGGAGCAGGTCACCATCGCCTCCCCTCTCGCACATAGTTCGGGCTTTGGTGTAGTTGGTGGGACTGGCTCTCTCTATGTAGGTGACACAGGGAGCGTCACCACCTGCAGGGAAACCAATCTGCAAGGGCGCTTTCGGCACCAAGATTTAAACTGCACAGGAGTCTCTATTGTTCCTTGCCAGTGGAAACGAAAAATGTCCCTCAGCCACCCTTCAGTGGAGTAGCCCAACAGCGCGATGTCCTCTTTGGCAGTAAGTGTAGAAACCAAAATTGAAGTCCAGCAGTTGAAATTGTTCTCCTGCACCTGGGCAGGGGCCGGGAAGCTTGTGTTGAGTTCCCGCAGAGCCGCCGAGGAGGCCCGCTGGGGCTGCAGACGCACCCAGCACCTCAGAACTCGGCCTTGATTTCACTACATAAGTGCCCGGTGGGGGGACCTTTCTGAGCAGGTCACCCGCCCTCCCGTCCCGCACACAGTTCAGGCTTTGGTGGGGGTTGACAGTGTCTCTTTAATGTTTTTTTGAAACAGGAATCTTCAACAACTGTTTATTATTTATTTATCAAGTCTAGGATTACAAATACCTTTGAGCCTTGGCTCTTTTACAAAGGTTCCACATCAGAGAAATATAAATTATGGGGAACATCAAGACAGACATTACGACAATGTGGACATTGCAAACCGAGTACAGATTAATACAATTCAAGGGTAGCATTGTAACAAGGCAGCCAGCGGCATTTGTCAGAGAAAATAGACAACAGATAAGAAGTGCCAGAGTCATAGGGAGGAGGGGGGGAGAAGGAATGTAGGAA